>CM042693.1:57139636-58489178 GCA_023614405.1 Avena insularis | reverse complement strand
ACCTGCACAACACAAACTCAAGACTTTGCCCCAACGAACAGTGAGGTTGTCAAGCTCACCGGTTTGTTGTAACAAAGGATTAAACAAATGGTATGAAAGGTAATGGTTTGCAGCAAGTAAACAAGTAACAGTGGAAGATGTATCAATGGTAATGATTGGACCGGGGTCCATAGTTCACTAGAGGTGCTCTCCTTAGATAAACAACATGGCATGAAGGGTAAACAAATTATAGCAGGGAAATTGACAGGAACTGAGCAAGGCATAACAATGCAATTACTAGTCAGAAAGATCCTATGAGGTTGATTGGGCAATACAAAAAGATACATAGACGGCCATCCAACTGCATCTATGACTAGAAGTCCACCTTCAAAGTTATCATCCTAACCCCTCCAGATTAAGTTGCAAGCAATGTATAACCGCTAAGCAAAGTGTGTAAGATAAACATTCCACATGTTCCATGAACAAGAGACTGTTTTCTCCTAGTAGCAAAGACATCTATAAATCAAGAGATTTCTGTCACTTCCCTTGGAAACTAGAGGCATGAACCCACTATCGAGCATAAATATCCCCTCTTGGAGTCACTAGCAACTACTTGGACAAGATAGCTACATACAACAGAGAGCATGCAAGATCACAAACAACACAGACATGATAGAATCATAAAGACAAAACCATTAATCAAACCAACATAATAATCTCAATATCCATCAGATCCCCGCAAACACAACATGCATGATTACAAATAGATTAGATCTTGATCATGAACGGAGATCACAAGATCTATACATGAAAGCACAAAGGAGGAGATACAACCATCTAGCTACTACATGGACCCATAGTCTAATGTGGAACTACTCACGCATCATATACCGGAGAGAAGGCCTCCGGGATGATCTCCCCTCCCGTAGGGTGCCGGGAAGAACTTTAGATCCCCCCCTGATCTAGGGACGATGGTGGCGGCGGCTACAGACGGTTTCGTGGATTTCTGATTGGGTACCCAGGGTTTCTGCATCGGGGGCTTCTTATAGGCAAAGGGGGAGACCGAGGCGGCCACCAGGGCAAGCAAAACCTATCCAGGCGCGGGCAAGGGCCCACCCGCACCTAGGGTGGGTCTAGCCCCCTGGCCGGCCCCTCCAACTCTCCTCTGGACTTCTTGTTCCCCACAGAAAGTAATTGACTTCGTCCTTTGTCCCGTCCAATTCCGAGAATATTTCTTTACTAACTTTTCTGAAACCAAAAACAGCAAAAAACAGGCATCCGCAATCAAGGTAACTTGTTAGTAGGTTAGTACCAGAAAACATGTAAAAAGTACCTCAAAGTGTGGACAAGTAAAGAAAAGTAGATACTAAACAAGCATGGAGCATAAAAAATTATAGATATATTTCCAATGTATCAACATCCCCAAGCTTAAATCCTGCGTCCCTCAGTAGGTAAGTGATAAACAGAATAATTTTTGACATGACATGCACCCTCACAATAAAGATCCAACCATTTACAAGCATTGAAAGCTGGGATCAAAGAACTCTAAACATGTGCATGAAAGATGGAGTTCTAACAATAGGACATAGTAACTATGCATGCAACATGACAAGCTACAAACAAAGATCATGAATAAGATGCATTGAAAAACGTTCGTTTGTTTGACATGCAGAAAACGTAGCATAGTGGCAATCAGCTTATCCCTCATAGAGTAGCAATATAGATGCATAGGACACCTGCAAAGTTCACAAGGGTTACTAGAAACAAGTAGCACAAGAACAAGTAATAACACAATATGCATCAATTAATAAGCTTTGGAACACCGCACGTAATGACAACTATGCTCTCTTAATGGTGCCTAAAGGTAGAAGGTGGAGACTCAATAGTGGTGGAAGAAAGGCCTTTTTGTAAAGGAAGCAGGGATTACAAGTTTAAAAGAGCTTCCAAAATTATGGTACTTGTTAGCTTTCAGCGCTCATTGCCCCTATCATAAGCATCTTGAAGTGGTTAAGGTTAAAGTGGCAAAGATGGAGTATATTCTGATTTAAGTATAAGTTGGCAATCTCAAGTCCCTTGAATACGAGGGCCACACCTCATGCATACTCAACTTTGGGTCCAGGTAAGTTCTTGTCACTGTAAGTATTTGAATATCATTGAGAACCGCCAACGGGGTACCCCTTGCACATGGTACAGAGCTTTCCCATAACCAAAATGACAAGGCAAGCGCATACAATGAGCATCTCAGCAATATTTTTATTTACCATATGCATAGCTTTTTATTGAGGATGCTTCATAGATAGCTCATTATGGTGATGCTGCAAGTTTCCACCATGATTAGGCATGACTTAGGCTAGCGGCCCAGGCATTTCTCTAACACATGATACAAACTCCATGGACTTACAAGTTCCCTCTTTATTTCACACTAGTGACATCTATAGACAAAAGAGCATGATATCAACTGAGTACAACAAGGTACAAGTTCAATGTTGAAAATGTTCCCCGTGACAGCACGGTTCTGCTAATTCCAACTTATAAGTGCAAGCATATACAACAAAGTTGTCACTATGGTTCAAGTTTATTAGGGCAAAGAATAAAGTGTGCCATCAAGTTCATGAGGGCTTTAATCACTAAGTTTTCACATAAAAAATAGTTTTTAATTGGAAGATAGCTGAAAACAAGAATATACTTGGAATGGTGCAACAGACCATGCATAGGAGTTTATAGTGGACACTTTGGAATAACTTGGTTTCTTGGGAGTTGGAGGCATGAGTAAAGCTTACTCATACAAGTGGAGGCTAGCAAAAGACTGGGAGCAACCAACTAAGAGAGCAATAATGGCCAAAATCATGTAGTGCAACAAAGCATACTAATCAAAGCAAAGAGTGGTACTACAAGTCAAGGACTAAATGATCATAGAGGCTAATGGTGACTTGTGAGAGTCATAACATGGTGTGAGCATGTGCCAA
This sequence comes from Avena insularis, assembly GCA_023614405.1. Classification (NCBI taxonomy): domain Eukaryota; kingdom Viridiplantae; phylum Streptophyta; class Magnoliopsida; order Poales; family Poaceae; genus Avena; species Avena insularis. The sequence continues at coordinate 58,486,233 of CM042693.1, read as the reverse complement.
GTCAACCCAAGCAAAGCATCAAAGGAGAATACCACAATACTATGCTTTTGCATGCTAAAACAACACATAATTTCTTCAAGGCACACTAAGCAATCCCAATTGTTTGGAACAAGACATGGTACAACAATAATCACTAAGCATAATGCTAAAACAACACCTAGCATGTCATGCTAAAGTCTAAGTCACAGTCAATGAAAGCTCCTCTTGCACTTCAAGCAAGAACTTACTACTCCTTTCCAAACACCAAGCAAACTAATGTGCAAAACAACACAGCGAGAACGGGGGTCCAAACTACTTTATTCAAGCAAACTAAACAACCTAAGCAAAGCGAACGAAAACTAAGACGCTCCAAGAACAACACAACTATGCATGAAACAATAAAAACGAAGTGTCTAGATAGACCTGAGCTTTTTATTGATGAAGAAGGGGATGTCTTGGGCATCCCCAAGCTTTGACGCTTGTACCTCTTCGATATGTCTTGGGGTTACACCATGGTGGCATCCCCAATCTTGAGCTTTTGTCCATTCTTCATCTCATTCCATCATTCTCTCTCTACACCTGAAATTTTTCCTTCATACAAAACTTCACACAATCTTCATTAGCAACATTAGTTTATTCAAAAGATATTAGACCACTGGCAAAGCTTTGGAACAGCAAGGCTTTTCACTAAAAACATAATCTACAGTAGTAACTCCTTCAAAAAGCTCAATTTACCTGAAGAGAACTCAAAAAGGAATCAATAAGAAGCAAATGCAAATAATGGCAGAAATCTGCCAAAACAGACCAGCAGGTAGATACCGATTTTTTCGAACATCTTTTGTTGCTCAAATCGAAAAGTGTTGAGCTAACTAAAGTTAGCTAACATACTGGGGGATTTATTCATAAATTTTCAGCTCAATCCGAGTTACAGAGCCTCCTTGCGAATTTTTTGGTGGAAGACAGAAATCTGTTTCGGGACAGCAACTCCCCAAATCTTACTTCCCTCTCATTAGAGGTCATTCTTGGCACAAAAAGCAAACAAAAAGGATAATTAGAGGTCATTACTGAAGTAATAACTTCCAAGACTCAAGGAAACTCTTGGATATTGTCATGGTATTGCCGACGAGTACGCCATGGAGGGGTCCTCACAGTGCGTGTTTAGAGACGTGGGGGAAAAGGCGGACGGTTGACGGCACGAGGTAACACAGCTTACCCAGGTTCAGATCCCACGACGGTGGCGGAATCCTACTCCTGCTATAAATCACTATAAGGGCGATACGCCAAGTTACAGAGATAGGTTCGCTGTGCGAGGTTGTCTGAGATTGTCTATGATCGCGCCCTAAAGGCTCCCACAGCCCGACTTATATAGTCGCCAGGTCCTAGGGTTATAGGGAAAAGTCCTAGCCAGAAAGGTTACAAAGTCCTACACCATCTATTACTAGTCTTGCGTGTCTTGCACTCCAAGGCTCCGGGTACGCTGATGACTCCATCGTAGCCTTCCTTTATCCGGCATGGGCCTCCCTTCTGGATCCATCTAACTGGGCCGCCCAATAGGCCATGGGCCACGCTACTGTGGTCCACCCGGATTATCTGGATAGGAGACATGCTATGAGGATACCCATATAGCATATCCCCAACAGTAGCCCCCGGAGAACTCCGAGATCTTGCGCCGTCTTGCCTCTTCACGTTGAATGCTCCATCTAGATGGATGTCGGCAAATCGTCAAGCAATATCTTGTAGTCCTCCCAAAGAACCCTGCAAGTTTTTCTCCGTCTTCAACTCGTAAGTCGGAGAATTGCTGAATCTTCCATCATACTCTTCCATAGCCGGAGTGGATCCATCCATGCCGGAATCTTCTGATGTGATGGTTCATCTGCCTATGTCAGCTAGGGCGACGTAGACGTAGGTCAGCAATACCTCGTAACTCACACATGCAGAGAACGCAATCATGTCCACTTTTCCCGCGCGAGCGATATGAACCGTTGGCGGTGACGGTTGATACATGGCGAAATTTCTGCGCACGTCTCCACACACGTCGTCTATGTGGCAACCGTCTGATCAAGTTGCACGAATCTTGTTGCTGGAGACCATAAATAGTAACCACGGTGGAAAATTTACTTTTTCACCTCATTCTCCCCGCATCTTCTTCTTCTTCCTCAGGCAGCGTCTCCTCGAGCTCTCCGCCACACGAAAAAAACCCTAACTCACAATCTCACCAACACCAGACGTACTAATGGCCAGCAGCAATTCCTCTCCTTCAATGGCGGCATTGGGCGAAGCCGGCGATCTCCGTCGTCATGCCCCTAGAGGGCCTGGTCATCCCCATATCCGTGGTGGTTGAGGCCACCGGCTGCAACCATAATCCAGCGGCACTGGAGCTGCTGGAGGAGGAAAATGACTCACAAAGGCGACGCGCTTCGACATCACGCATCACGACATCAAAGAGTTGATCGTCAAGGCTACCTTCTTTGCCAGCGGAGGGCTCTTCATGGGCGGCATTCTGGCGAGGTCACACCTTCTCCCCAAGCCGGAGAAAAGGTGTACCTCAAAGCACAGTTGGTACGCGGTGTCTCCCTGCCCATCTCTAATTTCTTCCTTGCCGTCTTGAATCATTACTGAGTACAGCGACAAAACCTTTCTCCCAATAGTATCCTAGCACTTAGAAATTACGCGGCGCTTTGCGAGGGTTACTTAGGGATTAAGCCTAGGCTAGACCTCTTCATCTATTTCTTCACCGTCAAGCGCGAAGCCGATGCTAGCAAGGATGAACTTAGAAATTGTGGCACTATTAGCTTCAAGATCTGCGGCCGGGCGCTTCTCGACATCGCCGCCACGAGTCCTGCAAGAACTAGCAGCGTACTTACTTCTACGGCCCAGATATCCCTCTGCCCAGCCGAGAAGTAACGTACCTAGATTTTGTCGATGTAGCCGCCACTAAAACTTCGACATGGAGATTCCATGCCTCCCTTCCCTCTGACATCGACGCTTCCCGCGCTATAAGGGGATAGAGTGGTTCGTAGAGACGGGTTTGACCGGCTTGGACCTAGCCATGTGCTGGTTCATCAGGTAATCCATTTTGCAAAGACCGTCAAGTCGATGCACGAGTATACCAACAATAGAAGGGATAGCCTCCGATCTCCATGGACAACTTTTCGAGCGACCATTAAGTCATTCAAGGACATCGTCAAGGTGAATGACAAGAAGGATGGCTTCGCCATCACCTATGACATGTTCGTAGAGAGCAAGTTCCCAAAGGTAACTGTATATCTTCGATGTATGACATATACTCCAGTTCTTCCATCTAACCATTACCATCTTGTCTAACACGATAACTTCTCACTTAACACCTTAGCGATCTAGAGGAGGATAGCATGCCTGTCCAAATCTATGATCCAAAGATGAAGGAAGTCACGGCCGTGTCCGACGACGATGTTCCGTTGTCACGAAAGCGGAAGAGCTCCACCTCTGACGCTGGCGACGGAGGCAAGAAGAAGAAAGCGGAAGGTGGAGGCAGAGAAAAGAAAGGTTACCGGGATCCCTTTTGCTAAAGCACCCCCTCTTGTGTAAGCTTCTTTTCCTTCGACATTGTCCATTTGTCTGTCTTATTCCCGTATTTATGCATTTTGCACGTTTTAGGAAGAAAGCCATGACCAGCTTGAAGAAGACCTCCAAAACTTCGGGGGCTTCTAGAACCATCAAGGATATGCTGTATCGCGACTCATCTCCCGCCATCGCCCCTGTCACTCCCATCGTTACGCCTTCATCCGCTCCGACAAGCTCTCAAGCCAAGGAAGCAGCTGGCCCTTCCGCCAAGGAAGTGGACTCAGGTGCCTCTACCGAGCTTGCTGTTGTCGGTGAGCAGGCGATGCAGGAGAGTGTCGCACACCAAATGGCTAAAGATCCATCTAAGGATGCCATCGGTAGCGGTAAGGCGGTGGTGGAAGCTGATACTTCTGTCGAAGGCGGCGCCCCCGCACCCAAGAAAACCATTGAGTTTCTGAAGATAGTCTATCTGGTACTTACGCCGGGTAGCACTGCCTGTTCTGTGCGGCGCCGACATCTCCGACATGTCGCCTAGAGGAGCTTCTCCGGCAAGCAGAGATCTTGCAAGGAAACAGTGTATCCTTCGGCAAGCTGCTGGCTGAGAGTGCTACTAACCTCAATATTATTGCACTTGTAAGTTATTTTTTCCTTTTTGCATTTCATATGAGTATCCCACTGTAGCCCCGAGGATTTAGACGGAAAACCATAGGTCTTTATGCCTAGATGCTCTAAGAGTGACTAAGCTAGAAAACTTCTCACTGTAGCCCCAAGCATATAGGTGAAATGAATTATTCGACTAGATGCTTTAAGAGTAGCATACGCAGATTTATAAATTTCGACATCAGATTTCAAGCTTCTAGTTGTAACTGAATTAGTTCCAACTAGATGCTTAAAGAGAAGTTAAGCATACATCTGAGTTAAAAACTTTATACTATAGCCCCCAAGCTTCTAATCGAAAACTGAATTACTTCCGACTAGATGCTTAAACAAAGACTAAGCATATTGTTAAGTTAAAAACTCTTGCTGTAGCCCCTGAGCGTCTAGGTGGAAATTTTCCGGCTAGATGCTCCAAGTGGACCAAACAACGTTTAAATTTTTCTTTTTTCCACAGAATGAGAATTCTCGGAGGGGCATGGCCAACGACAAGTACCAGAAGACGCGCGCGGACCTGGAAGCCGAGAAGGGTAAAACTGCCTTCTTGAAGGAACGGATCATCAAGAGCAAGCGTCTGTTTTTCTTTCTTTTTCATATTCCGACTTGAACTTGTGTATTCTCCGAGTACTCACTGTGTATTTTGCTTTCTCCGACTTGTAGAAACCATTGCCAAGGATAAGGACATTGTCGAGCAATCCAAGCATATTCAGGAGCTAGATAGCGACAACAAGATCCTTAAGCAGGAGAGGAAGGACATGCTGAAGATGCATGAAGAATCAATGGAATCCCTGCAGGACTCTGTCACCGAGGAGATGAACCGCTTGAAGGAGGAGATCTTGATCTTAAAACATCAGAAGAAAGCTACCGATGAGCAGAATCAATGCCATCATGAAGCGTACAAGCTCCCCCAACAAGAACGGGACTCCTTGGCGGATACCCTCTGTCAAGCTGAGGCTAGCATCTTCAGTAAGTGATTCTCCGTCTTGGATTTCTGTAGTCTGAATACTCTGAATTTTTGAACTCATGCGCTTCTTTGTCGGGAATTCGCATCTCCTATGGGTTTAACCCGGTCGCCTCCTCCGGCAAAGGAATGCATGGTTCTTACCGACAACTTCATCAACACCGCCATTGCGCACGCCAAAGAGATTGCCAATCCCCTTCAGATTAATATCAAGGCATCAGACTCTATGGCAAAGTTCTCGGAGATCCTGCGCCGAGCCCCCGAGCGTATGACAAGCTGGAAAGCTTCATGTGCACGGGTCGGTGCAAGGATGGTGCTATCCATGGTCAAGGCACACTACGAGAATGCCGACATCGACACGGTAACCTCTGGCATCCCTGACGTAGATGACAAAGTCCACAAGATAAACCACGAATCTATCTTGTCCTCACTCACGGGTTATGACACCAGAGTTGCCGAGTTGGTCGACGTTAATGTCTTCGTGCCAATGAATACCATCGATGGCGGCAACCAAAGCTCCTCCGAGTCCCTCAACACTGCCGACTTCGAGGGTGATTCTCCTGCTGCCGATGATGTTGCTTCCAAGTCGCCTGCGCCAGAGGAATGAAAAACAATTTGTAATATTTGTTTCCTCCAGAACATGTTATGCGAAAAACTATGTGTTAACTTAAGGCGGAAAACAATGGTGTATGTCTTGCTACTTAAGAACTATTCCCAGCATGTATATATTTTTAAGCAAGTGCTGGCTTATCCATTACTTTGGTTTTTACGCTTGACTTTTCGTGAGTCGGAAGACTCATTGTCGGAACCATGCCCTCAGGCGATGATGCCCAATGGCACCGTCAATAACCTAAGCACAAAATCGCCGACAATAAGTGCCAAAAGTAACTACTCCAGAATCCACATAAAAATGACAAAGAACGCATAGACCAGAAAACTTAAGCTAACGTCCGTAGGCGGAATTTTCACAAGTGCGATTGCAAAACTTGTGCATAAAGGTTTTATATGATCCAAAAAATGAACACTAAAGGAGGTAAAAGACTCAGGAATATGAGTGAACCAAAGAGATTTATTTCATTGATCATATAAGAGGTACACAATTAGATAAAAAATGCTAAGTGTAGAAAGGACGTAGCTGTGCTATGTTCCATGGTCGATCAAGCTCCGGGTAGTCATCATCTGGGTCACGTAGCTTACGCTTATGATCCTTGTTGGGTCTATCCTTCAGTTCATGATTGTAAACGAGGTAGTAAGACCCATTGAGTAGCTCCTTGCTTATGATGAACGGTCCTTCCCATGGCGGGGAAAATTTGTGTGACTTCTTCTGCTTAAATCGGAGCACCAAATCCCCCTTCTTAAACGAGAAATGCCGACGCAGCGACTATGGTAGCTGCGTAGCTTCTGCTGGTAGATGGCGGATCTTTGGCATGCCAAAACACGCTTCTCCTCGAGAAGGTCCACATCTAGGCGTCTGGATTCTTCAGCGTCATCTTCGTCATAGGCGGCAACCCTTGGTGCATCGTGAAGTATGTCGGAAGGTAGGATGGCTTCTACTCCATTTACCATGAAGTAAGGGGTGTAGCCGGTGGATCTATTGGGTGTATTTCGTAAACTCCACAGCACAGATGGCAATTCTTCCGCCCAGGCTCCAGCTGCTCTATGTAGCGGTGCCTCAAGACGTGGCTTTATTCCCTCCAGAACTAATCCATTGGCTCGCTCAATCTGACCATTGGATTGTGGATGTGCCACAAATGCAAGGTCAAGTCGGATGCCTTTCTCCTGACAATATGCCTCCACTTCTCCGAGTGACAAGTTGGTACCGTTGTCGGTGATAATGCTATATGGGAGACCAAGTCTCACCACCAGATCCCAGACAAACCTAAGGGCAGTTGTCCCATCAAGCTTTCTAATGGGTTTAGCTTCTATCCATTTAGTGAATTTATCAACTGCTACTAGCAGATGCGTAAACCCACATGGTGTCAGTTCAGAACGGTCCCACCATGTTCAGCCCTGCAGACCGCAAACGCCAAGTTATTGGTATTGTTCGCAATTCTTCACAGAACATGTGGTTGTCGCATAACATCGCATCCCATGCATGTCTTAACCAGCTTGTTTGTCGTTCGGCCGGGTCACCAAGAGAATCCATGCCGGAAGGCTTTTGCGACCAATGATCGAGGAGCGGCGTGATGCCTGCAATCTCCGAGATGGATTTCGCGTAGGATTTCAATACCTTCTAGCTAGGAAACACACTTAAGGTATACACCAGTAGTGCTCCTTTTGTAGAGCTGTCCATTGATTATGGTATAGCCCTTTGCTCGTTGTACTATTTGCCGTCTTTCGACCTCATCGTCGGGCAAAGTTCCGTGTTCGAGATATTCCATGAACGGTTTTGTCCAAGCCGAGGGATCTTTGCCACCATGTGGACGAAAGAGTCAACTCTATCCGGTTGTCGATGTTCCGCCCCTTCACGGATGGTGTCTATAGATGCTCTAGGAAAACTCTGGTGGAATCCGCTTACCTCGATCCAAGATTAGACAGATCAGCCGCCTGCTTTTGCTCCCTAGATACATACTTGACCTCGTAGCCAAGAAGCACTTGGCTATCTCGTCCACTTCGCCTCGATATGCCGCCATCATAGGGTTCCACAGATTCCAGTGCCACCACTGGGCAACCAAGTCGGAATCTCCACAGGAAACTATGCGCTTGATGCCAATATCCTTGGCTACGCATAATCCGTAAATGAGTGCCTCATACTCCGCCATGTTGTTCGTAGCCTCGAAGTGGATCTGCAGAACATAGTGTAGCTTGTCCCCGCAGGATCAGGCAAAGACACCAGCCCCGAGCTGCTGAGCAGCTTTGATCCGTTAAAGTGCATCACCCAAAGACTGTTCCGGCAATGGAGTAGCATCTGGCATCTCCGTCTAATCTGCGATAAAATCTGCCAAGGCTTGTGACTTGATAGCGTCGCGTCTCTTGTAGGTGATCTCGAAGGCGGCAAGTTCAATGCCCCACTTTGCGACCCTTCCCGTAGTGTCGCTGTTGTTGATAATGTCAGACAATGGAGACTTGCTCACCACTATGATAGGGTGCTCCTGAAAGTAATGCCTCAGCTTCCGAGAAGCAAGGAATACTCCATAAGCTATCTTCTGGTAGTGCGGGTAACGCTGCTTGGACTCCATCAAGACCTCTCTTACATAGTAAATTGGTCGTTGAACTCTGTGCTCATAGTCTAGTTCTTTCCGCTCTACCACGACGATGATGCTAATTACCCGGTTGGTTGCCGCCATGTAAATTAACATGGGCTCTCCAGGCTCGGGTGTTGCAAGGATGGGCGCTGAGGAAAGAATCTCCTTGAGCTGCTTCAATGCTGCATCTGCTTCATCCGTCCACGTGAATTTGTCCACCTTCTTCAGCAACTTGTACAATGGCAGAGCCTTCTCTCCAAGTCGGCAACACAACATGTTAGTCGTTGAATGTCCTTTAGGCATGTAGGACGGTTTATGTTTAAGATGGCCTTGATTTTCTCCGGTTTGACCTCGATTCCACGCTGGGAAATGATGAAGCCCAACAATTTGCCGGCTGGAACCCCGAAGACGCACTTCTTAGGTTTAAGCATCATGTTGTATTTCCGGAGATTATCAAAGGTTTCTTTTAAGTCGGAGATTAAGTCATTTGACTTTTTAGACATCACCTCTATATCGTCCACATAGGCATGAACGTTCCGACCAATTTGGTCGTGCAGGCAATGTTGCATTGTCTGCTGGTACGTAGCACCTGCGTTTTTCAGCCCAAAGGGCATCGTAACATAGCAAAATGTGTCGTATGGGGTAGTGAACAAAGTGGCCAATTGGTCCGACTTCCTCATCTTGATCTGGTGGTATTCTGAGTATGCATCAAGAAAACACAAAAGTTCCGAGCCAGCCGTCGAGTCAATGACTTGGTCAATGTGAGGCAAAGCAAACGGATCTTTGGGGCATGCCTTGTTCAAGCCGGTGTAATCAACGCACATTCTTAATTCTTTGGTTCCCTTTTTGGCGAAAATTACAGGATTGGCCACCCATTGGGTGTGAAGGACTTCTCGGATAAAACTAGCCTTAAGTAACCTAGCTATCTCTTTGCCTATGGCGTGTCTCTTCTCATCTCCAAAGCGTCGTAGAGGTTGCTTCACTGGTTTGCATTTTGGATCAATGTTTAAGCTGTGCTCGACAAGTTCCCTAGGTACACCTTTCATGTTGGCAGGTTGCCAGGCAAATATGTCCATGTTCTCACGGAAGAACTTGACGAGCGCGCTTTCCTATTTGGGATCCAGGTTCATCCCAATGGCGGTGGTCTTGGAGGCATTGCCTACCACAAGTTCCACCGGCTTGGTCTCGATGGCGGCCTTGAATGCTAGAGCGGAGTCGAAGATTTGTTTCTTCGACGCTGAATCTCTCGAGTCATCGACCTTGCTCGATCTCTTTGAATTCTTCGTAGAGGATGTTCCGATAGGCTGCTTCATTAATCTCGCAGCCCTTGCTTTGGTAAAGATTCCGGATACGGTGATGACACTGTTTGGTCCGGGTATCTTGAGTTTGTTGTAGACAAAGCATGGTTTGGCCATGAAGGTGTGGAATATGTCGCGGCCGAATATGACGTGGTACACGCTCTTGAAGGGGACCACCGAAAGGTCATGCGCTCTTGGCGTAATTATTAACATCGCCAAAGGCAACCTGAAGTGTGATGCACCCAAGGGACGAGCCTCCCGACCAGGAAGTACACTGTGGAAGATGGTGTTGGTACGCCTTAGGTTTGCCTCCGTCAAGTTCATCTTCTGCAGTGTATCCAGGTACATGATGTTGATGCTTCTTCCACTATCCACCATACACTTGGTGAACTCAATGCCACCAATCAAAGGGTTGATGACCTTGGCATATTGATTCTCCATAGGGATGAGGTCTGGGTGATCCTTCCTGTCCCAAGTAATTGGAACCTCCGACCAGCGCAAGTACTAGGGAACTAGGGGTAAATTGGCCATCAGTATCCTCATAGAGGTCTTCTGTTGTCGGACGGTGGGGGTGCCAAGGAAAGTGTGGTAAACTGGCGCCTTCTTCATGAAGGGGTTCTTGCCTTTGTCGTTGCTCTTGGCAGCGTGCTTGGGTTCAACATCCTCGTCCATGTCACTTGAATCCTTGGACTCCTCCTTCTTCTTCCCCTTGCCCTTGCCTCACGGTCTGTTCTTCCAACTTTGCTTGTAGCCGGACTCCGGGCCCTCCTTGAGGTTGTTGACGAACTTGCAGTGTCAATTGGTATGGGTGGCCTTGCCATTAACATCAAGGTGTACGAGGCACGACATATCGCGGTACTCTTCGTAGGTTTGGGGAATGCAGAGCGCTGCCGAGGTAGTTTCACTTCCTCGCTGCTGCCCACGACCAGCTCCCCGTCCTCGGCCACGTTGTCCGCCATCACCTCATCCTGCAAAGGTCATGGCGACCATGTCGGGAGTTTTCTTTTCTTCTGGAGCGGTTTTCCGCTTTGTGTTGTTGTTCCTCCGAGCTTGAGTTGGAACGGCCGTTGCCGGCAGAGAGCCACGAGCATCGTCGTCGGCAGCTGTGAACTCACTAGCCAACTGAATCATCTAGTTCAAGTCAAGCTGGTGATTGTCCTGCAAGCACTTCAGCTTATGTCGGAGCAACGTGCCCCTTTCCAACTCATCGATGAAGGCGGCCATGGCGGTCTGAGCGTGCACTCCTGCGCAGGAATTTTTCATATCCAGCCAGCGGGAGAGGTAGGCGCGAGATGTCTCGTCTTTCTCTTGCACGCACTGCTGTAGATCGCCAACAGTGCAGGGACGTTTGTACATACCCTCGAAGTTCTTGGTGAATGCCTCTTGCATGCCCAAAGAATTGCAGATGGATTTCTCCGGCAAGTCATCAATCCATTGACAGGCTGTGCCCACCAACATCAATGGGAGGTACTTGACGGCAATGTTGGGGTTACCCCCAGCAATCTCTACCGTGTTGCCGTAGTCCTACAACCATGTAGCTGGCTTAGCGGTGCCGTCACAGGTTTTGATGGTCTTGTCAATCCAGAAACCTTTGGGGTAAGTTGCAGACCATATCGCAAGTCCAAAACAACGTGGTCCCAGGTATGGTCCTTCCCAGGCCTCGTGGATCTTATCGATCCGCGAACGTGTATCGTATGGATCCGGGTTTATTTTTCTTCTTGTCAACAGGGGATGGGCTGCGTGAACGACGCGGGACTCCTCTGCCATGGTGACTGCTAGGTGGCGATGGAGGCGGAGGTGGCGGTGGGTTAGCCTTCTTGCTATTACCCTCCTGCAACGCCTCACTCTTATCGCGATTGCTTGCCGGACACGGAGGGTCATGGCGTGACCTGCTCTTGTGTCCCTAGTTGCGCTCTTCGTCATGACGGGTCTGCTCCGTGTTGTCACGGATGACGATGCCACTCTGCCTTGGCGGGGGCATATCTGTATGATGGTGAGCCTTGGGGTCTTCACGATGTCGAGGGGAGCGGGGCGGTGGCGATGAGTGACTAGGTCGGGCCTTTTCTCCGTGGTCGTAGGATATAGGGATAGCATCCTTCCTGTTGCGCGCATCCCTCTGTCTTCATTCTGATGAACCCGTTTGAGACCCGACGTCAAGAGGAGATTTGTCCCTTGGCGGCTTATACTGGCTAGACTGGCAGAACGTTGGGTCAGACTCAAGCCTCTAAGAGGTGGCCTTTTCCTGTTGTTTCACCGCCTTGGCCACTAGGTCATAGACCTGGTCCACCGCTCGGCGATCTATCCTGCTCCTGAAGGGTTTTGGCGACGACGAGGTTGAGGAGAGGAGTGGGCATCACCTGCCTGCCTTCACTGTCAATGTATGGCTTGGCTTGTGCCGGCTTCGGGGGAATCCTAGGTTTTGCCGTACACCAGGGTCGTTGATGACGCGAGCTGGAGCTTTCTTGTTCTTCTTCTGCTGCTGCAGAGTCTTATACTCGGCCTCCATTGCTCTAGCTTTCTCTATGGATTTCTGCGTGTTGACAGATCTCAATCTAGCTTAGCGCCTTGTTCGCGATGGCGCTTCCTCCAGCAGTCACCGGGCGCTTCTTGTCAAGATGGGTCATGTTCGGATATGACCTACGGTCAAGGGCTCGACAAGGATATTGTCGACATCACTCTATCAGCTGGAGTAACTTGGGCAGCAAAGAGACGAGATGCCGGAGGCGGCAAATTTGCAGTTTTGTTGTTGCTCGGGCGCACCGAAGTTCCTCGCTGTTGACCGGTTAGGCGGAGGGGGCATGACCTTTGCATGATCATCGCCGCCAAGAATGTGGTCCTTCCCTTGTCTAGCGTCAGGCGGAGCTCGTCCGGGTTGATCTTCATCCATCGCTGCTCCAATGGTGACGAACACCTCTCGAGACGTGATGACATTGTTGGCTTGCTCATCACGTGTACTTCCTTCATCTCCTGCATGGCGGAGTCTAGTTCCTTCCGACTAAAATCTATCTCCTCTGAATCTGCATCAAGTCAGCGATAGCGCATCAATCACAGAGTCGAGGGTGCCGTGACTTCCTCGATGACGGGGTGGAGGTGCCATGGCGGGACGATGACCGGAGGTGGTGGCGCAAATCGCGGGCGATGGCGGCGGAGGTGGTGGTGGCGGTGGCTGAATCGGAGGGGCTCCGCCAATGAGTGCAAGCGTTCCGAGCTGCCGCCGGCCTCCACGTAGGTGTTGACGGTGTTCACCATGCCTTTGAAGGTAAGGCGCCCAAGCTCATGCCGCCTTTAGAGAATGCCGGAGAAGCATGTCGTGGTCCAGTCCTTCCACAAAGTGATACATGGCATCATCCTTGGGGTAGTGTGCCAGGTCGGCTCGTATACGGAGCCACCTGGCAAGGTAATCGCGGGGGTTTTCGCAACGCCCGGATCAAGATGGTAACCACGCCGATTTAACTTGGATCTCTGCTGTCCAGATGCATGGACGAAGCCGGCAGACTTGTAGTGATCTTCCACCGTGCACAGGGGCGGTTTCGGTGGGCCTTGAATTTTTCCGATCTTTGCTGGAAAACTCCAAGGAGAGATCCGACATCGATCCTTCCGCGAACATGTCCTGCCCGTAGGCGGTCCGTGCAGGTCTTGATGCTCCTCCGACTCCTAGGGAACTAGTGCCCGAGTCGGTTTCGCCAATGAAGAGGTAGATGTCTCCGATAGGAACGATCGAGCACCGCGTAGGGTTCGTCTTTGCTGGGATCCAGAATTTGTGGGAGGGATGATCGGAACATTGCCGTAGAAGAGAACTTGACCGATGGCTACGGTTTCACCAATTCCCGCGAAGATCTTGGTCCTCGCCCGCTAAAGAGCCTGAAGCGCCTCTTGCCCCATGGTGGGCGCCAACTGTCATGGTATTGCCGACGATTATGCCATGGAGGGGTCCTCATAGTGCATGTTTAGAGACGTGGGGGAAGGCGAACGGTTGACGGGTACGAGGTAACACAGCTTACCCAGGTTCAGATCCCACGACGGTGGCGGAATCCTACTCCTGCTATAAATCACTATAAGGGCGATACGCCGAGTTACAGAGATAGGTTCGCTGTGTGAGGTTGTCTGAGATTGTCTATGACCGTTCCCTAAAGGCTCCCACAGGCCCGACTTATATAGTCGCCGGGTCCTAGGGTGACAGTGAAAAGTCCTAGCCGGATAGGTTACAGAGTCCTACACCGTCTATTACTAGTCTTGCGTGTCTTGCACTCCAAGGCTCCGGGTACGCTGATGACTCCAACGTAGCCTTTCTTTATCTGGCATGGGCCTCCCTTCTGGATCCATCTAACTGGGCCGCCCAGCTGGCCATGGGCCATGCTACCAACTGTGGGCCACCTGGGTTATCTGTATAGGAGACATGCTATGAGGATACCCATATAGCATATCCCCAACAGATATCTCCCAACAAGTACTTTTATTTAACGCCTTTAAGTTAGGCACAAGAATCAAGAAGAATCAACTATTTTCAAATGAAGAAGCATTAACATCAAATATTTCTTTCAAAGGAGGAGAAAAAAGTAACTTCTCTCTCCTCGTAGGGAAGTGTTCAATACCTTTCTTGAATAGAAAATGATATTTAATGGTGCCTTCTTTCATATCAATGATAGAACCAACTGTTCTAAGAAAAGGTCTTCCCAAAGTAATAGGACGAGAAGCATTGTATTCAACATCCAAAACATAGAAATCAACAGGGACATAAGCATTGTTAACCATAATGAGAACATCATTAATACTCCCCATGAGTTTCTTCTTAGCATTATCATTGAGTGGGACATCCAAATAACAATCTTCTAATTGTGGCAAATCAAGCATTTCATAAATCTTCCTAGGCATAATAGAGACACTAGAACCAAGATCACATGAAGCTTTGAGATCAAAGTCATTCACTTTCATATTAATAATGGGTTCCCAACTATCTTCTACTTTCCTAGGAATAGAAGCTTTGTGTTTTAGTTTCTCTTTCTTAATCTTAACAAGAGCATCTGTAATGTGTTTATTGAAATCAACATGCATATCACTAGCATCAGGACTTCTAGCAAGCTTTTGCAAGAACATGATCACTTCAGAAATATTGAAACCATCAATATCAAAGTCAAACTTGGCATCACTAGTAGTAGGCTCAATAGGCTTAGGCATAGTAGGAGTAGGAATAGGGACTACTTGTGGTTTAGTGGTGATAGTGCACACACTATTGTTTCTATCAATTTCAGCTTCCCTTTCCCACTTAGCATGAAGTTGAGCTAACAGCCTAACATTTTCATCAATAGTAACTTGTATGGCATGAGCAGTAGCAAAGGTATTTTCCATAGTTTCAGGTTTAGCAGCCATTTTATTAACCAAGGAAGTTTGAGCTTCAGACAAAGAGGATATATTTTTCTCAACAGTTAAAAGCACAACACAAACTCAAGACTTTGCCCCAACAAACAGTGAGGTTGTCAAGCTCACCGGTTTGCTATAACA
This sequence comes from Avena insularis, assembly GCA_023614405.1. NCBI lineage: Eukaryota > Viridiplantae > Streptophyta > Magnoliopsida > Poales > Poaceae > Avena > Avena insularis. Next base: position 58,471,114 of record CM042693.1, on the reverse strand, counting down.
AAGGATTAACAAATGGTGTGGAAGGTAATGGTTTGCAGCACGTAAACAAGTAACAGTGGAAGATGTATCAATGGTAAAGATTAGACCGGGGTCCATAGTTCACTAGAAGTGCTCTCCTTAGATAAACAACATGGCATGAAGGGTAAACAAATTATAGCAGGGCAATTGACAGGAACTGAGCAAGGCATAACAATGCAATTACTAGTCAGGAAGATCCTATGAAGTTTATTGGGAAATACAACAAGATACATAGCCATCCAATCGCATCTATGACTAGAAGTCCACCTTCAGGTTATCATCTGAACCCCTCCAAAGATTAAGTTGCAAGCAATGTACAACCGCTAAGCAAAGTGTGTAAGGTAACAGTCCACATGTTCCATGAACAAGAGACCATTGTTTTCTCCCTAGTTGGAACAACACATCTACAAATCAAGAGATTTCTGTCACTTCCCTTGGAAACTAGAGGCATGAACCCACTATCGAGCATAAATACCCCCTATTGGAGTCACTAGCAACTACTTGGCCAAGATAGCTACTAACAACGCAGAGCATGCAAGATCACAAACAACACAAACATGATAGAATCATAAAGACAAAACCATTAATCAAACCAACATAATAATCTCATGTAACATCCCTACCATTAATCAAAGATTGCATATCATCCATGCATGCATAATCATTTAGGGATAAATTTCAAAGTCATTTCAAAAACAGAAGCATTTGGGTGCTTGTTATTTTATGTAAACAAGCATTGATCCAATGCCACTCTCTAATGAGAGGATATTTGTTTCAAACCATGGATTGTTTGATCATGAGATGGTGTGGTTAAGTTCCAAGCTTGGACAAAATTTTCCAAAACAAATTATGGTTTTAAAACCCTTTTCATATATTTATCAAATCTTATACTAAGGCATTGTTTATTTGAAAATTTTCAAAGGAACCAAGCAAGTCCAGCAAAACAGCATGGTTTTATGCTCAAAAATATGAAAGTATCACTTTACAAAAGTCTAGAAAGTTTTGGAATTCAAATACATTTGAATTCATTTGAAAAGGTTTCCTGAAAATCATTTTAGAAAAAGAGATAAGAAATGGAAAAGGGCCGGCGCCAGACTTTCATCCCAACAGCAGACTTAGCCCACTAAGCCCACCCGGGGTTCTTCTCTCTCTCACGCGGCGCAGACTTACCCCGCGCTCGCTGACTGGTGGACCCAATGCCACGCGAGCATCGTCCAAAACCACGCACCCCCCACGACCCCGTCGACGCCGTCGTTAACTCCATTACTGCCGCGATTGAAGCAGGCTTAATTGCCGGCGTTTCCTCGCGTGATCCTCGCCCCTGCTCCGACTATAAAACCCTCTCCTCACCCCGCGTCTTTCCCCTCACGCCACACGCTTGCTCCGCCACCAGGCTGCCGGCAATTCAAGTCGCAACGCCGCTGCCCGACGCTCTCCGGCGATCGATTTCGGTGAGAACTAGACACCCCTGGCCCTCTCGACCTTGCTGTCATGTTTGCCACACTCCTGCACATCTAACACTGCTCGCGGACCTCCTTTTTGTGGCTTAGAGCGTCGCCTTCGTCGATGACCGCGCGTGTCCGACGACGTGCTCAATTCCGACGAGCGACTACGGTAAACCTAACCCTTCCCCACCTCTCTGGTTCACGCTCACACTCACATCGTTCCAGTGCACGTCTAACGCCACCCTTCACTTGCCTTCCTACGCCTTGTAGCGCCGCCAACGATGACGCCCAAGCACACCCGAAGCCGCTCTCAACTCCGGCGAGGAATTCTCGACGGTCTCGCACACCCGCGTCTTCACCACGTCGACCATAGTCATCACCTCGTCTCCATGCTTTGGTAATGACCCACGCCTTCCCCATTTCCCCCTAGCGCCGCCAGTTCACCGCAAAGCGTCGCATTCTCGCCATTCGCCGCCACTCTTTGGCCAAAGCAGCGCACACCGTTAGATCTGTATCGAAGGTTTTAGATTAGATCTGGAGCGAACCGTTTTCTTTAGATCTGGCGCATTGGATCTAAATTGATCCGACGGCACGGAAGCGTGATCCTGAGTGAAGCGGTATTGTCCAATCAGGAAACGCCGCGTGGCAAGGATTTAAATTTAAAAATATGGATTTAGATATATTAGATGTTCAATCTTGCAAAATTCATAACTTTCAAACCACACGTCCAAATTTTGCAAATTTTATATCATTGGAATCAGGAGAGAGAATCCTATCTGTTTATGCAATGTGTTTAAGGTTTTGCTTCTGTAAAAATGGTTGTTTTTGCAGAAACATTGGTAGACATAATTTGAGTATAGTAATTATATGAAAAATGATTTGAAGATCAAATAAAGTTTATTTGGTGTATATTGGACTTTTTTATGATTCAGTACTATACACTTGCCTTGTTTGCTGTAGAAAAACCATCACACGGCATTTGCATGCATTCATATATTTTTGTTTGTATATTTTGTTATGTGATTTTGGTGTCATTATTTTATGTGTAGATTTTGGTGCTAATAGTGATTGTGGTTGTGAAGATTGTTTCTACTCCCCAAACTACCAAGGCAAGTGGTGCTTCATGATTTATTCCTATATTTTACCTATGCACTAGAAATATTTTGTATAGGACTTGCATGAATATTTTGCTAAATATCTTATTGCTATGCTTGGGAAATCCTAGTAGTTGTAGAATTGTTAGAATTTCCTCTAAGTTAAGATGCTTAACATTGCCATGCTTAGCCTAGCTAGTAGCAACCAAGGGTGGATTATATTCATGCTATGTGAAATATTTCTAAGTCTTTGACTTGTGTTTTTGCTAATAAAACAACTAAGTGAATGAAACACCTGGGTGGAATGGAAAGAATGGTTTATGTTGAGTGGTTACACAAGGCCCATTTCTATGGCTTACCTTGTGTATCTCACTTGTGGAAAGCCACCCAGGAACAAAGGGATTTGAGATGCCAAATGTTAAGAAGCTTCTAGTGCAGCCACATGGCATTATGGGCTCTGCCTGCTTCATATAGGTTGCAATAACTTAGCCATTTGGACAGTTGGTGGTAGTGGGATGATAGGTTGGAGCGCGTCCATTTGGTCTAAGGGAAGGCTTCTGAAAGGTCTTGTCTTGGTGAAAATCAAGTCTTGTGGGGAAAGTGCACAAACTATAAAGATGGAAGAATCTAAGTACTTAGCCATGTCCCTGGTATTGGACAACTTGAGCATCAAGACATGGAAGCTATCAAGAATCTCCTCGTCCCAATTTCTAAGTTAAAACTTGTGGGTGAACAGGGGTAAAGGTTAACCAATTTCTATTGGTGATTCCTTGGGAAAGTTTTGTCAAAGAAATTTAGTGTTTTTCAACTAATAGGAAAAACCTATTTTGAGCAAAGAAAGCCTAAGCTACACTTAGCCAAATTCATATAATATTTAGATGTTAATATTCTACTAAGGTATCACTTGCCAATACTATTCCAATGTATTGACCCACTGTGGTTGTAACTTGTGATGTTGCAGGTTATTCTGATGGTGATTAGGGGTTATGAGTCTACACTAAACATTCTTGCCTGTGGCACATAAAGATGAAGACTTATTTATCTTATTATATATTTGAACTCTTGTATCAGGCATGTGGCCATGGAGTTTGTAAAAGACTATGTTTGTCTCTGGAATGATATGTAATAATGACCTTTGTTTCTGTGTACTTCATCTTAAACTGTGGATGCTAGCATTGATCCAGGGACTAGCATTGCAATCACAGGGATCCTTACCTTTATAAAGGGAGGGATCTTACAGATGGTATCAGAGCACTGTGTTGCCTGTAGGATTATGACCCTAGGATTGGCAACAACTAAGGAAAAAATTTCAACAACTTCCACACTTGTCTTTTCTTCTCGTAAACTTTTCTAATCTTCTTTCTCATTTCTATTGATAGAAGGATGCGATGATAGCCTTTAGACTAGAGAGTGAAAGATGTAATGTGCGTTGTTAGTTGGACCACCACACTTACCATTATATTTCCAAAATTTTGACTAAGTTATATTGAATCTAGGATGCTTGTTATATGTATACCATGACTTGTGTGTTTGTTTGTCAATGATATGCTTGTGATACTTGTCTTGTGTATTTCTAGTGATGTTGTTTCTAACTTTTCTCTATCTTATAAAAGAGATGCCTAATGTTACTATCAGCACGGCTGAAGAGTTCAAGGGAACTCGTTTTGGCACTCGTCTTATTGAGCTCACTAGCATGCTCAATCTTCCTCTTCCTAGCATCATGGTGCTTCCCCTTACCAAGTTTGAGAGGAAGGACCTTTGGGGCATCAAGGTTAATCAGCCAGGACGCCAGACTGAGCCTACTATGCAGGCAATCATCTTCAAGTTTATGCATGACGACAGGGAGAGAGGCCTAGAGGTAGTCATGTAGGATTTACTTGCGCGTCTGTTAGGGAGACACTCTCGGGAGATTAGAGGTACTCACTTCCACGCCTTCGAAAGACGCGACGAGGATGGTGAGGCTATTGAGTTCGAGGATGTTGCTAGAGAGACGGTAGAGCCGATTCGTCTATACCTCTAGGACCTAGAGGTTCTTCTTAGGCACCTAGATACTGATAGGACCAACGTCATGCTTAGCAATAACGAGCTCTAGGTGCAGCTTCGTGAGAAGGACAAGCTCTTCGCGGAGCAAGATGAGATAGTCAAGGAAATGGAGGCCAAGTTTGAGAGTCAAGATAGAAAGTTCAAGAGTCAAGAGAAAAGAGTCCAAGATAGGAAAAAGAGGATTCGAGAGATGACTGCAGAACTAGAGGCCAAGGACTTCGAGCTCGACCATCAGCAGGGTGTGATTGAGAGGCTTCGTTCACAGAAGAGGGCTCTCAAAGCCAAAGTAGAGGCCTTGACTACCAATGTCGAGGAATACAAGACCGCAATGGAGAATGCAGGTCTTACACTTGTTGCTGAGGAGGTTGATGTAGAGGAGTAGTGATGACTACTCATTTACCTTTTATTTACCATGCTTTTGATTATTAATTCACAATGACCATCCAACATGTGGATGGCTTGCTATTGGTGTGTTTACCTTTCAAAATTTGTTGTCTATGTTGTTGAACTTCTACTATTATGATGCATGTTTGGTGATTGTTTATGTGATGTATTGTGCATGTTAGCATCTATGGGTATCTCATTCTTATCCTTGTTGAAAACCACAGATGCCTCCTCGACGTGCCAATCCCAACCCTAACAACAACAATATCACCCCCGAGATGCAGCAGATGATGACAGCTCAGACGCAGTTGATGCAGATGATGACCATGTTCATATAGAATCAGAACAACAACAAAAACAACAACAACAACAACAATAATAACAACAACAACAACAATCAGAACAACCCACCGGGTTTTGACATGCTTACCAGATTCTTAAGACTGAGGCCAGCAAAGTTCTCAGGAACTACTGATCCCATGGTGGCCAATGATTGGCTACGCCGTGAACAAGGATTGGTAACTGCTGGCTATCGATGAGGAGAAAGTCAGGTTTGCAGCACACTTGTTGGAAGGACCAGCAGCCACTTGGTGGGATAACTTGCAGATCACCACTCCCATTAAGGATGTGACATGGGCTATCTTCGAAGATGGTTTCCGTACTGCTCACATCTCATACGGAGTGATGAGTTTGAAGAAGAGGGAATTTCATAACTTGAAGCAGCGCCACCGCAGCGTGGCTGAATATATTGAGGAGTTCAACAATCTGGCGCGTTATGCACCGGATGAAGTTAACACTGATGCTAAGAGGAAAGAGAAGTTCCTTGAAGGATTGAACGATGAACTGAACCTGCAGTTAGATGTTGCCTATGTCCCCACTTATCAATCTCTTTGTGACAAGGCTGTCGTCTTGGAGAGCAAGATGAAACAGGTTGAAAGCAGGAAGAGGAAACACTCTGACAAGCACAACTCGGGATCGTCTCACAAGCATTCCCATTATGATGATAGTGGGAATTCTGGATCCCACAAGCATGGAAAGTACAACAATCACCACAACCACAACCGTCATCATGACAACAATCATCACCGTAGTCATGACAATGACAAGTACAAGAATGACAAGAGTGGGTTCAAGAACCACCACAATGGAAGTGGAAGTGGTAGTGGAAGCCAGCCTGTCAAGAAGGATCTTAGTCAGGTTGAATGTTTCAAGTGCAAGAATATGGGGCACTATGCAAATGAATGCCCAGAAAAGAAAGTTGAAGGACCCAACAATCCCAACCCTTTCCAGAAGGGACAAGTGAACCACATCAATGTGGAAGAAATCTATGAGGAGTCCGATGTTGTGGCTGGTAAGTTCAAACTCAATTCTATTCCAGCACTTGTTCTTTTTTATACTGGTGCATCACATTCATTCATATCAAAAGCATTTGTTGATAGAAATGGGTTTCCAACAGAAAACATTGGGTGTCCAATAAAAGTAAGTTCTCCTAGTGGAGATATGATAGTAAGTCTTGGATGCCGGGATCTAGTGATAGAGTTTGGAAAGCATAAGTTTCCAGTGAGTTTGATAATCCTAGATTCCCAAGGACTGGATGTAATTTTGGGAATGGACTGGATGACCAAGTATGAAGGAGTATTAGATTGTGCCAATCGTACTGTCGCACTCACAACCCCGGAAAAGAAACAGATAAGATTCAAGTCTAACTTTGAATCGAAAGGGGGTAAGCTAAATTCTCTTAAGGGGGTTAGCATAGACAGTGTGCCGATTGTGAATGAATATCCGGATGTGTTTCCGGAAGAATTGCCGGGAATGCCACCAGATAGAGATGTGGAATTTCTGATCGATTTGCTACCAGGATCAGGACCAATAGCAAAGAGACCTTACAAGATGTCGGTTGATGAGTTGAAAGAACTCAAGAAACAACTTGGGGAACAGTTGCAGAAAGGATTTATTCAACCAAGTTCTTCATATTGGGGAGCACCAGTTTTGTTTGTGGAAAAGAAAGATAGAAGTCAAAGGTTATGCATAGATTACCGTTCACTCAATGAGGGTGACTATCAATGTCACATCCCAAGATTTTCCAAATCTTGTAATGTGAAAAATAATTAAACAAAATAAATTTTTGTTGAAAATCAGGGTGAAAAGAAACTTTTTGTTTCTAAAAGGAAACTTAAAAATCCCATCTTGAACAAACTTTGGTTAAAGTTTGAATTCAACAAATCCAAATCAAGTGAAATGCATTCCTCAATGAATGTATCTGGAAATTTAAAAATTTGGAAAATAAATCCAAATCCTAAAACCCTAATGGAATAAAAATCATCCCAAAGTTATCTCCAAATCCATGGATTTGATCCATACCAAAATTGATCAACAAATATTCACAAAGGATCAAGAAAGACCATAGAAGTTGGTTTCACTCAAATTGGAACCATAAATAAAATCTTATGAATATAATAAGATAAGGAAATTGAATTTCCAAAGCTAATAAAGCCCTTACCAAAAACCCATACCAATTGGTGAACAAATAATCCTAAAGGGATTTAAAAAGATAAACAAATAATAAAGAAAGTTTTTATAGTTGGGATTACTATTTTGGATCTTTAAAAATAAAAAGTTTTGGTTTCAAAAGCAAAGATAGAATTATAAATAAAGATTATTTTAAAGAGCCAAATTAATTTTGGCCAAGCTTTTATAATAAAATATTTTGTTTTGATGAAATGGGTAAAGGTTTATTTAAATAAAATAATAAGGATTTAAATATCCAATTTTATTAAAGTAAAGGCTTTTTCTTTTTAAATAAACACTAAAACTTATTATTTTATTTTATTAAGTTTTCCAAAGGTTTTTGAATAAAACCTACTGAAAAGGTTTTTGGTTTGGTTTATATTTCAAATAGAGTTTTAAAAATAAATTAAACCCTATTTTGAAAATAAAGACTAAAGTCTTTTTATTTAATTATTAATAGATCCTAAAAAGGATAAAAAATATTTTGTTTTTGACTTTGGTTTTATATACTCAAATAAAACCTACTGAATGGTTTTGGTACTATACTAGTTTTCAAAATAAAGTTTTTAATAAAACAAATCCTATATGGATTATTAACTAAGATCCATTTTATTTAATTATTAAAGGAACCTAAAATAAAAGGTTATTTTGTTTTAAAACAAGTTTCCAAGTATTCTTTATTTCCAAATAAAACCTACTGATTTGGTTTTGAAAATATTTGGATTTCAAATGAAGATTTTATTAAATAAATCAAACCCTATTTGATTAAATAACTAAAGGGCTATTTTATTTAAATATTAAATAGATCCTAAAAATGAATAAAAATATTATTTTATTTCTGGAATTATTTTAAGCTACTAAACAGAACCCAGTTCAAGCCCTCAAAGTTTGATGATTGTTTGATTGATTTGAACCTTGTTTGATTGTTTGAAAATCAAAACAGAAATTAGATTTAGAAAAAGAAAAATGTTTCAGACAGAAAAAAAATAGAACAGCCCACCCTCTGGCCCAACTAGCCCAACAGCAGCCCACCTAGCCCACATGTTCTCTTCCCCGAAGCATTCTTTTCTCACTCAGAAACTTACCCGCACAGAGAGTGACAACTGGACCCCACCCCCACTCCCTTTCTTTCACTGCCAAGCGGACCCCACTCACTGCTCATCGTTTCACCCCCGCCCGAACCTTTTTCTCCACCAAACCTAACCCACACCCTCACGACCTTGGACCCCATCTTCTCTGTCTCTCCTCTCGTGGCAGACGACCCCACCAACTCTCTTCTTCCTCACCCGCCGCTGACCACGCCCCTCTTTCCTCCTCGCTGTTGCAAGCGATTAAAGCCAGGTTTAATTCGCGTTAACCACGCCGTTAATCGACCCTACGTTCACGCATACTTATTAGCCTGCATCCCCTCTCCCTTTTCCCCCAGACGCCTCACCCTAGCGTGCCCCCAGGCCGCCCAATTCTTCTCTGCACCATTCCCTGTCCGACGACGCTCCGACGACGATTCCGGCAACCTCTCACCTCCCCTTGCCCCCTTGACCACTCAGGCATGTTCCCCAGGCCCCTGCGCGTCTCCCAGTAGCCTTGTCTTACCGGCGCTTGCACCCCAACGTTGGCTACGACCACGTCTGAGCAGCGCCACCGTCGGCCTCGACTCCGGCAAGCTTCCCTGGTGAGCACAGACTTCCCCTCGCCCCCTTTTTGATGCTCCCTTGTTTGCCGCTCGCGTACGAAGCTAACCTTGTATGCCGTTTGCTTCCTCATGACCCGTAGCACCGCCCGCGATGACGACAGAGTGTGGCCGTCGTCAGACGCAACTCCGACGAGGGATTCCGATCAACCCCGTGCGCCCCTTGCTTCCTCGAGAGTACCTTGAGCATCACCACGACCACGCATACACGGTGAGACCCTCCCCTGTCCTCCTTGCTTCCTAGGAACACCGCGAGCACCTCGTCTGGACGTCGCTGCCATCCACTGCCGCGCAGCGCCACCAGTTAGTGGTCAGAGTGATTGCACCCGTTAGATCTAGATCGTAAGGCTGTAATAGAAACATAAACGAAGGGGTATCGCATGCCTCTGTGCCGCTCGATCTACTTAGATCCAACGGTCTACAGCGTGATCCACCCCGAACCGGTATCAACCAATGAAACAGCAACGCGTGGCCAGTATTAGGTTTAAAACAGATTTGAAAACAGAATATTTTGTGAATTTCAAACCCTTATAACTCTGGATCCACACGTCCAAAAATTACAAATTTTATGTCGTTGGATTCAGGAGAACAAGACCTAGCCAACCATGCCCTTAGTTTAGCAAATAGTATTTGTTAGTTTGCTTGTTTTTGCAGATTCTTTTGTGAGCTTGTTTAGAGTAGAAAAATTGTTTAAAATTGATTTTAGGGTTAAAACCCTTGCAAAATGGTTTCTGGTGAACTTACTGACCCTAGGAACCAACCCATGGAATTAAAAATGAATTTGGTGAAATTTAGGATAAGTTAATTGATTTAACCCATTTCTAGCCAAATGGAAATAAAGATTTTGGTTATGAAAATACTTTTATAAAGAAAACTTTGGGAAAATATTTTGGACCAAACCTACTGACCCTAGGAAACACCTTGTGGACTCAAAAATGTATTTGGTGAAATAAAAATATGATTCTTTGATTTAAAACCATTTCTAGTTAAATAGAAATGTGGTTTATTTATTAAAATTGATTTTGAAGGAAAACCTTTGAGAAATGTTTTGTTTTAAACTCTCTGACCACAAACACCAAGTTTTATAGTTTGAAAACATATTTGGTGAACCGTATAGGTTAATGCCCTAGTAAAAATATTTCTACACCACATAAAATAATACTTTGTTTTGAAAATGGTTTTTAAAGTGAAACCTTTTGCAAATGACTTTGCCACTTTACAAAACGACCATTGGGTGCTTTCAAATGTTATGACTCATTAGGAACCACTCTTTCAAACAAAACAAAGCTTGGCATGCTTACATGCATTACTTTGACTTTGTCATTTTATGTGTTGTTTTGCTTGTTTGGTAGATTGAGTTTGTGCCTTGCTTGATTGATTTGTAGTGACTTGAAGAGTGTGATTGTTGCAAGGACAAGGAGTGAACTTATACCCTCTACCAAAAAGGCAAGTGATTCTACATACTTTGTCCCATTATTTTTCACTATGCATTAGTGATTTTTCTAAGTAAAACTTGCATGGAATTTTGCTAAGTATAAACCTTGCTATGGGAAATCCTAGTAGATGAAACCTTGGTAGAAAGTTTCCTAAGTTAAGATTCCTACAACTATCAAGCTTAGCTTAGATAATAGAAAACAAGGGTGGAATATACAATCGTACTATGGAAAAATTTCTAAGTCTGAGGACTTGTGTTTTTGTTTAATAAAACAACTAAGTTAATGAATCACCTGGGTGGAATGGTAATTGCTTGGTGGTTTTTGGTTGAGTGGTTACACAAGGCCCATGTTTATGGTTTACCTTGTGTATCTCACTTGTGGATGGCCACCCAGGAACAAAGAGATTTGAGATGTCAAATGTTGAGAAGCTTCAAGTGTAGCCACTTGGCAATATGGGCTCTGCCTGGATCATATAGGTTGCAATAACTTAGCCAAATGGACAGTTGGTGGTAGGGGTTTGATAGGTTGGAACGCGTCCATTCTGGTCTAAGGGAAGGCTTCTGAAAGATCTTGTCTTGGGAAACCAAGTCTTGTGGGGAAAGTGCACCACCTCTGCAGAGTGTAAAATCTAAGTACTTAGCCATGTCCCTGGTAAAGGACAATTTTGAGCATCAAGACATGGAAGCAATCAAGAATCTCCTCATCCCAATTTCTAAGTTAAAAACTTGTGGGTGAACAAGGGTTAAAGGATCACCAATTTCTATTGGGAGATACCTTGGGTGTTTTTGTCAAGCAAAAGCTTAGTGTTTTCAAATGATAAGGAAAAATCTATTTTGAGCAATGCAAGCCTAAGCTCCACTTAGCCAAATGCATATAGATGATAGACTCCACTATACTACCATAGTATCACTTGCCAATACAATTCAAATGTATTGACCCTTGTGGCTGTAACTTGTTATGTTGCAGGTTTGTTTGATTTAGTGAAGTGTATTGATTAGGATTACAAAGTCTACAACCAACATGTCTGCCTGTGGCACTTTGAAGATGAAGGACCCCATTCTTATAGATAATCTGCTGCAATGTAATGTAATAGCCAAATGAGCTATGAAAGATGTAATAAACTATTTTATTCCTGGTTATAAAGTTGTATTATGACCTTTGTTTCTTGATATTACATCTTAACTGTGGATGCTAGCTATTGATCCAGGGACTAGCATTGTAAACACAGGGGACACCACCTTATGTTAATAAAGGTTGGGTCACTCCCTCTACAATCAAGAACAAATACCCTTTGCCAAGAATCAATGACTTGTTTGATCAGTTAGAAGGAGCCTGTGTCTTCTCAAAGATTGATCTCCGGTCAGGCTATTTCTAGCCCAAGATAAGAGAACGAGACATACCTAAGACAAATTTCACCACTAGGTATGGATTGTATGAGTACACCGTGATTTTATTTGGTTTGACCAATGCACCAACTTATTTCATGAATATGATGAATAAAGTGTTCATGGAGTTCCTTGACAAATTTGTTGTCGTATTCATCGATGACATTTTGATCTACTCCAAGAGCAAAGAAGAGCATGAAGGACATTTGCGTTTGATACTTGAAAATCTTAGAGAGCATAAGTTGTATGCCAAATTCAGCAAGTGTGAATTTTGGTTAAATGAAGTTGGATTTCTTGGACATGTTGTGTCAAGAGATGGTGTAGCAGTTGATCTCGCTAAAGTGTCAGCTGTAACTGAATGGGAATCTCCAAAGTCAATAAAAGAGGTTTGTAGTTTCCTTGGCTTGGCAGGATACTACAGAAGGTTCATTGAATATTTCTCCAAGGTAGCTAAACCAATGACAGAATTGCTAAAGAAGGACAAGAAATTTGCTTGGTCAGAAGGATGTGAACTTAGTTTCCAAGAATTAAAGAAGAGACTAGTGACAGCACCAGTCTTATGTCTGCCAGATTTGGAGAAAGATTTCCAAGTATATTGTGATGCATCTCATCATGGATTAGGTGCAGTTCTAATGCAAGAAGGGAAAGTTGTGGCTTATGCCTTGAGACAACTCAAAACTCGTGAAGTAAATTACCCTACTCATGATTTAGAGTTGGCCTCTGTTGTCCATGCACTCAAAACATGGATACATTATATTTTGGAAAAGCGATGTGAAGTGTTCACGGATCACAAAAGTTTGAAGTATATCTTCACCCAGAAAGAAATCAACATGAGACAAAGAATATGGCTAGAACTCATCAAGGACTATGACTTGAGTTTACCACCCCGGTAAAGCAAATGTTGTAGCGGATGCTCTAAGTCGTAAGGTTTTCGTGAATGGCCTTACTAAGGGAGAATTGCCAGATGATCTGTGTGCCCAATTTAGAGATCTCAGATTGGAGATTGTGCCTGAAGGACATCTCATGTCATTGGATGTTCAACCCACTTTATTGGACAAATCAAAGAAGCCCAAAAGACAGACAAGGAAATTGAAGAGATTAAGGAAAAGATTGGCAAAGGAAAAGCCAAGGGATTCCATGAAGACGAACAGGGTACTTTATGGTATGGAAAACGTATCTACGTTCCGCAAGATCCGGAGCTTCGGAAACTGATTTTACAAGAAGCACACAACTCACCATATTCCATTCATCTGGGTAACACCAAAATGTACATGGATATGAAAGAAAGATTTTGGTGGAATAATCTCAAGAAGGACATCGCCGAACATATTGCTTTGTGTGATGTATGTAGTAGAGTGAAAGCGGAACATCAGAAACCAGCAGGATTACTACAACCACTACCTATTCCTGATTGGAAGTGGGACAAGATTGGCATGGATTTCATCACTGGATTGCCAAGGACCAAGTCAGGATATGATTCTATTTGGGTAGTAGTGGATCGCCTAACTAAAGTGGCTCATTTCATACCCGTGAAGACAACCTATACAAGTGCTAAGTTAGCCAAGATCTATATGAGTAGGATTGTATGTCTGCATGGAGTACCCAAGAGTATTGTGTCTGATAGAGGAACTCAATTCACTTCTCATTTTTGGAGGCAACTACATGAGTCATTAGGAACGAAATTGGAATTCAGCACTGCTTTTCATCCTCAGACTGATGGTCAGACAGAAAGAACCAACCAGATTCTTGAAGACATGTTGAGAGCATGTGCTCTAGATTATGGAGCTAGTTGGGATGAAAGTCTGCCTTACGCAGAATTCTCTTACAACAACAGCTATCAAGCCAGTATTGAGATGGCACCATTTGAGTTTCTCTATGGGAGAAAGTGTACCACCCCATTACTATGGCATGGTGTGGGAGAAAGAAGTTTGTTCGGACTAGAACTAATCAAAGAGGCTGAAGAGAAGGTCAAGCTAGTTAAGGACAGATTAAAGATAGCACAGTCCCGACAGAAGAGCTACGCAGATCCTAAGCGTAGAGAAGTCACCTATGAAGTAGGTGATACAGCTTATCTTAGAGTGTCACCACTTCGTGAAGTGAAAAGATTTGGAGTCAAAGGAAAATTGGCCCCAAGATATGTTGGACCATTCAAGATTCTGAGTCGTAAAGGAGAAGTAGCTTATGAGATTGAATTGCCAGAATCATTGTCTGCCGTTCACAATGTGTTTTATGTGAGTCAGCTAAAGAAATGCCATCCAGAAATGGAAGAGACTTCTTTGAAAGATACTATACCTTTGGAAGAAGTTCAATTGGAAAGTGATATTACTTATGAGGAAAAACCTATCAAGATTCTTGAGACTGCAGAAAGAGTTACTCGGACTAAGACTATCAAATTCTGCAAAGTTCAATGGAACCATCACTCCGAAGAGGAAGCAACATGGGAAAGAGAAGACGATCTTCGAAAAGACCACCCTCACCTATTTGCTAGCCAATCCGAATCTCGAGGGCGAGATTCACCTTAAGGGGTTAGATTTGTAACATCCCTAAAATCATGTTTTCAAAGATTGCATATCATCCATGCATGCATAATCATTTAGGGATAAATTTCAAAGTCATTTCAAAAACAGAAGCATTTGGGTGCTTGTTATTTTATGTAAACAAGCATTGATCCAATGCCACTCTCTAATGAGAGGATATTTGTTTCAAACCAAGGATTGTTTGATCATGAGATGGTGTGGTTAAGTTCCAAGCTTGGACAAAATTTTCCAAAACAAATTATGGTTTTAAAACCCTTTTCATATATTTATCAAATCTTATACTAAGGCATTGTTTATTTGAAAATTTTCAAAGGAACCAAGCAAGTCCAGCAAAACAGCATGGATTTATGCTCAAAAATATGAAAGTGTCACTTTACAAAAGTCTAGAAAGTTTTGGAATTCAAATACATTTGAATTCATTTGAAAAGGTTTCCTGAAAATTATTTTAGAAAAAGAAAAAGAGATAAGAAATGGAAAAGGGCCGGCGCCAGACTTTCAGCCCAACAACTTCCTAGCCCACTAAGCCCACCCGGGGTTCTTCTCTCTCTCTCTCACGCGGCGCAGACTTACCCCGCGCTCGCTGACTGGTGGACCCAATGCCACGCGAGCATCGTCCCAAACCACGCACCCCCCCCCACGACCCCGTCGACGCCGCCGTTAACTCCATTACCGCCGCGATTGAAGCATGCTTAATTGCCGGCGTTTCCTCGCGTGATCCTCTCCCCTGCTCCGACTATAAAACCCTCTCCTCACCCGGCATGTTTCCCCTCACGCCACACGCTCGCTCCGCCACTAGGCTGCCGGCAATTCAAGTCACAACGCCGCTGCCCGACGCTCTCCGGCGATCGATTTCGGTGAGAACTTGCCGCCCCTGGCCCTCTCGACCTTTTGTCATGTTTGCCACACTCCTGCACATCTAACACTGCTCGCGGACCTCCTTTTTGTGGCTTACAGCGTCGCCTTCGTCGACGACCGCGCGTGTCCGACGACGTGCTCAATTCCGACGAGCGACTACGGTAAACCTAACCCTTCCCCACCTCTCTAGTTCACGCTCGCACTCACACTGTTCCAGTGCGCGTCTAACGCCACCCTTCACTTGCCTTCCTATGCCGTGTAGCGCCGCCAACGACGACGCCCAAGCACACCCGAAGCCGCTCTCAACTCCGGCGAGGAATTCTCGACGGTCTCGCACGCTCGCGTCTTCGCCACGTCGACCATCATCATCACCTCGTCTCCACGCTTCGGTAATGACCCACGCCTTCCCCATTTTCCCCCTAGCGCCGCTAGTTCACCGTCGGCAGAAGCGTCGCCGTCGCTCTGGCCATTCGCGCCGCCACTCTTTGGCCAAAGCAGCACAGGCCATTAGATCTGTATCGAAGGGTTTAGATTAGATCTTTAGATCTCGAGCGAACCGTTTTCTTTAGATCTGGCGCGTTGGATCTAACTTGATCCGACGGCACGGAAGCGTGATCCTGAGTGAAGCGGTATTGTCCAATCAGGAAACACCGCGTGGCTAGGATTTAAATTTAAAAATCTGGATTTAGATATATTAGATGTTCAATCTTGCAAAATTCATAACTTTCAAACCACACGTCCAAATTTTGCAAATTTTATATAATTGGAATTAGGAGAGAAAATCCTATCTGTTTATGCAATGTGTTTAAGGTTTTGCTTCTGTAAAAATAGTTGTTTTTGCAGAAACATTTGTAGACATAATTTGAGTATAGTAATTATTTGAAAAATGATTTGAACATCAAAAAAAGTTTATTTGGTGTATATTGGACTTGTTTATGATTCAGTACTGTACACTTGCCTTGTTTGGTGTAGAAAAACCATCACATGGCATTTGCATGCATTCATATATTTTTGTTTGTATATTTTGTTATGTGATTTTGGTGCCATTATTTTATGTGTAGATTTTGGTGCTAATAGTGATTGTGGTTGTGAAGATTTTTGCTACTCCCCAAACTACCAAGGCAAGTGGTGCTTCATGATTTATTCCTATATTTTAGCTATGCACTAGAAATATTTTGTATAGGACTTGCATGAATATTTTGCTAAGTATCTTATTGCTATGCTTGGGAAATCCTAGTAGTTGTAGAATTGTTAGAATTTCCTCTAAGTGAAGATGCTTACCATTTCCATGCTTAGCCTAGCTAGTAGCAACCAAGGGTGGATTATATTCATGCTATGTGAAATATTTCTAAGTCTTTGACTTGTGTTTTTGCTAATAAAACAACTAAGTGAATGAAACACCTGGGTGGAATGGAAAGAATGGTTTATGTTGAGTGGTTACCAGGAACAAAGGGATTTGAGATGCCAAATGGGCTCTGCCTGGATCATATAGGTTGCAATAACTTAGCCATTTGGACAGTTGGTGGTAGTGGGATGATAGGTTGGAGCGCGTCCATTTGGTCTAACGGAAGGCTTCTAAAAGGTCCTGTCTTGGTGAAAATCAAGTCTTGTGGGGAAAGTGCACAGCCTCTACAGATGGAAGAATCTAAGTACTTAGCCATGTCCCTGGTATTGGAAAACTTAGCATCAAGACATGGAAGCTATCAAGAATCTCCTCATCCCAATTTCTAAGTTAAAACTTGTGGGTGAACAGGGGTAAAGGTTCACCAATGTCTATTGGTGATTCCTTGGGAAAGTTTTGTCAAAGAAAAACTTAGTGTTTTTCAACTAATAGGAAAAACCTATTTTGATCAAAGCAAGCCTAAGCTACACTTAGCCAAATTCATATAGTATTTAGATGTTAATATTCTACTAAGGTATCACTTGCCAATACTATTCCAATGCATTGACCCACTATGGCTATAACTTGTGATGTTGCAGGTTATTCTGATGGTGATTAGGGGTTATGAGTCTACACTCAACATGCTTGCCTATGGCACATGAAGATGAAGACTTATTTATCTTATTATATATTTGAACTCTTGTATTATGCATGTGGCCATGGAGTTTGTAAAAGACTATGTTTGTCTCTGGAATGATATGTAATAATGACCTTTGTTTCTGTGTACTTCATCTTAAACTGTGGATGCTAGCATTGATCGAGGGACTAGCATTGCAATCACATGGATCCTTACCTTTATAAAGGGAGGGATCTTACATCTCAATATCCATCAGATCCCCGCAAACACAACATGCATGATTACAAATAGATTAGATCTTGATCATGAACGGAGCTCACAAGATCTATACATGAAAGCACAAAGGAGGAGATACAACCATCTATCTACTACATAGACCCATATTCCAAGGTGGAACTACTCACGCATCATACCAGACAGAAGTCCTCTAGGATGATCTCCCCTCCGGTAGGGTGCCGGGAAGAACTTCAGATCCCCCGGATCTAGGGATGATGGTGGCGGTGGATACAGACGGTTTCATGGATTTCTGATCGGGTACCCAGGGTTTCTGCATCAGGGGCTTCTTATAGGCAAAGGGGGAGACCGAGGCGGCCACCAGGGCAGGCAAACCCTAGCCAGGCGCAGGCTAGGGCCCACCCGTGCCTAGGGTGGGTCTAGCCCCCCATAGCTGGCCCCTCCGTCTCTCCTCTGGACTTCTTGTTCCCCACAGAAAGTAATTGACTTTGTCCTTTGTCCCATCCAATTCCGAGAATATTTCTTTCCTAACTTTTCTGAAACCAAAAACAGCAGAAAACATGCATCTAGCACTGTTGCAACTTGTTAGTAGGTTAGTACCAGAAAACATGTAAAAAGCACCTCAAAGTGTGGACAGGTAAAGCAAAGTAGATACTAAACAAGCATGGAGCATAAAAAATTATAGATATGTTTCAAAAATATCATGCCTCTCATATAAACTAGCTCATTGATTAACAAGATGATCAAGGTTTCCTGGTCATGAACATTGGATGTTGGTAATAACGAGGTCACAACATTAGTGGAATGATGTGATGAACATTCATCCGAAGTATAGTAATACGATCAAAGTCATTATGTTTAGATTGATATAACATCATTACAAAGTAACTTTAGTCCTTAGACCATGAGATCATATCAATCAGTAACATAGGAAGAGTAGCTTGATAACATCAAAAGTCACACCATAACAGAGTGACTATAAAGGTGGGTTTAGATACTCCAATAGTTTTATGCAGAGGCTCATAGATCAAGAGTGGGATTTGTGCATCCAAATGACATAGAGATATACTCTAGGCCCTCTTGGTGATATCACATTGATATAGCTTGCAAGCAAGTGATGGGGATCACTAGAATGTTATATCACGGGAATGAGAAAAGAGTACATGTTGGTAACGAGATTAAACTAGGTATGGGGATACCGATGATCGAATCTCGGACATGTAAAATATCATGAGACAAAGGGATTTAGTTACAACATTAAAGGTTCACACGATCACAATAAGTCATCGTTGAATGTGTGGGAGTCAGTACGGATCTCCAGGTCCCATTGTTGATTATTGATCGGAGAGGGGTTGTAACATCCCAAAAATATTGATCATGATTATCAAATTCTAATCACTAAAATTAGGGTTAACAAAACTTTGATTAAATAAAAACCAAATGAATGCATGTGTGTGTGATGATTGTATGAATGCATGAATGGACTTGTGTGATTAACCTAAATAGCAAGGAATGGTTTAAAGATGAAAAATAACATCATCTAAAACATTTCCAAGCAGAAACACATCAAGAGAAAATCAAAAACAAAACAAATAAAGCAAATGGTCATTTTTATCAATCTTGCTCACTAGGTCACTTTGAGTGTTTATATTCCAAGATTTCAAACAGAAACTTCTCCATTTATTTGCACCCCTTGCAAGACCAAGTAAAAGTGAATCAAAGCCCACTTTTCAAACTTACAGAAACATTTGGCAACTTGATTCAAATGACAATTGAAAATTAAATCTATAACATATGTGAAGATCACACATTTTCAAAACCCAACCAAACCAGTGCCCCTTGACCAATCCAACAAACCCAAGACTCCCTAGTATATAACCAACACATTCACCAAGTTTGAATCCAAAATTAAAATTTGAATTTCTTTCGGCCATTTCATCAAACACCTTGTAATCAGCAAACAAACAAACATCAAACACTATTAGTAGTAGTAATTTTGGCCAACCTTGTCCCCTTTATAGCTCACTCTAAACTCTTAGTAGATGTTCAAACTAATCTAACTAGCCTTAGCACCACTGTGAGCATGCATAGCCATCAATGGTGACCATGCCGAGAGCACCCTTACCACCCCCATGTCGCCAGCGAGCTAGGAGAAGCTCTAGCCTCGCCAACCTTGTCTAGAGCACTAACCACCGTCCACCGCCACCCCCTAACCAACACTCGAGCCTTGCCACCTGTTGGACCACACGGAAAGCTCACGCCCAGTTTCTCTGCGTGCGTGCCGAGAGCGCGCTAGTGCGCCATCAGTGACACGAGCCCACAGACCACGCGTCGCCCTTGCCGCTTGCGTGCGTGATCGCTAGCACCTCAGCAACCTGCCAGATAACCCCGTTCGCCGCCGCGTGGACCATGGACTCTATGCGCCATTAAACTTGTCGTCGGACCCGCACAAAGCGTCGCGGTGTTCCGACTGTTCCACACCGCCCCAGGCCTCGCCATCAAGTCGTTGAGCTTCGCTAGGAGGCAATGCACCGCCCCCTATTGCTGCCCATGCCATTAGCACGCTATTCCGACGACCACGACGAGCTCCACCCGCGCTCGTCGGTCCCCTTCAGGCACTATAAAAGGAGTCCACCCCCGTTCGATTTGAGCACACCATCTCACTCCCCACCTCTCACTGATCATACCCACTCACCACCGGAGAAAGGCGAGCACCAGGTGGCCGGAATTTCACTAGAGTTTGCTGCTGCAGAGAAGGAGAGGCGCTGTCGATTGGAGCTGCCGGTACCAGGAGGATCGCCGTCATCGACTTCATCGTTCGCCCCCATCGCCGACCATTACCGGAGCCCCGGTGATCCCCCGTCGACCCCCACTAGCCACGCTAGGGTTCAACCTTGCCGCGTCCTGTTCAGGCATGGGCGATGAACCACAGCTGTAGGATTAGGACTAGATCGCACGGCCTAGATCGCCACATACCCCTTCGCCACTTGTTGTCTCACTAACGAGTGGGGTCGTTCACTTAACCAGCCCGCGCCCGCTGTGCGTAGTGGGCCGGCCCAGTTAAACCTCCCACACGACCCAGCAATTCAAACTTAGGTTTATTCATTTAGTTTCAAAATCAGTTATGTACCTAGATTCAAAAATCAACCTAGCTCGATTCATTGAACCAAAATGCATGAAACCAATTTTGTTAGAAAGGTTCTGGAGTGTTTAATCCAAGCCCGTTGGATTAAAACCAATTAGAATTTTAGATCACCCATGGTAAAAATAACAAGGCATAAGCTTTTCTGCACTCAAACTTTTTTCAAAATTCAACCACGAAAGTTTTGAGTTGATTCCAACTCTTAAAAATCACATTTAACCATACCTTTTAGAATATATAAAAATATATAGGTTACTTGCATAAATAATGATCAAGTAATATAATAATGCCTCATAGGCATTTCTAGTCACTTTAATTAATTAAAATAAAAAGGTTAAACCTTATTAAATTGTGACACCACTTTAAATCACATTCCCATGTACTGAAATATGTGGTGATGACATGTGTCAACATGATCCCATGTTTTAGTTGGAGAATATTAAATATTAAGTAGTTTTTCAATGAGTAGAAATTACTTTTCTAAAATAAAGGAAATAAAACTATTTTCCCTAATGGTTGTAATGCTTGTGATGATATTAGATCATCTAGTGAAAACCTTGGTGTGATAAATAGAAATAGTTAAGTATTGTTTGGTGATTGTATACATCGTATTTATTTATAGACGATAGTACCGACCAAGGATACGAGGAGGAAGGAGGATACTACAAGGAAGAGGCCGAGGAGAACTTCAACCACTGCTCTCCACAAGGCAAGCTAACACTTGCAACTATGGAAGTTAGATAACCTATGCAATGAATTAAGCATGCTTGGTTAGATACATTTGATGACACACCATCCTAGTTTTACTTGCAAGCTTAGTATTTTATTTCTTTATCAAAGCTTTCTATGAAAAGTTTACTTAGTGGCTTGTAGATTTTAGAAAGGTAATTGAAGGTAGCATAAAGAGCATAAAACTTGGTCTAAGTTATATAATATTGATGTCATCCTGAGGCGTGAGATAGAACTTAGATAAGATCCAATTGTTTATCACCCCTCATTAGTGTTTATCCCCCACTTGTAGATGCTAGTGCTAAGCATAAAACTTGATCAACTTTAGATGGGAATACCTGGTGAAAATGGTTATGAAAACCTTAGAATGATGAGTCATTCTACTAAAATGTTTTAACATGTGTTCTTAAACACCAGATGATTTCGATGATGAAAATGTTAAGGCATGAGCCTTAGCCCTTTATAAAACTGATGGTTGTCTGGATGCGATACCATTCCAATTTTACCGTATAACCACAATACCCGAAAATTGGGTAGGGCTTGACTGTAAATTTATATACCTTAGTATGGGTTCCCTTGCGACCAAGGTTTGAGCTGAGACTACCTTGTGAAGACTGTCCACCTACGCAGTTCCCAAGATGACAGTTGGTCATGGTTTGGAGGCCAAACTCACAAGAGAGGTGCTTATACTACGGCGTGTAATTGAAAAGTTAGGATTGATTATCCGCATACTGAGTATGGTGAATTCAGGATTGTTCCTGACGGATGTATCAAATGTTGTGGTGAAAGTGTACAATCTTTGCAGAGCGTAAAACTATTCGAATAGCCACGTCTGCGGTTATGGACAGTTGGAGTGGCCATACTGTTCTGTTGTCAGATGTTTTCAAAATAATTTGTGAAATGAATTATGACTTTGACTTGACCACAACAGAGTTGTGACAGGAAATTCAAGTTCCCACTTAGGTGTTATAAAACTTTCAACTAGATTTCTTTGCTTCTGGACTTAGTAGAGGTAAATTTGGCTTTTTGCAAAATAACCTAGAGCTTAGTATCCTACTCAAAATCACTTCACTTGTTAGTATTAGTTTGCGAGTACTTAAAAAGTACTCATGGCTTTGTCCCTGGCTATTCCCATGGCCAGACTATGAAGAGGAGTATCAGGAAGACAGATAGCAGGAAGGTTACGACAACTAGGATCATATCCCATCGTCAGCATTGCCTGTGACCATGAAGATGGAGCTTCGCCTACGCTATCGTTATTATTACGTTATTCCGCTGCTTGAATTGTATTAAGACTGGATCAAGATATCCTTATTTGTGTAAGACCTTATGTATGGTTTGTAATGGGTGATGTACTGTGATATCCAATCTGTTATGTCTCGCAAAAATAGTAATCCTGGGATTGCGATGTATGGCATAACAGGCATCTGGGATTAAAAATCCGGGTGTTGACAAGTTGGTATCAGAGCCATCCTGACCATAGGAGACCCTAGTTCAGAATGGACGTTTTGAATCAAAAACTTAGTTTCAAAACCAAGGAAGTGAGTATTTATGAAAACTTATTCTCATTCTTATCACTTAGACTCTTTCATGAAAATTCATGTTCCTCAAAAATTCTTGCAAAATTACATAAAATTTGACACGCTTGATCACTCTACTAACTTACTCATCCTATATTCTTATAGATGGACGTGAAGTATAGCAAGTTTTATCAGTTGGGGAATGAAGGAGACCTCATATTTGAGTGTGACTTGGACCAGCTTTCAGAGATGCTGGAGCATCCGCACCCCGAGTTCTTTGGAGCTCGGCTCAATGATCAGGAAGGAGAGGATTTGCAGTGGCTAGTTGTTGCAAGTCTCCGCAAAAATATTGAAGCCCCCACCTCAGAGGGAATTCAGTTCACCTTGAGAGAGAACAAATGGCTCGATGGACTTGCCAGGGCCATGCAGGAAGCTCTTGCCCGTCTGTGTGGGCAGAGTATCAATCAGATCAAGGGTACCTGCTTTGATTTCTACCCAAGGCGTGATGTTATGGGACAGCCACTGCAAGCCCCGTATCACCATGAGCTGAAGAGTCAATTGGACCACCTCAGATTCATGATGTATGACCGTTAGAAGGAGTTAGACAATGCTCGCTCCTACGCCAACCAAAAGTACGCCATCGCTGCCAAGAAGGATCAAACCATTGCCATGCTAGTGAAGGATCGACAGTCTCGTCGCCGTCAGCTCGACAAGAAGGAGCGCATCATTGCCCATCTTCTCCATAGGATCAAAGAGTTGGAGGAGACTGTCCATGTGAGAGATATTGTAACATCCCAAAAATATAACATAAGGATCATCAAAACTCTAATCACTAAAATTAGGGTTAACAAAAACTTCGATTAATTTAAAATCATATGAATGCATGTGTGAATGAGACGATTTGATAAATGCATGAATGAACTTGTGTGATTAACCTAAATAGAAAGAAATGGTTTTAAGATTAAAATAACATCATATAAAACATTTCCATGCAGGAACAAAACAAGAGAAAATCAAAAACAAATAAAATAAAGCAAATGGTCATTTTTGCCAATCTTGCTCACTAGGTCACTTTGAGTGTTTCTAGTTCAAGATTTCAAACAAAAACTTTTCCACCTCTTTTCACCCCTTCCTAGAACAAGTAAAAGTAAATCAAAGCCCACCTTTGAAACTTGTAGAAACATTTGGCAACCTCATTCAAATCACAATTAAAAATTGAATCTTTATCATATGTGAAGATCACCCATTTTCAAAACCCAACCAAACCAGTGCCCCTTGACTAATCCAACTAACCATACATTCCCTAGTATGGTCCTAGCAAACCCACCAAGTTTGAATCCAAAATTCAAATTTAAAGTTCTTGCGGCCATTTCATCAAACACCTTGCAGATACAAATCAAACAAACATCAAACACTATAGTGTGCAGTAAAATTTGCCTAACTTGTTCCCTGTATAGCTCACTCTACACTCTCAGTAGATGATCAAAGTAATCTAACTAGCTTTAGCACCACTGTGAGCAAGCCTAGCCATTAATGTCAAACATGCCGAGAGCACCATTGCCACCCCATTGTCGCCAGCGAGCTAGAGGCCACACTAGCCTCGCCAACCTTGTCTGGGACATGCAGCACCGTCCACCGCCACCCACTGTTCCAGCCTCGAGAAATGCTATCCCCTGGACCACACGACACAACCATGCCAAACTCCTCTGCGACCATGCCGAGAGCGCGCCAGTGCGCCACGCTCGACCAGCACCCACAAACCGCGCACCGCCCTCGCCGCTTGCAGGGATGATCACCAGCACCCCAGCACCCCGCCAGACATGCCCGTTAGCCGTCGCGCGGACCACGTGCGCTGTGCGATATTAAAATCATTGCCGGACCCGCTCAGATCACCGTGACATTTCGACCGATCTGCACCGCCCCACGCCTCACCACCACACCATTGAGCTTCGCCAGGGAGCACAGCACCGCCCCCTACCGTCGCCCATGCCAGTAGCCCTCTGTGCCATTAACAACGACGAGCTCAGCCCGCACCCGTTGGTCCCCTTCCGCCACTATAAATAGCTGCCTCCACCGCTCGTTTTCGCCACACCAGTTCACTCCCCTCTCACCTAGAACCACCCCACCTCACTCCCGGAGCAAGGCGAGCAGCGCATCGCCGGAATTTGGCCGGAGCCCGCCGCTGCTGGAGAAGAAGGGAGCCATCGATTGGAGTCGCCCCAGGAGAAGCTGTCGGTACCAGGAGAACAGTCGTTGTCGACTTCGTCATTCGCCCCCGTCGCCGAACCTCGTCTGAGCCCCGGTGAGCCTCCCACGACCCCCACCTGCCGCGCTAGGGTTCTGTCTCGCCGGCGCTGCCCGACGTGGATGATGAACCGTAGTCGTTCGATTAGAGTTAGATCGTGCGGTTCGCATTGCCCCGTACCGCTTCGCTCCTCCCCGTCTCACTGACGCGTGGGGACAGCCACTTAACTAGCCCGCGTACACGCTGTGTGTAGTGGGTCGGCCCAGTAAAACATCCCGCGCGACCCAACAATTCAAATTAAGCTTTATTCATTTAATTTCAAACATAGTTCTGTACCTAGATTCAAAAATCAACCCAGCTCGATTCACTGAACCAAAATGCATGAAACCAAATTTGTTAGAAAGGTACTGAAATGCTTAATCCAAGCCCATTGTATTCAAACCATTTGGAGTTATAGATCAACCATGGTAAAAATAACAAGGCAGAAGCTTTTTTGCATTCAAAAATTTTTCAAAATTCAACCATAAAAGCTTTTGAGTTGATTCCAACTCTCAAAAATCACATTTGATCATACCTTTCAGAATATATAAAAACATATGGGTTTACTTGCAGAAATAATGTACAAGTAATAAAAGAATGCCACATAGGCATTTCTAGTCACTTTATTTAATTAAAATGAAAAGGTTATACCTTATTAAATTGTGACACCACTTTAAATCACATTCCCATGTACTGAAATATGTGGTGATGACATGTGTCAACATGATCCCATGTTTGAGTTGGAGAATATTAAATCTTAAGTAGTTTTTCAATGAGTAGAAATTACTTTTCTCAAATAAAATAAATAAGACAAGTGCTTTAATCCTTGTGATAATAGTGATGATGCTAAATCATCTAGTGTGACTTTTTGTGTGATGAGTAAAAATAGTTAAGTATTGTTTGGTGATTTTGTACCTCGTATTTATTTATAGACGCTAGTACCGACCAAGGATACGAGGAGGAAGGAGGATACTACGAGGAAGAAGCCGAGGAGAACTTCAACCACTGCTCTACTCAAGGCAAGCTATTAACTTAGCAAGCTAACCCTTGCAAATTATGCAAGCCAATACTTGCTTGTTACTATGCCAACTATATGCCTTAAGCATATGTGATTACACCCACTTGATAACCCAATCCTAGTTTTACTTGCAAGCTTAATACTTTATTTTTCTTTATCAAAGCTTTCTCTTAGAGTTTACATGGTGACTTGTAGATTATAGAAAGATAACTAAAGGTAGCATAAAGAGCATAAAATTTGTCCTAAGTTAGATAATCTTGATGTCATCCTAAGGCATGAGATTGAACTTAGCAAATCCCCACTTGTTTATCACCCCTCATTAGTATTTACCACCAATTGTAGATGCTAGTGCTAAGTATAAAACTTGATCAACTTTAGATGGGAATACTTGGTGAAAATGGTTATGAAAACCTTAGAATGATGAGTCATTCTACTGAAATGTTTTGACATGTGTTGCCGAACACCAGATGATTTTGATGATGAAAATGTTGAGGCATGAGCCTTAGCCCTTTATAAAACTGATGGTTGTCTAGATGCGATACCATTCCAATGAAGGAAATATGCCCTAGAGGCAATCATAGAGATGATTATATTTCTTATGTATCCATGAGTTATTGTAATGTTCCTTGAATATCCATATCAGGCAACTTGTATTGATTGGCAATTATGTGAATTGTTTGTGAAACTCTTTACTTGTATGGTTATTTAAGAGTTGTCCCTGGTCGGAGTTCACATGAGGACACATGTGAACTTTAGACTAGCACATCGATTGGTTGATGACTATGTTTCGCAAGTCATAGACATGGAGATGTCAAACCAATGATGTGGACACATGTTATGAACATGGGGTTGGGCTGACCCAACTTGAGACTGGCAATTAGTTGCATCTCTCTCTCTACACATCGTGTACGTTTTGTCCTTAGACCTGAGGTTGTTGCATGTACTTGAGATGTGGATCGACCTACTTTGGGGTTATGAGACGCTACTCTGTAACTGGGTAGTTATAAAGGTAGCTTTCGGGTTTGTCCTGAAGCATGCTGCAAGGCATGGTCAATCAATATGGGATTTGCCCCTCTCTACTTGAGAGAGATATCTCTGGGCCCCTCGAGTGATCGGATCCAGAAATGCATGGCCATGCTACATAAGGTTAAGAGTTAACCTAGTAAAGGGATTCCGAGTTACGGTATCAGGAAAGAGAGGTCAGCTTGGAGCTAGACCAAATATCGTGAGGCAAAGGGAAAGACATGTACTAAACCTTGTGATGGTTCGTCCGATATGATCTTTGTATGCGTTTAGGAGTTGGCACATCTTGCTAGAGGCCGCTACCAACTATTGACAGAATAAGTGTATTCGTGTCATGTCTATACGTATATGAACCTATAGGGTCACACACTTAAGGGGCTGGAAGCCTAATGAGGATTGGATCCGAATTAGACCAGGCTTAGGCTACTAATGGGCTGCTAATGTAGAAGCCCACTAGGGACGTATATATAAGAGAGGGTGGGGCGAGCTGACCAGGGTTAGACCATTCCACCCAGCCGCCACTCCTCACGCCTGTGTTGCACGTGCGGACCTAGCGATCCGTGTTCGATGCTTCCACCACAGACGTGTGGATACCTCGGAGGCACCGATGCAGAAGCGTTGACGAGACGCATGAGGAGCTTCTCGTGGGACGAGGACAAGGAGGAGACGTGGAACGCTGCACTGCCTCGACGCGCTTCATCGATTCCGCAACTACGCGTCTAGTGGTAATCCTGTGATCTATGACAACAGTAATCCTGGTATACGCGTGTAAGGTTCCCAACCTTTAATAAGGTAGAGATCCCTGTGTTTACAATGCTAGTCCCTGGATCAATAGCTAGCATCCACAGTTAAGATGTAATACCAAGAAACAAAGATCATAATACAACTTTATAACCAGGAATAACATAATTTTATTACATCTTACATAGCTCATTTGGCTATTACATTACATTGCAGCAGAATATCTATAAGCATGGGGTCCTTCATCTTCAAAGTGCCACAGGCAGACATGTTGGTTGTAGACTTGTAATCCTAATCATTTAAACTTAACTAATATCAATCAAACCTGCAACATAACAAGTTACAGTCACAAGGGTCAATACATTTGAATTGTATTGGCAAGTGATACTATGGTAGTATAGTGGAGTCTATCATCTATATGCTTTTGGCTAAGAGGAGTTGAGGCTTGCATTGCTCAAAAATAGATTTTTCCTTATCATTTGAAAACACTAACTTTTTGCTTGACAAAAATCACCCAAGGCATCTACCAATCAAAGATTGAAGATCCTTTAACCCTTGTTCAACCACAAGTTTTTAACTTAGAAATTTGGATGATGAGATTCTTGATAGCTTCCATGTCTTGATGCTCAAATTGTCCTTTACTAGGGACATGGCTAAGTACTTAGATTTTACACTCTGCAGAGGTGGTGCACTTTCCCCACAAGACTTGGTTTCCCAAGACAAGATCTTTCAGAAGCTTTCACTTAGACCAAAATGGACGCGCTCCAACCTATCAAACCCCTACCACCAACTGTCCATTTGGCTAAGTTCTTGCAACCTATATGATCTAGGCAGAGCCCATATTGCCAAGTGGCTGCACTTGAAGCTTCTCAACATTTGACATCTCAAATCTCTTTGTTCCTGGGTGGCCATCCACAAGTGAGATACACAAGGTTCCTGGCCTTGTGTAACCACTCAACACAAACCATTCCTTCCATTCCACCCAGGTGATTCATTCACTTAGTTGTTTTATTAAACAAAACACAAGTCCTCAGACTTAGAAATTTTTCCATAGTGTGATTATGTATTCCACCCTTGTTTTCTATTAGCTAAGCTAAGCATGATAGTAATAGGAATCTTAACTTAGGTAATTTTCACTAAGGTGTCATCTACTAGGTTTTCCCATAGCATAGTTTATACTTAGCAAAATTCCATGCAAGTCCTACTTAGTAATATCTCTAATGCATAGTGATAAATAATGGGACAAAAGTATGTAGCATCACTTGCCTTTTTGGTAGAGTATAGGTTCACTTCTTTATCTTTGCAATGTTCACACACTTCAAGTCACTACAATTCAATCAAGCAAATAATATTTCAATATACCATTCAAGCAATTCATCACATAAAATCATAAAAACAAGATAATGGATGAAAGCATGCCAAAGATTGTTTTATTTGGAAAAGTGTTTTCTAAAGGTTCACAAACATTTGAAAACACCTAATGGTCATTTTATAAAGTGGCAAAGTCATTTGCAAAAGGTTTCACTTTATAAACCATTTTTAAAACAAGGTATCATTTTATGTGGTGTAGAAATGTTTTAGTAAGGCATTAATCTATAGGATTCACAAAATATATTTTCAAACCATAAAACTTTGTGTTTAGGGTCAGAGAGTTTATTTCCAAAACATTTCTCAAAGGTTTTCTTCCAAAACCATTTTTAATAATTAACCCATATTTTTATTTGACTAGAAATGGTTTTAATCCAAGATTCATTCTTTTGCTTCTCCAAATACATTTTTGAAACCATAATTTGTTTCCTAGGGTCAGTAGGTTCAAAACACACCATTTGCAAAAGATTTTATCCCCAAAAACATTTTAGAACAATTTTTATATCCTAAACAAGCATACATAAGTTTCTGCAAAAACAAACAATTTAACAGAAGCTTTTTACTAAACAAAGTGCATGGTTGGCTAGGGCTTGTTTTTCTAAATCCATTGATATAAAGTTTGCAAAATTTGGACGTGTAGATTAAAAGTTATGCAATTTACAAAATCACATATCTAATAGATCTAATCTGTTTTTAATTCAAACGAGCTGAGCCACGTGTCTTATTCCTATTCGCCCATACCGTTTCGTCTGGATTGGCTAACACAGACCGTAGAATCAAGTTACATCGCACGGCACTGGTTGCGTACCTCTTCAGCGTTAAGTGAATCTATCGTATCCATCAGATCGTCATCTAACGACCATCGTCACCAAGTTGTTCTGGCGGCGCCTGTAAAGGCGGCGGCTCGGTTTAGCGGCAGAGCTGGCGCTAGAGGAAGCAAGGAAGAATAAGAGATGGCTCACCGTGATCGCAGTGACGTGGGGATGCTCAACCTGCTCGCGGTTGACGAAGGGGCGCACAAGGTTGCGGTTAATCGCTCGTCGGAGTTGCGTCTGACGACGGTCACGCTCTGTCATCGTCGAGGG
Source organism: Avena insularis (assembly GCA_023614405.1). Lineage (NCBI taxonomy): Eukaryota > Viridiplantae > Streptophyta > Magnoliopsida > Poales > Poaceae > Avena > Avena insularis. The sequence continues at coordinate 58,440,557 of CM042693.1, read as the reverse complement.
CGGTGCTACGGGTCACGAGGGAGCAAACGGAGAGCACGGTTAGATGCGCAAGGTCATGGCGATGATGCGTGCGTGAAGGAGAAGGAGAGGCGCGGTCAGGTGCTTACCAGAAGCTTCGCCGGAGAGGAAGCAGACGGTGGCGACGGTGGTTGTAAATTCGTTCTTGAGCTCAGAGCACGCGCGGGTGAGATGGTGATACGGGAAGGTCCGCCAGGTGATGGGGATCATGGCTGTGTGCTCGAGGAGGCAAGGGGCGGCGAGGGGCTGCCGGAATCGGCCGGGAGAGTCGTCGGATACAGAGGTGTTCGGAGAGGAATTAGGGCGGCCTGGGGGCGTGCTAAGGTGGGGCGACAGAGGGGAACGAGAAAGGAGGGATAGACGTTTTAACGTGCGTGGTCGCAGGGGGTAAAGGCAGCATCAATGTCGCGAATTAAAGCAAGCATTCATCGGCGGAAATAGCCGGCGAGGTAAGGGGAGAAGGAGTCGCGGCGGGTGATGAAGAAAGCTAGGGTGTGGGGCCGTTTCGTCAGCGAAGTGAGAGAGGGGAGTTGGGGTCCACATGTCTGTCGCTGAGCGGGTAGGGTGTTTGGTCTGAAACGTTTTCATGGGAGAGGCGGGCTGGCTGGGTTTAGTTGACAAAGCTAGTTGGCTGGGTCCTTTTCATATTTTTTTCTGTACATTTGTTTTTTTCTTTTTCTCTTTTGATTAATCTGATTTGATTTTGTTTGGCCAATTCAAATATTCATTTGAATTCAAAACCTTGCCAAATTTTGTGTGGGTTTAAACACTGGTTAGTAGCACAACAAATGTCAAAGTTTGAATAAAAACTTTATTCTTTTTGGGTCTTTTATTTATTCAAAATAGGCTTAGTTTTAAATCATATAAGATTTATTAATATTTCTAAACACCATTTGATTTTCCAAAACCACCCAAATCTTTTCAGTAGGTTTTTATTTGATTATTTGGGTGTCAAATAATTCATCTTGAATTATTTGGAAAGGTTTTTAATATGATTCATTAATCATTTAAGATTGGGTATTTATTTTAATTCCAATAGGATTTGGTTTATGCCATTTATTTTATATTGGAAATTTATTTATCCAATATTTTATTTGGATTTGGGTTATAATTAATTCCACTTGTTTAAAGATTTGGCCAAGATTTGGTTTGATCTTTTAATATTCTTTATTTAATAATTCTTTCTTCATCTTATAAAATCCATATCTTTTTATTTAGAGATCCAAACTTGGTGATTCCAATTTGTGAAATCTTATTTATTATTTGTTTATCCTTTTAAATCTCTTTAGGATTAATTTCTCACCATTTGGTATGGGTTTATATAAGGCCTTTTAATAGCTTTGGGAATTTAATTCTTCTATCTTATTAAATTCATATGATTTTATTTATGGTTCCAAATTAAGTGAAACCAATTTCTATGGTCTTATAATATTTCTATTTGTCTTTCTTGATCATTTGGGAATTTTTGTTGACAAACTTTTATATGGATCAAATCCATAGGCTTGGAGATAACTTGGAAATGATTTTTTGTTCCCTTAGGGTTTAGGGTTTGGATTTATTTTCCAAGTGTTTAAATTTCCAGATACATTCATTGAGGAATGCATTTCTCTTGATTTGGAATTTTTGTTGGATTCAAACTTTTACCAAAGTTTGTTCAAGATGGGGTTTTAAGTTTCCATTTAGAAACAAAAGTTTCTTTTCACCCTGATTTTCAACAAAAATTTTATTTTGTTTATTTATTTTTCACATTACAAGATTTGGAAAATCTTGGGATGTGACAGGCTACCACCCTTAAAATAAATCTCGTCCTGAGATTTGGGGAGGCTAGGGGTTACAAGTTGGCTCAAAGCACCTAGGGTACTACCACCCTTAAAAATTTTCAACTAGATTACATCTTGTCTTAATTGGGATCTTGATGTAACTTTTCTGGACAGAGGTTTGCATAGTGGCCTAGATCCTTGCATTTGAAACATGTGACAAGGTTGAGGTCTTTAGGTGGCTTCTATGGACAATATGATGCATAATGTCCTAACTTTTTGAAGTGGTTGCACATCACTTGGCTAATATCCTTCCTCATCTTGGGTTTTCACTAGCTTTTGTTTGTCTTCTTGGCTCTTCTTCTTTTTTGGGCATTCACTGGCATAGTGTCCCATCTCTTTGCAATTGTAACATTGCAACTGGCTTTTGTCCTTCTTCTTCTTCTTTTTGGGTCTCTCCAAAGCTAGGAGTTCTTCTAGTTCATGCTCTTCATACCTCACCTCAAAGGTGGGAAATCTTTCTCTCTTCTTGGGGAAGTTACTAGAGATATGACCTTCTTCTTCACAAGAGTAGCAACACTTTATGGTCACTTTGGATTTGGCCTTATGTGGCATAGTTCTGACTTTGCCTTCATCCATCTTGGTAGAAGTTGTTCCCTTATGGAGGTTTCCAAACATTTGATGCATTCCATCTTGCTTCATTTGTTGAACTATAGGATAGATGGGGCATTGAATAGGGACATGATTATTTCCTTCACATAGGAAACAAGTCACTTGAGATGTGGGGCATTGATTAGTTGGATGTCTCTCTTCACAATTAGGGCATTGATCTTCATGCTCCTTGGATGTATGATCCTTGTCTCCACAAATATTGCAAGCTTGGGTTCCTTCTAGAATAGCATCTTTGTCATCCTTGTTGTCATTAGCTCCTTGGGAAGAGTTTTCTCTCATGTTGATCATTTGAGTAGCCATCCCTTGCAACAATTGGGATTGAAGTTTCAAAATCCTTTGTATAGCATTGTTGTTGGTTAAAAGCTGAGTTATCACTTGGCTCAACTAGGTTTGGTTTGCTAGTAGTTGTTCTCTCATGTGCATCTCTTGGTTGTTGTTGTTGTCACCATCCTTGATGTTGGAGTATTTTGGAGAGGTCATCTGTTTGGGTTGGATTGGGATTAGAATAGGCAAAAGATTTCTAAGGAAATAATTCTAATCACACACATCACAATTCACACAAGCAATGTGCAAGCCATCACAAACAAACATTCCACTCAAACAACAAGTTTCAAGCATATTTTTAGTCAACCAAAAATATTTTTGTTACACCACATAAGTTGGTGGGTTTGACTTAAACTAAATATGGTGGTCCATCTATATGGTTCACTTGAAATCTTTCCATCCTTCTTAGTTGATTCTTCTTGAATGAGATTTTTTTATTCTTGAGAAAATTCTTGGTCACAAATCTTCAAAGGTGATCATGGTTCCTTCTAAGTTGTGTTTCTTTAGTCTTCAAATCTGGAGCAAGATTTCTTGTCTCACTTGTCCTTAGTGATATCCAAGTTTGAAGTCCTTGGTGAAAATGCTGAAGATGTTGAAGTCATTAGAGTTGAAGATGTTGAAGTCATTAGAGTTGAAGATGTTGAAGTCATTAGAGTTGAAGATGTTGAAGTCATTAAAGTTGAAGATGTCCTTTGCACATGGTGAAGTCTTTGGCCAAGGGGTCGGTTTTATCCATCAAGTTGAAATAGAAGAGATGTAGAATCAAAACCAAAATGGTTGAGGAAAGGGTTTTACAAGATTGTTTGTAAATAAGTTTTGGAACAAATACAACTCCTATTTTTCTAAGGGGTTTTGTCCAATCCTAGGTTTACAAATCCTACAGGCAACACAATGCTCTGATACCATCTGTAAGGTTCCCAACCTTTAATAAGGTAGAGATCCCTGAGTTTACAATGCTAGTCCCTGGATCAATAGCTAGCATCCACAGTTAAGATGTAATACCAAGAAACAAAGGTCATAATACAACTTTATAACCAGGAATAACATAATTTTATTACATCTTACATAGATCATTTGGCTATTACATTACATTGCAGCAGAATATCTATAAGCATGGGGTCCTTCATCTTCAAAGTGCCACAGGCAGACATGTTGGTTGTAGACTTGTAATCCTAATCATTTAAACTTCACTAATATCAATCAAACCTGCAACATAACAAGTTACAGCCACAAGGGTCAATACATTTGAATTGTATTGGCAAGTGATACTATGGTAATATAGTGGAGTCTATCATCTATATGCTTTTGGCTAAGTGGAGTTGAGGCTTGCATTGCTCAAAAATAGATTTTTCCTTATCATTTGAAAACACTAAGTTTTTGCTTGACAAAAATCACCCAAGGCATCTACCAATCAAAGATTGAAGATCCTTTAACCCTTGTTCAACCACAAGTTTTTAACTTAGAAATTTGGATGATGAGATTCTTGATAGCTTCCATGTCTTGATGCTCAAATTGTCCTTTACTAGGGACATGGCTAAGTACTTAGATTTTACACTCTGTAGAGGTGGTGCACTTTCCCCACAAGACTTGGTTTCCCAAGACAAGATCTTTAAGAAGTCTTCCCTTAGACCAAAATGGATGCGCTCCAACCTATCAAACCCCTACCACCAACTGTCCATTTGGCTAAGTTCTTGCAACCTATATGATCCAGGCAGAGCCCATATTGCCAAGTGGCTGCACTTGAAGCTTCTCAACATTTGACACCTCAAATCTCTTTGTTCCTGGGTGGCCTTCCACAAGTGAGATACACAAGGTTCCTGGCCTTGTGTAACCACTCAACACAAACCATTCCTTCCATTCCACCCAGGTGATTCATTCACTTAGTTGTTTTATTAAAAAACACAAGTCCTCAGACTTAGAAATTTTTCCATAGTGTGATTATGTATTCCACCCTTGTTTTCTATTAGCTAAGCTAAGCATGATAGTAATAGGAATCTTAACTTAGGTAATTTTCACTAAGGTGTCATCTACTAGGTTTTCCCATAGCATAGTTTATACTTAGCAAAATTCCATGCAAGTGCTACTTAGAAATATCTCTAATGCATAGTGATAAGTAATGGGACAAAAGTATGTAGCATCACTTGCCTTTTTGGTAGAGTATAGGTTCACTTCTTGATCTTTGCAATGTTCACACACTTCAAGTCACTACAATTCAATCAAGCAAATAATATTTCAATCTACCATTCAAGCAATTCATCACATAAAATCATAAAAACAAGATAATGGATGCAAGCATGCCAAACATTGTTTTATTTGGAAAAGTGGTTTCTAAAGGTTCACAAACATTTGAAAACACCTAATGGTCATTTTATAAAGTGGCAAAGTCATTTGCAAAAGGTTTCACTTTATAAACCATTTTTAAAACAAGGTATCATTTTATGTGGTGTAGAAATGTTTTAGTAAGGCATTAATCTATAGGATTCACAAAATATGTTTTCAAACCATAAAACTTTGTGTTTAGGGTCAGAGAGTTTATTTCCAAAACATTTCTCAAAGGTTTTCTTCCAAAACCATTTTTAATAATTAACCCATATTTTTATTTGACTAGAAATGGTTTTAATCCAAGATTCATTCTTTTGCTTCTCCAAATACATTTTTGAAACCACAATTTGTTTCCTAGGGTCAGTAGGTTCAAAACACACCATTTGCAAAAGGTTTTATCCCCAAAAACATTTTAGAACAATTTTTATATCCTAAACAAGCATACATAAGTTTCTGCAAAAACAAACAATTTAACAGAAGCTTTTTACTAAACAAAGTGCATGGTTGGCTAGGGCTTGTTTTTCTAAATCCATTGATATAAAGTTTGCAAAATTTGGACGTGTAGATTAAAAGTTATGCAATTTACAAAATCACATATCTAATAGATCTAATCTGTTTTTAATTCAAACGAGCTAAGCCACGTATCTTATTCCTATTCGCCCATACCGTTTCGTCTGGATTGGCTAACACAGACCGTAGGATCAAGTTACATCGCACAGCACTGGTTGCGTACCTCTTCAGCGTTAAGTGAATCTATCGTATCCATCAGATCGTCATCTAACGGCCATCGTCACCCTGACCAAGTTCTGGCGGCGCTCGACGGCTGCGCGCGGCGGCGACGTTCGGTTAGCGGCAGAGCTGGCGCTAGAGGAAGCAAGGAAGAATAAGAGATGGCTCACCGTGATCGCAGTGACGTGGGGATGCTCAACCTGCTCGCGGTTGACGAAGGGGCGCACAAGGTTGCGGTTAATCGCTCGTCGGAGTTGCGTCTGACGACGGCCACGCTCTGTCGTCGTCGAGGGCGGTGCTACGGGTCACGAGGGAGCAAACGGAGAGCACGGTTAGATGCGCAAGGTCATGGTGATGATGCGTGCGTGAAGGAGAAGGAGAGGCGCGGTCAGGTGCTTACCAGAAGCTTCGCCGGAGAGGAAGCAGACAGTGGCGATGGTGGTTGTCGTCGTTGCTGAGCCTGTAGAGCACGCGCGGGTGAGCTGGTGATACGGGAAGGTCCGCCAGGTGATGGGGATCACGGCTGTGTGCTCGAGGAGGCAAGGGGCGGCGAGGGGCTGCCGGAATCGGCCGGGAGAGTCGTCGGATACAAAGGTGTTCGGAGAGGAATTAGGGCGGCCTGGGGGCGTGCTAAGGTGGGGCGACAGAGGGGAACGAGAGAGGAGGGAGAGATGTTTTAACGTGCATGGTCGCAGGGGGTAAAGGCAGCATCAATGCCGCGAATTAAAGCGAGCATTCATCGGCGGAAACAGCCGGCGAGGTAAGGGGAGAAGGAGTCGCGGCGGGTGAGGAAGAAAGCTAGGGTGTGGGGCCGTTTCGTCAGGGGAGTGAGAGAGGGGATTTGGGTACCACATGTCTATCGTTGAGCGGGTAGGGTGTTTGGTCTGAAACGTTTTTCTGCGGGAGAGGGGCAGTGGGCTGGCTGGGTTTAGTTGGGCCAGGCTAGTTGGGCTGGGTCCTTTTAATATTTTTTTCTGTTCTGTTTGTTTTTCTTTTTCTCTTTTGATTAATCTGATTTGATTTTGTTTGGCCAATTCAAACATTCATTTGAATTCAAAACCTTGCCAAATTTTGTATGGGTTTAAACACTGGTTAGTAGCACAACAAATGTCAAATTTTGAATAAAAACTTTATTCTTTTTGGGTCTTTTATTTATTCAAAATAGGCTTAGTTTTAAATCATATAAGATTTATTAATATTTCTAAACACCATTTGATTTTCCAAAACCACCCAAATCTTTTCAGTAGGTTTTTATTTGATTATTTGGGTGTCAAATAATTCATCTTGAATTATTTGGAAAGGTTTTTAATATGATTCATTAATCATTTAAGATTGGGTATTTATTTTAATTCCAATAGGATTTGGTTTATGCCATTTATTTTATTTTGGAAATTTCTTTATCCAATATTTTATTTGAATTTGGGTTATAATTCATTCCACTTGTTTAAAGATTTGGCCAAGATTTGGTTTGATCTTTTAAAATTCTTTATTTAATAATTATTTCTTCATCTTATAAAATCCATATCTTTTTATTTAGAGATCCAAACTTGGTGATTCCAATTTGTGAAATCTTATTTATTATTTGTTTATCCTTTTAAATCTCTTTAGGATTAATTGCTCACCATTTGGTATGGGTTTAGATAAGGCCTTTTAATAGCTTTGGGAATTTAATTCTTCTATCTTATTAAATTCATTTGATTTTATTTATGGTTCCAAATTAAGTGAAACCAATTTCTATGGTCTTATAATATTTCTATTTGTCTTTCTTGATCATTTGTGAATGTTTGTTGACAAACTTTTATATGGATCAAATCCATAGGCTTGGAGATAACTTGGAAATGATTTTTTGTTCCCTTAGGGTTTAGGGTTTGGATTTATTTTCCAAGTGTTTAAATTTCCAGATACATTCATTGAGGAATGCATTTCTCTTGATTTGGATTTTTTGTTGGATTCAAAACTTTTACCAAAGTTTGTTCAAGATGGGGTTTTAAGTTTCCGTTTAGCAACAAAAGTTTCTTTTCACCCTGATTTTCAACAAAAATTTTATTTTGTTTATTTATTTTTCACATTACAAGATTTGGAAAATCTTGGGATGTGACAACGCGGTAGAAATTTTTTGATTTGCGCTAGTGTAGCCTACCCGTATCCCTTCATCCAATTCTATCGTACAACCACAATACCCGAAATTTGGGTAGGGCTTGACTGGAAATTTATATACCTTAGTATGGGTTCCCTTGCGGCCAAGGTTTGAGCTGGGGCTACCTTGTGAAGATTTTCCACCTGTGCAGTACCCAAGATGATAGTTGGTCATGATTGGGATGCCAAACTCACAGGAGAGGTGCCTATACTAGGGCGTGTAATTGAAAGGTTAGGATTGATTATCCACATACTGAGTATGGTGAATTCAGGATTGTTCCTGACGGATGTATCGAATGTTGTGGTGAAAGTGTACAATCTCTGCAGAGTGTCAAACTATTCGAATAGCCGCGTCCGCGGTTATGGACAGTTGGAGTGGCCATATTGAATTATGACTTTGACTTGACCACAATAGAGTTATGATATGAAATTCAAATTCCCACTTAGGTGTTATAAAACTTTCAACTAGTTTTCTTTGCTTCTGAACTTAGTAGAGGTAAATCTGGCTTTTTGCAAAACAGCCTTAGAGCTTAGTATCCTACTACAAAAACCCCCTTAACTTGTTAGTATTAGTTTGCGAGTACTTAAAGAGTACTCATGGCTTTGTCCCTGGCTATTCCCGTGGCCAGACAATGAAGAGGAGTATCAGGATGATGGACCGCATGAAGGTTATGACAACTAGGATCATCTCCCATCGTCAGCATTGCCTGTGACCCTGAAGATGGAGCTTCGCCTACGCTATCGTTACTATTACGTTATTCCGCTGCTTATATTGTATTAAGAACTGGATCATGAGATCCTTATTTGTGTAAGAACTTATGTATGGTTTGTAATGGATGATGTACTGTGATATCCAAATTTGTTATGTCTCGCAAAAATGGTAATCCTGGGATTGCGATGTATGACATAACAGGCATCTGGGATTAAAAATCCGGGTGTTGACAAGTTGGTATCAGAGCCATCCTGACCATAGCAAACCCTAGTTAGAATGGACGTTCGAATCAAAAACTTAGTTTAAAAAACCAAAGGAAGTGAGTATTTACAAAAACTTATTCCCATTCTTATCACTTGGATTCTTTCAGCAAAATTTCATGTTCCTCAAAAATTCTTGCAAAATACATAAAATTTGACACACTTGATCACTCTACTAACTTACTCATCCTATATTCTTATAGATGGACGTGAAGTACAACAAGTTTTATCAGTTGGGGAATGGAGGAGACCTCATCTTTGAGCGTGACTTGGACCAGCTTTCGGAACTTCTAGAGCGTCCGCACCCCGAGTTCTTTGGAGCTCAGCTCAATGATCAGGAAGGAGAAGATCTGCAGTGGCTAGTTGTTGCAAGTCTCCGAGGAAAGATTGAACCTCCCATTGCAGAGGGGATTCAGTTCACCTTAACAGAAAACAACTGGCTTGATGGACTGGCCAGGGTAATGTAGGAAGCTCTTGCCCGTCTGTGTGGGTAGAGTATCAATCAGATCAAGGGTACCCGTTTTCAGTTCTACCCAAGGCATGATATTATGGGACAGCCACTGGAGGCCACATACCACCACGAGCTGAAGAGTCAATTGGACCACCTCAGCTTCATGATGTACGACCGTCAGAAGGAGTTAGACAATGCACGTGCCTACGCCAACCACAAGTACGCCATCGCCAAGAAGAACGATCAGACCCTCGCCATGCTAGTGAAGGATCGCAAGTCTCGTCGTCGTTAGCTGGACAAGAAGGAGAGAATCATTGCCCATGTTCGCCACCAGATCACGGATTTGAGACCATCCACGAGAGAGACATGCAGTTGGAGGAAAGGGAGAATGCCGGAGAAGACCTTCGTGGAGACCCCTACTCCTATCTCAGCGATGATGATGACTTTCTAGAGGATCAGGCCATGGACTTCTTCACCGATGAGGATGATTTCGCCTTCATCGATGATGATGATGATGAAGAGGAGGAGGAGGAGGATGAGGATGATGAGTACACTGACTCCAAGGAGTAGTAGCACTTGAGCACTAGCGTTAGTGAATTTTATTCGGTCCCACTGTATCGTAGCTTCACAGATTGGTTCTTAAAACCATCTGTTTTTCTTTCTTGTGGTGTGTGTTGTATTGTGTGCTATGAATGAATGAAAAGCAAGTAGCTAGCAAAATCTGAGTCACACTTTAACAACTTTAAAAACTTTTTAACAACCCCTGAACCTTAGAAATTTTCCTCTTTTCTCATGATCTATCTCAATCTTCAGATGCCTCACGGAGGAAGCAACTCAGCCCCGGACCCGATATTGCATCTCTTGCAAATGATGGTTTCGGACCGCGAAGCCGAAAGAGTCGAACGTCAGGCCAATCTAACCACCCTTCAACAGATAGCCCAGATGGCCAACAACCATCAAGGCCATGGAAATCAGGACAACAATGGATCTAAGCTCAAGAATTTCCAGAACACCAATCCACCTGTTTTCACTAAGTCAGAAGAACCCCTGGATGCAGATGATTGGCTGCAAACAATGGAGAACAATCTGGAAGTCGCGGGAGTGGAAGCTAACGAGAAAGTTCTGTTTGCCACCCACTATCTAGCCGAAGATGCAAGAGCATGGTGGAACAGCGTTCGTGCAATGACCGGAGGTCAGATGATGACTTGGGAAGAATTCAAGGTCAAGTTCAGCAGAACCCATGTGCCACCTGGTTTGATCAAGAGGATGAGAGATGAATTTAGAGAACTGAAGCAAGGAAGGATGACAGTAGTGGAATACCGTGACAAATTCTTGTCATTATCTAGGTATGCCCCGATGAGATCGACACTGAAGCCAAGAAAAAAGAGAGATTCTTGAATGGTCTGCACGATGAGATGCAGACTGTGTTAGTCAATATCCCCTTTGCTGATATTGAAGCCCTAGTCGACTCTGCCATTCATATGGAAGGGAAGATCAACCAAGCCAATGAGAACCGCAAGCGCCGCATGATGCATCAACCAGGAAACCACCAGACACCAAAGTATCGCCCCAACCCATCTCTAGGATTTGCCCCAAGAACCAACAGACCCCCGATGAACCGTCCGACCTATCCCAACCGTGGAAACCCAAGTCCTGGAGGAAACCACAATAACCCCGGCAACTCTAGCAATTTCAACCGTGCCCCACCCAAGTTCAACAACAACAATGCCGCCACCAACACCAACACTGCCCCAAGGACCGGAAGCAATGTTGTGCCTGTTGCAGCAAAGGACAAGTCGCAAGTGATTTGTTATGAATGTGGAAACCAAGGGTCATTATTCCAATGAGTGCCCCAAGAAGATTACCGCAGCCCCCAATGCAAATGCCCCAGCTCAGCAGCAGCGTCGTGTTCAACCCGCAAGAAGGTTTGCCCCAGGGAATTCGCTCAATCGCAATGGCCGTCTTTTTCTCATGCATGCTGAAGAAGCCCAGGAAGCGCCAGATGTCGTGCTGGGTATGTTTTCTGTTAACTCAGTACTTGCAAGAGTGTTGTTTGATTTTGGAGCATCGCACTCATTTGTCACTGAAGAATTTGCATGCACTAGTAAGATTCAACCCACCAAATTGAAGCATGTTATGATTGTTCAAATACCTGGTTCAACCACCAAAGCTAGGCAAATTTGCAAAGCCGTCCCTATCCGAATCCATGGCATAGATTTTTATGCTAATCTAATAGTACTCGGAACTAAAGGTTTGGAAGTAGTACTAGGAATGGATTGGATGTCCAAACATAAAGGATTAATTGACTGTGCCAAGAAAGTCATAACCATGACCAGTATAGCCGGAATATCAGTCGAGCATGTATCTGAAACCTTGCCTCGTCAATTCAAGTGCAACAAGAGTATATCCCGGCCTACCATTGACCAAGTCCGGATAGTCTGTGAATACCCCGATGTATTTCCAGATGTTTTGCCCGGTATGCCCCCAGATCGAGATATAGAGTTTATCATTGAACTAATCCCTGGAACCGGAACCATCGCCCAGAGACCATATAGTATGAACCCGCCAGAACTAGCAGAACTGAAGAAGCAACTGGATGCCATGCTGGAAATTGGATTGATTCAACCAAGTGCGTCACCATGGAGATCACCTGTCTTGTTTGTGGACAAGAAAGATGGAGGTAACCGTCTGTGTACGGACTATCGGAAGTTGAATGATGTCACCATCAAGAACAAGTACCCGTTGCCGAAGATAGAAGACCTGTTTGACCAGTTGACTGGTGCCAAAGTGTTTTCTAAGATTGATCTTAGAACTGGCTATCATCAACTCAAGATTCACGCAGAGGATATTCCAAAGACTGCCTTTACCACCAGATATGGATTAAACGAGTATACCGTCATGTCTTTTGGATTAACCAATGCCCCCGCTTATTTCATGAAACTCATGAATAAGATTTTTAGGGACTTCCTGGATAAGTTTGTCGTTGTTTTCATCGATGACATTCTGATCTATTCCAAATCAGAAGAAGAACATGAGCTACACCTAAGGACCATTCTTGGAACCCTTAGAGAGCATCAGTTGTATGCCAAGTTTAGCAAATGTGAATTCTGGTTACAGGAGGTAGGATTCCTCGGCCATATTGTATCAGCCAGAGGAATTGCTGTTTACCCTGCGAAGGTTAAAGATGTCGAAGATTGGCAAGCCCCAACCACTCAAACCCAAGTTCGTGCATTTCTCGGATTAGCGGGATACTACCGCAAGTTCGTAGAAGGATTCTCGAGTATCGCCAAACCCATGACCCAATTGCTGAAAAAGGACAAGAAGTTTGAATGGACGGACAAATGTGAAGCGAGTTTTCAAGAACTCAAGAGAAGATTGATTTCAGCCCCAATTTTGATCATGCCGGATATCACGAAGCCCTTTGACGTGTATTGTGACGCATCCAAGATCGGCCTCGGATGTGTGCTAATGCAAGAAGGCAAAGTTATACCTTATCTATCCCGACAACTGAAGCAGCATGAACAGAACTACCCAACCCATGACCTCGAACTCGCAGTCGTAGTTCTAGCCCTGAAGACATGGAGGCATTATCTCATGGGAAACCGTTGTGAGGTTTATTCGGATCACAAGAGCTTGAAGTATATATTCACTCAGAAGGAGCTGAATATGAGACAGAGAAGATGGATTGAGATAATAAAGGACTATGATCTGGACATTCACTATCACCCCGGTAAAGCCAATGTGGTAGCAGATGCCCTTAGCAGATTGATGTGCCGCTTGAACTCCATGATTCTAAAGGAGCAACCAAGTTTGCACAAAGAGATGGAAGATTTTCGAATGGAACTAGTGAGTGAAGGATTTTTGGCTAGCATAAAACTTCAACCCACTTTGATCAGTCAGATCAGGAGCGCAGAAAGGAAATGCTAGTATCGACGGAATCAAGCGTCATATCGGTATAGGCAAAGTACCCGGATTCACAGAAGATGAAGGAGTTTTGTGGTACAAAGGACGCCTTTGTGTACCAGCAGATTCAGAATTGAAAGAAGTGATTTTCAAAGAGGCCCATGATACTCTTTATTCTATCCACCCCGAAGGAACAAAGATGTATCGGGATTTCAAGGAACAATTTTGGTGGCATAAGATGAAGAGAGAAATCGGAAGCTATATCGCCAAGTGTGATATATGTCAGAGAGTCAAGGCGGGACATCAAAGACCCGCTGGACTGTTGCAACCTCTACAGATTCCGGAATGGAAATGGGATTCAGTTGGAATGGACTTTATCACCGGATTGCCTACTTCTAGTAGGGGAAATGACTCTATCTTGGTCATAGTAGACCGATTGTCCAAAGTCGCCCATTTCTTACCAGTTAAGACCACATACCAAAGTTCGAAGCTAGCGGAGTTATACATCGCTAGAATCGTCAGTTTGCACGGAGTCCCCAAGAACATCGTATCAGATCGAGGAACCCAGATTACCGCGAGATTCTGGAAGAAAGTATAAGAAGGTTTAGGAACCCGACTAGATTTCAGCACAGCTTATCACCCTCAGACCGATGGGCAAACAGAGCGAGTAAATCAAATACTCGAAGATATGTTGAGAGCATGTGTGTTAGAATGGGAAGACAGTCTGCCTTTCGCAGAATTTTCTTACAACAACAGTTACCAAGCTAGTTTGCAAATGGCCCCATTTGAATTCATGTATGGAAGGAAGTGTCGCACCCCTTTGAATTGGTCGGAAGTAGGAGAGAGTCAGATTTTCGGACCCGACATCCTACGAGAAGCAAAAGAGAAGGTTCACAAGATTCGTGAGCACCTCAAGACCGCCTAGTCAAGACAAAAGAGTTATGCCGACAAGAGACGTCGAGACCTCTCTTTTAATATCGGAGATTTTGTGTACCTTAAAGTGTCGCCGTTGAACGGAATGCAACGTTTCCAGCTGAAAGGAAAGTTAGCCCCCAGATATATCGGACCCTTCAAGATTCTGAATCGTCGAGGAGAAGTACCATACCAATTGGAACTGCTAGAAGAAATTTCAGCAGTGCACAATGTGTTCCATATATCGTTACTTCGCCAATGCCTTGAAGTTCCGGAGAAGACTGAAGTTTTCAAGAACATTGATCACCGGACCATAGAGATCAACGATGACCTGACCTATACCGAAGTACCCATCCGTATTTTGGAAGAAGCTTTCAGAACCACCAGGACCCGAAGCATCAAGTTTCTCAAGATTTAGTGGAGCAACCACACTGAAGAAGAAGCTACCTGGGAGCGCGAAGATCACATCAGGACGGAGTTTCCCGATCTCTTTAAATCCTACGTAATCTTTTTTTCTTCTTCCTTTTTCAAATATCGGGACGAGATTTTGTTTAAGGGGGGAAGGTTTGTAACATCCCAAAAATATAACACAAGGATCATCAAAACTCTAATCACTAAAATTAGGGTTAACAAAAACTTTGATTAATTTAAAATCATATGAATGCATGTGTGAATGAGATGATTTGATAAATGCATGAATGAACTTGTGTGATTAACCTAAATAGCAAGAAATGGTTTAAAGATGAAAATAACATCATATAAAACATTTCCATGCAGGAACAAAACAAGAGAAAATCAAAAACAAATAAAATAAAGCAAATGGTCATTTTTGCCAATCTTGCTCACTAGGTCACTTTGAGTGTTTCTAGTTCAAGATTTCAAACAGAAACTTTTCCAACTCTTTTCACCCCTTGCTAGAACAAGCAAAAGTAAATCAAAGCACACCTTTCAAACTTACAGAAACATTTGGCAACCTCATTCAAATCACAATTAAAAAATGAATCTTTATCATATGTGAAGATCACCCATTTTCAAAACCCAACCAAACCAGTGCCCCTTGACTAATCCAACTAACCAGACACTCCCTAGTATGTTCCTAGCAAACCCACCAAGTTTGAATCCAAAATTCAAATTTAAAGTTCTGCAGCCATTTCATCAAACACCTTGCAGAGACAAATCAAACAAACATCAAACACTATAGTGTGCAGTAAAATTTGCCTAACTTGTTCCCTATATAGCTCACTCTACACTCTCAGTAGATGATGAAAGTAATCTAACTAGATTTAGCACCACTGTGAGCAAGCCTAGCCATTAATGTCACACATGCCGAGAGCACCATTGCCATCCCATTGTCGCCAGCGAGCTAGAGGCTGCACTAGGCTCGCCAACCTTGTCTGGGACATGCAGCACCGTCCACCGCCACCCACTATCCCAGCCCCGAGCAATGCCAGCCCCTGGACCACACGACACGCCCATGCCAAACTCCTCTGCGACCATGCCGAGAGCGCGCCAGTGCGCCACGCTCGACCAGCACCCACAGACCGCACGCCGCCCTCGCCGCTTGCAGGATGATCACCAGCATCCCAGCACCCTGCCAGACATGCCCGTTAGCCGCCGCGCGGACCACGCGTGCTGTGTGACATTAAAATCGTCGTCAGACCCGCTCAGAGCACCGCGATGTTCCGACCGATCAGCACCGCCCCACGCCTCGCCACCACACCGTTGAGCTTCTCTAGGGAGCACAGCACCGCCCCCTACCGTCGCCCATGCCAGTAGCCTTTGTGTCGTCCACCACGACGAGCTCAGCCCGCGCCCGTCGGTCCCCTTCCGCCACTATAAATAGCGGCCTCCACCGCTCGTTTTCGCCACACCAGTTCACCCCCCTCTCACCCAGAACCACCCCACCTCACTCCCAGAGCAAGGCGAGCAGCGCATCGCCAGAATTTGGCCGGAGCTCGCCGCTGCTGGAGAAGAAGGGAGCCGTCGATTGGAGCCGCCTCAGGAGAAGCTGCCGGTACCAGGAGAACCGTTGTCGTCGACTTCGTCATTTGCCCCCGTCGCCAAACCTCGCCTAAGCCCCGATGAGCCTCTCACGACCCCCTCACGTCTTGACGTGGACGATGAACCATAGTCTTTCGATTAGAGTTAGATCGTGCAGTTCACATTGCCCCGTACCACTTCGCCCCTCCCCGTCTCACTGACGCGTGGGGACAGCCACTTAACCAGCCCGCGTACATGTTGTGTGTAGTGCGCCGGCCCAGTAAAACATCCCGCGTGACCCAACAATTCAAATTAAGCTTTATTCATTTAATTTCAAACATAGTTTTGTACCTAGATTCAAAAATCAACCTAGCTCAATTCATTGAACCAAAATGCGTGGAACCAATTTTGTTAGAAATGTACTGAAATGCTTAATCCAAGCCCATTGGATTCAAACCATTTGGAGTTATAGATCAACCATGGTAGAAATAACAAGGCAGAAGCTTTTCTGCATTCAAACATTTTTCAAAATTCAACCATAAAAGCTTTTGAGTTGATTCCAACGCTCAAAAATCACATTTAATCATACCTTTCGGAATATATAAAAACAATGGGTTTACTTGCAGAAATAATGTTCAAGTAATAAAAGAATGCCACATAGGCATTTCTAGTCACTTTATTTAATTAAAATGAAAAGGTTATACCTTATTAAATTGTGCCACCACTTTAAATCACATTCCCATGTACTGAAATATGTGGTGATGACATGTGTCAACATGATCCCATGTTTGAGTTGGAGAATATTAAATCTTAAGTAGTTTTTCAATGAGTAGAAATTACTTTTCTCAAATAAAATAAATAAGACAAGTGCTTTAATCCTTGTGATAATAGTGATGATGCTAGATCATCTAGTGTGACTTTTTGTGTGATGAGTAAAAATAGTTAAGTATTGTTTGGTGATTGTGTACCTCGTATTTATTTATAGACGCTAGTACCGACCAAGGATACGAGGAGGAAGGAGGATACTACGAGGAAGAAGCCGAGGAGAACTTCAACCACTGCTCTGCTCAAGGCAAGCTATTAACTTAGCAAGCTAACTCTTGCAAATTATGCAAGCCAATACTTGCTTGTTACTATGCCAACTATATGCCTTAAGCATATGTGATTACACCCACTTGATAACCCAATCCTAGTTTTACTTACAAGCTTAATACTGTATTTTTCTTTATCAAAGCTTTCTCTTAGATTTTACATGGTGACTTGTAGATTATAGAAAGATAACTAAAGGTAGCATAAAGAGCATAAAATTTGGCCTAAGTTAGATAATCTTGATGTCATCCTAAGGCATGAGATTGAAATTAGCAAATCCCCACTTGTTTATCACCCCTCATTAGTATTTACCACCACTTGTAGATGCTAGTGCTAAGTATAAAACTTGATCAACTTTAGATGGGAATACTTGGTGAAAATGGTTATGAAAACCTTAGAATGATGAGTCATTCTACTGAAATGTTTTGACATGTGTTGCCGAACACCAGATGATTTTGATGATGAAAATGTTGAGGCATGAGCCTTAGCCCTTTATAAAACTGATGGTTGTCTGGATGCGATACCATTCGAATTCTATCGTACAACCACAATACCCGAAATTTGGGTAGGGCTTGACTGGAAATTTATATATCTTAGTATGGGTTCCCTTGCTGCCAAGGTCTGAGCTGAGGCTACCTTGTGAAGATTGTCCACCTGTGCAGTACCCAAGATGACAGTTGGTCATGGTTGGGAGGCCAAACTCACAGGAGAGGTGCCTATACTAGGGCGTGTAATTGAAAGGTTAGGATTGTTTATCCGCATACTGAGTATGGTGAATTCAGGATTGTTCCTGACGGATGTATCGAATGTTGTGGTGAAAGTGTACAATCTCTGTAGAGTGTCAAACTATTCGAATAGCCACGTCCGCGGTTATGGACAGTTGGAGTCGCCATACTGTTCCCCCGTCAGATGTTTTCAAAATGACTTGTGAACTGAATTATGACTTTGACTTGACCACAACAGAGTTGTGATATGAAATTCAAATTCACACTTAGGTGTTATAAAACTTTCAACTAGTTTTCATTGCTTCTGAACTTAGTAGAGCTAAATCTGGCTTTTTGCAAAACAACCTTAGAGCTTAGTATCCTACTATAATAACCCCCTTAACTTGCTAGTATTAGTTTGCGAGTACTTAAAGAGTACTCATGGCTTTGTCCCTGGCTATTCCCGTGGCCAGACAATGAAGAGGAGTATCAGGATGATGGACCACAGGAAGGTTATGACAACTAGGATCATCTCCCATCGTCAGCATTGCCTATGACCCTGAAGATGGAGCTTTGCCTATGCTATCATTACTATTATGTTATTCCGCTGCTTGTATTGTATTAAGAACTGGATCATCAGATCCTTATTTGTGTAAGAACTTATGTATGGTTTATAATGGATGATGTACTGTGATATCCAAATCTGTTATGTCTTGCAAAAATGGTAATCCTGGGATTGCGATGTATGGCATAACAGGCATCTAGGATTAAAAATCCGGGTGTTGACATATATGCAGTTGGAGGAGAGAGAGAATGCAAGGGAAGACCTTCATGGAGACCCCTACTCCTATCTCAGTGATGATGATGACTTTCTGGAGGATCAGGCCATGGACTTCTTCACCGATGAGGATGACTTCGCCTTCATCGATGATGATGATGATGAGGATGATGAGGACACTGACTCCGAGGAGTAGTAGCACTTGAGCACTAGCGTTAGTGAGTTGTATTCGGTCCCACTGTATCGTAGTTTCCCAGAATGGTTCTTAAAACCATCTGTTTTCCTTTGTTGTGATGTGTGTTTGTATCGTGTGCTAAGAATGAAAAGCAAGTTGCTGGAAAAATTTGAGTAAAACTTTGAAAACTTTTCAAACACAAAACCCCGAACCATAGAAATTTCCCTCTTTTCTCATGATCTATCTCAATCTTCAGATGCCTCGCGAAGGAAGCACTTCATCCCCGGACCCGATGTTGCAATGCTTGCAAATGTTGGTTTCTGACCGTGAAGCCGAAAGAGCCGAACGTCAAGCGAACTGAGCCACCCTTCAACAGATAGCTCAGATGGCCAACAAAAATCAAGGCCATGGAAATCAGGACAACCATGGATCTAAGCTCAAGAATTTCCAAAACACCAATCCACCCGTTTTCACTAAGTCGGAAGAGCCCCTCGATGCCGATGATTGGATGCAAACCATGGAGAACAATCTGGAAGTTGCAGAATTGGAAGCTATAGAGAAAGTGTTGTTTGCTACCGACTACCTGGCCGGAGATGCAAGAGCATGGTGGAACATTGTCCGCGCGATGACAGGAGGTCAGATGATGACTTGGGAAGAGTTCAAAGTCAAGTTCAGCAGAACCCATGTGCCACCAGGTTTGATCAAGAGGATGAGAGATGAATTCAGGGAACTAAAGAAAGGGAGGATGACCGTAGTGGAATACCGGGAAAAATTCTTGTCATTGGCTAGGTATGCCCCAGATGAGATAGACACTGAAGCCAAGAAGAAGGAGAGATTCCTGAATGGTTTGCACGATGAGATGCAGACAGTGTTAGTCAATATTCCATTTGCTGATATTGAAGCCTTAGTTGACTCTGCCATTCAGATGGAAGGCAAGATCAACCAAGCCAATGAGAACCGCCAGCGTCGCATGATGAATCAACCAGGAACCCACCATACACCAAAGTATCGCCCCAACCCATCTCCAGGATTTGCCCCAAGAACCAACAGACCCCCGATGAACCGACCGACCTACCCCAACCGTGGAAACAGAAGGCCAGGACGAAACAACAACAACCCCGAAAACCCCAACAATTTCAACTGTGCACCACCTAAGTTCAACAACAACAATGCCACCACCAACACCAACACTGCCCCAAGGACTGGAAGCAATGGTGTGCCTGTTGCAGCAAAGGACAAGTCGCAAGTGACTTGTTATGAATGTCGAACCAAAGGTCACTATTCCAATGAGTGCCCCAAGAAGATTGCCGCAGCCCCCAATGCAAATGCCCCATCTCAGCAGCGTCGTGTTCAGCCCAGAAGAAGGTTTGCCCCAGGGAATTCGCTCGACCGCAATGGCCGTCTCTTTCTCATGCATGCTGAAGAAGCCCAAGAAGCGCCAGATGTCATGCTGGGTATGTTTTCTGTTAACTCGGTACTTGCAAGAGTGTTGTTTGATTCTGGAGCATCGCACTCGTTTGTTACTGAAGAATTTGCATGCACTAGTAAGATTCAACCCACCAAATTGAAGCATGTTATGATAGTCCAAATACCTGGTTCAACCACCAAAGCTAGGAAAATTTGCAAGGCCGTGCCTATCCGAGTCCATGGCATAGATTTTTATGCTAATCTAATAGTACTCGGAACTAAAGGTTTGGAAGTAGTACTAGGAATGGATTGGATGTCCAAACATAAAGGATTAATTGACTCTGCCAAGAAAGCCATAACCATGACCAGTACAGCCAGAATATCTGTCGAGCATATATTTGAAACCTTGCCCCGCCAATTCAAATGCAACAAGAATATAGCCCAGCTAACCATTGACCAAGTCCGGATAGTCTGTGAATACCCCGATGTATTTCCAGATGTTTTGCCCGGTATGCCCCCAGATCGGGATATCGAGTTTATCATTGAACTAATCCCTAGAACCGGACCCATAGCCCAGAGACCATATAGTATGAACCCATCTGAATTAGTGGAACTGAAGAAGCAACTGGATGCCATGTTGGAAATAGGATTGATCCAACCAAGTGCGTCACCATGGAGATCACCTGTGTTGTTTCTGGACAAGAAAGATGGAGGTAACTGTTTGTGTACGGATTATCGGAACTTGAATGATGTCACCATCAAGAACAAGTACCCATTGCCCAAGATAGAAGACCTGTTTGACCAGTTGGCTGGTGCCAAAGTGATTTCTAAGATTGACCTTAGAACTGGCTATCACCAACTCAAGATTCGCGCAGACGATATTCCAAAGACGGCCTTTACCACCAGATATGGATTATATGAGAATATTGTCATGTCTTTTGGATTAACCAATGCCCCCGCTTATTTCATGAACCTCATGAATAAGATTTTTATGGACTTCCTGGATAAGTTTGTCGTTGTTTTCATCGATGACATTCTAATTTGTTCCAAATCAGAAGAAGAATATGAGCTACACCTAAGGACCATCCTTGGAACCCTTAGAGAGCATCAGCTGTATGCCAAGTTTAGCAAATGTGAATTCTGGTTACAGGAGGTAGGATTCCTTGGACATATTGTATCAGCCGGAGGAATTGCCGTTGACCCTGCAAAGGTGAAGGATGTTGAAGATTGGCAAGCCCCAACCACTCAAACCCAAGTTCGTGCATTTCTCGGATTAGCGGGATACTACCGCAAGTTCGTAGAAGGATTCTCGAGTATCGCAAGACCCATGACCCAATTGCTAAAGTAGGACAAGAAGTTTGAATGGACGAACAAGTGTGAAGCGAGTTTTCAGGAACTCGAGAGGAGATTGATTTCAGCCCCAATCTTGATCATCCCGGATATCACGAAGCCTTTTGATGTTTATTGTGACGCATCCAAGATCGGTCTCGGATGTGTGTTGATGCAAGAAGGAAAAGTTATATCTTACCTATCCCGCCAACTGAAGTAGCATGAATAGAATTATCCTACCCGTGACCTTGAACTAGCAGTCGTAGTTCCAGCCCTGAAGACATGGAGGCATTATCTTATGGGAAACCATTGTGAGATTTATTCGGATCACAAGAGCCTTAAGTATATATTAACTCAGAAGGAGCTGAATATGAGGTAGAGAAGATTGATTGAGCTAATCAAGGACTATGATCTGGACATACACTATCACCCCGGTAAAGCCAATGTGGTAGTAGATGCCCTTAGCAGATTGTCGTGCCGCTTGAATTCCATGATTCTGAAGGAGCAACCAAGTTTGCACAAAGAGATGGAAGATTTTAGAATGGAATTAGTAAGTGAAGGATTTTTGGCTAGCATCAAACTTCAACCCACTTTGATCAGTCAGATCAAGGAGGCGCACAAAGGAAATGCTAGTATCGAAGGAATCAAACGTCGTATCGGTACAGGCAAAGTACCCGGATTCACCGAGGATGAAGGAGTTCTGTGGTACAAAGGACGTCTCTGTGTACCAGCAGATTCAGAGTTGAAGGAAATTATTTTGAAGGAGGACCATGTTACTCTTTATTCTATCCACCCCGGAGGAACAAAGATGTATCGGGATCTAAAGAAGCAATTTTGGTGACATAAGATGAAGAGAGAAATCGGAAGCTACATCGCCAAGTGTGATATTTGTCAGAGAGTCAAGGCGGGACATCAGAGACCCGTAGGACTATTGCAAACATTGCAGATTTTGGAATGGAAGTGGGATTCCGTTGGAATGGACTTTATCACCGGATTGCCTACTTCTAGTAGGGGAAATGACTCTATTTGGGTCATAGTTAACAGATTGTCCAAGGTAGCCCATTTTTACCAGTCAAGACCACCTAGCAGAGTTCAAAGCTAGTAGAGTTATTGATGGTGCTGACGTGCAGAACTTTGTTGGAAACCCCAAGAGCAAGGTGTGATGAGCACAGCAAGTCTTCCCTCAGTAGATACCGAGGTTATCAAACCAGAAGGAGGAAGGAAACTTCACACAGGTGTTGCAAGCAACACGGATACCTGCACAACACAAACTCAAGACTTTGCCACAACAAATCAGTTAGGTTGTCAAGCTCACAGGTTTGCTGTAACAAAGGATTAAATGTATGGTGTGGAAGGTAATGGTTTGCAGCAAGTAAACAAGTAATAGTGGAAGATATATCAATGGTAAAGATTGGACCAGGGTCCATAGTTCACTAGAGGTGCTCTCCTTAGATAAACAACATGGCATGAAGGGTAAACAAATTACAGAAGGGCAATTGACAGGAACTGAGCAAGTCATAACAATGCAATCACTAGTCAGAAAGATCCTATGAAGTTGATTGGGCAATACAACAAGATACATAGACTGCCATCCAACTGCATCTATGACTAGAAGTCCACCTTCAGGTTATCATCCGAACCCCCTCCAGTAATAAGTTGCAACCAACAGACAACTGCTTTCAGCAAAATGTGTAAGGTAAACAGTCCACATGTTCCATGAACAAGAGACCGTTGTTTTCTCCCTAGTAGCAACAACACATCTACAACCGAAGAGATTTCTGTCACGCAAACATAATAATCTCAATATCCATCGGATCCCCACAAACACAACATGCATGATTACAAATAGATTAGATCTTGATCATGAACGGAGATCACAAGGTCTATACATGAAAGCACAAAGGAGGAGATACAACCATCTAGCTACTACATGGACCCATAGTCCAAGGTGGAACTACTCACGCATCATACAGAAGATAAGGACTCTGGGATGATCTCCCCTCTGGCAGGGTGACGGGAAGAACTTCAGATCCCCCCGATCTAGGGACGATGGTGGCGGTGGCTATAGACGGTTTCGTGGATTTCTGATCGGGTACTCAGGGTTTTTGCATATGGGGCTTCTTATAGGTGAAGGGGGAGACCGAGGCGGCCGCCAGGGCGAACAAACTCTAGCCAGGCGTGGGGTGGGGCCCACCCGTGCCTGGGGTGGGTCTGGCCCCTCTGGCCGGCCTCCCGGGCTCTCCTCTGGACTTCTTCCCCACGGAATGCAATTGACTTTGTCCTTTGTCCCGTCCAATTCCGAGAATATTCCTTTACTAACTTTTCTGAAACCAAAAATAGCAGAAAACAGGCGTCTGGCACTCTTGCAACTTGTTAGTAGGTTAGTACCAGAAAACATGTAAAAAGCACCTCAAAGTGTGGACAAGTAAAGCAAAGTAGATACTAAACAAGCATGGATCATCAAAAATTATAGATACGTTTCCAACGTATCAACATCCCCAAGCTTAACTCCTGCTCGTCCTCGAGTAGGTAAGTGATAAAAAGAATAATTTTTGAGATGACATGCACCCTCACAAAGATCCAACCATTTGCAAGCATTGAAAGCTGGGATCAAAGAACTCTAAACATGTGCATGAAAGATGGAGTTCTAACAATAGGACATAACTATGCATGCAACATGACAAGCTACAAACAAAGATCATGAATAACATGCATTGAAAAACAATTTTTTGTTTCACATGCAGAAAACATAGCATAGTGGCAATCAGCTTGTCCCTCATAGAGTAGCAATAAAATGCATAGGACACCTGCAAAGTTCACAAGGGTGACTAGAAACAAGTAGCACAAGAGCAAGTAATATCACAATATGCATCAATTAATAATCTTTGGAACACTGCACACAAAATGACAACTATGCTCTCCTAATGGTGCCTAAAGGTAGAAGGTGGAGACTCAATAGTGGTTGAAGAAAGGGCTTTTGTAAAGGAAGTAGGGATTACAAGTTTCGAAAAGAGCTTCCAAAAATTATGGTACTTGTTAGCTTTCAGCCCTCATTGCCCCTATCATAAGCATCTTGAAGTAGTTAAGGTTAAAGTGGCAAAGCTGGAGTATATGCTTGATGAAGTATAAGTTGGCAATCTCATGCCCCTTGAATACGAGGGCCACACCTCATGCATACTCAACTTTGGGTCGAGGTAAGTTCTTAACACTGTAAGTATTTCCATATCATTGAGAACCGCCAATGGGGTACCCCTTACACATGGTACAAGAGCTTTCCCATAACCAAAATAACAAGGCAAGCAGACAATGAGCATCTCAGCAATCTTTTATTTACCATATGCATAGCTTTTTATTGAGGATGCTTCATAGATAGCTCATTGTGTTGATGTTGCAAGTTTCCACCATGATTATGCATGGCTTAGGATAGCGGCCCAGGCGTTTCTGTAACACAGAATACAAACTCCATGGACTTACAAGTTCCCTATTTATTTCACACCGGTGACATCCATAGAAAAAAGAACATGATATCAACTGAGTACAACAAGGTACAAGTGCAATGTTGAAAATGTTCCCCGTGACAACATGGTTCTGCTAATTCCATCTTATAAGTGCAAGCATATACAACAAAGTTGTCACAATGGTTCAAGTTTATTAGGGGCAAAGAATAAAGTGTGCCATCAAGTTCGTGAGGGCTTTAATCACTAAGTTTTCACATAACAAATAGTTTTTAATTGGAAGATAGTTGAAAACAAGAATGTACTTGGAATGGTGTAACACACCATGCATAGGAGTTTATAGTGGACACTTTGGAATAACTTGGTTTCATGGGAGTTGGAGACATGAGTAGAACTTACTCATACAAGTGGAGGCTAGCAAAAGACTAGGAGCAACCAACTAAGAGAGCAATAATGGCCAAAATCATGCAATGCAACAAAGCAAACTAATCAAAGCAAAGAGTGGTACTACAAGTCAAGGACTAAATGATCATAGAGGCTAATGGTGACTTGCCATAGTCATAACATGGTGTGAGCATGTGCCAAGTCAACCCAAGCAAAACATCAAAGGAGAATACCACAATATTATGCTTTTGCATGCTAAAACAACGCATAATTTCTTCAAGGCACACTAAGCAATCCCAATTGTTTGGAACAAGACATGCTACAGCAATAATCACTAAGCATAATTCTAAAACAACACCTAGCATGTCATGCTAAAGTCTAAGTCACAGTCAATGCAAGCTCACCTTGCACTTCAAGCAAGAACTTACTACTCCTTTCCAAACACCAAGCAACCTTACTTGCAAAACAACACAGCGAGAATGGGGGTCCAAACTACTTTATTCAAGCAAACTAAACAACCTAAGCAAAGCAAACGAAAACTAAGACGCTCCAAGAACAACACAATTGTGCATGAAACAATAAAAACGAAGTGTCTAGACAGACCTGAGCTTTTTATTGATGAAGAAGGGGATGCCTTGGGAATACCCAAGATTTGATGCTTGTACTTCTTGGATATTTCTTGGGGTGACACCATGGTGGCATCCCCAAGCTTGAGCTTTTGTCGATTCTTCATCTCATTGCATCATTCTTTCTCTACACCTGAAATTTTTCCTTCGTACAAAACTTCACACAATCTTCATTAGCAACATTAGTGTATTCAAAAGATATTAGACCACTGGCAAAGCTTTGGAACAGCAAGACTTTTCACTAAAAACACAAGATACTGTAGTAACTCCTTCAAAAAGCTCAATTTACCTGAAGAGAACTCAAAAAGGAATCAATAAGAAGCAAATGCAAATAATGACAGAAGTCTGTCAAAACAGACCAACAGGTAGAAACCGATTTTTTCGAACATGTTCTGTTGCTCAAATCAAAAAGTGTTAAACTAACGAAAGTTAGCTAACATACTGGGAGATTTATTTGTAAATGTTCAGCTCAATCCGAGTTACAAAGCCTCCTCACGATTTTTTTTGGTGGAGAACAGAAATCTGTTTCGGGACAGCAACTCCCCAAATCTTACTTCCCTCTCATTAGAGGTCATTCTTGGCACAAAAAGCAAACAAAAAGGATAAGGAGAGGTCATTACAGAAGTAATAACTTCCAAGACTCAAGGAAACTCTTGGGTTTTATCCCAACAAGTACTTTTCTTTAACGCCTTTAAGTTAGGCACAGAAAGTTTGAGAAGATGCTCACATAAGAAATATGGATTGAAGTAAAAGAGAGCATCAGAAAGCAAATTCAAAACACATTTAAGTCTAACCCACTTCCTATGCATCGGAATCTTGTACACAAATAAATTCACAAAGAACAAAGTGACAAGCATAGGAAGATAAAACAAGAGTAACTTCAAAACTTTTAGCACATAGAGAGGTCTTTCAGTACCATGAAAAATTCTACAACCATACTTTCCTCTCTCATAATAATTTTCAGCAGCATCATGAATAAACTCAACAATATAGCTATCACATAAAGCATGCTTTTCATGATCTACAAACACATAATTTCTATCAAGCTCATAAATAGTGGGATTAAAACATCCACAGGTTTTACCCAAAGTAGATATTTCAAAAGGATCCATAGGAACATAACATTCATTCCCCTTTGGTAAGCATGGGGACAATCAAATAATACAAGAGGTAAAGAGTTACTCTCATTAGAAGGTAGGCATGGGTAGATCCATTCTTCCTCCTTTTGTTCATCACTTTCCCCCTCTTTTTCATCTAATAAGATTCCAGTTTCAACAATTTCTTCTTCCATAGGCTCCTGCAAGGCATTAGTCTCTTCCATTTGTGGAAAGCATCTATTAAAATATTCAAGAATATAGCCATTTGCTTCCTTGTAATTGTCAAAGCAAAATTTTAAGTATCTCATAAACCTCTTATTCATAAGGTGCATCATCAGTATTTTTAAGCAAACTGGCAAGTTCAAATGCACCCTTGAAGGCAATAAATTTTTCAATTTTTTCCACATCATAAAAGTCATAATTTCCTTTAACATGAGAAGATATGGTAACATTATCATTATACTCACATTGAAAAGGCAGGTGTTTATACCTCCTACAGCAGCAGGACTTATCAAAGCAATAAGTAACATTATAAGTAGAGCACATGTCTCTAGCAATAGTATTCAACTTATCAATTTTTGTTCCCATAAGTGTTTCCCTTTTTGTGACAAATGGTGTTCCTTATAATAATACTTTTCTTCTTCCATGAACCCACCTTGCCAATAAGAACTAGTTTCAAAGAAACCATCCATTGATAGAAAGCATGGCAAAGCAAGGCAAAGACAGACCAGCAACTAGAGCAGGAACTAATTTTTTTGTGTTTTTGAATAAAGCAAGCAAACCAAACTAGACTAATTTTTTAGGGTTTTTTGAAAGAGGCAAACAAAACAAAGAAAAATAAACAAAGCAAACCAAAAACAAAGTAAAGAGAAAGGAAGTGGAGGACTCCACTTGTGAAGATGTCCTTAGCCTCCCCGGCAACAGCGCCAGAAAACTTGTTGATGGTGCTGACGTGGAGCACTTCGTTGAAAACCCCAAGAGCAAGGTGTGATGAGCACAGCAGCAAGTCTTCCCTCAGTATATACCAAGGTTATCGAACCAGAAGGAGGAAGGAAACATCACACAGGTCTCGCAAGCAACATGGAGACCTGCACAACACAAACTCAAGACTTTGCCCCAATGAATCAGTGAGGCTGTCAAGCTCACCGGTTTGCTGTAACAAAGGATTAAACATATGGTGTGGAAGGTAATGGTGGTTTGCAGCAAGTAAACAGTAACAGTGGAAGATGTATCAATGGTAAAGATTGGACTGGGGTCCATAGTTCACTAGAGGTGCTCTCCTTAAATAAACAACATGGCATGAAGGGTAAACAAATTACAGCGGGGCAATTAATGAGGCCGAGCAAGGCATAACAATGCAATTACTAGTCACAAAGATCCTATGAGGTTGATTGGGCAATACAACAATATACATAGACCGCCATCCAACTGCATCTATGACTAGAAGTCCACCTTCAGGTTATCATCCGAACCCCCTCCAGTATTAAGTTGCAACCAACAGACAACTGCTTTAAGCAAAGTGTGTAAGGTAAATAGTCCACATGTTCCATGAACAAGAGACCGTTGTTTTCTCCCTAGTAGCAACAGCACATCTACAACCGAAGAGATTTCTGTCACTTCCCTTGGAAACTAGAGGCATGAACCCACTATCGAGCATAAATACCCCCTCTTGGAGTCACTAGCAACTACTTGGCCAAGATAGCTACTAACAACAGAGAGCATGCAAGATCACAAACAACACAGACATGATAGAATCATAAAGACAAAACTATTAATCAAACCAACATAATAATATCAATATCCATCGGATCCCCACAAACACAACATGCATGATTACAAATAGATTACACCTTGATCATGAACGGAGCTCTAAAGATCTATACATGAAAGCACAAAGCAGGAGATACAACCATCTAGCTACTACATGGACCCATAGTCCAAGGTGGAACTACTCACGCATCATACCGCAGAGATGGCCTCTAGGATGATCTCCCCTCCAGCAGGGTGCCAGGAAGAACTTCAGATCCCCCTGATCTAGGGACGATGGTGGCGGTGGTTACAGACGGTTTCGTGGATTTCTGATCGGGTACCCAGGGTTTCTGCATCGGGGGCTTATTATAGGCGAAGAGGGAGACCGAGGCGGCCGCCAAGGCAGGCAAACCCTAGCTAGGCGCAGGCTAGGGCCCACCCGTGCCTAGGGTGGGTCTGCCCCCCTAGCCGGCCCCTCCGGCTCTCCTATGGACTTCTTGTTCCCCACGAAAAGTAATTGACTTTATCCTTTGTCCCGTCCAATTATGAGAATATTTCTTTACTAACTTTTCTAAAACCAAAAACAGCAGAAAACAAGCATCTGGCACTGTTGCAACTTGTTAGTAGGTTAGTACCAGAAAAAAAAGCACCTCAAAGTGTGGACAAGTAAATCAAAGTAGATACTAAACAAGGATGGAGCATCAAAAATTATAGATATGTTTCCAACGTATCAGTTATACATCGGTAGGATCGTCAGTTTGCACGGAGTCCCCAAGAACATCGTATCGGATCGAGGAAATCAACTTACCTCGAGATTGGAAGAAAGTCCAAGAAGATTTAGGAACAAGACTGGATTTCAGCACAGCGTATCACCCACAAACCGATGGACAAACGGAACGAGTAAATCAAATACTCGAAGATATGTTGAGAGCATGTGTGCTAGAGTATGGATCTAAATGGGAAGACTGTCTGCCTTTCGCAGAATTTTCATACAACAACAGTTATCAAGCTAGTTTGCAAATGGCCCCATTTGAGTTCATGTATGGAAGGAAGGGTCGTACCCCTTTGAATTGGTCGGAACTAGGAGAGAGTCAGATCTTCGGACCTGACATCCTACGAGAAGAAGAAGAGAAAGTTCACAAGATTCGTGAGCACCGCAAGACCGCCCAGTCAAAACAGAAGAGTTACGCCGACAAGAGACGTCGAGAACTCGCTTTCAATATCGGAGATTTTGAGTATCTCAAAGGAAAGAGTTACGCCAACAAGTGTCGCCTTTGAAGGGAATGCAGCGTTTCCAGCTCAAAGGAAAGTTAGCCCCCAGATATATCGGACCTTTCAAGATTCTGAATCATCTAGGAGAAGTGTCGTATTAACTGGAACTGCCAGAGGAGATGTCAGAAATGCATAATGTGTTCCATATATCGCTACTTCGCAAATGCCTTGAAGTCCCAGAGAAGACTGGAGTTTTCAAGAACATTGATCACCGCACCATAGAGATCAACGATGACCTGACGTATCCCAAAGTACCCATCCGTATTTTGGAGGAAGCTTTCAGAACCACCAGGACCCGAAGCATCAAATTTCTCAAGATCCAGTGGAGCAACCACACTGAAGAAGAAGCTACATGGGAACAAGAAGATCACATCAGGACGGAGTTTCCTGATCTCTTTAAATCCTAGGTAATCTTTTTTCTTGTTTTTCAAATCTCGGGATGAGATTTTTTTTAAGGAGGGAAGGTTTGTAACATCCCAAAAATATTGATCATGATTATCAAATTCTAATCACTAAAATTAGGGTTAACAAAAACTTTGTTTAAATAAAAACCAAATGAATGCATGTGTGTATGTGATGATTGTATGAATGCATGAATGGACTTGTTTGATTAACCTAAATAGCAAGGAATGGTTTAAAAATAACATCATCTAAAACATTTCCAAGCAGAAACAAATCAAGAGAAAATAAAAAACAAATAAAGCAAATGGTCATTTTTGCCAATCCTGCTCACTAGGTCACTTTGACTGTTTCTAGTCCAAGATTTCAAACAGAAACTTCTCCATTTCTTTGCACCCCTTGCAATACCAAGTAAAAGTGAATCAAAGCGCACTTTTCAAACTTACAGAAACATTTGGCAACTTGATTCAAATGACAATTGAAAATTGAATCTATAACATATGTGAAGATCACACATTTTCAAAACCCAACCAAACCAGTGCCCCTTGACCAATCCAACTAACCCAAGACTCCATAGTATGTAACCAACACATCCACCAAGTTTGAATCCAAAATTCAAATTTGAATTTCTTTTGGCCATTTTAGCAAACACCTTGTAATCAGCAAACAAACAAACATCAAACACTATTAGTAGCAGTAAATTTGGCTAACATTGTCCCCTTTCTAGCTCACTCTACACTCTCAGTAGATGATCAAACTAATCTAACTAGCCTTAGCACCACTGTGAGCATGCATAGCCATCAATGGTGACCATGCCGAGAGCACCCTTGCCACCCCCATGTCGCCAACGAGCTAGGAGAAGCTCTAGCCTCGCCAACCTTGTCTGGAGCACTAACCACCTCCACTGCCACCCCCTATCCAACGCTCGAGCCTTGTCAGCCACTGGACCACATGGAAAGCTCACGCCTAGTTTCTCTGCGTGCGTGCTGAGAGCGCGCCAGTGCACCATCAGCGACACGAGCCCATAGACCACGCGCCGCCCTTGCCGCTTGCGTGCGTGATCGCCAGCACCCCAGCAACCCGCCAGACAACCTAGTTTGCCATCGTGTGGACCATGGACGTTGTGCGCCATTAAACTTGCCTTCGGACCCGCGGAGAGCGCCGCGACATTTTGACCGTTCCGCACCGCCCCACGCCTCGCCATCAAGTCGTTGAGCTTTGCCAGGAGGAAACGCACCGCCCCCTATCGTCGCCCATGCCATTAGCATGTTGTGCCGACGACCACGACGAGCTCCACCCGCGACCGTCGGTCCCCTTTAGGCACTATAAAAGGAGGCCACCCCCGTTCGATTTGAGCACACCATCTCACTCCCCACCTCTCACTGATCACACCCACTCACCCCCAGAGCAAGGCGAGCACCAGGTGGCCAAAATTTCACTGGAGTTCGCCGCTGCAGAGGAGGAGAGGTGCGTAGATTGGAGCCGCCCCAGGAGAAGTTGCCGGTACCAGGAGGATCGCCGTCATCAACTTCGTCGTTCGCCCCCATCACCAACCATCGCCGGAGCCCCCGTAGACCCCCACTGGTCGTGCTAGGGTTCAACCTCGCCGCGTCCTGTTCAGGCGTGGACGATGAACTATAGCCGTAGGATTAGAACTAGATCGCACGGCCTAGATCGCCTCGTACCCCTTCGCCACGCGTTGTCTCCCTGACGAGTGGGGTCGTTCACTCAACCAGCCCGCGCGTGCGCTATGCGTAGTGGGCCGAACCAGTTAAACCTCATGCGCGACCCAGCAATTCAAACTTAGGTTTATTCATTTAGTTTCAAAATCAGTTCTGTACCTAGATTTAAAAATCAACCTAGCTCGATTCACTAAACCAAAATGCATGAAACCAATTTTGTTAGAAAGGTTCTAGAGTGTTTAATCCAAGCCCGTTGGATTCAAACCAATTAGAATTGTAGATCACCCATGGTAAAAATAACAAGGCAGGAGCTTTTCTGCATTCAAACATTTTTCGAAATTCAACCATGAAAGCTTTTGAGTTGATTCCAACTCTCAAAATTCACATTTAACCATACCTTTCAGAATATATAAAAATATATAGGGTTACTTGTAGAAATAATGATCAAGTAATAAAAGAATGCCTCATAGGCATTTCTAGTCACTTTAGTTAATTGAAATAAAAAGGTTAAACCTTATTAAATCATAACACCACTTTAAATCACATTCCCATGTACTGAAATATGTGGTGATGACATGTGTCAACATGATCCATATTTTAGTTGGAGAATATTAAATCTTAAGTAGATTTTCAATGAGTAGAAATTACTTTTCTAAAATAAAGGAAATAAAACTATTTGCCCTAATGGTTGTAATGCTTGTGATGATATTAGATCATCTAGTGAAAACCTTGGTGTGATAAATAGAAATAGTTAAGTATTGTTTGGTGATTGTGTACCTCGTATTTATTTATAGACGATAGTACCGACCAAGGATACGAGGAGGAAGGAGGATACTATGATGAAGAAGCCGAGGAGAACTTCAACCACTACTCTGCACAAGGCAAGCTAACACTTACAACTATGAAAGTTAGATAACATATGCAATGCATTAAGCATGCTTGGTTAGATACATTTGATGACACACCATCCTAGTTTTACTTGCAAGCTTAGTATTTTATTTCTTTATCAAAGCTTTCTATCAAAAGTTTACTTAGTGGCTTGTAGATTTTAGAAAGGTAATTGAAGGTAGCATAAAGAGCATAAAATTTGGCCTAAGTTAGATAATCTTGATGTCATCCTGAGGCGTGAGATTGAACTTAGATAAGATCCAATTGTTTATCACCCCTCATTAGTGTTTATCCCCCACTTGTAGATGCTAGTGCTAAGCATAAAACTTGATCAACTTTAGATGGGAATACGTGGTGAAAACGGTTATGAAAACTTTAGAATGATGAGTCATTCTACTGAAATGTTTTGACATGTGTTCTTGAACACCAGATGATTTTGATGATGAAAATATTAAGGCATGAGACTTAGCCCTTTATACGTTGGAAACGTATCTATAATTTTTGATGCTCCATGCTTGTTTAGTATCTACTTTGATTTACTTGTCCACACTTTGAGGTGCTTTTTACATGTTTTCTGGTACTAACCTACTAACAAGTTGCAACAGTGTCAGATGCCTGTTTTCTGCTGTTTTTGATTTCAGAAAAGTTAGTAAAGAAATATTCTCGGAATTGGACGGGACAAAGGACAAAGTCAGTTACTTTCCGTGGGGAAAAAGAAGTCCAGAGGAGAGCCGGAGGGGCCGGCCAGGGGTGCCACCCACCCTAGGCACGGGTGGGCCCTAGCCCGCGCCTGTCTAGGGTTTGCCTGCCCTGGCAGCCGCCTCTGTTTCCCCATTGGCCTATAAGAAGCCCCCGATGCAGAAACCCTGGGTACCCGATCAGAAATCCATGAAACCATATGTAGTCGCCGCCACCATCGTCCCTAGATCGGGGGGATCTGAAGTTCTTCCCGGCACCCTACCGGAGGGGAGATCATCCGGGAGGCCTTCTCTCCGGTATGATGCGTGAGTAGTTCCACCTTGGACTATGGGTCCATGTAGTAGCTAGATGGTTGTATCTCCTCCTTTGTGCTTTAATGTATAGATCTTGTGAGCTCAGTTCATGATCAAGATCTAATCTATTTGTAATCATGCATGTTGTGTTTGCAGGGATCCGATGGATGTTGAGATTATTATGTTGGTTTGATTAATGGTTTTGTCTTTATGATTCTATCATGTCTGTGTTGTTTGTGATATTGCATGCTCTCCGTTGTTAGTAGCTATCTTGGCCAAGTAGTTGCTAGTGACTCCAAGAAGGGGTATTTATGCTCGATAGTGGGTTCATGCCTCTAGTTTCCAAGGGAAGTGACAGAAATCTCTTCGGTTGTAGATGTGTTGCTGCTACTAGGGAGAAAGCAATGGTCTCTTGTTCATGGAACATGTGGACTGTTTACCTTACACACTTTGCTTAAAGCAATTGTCTGTTGCTTGCAACTTAATACTGGAGGGGGTTCGGATGATAACCTAAAGGTGGACTTCTAGTCGTAGATGCAGTTGGATGGAGGTCTATGTATCTTGTTGTATTTCCCAATCAACTTCATAGGATCTTTCTGACTAGTAATTGCATTGTTATGCCTTGCTCAGTTCCTGTCAATTGACCTGCTGTAATTTGTTTACCCTTCATGCCATGTTGTTTATCTAAGGAGAGCACCTCTAGTGAACTATGGACCCCGGTCCAATCTTTACCATTGATACATCTTCCACTGTTACTTGTTTACTTTCTGCAAACCATTACCTTCCACACCATACGTTTAATCCTTTGTTACAGCAAACCGGTGAGCTTGACAACCTCACTGATTCGTTGGGGCAAAGTCTTGAGTTTGTGTTGTGCAGGTCTCCGTGTTGCTTGCAACACCTGTGTGACGTTTCCTTCCTCCTTCTGGTTCGATAACCTCGGTCTCTACTGAGGGAAGACTTGCTGTTGTGCTCATCACACCTTGCTCTTGGGGTTTCCAACGAAGTGCTCCACGTCAGCGCCATCAACAAGTTTTTTGGCGCCGTCGCCGGGGAGGCTAAGGACGTCTTCACTAGGGGAGTCCTTCACTTCCTTTCTCTTTACTTTGTTTTTAGTTTGCTTTGTTTCTTTTGCTTGGTTTTTTTTGCCTCTTTCAAAAAAAACCAAAAAAAATAGTCTAGTTTGGTTTGCTTGCTTTATTCAAAAACACAAAAAATTAGTTCCCGCTCTCGTTGCTGCCATGTCTGGTATTGGATCAACCTGTATTTCCCCTATGATAGAAATCTCCACTTTTAAGCAAAAAAGTGAAGAAAGTTTTAAGGAGGCTTGGTTTAGAATCTCTCCTTTTCAGAGGGAAACTGAGCCTGAGGTAAGCCTCAGCTTGGTTATTGATAGTTTGTACCGCGGTATTGCTCTTCGTTATATATATGCTTTGGATGTTGTGGCTGAGAAATATATTTTGCTTTGTACTAAGGATGAATCCTTTGATGCCATCAAAAAGTTGATTGCAATTTATAATACACCTGGCAAGTCTGATTCCTCTTTCACAAATATTTTTGCGAGGTTGAACACTCTTGAGACTAGTATTGCTGCTATGAATAGTTGCTATCATACGCTTAGGGCTTACCATGATTATGTTCCCATAAATTCTGAGCCTTCAAAGTGGTTTCCCACAATCAAAGTCTCTATAAATACTACACTTTTCAATGCTTGCTGTGATATCATGTCTGAATTTTGTCTCATGCCTAAAGATATTTTTGATTCCTTGAGTCTTTGGGGGCTTATTGAAGGAGGAGAGGAAATCTATCTTACCAACAATGCCAGTATTTTGCCCATTGGAATAGCTGAGGGTGTGTTTACAAAAATCTCAGGGAAAATGGTGTCTACTGATTATCTTGTTATTGAATGTGTAGGCAAAGGACAAATCACACTTGGAAGATCTGTACTGAAACACCTTGGGGCAGTAATAGATGTGGGAAAAGGCATCATGCACTTTGCTCCCCCAGTAAGAAGTCATATCTTCCCCAAGGAGAAAAAGAAAGGTAAGAAAAGAAGGAACAAGAGGGGCAATGCTTCTTCATTTGAAAATACTTGATTTTTCTTGCTTCTTGTGCCTAACTTAAAGGGGTTAAAGAAAAATACTTGTTAGGAGATAACCCAAGAGTTTCCTTGAGTCTTGGAAGTTATTACTTTAGTAATGACCTCTCCTTATCCTTTTTCTTTGCTTTTTCTGCCAAGAATGACCTATAATGAGAGGGAAGTAATATTTGGGGAGTTGCTGTCCCAAAACAGATTTCTGTCCTCCACCAAAAACATTTGTGAGGAGGCTCTATAACCCGGATTGAGCTCAAAATTTATGAATAAATCTCCCAGTATATTAGCTAACTTTCGTTAGTTCAACACTTTTTTATTTGAGCAACATAAGATGTTCGAAAAAATCGGTTTCAACCTTCAGGTCCGTTTTGACACATTTCTGTCATTATTTGCATTTGCTTCTTATTGATTCCTTTTTGAGTTCTCTTTACGTAAATTGAGATTTTTGAAGGAGTTACTACAGTAGCTTGTGTTTTTAATGAAAAGCCATGTTGTTCCAAAGCTTTGCCAGTGGTCTAATATCTTTTGAATAAACTAATGTTGCTAATGAAGATTGTGTGAAGTTTTGTATGAAGGAAAATTTCAGATGTAGAGAGAGAATGATGCAATGAGATGAATAATGGACAAAATATCAAGCTTGGAGATGCCACCATGGTGTCACCCCAAGAAATATCGAAGAATTACAAGCGTCAAAGCTTGGGGATGCCTATGGCATCCCCTTCTTCATCAATAAAAAGCTCAGGTGTGTCTAGACACTTCGTTTTTATTGTTTCATGCACAGTTGTGCTGTTCTTGGAGCGTCTTAGTTTTATTTTGCTTTGCTTAGGTTGTTTAGTTTGCTTGAATAAAGTAGTTTGTACCCCCGTTCTTGCTATGTTGTTTTGCAAGTAAGGTTGCTTGGTTTTTGGAAAGGAGTAGTAAGTTCTTGCTTGAAGTGCAAGAGGAACTTGCATTGACTATGACTTAGACTTTAGCATGACATGCTAGGTGTTGTTTTAGCATTATGCTTAGTGATTATTGCTGTAGCATGTATTGTTCCAAACAATTGGGATTGCTTAGTGTGCCTTGAAGAAATTATGCATTGTTTTAGCATGCAAAAGCATAGTATTGTGGTATTCTCCTTTGATGTTTTGCTTGGGTTGACTTGGCACATGCTCACACCATGTTATGACTATGACAAGTCACCATTAGCCTCTATGATCATTTAATCCTTGACTTGTAGTACCACTCTTTGCTTTGATTAGTTTGCTTTGTTGCATTGCATGATTTTGGCCATTATTGCTCTCTTAGTTGGTTGCTCCCAGTATTTTGCTAGCCTCCACTTGTATGAGTAAGTTCTACTCATGTCTCCAACTCCCAAGAAACCAAGTTATTCCAAAGTGTCCACTATAAACTCCTATGCATGGCGTGTTACACCATTGCAAGTATATTCTTGTTTTCAACTATCTTCCAATTAAAAACTATTTTGTTATGTGAAAACTCAATGATTAAAGCCCTCACGAACTTGATGGCACACTTTATTCTTTGCCCCTAATAAACTTGAACCATTATGACAACTTTGTTGTATATGCTTGCACTTATAAGATGGAATTAGCAGAACCGTGTTGTCATGGGGAACGTTTTCAACATTGCACTTGTACCTTGTTGTACTCAGTTGATATCATGTTCTTTTGTTTATGGATGTCACCGGTGTGAAATAAATAGGGAACTTGTAAGTCCATGGAGTTTGTTTTCTGTGTTAGAGAAACGCCTGGGCCACTAGACTAAGACATGCATAATCATGGTGGAAACTTGTAGCATCACCATAGTGAGATATCTATGAAGCATCCTCAATAAAAAGCTATGCATATGGTAAATAAAAAGATTGCTGAGATGCTCATTGTCTGATTGCCTTGTCATTTTGGTTATGGGAAAGCTCATGTACCATGTGCAAGGGGTACCCCTTTGGCGGTTCTCAATGATATGCAAATACTTACAATGACAAGAACCTACCTGGACCCAAAGTTGAGTATGCATGAGGTGTGGCCCTCGTATTCAAGAGGCATGAGATTGCTAACTTATACTTCATCAAGCATATACTCCAGCTTTGCTACTTTAACCTTAACCACTTCAAGATGCTTATGATAGGGGCAATGAGGGCTGAAAGCTAACAAGTACCATAATTTTTGGAATCTCTTTTTGAAACTTGTAATCCCTGCTTCCTTTACAAAAAGGCATTTCTTCCACCACTATTGAGTCTCCACCTTCTAACTTTAGGCACCATTAAGAGAGCATAGTTGTCATTTTGTGTGCAGTGTTCCAAAGATTATTAATTGATGCATATTGTGATATTACTTGCTCTTGTGCTACTTGTTTCTAGTCAACCTTGTGAACTTTGCAGGTGTCTTACACGGAAAGCTCGCGCCCAGTTTCTCTACGTGCGTGCCGAGAGCGCGCTAGTGCGCCATCAGCGACACGATCCCACAGACCGCGTGCCGCCCTCGCCGCTTGCGTGCGTGATCTCTAGCACCACAGCAACCCGCCAGACAACCCCGTTCGCCGCCGCGTGGACCATGGACGTTGTGCGCCATTAAACTAGCCGTCGGACCCGCACAGAGTGCCGCGGCGTTCCGACTATTCTACACCACCCCAGGCCTCGCCATCAAGCCGTTGAGCTTCGCTAGGAGGCAACTCACCGCCCCTATCATCGCCCATGCCATTAGCACGCTGTGCCGACGAGCACGACGAGCTCCACCCGTGCCCGTCGGTCCCCTTAAGGCACTATAAAAGGAGGCCACCCCCGTTCAATTTGAGCACACCATCTCACTCCCCACCTCTCACTGATCACACCCACTCACCCCCAGAGAAAGGCGAGCAATAGGTGGCTGGAATTTCACTGGAGTTCGCCGCTACAGAGGAGGAGAGGCGTCGTCGATTGGAGCCGCCCCAGGAGAAGTCGCCAGTACCAGGAGGATGGCCGTCGTCGACTTTGTCGTTCGCCCCCATCGCCGACCATCGCCGGAGCCCCGATGATCCACCATCGACCCCCACTGGCCACGCTAGGGTTCAACCTCGCCGCATCCTGTTCAGGCGTGGAAGATGAACCACAACCGTAGGATTAGAACTAGATCGCACGTCCTAGATCGCCCCGTACCCCTTCGCTACTCGTTGTCTCACTGACGAGTGGGGCCGTTCACTTAACCAGCCCACGCGCGCTATGCGTAGTGGGCCGGTCCAGTTAAACCTCTCACGCGACCCAACAATTCAAACTTAGGTTTATTCATTTAGTTTCAAAATCAGTTATGTACCTAGATTTAAAAATCAACCTAGCTCGATTCACTGAACCAAAATGCATGAAACCAATTTTGTTAGAAAGGTTCTAGAGTGTTTAATACAAGCCCGTTGGATTCAAACCAATTAGAATTGTAGATCACCCATGGTAAAAATAACAAGGCAGAAGCTTTTCTGCATTCAAATATTTTTCAAAATTTAACCATGAAAGCTTTTGAGTTGATTCCAACTCTCAAAAATCACACTTAACCATACCTTTCAGAATATATAAAAATATATAGGGTTACTTGCAGAAATAATGATCAAGTAATAAACTAATGCCTCATAGGAATTTCTAGTCACTTTAATTAATTAAAATAAAAAGGTTAAACCTTATTAAATTGTGACACCACTTTAAATCACATTCCCATGTACTGAAATATGTGGTGATGACATGTGTCAACATGATCCCATGTTTTAGTTGGGGAATATTAAATCTTAAGTAGTTTTTCAGTGAGTAGAAATTACTTTTCTAAAATAAAGGAAATAAAACTATTTTCCCTAATGTTTGTAATGCTTGTGATTATATTAGATCATCTAGTGAAAACCTTGGTGTGATAAATAGAAATAGTTAAGTATTGTTTGGTGATTGTGTACCTCATATTTATTTATAGACGATAGAACCGACCAAGGATACGAGGAGGAAGGAGGATACTACGAGGAAGAAGCCGAGGAGAACTTCAACCACTGCTCTGCACAAGGCAAGCTAACACTTGCAACTATGAAAGTTAGATAACCTACGCAATGCATTAAGCATGCTTGGTTAGATACATTTGATGACACACCATCCTAGTTTTACTTGCAAGCTTAGTATTTTATTTCTTTATCAAAGCTTTCTATCAAAAGTTTACTTAGTGTCGTGTAGATTTTATAAAGGTAATTGAAGGTAGCATAAAGAGCATAAAACTTGGCCTAAGTTAGATAATCTTGATGTCATCCTGAGGCATGATATTGAACTTAGATAAGATCCAATTGTTTATCACCCCTCATTAGTGTTTATCCCCCACTTGTAGATGTTAGTGCTAAGCATAAAACTTGATCAACTTTAGATGGGAATACCTGGTGAAAATGGTTATGAAAACCTTAGAATGATGAGTCATTCTACTGAAATGTTTTGACATGTGTTCTTGAACACCAGATGATTTTGATGATGAAAATGTTAAGGCATGAGCCTTAGCCCTTTATAAAACTGATGGTTGTCTGGATGCGATACCATTCCAATTTTACCGTACAACCGCAATACCCAAAAATTGGGTAGGGCTTGACTGGAAATTTATATACCTTAGTATGGTTCCCTTGCGGTCAAGGTTTGAGTTGAGGCTACCTTGTGAAGACTGTCCACCTGTGTAGTTTCCAAGATGACAGTTGGTCATGGTTGGGAGGCCAAACTCACAGGAGAGGTGCCTATACTAGGGCGTGTAATTGAAAGGTTAGGATTGATTATCCACATACTGACTATGGTGAATTCAGGATTATTCCTGACGGATATATCGAATGTTGTGGTGAAACTGTACAATCTCTGTGATATGATCGATCAACCTCTGTAATGTGCTTGACAAGCTAGCATCAAAGGTGATGGAAAATAGATTGAAGAGGATCCTGCCCATCTTGATCTCAGAAGAGCAGAGTGCTTTCATTCTAGGAAGGTTAATCACAGATAACATCGTCATTTCTTATGAATGTGTCCATGCTATCAGGACAAGGAAGAGGAGGAAGGCTTTGTGTGCAGTGAAACTTGATATGATGAAGTCGTATGACTAGGTCGAGTGGGAGTTCTTGGAGAAAATGATGCTGCATATGGGTTTCTCGGCCGGGTGGGTTCAGATGGTCACGTGGTGTGTGCGTACGGTGAGGTTTTCAGTTAAACTTAATGGATCCCTATTAGACTGGTTTCATCCTTCTAGGGGCCTTCAACAGGGTGATCCTCTCTTCCCGCATCTCTTTTTATTCTATGTGGAGGGTTTTTCGGCACTCTTAAAACAAGCCCAGCGGGGAAAAGAGATTGCATGAGTGAACTTTGGTAGAGAGGGACCTACGATCACACATCTTCTGTTTGCCGATGATAGCATAGTGTTCCTTGAAGCAAGGCAAGGTAATATGATGCTTTAAAGGAAGTGTTGCATCGATATCAGGAGTGTTTGGGACAAAAGGTTAATCAACATAAATCCTCGATATAATTTGGCAAGAGTTGTGGGGAGGAGGACAGACACATGTTAAAGGGTCACATTGGTATCTCCCGTGAAGCCCTTTAGGAAAGATATTTGGGGCTACCTATAGTGGTAGGAAGATTGAAGTAGGGAGATTTCAAGCATCTAATAGACCGATTTAGGGGGAAGGTTTCAAGAAGAGGGGGTAGGGGCTTTCGATGGCAGGAAAAGAAATTCTCATCAAGTTGGTCCTTCAAGCGATCTCAACATACACTATGGGCTGCTTACAGCTAAGTAAAGGTCAATGCAGTGATCTGTCGGGAGTGGCCTCTCGGTTTTGGTGGGGAGACAAGAACTGCCAAAGGAAAGTGCATTGGGTGAGATGGAAGAAGATGTGTGCCTCGAAAAGGAGTGGGGGTTTAGGCTTCCGAGACTATGAAGATTTTAACTAAGCCCTTCTGGCCAAGCAAGCCTGGCAGATGGTGACGAGGCCAGATTCCCTCTTCTCGAAGGTGCTCAAGGCTAGGTACTTTAAGGACGGTGACTTATGGAGCGCTAGCTTCCCAACATGAGCTTCTTACACCTGGAAGAGTATTTTACATGGTAGGGAGCTTCTGCGGAAAGGGGTG
This sequence comes from Avena insularis, assembly GCA_023614405.1. Classification (NCBI taxonomy): domain Eukaryota; kingdom Viridiplantae; phylum Streptophyta; class Magnoliopsida; order Poales; family Poaceae; genus Avena; species Avena insularis. The sequence goes on along the minus strand of CM042693.1, from coordinate 58,398,175 downwards.
GTTTGGCAGGTGAGGAATGGAGAGGACATAGAAATTTAGAATCAGAACTAGATTCCCCGATCCTATGCGAAACGGCCACTGGGCTGCAAGCCGGATGTGCAGGTAACTAGGGTTAAGGAGTTATTGTTGGAAGGTGGAGGAGTCAGGAACTTAGAAAAACTCAATGAATACTTCTACGAGTTTGATGTTGTTGACATTTTGAAAATTCCTGTGGGTAAGGCTGGAACCGAAGACTACATTGCTTGTAATTACACCAAAAATGGAATTTTCAGTGTGCATTCAGCATATCATCTCAAGCGGAACGCCTCGATGGGTGCAGGTCCTTCTCATAGTACAGCGAATCACCAAGGTTGGCTTGCTCTGTGGGCAGCCAAGGTGCCAGGAAATATAAAAGTGCATTGTTGGAGGATCGCAAAGAAAGGTTTAGCGGTGGGTTCCGAGCTGGCGAGGAGAAAGATTAAGGAGCACGTCAAATGCGTGGTGTGCAATAGAGATGAGACTGTGTTGCACCGGTCTTGGTAGTGTCTGCACTCGATGCAAGTATGGGAGTTGCTGAGGACAAGGACGGATATGAGGTTGGAGGATCCACCGGCATGCATGCGATCACACGGAGAGTTTGAGCATTGGCTACTGGACTGGTTTTGTCGGATACACGAGAGAGAACTGGCTATGGCTATGACAACACTTTGCCATCTATGGCTGTCCAGGAACAATGCTAGAGAGGAGATAATGGTCGAGCACCCCAGAAACATAGTCGCGCGAATATTGGCATTTTCGGAGGAATGACGATCTATCAGGTCTCCGAGCAACCACAAGGCGGCAAGGGCTGTGGCACACTGGTGTCCGCTAGATACGGGGTGGCACAAAGGCAATGCAGATGGAGCCTTCTTGGCTGCGGAGGGAAACGGCAGTGGCAGCATGATTGTTCGTGATCACCATGGCTTACCTATTGCAGGGTCTAGCGATTTTTTTCCCTATCATTTCTGACCTGAAGAGGGCAGAGTTGCCGGCATGCCGACGTGCGGTGGAGATGGCAAGAGAGGAAGGGGTGGCGAGGCTGGCGCTGGAAACAGACCGCGCGAAGGCGGTGCGGAAACTGAAGAGCCAAGAGATGGACCGCTCTATTCATGGACCTTTGGTAGAAGAGATCAAGAAGATGCTTGAAGACTTCAAAGCGTTTTTGACCGAGCATGTGCGACGGACTGGAAATAAAGTGGCACATCGCTTAGCTAAAAAGGGCTGTGAGAATAAGACGTCTGAATCCTGGTTGGGTGTTTCACCAGATTATATAATGGACTTGGTGTCTGTGTCTCTGGATGTTGTGGTGTAATAAAATGCAGCCCGTGTTAATCTAAAAATAATAATCCTTTGCTGATCCGTCTAACCGAGGGAATCCAAACGGGCGCAAGCAATCATCGATGTATAAATATTTCCTTTGAATAGACGTGTTATGCACTAGTACCTAATTGCCGTCACTAATGAGCATGGAAGTTCTATTTCACAGTATTGACACCACATGTATTTATCAGGCCCAAATTTTTAGTTCGAAACTGACCTACACACTGAGAAACAAAAAGAGAAATCTTGCCAGGAACGGTGGTAAATTCAAACTTGTTCCAAATAGTGGCTTTAGCGTACTATATCCACAACAATATTTGCCCTTTTTACTTTTTGATGCACCCGACGAGTTTATAATTATTACTCTGTGACAACGCAAATATAAGTTTTGAAAATTCAGATGTTTTCATGGTTATTAGCAATGCTAATTTGGTGTCTAGGGCACTAGTACACCTAATGTGTCTAGTGCACACGTGTATATGCCCCGACATGTTACCCTATGTTAGCATGTGCATCATCCACTCCTCGGGTATCCAGATACACATGGCCAGACCGGACCTTAAATTAGTTTATACTACACTCATTGATGAACACTTCAGTGTGGAAAGTTGAAACTACTAGACCATGTCACGATTCAGACGTGACAACAATGCCCACATGCACCTATGGTCGGAGAAACAAAGCAAATCTTGGTCAAGGGAAACAGAAATATATAGCAGATGATGCATGATTGCAGAGCAGAAGGGACTAACGTCAAAAGAACGAGAACCATGGAAGGGATATCATGATGGGCATCACATGTCAAGTTGCACACTTGCTGCTTCCTAACAAATTTACAATATGTCAGCGATTACCATAGGTCTGACTTGCAGTTACATGACACGTTTACTGAATGCCAGCATTTGCCATACATATATAACTAACTCCCTGACGATAGTGCAGATTTCTGAACTATGGATGCTCAGGGGAATTCATAAGAAAACGACCAGGAGACTACGAAGTTAATATTTCCATCTGCCAACTTGCTGGGGATCCGATTCAGGGTAGATCGGAATCACTGCAGCACCTGAAAATGCAACCATCAACAAATAATCACCGGGACAAAAGAAAAAAAACAGCAGAACATGTAATAACTACTTGTGGCGTAATATGGTTTTCCCTCATGAATATGTCATGGTCACACTAGAAGCAACTGTTGTGTGCATTCTCTTGATGCAGACACCAAGAGATTAGTAAAGTCTTTGTTTTAAACAACAAAAAACACTAGAAACAATCTAAGTTCAGTTGATATGGAATTGTACTAGTTTTTCCAACATCAGCCAAGAGTGTACCCATCACGTTGATACAAGGAAAATAATTAACATGTGAATTGAACATACACGGAACATGAGGATCTTATCTGGTACAAAACTACAAATTTATACAGAAAAGTTGAGTACACAGTTCAACTGTCTTGGGAAGGGAAAGACAAGCAGAACCGGCATGGCCACGAAGAAGCATCCATCCTAAAGAGATTAACTTTCCCTAAATGAATTGACCCACCAATTTCCACAAAATTTAGCAGAAAGTAACCAAATAAGCATGAAATTTTGCTGATAACACAACGAAATACAAACCACTAGGGGTAATGGGAGATGGTACAGTTATTTTTCATGTCTACGGTACTACTAACAACTAACTGCAATGCAGGAAACACAGTTCATTCTGGTCATAATCATAAGCAGTTTTATAGTGAAATTGGCCGATATGACACAGAAAAAACACTTGGGACTAGATTTTGCAAACATTGAATTCAGGTATTCAGCCAATGCAGGTAATTGACAAGAACACTGTACCTGACAGTTGCTTCATTAATCATCATTATCATAGTACGAACTTGCCCTGAATATGTAGACCTGCAAATTTTGTATGTAGCAAAGGTTGCACAGTTAGCAGTGTACATGGACTTTTACCACATTAAGCCCTTACAGAAAGAATCCTCCAGGCAATGGAAGGTGTACAATGGAAGGCAGGCTCAATTGGAAAACTGATATCTAGAGTTTCGAAGCTTTTTCCTACATCTGCTTTGAATGAAAGAATTTCATATGGATGATGAGAAATTGTATGTAAAATTGGCATTTGAAATGTATTGTCTCCTGCAAAATGTCACATAAAACCAGCATTTGAAACAGGCCCATTCTCATTCTTTGTTCTGTAAATAATAAGACAGTTCACTAGTTTCAGTTATCTCTGTAAGTAGATATGTGAGGACCAGTTTTTCATGTGTGATAGTTCAGAGACTTCACATCATTATTTTCATGAGAATGATCCACCATAGGCCCCCAGCCAAATTTCATAAAGTTACATGGAAACTCCATAGCAATGAAGATTGAAGACCAACTAAAAATCTCACCTTGAACAATGTCTTCTTGATCAGCTGAAACACCAAGCAATCACCATCAACTAGCTCATGGTCCTCCACGAAATCTCTCCACCCCAGATTAAGGCTGCTACTGTGTGGACGGTACTGTGTGTAGAACTCCTCGTCATCATCATCCACCAAAGAGAATTTCGTGTCACGGTCCGGGAGATGCTCCATGCTGAACTGCACAGGGATGTACTGCCACATATCCCACCAATCAACATCCAAGAATTACTCTCAAAAAAAATCCAAGAATCAATCGGCTCTCGGAGGGGATGGTAACATTAGATTAGTGGATCCCCTAAAAAAAACATTAGATTAGTGGAAGTTTCTCCTTACCAGCATGGTGAGAGACTGGGTCATGGACTTGACAAAGGTAGGGTAATCAGAGCCTAACTCATCCTGTAGCTCTTCAGCCTTGGAAATGGCGTACGCATGATCAGGTTTTACTTCCTTTTTCTTCTGTGACTTCACGGTGCCGAGCTTTACCTAAGAGTTATTCGTGTATTAGCTTCTTGCAGGGGAAAGAATGGAGTCTTCGGGATGGAGTACGATTTGTGAGTTAATTTCCGGTCTCTCTCAGTTACAACGTATGATCAGATCTCACTTGTAATTGGCTAATAGGATCCTTAGTTGCGGAGCACGTACATTGTCGCGATAGTCGGGCTGCTCGGGGAGGGTGGCGATACGGCCGGAGCGCCGGGGCGGGCCGACATCGGCGATGTCCCGTCGCGGCGGGGCCTTCCGCTTCTGCGACACCAACCAAACAAGAGTAGTCACGGGGAAGACAAAGGATGACCCGGAGCTAAAGGAAGAGTTGGAGGCAAGGGGATCGATCTGACGGACCGGCTTGGGCTTGGCGCCGGCCTCGCGAACGGCGGCGGAAAGGTGGTGCAGGCGAAGCTCTTCCAGCTTCCGCTTGTTCTCCTCCACCTGCTTCCTGCGGAGCTCCTCGTACGAATTCACCTCGGCCATTTCTTTCCTCTTTCTAGGTTTTCTCTCCGGCCAGGTCTATTTTTTTCCAGAAGAAAGAAATGAAGAGGAGGGGAATGGAAGGAGGGTTTGCTCAATACTTCAATCCAACGATTGTACCGCCAATTTCGGCCGCGGCTTTCGAATTTCGGAAACGTGGATCGAATCCCCAATATTTGTGCCGCCAATTTTTGGGGGCAGTTGATATTTTGAGCTTTTGCCCTCCTTCCGCTCCCGACCTACCCGGCGAGTCTGGCACAGCGAAAGCCGAAAGTCTAGTCAAAATAGTGTACCTACAATGCGGTAATGTCAGTTGTTTTATATGGTTATCATATTAGATTTTTGTTTAGTTTAAGGTGAGAGAAATAAGAAAGAGAAGATTGTCTTTACTTAACTAAATAATGATCTTTTAAAAATAAGAAAAGGCTATTTTCTTTATTTTACCACATGTCTTCTCATAGAAAAACAATTTCTTACTAAAAATAGTTAATTCTTATTAATTACTAGAGATGGCAATAAAAAAATACATTATACAATACAACTTATATATAGTGTCTTCTTTAGATGATGTACAGGGCTAAGAAAAGGCATGTCTTTTCAGCATTGTACATGTCCTAATACACACAAGTCAATCACATACCTGATATAGAAAAAATTAGTGAGATCTAGTCTTTATTATTAACTAGGATGGTGGCCCGCGTATTACATGGGCATCCTATTTAAAATTCTATATGTACTATGAACATATTCCTTCTTTTTTTGCATATAAACGTGTACAACTAATATTATTTTCCTAGCGTCTTTTACTTTGGCCTTTACATTTTTGTTAACATTAAACTGGTTGAGTGTCTGTGCGTTGCTATGGTTTCCGTAATATTTTTTCATCGCACATGTAAATACTATATGCATGAAAATTCACATTTATAGAAAGCCATATAGTATTTCAAAACTGCATGATCTTATGAGTCAAGGTAGAATTTGTCTATTTGTAAAAGTGAAACGATCATAGCTTAGGATTAGCCATGTTCTTGCAAACTATACGAGAACTATATGCCGCGCTGCTATCTGGTTAGGTTCTGACCCTAAAGCTATTCTTCAGTTGCTAGACCATGACCACTCTATAACCCCACCTGCTTAATAAAGTTTCTTTTTATTTATAAAAGAATAATAAGATTATATTTTTTATATTTAATTGGATAAAAGCTATAATTTAACATCATATACATACCAAACAATAATCCAACAATTATCTGTTTCAAAAAAAAAACAATCCAACAATTATCTCTCCTTAACTAAGATCCACTTCAATCGTATCTTAGAGCCAACTTCAAATAATGGCTTTCATATTCATTGCCCTTGTGAGTAACATGACTAAGAATCAGTCTGTCACGCTTGGCCTGGGTCATGTTTCTCCCTCATGTCCACACATGTCTCTATGCGTCCAGTGTATTGGTGTGGTATCAGTTTTCATTTAGAAAGATGCTAAATAATAAATGCATTCAAAAAAGAAAGATGCTTATAAAGGTCATTCATTTGTTTATGAACACAACCAAAATTTCTATCTATGTAGTTGTGATAATTATAGTTAGCTTTTCTTAGGGAATCATTACTGTTTTGAGGGCAATGTCATTGTCTAAGGATTGTAGGACAACATAACAAATATGTCTTTTAATTCTCACTCATTGTCATCGCTAAGATATTGTCATATCCTAAATCATATCTATTTCGGTATGAGTCGGTCGGATGAGTTTCTGTATCTCATTTTCATTTTTCTCCTCCACAAATTACTGAAAAAGAATTATACATCCATGTCCCAAATTAGTAAGTAAAACCTACATAAAGTTTAACTGGTTTATAATGTTTACTTCAAGTATAACCGAGTGTCACAAATATGACTTGTTGGACATGTTGCTTCCTTAGAAACGATAACTCGTGTCTAACTAAAATTAGATGCTTGTGAGTGCCTCCCAGGACAACATAGTCAGTATTGGTATATAATCCTCCATGCAATTGAAGTACCTAATCCATGAATTGTACTCACAACTAAAGTACGACCAGTCCAAGTGCAAAATAATGTACATGCAAGATATTTTATGTTTCAAGAGGCGATCTAATATGATTTATAAGAATGTAAGAAATTAAGGTAAAACAATCATAGCAAGGGCCGGCCAGACTATAGCTTTTTCCTTCCTCATTTGTCCTTTGATACCACTAGATGACCCGGTACGCCACTTTTTCAGGAAAACGCAATGACATTGCGTTTCTTTTCATTGCACAGAAGAGTTATGAGTACAATCCACCGAGACAGTGGGATTACAGAGTTTGGAAAGCTCCCTTATTACATCACGGGGTACACGGGATCGGTGGACATCCCAATCTGTGGGGATGATCACTCGAAGACCGAGCGCACTGGCTCTTGCCCAAAGCGCCGCTTTGTCCCATATTCTTGCATTGAGCTGGGGGACTGAAGGGCGTTCCTTGTCGAAGAGGCAGGCGTTGCATTGCTTCCGTATCATCCGAGCCACCAGGAGAGCGGCCGAGGCTAAGCCTTTGTGCATGGGTTTGGGGGCGACACGCTTGGCCGAGACCCACCAATCGTACAGGGTTGGCTTGCTCTCGGGTAGCCTATAGGGGTAGCGAAGCCAAGCAAGCGTGTCATACCAAACTTGCCTGGAGAAGGGACAGGATAAGAGCAGGTGCTGCATCGCCTCGAAGTCCTGGTCGCAGAGCAAACATCATGGGTGGTAGTCTAGCCGATGTCGCTGTCGTCGTTCCACAGTCCAACATCTATCTTTGTTTGCTAGCCAAATGAAAAACTTGACGCGGGGGGTCAAGTTTTCCATATCAGTCTCCAGGCATAGTAGTCAGTAGATCCATGAAAGGATGCGAGGTAGCACGATTTAGCTGTGTAGGCACCGCTTGCATTCCATTTCTAGATCAACTGGTCGGGCTGGTCGTTGAGCGTCATATGTTGGAGCTGGCGCCAGATGTTCAGGTACTTCTCGTTCATGCCCACGACACCATAAATGTCGCATGACCAATTATGATTGAGGAGCCCATCCGCGACAGTCCTCTGTTTCCGTCATCTCTTGGGGACACGGGCATAGAGCTGGGGGGCTAATTCACCGATGGATTTACCATTAATCCATTGGTCTTCCTAGAATATGCCAGTGTGCCCGTCGCCAATAACCCAGTGGGTGGAGGCGAAGAACATGTTCCTATCAAGCGTGGAGGTTTGTAGATCTAGCCCACTCCAGGCACGTCCAGTATCGTTCTTTCTATACCATAGCCAACGTAGCCGAAGGGCTACTCCTGCCCTCTCCATATCCTGGATGCCAAGCCCACCAAGAGATAGTGGTCTACAGACTATGCCCCAACTGACATGGAAGTGACCGCCATTGGCCTCGGCACGACCCTCCCAAAGAAATCCACGTTCCACCTTCTCGAACATCTTGATCGTCTTTTTGGTGGGGAAGATGGCCACGATTTGATGGATCGACATAGCGTTCAGCATGGACTTAACCAGGGCAAGCCGCCAAGCTTTGTTCATTAGTCTCGACTTCCAGGTAGGAAGTTTGCCAGCGGCCTTGTTGACGAGCGGCTGAATTTGGGCACTGGTAGGTTGTCGTATCGTGAGAGGAATCCTGAGGTAGGTCAAGGGTAGCTCTGCGATTTGGCATCCAAGGGTTCCGACGACCAATGCTGCTCCTCGGGTGCTCTGTTGAGTATGGTGGCCGAGCTCTTGGTGTAATTCACCCTCAGGCTAGATGCTTGGACAAAAAGGTCCAGGATCGCTCTGATGGCGTCAATGCCAGCCGCGTCAGCATGGGAGAATAGGGCCACGTCATCAGCGTAAAGGGAGATCGCCGGTATGGGGCGCCGTGGGTGCAGGGGGCAGAGGATGCCCAACTCGACGGCGCGTTGTCAACACCCGGATTTTTAATCCCAGATTCCTGTTATGCCATACATCGCAATCCCAGGATTACCATTTTTGCGAGACATAATAGATTTGGATACCACAGTACATCATCCATTACAAACCATACATAAGGTCTTACACAAATAAGGATCTCATGATCCAGTTCTTAATACAACTCAAGCAGCGGAATACGTAATAATAACGGTAGCGTAGGCGAAGCTCCATCTTCGGGGTCACAGGCAATGCTGACGATGGGAGATGATCCTAGTTGTCGTAACCTTCCTAGGTTCCATCCTCCAGGTACTCCTCTTCATAGTCTGGCCACGGGAATATCCAGGAACAAAGTCATGAGTACTCTTTAAGTACTCGCAAACTAATACTAACAAGTGAAGGGGTTTTTGTAGCAGGACACTAAGCTCTAGGGTTGTTTTGCAAAAAGCCAGATTTACCTCTACTAAGTTTAGAAACAAAGAAAGCTAGTTGAAGTTTTATAACACCTAAGTGGGAACTTGAATTTCATATCACAACTCTGTTGTGGTCAAGTCAAAGTCTCAATTCATTTCACAAGTCATTTTGAAAACATCTGACGGGGGAACAGTATGGCCACTCCAACTATCCATAACCGCGGACGTGGCTAGTCGAATAGTTTGGCACTCTGCAGAGATTTTACACTTTCACCACAACATTCGATACATCCGTCAGGAACAAATCCTGAATTCACCATACTTAGTATGCGGATAATCAATCCTAACCTTTCAATTACACGCCCTAGTATAAGCACCTCTCCTGTGAGTTTGGCCTCCCAACCATGACCAACTGTCATCTTGGGTACTGCACAGGTGGACAATCTTCACAAGGTAGCCTCAGCTCAGACCTTGGTCGTGAGGGAACCAATACTAAGGTATATAAGTTTCCAGTCAAGCCCTACCCAATTCTCGGGTATTGTGGTTGTACGGTAAAATTGGAATGGTATCGCATCTAGACAACCATCAGTTTTATAAAGGGCTAAGGCTCATGCCTCAACATTTTCTTCATCCAAATCATCTGGTGTTCGGAAACACATGTCAAAACATATCAATAGAATGATCCATCATTCCAAGGTTTTCATAACCATTTTTCCACCAAGTATTCCCATCTAAAGTTGATCAAGTTTTATGCTTAGCACTAGCATCTACAAGTGGGGGTGAGTACTAATGAGGGGTGGTAACAAGTGAAGTTTAACTAAGTTCAATCTCATGCCTTAGGATGACATACAGATTATCTAGCTTAGGCCAAGTTTTATGCTCTTTATGCAACCTTCAATTATCTTTCTAATATCTACAATTTACTATGTAAACTCTAAGAGAAAGCTTTGATAAAGAAATAAAGTATAAAGCTTGCAAGTAAAACTAGGATTGGGTATCATCAAATGTGTCCAACCAAGCATGCTTAGTGCATGGCATAGGTTATCTAACTTTCATAATTGCAAGTGCTAGCTTGCATAAGTAGAGTATCTTGCAAGTGTTAGCTTGCATAAGTCAAGTATCTTGCAAGGGTTAGCTTGCACAAGTATCACTATAAGCTTACTAAATTGCAAGTGTTAGCTTGCCTTGTGCAGAGCAGTGGTTGAAGTTCTCCTCGGCTTCTTCTTCATAGTATCCTCCTTCCTCCTCGTATCCTGGGTCGGTACTAGCGTCTATGAATAAATACGAGGTACACAATCACCAAACAATACTTAACTACTTTCAATCATCACACACAAGGGTTCTATAGATGATCTAGAATCATCACTAATATTACAAGATTATTTCTTTTATTTTTAGAAAAGTAATTTCTACTCATTGAAAAACTACTTAAGATTTAATATTCTCTAACTCAAACATGGGATCATGTTGACACATGTCATCACCACATATTTTAGTACATGGTAATGTGATTTAAAGTGGTGTCCCAATTTAATAAGATTTAACCTTTTATTTCAAATAAAAATAAATGACTAGAAATGCCTATGTGGCATTCTTTTATTACTTGAACATTATTTCTGTAAGTAAACCCATATGTTTTTATATATTCTGAAAGGTATGATCAAATGTGATTTTTGAGAGTTGGAATCAACTCAAAAGCTATTATGGTTTAAATTTGAAAAATGTTTGAATGCAAAAAAGCTTCTGCCTTGTTATTTTTACCAAGGTTGATCTATAGATTCAAATGATTTGAATCCAACGGGCTTGGATTAAGCATTTCAATATATTTCTAACAAAATTGGTTTCATTCAATTTGGTTCACTGAATCGAGCTGGGTTGATTTTTGAAACTAGGTACAGAACTGAGTTTGAATATAAATAGAAAACGCTAAATTCAAACGAGTGGGCTATGCGGGAAGGGTTAACGGGCCGGTCCAGTGTCACTCCATGTGGCCAAGAATGACAGGCGGGTCTCTGGTCGGACTCTTAACACGCCGGATGACGGGCGATGTGGTGCGTTGGATTAGAAGTAAGATCAACGGTTGAGGGTCGTCGTCAACGATGAACTAGTCACCGACGAGTTCGAATCCTAGCGACTCAGTGGGGGTCGTCGGGGGCTCACCGGGGCTCAGGCGAAGGTCGGCGATGCGGGCGAACAACAAAGTCGACAATGGCGAACCTCTTGGTACCGGCAACTCCTCGTAGGGTGGACGAAATCGACGGCGCCCTTCTTCTCCAGAGGCGGCCTGCTCCGGTGCAATTCCGGCGATGCGCTGCTCGCCTTGCTCCGGGAATGGGGTGGAACGATCAGTGAGGTGAGGGGAGTGAACTGGTGTGCTCAATTTGGCTGGGGGTCGTCTCCTTTTATAGGCTTGACGGTGAGACCGAGAGGGATGGGCAGACGACGGTGGCGACACGGCTACGGGTAGCTAGAGGCATGGCCGAGGTTGGCGATCGATCGGTGGTCTCCTGGCGATGCTCTAGGGCTTTAATGCACGTGTAGGGGCGGTGGCAAATGGTCCGGAATGCTCGATGCTCTGCGAGGCAGAGGCGGCATCTTTGACGGCGAGCGGTGGCTACAGGGCACGGGCGGTGAAATGGGCATGTCTGGTGGTCTCCTGGGACGGTGGGGAGCATGCTGGCGGGCGGTGAGGGCGCGAGGTGGCCGGGTTGCGTGGGAACGGTGCGTGCTCTGCGGTGCACATCGGCATGGTCGACAGCGGCACATGTGCGGCGTTCCTGGCGGTTCTGGTTGCGGTTTGCGAGGCAGGGCTGATCGAGAGGGGGCGGTGGAGTGCTAGCTTGCTCCCAGACAAGGTTGGCACGGCTAGTTCTTCTCCTAGCTTGTTGTCTACACTGGGGTGACAATGGTGCACTCGGCCTGCTCACCATTGATGACAATGGCCAGCTTACAGTGGTGCTAGAGATTAGTTAAGGTTGTTAGATGATCTACTAAGGCTAGTGGTATCCAGAGAGGGAACAAGTTAGGCCAGAATCACTGCACACTATAGTGTTTAGGATTTGTTTGATTTGCATCTGCAAGGTGTTTGATGAAATGGCCGCATGAACTCAAGTTTTGAATTTTGAAATTATTTTTGGTGGGTGTGTTAGGCACGTGCTGGTGAGTCTTTAGATGCTTGGGTTTTGAAAGTTGAGTTGGTTTGAGGGTTTTTTGAAAAAGTGGGATCTTCCCATATGAAATAGATTCAATTTTCAACTATCATTTAAACTATGCATTTGAATGTTTCTGGATGACCACAAAGTGGGCCTTGATACCTTGTTATGAGTACTATCAAGGGGTGCAAAGATCCATACAAGTTTCTGTTAAGTTCTGAAAGTTAGAGATAGCCAAAGTAGGCATGGGAGTTAAATTGGCCAAAATGACCATTCACTTAATTTGTTTGTTTTGATTTGTTTGTCTTTGGGAAAAGTTTGGGCATTGTTTAGATGATGTTTATTTCACCTAAGAATCATTTTACAAGCAGATAAACACATAATCATGGCAATTCAAAAGAATCCAAATTTCAATACACACACATATGAATGCTTTCATATTTTTAATTAGAAAAGTTTTTGTTAACCCTAAATTTGATGATTAGAGTTTGATGATCCAAGTTTAGTATTTTTGGGATGTTACAAACCTTCCCCCCTTAAACAAAATCTCGTCCTGAGATTTGAAAAAGGACGAAAAGATTACCTAGGATTTGAAGAGATCGGGAAACTCCGTCTTGATGTGATCTTCGCGCTCCTAGGTAGCTTCCTCTTCTGTGTGGTTGCTCCACTGAATCTTGAGAAACTTGATGCTCCGGGTTCTGGTGGTTTTGAAAGCTTCTTCCAAAATACGGATGGGTACTTCAGGATAGGTCAGGTCATCATTGATCTCTATGGTCCGGTGATCAATATTCTTGAACACTTCAGTCTTCTCCGGGACTTCAAGACACTTGCGAAGTAATGAGATATGGAACACATTGTGCACGGCTGACATCTCTTCGGGTAGTTCCAATTGATATGACACTTCTCCTCGACGGTTCAGAATCTTGAAGGGGCCGATATATCTGGGGGCTAACTTTCCTTTTAGCTGGAAACGCTGCATTCCCTTCAATGGCGACACTTTCAGATACACAAAATCTCCTATGTTAAAGGCGAGGTCTCGACGTCTCTTGTTGGCGTAACTCTTTTGTCGGGACTGGGCGGTCTTGAGGTGCTCACGAATCTTGTGAACCTTCTCCTCTGCTTCTCGTAGGATATCGGGTCCAAAAATCTGACTCTCTCCTACTTCCGACCAATTCAAAGGGGTGCAACACTTTCTTCCATACATGAATTCAACTGGGGTCATTTGCAAACTGGCTTGGTAACTGTTGTTGTATGAAAATTCTGCGAACGGCAGACAGTCTTCCCATTTAGATCCATACTCTAGCACACATGCTCTCAGCATATCTTCGAGTATTTGATTTACTCGCTCCGTTTGTCCATCGGTCTGAGGGTGATAAGCTGTGCTGAAATCTAGGCGGGTTCCTAAACCTTCTTGGACTTTCTTCTAGAATCTCGAGGTAAATTGAGTTCCTCGATCTGATACGATGTTCTTGGGGACTCCATGCAAACTGACGATTCTAGCGATGTATAACTCCGCTAGCTTCGAACTCTGATATGTGGTCTTGACGGGTAAGAAATGGGCGACTTTGGACAACCTGTCCACTATGACCCAGATAGAGTCATTTCCCTTACTAGAAGTAGGCAATCCGGTGATAAAGTCCATTCCAACGGAATACCATTTCCATTCTGGAATCTGCAATGGTTGCAACAATCCAGCGGGTCATTGATGTCCAGCCTTTACTCGCTGACATATGTCACACTTGGCGATATAGCTTCCGATTTCTCTCTTCATCTTATGCCACCAAAATTGCTCTTTCAAATCTTGATACATCTTTGTTCCTCCGGGGTGGATAGAATAAAGAGTATCATGAGCTTCCTTCAAAATAACTTCCTTCAACTCAGAATCTGCTGGTACACAAAGGCGTCCTTTGTACCATAGAACTCCTTCTTCGTCCTCGGTGAATCCGGGTACTGTAGCATCCCAATTGTCTAACAATTGCAATGCTACTAGCCTAGTCTATATAATGGCTACTTCATATATATAATTGTAGCATCATCATTATATCATGCTCATGTCATCATGCCTCCTTGCATTTGAGCATCATATAAAACCCCTTTTCATTTGGTTCTTATCTCATATGCATTGTTAATTGTATTTGCCTCTTGATATTGTATTTGGTTCTTGATATATTGTTTAATGCCCAAGTTGAGTTGGGGGCATATCTCTTATTAACTCCACCACCTTTTTCTTTCACCACCTTATAATTCCACCATCCAACCAAATATGAGCTTGGCACTTATTGGTTTTACCTCTAGCTCATGTGGGTTGGGATGGATCCAATTCTTTATCCACATACTCTCATCTTAGCATCATGTTGTCTTCACAATATTGAAACATGAGAGCCACATGGCCACCTTTGCATGCCTTGTGAGTGAAACCTTTTTCCTAGCTTCCATATGTGTGTTTTTGGGGTTATCAGCATGTTGGGATATTTTTGTGGGCTTATTAAATACCTAGTGGCATATACACACTAGCAAGTCCCAAATATAATCCAATGTGATCATCTCCATATACTCCACTTGGAATTCTTTCTAAATCCCTTTGCTTGGGCCTTACTCCAATTTTTGGGATGCATCATAATAATGCCATGTATTAATTTTGTCTTCACAAGAATCAACATGGCATTAAATAGTTGCATGGGCCATGCAAGTACATCTTTTGCTTGTCATTTGGATTTTACTTGTTTTGGATGGATCATGCCATCTCTCATCTATCTCTCCCTCCTTTTAGCTTGATCTTAATTTGATCTTGCTTAAAACCATACCCCCACCTTTCCCTCTTTTTGGTCTAGCTTGGGTATGATCTTGTGGTTGCTTGAGCTTGCCAAAAAGGAGAACCATCTCTCCCTCTCTTCAAAACCCTAAACCTACCTCTCCATCTCATCTAAGCTACCACCCCCTCTCTAAACCTAAACCCTAAGCTACCCCCTCTCTCTCGGCCTCTCTCCCCTCTCTCCATCTAGCTTGGCCCCACTTGGCCACCCTCTCACCAACCCTAGCTGGCCACCTAGCTACCCATCTAAGACAAACCCTACGAGCCATACCCTCCCTTCCTACCCTAGCTCCAACCCTAGACCCGAGCCTACCCTCTTTCCCTCTAGCTCTCTCTCTACCACATGCTCCCACCAGCCCGAGCCTGGCCTGCCCTACCCCACCTGCCAGCTCCCTACCCGTTCACCACCTCGTCCTGCCCCTGCCTGCCCGACCGAGCACGTGCGAGGAGGAGGAGAGAAAGGTGGCCGAGCCACTTTTTCTCTGACCACTCCCCATGGCACCACCTCCTCTCCGTCCCTATCTACCACCACACGGCACCACTCGCCTCTCTGGATGCCGAGGCGCCTGCCGCCCCTCTCTTCTCCATCGCCTTGACCACTCAACTCGGCCACCGGCATCACCCACCACCACCAAGGGAGGAGGAGGCGGTGATCGGGCTGGGAAGACCAAGCGAGCACTGCACCACCACCCATGCGTGGAGCCGAGCAAGAGAGCCCCAGAACCCCACATGCCGGACGCGCCCGGAACCCTAGATCCTCTGGACGTCTGCCTCCCCGCCGATCGCCTGCGCCCCAGGCCGATCCGACCACGTCAAGCGGCTCACGGTGAGCATCTCAGTCGCCCTGACATGGTCCGCCTCGCCGTAGCCGTCTAGAGCCGCCGATACTTCCGTCGAATGATGCTGCTGCGCCGGCGTCGCGATCGTCTTCCCTCGCTGTAGCGTTGCGTAAGCCCATCTAGGCCCCGTCCGCCTCCCAGACAACAAGCCCAGACCACCGCAGTGGATCCGCCTCCGCGCGCGAGCCCTAGATCGCGAGATCGAAGCCCCGTGCCGCGCGCGCTGCCGCTGTCTTTTTCGTCAGAGAGAGAGGAAGAAAAACAGTGTCGCGGCGACGTTTTGCAGAAAACCCCCTCCCGTTTTGTTTTCCTCAACCCGCACTCCTGCCGACCCCCACATCGCGGCATTGCGTTTTATAAAAAGGCTCCCCTGCTTTGCGTGTCTCAACCCGCAGTCCCTGGGGTCGCCGCGTGTCACCGACGCATCCCACCACTGGCACGTGGGACCGCTCGCGCGTCGGGCCCGCTGGTCAGTTGCTGCGGCTCGTTTAGCTCGCGGTGAGAAAAGCTTCTGCGTGTGTCGATCAGTGAGAGGCCCACCGTCACGTGTGTCGGCTCATCCCGAGTAACAAATGTATTTGTCTGTTTTCTGTTTTAAACTCAAATCTTTTCAAATTAATTCAGATTCAAATATAATTCTGTTTTTAATTAACTTTTAAAATATTAATCCAATTAACACAAATAATATATGCTTTCAAATCAGAAAAATGTGAGGAATTCATATATGGCCTCCAAAATATATTTTGAACATTTAAAATTCCAAGTTTATTTAAATTACAACAAATTGCCCTTTTGACTTAAATAATTAATATCTTTTGTTTTATAACTCCAAATTTAACAAATGATATGTCTAAAATGATTAGCTCGACGAGACCCTTCTGTTTATGCATTCCATGGTTTGAATTGAAGCATGCATCATATAAATATAAAGTATACAGCAACTTAATTGAGAATAAAATGGGCCCAAAACTCAATAAAATGATTTAATCTTGTATCTCACACCTCACCCATGCCATGCTACCTTATTGCCATGCAAATTGTGCATCATTCATCATGGCATGATTGTTTGCTTGATGCATTTAATTCCTATGCTTGTGCACTTTATTTATGTTGGCCCTTGTTTGTTTGGTTCTTCTTCGAATAGACGCTGAGCAGGGGATATATCAAGAGAACCAGGAGCACTACCCAGATCCATCACGTGCTTCAACTGAGCTACCAGGCAAGCACTACCACATGCTTGCATACATATAGTACCTATTGCCTCTTTCTTATTCTTGCATCATTGAGTCGCGATTGCATTAAATTGAATCCTAAGTATTGCATAGCCTTTACTTTTAAACCCCACCGAAGCCTGTTCCTCCATCCCATGAGCCATTACTACAGGAGTTGTTTGAGCCATGCGAGTCGTAGAACAGCATGTGTAGGGTATGTGAGTGTCTGATGGATAACAAGGTGCCTAAACAACTTAACCTGAGTAGTAATGGGATAACTAATGAAAGTGGCATCGGTGAGCCATATTCGCTATTTGGTTTTTCCGGCTCACTTGTGTCCCGTAGGACCCTGAGTACTTGATTCCTGTTCCTTGAATATTCGCGCTATCCACATCCGGGAGGCTTATGAACCCCCCTGAGCCAGAGCTTGATTCATTCTTATTTCTTGGGGCCACAAACTAGTTTGAGGTTTTATTTACTATCCTGTACTTATGCCATGCTTTAATGCTTTATTTAAGATTGTGCGAGGAGCACCTTTATCTTATTTAGGGCGGGACATGATTTCGGTATCGACAAGCCCAGTCACACTTTCGGGTTCCCAGTCGTTTACAGCCCTCCACCCAAACCTTAAGTACGTCTCGGAGCCGGCCAGCGTCGTCGCGGGTAGCTTAAATGGGTGGCCTGAAATATTCTGAATCTGTAATTGCTTTGTCGTGGCCTCGTTGGGTTTTGATTTGGTTTTCAGGCATATCGAGTGTGTGTTGCTATTTGTGCACCCTATAGGTAAAACTTCTGAAAGCCGTGTCATGGTTATGGACGACTTGGAGCACAGTTTCTCGATCATAGACAAGCATAACTAAAGTACCGCTTTTAATTTGACTAGACTAGGTACCTGACTAGTAAATAGTGCTACATTCACGGAATGGATAATAAAACTGCCAACGGATGGGGGGTTGTTCGTCCGCTTCCCCGTCGGTAAGCGAGGAGGAGGATGGATCTGTGGATATTACCGTTTAAACTGTTATAACTGTTGTTTTTAATTCACGGACATCCGTCTATCTCTGGTTAGGCGGATGGTTAGCGAGTATCTATAGAATTGTTAGGGTTTATCTTTTGCTGCAATTGCGTCACCCCAGGTTGTGTCCCCTTTAGAGGCATAAAGACTTGCTGAGTACCCCTAGGGTCTCACACGATAAATTATTGGTTCAGATGGACAGGTACACTCGCAAGATGGATACTGGGCGGAAGAGACAGACGATGTGGGCAACGATCATTCGGTGTAGAGATTCCGGGAACGGGGATCCGTGAGATCTATGGGCGGGATGTGCTTATTTATGGGGCATCTTATGCCGATTTGCTTCTTATCCATACTCGGATTTTGTCTCCCGCTTTCGCTTGATACTCTGTTGATTGATGTATGAGGAGATATCCTAAACTATTATATCTATCTAGGATATTTGGATCTTGCCGTATGGCGTTGCTATATTTCCTTTCTTTTTAGATGGAATGGCTCTGATGTACTGTTGTATGGTGGCTTGCATACATACTCACTTGTGTATGTAGTTGATCCCTTCGCTGGACGCCGCCCGTTCTTGTCCCGATGTTTGGAAATGGTTGGGACGGCCGAAAGGTCTACCTGTGAGTGGCATTTGGGCCCCACCATACTATTTCAACCATTTCTGAACATCCAGGCTTGTACTAGGAGCGTAATTCACCAAGGTAGTTACAGGTACTTTGCCTGTACCGATATGACGCTTGATTCCGCCGATACTAGCATTTCCTTTCTGCACCTCCTTGATCTGGCTCATCAAAGTGGGTTGAAGGTCTATGCTAGCCAAAAATCCTTCACTTACTAATTCCATTCGAAAATATTCCATCTCTTTGTGCAAACTTGGTTGCTCCTTCAAAATCATGGAGTTCAAGCGGCACGGCAATCTGCTAAGGGCATCTGCTACCACGTTGGCTTTACCGGGGTGATAGTGAATGTCCAGGTCGTAATCCTTGATTAGCTCAATCCATCTTCTCTGTCTCATATTCATCTCCTTCTGAGTGAATATATACTTCAGGCTCTTGTGATCCGAATAAATCTCACAACAGTTTCCCATCAGGTAGTGCCTCCATGTCTTCAGGGCTAGAATTACGGCTGCGAGTTCGAGGTCATGGGTTGGGTAATTTTGCTCGTGTTGTTTCAGTTGTCGAGATATATAAGATATAACTTTGCCTTCTTGCATTAGCACACATCTGAGACTGATCTTGGATGCGTCACAATACACGTCAAAGGGCTTTGTGATATCCGGCATGATTAAGATTGGGGCTGAAATCAATATCCTCTTGAGTTCTTGAAAACTCGCTTCACATTTGTCCGTCCATTCAAACTTCTTGTCCTTCTTCAGCAATTGGGTCATGGGTCTGGCGATACTCAAGAATCCTTCTGCGAACTTGCGTAATATCCCGCCAATCCGAGAAATGCACGAACTTGGGTTTGAGTGGTTGGGGCTTGCCAATCTTCGAAATCTTTCACCTTTGCAGGGTCAACGGCAATTCCTCCGGGTGAGACAATGTGACCGAGGAATCCTACCTCCTATAACCAGAATTCACATTTTCTAAACTTGGCATACAACTGATGCTCTCTAAGGGTTCCAAGAATGGTCCTTAGGTGTAGCTCATGTTCTTCTTCCTATTTGGAATATATCAGAATGTCATCAATGAAAACAATGACAAACTTATCCAGGAAGTCCATAAAAATCTTATTCATGAGATTCATGAAATAAGCGGGGGCATTGGTTAATCCAAAAGACATGACGGTATACTCGTATAATCCATATCTGGTGGTAAAGGCAGTCTTTGGAATATCCTCTACATGAATCTTGAGTTGATGATAGCCTGTTCTAAGATCAATCTTAGAAAATACTTTGGCAGCGGTCAACTGATCAAACAAATCTTCTATCTTGGGAAATGGGTACTTGTTCTTGATAGTGACATCATTAAACTTCCGATAATCCGTACACAGACGGTTACCTCCATCCTTTTTGTCCACAAATAAGACGGGTGATCTCCAAGGTGACGCACTTGGTTGAATCAATCCAATTTCCAACATGGAATCCAGTTGCTTCTTGATTACGCTAATTACGAGTGTTCATACTATATGGTCTCTGGGCTATGGGTCCTGTTCCGGGGATTAGTTCGATGATAAACTCGATATCCCGATCTGGGGGCATACCGGGCAAAACATATGGAAATACATCGGGGTATTCACAGACTATCCGGACTTGGTCAATGGTAGGTTGGGCTATACTCTTGTTGCACTTGAATTGACGAGGTAAGGTTTCAGTTATATGCTCGACTGATATTCCGGTTGTACTGGTCATGGTTATGGCTTTCTTGGCACAATCAATTAATCCTTTATGTTTGGCCATCCAATCCATTCCTAGTACTAATTCCAAACCTTTAGTTCCGAGTACTATCAGATTAGCATAAAAATCTATGCCATGGATTCGGATAGGGACTGCTTTGCAAATTTGCCTAGCTTTGGTGGTTGAACCAGGGATTTGAACAATCATAACATGCTTCAGTTTGGTTGGTTGAATCTTACTAGTGCAGGCAAATTCTTCGGTGACAAATGAATGCGATGCACTAGAATCAAACAACACTCTAGCAAGTACTGAATTAACAGAAAACATACCCAGCATGACGTCTGGCGCTTCCTGAGCTTCTTCAGCATGCATGAGAAAAATACGGCCATTGCGGTTGAGCGAGTTCCCTGGGGAAAACCTTCTTCTAGGATGAACACGACGCTGTTGCTGAGCTGGGGCATTTGCATTGGGGGTTGCGGCATTCTTCTCGTTGGGGCACTCGTTGGAGTAGTGGCCTTTATTTCCACGGTCATAACAAGTCACTTGTGACTTGTCCTTTGCTGCAACAGGCACAGCATTGCTTCCAGTCCTTGGGGCAGTGTTGGTGTTGGCGGTAGCATTGTTGTTGTTGAACTTGGGTGGGGCACGGTTGAAATTGTTAGAGTGGCTGGGGTTGTTGTGATTTCCTCCGGGCCTTGGGTTTCCACGGTTGGGATAGGTCGAACAGTTCATCGGGGGTCTGTTGGTTCTCGGGGCAAATCCGAGAGATGGGTTGGGGCGATACTTTGGGGTCTGATGGGTTCCTGGTTGATGCATCATGCGACGCTTGTGGTTCTCGTTGGCTTGGTTGATCTTTCCTTCCATCTGGATAGCAGAGTCGACAAGGGCTTCAATATCATCAAAGGGGATATTGACTAACACTGTCTGCATCTCATCGTGCAAACCATTCAGGAATCTTTCTTTCTTCTTGGCTTCGGTGTCGATCTCATCCGGGGCATAACTAGCTAATAACAAGAATTTGTCAAGGTATTCCACTACAGTCATCCTTCCTTGCTTCAGTTCTCTGAACTCATCTCTCATTCTCTTGATCAAACCCGGTGGCACATGGGTTCTGCTGAACTTTACCTTGAATTCCTCCTAGGTCATCATCTATCCTCCGGTCATTGCACGAACGATGTTCCACCATGCTCTGGCATCTCCGGCTAGATAGTGGGTGGCAAACAGAACTTTCTCGTTAGCTTCCACTCCGGCGACTTCCAGGTTGTTTTCCATGGTTTGCAGCCAATCATCAGCGTCTAAGGGCTCTTCTAACTTAGTGAAAACACGTGGGTTGGTGTTCTAGAAATTCTTGAGCTTAGATCCATGGTTGTCCTGGTTTCCGTGGCCTTGGTTGTTGTTGGCCATCTGAGCTATGTGCTGAAGGGTGGCTAAGTTGGCTTGACGCTCTGCTCTTTCAGCTTCGCGGTCAGAAACCAACATTTGCAGGATCTGCAACATCGGGTCCGGGGATGAACCACTTCCTCCGCGTGGCATCTGAAGATTGAGATAGATCATGAGAAAAAAGAGGGAAATTTCTAAGGTTCAGGGACTTTGAAAAGTTTTTAAAGTTTGACTCAGATTTTTTTAGCAACTTGCTTTTCATTCATTCATTCATAGCACCCGATACAAACACACACCACAAAACAAGAAAAACAGATGGTTTTAAGAACCATTCTGGAAACTACGATACAGTGGGACCGAATACTACTTGCTACGCTAGTGCTCAAGTGCTACTACTCCTCAGAGTCGGTGTACTCGTCATCCTCATCATCCTCATCGTCATCGATGAAGGCGAAATCATCCTCATCGGTGAAGAAATCCATATCCTTCTCTTCCAGAAAATCATCGTCATCGCTGAGATAGGAGTAGGGGTCTCCACAAAGATCCTCTCCTGCATTCTCCCTTTCCTCCAACTGCATGTCTCTCTCATGGATGGTATCCTCCAAATCCAAGATACGGTGGCGAAGACGAGCAATGATGCCCTCCTTCTTGTCCAGCTGGCGGCGGCGAGACTTGCAATCCTTCGCTAGCATGGCGATGGTCTGATCCTTGGTCTTGATGATGGCGGACTTGTGGTTGCAGTAGTCATGGCAATTATCCAATTCCTGCTGACGATCATACATCATGAAGCTGAGGTGGTCCAACTGAGTCTTTAGCTCGGGGTGGTATGGGGCTTCCAGTGGCTGTCCATTAGCATCACGCCTTGGACAAAACTCAAAGCGGGTTCCCTTGATCTGGTTGATACTCTGCCCACACAGACGGGCAAGAGCTTCCTGCATGGCCCTGGAAAGTCCATCGAGCCAGTTGTTTTCTCTTAAGGTGAACTGAATTCCCTCAGCAGTGGGAGGTTCAATCTTTCCTCGGAGACTTGCAACAATTAGCCACTGCAGATCTTCTCCTCCTTAATCATTGAGCTGAGCTCCGAAGAACTTGGGGTGCGGACGCTTCAGAAGTTCTGAAAGCTGGTCCAAATCCCGCTCAAAGATAAGGTCTCCTCCATTTCCCAACTAGTAAAACTTGCTGTACTTCACGTCCATCTATAAGAATATAGGATGAGTAAGTTAGTATAGTGATCAAGTGTGTCAAATTTTATGTATTTTGAGGGAGTTTTTGAGGAACATGAATTTTTATGAAAGAAACAAGGTGATAAGAATGGGAATAAGTTTTTGTAAATATTTGCTTATTTTGGTTTTGAAACTAAATTTTTGATTCAAGCGTCCATTCTAACTAGGGTCTCCTATGGTTAGGATGGCTCTGACACTAACTTGTCAACACCCGGATTATTAATCCCAGATGCCTGTTATGCCATACATCACAATCCCAAGATTACCATTTTTGCGAGACATAACAGATTTGGATACCACAGTACATCATCCATTACAAACCATACATAAGGTCTTACACAAATAAGGATCTCATGATCCAGTTCTTAATACAACACAAGCAGCGGAATACGTAATAATAACGGTAGCGTAGGCGAAGCTCCATCTTCGGGGTCACAGGCAATGCTGACGATGGGAGATGATCCTAGTTGCCATAACCTTCCTGGGTTCCATCCTCCAGGTACTCCTCTTCATAGTCTGGCCACGGGAATAGCTAGGGACAAAGCCATGAGTACTCTTTAAGTACTCGCAAACTAATACTAACAAGTGAAGGGGTTTTTGTAGTAGGACACTAAGCTCTAGGGTTGTTTTGCAAAAAGCCAGATTTACCTCTACTAAGTTTAGAAACGAAGAAAGCTAGTTGAAGTTTTATAACACCTAAGTGGGAACTTGAATTTCATATCACAACTCTGTTGTGGTCAAGTCAAAGTCTCAATTCATTTCACAAGTCATTTTGAAAACATCTGACGGGGGAACAGTATGGCCACTCCAACTGTACATAACCGTGAACGTGGCTATTCGAATAGTTTGACACTCTGCAGAGATTGTACACTTTCACCACAACATTCGATACATCCGTCAGGAACAAATCCTGAATTCACCATACTCAGTATGCGGATAATCAACCCTAACCTTTCAATTACACGCCCTAGTATAAGCACCTCTCCTGTGAGTTTGGCCTCCCAACCATGACCAACTGTCATCTTGGGTACTGCACAGGTGGACAATCTTCACAAGGTAGCCTCAGCTCAGACCTTGGTCGTGAGGGAAACAATACTAAGGTATATAAGTTTCTAGTCAAGCCCTATCCAATTCTCGGGTATTGTGGTTGTACGATAAAATTGGAATGGTATCGCATCCAGACAACCATCAGTTTATAAAGGGCTAAGGCTCATGCCTCAACATTTTCGTCATCCAAATCATCTGGTGTTCGGAAACACATGTCAAAACATCTCAATAGAATGATCCATCATTCCAAGGTTTTCATAACCATTTTTCCACCAAGTATTCCCATCTAAAGTTGATCAAGTTTTATGCTTATCACTAGCATCTACAAGTGGGGGTGAGTACTAATGAGGGGTGGTAACAAGTGGAGTTTAACTAAGTTCAATTTCATGCCTTAGGATGACATACAGATTATCTAGCCTAGGCCAAGTTTTATGCTCTTTATGCAACCTTCAATTATCTTTCTAATATCTACAATTTACTATGTAAACTCTAAGAGAAAGCTTTGATAAAGAAATAAAGTATAAAGCTTGCAAGTAAAACTAGGATTGGGTATCATCAAATGCGTCCAACCAAGCATGCTTAGTGCATGGATAGGTTATCTAACTTTCATAATTGCAAGTGCTAGCTTGCATAAGTAGAGTATCTTGCAAGTGTTAGCTTGCATAAGTCAAGTATCTTGCAAGGGTTAGCTTGCACAAGTATCAGTATAAGCTTCCTAAATTGCAAGTGTTAGCTTGCCTTGTGCAGAGTAGTGGTTGAAGTTCTCCTCGGCTTCTTCTTCGTAGTATCCTCCTTCCTCCTTGTATCCTAGGTCGGTACTAGCGTCTATGAATAAATACGAGGTACACAATCACCAAACAATACTTAACTACTTTCAATCATCAAACACAAGGGTTCTACAGATGATCTAGCATCATCACTAATATTACAAGATTATTTCTTTTATTTTTAGAAAAGTAATTTCTACTCATTGAAAAACTACTTAAGATTTAATATTCTCCAACTCAAACATGGGATCATGTTGACACATGTCATCAACACATATTTCAGTACATGGTAATGTGATTTAAAGTGGTGTCACAATTTAATAAGATTTAACCTTTTATTTCAAATAAAAATAAATGACTAGAAATGCCTATGTGGCATTCTTTTATTACTTGAACATTATTTCTGTAAGTAAACCCATATGTTTTTATATATTCTGAAAGGTATGATCAAATGTGATTTTTGAGAGTTGGAATCAACTCAAAAGCTATTATGGTTTAAATTTGAAAAATGTTTGAATGCAGAAAAGCTTCTGCCTTGTTATTTTTACCAAGGTTGATCTATAGATTCAAATGATTTGAATCCAACGGGCTTGGATTAAGCATTTAAATATATTTCTAACAAAATTGGTGTCATTCAGTTTGGTTCACTGAATTGAGCTGGGTTGATTTTTGAAACTAGGTACAGAACTGAGTTTGAATATAAATAGAAAAAGCTAAATTGGATTAACAGGCTGGCCCAGTGTCACTCTGCGGCGTGGGGCGCAACTGACAGGGCGGGTCTACTGGTCAGCGACTCTTAACACGCGAAGCGGTATGGGGCGATGTGGTGCGTTTGATTAGAAGTAAGATCAACGGCTGAGGGTCGTCGTCGACGATGAACTAGTCATCGGCGAGTTCGAACCCTAGCGGCTCAGTGGGGGTCGTCGGGGGCTCACCGGGGCTCAGGCGAAGGTCGGCGACGCGGGTGAATGACGAAGTCGACGACGACGAACCTCCTGGTACCGGCAGCTCCTCCTGGGGTGGACGAAATCGAGGACGCCCTTCTTCTCCAGAGGCGGCCTGCTCCGGCACAATTCCAGCGATGCGCTGCTCGCCTTGCTCCGGGAATGGGGTGGAACGATCAGTGAGGTGAGGGGAGTGAAATGGTGTGCTCAATTCGGCTGGGGGTCGTCTCCTTTTATAGGCTCGACGGTGAGACCGAGAGGGATGGGCAGACGATAGTGGCGACATGGCTACGGGCAGCTAGAGGCATGGCCGAGGTTGGCGATCGATCGGTGGTCTCCTGGCGATGCTCTAGGGCTTTAATGCGCGTGTAGGGGCGGTGGCAAATGGTCGGGAACACTCGATGCTCTGCGGCGGTAGGCGTCTTCGACGAATGGCGGTGGCTACACGCAGCGGTGAAATGGTCATGTCTGGTGGTCTCCTGGGACGATGGGGAGCATGCTGGCGGATGGCGAGGGCGCGAGGTGGTCGGGTTGCGTGGGAACGGTGTGTGCTCTGCGGTGGACGTCCGCATGGTCGACAGCGACACGGGCGCAGCGTTCCTGGCGGTTCTAGTTGCGGTCTGTGAGGCAGGGCTGGTCGAGAGGGGCGGTGGAGTGCTAGCTTGCTCCCAGACAAGGTTGGCACGTCTAGTTCTTCTCCTAGCTTGTTGTCTATACTGGGGTGACAATGGTGCACTCGGCCTGCTCACCATTGATGACAATGGCCAGCTTACAGTGGTGCTATAGATTAGTTAAGGTTGTTAGATGATCTACTAAGGCTAGTGGTGTCCAGAGAGGGAACAAGTTAGGCCAGAATCACTGCACACTATAGTGTTTAGGATTTGTTTGATTTGCATCTGCAAGGTGTTTGATGAAATGGCCGCATGAACTCAAGTTTTGAATTTTGAAATTATTTTTGGTGGGTGTGCTAAGCATGTGCTGGTGAGTCTGTAGATGCTTGGGTTTTGAAAGTTGAGTTGGTTTGAGGGGTTTTTGAAAAAGTGGGATCTTCCCATATGAAATAGATTCAATTTTCAACTGTCATTTAAACTATGCATTTGAATGTTTCTGGATGATCACAAAGTGGGCCTTGATACCTTGTTATGAGTACTATCAAGGGGTGCAAAGATCCATACAAGTTTCTGTTAAGTTCTGAAAGTTAGAGATAGCCAAAGTAGGCATGGGAGTTAAATTGGCCAAAGTGACCATTCACTTAATTTGTTTGTGTTTGGGAAAAGTTTGGGGATTGTTCAGATGATGTTTATTTCACGTAAGAATCATTTATAAGCAGAGAAACACATAATCATGGCAACTCAAAAGAATCCAAATTTCAATACACACACATATGAATGCTTTCATATTTTTAATTAGAAAAGTTTTTGTTAACCCTAAATTTGATGATCCAAGTTTAGTATTTTTGGGATGTTACATGCGTATGATGAGGCATCCCAGCGTGTCGACCGCGAGCAGGAACAGTTGCGGGGTGAGGGGGTCTCCCTGCCTCAATCCCCTCCTATGCCAGATCGGTGGCCCAGGCTCTCCATTCAGCAGCACCCTGGGGTTGTGCTACTCGATAACCATTCACTTAAGACAATTCTGAACAATGACAACTAGCAAGTTTCAAAGAACTTATTTATTATATTTTTTTACTCAATTTAGAGAACATGTCAATGTATATTTAGAGGATCACAATATTTTTCACAAGCTATATAAAAGTTGGACAAGGTGCATCAAAGTTATGGCTTGTCTCCTATGGGGCCTAACAAGAGCAAGTATATCCCTTATATAAATATGAACAAAAACTCACCTAAGCAAGCATTCAAAAACAGAGGGATACACAATAGCATGAAAAAAATAAGATAAAGAACGTTGCACAAGACTCTACGCATGCAAAATAGCCTCCCCAAGTTAAGAACTTTTCAAATACCAACTTGAGAAGATCTTGAAAACAAAAGAGAAAATGCAGTTATCAAAAGAGAGTATAATAAGTGGCTACCTCCCCAAGCTTAAGTTAAAGCAAGGGTGACACACTTTACCGTTGAGATGCTTTTAACCTCTATTTTGATGGACAAAGAACCTTTGCTTCAACGAATTCTTCACGATCCGGTGTATGCCTTCCTTAAGAACCTGGTAGGAACAAGACTAGAAAGAAGACAAAATATTTTTGTGTTTCTGAAGAAACGGGTTTAGCTCACAAGTGATAGAAATACAAGTCCCACTGAGTCGGTTCATCAGCCTAAACACCACCTTAAGTCAACAAACTAGTTCTAGAAGTGGCCTCCCCTAGATTGCAATGAAGTGTAAGTGAGAAAAAAATATGAAACATGAGTGTGCACCCCCCCTATGTGCTTATTTAAAAGAGCTTTGAGTTGGAAGGTTTAAAAAAGACATTAATAGGTAGGCATGTTGAATTTAAGCAACCAAGTGGCTTATGCGAGTGTTTGCATGGTTGACAATACCGTACACATCGTCACACAAGGCTCAAGTCCCTGTGAAAATAACACATAAAAAATAAAAGGCAACGGTTTGGTGTACGAACGAAGTTCGTTCACCCAACTAATAAAAAAACGAAAAGAAAACATGAACTACTAAAGAGAATTATAACTTAAGGAATTTATGAGATAGAACTTTATTGCTTACATATGCTCGGCTTCTCTAGAACATGGGAGAAGCTCCCAGGTGGTGTTTCAAGGTTTTTAGAAGAAGAAGGAAGAAGAAAGAATATTTTTTTAGCAATGGTTATCTTCCAGTTGGCGTTTGAGGAGTTTTCCCAACTATACGGGTGCAACTATATAGACGGACCAAAAAGGTCCTGCCGTATAGTTGGTCATTAAACTTACGGTACTTTGAATATCGAAGGGTAGATGACGTTGATATCTATACGACTACAACTATACGGACGGATCAAAAAGGTCCCGCCATATAGTTGGTCATTAAATCTTCTGTTAATGCCAATCTTCACATGTTTCTTCGAGGATTCGTTATCAACCTGAAACTTAATAAACACCATGCTTTGACGGTAAAATAACATCTTTAATTTTTGACCAAAAAATACATATAATTGAAGGATTCACCTAAAATAGATTTTATCTTCCTTTTTACCGAGTTTATGCAACACATAATATAGTGACATTAAATTCTACCTTTTGAAAACTATCACAAGATTACTCTAATAGCAAGACATGCAAATAATAAAAGTGTCAATGCAACATGAATGCAACTAGACTCAAGACAGAAAACTAAGAAAGACACCTAGTAACTTCCGGGTTGCCTCCCAGGAAGCGCTCTATTTAAAGTTATAAAGCCAGGCTAGGATGCTCCATACATTACCCACCTGTATCCCAAGGGATATCGACTCGAGGTGAAGTTGTACATATCATCTTGAAGCATCTTAGAGTAGAGTTCGGTTGGAGTCGTACCCGCTTACAGTGCATCTACATCATGTAGATGAACAAGTTCTCGCTTTCAAGCGAGTGTTGATGCACCAAGATTGGTGAAAATGCCTCTGTGTATAGCTGCAATGAGAGGATTGAAGATTCATCTATAATTTTTATATCTTTACTTGGTTACCTTTGTAGGGGAACACTTCACAGTACTCTTCCTTCATAGTAGGGAGTTCAGGACCCTACATGTTAGTATAGCAAGGTTCTATCTCTAGTTCATTACTATTAATGATCTCCATATGAGTGTCTAGGCATAAGGCCTCCTCGGAACAATTATCAACAGTTTCAGCATCATAAAAATCACTACTAGAGTGAGAGGCATCACAAAAAAAGTTGTAGTGTGACTCTCTTTGTCAACCTCACCTTTTGTTCCTCCTTTTAATTGACTAGTGTATTAAGAGCAATGATAGAATCAAAAGTAGGAGTTAAAGTTGGGAGCGGGTAAACAATTCATTCTTCCTCCTCTTTCTTGTGCTCCTTTTCCTGTCCGCTCTTTAGTGAATCCTGCAAAAGTTTATCTTTCTCCATGGCGGTTTTAGACCGCTTCAAATAATATAATACCAATGCATTATTACTTAAATTATTTTTGCAAAAGAGGAATATGAGGTATTACTAAATTAAAAACTCCATTAAGTGCTTCACCTTCAACGTCAATACTTCCTAGTCTAAATACCATTTCAGATGCACCTTTGAAAAGAACGTATTCTAATACTTCCAAACTAGCATATGATTTATCTCTATTATAATTTGCTAGAGTAGGATTGTTGGAACACTTATTGAAAATTAAGGTGGTCATCTGTTCTACAATTTGTGCAATAAGATCCATCACTAACACGCAACCATAATAAATGCCCTTCCAATATGTTCAACATTTTCTCTATCATATCATATCTAGCAGCCAGGCTTAATAAATTTGAATCCTTTATCTCCTCCAATTCTTGTATTATCAGTTTAACATAATTTATCTCGAAAGACATGATTAGTAGCAACGGTTTTTATAAATTTTTGGTTTTGTAATTTTTTCTTGTTTTCAATATAAAAGAAAGAAGTAAGATAATAGCAACAAAAAAATAAACTATGTGTGAGTAGATAGGTAATAACCGAACGCTTTGCTCCCCGGCAACGACGCCAATTTGATGACTGGGTTCCTGCACCGACAACAGGGTTATTGCAGTACTTGTAGCAACAAATATTTAAAGAGTTTGTCCCGATGAGAGCTGGGCGAATGAAAACAACACGGCCCCGCAACCACGTTGCCAATGCGGCCACGTTCACACCCAAACCGTGGTTTGGAAATAGCCTATTCTATAAGTTTCCAGGATAAATGAATTTAAGATGATTTGTAACAACTACTACTAGGACTGGAGGAAAACTAGAACAAAAGTAAAACTAGAAAGAGATGAATGTAATGAGATGAAATATTAATGCTATGATTCCTCGAGTAATATTGTGTATACCGCTGTGTATGGTAAATGCTTATGGAATAGCTATTAACTATAATTGTGGCGGCCCCTCATATACCGTTGTCTCCAATCATTGTAAGTGGCAACCAAATAACTCAAATGTCTACACCCTCTTTTGATTTGGTAGTCAAATGGTGTATTAAGGCAACAAGACCAGATAAAAGGCATTAAGTTTTATGGACAACCGTACTCATAGGCAAATGTGCTCATCACAAGGTATCCCGAATGTCACTATGGGGTCAAGCAATTTGCAACACTACACCTATCTATATCATGAGTGATCTTGGGGAATTGAATCTTAATGGGCGGTGCATCCTAAGCTGCTATTGCCTCCACAGACCCACTTATAGCAAATAGCCTATTAGTTCTACCCATGGAAGAGCAAAGACTAATGAAAAGTTTTGTGACAACACTGTGAATCCCTATCTAATTCCTCAACAATGGATCGGACGTATCCAATCACTAGAATAATATCATGAATAGAACAATGTAAAGGTAAAGCACAAACATATTAATTAACAAGAACACACCACACTTCAATTACTCAAATCATCATAACATTAATAAAAGGGGGTTCAAGCCATTATACAACCCATCACAGAGACCATGATGGGGGAAGAAGAAGGAGCAGCGGTGATGGAGATGGTGATGGCGCGACGGTGGCGACGGCGGCGCATGGAGGCGCCTCCTCTTCTTGGTATTCTTCCCTGGCCTTCCTTCAAGGTTGAGATTGGATCTTGGTGGCTGGCTATGGTGGCAGGGCTCCGCCTTGGTGGTGGATGATGGAGATTGGATTTAGATCTGATAGATGTGTTGGTGGTGGGTTGGTTCCTCTCCCTTGACTCCTTCCTCCTTTATATAGGCCTTGGGGGTTCCCTAGGGTTCCCACAATACCGTCATATGACTTAGAGAAGGTTCTAGATATTCTGGGGGCAAAATCCCGTCGTTTTTGACCCTTTTTGCAACTATACGGGGGCAACTATATGGCCGGAATATTTGCTCCGGTCGTATAGTTGGTCGTTGAACTTTCGGACTTTTCAGTATTTTGGTCGTCATTTCTTCATACGAACTCCGTTTTGGGTGTTCTTGGGATAGTTGGATTCGTATCGACGAGGGATACAACCACATGGTCTTGGATCTTCATTTTTAGAAAGTGGAAAAATTCACATTTCGAACCTCTCAAATGGCTAAGTCTGATGCTTGTAGCTCCTCCATATTGCATCCTTATGACTTCCTTCCCCAGGCTTTATTCCTTTATTCTTCCTTAAACCTAAACACAAACCAAAGCCAAGGAAAACTAATAAAATACTAATAAACTACTAATTGTGCAAAAATCATATTGAATTTAATGAAAATAAGTAATCATGCATATTAGGCATAGCAATAGTTAGATGGAGCATGATATGATAGGCAAATGACACAATTTATATACTCCCTCTGGTCCATATTACTTATCATTAAAATGGATGTATATATCACTAAAACATGTCTAGATACATCCATTTTAGTGACAAGTAATATGGATTGGAGGGAGTAGCTAAAAGGTGTTGTATTATCACATCCATCAATGAGTGCATACCAGAATGGTTTATCCAAGGGAAAGAGTGGGCTTGGATATTACTGATGATGTACTACAAGATGGTTCAAGTATATTCTCAAGAATGCACATAGATTGGAATAGGTGGAGTTCCAAAGATTGAATCTAGTTAAAGATTCTAGACTTAGCCAAATTTGGCAGATTTGTGGATTTGGACTAGTATGCCATAGGGAGACATTGGAGAGGATGCAAGGGTCTATTTTTACCATCAAGGGGATGATGTTAAAGGATAGTCGGAGTAGATAAGATTCATGCTTGTATTTGGTCTTTGATGAGTTGGATGCTAATGCAGGGGATTTGCTCTGGATTGATCTGGTAGAGAGGATTAGAGGGTCGCTTGAGTGACTTAGGGTAGATTCAGCTTGGGACTCTTGGTTTGAGATTGATGATCTCAGGCATAGATTGGGTCCTAAGGGATGAACTACTAGATTAGCTCACTCTAGTTCCTAAGCACACAAAACAATCAGCAGATCAAGGCAATTCATCAAACAACAGATCAAGGAAATTCATCTTGCTAAACAATCTGACACTACTGAGGTTAACATCAAGTCTAGCTTGGGGTAAGCATGGGTATTTTGAATATGTTGTGATTTGAAGTAAGATAAGTTCCTCTAGGTATTTCTACCAATATTGGAAAAGAAAAGGTTTTGGAAAAACCTAGAGATAAGAGTAGTTGAAGTTCTGTCTTAAAAACATAAGGAGGTTATATATAGGCCTCCATAGTTTTGTTAAATAGAAACTACTAAAACATTTTCTTGTATCAAGGTCATCTTGGCTCAAGTTTGAATTGTCAGAATATTTGGAATATGAAAGGTGGGCCAAGACATTTCCTTTGTAAAATAGTTTTTGTCAACTAGTGTTGAGGTAAGGAGTATATTATCTAGTACACACTTAGTGGCATAAGAACATGTAAATAAGTAAACACACATGGAAACGTATAACAACAAAAGTTTTTGTTCCCCCTGATTTTTGCCTTTTGGACAAGAAATCAAGGTTGATGAAATTGGGATGTTACACAACCCAATAAAGGTTTAACAAATATGGAAATGAAAACCAGGTTTACACACTTTATTACTGCATTTCTTGAGTAGTAGTCTTCCAAATAATAATCCTAAAATCCATGTGTAGTTTCATGATTGTTACACAACAGTTTATATTGACTGGCATTTTCTTTCTCTTTTATTTTTGTCTAAGAAATATATTTTTATGTCTATTTTTTGTTTTTTTGTTAATTTTTGTGCCTTGGAAGCATGAAATTGACACCAAATCAATGCATTACTGTAGTGTGTTATTTTAGGTGGTGTTTAGTCTGGTCCTAACCTTCATTTTAAAGTTTTATAAAGTAAGAAAAAATTAGAGAAATTATGAGTTAAGTAGTCAAATGCAGTAGGTGTGTATACAATATATATATGAAACATTTAGTTGGACCTCTGCCTCTACGTCTTTGTAAGACGTGTACGTAAAAAAGGATGGATTTTATTTCAAGTTATTTCAGTTGCATAGTGATACAGGTTGATAGAAGAAAGAGAACTAAGAACTAAGATAGTAATCTCTGATCTTTTATTCCAGTTATAGGTAAGTTGCATAGTGGCACAATTTAAGTTATAGTTATAACTTTATCCACGTATTGTTATACACATTTAAAATTCCTTTGTAGCAAAACAGATGCATACTTGTGTTAATATTATGTATACTTTTATCTTATGGTACTTTGACAAACAAAGGTGTGGAGAAAGAAAACAATTATTTTTAACATATTGGTTCTATTATACAATATTACGATGCTTAACAATATGGTTTTGGATATAGAGTAATCCTTTTAGGTTCATAATTCAGTCGACTAAGCATATGGTAAACATTCCTTGGTTCTTAGAGAAATAATGTTGTGTTTTTTGCAAGGTAGATTTGTACCAAATCACAGTTACTTCCACTGTATGGACTTATTCTATTGTTACAGTCTGGCAATTTATGCTAAATTGTGTGATAAGATAGTTTACA
Organism: Avena insularis; assembly: GCA_023614405.1. Classification (NCBI taxonomy): domain Eukaryota; kingdom Viridiplantae; phylum Streptophyta; class Magnoliopsida; order Poales; family Poaceae; genus Avena; species Avena insularis. Next base: position 58,363,873 of record CM042693.1, on the reverse strand, counting down.
GAATAGTCATTGCCACCATATGGAGCTCTTCCTCACTATTATCTTGGTACAAGTAACAATAGTTGTGTTTCCAATCCTTCCTAATGTTACTCTAGTGCAGGGTTGAATTGACCAAATTATAGTAATTGGTTGGAAGACATATCTTAGATTTGAATTTTCCTTTACTGCAACCAAAAGGATTTAGGTTACTATGTATCCAAAAGCTTATAGAAAACGAACTATTTAAATGACTCGATCTTTATGCTACGCTTATCTATAGGAGTATGTCCATTACACCATTCTCCTAGTGATATGATCTTGTTGTTAATAACATCTCAATGTTCATGATCAGGAAACCATGATCATATATCAACCAACAAGCTAGTATTATAAAGAGGCTTTACTAGGGACTCTAACAAGTTTACAAATCACACAAGTATTAATGATTTCGGTTAATACAATTATATCATGAATGTAAATATTTATCATAAACACAAAGATATAATAATAACTACTTTTATTATTGCCTCTTGGGAATATCACCAATAGTCTCCCAGTTGCACTAGAGTCAATAATCTAGATTACATGGTAATATACCAAACACCCATGGCAGTTTGGTGTTGGTCATGTTTTTCCCTCGGGAGAGGTTTAGTTAACGGATCCACCACATTCAGATCTATGTGTACTTTGCAAATCTTTATGTCACCATCTTGGACATACTCTCGAATAGCATAAAAACGTAGATTTATATGCTTCAGCTGTAGGGGTTCGTAGCATGGAAAACAAAAAAATTCTACCGCATGAACACACACAAGCCAAGATCTATCTACTAGATTGTAGCAACGAGTTGATAGAGTACTCACCCTTATAGATTCCAAAGCGGATAACAAGAGCAGATTGATACGCCTAATTTGCATCACCATTCTATATCATAATTTACCTCTATTCGTTGATATTTGTCTTATTATGAGGTATTACTTATGGCTTTTCATCTGTTTATGCATGTTGGATGATTCTTGGAGGATGGATTGCTGGAGTCTGGATTCTGATGGAAAAGAAGGCGTTTCGGTGCAATTTCACGAAGATCATAAAAATACCAGAAAATATGGAAACATATTATTTTACCAGAAGACGAAGGAAGCCACAAGGAGGAGCGAAGGGGGGGCGCAGGGGGCCCACACCCCCTAGGCGCGGGCCCACCTGAGGCCGCGCCTAGGGCAGGTGTGGCCCACCTGCCCGGCCTCTGACTCTCCCCCTTCGCCTATAACTTCCCTACAGAACCCTAACATCGAGGGAGCAACCACATATAGATTTTCGTCGCCTCTGGGGGGCGGAAAACACCGAGAGAGAAAGATCTCTCCGGCAGACAGATTTCTGCCGGGGGAATTCCTTCCCGGAGATGGGAGACCGTCGCCATCATCACCATCATCAAGCTAGGATTCATCGGGATCATCATCATCATTATCATCCACACCATCATCTCCACCAGAACCATCATAACCACTCTGTCCCGCTGTAACAATTGTGTTGGATATTGCTTTAGTTCGTAGGGGAAACTTTCCCGGTTTTAATTACTATTGTAGTTGATGCTTGTGAGTGGAACCATTGGATTATTGTTTATGTTCAGATTGTTATCCATTATCATATAATCTTTGATCTTGATCCATATGATGTATTGTGAGTAGTTCGTTTAGTTCTTGAGGACATGGGAGAAGTCATGTTGTTAGTAGTGAATCTGTGATGAGTTATTATTCAATGGTTTAGTATTTAAGTTGTGGTGCTATTCTTCTAGTGGTGTCATGTGAACGTCGACTACATGACACTTCACCATTTATGGGGCTAGGGGATGCATTGTGTATTTGGCTACTAATTGTGGGGTTGCCGGAGTGACAGAAACCTGAACCCCCGTTAGGACACCTTTGCACAAGGGAGCATAGGATCTTAGAGTTTAAGGCCGTGGTTAGATTTATATCTTAATGACTTTCCTATAGTTACGGATGTTTGTAGGGGGTTTAATCACAAGTATGTATTAGTCCAAGGAAGGGCAGTATGTTAGCACAGGTTCACCCACATAACACTTACAAACACTAGAGAAGAGTACTCAGCTATTTGAAGCGAAAGCACTTGACAGAATTCTCATGTGTCCTCGAGAACGTTTGGTCCTTATAAGTATTTCCACCGGCTTGTCCTTTGCTAAGAAAGGATTGGGCCACTTGCTCCGTTTGTTCGTTACTTTTGTTACTTGCTCTTTGTTTTGTTGCCTTGTCAGAAAACCACTAAAAATCCGTTTGCTAAGTATTCATAGGGATTTCCTGCTCCATACCACTGTTCAGCACCTTCTGCTCCTCGTTGTTATCGACACTCCTATTTATCGAAAGTACTATGATACACCCCCTATACTTGTGGGTCATCAAGACTATTTTCTGGCGCCGTTGCCGAGGAGTGAAGCGCTATTGAAGAGTGGAACTGGTAAGGGAAACTTTCACTGTGAGTATTGCTCTTGTTACTGCTTGTGACTTTGTTTCCAATATGGATAACCCACTTGGTTTTCTGTTTGGTAAAACTACTACCACTGCTAGGGTAGTAGATGAACCACCTCCTGTTGAGATAGATCCTTTTAAGATACCTACAAGTATTGTTAATCGTGTTATGGATAATTATTATTTTGGGGATGGAACTGTCCATCCTGGTGATCACTTGCTTTTTATCCATGAATTATGCGGATTGTTTAAGTGTGTAGGTATCACAACTGAACATGTGAAGAAGAAATTGCTCTCCATATCCTTGAAAGGGAGAGCTGAAGAATGGACAATCCATGGAATGGGAGGAGATGTCATCTCTCTTTTACTCTAAATTTTATCCTCCCAGTGAGATCCATAAGGATAGAAATCTTATATATAACTTTTGTCCTCTTGATGGAGAGAGTACAGCTCAAGCTTGGGGGAGATTGAAGTTACTAATGCTTAAATGTCCTATTCATGAACTCCCTAACAATATTATTCTCAATAATTTTTATGCTAGGCTTTCTCTTCATGATAAAGATGCTTCTTGTGCTGGATCATTCACATGTATGAAGGAAGAAGCTAAATGGGATCTTCTAGACCGTATTCAAGAGAACACTGAAGCTTGGGAGAATGACAAAGGAAGAAAGTCAGGTATAAACTATGATTATGAATGCATTAAATATTTTATGGGTACTGATAACTTCTGTGATATTAGCAATGAGTTTGGTCTTGATTCCCAAAGTATTGCCAGCTATTTTAAGGCCTTTGCCTCTTACATTGAAATTCCCCAAAAGAAGTGGAATAAGTACCATGCTCCTTATAAAGATGTTGCTAGTCATGTTACTGTTAGAAGTACTCAAGTTTGTACTAGTAATCATATTTTGCCTGAACCCCATGTTGAGAAAATGCCTTTCCCAACTAAGGTAAAGGAGTATTCTATGATTATTAGTGCAAACACTTTCCAAACACTCAATGCCAACTTTATAACCACCCAATTACGAAGTGGTGTTTGACGTCATCAAAGCATCCATCCGGTGATGGTGATTAGCATGATCTCATGGTCGAAGGAATTAGGTTACTATGTATCTGAAAGCTTATAGCAAACAAACTATTGAAATGACTTGATCTTTATGATACGCTTATCTACATGAGTATGTCCATTACACCATTCTCCTAGTGATATGATCTTGTTGTTAATAACATCTCAATGTTCATGATCAGGAAACCATGATCATCTATCAACCAACAAGCTAGTATTATAAAGAGGCTTTACTAGGGACTGTAACAAGTTTACAAATCACACAAGTATTAATGTTTTCAGTTAATGCAATTATAGCATGAATGTAAATATTTATCATAAACACAAAGATATAATAATAACTACTTTTATTATTGCCTCTAGGGCATATCTCCAACAGTCTCCCACTTGCACTAGAGTTAACTAATCTAGATTACATGGTAATATATCGAACACCCATGGCGGTTTGGTGCTGGTCATGTTTTTCCTCTAGGGCATATCTCCAACAGTCTCCCACTTGCACGGATCCGCCACATTCAGATATGTGTGTACTTTGCCAATCTTTATGTCACCATCTTGGACATACTCTAGAATAGCGTGAAAACGTAGCTTGATATGCTTCAACTTCTTGTGTGACCTTGGATCCTGCGCATTTGCTATGGCACCCATGTTATCACAATAGATAGACATTGGGTCCAGCGCACTAGGAACCACACCAAGCTCCGTAATGAACTCCTTCATCCATATCGCCTCTTGTGAAGCCTCTGAAGCAGCTACGTACTCTGATTCAGTTGTAGATCTCGCCACAATGGTTTGCTTTGCACTCGTGCAGCTTACTGTTGCACCATTCAAAGTAAATACGTATACAGACTCGGATTTAGAATCATCTAAATCGGTGTTCCAACTAGCATCGGTGTAACCTTTAACAATGAGATGTTCGTCACCTTCATAAGAAAGAACCATATCCTTAGTTCTTCTCAAGTACTTAAGGATGTTTTTGGCTGTTGTCCAATGATCCACTCCTGGATCACTTTGATGTCTTCTAGTTAAGCTAACAACATATGCAATGTCGGGTCTAGTACATAGCATGGCATACATGATAGATCCTATGGTTGAGGCATAGAGAGTCTTACTCATCCTATCTCTATCTTCTGTCGTAGCGGGACTTTGAGTTTTACTCAAGGTCGTATTGGGCAACATGGGCAAGAACCCTTTCTTGTTATCTTCCATTCCAAACCTCTTTAGAACTTTGTCCAAATATGTACTCTGTGAAATCGATATTAAGTGTCTCGATCTATCTCTATAAATCTTTATGCCTAATATGTAAGCAACTTTGCCAAGATCTTTCATTGAAAAACTATTATTCAAATAATCTTTGACACTTTTAAGAAGGTCTACATCATTCCCAATCAACAATATGTCGTCCACATATAGTACTAGGAACACTATAGAGCTCCCACTCACTTTCTTGTAAATACAAGCTTCTCCATAAGTTTGTATAAAACCAAAAAAATTGATTACTTTATCAAAACGTTGATTCTAACTTTGGGATGCTTACTTCAATCCATAAATGGACCGTTTAAGTTTGGTCCGGACTTTTCGGCCTCGCCGGATAATCTGCCCCTGGAGGGGGCCGGATAATCCGCCCCCCAAGGTCTTCATCAAGTTCTGCAGGCGCCAGCCCCAGAGTGGGGGCGGATTTTCTCCCTGGAATATCCGCCCTGGGGGCGGATAGTCCACCCCTAGTGGGTGGCGGATAATCCGCCCCCAAACTTGTTCAACGGCCAGATCTGGGTAGGGGTATTTAAGCCAGCCTTCCCCCTCCCGCCAGATCTCTTGGTTCATTCGAAAAAGTCATGATCTGATCTGCAACCTTCATCCAAGAGAGCTCCACCTAGATCCACCCAAAGGCCTCGTCCCTTGGGGAATCAAAGGAGGAGAACTCAATTTTCATCATCAGCAATCAAGCGCTTCATCTCCTCTCCATTCATTTGGAGAATCACCGATCTAGTATTTCTTGCAAATACCTAGATCATTGTTTGTTTATATTGATAAACCTTGTTCTTGTGACATCTTGTTGTCATCTCGGGATCCTCCAATTCAGTTGTGGGTGTGTGCCCCGGTAGCGTTGTTAAAGGCACCGGTTCCCGCCTCGAAGGGTACCAATAGTGGAGAAGGTGGATCAGGCCTCTCGTGGCGAGATCCATCGGAGAATAGGGTGAGGCCTATTGTGGCTTGGTGGTCTTAGAACTGCCCACCCCTCCAATGCAGATGTACTTCCCTTAACAAGGAAGGAACTGCAGTAAAACAAATCCCTGTGTCTCCGCGTGCTCCACTACGGTTCCCTCGCTCCTCTCTTTACATGCTTAGTAGCTAGGTTTGCATATAGGGAAATTCTCGTAGTTACATATCTAGAGAATTTACTTTGTGTTAAGCCTAAAATTTAAAAAGTACTAAAAATTGGGTAGAACCTATTCACCCCCCTCTAGGTGCCATACGATCCATTTCAAGTGGTATCAGAGCCCCGACTCTTATTTCGGGCTTAACCGCCTAAGAGAAGTATGGGTTCCAAGGTAGATGGGGGTGATGCTCCGGAAGTAGTCACCATGAACGATCTCAAGACGTTGGAAACAACCTTGGTGAGTTCAATGGAGGCTAAGATGGAAGAGATGCGTCAATTGATAATGTGTCTCTCCACATCTGTAGCATCACCTACATCTAACTCTGAGGCTACCACTCCGCAATCCAAGGAAACGGGTAAAACCGATTCCAAAGATAATGAAGTGGTTGGTGATGACACTAGCAAGAGCTCCTCCACGAAAAAGGATAGTGGTAAGGATGGATACAATGAGGTTTCTCATGTGTATTCTCATGATCCACCTATCCCTCACCCACATATACATAATAGGGGTGATCCACCCAAACTTTCAGCATCTACTTTTACTCAATGGCAATTTTTGATGAAGTCTCATGTGTGCAGTTCCTCCATTGAGTTGTGGAAAATCATCAAAAATGGTCTTCATGTTGGAAACCCCAATAATCTCACAAGAAGAGAAGTTGTCGATAGCCAACTCAACGCTACAGCTCTACACATGATACAACTTGGTGTGGGTGACAAAGATATGCCACACATTCAGCATCTTAGTATAGCTAAGGAAGCTTGGGACGCTCTCACCGAGCTCTTCATCAGAAATGAAAGTATGAGAAGGAATAGATATGATGCTTTGAGCAATGAAGCTGAAGGATTATATACGTTGGATGGAGAAAACCACAAGGACATGTATAGGAGGCTCAAGGCAATAGCCACAACTTTCAGAAACCATGGTGCTGCTCATGTTGATGATGCATGGATCAAGCGCAAGTATGTCAGTGCTCTTATGCCATTTGAGCCCACAGATTTGAAAAGTCTCCAAGGTAGGCATAACTACCACCTCATGACATCCAATGAGGTAATGCAAGAAATGGCCGCTTTCAAAGTGGCTGCCAAGAATGCCGAAGATGCTCGTGCACGAGCTATGGGGATGCAAAAGGGGGTCAACATGGCCTTGAAGACTAGTGTGATTGATCATGATGAATATGCCATAGAAGGTATGGATTGTCCCGAGGATATAAAAAGGATCCAAAGACAATACCTGGCTCTTTATGCTAGAAACTTTTGGAAAGATCCGGCCAAGGCTAAAGTTGAACTAGAACGCAAGAGTGGAGCCTATGGAAGAAAGGAAAATGGTCCCAAGCTGAGAACATGTTTCAACTATGGTGATCGGCTGCACTTTGTAGCTGAGTGTCCATATCAAAGTAGGGAAGATAATGGAGGAAGACTTATTTTCAAAGACAAGTCAAAGGCTCCACGCAAGAAACAGTTTGTAAAGAAGAATGCTTCCTTCAAGAAGCAACCAAAGTTTGTTCTAGTGGATCAAGAAGAATATTCTTCGGGAAGTGAAGATGAGGACGAGGATGATAGTTCTCAAGAGGTGGCTGCTATAGCCACCACATCTACAACAACATCTCTCTTCGACTCTCCGAATGAAAACATCATCAACAAGAATGCTACTTGTCTCATGGCAAGAAGCTCCGAGGTAACTTCTTCTAACTCTTCTTTTCCTAAGGCTATGATTGACATGGATGATCCTACTAGTCTTAAGGTTAAAGAAGAGATTATTGCTTTGGATTATTTCTATACTAACTTGCAAGGTGAGCACAAAATACGTTTTGAAGCTCTTATGGATCAATTGGCCCAAAATGAAGCTCTCCTCGAAGAAAAGGGCAGAATTGAAAGGGAGGATGCAATGGAAATTGCATCCTTAAAAAATTCTCTAGAAGAAGAAGAAGAGGCTCGGGTTTGTCTTAAAGAGAGGCCTGAATCCATTAAGGAGCCACATGAAGAAATAGTGGCTAAACTGGTTAAGGAACGTGACAATGCAGTCACCAAAGCAAAGAAGTTAAAGAAGGAAAAGATTGACTTTGGGGCTGCTCATGATAGACTCTCCGAGGAATTGGAGAAACTTGACATCGCTCACAAGGCGTTGAAAAGCGATTTCTCCATTCTCAATGAGTCACATGATCAGCTCCAAATTCGATTGGCCAAGTATGATATTCCTAGCACATCCAATTCAACATATAGTCATAAGGAAAATGCTAGTGTGGAAGAAGAATTTGTCAAGGACATCTCTCCCAAGGATAAGGGTGTTCTTGATGAAGTTCTTGGCAAGCAAAGGTCAAATCATGGTAAAGAGGGACTTGGATACATCAACAAGTCCAAGAAAAAGAAAAACAAGAAGAACAAGACCAAGAATGTTCAATCAAAGACAAGCACCACTGAGAAGAATGTCACCAAAGACAAAACTAACAATATTGGTTTTGCAGGGTCTCACAATCCTAATTATGAACTCTTTTGTGATGATTACGGCAATGTTTATGCGTATTATGTCGGTCCTTTTGATGAGTATATTGCTTGGTCTATTTGGGTTCCAAAGACCCTTGTTACTAACATGAAAGGACCCATTGAAAATGGGTACCTAAAACCAAGAAGTAATTCTCTTGCAGGGCTATGCTTCCGGTGGGTCGAAATGGGTGTTGGATAGTGGATGCACTAGTCATATGACCGAAAGCAAGGAGATCATCACGGAGATGCGTCCAAATCATGATAATATTACAGTCTCCTACGGTGATAAGTCTAAATCTCAGGTATTGGGTCTTGGCAAGGTTGTGGTTGCCCACGATATCTCTCTCGTGGACGTCATGCTTGTTGAGACCCTCAGTTACAACCTTCTTTCTGTTCGTGCCCTTGGAAAGATGGGTTTTGCTGTTTTTATCGATGATGATTTGGTGGTACTCTTGTGGAGCAAGTCTCTAAAGGTCGCTTTCGTTGGGTACGTCAAAAAAGACCTATATGTGGTGGACTTTTCGGGGAAAACCACTTCGGGTCCGATGTGCCTTTTCGGAAAGGCCGACGTGGGCTGGTTATGGCATCGCCGTTTAGCCCATGTCAACATGAGAACTTTGCAAAGTCTCCACAAGGGTGGCCACATCCTTGGACTAAAATACAATGTCTCCTTTGCCAAAGATCGTGTTTGCAGGGCTTGTGTTGAAGGCAAAATGCATGACGCTCCCCACAAGAGGAAGACTATTGTGTCTTCAAAGAGGATCTTGGAATTACTTCATGTAGATTTATTTGGTCCTCCTTCTCATGCAAGTCTTGGTGGGAAGAAATATTGCTTGGTCATCGTCGATGATTACTCAAGATATACATGGGTTTATTTCTTCAAGCTAAAGAGTGAGACTCAACAAACAGTCATTGACTTTGCCAATGAAGTTCAACGTCAACACAATGTTCCTATCTTGGCAATAAGAAGTGACAACGTCTCCGAATTCAAGAACTACACTTTGAATGAGTTTCTAAGCGAAGAGGGGATTAGACATCAATATTCCGCTGCATACACCCCTCAAAAAATGGTGTAGCCGATAGGAAGAACCGGATTTTGATGGATATGGCAAGATCAATGTTGGCTGAATTCAAGTCTCCTTACAATTTTTGGGCTGAAGCCATATCCACTGCTTGTCACTCATCGAACCGGCTCTACCTCCGAAAGATTTTGGACAAGACTCCATATGAAATACTTACCGGTAACAAGCCCAACATCTCATACTTTAGGGTATTCGGGTGTAAGTGTTTCTTTCTTATTAAAGGTGTCCGCTTGTCTAAATTTGAGTCCAAGGATTTAGAAGGTATTTTTGTTGGTTATGGTGCCGAATCCCACACTTATAGAGTCTACAACAAGCTCACTGGGATTGTTGTAGAACCTTGTAGTGTGGAGTTCGATGAAAATAATGGCTCCTATGTAGGGTAAGTTGATGTTTGTGATGCAGATGTTGAAATACCCCAAGATGCCATAAGAAGAATGGGCGTGGGATTTTTCCGCCCCATTGAGGAACCCCTTGTGGCGGATCGGGAAGGACAATGCTCCACTCAAGTGGATCCCTCATCTACATAAGATCAACAAGCTCCTACTGTTGGAGAAAACTCTGCACCGACACCGCAACCTACTGAAGATCATCAGTCTCCTGGACAAAATGGTAGTCCCAGGCCAGACTATCCGCCCCCTCCAAGGGGCGGACAATCCGCCCCTGGCACTCCAACTTGTCCTAGGGGATCCTAAGAAGAAGACAACAGCCAAGAAGACTCCAGGCAGGATTCTCCGGACCCCGAGGGAGGATTATCCGGCTCTGGATCTCCCAGCTCTGTCAGGCATTCTCAGGAAGAGGAAGCTGGTGCCTCATCTCCCAGGCCAGATAGTCCGGCCCCACCAAGGGGCGGATTATCCGTCCCTGAAGAACAAGTTCAACAGCAAGCTCCGGTTGTCAACTCAGATCAAGATCAAGGGCAAGGGAGTGGACAAGACAAGGATACAAATATTGAATCAACTCCTTCTAGAAACAATAAGGACATTGAGGCTCGTCGCAAGGCTCGTGCTGATCGGAACCTTGAACTAAGGGGTCACACTCTTGACAAGGTTGTTGGTGATCTACGAAGAAGGGTGTCTACTAGAAGAGAACTTGCAAGCTTCTATGATCATCAAGCTCACATTTCCATGGTTGCACCGAAGAAGGTCTTTGATGCTCTTGAAGATCCCGATTGGGTTGTTGCAATGCATGAAGAATTAAATAACTTTGAGCGCAACAAAGTTTGGAAGATCTTAGAGAAACCCAAGGATTCCCGCAATGTTCTCGGCACCAAGTGGATTTTCAAGAACAAACAAGATGAAAATGGCATTGTTGTGAGGAATAAAGCAAGACTCGTGGCTCAAGGATTCTCTCAAGTGGAAGGAATTGATTTAGGCAAGAATTATGCTCTTGTGGCTCGTCTTGAGTCCATTCGTATCCTTCTTGCCTATGCCGCTCATCATAATTTTAAATTATAGCAAATGGATGTTAAGAGTGTGTTTCTTAATGGTCCACTACATGAGTTGGTATACGTCAAACAGCCCCCGGATTTTGAGGACCCCAAATTTCCGAACCATGTTTACAAACTTGATAAGGCGCTCTATGGCCTTAAACAAGCCCCACGTGCGTGGTATGAGCACCTTAAAGAGCTTTTGTTAGACCGTGGATTCGAAGTTGGGAAAATCGATCCCACTCTTTTTACTAAGAAGGTTAATGGGGAGCTTTTCGTATGCCAACTTTATGTAGATGACATTATTTTTGGCTCTACTAACCAAGCTTTTAACAATGAATTTTCAAAGCTTATGACTGACAGGTTTGAGATGTCGATGATGGGTAAATTGAGGTTCTTTCTTGCATTCGAGATCAAACAACTTAGAGAGGGAACTTTTATTAATCAAGCTAAGTACATTCAAGACATGCTCAAGAGGTTCAAGATGACGGATCTCAATGGCGTTGCTACTCCAATGCAAACAAAGTGTCATCTTGAGCTCAATCCCAAGGGTAAAGACGTGGACCAAAAGGTATACCGATCCATGATCGGCTCTCTCCTTTACCTTTGCGCATCTAGGCCCGATATTGTGTTAAGTGTAGGAGTGTGTGCAAGGTACCAAGCCTCTCCTAAAGAAAGCCACTTAGTGGCGGTCAAACGAATCTTCAGATATTTGGTTCATTCCCCAAATTTTGGGTTATGGTATCCCAAGGGTTCAATTTTCTCTCTATGTGGTTACACTGATTCAGATTGGGATGGTGACAAAGATGATAGAAAATCAACTTTTGGTGCATGTCAATTCTTGGGCAGGTCTCTAGTGTGTTGGTCTTCAAAGAAACAGAATTGTATTTCACTCTCAACCGCCGAAGTTGAATATGTTGCTGCTGCAAGTGCTTGTACACAGTTATTATGGATGAGGCAAACTTTAAAGGAATATGGTGTCAATTGTGACAAAGTGCCTCTATTATGTGACAATGAAAGTGCTATCAAAATTGCTTACAATCCCGTGCAGCATACAAGAACAAAACATATTGAGATTCGCAACCATTTCATTCGGGATCATGTTGCTTGTGGCGATATTGCCCTATCCTTTGTGAGCACGAAGAACCAACTTGCTGATATTTTCACAAAGCCCCTTGATGAAGCAAGATTTTTTTATTTGAGGAATGAGCTAAATATCATAGATTCAAGGAGTTTGGCTTGACTACCCTTGCACACTCACTTACTCTTATTCATGTATTTGGTTTAGATGCGGGCATAGACATAGGGGGAGTGTGGTCCTAATTGATTGGGCTAACCCTCGCCCCATAATGCCGAAAGCAAGAAAAATCATTTCCCTTAATATCATTTTGTGATATGTGGGTCATCGATGAGGATTGGTTTTGAACTCAAGATACATCTTCGCGGTGTCATGCCATGCGCTCCAACATGGTGGCTTCGGCCACCGCCCTCTTCCTTGAGAAGAGTTGGTTTCTAATGTCTCTCTTTGGATTTTCTTGCATATTTATTGTTCTTATGGAAAATACACCCAACTTTGGTTTTTGTTTGATTTGGTTCTTGCAAATTTGGGTGTGTAGTACCATCTTAGTTTGTTGCTCTAAACCCAAGCCTTCTTTCCCTCCTTGAACCATCTATTCTTGCACACAAGTCCTCTATACAACAGGGAGGGGTTTTGCAAGGGTGCTCCGGCCTGAATATGTTCTTAACAGACAATTGAGAGGGGGGCAGACTATCCGCCCTAAGTGGGGGGCGGATTATCCGCCCCAGGAGAAATCTGCCTTTTAAAGGCTGGGTTGGGGAGGCCAGGATCAAACGGAGCAGCCAGCCCTCCCCCAACCCTACCTCAGCCCCCAGCCGCCGCCGGAGCCTCCGCCCCTCCCGGAGTCGATTTGACCACCGGATTCTCCGGGCCCTCCCGGATCTTCTTCACCTCGCCTCCGGGTATCTTCTCCTCCGTGATTTTCCTCCAATGAGTGAGGGTAACTCCCTCATCTCTCTCCTTTTATATGGGATGCATTTTTTTTGGTGGAAATCTCGTTGTAGAAGATCCTTGGTGTTTTCCTTGCTTGCTAGAATCAGTAGTATTGCAACCCTAGTGCCCGATCTGTTTTGCTATGGTAAATCTGGGCCGTTCTAGAATTTTTTTGCGGGGGCGGATTATCCACCCTGCCAGGGCCGGATAATCCGGCCTGGAGATTTACATCTGGTCTGGTTTGGTCCTGATTCCTGCAAATGCAAATCTTTGGCTTATGGATTGTTTTTCTACTTTTTCTACCATGTATCCTGGACTTGTGTGTGTGCTTATCTCCATGCTATCCCTCTCATGCTTTTCACAGGTGGTTCCAAGCCTACCAAGACCTTCTCTCGTCGTTCCCGTGCCCGTTATCTCAAGCCTACTACAGAAGGGAAGTTCATTGACGAAACCGAAGTTAGCAGAGCAGCAAGAGAGGCTGAACGGATGGAAGAGGCAGAAAAGAAAACAAAGAGGACTGCATCTCGCAAGGGCAAACAGTCTCGGCCCAACTACAAGGCTATGGACAGTCTTCAGTATGCCTCCATTCGCCAGACTGATTACTACGATGAGGCTGATAGTGATGGTCCCCCAGAGGACTCAATGTTTTGGAATGCCCACTTTCGGGCTATTCATGATGATGTGTATGACACTCTCAAGCTTCGCCCCATGCACCCCATCAATTTGATTGAGGCTCAATCCAAGGCAAGGCTCCTTGAGGCATTGGATGTGACCAACAAGATGGGGCTTCACCACCTTATGACTATCCAATGCAACTATGATTCCTCCATGGTGAGGCAGTTTTTCTCGACACTTGTGATTTGCGACGATGAGCGCCGTACTATGAAGTGGATGACCAAGACAACAATGATTCAGCCAGACTTCCGTATTTTTGGGCAAGTTCTTGGATATGCCTTCCATGGCCGTGACACCCCTTCTGGCCACCGTATCATTTCTCCATTGAAGCCATCCAAGGATACTGTGCTCGCTCCTTGCCTTTCTCCTGATGGTGTTGCTGGTACTTTCGCTGGACTCTCTCCCTTGTATGCCTCCCTCATTGGCATATTTAGGGATTGCATATCTCCGAGTGGTGGCAACAATGACAAGATCCGTGGCCATTTAGTTCCTCTCCTTGCTTTTGCTCACGAGTGTGCCACCAACTCTGGTTCAGCTACAGGTTACAAACTGGATGTCATGGACTACATATATCATGAGATGATGGATGCTATGATCAACAGGCTCTCTATTCCATATGCTCCTTTCATTATGATGCTCATCAAGCATATGTTTCCTCATGAGGACTTTGGCACTGCTTTGGATGGGGTTCACAAGCCCAAGAAAATCTACAACAAGGCTCCGAAGACCCATCACCCTTCCACTGCCCCTGAGTCCTTCATGCATGATGCACTGGCTAGTAGTCGTCATTCCGCGGTGTCCCCAATGGCACGCGAGGTTAAACATCTCACTTGGTTCTAGCGGCACATCCTTTGCATGGGCATTGACACTCACAAGGGACAGTATGAGGCGTACCGGAGGGATCATGAGAGGGATCACACTCAGCAGCTTATTCTTCACCATGTCTCAGGTGCCACTGGCCATCCACCTCCTCCCACTACTCTGGAACCGTATGCTCAGTGGAACACTTCAGGGATCAACTATGGTGAGCTCGAGAGTTGTCTCTTTCCTCCACCTCCGAGGTCACCCACTCCTCCAGCTGATCACGATGATGACGATTATGATGAAGAGGAAGGGGATGGGGTTGACTACGACAAGGATGAGGAGGCGTGATCTTCAGGGGCGTTAGCATCGCTCTTCTTCCTTTTTGGCGTTTTGATGCCAAAGGGGGAGAAGTAGTTTTATTAGGTCTCGTGGATTTGCAAGGGTCGGGCTCAAGCACTTGTATTTCCGTCATTTTATTTGCTTGCTTGTGCTCCCTTGAGCGTGGACTTATTTGCTATTTGTGCTTGGATTATGTAAGACTATGTCGTGCTCTACTATGTTTGGTTTTCTGGAATCCCGGATTTAGATTGTGGGATTACTCTCATGGAATTCTGGATTTATCTATGGAGTCTGTTTGATGTCATATGGAATCATGGGATTATCTAGTTGTAGCACCCTCAGAATCGACCCTATGCAAGTCTCAGCGATTCCCGCCAAACCCGCATAGAAACGATTCAAAGGTGCCCACCAGGCACTTGCGTGCGGGTGGAGAACGAAGTAATATCATTACACATTAGTACACGATGGAACCCACAGAACATATATATACCACAACGACTCCATGAGTCAAGAATACAGATATATAATACAAAGACCCAAATCACCTTTAAAAACGATATAGCGTCCGAGTACGGACAAGATGCAAATTGAGCTTAGAGCCCTCAAGAATAACCAATGGCGTCCATAACCCTGCCCAGGCCAAGCCGGAAGGGTAACCCTGCTAACGACGTCGATCTCAAAACCTGCTTAAACAAAAGGGGTGCCGACAAAGGGCAAAGGAAAAAAGAGCGGTCAAGATCGAGGCCAAGACAGCGAGGCTAGAATTCGGTGGTCCTCGCCTACATAGGTATGGTGGACTGAAGCGGCAGCGCAGCATGCACTAAACAACCTATAGAGACTCGATATAACTGTCGGCTATCAGAGAGGGATAAGAAAGACCTATTCGGAACCAACCTGATGCTACCACCAAACATACCCATCCTGGTATTTCCCCCTCGAGACCAAACGAGGAAGTCAACCGAGGAACTCACACAGTTGGCAGTTTTATTTATTCAGTTATCGTTGCAGCAATTACTAGTCAAGTATAGATAGTCATCCTGATATAATAAGCAGTGGGCAGTTTTAGTTAACCATTCCGTTGTAGTTGCAACACTTACTAGTCGGATACAATTAGCATGAGATATCCCAAAACCCAGCAGTTGTTGGCACTTTTATTTAGCCATTCCGTTATAGTTGCAATACTTACTAGTCAGATACAATGGTAGCAGGCGACAACCCAAACAAGCAATTGTTGGCACTTTTATTTAGCCATTCCATTATAGTGGAGCTGACTACTAGTCATTATAAAGTCAAATTTATAGCACTACTTTAGTTATAATTGTCTATGATTGAGATACTGTGCTCCAAGTCGTCCATAATCATGACACGGCTTTGAAGTTTTACCTGCAGAGGGCACAAATAGCAACACACGCACGATCAACCTCGAGAAAACCAATAAAACCCAATGAGGCATCACGACAGAGCAATTGCAAGATTCATATAAATTTAGGGGCCACCCCACCAAGCTACCCGCGACGAAGTTGGCCGGCTCCGAGATGGACTCAGAGGTTTGTGCCAATGGCTGTAAACGACCGGGAACCCGAAAGTGTGACTGGGCTTGTCGATACCGCGAAAACATTCCACATTTGTTCCTAAACAGTACAGGCGCTCCACGCGCAATCGTAAATAAGCAGTAAAGCATGGCATAAGTACAGGATAGTAATAAAGCCCCAAACTACTTTGTGGCCCCAAGAAATAAATATGACTCAAGCTCTGGCTAGGGGGATTCATGGTCCCACATGCGGATAGTGCGAATATTCAAAGAACAGGTATCAAGTACTCGGGGTCCTACGGGACACAAGTGGACGGTTAAAAACCAAATAACATCTATTGCCCACCTGTGCCTCTGCATTATTTACCTACTTCAATTTTTGTTATTAAACAGTAATTAAAGTTATAATCATCTCCACATTAAACATAAGGCATTACTCCAACAACTGTGGTACTTGATGACACGCAACATCACTTGAGCAAGCGACTACGACACGCAAGTCCAACTATCTACCAAGCAACAGGTAATAGGATGTGTCCAAGGCAATATAAGGCTGCAAGGGATATCACGGGCACGAAAACTAGAGCATCGCAACACAGATAGCAATAGATCAACAAGAGGGAATAAATACTATAAAAGTAAGATAGGTAGAAAGGGAGAGATGCTCGCCTGAAAAACATTGCCAAAGGTTCATCCGAAGATCGGGTCGACACTCGCATCAACTCATCGGCCTAATCCGTGAAGAAGCAAGGCACTAGTAGAAACACCGGATGCACTATTTAATACTGCGGCAAAAGATAGGGCATGATGCATGTATGATGTATGGCATGGCAAGATGCGATGCAATTTGGCCATATTAAGCGGAAGCAAGGTCCCGACAATTAGTTATTAAGTTCATGTTGTTTAGATACCCCGCAATTTAAATGTTGTATTAACATGGCAAGATAAGTTACCGGTTCGCTACACAAATTTAAATGGGGTCAATATAAGACTAGAAAAGTCCGCATATAGGCTCCTTATTTATTATTAGATGAGTCGGCAACATACCCCCAACCCACAATATGTATGCAAGGATGCTCAATTCATATGCAACAAGATATATATTTCATTTATAAAAATAAGGTCTCGGAAAGAGGGTCACACATATTAGGGGTCGAAGATCTTGTTTCTGATGGTTCGGGGGATCGGTCTTCGAACGCTGGAAATGGGTCTTCGGATTCCAAAAGTGGATCTTGAGGTTTCTGTGATGGAGGTCTTGGCGTTCCGAGGGGTCCGAAAAGTGGAGCTTTGCATCATCGGGCCCAGGAAGAAGTTCATGAGGATCCATGAAGAAGAGCAAGGAGTTCGATACCCTTGTCGGTGGTTCTTCGAGGGTCATCCATGGTTCATCGGACTCGTTCGGGTCGGTGTCGATCTTGGTTAGTTCTCTGGTTAAATCCTCACGGGTTCCGACTTGTCGCTCATGACGAATGTCTGCTCATCCAACATCAGCTCCATCGCCACACTACCGTATCTCCAACCATACATCTAGACGGCAATACCAAACACTGATTCATCACATCGACACAACAACTTACTGCAGGGCAACACGACCAGCTCGGTTGCAAGAGGATCGCGTGGCACAGGTTGCAGATAGGGAGGCGCTGCAGAGCTTGGTCAGAAGCAGAGCACAGGAGAAGGGTGACAGCAGGCGGCCGGACCAGGGTGGTGGGCGAGCTTGCCGAAGGGAGGATGCACAGCACGGGGAGGCCGGAATCTGCATGGCATCGAGACAGGTCGCAGCCGGACGCAAAGACGGGGCAGGAGACGAGGGCGCCTGGCGGCGCGGCGAAGCCGGGCGCTCGTGCACGGATGCTGAGCCGGAGGGGAAGTCGGAGACGGAGGCGGGAAGGTGGCGGCAGCAGAGGTCGACGGGGGCCGACGCGGAGCTCTGGTCTGCGACGAATCGCGCGAGACGGAGAGGAGAGGGAGGTCCAGCGCCGGAGCTTGAGGCCGAAGGGGGTGAGCGACGGAATGGCGACGGAGGGCCACGGAGCGAGCGGGGAACGGCGCGCGAGGCCAGACCGAGAGCACGCAGCGGCGGCGGTGGCCAGGAGCACCGAGAGAGGCGGCGGGATTTGGGCTTCGCAAGGAAGGAGGCGGGTCGAGGACGAGGTTCCCGTGCTGGGGCGCGGTCACGGTCGCGCCTTGAGGGGTGGAGGTGGCTGGCGGTGGGGAGCAAGGCCGCTAGCGGCTGCGAGCAGAGCGGAGGGGAGAGGAAGGTTTGGGAGCGGGTCTCTATGGGGATCGCGGGGTGGTGGGCCAGGAAGGACGCGGGGTAGGGTTGACCGGGTCGGGACAGTGCTAGTTTAGCCAGGAGGGCCGTGTCGGGCAGGTGGTGCGCGTGGCCGCTGAGTGCAACACAGGCAGAGGTGTGTGCGCGTAGGCAGGGTGGAGGCGGGGTGTGGTTCCGACGGCGGCACGTGGGAGTGGGTAAGGCTGGGTAGGAAGGGGAATTTAGGGTTAGGGTTTGGGGTAGCAGATTTAGGGTTTCTTTAGATGGGCCGGGTGGTAGGTAGTATGGTCAGGTTGGGCCTCTGGCCTGACCGATCGGACTGCCTCCCCGGACAAAACATTTTATTATTTATTTTATTTTTAAAATATTTTTGTAAATACTTTTTAGACAAATAAAAGATCTGAACAGACCGAGGTTTTAGTTTGAGATTAAAGGAGAGGGCTAATTAGAAAACAACTTAGGCTTTTACGAAAATAGTTTTTATGCAAAATATATGCATGATGTCATGATGATGCACAAAATATAAACAACAGGCGATTTTCTAGTACTGGTTTTACCCGGGGTGCTACACTAGTGTATGCATCAACATTGTGGGATGTGCTTGGAGTCTAACAATCTCATTATTTTCTTTGGCTATAATCACATCCCGGTGGTATGACCTTGTTTTCCAACCCACCTTGTTTCAATTATCTTTGCTATGAAAGTTGTGTTCTCTCTAGTGTGTGTATTTGTATTCAAATGCAAATTGTAAATATGCACACATCTAGGGGGAGCTTCTTTTATTTTTTTTGTTAAGGTGGCGTTAGCCGGTTTCATTGCAAATCCTAGTATTGTCATCTAACACCAAAAAGGGGGAGATTGAAAGAACATTTCGTAATCCCTAGTGTTTTGTGTGTTAGATAACAATATCAAGGATTATTTAATGTGTGTTGAAGTGTTGTAGCTCTCTCTAAGGATAAAAGTAAAAGGAATCTGCCCTTGGGAGGCGGATAATCCGCCCCCAGGGGCGGATTATCCGCCCTACCCTTTTCCCAAATAGGCGCAAGCCCCAGAAGGGGGGCGGAGTTTCGGCCGGATTTTCCGGCCCCGCCGGATAATCTGCACCTCAGGAGGGCCAGATAATCCGCCCCCTATGTTCACTGCCAAGGCGCAAGCCCCAGAGAGGGGGCGGAGTTTGGGCCGGACTTTCCGGCCTCGCTGGATAATCCGCCCCTGGAGGGGGCCGGATAATCCGCCCCAAGGTATTCATCAAATTCTACAGGCGCCAGCCCCAGAGAGGGGGCGGATTTTCTCCCCGGAATATCCGCCCTGGGGGCGGAGTTTTCCCAGGGGGCAGATAGTCCGCCCCTAGTGGGGGCGGATAATCCGCCCCAAACTTGTTCAACGGCCAGATCTGGGCAGGGGGTATTTAAGCCAGCCTTCCCCCTCCTGCCAGATCTCTTGGTTCATTCGAAAAAGTCAAGATCTGATCTGCAACCTTCATCCAAGAGAGCTCCACCTAGATCCACCCAAAGGCCCCGTCCCTTGGGGAACCAAAGGAGGAGAACTCGATCTTCATCATCAACAATCAAGCGCTTCATCTCCTCTCCATTCATTTGGAGAATCACCGATCTAGAATTTCTTGCAAATACCTAGATCCTTGTTTGTTTATATTGATAAACCTTGTTCTTGTGGCAGCTTGTTGTCATCTCGGGAGCCCCCAATTCAGTTGTGGGTGTGCGCCCCGGTAGCGTTGTAAAAGGCACCAGTTCCCGCCTCGAAGGGTACCAATAATGGAGAAGGTGGATCAGGCCTCTCATGGCGAGATCCATCAGAGAATAGGGTGAGGCCTATTGTGGCGTGGTGGTCTTAGAACCGCCCACCCCTCCAACGCAGATGTACTTCCCTTAACAAGAAAGGAACTACGGTAAAACAAATCCCTGTGTCTCCGCGTGCTCCACTACGGTTCCCTCGCTCCTCTCTTTACGTGCTTAGTAGCTAGGTTTGCATATAGGGAAATTCTCATAGTTACATATCTAGAGAATTTACTTTGTGTCAAGCCTAAAATTAAAAAAGTACTAAAAATTGGGTAGCACCTATTCACCCCCCTCTAGGTGCCCATACGATCCATTTCACATGGTACAGGAGCTATCCCATAACCAAAATGACAAGGCAAGCAGACAATGAGCATCTCAGCGATCTTTTCATTTACTATATTCATAGCTTTTTATTAAGGATGCTTCATAGATAGCTCACTATGGTGATGCTGCAAGTTTCCACCATGATTAGGCATGGCTTAGGCTAGCGGCCTAGGCGTTTCTCTAACACAAAATACATACTCCATGGACTTACAAGTTCCCTCTTTATTTCACACCGGTGACATCCGTAGACAAAATAGCATGATATCAATTGAGTACAAAGTACAAGTGCAATTTTGAAAACGTTTCCCGTGAAAGCACGGTTCTGCTAATTCCAACGTATAAGTGCAAGCATATACAACATAGATGACACAATGGTTCAAGTTTATTATGGGCAAAGAAGATAAAGTGTTCCATCAAGTTTGTGAGGGCTTTAATCACTAAGTTTTCACATAACAAAATACTTTTTAATTAGCAGATAGCTGAAAACAAGAATATACTTGGAATGGTGTAACACACCATGCATAGGAATTTATAGTGGACACTTTGGAATAACTTGGTTTCTTGGGAGTTGTAAGCATGAGTAGATCTTACTCATACAAGTGGAGGCTAGCAAAAGATTGGTGAAAGGGCATTTATTGTCATAATCACTTTTGGTGTTCCTTAACAACAAGTAGATCATTTTACAGTTTGTTATTGTCCATAGGTTGGTATTTTGATAAATGAACAACACCCTCAAACTTGGGAAAATACCACATTCATATGCCACTGTTCTGGAAACTCCAGACCGGAGTCTCCGGTCTGCCAAGACCGGAGTCTCCGGTGTGGTCCGGAGTTTCCGGTTCTGGCTCCGGAGGTGCCTCCCAGTATCTGGCTGGTACATTCTGTCTGGGGGTCCGGAGCCTGCACCGGAGGTTACTCCGGAGTCTCCAGACTTTGTTCAGTCCGGAGTCTCCGGTGTTGGAAGACCGGAGTCTCTGGTGTTGCTGGGGCAAAATTGGTCTGGGTCAGTCAGAAGGGCAGTCCGGAGGCTGGTCCAGAGATTGGCCGGAGTCTCCGGTCTGACTTTTCTACAACGGTCAGAAAACGGTTCGTGGAGGGGGCTGCCTATAAAAAGGGACCCTTATCTTCTTCCTCCAGTTGCTCGAGCTGCTCAAGAACACCAACCCCATTAGAGCCACCAAATCTACAAGATCTCTTCATCCAACCATTCAAAGTCATTGATCTTTGGAGAATCTAAGGAGGAGGCCTTGATTTACATCTTCACCAAGAGAGATCTTCATTTCCCCCTCATTCACTTGAGGGCCCCCAAGCTCTAGTGTTTCATTGGAAACCCTAACTTTGATTTGGTTCTTACAAGCTTGTCTTTGATTTGTCTTGACAGCTTGCTTGTATTTGGGAGCCTCCAATTCAGTTGTGGATGTGTGCCCCGAACTTGTTGTAAAGGTGCCGGCTTCCACCTCGAAGGTTGCCAATATAGTGGAAGGTGAATCGAGCCAGTTGGGGTGAGGTTCATCAGAGAACAAGGGAGGCCTCTCGTGGCGTTGGTGGTTTGAAACCACCCCCTCTCCAAACGTAGACGTACTTCCCCTCAAAAGGAAGGAACTACGGGAAACAAATCCTTGTGTCTTCGCGTCCACTCCTTTGGTTACTTCTATCCTTTACCGCACTATACTTACTTGTTCTTTCTTAGTTTTGTGTTAGCTTGTGCTTGATTGACATATAGGTAAATTCACCATAGTTGCATATTCTAGAGAATTTACCTTTCTTGTCAAACCCTAATTTGAAAAAGAGTAAAATTTGAAGTAGCACCTATTCACCCCCCCTCTAGGTGCCCATACGATCGTTTCAATTGGTGGTGGGGGGTAAACTAGACAACGCTAATTCCTCCACACAACTTGATGGGGGAAGGGTGAGCACCGTGATTCTTGGTACTCTCCTGATCCTCCCGTCCCTCACCCTCATGTGTATAATAGAGGTTACCCACCTAAGCTAGAAGAGTCTGCTACTTTTGCTCAATGGCAATCACTAATGAGAACTCATGTGCATAGCTCTTGCATTGAACTATGGAACATCATCGAGCATGGACTCTTTATTGGGGATCCAAACAACTTGACAAGAAGAGAGGTTGTCAATAGTCAACTCAATGCCACTGCTTTGCACATGATTCAACAAGGATTGGGAACAAAGGATTACCCACACATTGA
Source organism: Avena insularis (assembly GCA_023614405.1). Classification (NCBI taxonomy): domain Eukaryota; kingdom Viridiplantae; phylum Streptophyta; class Magnoliopsida; order Poales; family Poaceae; genus Avena; species Avena insularis. Next base: position 58,341,023 of record CM042693.1, on the reverse strand, counting down.
GCACTTTAGCATTGCCAAGGAAGCTTGGGATGCTCTCACTGTGTTGTTTGTTGGAAATGAGAGTATGAGGAGGAACCGATATGATGCTCTAAGCAATGAAGCCGAAGGCTTCTACATGAAAGAAGGTGAAGATCATGAAGACATGTACCGAAGGCTCAAGACCACCGCCACCGCTTTTAGAAATGTGGGTGCCTCACATGTGGATGATGCATGGATAAAAAGGAAATATGTGAGTGCACTCATGCCTTTTGAGCCCACCGACTTGAAGAGTCTACAAGGAAGACACAACTACCATATCATGACCTCAAATGAAGTTATGCAAGAGATGGCCGCTTTCAAGGTTGCCGCCAAGAATTCCAAAGATGCCCGTGTTCATGCCCTTGGTATCAGCAATGTTGTCAGTGTTGCGTTGAAGGCCAAAGTTGTGGACCATGGGGATGAAGATGATAGTGATGAAGGGCTTTCCATGGACCACCCCGATGAAGTCAAGATTGCTCATAGTCAATATATGGCCTTCTATGCAAAGAACTTTTGGAAGAACCCCGCCAAGGCCAAGATGGAAATGCAAAGAAAAAGCAACCCAAATGGGAAAAGAGAAAATACAACGAGATTGAGAACTTGCTTCAATTGTGGTGACCGCTATCACTTTGTAGCAAGTTGTCCCTATGAAAAGAGAGAAGATCATGGGGGTAAGCTTGTGTTGAATAAGACTCTAAAGGCACCTTACAAGAAACCTTTCATCAAGAATAATCCCATCAACAAGAAGTCAGGAGAAATTGTCTTGATCACTCATGAAGAATACTCCTCCGACAATGAAGATGAGGAAGAGGAAACTTCTCATGGTGTGGCTGCTCTAGCCACCACCTCTACTCCGACATTCTCACTCTTTGATTCTCCAAATGAGAACTCTCCCACCAAGAACGTCACTTGCCTTATGGAAAGAGAAATGGAGGTATCCTCATCATCCTGCTCTACTCCCTTAGATAATGATGAACTTGATGATGAGATGTCTCTTGATGTTAAAAAGGAATTAATTGCCTTTGATGAGTTTATGACTAACCTAGAAGGAGATGCTAAGTTACACTTTGAAAACATCCTAGATCAACTTTCACATACTCAAGAGCTTCTAGATGTAAGATGTAAACTTGGGCATGAACACATGATTGAGCTAGAGGCTTTAAACAATGCTCTAGAAGAAGAACAAGAAACTAGGTTGTCACTTGAATTAAAACTTGAAGGGCTTGATGAGGCCAATGACAATATTGTTAACAAACTCATCAAAGAGCGTGATCATGCTATTGCTAAATACAAAAGTGCTAAAAAGGACAAGATTGAGTTTGGTGTGGTTCATGAAAAACTTGCCGAGGACTTTAGGTTGCTTAACAAGGCCCACAAGGCTTTGGAGAGTGAACTCTTGTCACTCACAAAGTCCCATAAAACGCTTCAAACTCAATTGGCCAATATTCCTTCACCTAGTAACTTCATTACATCTAGTAGTACAACTATTCTTGAAGAGAATGCTAGGTTGAAGGGGAAGCTTGCTAAGGCTACATTTCCACAAGGCAACAAGTCCATTGATGATCTTTTGAGTAAGCAAAGGCCTAGTGGTGATAAAGGAGGCATTGGATTTGTCTCCAATTCTAAGAAGAAGAAGAACAACAAGAAGAAGAAGGCCAAGCCCACACAAGAAACTAACAAGGCCATTGTGGGTAGTAAGACCACAAGTGGTAAAACTATGTCTCATGATGACTTTGCGGGTAGTGATAACCCTCACTATGTTCTAATGCGTGATTATTATGGTGATGTGTATGCACAATATGTTGGCCCTTATGACGGTTATATTGCTTGGTCTATTTGGGTTCCCAAGACCCTTGTTGCTAACAAAAGAGGACCAATTGAAAAATGGGTACCTAAAAATTAGCTTGATCTTTTGTAGACTTATGCTTCCGGAGGGTCAAAGTGGGTGCTTGATAGTGGTTGCACAATTCATATGACCGGAAGCTTGTCTATTGTCAAGGAGTTAAAGCCAAATGATGATCAAATCACCGTGACATATGCCGACAAGTCAAAGTCTAAGGTAATGGGTTTCGGCAAGGTTGTGGTTGCTCATGACATTACACTTGTGAACGTCATGCTTGTTGAGACCCTTGGATACAATTTACTTTCAGTCCTTGCTCTTGGAAAGATGGGATTTGCCGTCTTTATTGATGTTGATATTATGGTCCTCTTGTGGAGCAAGTCTCTCAAGGTCGCTTTCGTTGGGTACGTCGAACATGACTTGTATGTGGTGGACTTTTCGGAGCAAACCACTACATGACCGATGTGCTTATTCGGAAAGGCCGATGTGGGTTGGCTATGGCATCGCCGACTAGCCCATGTCAATATGAGAACTTTGCAAAGTCTCCATAAGGAGGGCCATATAATTGGACTAAAAGAAAATGTTTCCTTTGCCAAAGATCGTGTTTGCAGGGCATGTGTTCTAGGTAAGATGCATGATGCTCTCACAAGCCTAAGAACCACATCAAGTCCACCAAGATCTTGGAGCTCCTCCACGTACCTCTTTGGTCCTCCATCTCATGCAAGTCTTGGTGGGAAGAAATATTGCTTGGTGATTGTTGATGACTTTCAAGATACTCTTGGGTTTATTTCTTCAAATTGAAGAGTGAGACTAAAAAGACCTTCATCGACTTCATCAATTTGGTCCAAAGGCAATACAATGTTCCTGTGTTGATCATTAGAAGTGACAATGGCACCGAGTTCAATAACTACACCTTGAATGATTTCCTTAGTGACGAGGAGATTAAACATCAATATTCCACTGCATACACCCCTCAACAAAATTGCGTGGCCAAAAGGAAGAACCGAACTCTTATTGAGATGGCTAGGACCATGTTGGCGGAGTTTAAATCTCCATACAACTTTTGGGCCAAAGCCATCTCCACCGCTTGTCATGCTTCCAACCGGCTCTACCTCCGCAAAGAAATCAACAAGACTCCATATGAAATTCTTACCGGTAACAAGCCCAACATATCTTACTTCCGGGTGTTCGGTTGTAAGTGTTTCTATCTCATAGAAGATGTTCGTTTGTCTAAATTCGAGTCCAAAGCATTAGGGGTATTTTTGTTGGCTATGGTCTCAAATCTCACACTTATAGAATCTATGATAAGCTCTCCGGAGCCGTCATAGAATCTTGTAGTGTGACCTTCGAAGAATATGATGGTCCCTAAGGGGGGCGTGTTGATGCTTGTGATGCAGATGATGAAATGCCTCAGGATGCCATAGGAAGAATGGGTGTGGGATTTATCCACCCCATTGAGGAACCCCTTATGGCGGCTCGAGAAGAACTATGCTCCACTCAAGTGGAGCCCTCATCTTCACAACCTCAACATGCTCCATCCACCGAAGAGTACATTGAATCAAGCCAAAGACAAGATATGGACCCTCAACATGGTGATCAAAGTGTCAACTCTAGTCAAGGGGAGCTTGGTCCATTCGACGGATTGTCAAGTGGTGCCAAGTCAATTTCTCAAGGAAGATCCGTACAAGCTGCTTTGAGACAAGCTCAAATTGACGCTAGAAGAGCACTTGATTAATACCAAGGTCAATATTTGCCTCCCGATGTAGAGGATGATTCCAATGATGATCAAGACGAGGATCAAAATGATGAAGAGGGTCCTCCAAGAAACAATACGGAGATCCACGCTCGTCGCGAAGCTAGAAAGGAAATAATGTTGGAATTAAGGGACCACACCCTCCAAAATGTGGTTGGATATCTAAGGAAAGGTATCTCCACAAGAGCACAATTGAAGAGGTTCGGTGAATACCAAGCTCACATCTCCATGATTGAACCAAAGAAAGTGTGGGAAGCTCTTGAAGATTCGGATTGGTTATAAGCTATGCACAAAGAGCTCAACAACTTTGAGAGAAACAAAGTATGGAAGTTAGTTGAAAAGCCAAAGGATTGCCGCAATGTTATTGGAACAAAGTGGATATTCAAGAACAAGCAAGATGAGCATGGAATTATAGTAAGGAACAAGTCTAGATTGGTTGCACAAGGGTATTCTCAAATTGAAGGCATTGATTATGGAGAGACTTATGCGCCCGTGGCTTGCCTTGAGTCCATCCGTATCCTTCTTGCTTATGCGGCACATCATAACTTTAAGTTGCAACAAATGGATGTAGAAAGTGCATTTCTTTATGGTCCATTAAATGAATTGGTATATGTTAAGCAACCCCCGGGATTTGAGGACCCCAACTTCCCAAACCATGTCTACAAACTTGATAAGGCGCTCTATGGGCTCAAGCAAGCCCCACTCACGTGGTATGAGCACCTTAGAGAGTTATTGTTTGACCGTGGCTTTGAGGTTGGGAAAATCGATCCCACTCTTTTTACTAAGAAGGTCAATGGGGAGCTTTTTGCATGCCAAATATATGTTGATGATATTATCTTTGGCTCATCTAACAAAGCTTTTAATGATGAATTCTCAAAGCTTATGACTAGTAGGTTCCGGATGTCTTTGATGGGAGAGTTGAGAGTATTTCTTGGCTTTGAGATCAAGCAAGTTAGAGGAGGGACATTCTTCAATCAATCCAAGTATACTCAAGATATGCTCAAGAGATTCAAAATGCAAGATTTTAATGGAGCTCCTACTCCCATGGCTACAAAGACTCATCTAGAACAAAATCCAAATGGTAAAGATGTGGATCAAAAGGTATACTGGTCCATGATTGGTTCCTTGCTTTACCTTTGTGCATCTAGACCCGATATTGTGTTGAGTGTAGGTGTGTGTGCAAGATATCAAGCGGCTCCTAAGGAAAGCCATTTAATGGCGGTCAAGAGAATCTTTCGATATTTAGTTCATACTCCATTTTATGGTCTTTGGTATCCTCGAGGCTCAACATTTGATCTTTGTGGATACACGGATTCGGATTGGGCGGGTGACAAGGATGATAGAAAATCAACATCCGGGGCTTGCCAATTCCTTGGTAGGTCCTTGGTATGTTGGTCTTCCAAGAAGAAAAATTGTATATCTCTCTCTACCGCCGAAGCCGAGTATGTGGCAGCTGCTAGCGCTTGCACCCAATTGCTATGGATGAGGCAAACTTTAAAGGAATACGTGTCCATTGTGACAAAGTGCCTCTTCTATGTGTCAATGAAAGTGCCATCAATATTGCCTACAACCCGGTGGATCACACAAGGACAAAGCATATTGAGATTCGCCATCACTTCATTAGAGATCATGTTGCTCGAGGTGATATTGATCTATCATATGTATCAACCAAAGATCAACTTGCCGATATTTTCACGAAGCCACTTGATGAAGCAAGGTTTTGCTACTTGAGGAATGAACTAAATATCGTAGATTCAAGGAGCTTGACTTGATATTTTTGCACTCTCACCTATGTTTCATCTCATATTTGGTTTAGGTGTAGGCATGGATATAGGGGGAGTGAGGTCCTAATTGATTGGACCATCCCTCCCCCCATTATGCCCAAAGCAATCAAAATCATTCCTCTTAATATCATTCAATGATATGTGAGCTTAATGATGAGTTTTGGTAATGTACCCAAGATATATCTTCGTGGTGCCAAGCCAAGTATACTCAAATATGGTGTCCTAGGCCACCGCCCTCTCTCATTCGAGAGGTTGACACTTACTCATGTTTGTCATTTGCTTGATTTTAGTCTCTTGGAGCTTTTCTGATTATTTTCGAAATCCTATGGCTCTTGTTGGTTCTTCACAGTTTGATGTCTCAACCCAAGCCCTATCCCTATCTTAAAAGACCATCTATCTCTCATATATGTCCCTAAACACTTTTCCTGGAACTTTTGGTCGAGGAGGACCGGAGTCTCCGGTGCAGGCCAGAGTCTTGGTCCTGGACGGTTTACCACACTTAAAGAAGGGGGCACGGGGTGAACTGGGACAGCAGTTCACCATTCTTCACCCCGTCCCCTACCTTCAACCCCGTCGCCCCCTCTTCCAAAAATCCTCCCCGGAGGTCAAGAAGCCCCCGGGATCCGTCGTGCCACCGGCCAACCTTCTCCTCTCCTCCATTGGGTCATTCCCACCGGAGGAATTGATCCCATGGACAGATCTGGTACCTCTCCTCTATTTTTCTCCTAGGGTTCATCTCTAGATGTGTTTTTTGAGGATTGTTGCTGATTTGTCCATTGGAATCACTTGTTTGCATGCACTCTAGTACTTTAGCCTTGTTGCATTGCCCGATCTACTAGATTCACCCTCACCAGCATCTTCCCACCTCATACCCGAGCCTCCCGACCGGAGATTCCGGACTTAGGTCCGGAGACTCCGGTCCCCAGGACCGGAGACTCCGGTGTAAGGTGCGGAGACTCCGGTGTTGGGTGAATCAAAATAGTCTAGAAATGCATCAAAGCTCTTGTACTGCATCTTTGGGACATATATACTCATCTCCATGCTACCTCCCTCACTGCTGTTCACAGGTGATGGTTCTAGTCGTCCTCGTCGTACCAAGGCCAAGTCCCAAAGGGGCAATCCTCGCTATGATGAAGCTCAGGGTCAGTTTATCGTGCCTCCGTCCAACCGGAAACAGCGGGCACGTGATGCAGCTTACATGAAGAGGGACCAGGAGAGGGCTGAACGGGAGGACCGTGCCAAGAGGGCCAAGTATGACAACCTGCAGACCTTAGCCAAAATGTCTAAAGAGGAGTACCGTGAGCTAAGAAAGACAGATTTCTATGCGCTGCCTCGTACCAGTGAGGACCCTCGTTACTGGAGGAAAGAACAGGCTGTGTTCATGAAGGTTGTGTATGGTGTACTCACCGAATCACCTATCTGTCCTCAGAAGTTCATGAGTGTTGAGAAAATGCACCAGAGCCCTTACTTCAATGATGCCCTATGGATCTGTGAGAAGCTGGGTCTCTACAACTTGATGGAGATGCGTGAAGACTACAGTGTCCATCTTGTCCAGCAGTTCTATACCACAGTTGTGTTTGGGACTGACCTTGACAGGACCATGGTGTGGATGACTGGCACCACTCGCTGCACGGCTACATTTCATGACTTTGCCAATGTCATCTTTGAGACCTTCCATCGAGTATCCACTCCTGTGGGACTGCGCATGCACTCAGCTGCTTTGGGTGAGAACAAGTTGAAGCTGACACCTCTGTATGATGATGGTGTTGTGGGGGGTTCCAAGGGACTCAAGACCCTCTACAACCTTATCCTGAGGATTTTTCGTCACACTATTGCTCCAAGTGCTGGAAATGATGATGCTATTAGGGGTGGGCTTGTCAACCTCATGTACCATACTCACCGGATCTTCAATGCTGGACCTGAGGCTGATGCTGCACCTATTGATGTGATGGACTTCATTTTCGAGGAGATGTTCCATGCCATTCTTTACAAGAAATCTCCTCCATATGCACCCTTGGTTATGAGGCTCATCAACTCCCAGGAGCATGATTCTCCACATGGCATACCACCACATCTCACTGAGCACACTCTGGTCTCTCTGCAGCAGAAGGGGCGCATGGGGCCTGCTCCAAGGCGTCGCTATGGGGATGATGATGATGAGGATATTGAGACGGAGAGGGCTCCCTCCCCACGTAGAGTTTGGAGGAAGAATGCCTCCAATGCCCCTATGCCTACTATGACTCGAGACTATGTGCATGAGAGGGTCAAGAAGGCCAGCTTTTGGGAGAGGACCCTTTGTTGCATGAACGTCGACATTCGCAAGCAGCAGCATGCATCCTACCAAAGCAATCGCCGCATTGAGAAGCTTCTCAAAGAGATCAAGGAACAAGGTGCTGAGGATAATGAGGAAGGTGAAGATGAATACAATGATGAGCATGGGGCTCAGCAGTCCACAGAGTCTGATCATACACTCTCATTTGGGGCATGGAATGCCCAACAGGATAGTCTGGTGGATTAGAAGACGTTTGCTGATGTCACCTCAGGGTTTGGGTACCAGGGTACTTCCTCTTCTCGCCCTCACGGCAAAGGGCCTGCATTCCCTGAGGATGATGATGATGACTATGATCAGGATGATGGTGACCAAGAGGAGGATGAGGATGCCGAGGATGACGAGGATGACGATGATTACTGAGCGGTTGGGGACGCTAGTGTAGGTCTTTTCCCCTTTTTGGTGTTTCGATGCCAAAGGGGGAGAAGACATTATCATCGGTTTGCATGGACTTGGGATTTGGGATTTGCGACTGTCCGCCCTTATCTGCCTTCTATTTGCCAATTTCGAACTTGAACTTTATGTGTGTTATCCGTTGTTCATGTGTGTGACTATGACTATGTGCTTGTGTGCACCATCTATTGTAACTCATGTGAGACTTATGTGTGCAATCGTTGATACTATCTATCCTACATGTTTTACTTAATTATCTTGCTGCACATAGTCAGGGGCAGCCACATTTATATTTTATTCCATGCAAATCACTTGTTGTCATCGAACACCAAAAAGGGGGAGATTGAAAGGGCATTTATTGTCATAATCACTTTTGGTGTTCGTTAACAACAAGTAGATCATTTTACAGATTTTTATTGTCCACAGGTTGGTATTTTGATAAATGAACAGCACCCTCAAACTTGGGAAAAGACCACATTCATATGCCACTATTATGGAAACTCCAGATCGGAGTCTCCGGTCTGCCAACACCGGAGTCTCTGGTGTGGTCCGGAGTTTCCGGTTCTGGCTCCGGAGGTGCCTCACAGGATCTGGCTGGGACATTCTATCTAGGGGTCCAGAGCCTGCACCGGAGGTTACTCCGGAGTTTCTGGACTTTGTTAAGTCTGGAGTCTTCGGTGTTGGAATACCGGAGTCTCCGGTGTTGCTGGGGAAAAATTGGTCTGGGTCAGTCAGAAGGGCAGTCGGGAGGCTGGTCCGGAGATTGGCCAGAGTCTCCGGTGTAGACTGGAGTCTCCGGTCTACAGACCGGAGTCTTCGGTATGACTTTTCTACAATAGTCAGAAAACGGTTCGTGGAGGGGGCTGCCTATAAAAAGGGACCCTTATCTTCTTCCTCTAGTTGCTCGAGCTGCTCAAGAACACCAACCCCATTAGAGCCACCAAATCTACAAGATCTCTTCATCCAACCATCCAAAGTCATTGATCTTTGGAGAATCGAAGGAGGAGGCCTTGATTTACATCTTCACCAAGAGAGATCTTCATTTCCCCCTCATTCACTTGAGGGCCCCCAAGCTCTAGTGTTTCATTGGAAACCCTAACTTTGATTTGGTTCTTACAAGCTTGTCTTTGATTTGTCTTGACAGCTTGCTTGTATTTGGGAGCCTCCAATTCAGTTGTGGATGTGTGCCCCGAACTTGTTGTAAAGGTGCCGGCTTCCACCTCGAAGGTTGCCGATATAGTGGAAGGTGAATCGAGCCCGTTGGGGTGAGGTTCATCGGAGAACAAGGGAGGCCTCTCGTGGCGTTGGTGGTTTGAAACCACCCCTCTCCAAACGAGACGATTTCCCTCAAAAGGAAGGAACTACGGGAAACAAATCCTTGTGTCTCCGCGTCCACTCCTTTGGTTACTTCTATCCTTTACCGCACTTTACTTACTTGTTCTTTCTTAGTGTTGTGTTAGCTTGTGCTTGATTGACATATAGGTAAATTCACCATAGTTGCATATTCTAGAGAATTTACCTTTCTTGTCAAACCCTAATTTGAAAAAGAGTAAAATTTGAAGTAGCACCTATTCACCCCCCTCTAGGTGCCCATACGATCCTTTCAACTGGGAGCAACCAACTAAGAGAGCAATAATGGCCATAATCATGCAGAGCAACAAAACATTACTAATCAAAGCATAGAGTGGTACTACAAGTCAAGGACTAAATGATCATAGAGGCTATGCTGACTTGTTCATAGTCATAACATGGTGTGAGCATGTGCCAAGTCAGCCCAAATAAAGCATCAAAGGAGAAAACCACAATACTATGTTTTTGTATGCTAAAACAACGCATAATTTCTTCAAGGCACACTAAGCAATCCCAATTGTTTGGAACAAGATATGCTACATCAATAATCACTAAGCATAAGGTCAAAGCAACATCTAGCATGGCATGATAAAGTCTAATCCACAGTCAAAACAGGCTCCCTTTTGTACCACTTAAGCATGAAGCGTACTACTCTTTCCAACACCAAACAACTTATTTGAAACAACTCACAAAGATAATAATCAATAAATATAAATGAGCTTGTCTCACAAATACACAAAGAAGAAATAAAAAGTTCTAAGCTAAAAGCACAAGAAAACTAAGGCTGAATGCAGTGCTAGCAAAAGTGAACACTCACAAAACAATAAGAGTGAAAACTAGAGTGTTCTAGGCAATGGAAATAGAGTGTGTCTCTCTCCAAAAGAAGTGTGGTGTAACCAAACAACTTACTCAAGCAAACTAAGAAAACGAATAACAAAAACAAAAACTAAGACGCTCCAATAACAACACAACTGTGCATGATACAATAAAAACGAAGTGTCTAGAAAGACCTGAGATTTTTATTGATGAAGAAGGGGATGCCTTGCGCATCCCCAAGATTTGACGCTTGTACCTCTTGAATATTTCTTGGGGTGACACGGGGTGGCATCCCCAAGCTTGAGATTTTGTCCATTCTTTATCTCATTACATCATTCTTTCTCTACACTTGAAAATTTTCCTTCATACAAAACTTCACACAATCTTCATTAGCAACATTAGTGTATTCAAAAGATAATAGAACTTTGGGTTTTAGTTTTAGAACAGCAAAACTTTCACCAAAAACACAAGCTACTGTAGCAATTCCCTCAAAAAGCTCAATTTCCAAAAAGAACCCCAAAAGGAATTAATAAGAAGCAAATGCAAATAATGGCAGAAATCTATCAAAACAGACCAGCAGGTACAAACATATTTTTTCGAAGACCTTCTGTTGCTCAAATCAAAAAGTGTTGAACTATAGAAAGTTATCTAACATACTGGGGGATTTATTCGTAAAGTTTCAGCTCAATCCGACTTACAGAGACTCCTCACGAATTTTTATGGTGGAGGACAGAAATTTGTTTCGGGACAGCAACTCCCCAAATCTTACTTCCCTCTCATTAGAGGTCATTCTTGATACAAAAAGCAAATAAAAAGGATAAGGAGAGGTCATTATAGAAGTAATAATTTCCAAGACTCAAGAAAACTCTTGGGTTATCTCCCATCAAGTACTTTTTTTTAATGTCTTTAAGTTAGGTATAATAGTTTGAGAAGATGCTCACATAAGAAATGCTCCCTCCGGTCCGATTTATTAGGCACGCATGTATTTTAAGAACATCTTTGACCATCAATTTATGTCAACAAGTTTTATATAATATGTAACAAAAATTATACCATTGGATTCGTCTTTAAAAGTAGTTTCCAGTGGTATATTTTTTGGAACATATATTGCATATTTTATTGGTCAAAATTGATGGTCAAAGATTTTTTTACACTACGTGCGTGCCTAATAAACTGGACCGGAGGAAGTATGAATTGAAGTAAAAGATAGCATCAAGAAGCAAATTCAGAACACATTTAAGTCTAACCCACTTCCTATGCATAGGGATCTTGTAAATAAACAATTCATGAAAGCCCAAAGTAACAAGCATAGGAAAGCAAAACAAGTGCAACTTCAAGATTTTCAACATAAAGAGGGGAAACTTAATATTTTTGAGATGCATAAAACCATTTTTCCCTCTCTCATAATAACTTTCAGTGGCATCATGAATAAAATTAACAATATAACTATCACATAAAACATTCTTATCATGAGCCACATGCATATAATAATTATTACTCTCCACATAAGCATAGTCATTCTTATTAATTATAGTGAGAGCAAATTCAACAAAATAGCTATCGCTATTATTCTCATCACCATAATCATCAAATATAGGAGGCATATTGTAATCATTGATTTTCTCCTCAATAGTAGGTGGACTGAAAATACCATATTCATCATTGTAATCATCATAAATTGGAGGCTTGGTATCATCATAAGCAATAGAATAGCTATCTTCCAAAGCTGGGGGACTAAAAAGATCATTTTCATCAAAACTAGCTTCCCCAAGCTTAGACTTTTCCATAGCATTATCAACAATGGTGTCCAAAGAATTCATACTAATAAAATTGCTATTATCATGCAAATAAAGCTCCATAGGATTTTTAATTTTCTCTTCAAACACTTCATGTCCTAACTCAAGGTAGATGCTATAGAGATCTCTAATTTTTTTGTTGTTTTCCATTAAGCCTAACTAGTGAAAACAAGAAACAAAAATAAAAAATTGCAGAATCTAAAGGAAATAACTTCGAGCACTCTCACCGGAGGATGTGAGTACCTTTTACCTTACCTCCCCGGCAACGGCGCCAGAAAATAGCTTGATGTCTGCGCACTTCTATTCTTGTAGACAGTTGTTGGGCCTCCAAGTGCAAAGGTTTGTAGAACAGCAGCAAGTTTCCCTTAAGTGGATCACCCAAGGTTTATCGAACTCAGGGAGGAAGTGGTCAAAGGTATCCCTCTCAAGCAACCCTGCAATCAAGATACAAGAAGTCTCTTGTGTCCCCAACACACCCAATATAGGTGCACTAGTTCGGCGAAGAGATAGTGAAATACAAGTGGTAACGGTGCCAGAAAATAGCTTGACAGTGAGGTAAAGACTAAAGGCAACAAGAATGTAACATCCCAGGATTAGCACCTAGAATTATAGAGGACACATGTGTGTGCATTGCATTCATGCATCAGAAAATCCGGGGAATTTTCGCGCAAAACTAAGAACCTATAAAGGGATCGAGGTCTCTCTTGTTTTGATAGAAACATCAGGGCAGGTGCGATAGATTCTGACATGACCTTTAGGTATTATCTCTGTTTTTGGAGGGATAGAATTTGAAATTTACTTCGAATTTCCAAATTCAATTTAAACTTTGAATTTAGAAATTCAGAAATAATAATGCTATAATTAAGTAAAAAGAAATAATGATATAAAAGAATTCTTTATTATAAGAATACAATAAGTATTACATTGTTCCTTTACAATAAAAGATAAGAGTAAATTACAATTAAGAAATGAATCAAACAATAGAAAATAAATTACAACAATGAAATAAACAAGATATAAACATTACGAGATTCAAATTTCATATAGAAAGAAAAATTTAACTTTATTAATGTATACAATATTACATTGATTTTACAACAGAAAATAATTACAAAAGAAATAAAAGGAAAAGCCTACACTAATCCTAATCTAAGTGTTTTTATCTTCTTTGAAACTTCTTGTACTTGTAACATAAACAATAAAAAAATAAAGAAAAATGAATTAGTATTAATTGGATTGCTCTCAGTTTTAAATAGTGAAATGCACTATTCATATTACATCACTGAGAAATTTCAAATATAGGGACAAATTGCATCAAATGTAGTATCTGTCCTTTTAAAATCTTAATGGCCTCAATGCCACATCATTGGCCTGAGAGGGGCAAGTTTCACCAGTAAATAACCACTTGGCAGTACAGAAATAAGGATCAAACCAAGATAATACCAAGCCAGCCAAAGCACATCCAAAGAAAATATCTTCCAAGCCAAGCTCATCCATAGGCACAAGTCCCAGGAATGGAAGCTTGCACTATATGGGGCCCAACTGTAAGCAACACTGTCATACATGCAATTGATGTATTGTCAACACAGCAGGGAGAGTACCAGGTACAAAGAAGGATAAAACCAGCCGTAGCTAGCAAGAATCCACCCACACATATCATACCCTTTCTCCCCACCATCAACTCATCACCTATTCTCGCTAGCTACCACTAGGAACCACAATCCACACTATATAACCAACACGATGTGTTGGTGAAAGCATAGGAAATAGACCAAGGAGGAGAAGGTTAGGAGGAGGAAAACATCTGCAGTAGATCAAGGCCATAATACTATCTACTGCAACAGTCGGATTCTGGAGTCAAGCCCAGATACAGGGAAGAGCAGATTTATCTAGTGGAAGAAGTAGATCAAGATCCAGAAACATATGACCCTGAAGGACAAGCATTAGGTTGACCACCCATATCATCAATAATATCTGTTCTTACCAGTTCCATTAGAAAAGATTTTGGGAGTGTTGAGATTGTGCTCTGATAGGCATAGAGATGCTATGCTTGTCTCATCATTGAACTTCTAGGCATCACTAGTATTTGTGTATCTTATTTCCAAATCAAAACTTTAGCCTTAGCATCATTGGCAACCCAATTGAAGTCTCCTGGATAACTCACCCAGCAGTTAACTACCTAGTGAGAGCTACCAATGTGTACACTCCAAAGGGAGGCATCACAGTGGAAGATGCACTGGCAGCAGCCACAGAGTTGACCAAACCAAAAGAACATCCAAACTAGGTATACTAAATCCATGGACCATATGTAAGCCATCTCAAATAATTTCTATTGCTAAACCAGCTAGAGATTATCAAATCATAGGCATAGTCCACAAACAAGTAAACCATCTGGTCTTATCAAGTTTATTCAAGCACAAGTGATATCTATTTTTTTCTACAAATATGTGCATCAGCCTTTTGCATCACTGGCCAGAGAATTTCAGATCATTAGCCACATACAAGCCATCTCAAATAAATGGTTCCATTTCCATTTATATAGGTAATGGAAAGAAGCAGATCATGTTATTTAGATAACCACTGTGCACACTCAAATTTGAGGCACCATAATGACATCTACATTAACATAAGCCACTATTTTATCTTGCATCATCTTCCTAACAAGATAGTTAGGAATCAATTAAACCTATACTGTCATTTTGCCAGCCCTTATTCAATAAGCAATAACAGAGAAAACCATCTCAAACAGATTCACATCATATTCCTAAGAATCAGTATCTATACTTAATAATCATTTTACCAAATCAAAGATTCAAACAAGTATAGAAGCATTACGCTATGACCATAAACAGTAGGGTATGTCACTATAACCAAAATTTATACCCAATTGAATTCAAAGACACAATTGCACACCATTGATCTATCTATAATAAGTGGATAACCAATTAAAATCATCTTTCTAGTTAAACAACTAGAAATCATGTAATTTCCTGCAATTGAACTGATACATGATATTGATCATCATTAAAGTATAATTTCAGTAACCACCAAGTTCAGAACATCACAATTCATTTCACAGATGTAATACATGGGCCAAGAATGCTTTAATCATCCAAGTTGAGGCATTAGATCTAACCCAGCAACATTAGTAGTATATCCCCAAGGTCACAGTATCTGTAGAAAATGGATCCACAAGAGCTATCAAACTAATCATCACCACTAGCGGCAGAACCACTAACCAACTTAGTACCACTAGGGCATCTACTCATCCAAATTGAGGAACCATAGCCAGCAAGCTAAAAGGAGTAATCAATTATGGTATAAAGGAAGATACACTCCCAGGGATAAACATCACAGAAGTGGATACTAAAGTCAATAAAAGTCACCTGTCAAGATCACAGCCACCATTATTTTCAACAGGAAAATAAATCAACTTTTGAACCCATTATAATGCCATTGTCAAAATATTGTTCAATAAAGAACTACATTATGAATCCATTCAAACCAAGAGCTGGTTTGTATTCTAACCAATCTTTGCAAACCAAGTACATATCCAATACTGGTCAATCTAATCGATTTGGATGCTAAAATTTAGACAATTTTTGTTGCAAAATAACATTAAACCAACATCCCATTTATATCAAATTAACTCTATCCCCAATCAGATGACTGAGTAGCAAAATAATTCCAAGATTTCCTGAACCTTGACCAGTGTCCACTAGGTTCTATCACAAGCCAACAGATGGTCAAAGTGGATATAAAACTAACTGTGGGTACTGAGCACCTAGAGAGGAGGCGTGATGTAGTCATAGGTGTATGACCAATGCTCGGGTTGCGCCACGTCCCTTCGCATCGAATCGAGTGAGCACCGCAGTTGTTGCGATTACACCGCCATAAAAACTGTAGGAGCAGCGAGTTGGGTTTGAGGTAGGGGAGGTCATGTTCTCCCTCGAGCAGTAGCCAGGGGCATCAGGGGCCTGCGAAGTCGTGCCGACGACCTAGCCGAACCACACGGCTAGGGTTTTGCGGGAGCGCACACGAGGGAAGCAGCGCGGCTGCTAGGCACCACAACGGAAGGGAATCGAAGTAGGAGAGAGTGACATGGCGGCGCTGGGAGATGCTGGTGATAAACGATGAGGCAGGCGCCGACGCTGGCAGCAGTGCGGCATCGCCAGCGGCCAGGAGGGGCGAGGCGTGCGTGCGTGTGTTGAGTGTGGGCGTGGATGTCGCGTGAGGGAGAGATGGGCCGGGGAAAAGTTATCCAACGAGCATGGCCTAGCTGGGCCGAGCCGTCCGAGGCGGCCAGCCAAACAGGCTCTAGCTGGATCCTTTGGACCTGGTTATAAAACATGAAAAGAAAAAAAATCAACTAAAGAATAAAATAAATATTACCAAAATGCCCTTGTGATAGTTAAAGCTCTAGAAAATTATAGAAAATCATAAAAAAATATATAATATATCTAAATAATCACAAAAATGAGATCTATCCAAGGAAAATATATAACCACTTTTTTGAGTTAAACAAAATACCACCAAATGTTAAAGCCACAAGAATTCTCAATAAATTATAACAATCTAAGAAAATTTCCAAAAAATTAATAGAAATCATTTTTGTGTATAAAAATAAATCTACTATTTTATAAAAATAATAACCTAATTTTTTTATATAAATTAAAGTAATATTCAAAGACAATTGATCATTTATGGAATTTTATAAATATAAAAATAATACTTAGAAATAAATAAAAATCATTTTCAACGTCTTGAATAAATATATTACACTAGAAAAATACTAAATATATTAGTAGAAAAGTTTTTAATATTTTAAAGTAATAAATCCTTATCTATTATATATTTTTGAAAATTCTTTAAGAACATTTCTTAAGTAAGAAATAATTATATTTATTCAGAAATATTAATACCCTAAAATCAAATTACTAAAGTTCTAAACCATAAGTAAGGTTTATAATAAAACTTAAGTGTAAATTATTAACTTTATAATATTTTGAAACCTTAACCACAACCTTCAACATAACTTTATAAGCATTCACTTAAATGTAAAGGTAATAATTCCACACCTTAGTCATACTAATCATAAATCCAAAACTTGAGAATAATCAAAACAAATTACACCTTAAGTTTATATTTTTAAAGTTAACTTTAGTCCTAAAGCTTATAAACATCATGTCTAATAAATTACTTATGTTTTTATAGTTAACTTTGGTCTATTTCAATTATGACATAAAGCATCTCAAGTCTAAACTAATCACTCAAACACCAAAAGACATTGATCACGTTATATTAACAATAAAGATTGTTTAAACCTTAGAAAGGAAATCTGTTCTTCAAATGTTATTCTTTTTGCCACTTCAAACAATAATATCATAATAAGTTCTTCAACACTTAACAACTCAACGCAAGGACTTTTGTCATAGTCATCAAATAACAATTAATCATAAACACATTATTTTATCCTTTAATTGTATATATTGGGTTGTTAACACTTAAGTTCTTTATAAATACCATTACTTGTAAAGTAAAACTTGAAGATAAATCAACTCTTAGAATAATTACCTAAACTCACTTCACTCAAAAGTATTGGGGATTCACTTTGGGAGTTTTACAAAATGCATAGCATTACTTATGCATAATTGCATATTGCTTCTTTAAACATTAGTCCTTACCGGACCAATGATGCCGATTTCAGATATTGGATGTTATATTGTCTCGAAGACCGTGAGTGCATAATCTTGCAATCACAAAAGGAAAGTTCACACTTGCTCATGTACTTTGATTATTTTCTGTAAAGTATTTTGCAAATCCAGTGTTGTCATCACCTACATTTGAAAAAGGGACAGAAAACACTATTTTCATAATAATATGATTATAGGTTATTTACCATGAGGTAATAATCTATTATGAAAGTTCCGGTGGTAAAGGAACATATTATCTAGGACTTAACAACCAATGTCGCCAGTGATTCTTGCGCCGTATATTATGCGTTAACCATGAGATTTGGAATGGGACAAAGAAGTCAGTTGTATCCTTTTCCTCTTGTATGGAGGCAAGACGACCTTAACGTGATGTTGTGATTCCTTGTGCGGATCCAACATATGGGTGGGCACCCTTACGCCCCACACTTTTGGTGTCTAGATTATCTATGAATGGTGTTTAGGGGTATAGTCCATTTAAAGGGTACTTGCCTGGGCATCACCAGGTCATAGAGTCTTTGGGAACTCATCAGAGTTTTAGCCTGCCCGAAAGGGGGCTTAACGGAGGTGATCCGGCCCCGAAGGATCATGCAGACATATGAGGTCACGGAGAGGGAAGTGATTGGATTGGATCTTAGACTAGGCCCATACCAAGGAAGTATGGACAAGGTCATGACTTGGTTGTGCAACAAGGCTAAGGTCTCTCATGGGTAAAGCAACGCACCTCTGCAGAGTGTAAGAACTGTAACTTGTTACTCCCTGTTCCGGGAAGGAGCTGCGAACGTTGCGGGAAAGGAACTCCATGAAAGTTCTAGTAAACCCGTGAAGGCTAACAGACATAGCTTTCAGAATAAAAGCAACCTTTGAAGAAATGTTTACAAAAACTTGCATTGCCTATGACCTACGGTTTGTGGCTATAGTTATAGTGCATCAAACACTGCTTTCTAGTGAACTTGCTGAGTACGCTCGTGCTCAACGTATCTTCTTAACCCTTGCTAGATTCTGAAGCCAATACATACGACGTCTACATCAACTTCTACTCGAAGAAGTCTTCATCAACAGCTCAATTCTTCAATGAAGTCAAGAAAGTCAACATATACATCAACGCAAGTGAAGACGAAGTTACTGAATAGTTAGGCATATAATCTCTAGCCATAGAACCTATTTTTGTAGTGTATTGCAATAGCAACAATGCCAGACCAATAGTTTAGATACTAGTTTTATTAGTATGATAGTTTTTGAGTTATTTATTTCTGATTCTTCTTTGTAAGAAGTTTATTTCCCTCTCTTTAACCTAGAGTTTTCTATGGATCTTATGTAAAGAGTCGAGTTGTAACTTATAGTCATGTCTTGGACCTGCTGTGTTTCTGTTGTACCACTCTGAGGGATGTAATACTAGTGAATGGTGTTTCATTGGTGTTATGTCAACGACTATAGTGTACTACATCATGCAGTGGTATGTGGGTCACCGCAGTTGGTATCAGAGCATATACTTTGACCTTAGGATTAAAACCCTTTTAGGAAGATCTGTAGGTTGGATAGCGACTATAGAAGCAATCTTATCTAAACCAAATATTCTTATAATTTCTAATTAGTATCCACTTGAGGATAACTTCGTCACCAAATGCCATAAGCGTATTTCTTCGGAGAAGTTATCTTTTCTCAGTATAGTGCTAATTAGTGTCTTCCAAAGGAGATACAAAACCACCAAGATACTGTAGGAAAGCCAATTGGTCGTAGTAGGTTAGGATCAAGTTTAAGACATCAATTGAAGTAGTCTTAATGGTGTAGCCTAATCATAGAATTGATGAAAGACATTCAAATCTTATTATTAATTAATGACAATAGATAATATAATGAAGTCCATTAGGGCATGTATAGTTGTAATGAGAGTAAATCATGTGGGAATCACTTGAGAATTCTACATGATGAAGTGAAATTATGTTAAAAATCAATGCTAGTACAATAAGAAGTAAAGTCATCATGGTGTGATTAACTCTTAAATCATGAGAAAGAGGCAAAAACATAACAATATCATGGTGAGATTAGCTCCAAAACCATGGCGAGAGTATAAATATGAAAAGCAATTAGTAAATTATCTTGAGTTAGAAGTAAGAAAATAACCTGGTAGAACTATGATAGAAGTCATAGGTGTCATGAATTTGTGATAATCTTCAATTTTAGGTGTTGAGTAGAAACTTATTAGTCATTTGGGGTGATCATGTGAGGTTAGTTTATTAAATAAAGAAAGGCTGGTTATATTTAATCCTTCCAAAAGTGAGACAAAAAGTTAGTCGAAACCAAATTGAGACCACTTCGCTTAAAAACTATCCTGTTGCAATTGAGCAAATTGGGTAAATATTGAGACAAAGTATAGTTTGACCCTATGTGCAAAGTACCACGATGTAAACCTATAAGAGGAGGTGTCATATACTATACAACTAAGCCTGAATTATAGAGATATTATACTCAACTACTATATTCCGGGCTTAGAATATTGTGTGTTATATGTACCACATTTGGATTTATTTGTTTTTCTTGAATCTTCTTGATTGACTAGATCTGTACGTGAAGTTTTACTTGGTGTGCGAATGCATGTTGCAACATCCAGTTATTACTTGATGTTATAGACCTAGATAGAAAAGGGAATTCATGTAAGGGAGTGACGATTTCCAAATATCAAGATGAAGACTTACTTGAAGAATGAAGCCAAGTATAAGGAGTATCAACACAATTTGAAGGATGGATCAAGCTCAGATCATTACTAAACAGCAATAAGAAGGAAGATCAATGTAGGAAATATATGGAGCAACAAGTAGTAATGAACTTAAGTTCACCCAAAATAAGTAAGGTTGCTAAGAAGTTAATGAAGTAGTTGTACCAAGTTCATGGGAGTATTATGAATAAGTGCAAAGAAGAAGCTTCAGAACCAAATTGGTATTCAAGCTCTTACAATTTAGAGAGAATGCCAGTAGTATGTCGGAAACCGTAGGGTAATACATACACCCTAGGATGGTCCGCAGCTGGTATGTGGTCCGCACACTACTAGGAAACTAGCTATAGATAGACAGACCTTATGTGGCGCATGGTTCTGACCATGCGCCACAAAGGTTGTCCAGTGGCGCATTTTCATCAAATGCGCCACAGCAGTCTTCCAACTTCTGTGGCGCATATAGGAAAAATGCGCCACAGAAGTTGGAACTTCTGTGGCGCATATGGACATATGCACCACAGAAAAGCTCGGGTGGACCCTACCACAGAATTCATTGACTGTACTCTGACCAACATTCTGTGGCGCATATGACCATATGCGCCATATAGAGGCATGCGCCACAGAAGTTTCTGTAGAAAAAACAGATTCTACCCCCCTTGGATCGCCTTTTTAGCCTTGTAAAAAATAATAGAAAATGAAAAACACTTCAAAAAATAAAATACTTTCACATAGTGATAGGTAATATGGTCTAGTTTGTAGGAAAATTAACAAACATGCATTTCGACTTTTTATTAAAAAAAGTTTATGCCACGGTAAAACGGCCGTAACTTTTGCATATGATGTCGAAAAAATACGTATAATATACCAAAATGACGAGAACGAGATTTCACATCCGCTCGCAACCACCTACGGTCGTTTAGAGATTATTTAGATTTTCAAAATTAGAAAAGAGTAAAAAGTTAAGGCCAAAAGATCGTTTTTCCTGCAAAAATATAAAAAAGGAGGACAAACTTCTGTGGCGCATTTCTTCCATATGCGCCACAGAAGTTTTGGGAGGGATTCGAATTTTGAATCCCTCCCTCCTTCTCCCTCTCTTATACTCTTCTACTCCTCCATCCTTCTTCTCCTCCACTTCTTCTCTCATTCTCCTCACCTTCTCCTCCTCCTCCTCCTCCTTCTCCTCCACCCCGGTGAGTTTCTCCTCCTCCTCCACCACCACCCCGGTGAGCTCCTCCCTCCTCCACCCCAGTGAGATCCTCCTCCTCCCACCTCCCTCCTCCTCCATCCCGGCGAGCTCCTACTCCTCCCACCTCCCTCCTTCACCCCGGCGAGCTCCTCCTCCGGCGACCTTCTCCTCCTCCTCCTCCGGCGGCCGCCTCCTCCTCCGGTGGCCTCCTCCTCTCCTCCACCGGCGACCTCCACCTCATCCACCAGCGACCTCCTTCTCTCCTCCATTGGCGACCCCCACCTCCGGCAAGCACCACCTCCGGCCAGATCTGGCCGGCGTTTTTTTTGAAATTTGAAAAAAACTTCTGTGGCGCATATTGGCCAAATGCGCCACAGAAGTTTTAGATCTGGTTCGGGACTTCTGTGGCGCATTTTACTTATATCGCCCAGTTTTTCAGACTTCTGTGGCGCATTTCAATATGCGCCATAGAACTAAACTTTAGTAGCGAGATAACAGTGGCGTATCCCATATGCGCCAGAGAAGTCCCAAAATGGTGCGCCACTGATGGGCCTTTTCCTAGTAGTGGTAGCTGATATTTGGTTGACCTAGTTAACCAGATTATCTTGATTGTTGCATAAAGAGCATAAAACTTGGCCTAAGTTAGAGAAGACATAAAGAAGTATAATAATTAAACGACAATTTTCTAAGACGCTTCGCAAAGTCAGGCCTATCAAAGCAAAAATGTCCAAACTATAAGTAAGACAAACAATCTTGGAAGATCTGTTTTGGAAATCCACAATTGTGTGGGTATACCATAAGTTCTTTCATGAGACCTTAAATAGGAAAAGTATAAGCTTGACAAAGACATACATTCTAGTTATAAAGCCAATGGTTATTATATAGGCACTTTAGAGACCATTAGTAGACCCTAAGGGGGAGAGTAAGCAATAAACGGAAGTACTGTTATCTGAATTCTAGAGTAAAGGTTGGAAAAGAAGTACTAACCTACAACAATATTAAGCCATATTTTCATAAGGTTAAAAGAATCCATCATTACTAAGGTACTTTCAGAAGTATGTCTGGATGAAAGATTAAAGTTTACCTCAAGATAGTAGGACTCAAACCTTAAGTCAATTAATAAAGGGAAGTTGAAGAAGTACTTAAGGTAATAATAAAAGATTATCTAAAGCCTCCTAAGGTAAAAGCTTAAGTGTGATAAAATAGATTAATCCTAGCAGATTAATTCTAGAGGAAACAACTCTTATGTGATCCTTAAGAAGTAATAAAGCATATCCAATTGGACATGTGTAGAGAAACAAGAAATTCCAATGGGTATGGAATAAATGTGTTCAAATCCAATCTTTAGAAGGACTATCATTATAAACCATTCAAAGAAAAACCAAATATAGTCTTTTGAACACAACTATTGGCTAACAGAAATTTAAAACCCTATTTTAGTGAGACTCCCTAGACCTTACATAATATCATAAAGAAGATTGATGATCAAGTTAAGGAATTGGATTAGGATCTAATCAGGATAAGGAACTAAAGAAGAGACCCCAATTAAAGGATTTTGTAATAAGGATATATCCCTAAGGGACTAAAGTAAAAGGAACTTTGGAGTATTGGAGACACCAAGTTAAAGATTGTTGAGTATGATTAGAATTCAAGGAAAAGGATCTGGATATGGAATACCACAATTATTTCCATTCGAGGTTACCATGGAGTTGAGAAATGTCATCACCAATACAAGAAAATTCCTAAGTTCAAAACGTGAGAGTAAAGAACTTCGAGGATGAAGTTTATTTTAAGGGGGAGAGTCTGTAACATCCCAGGATTAGCACCTAGAATTATAGAGGACGCATGTGTGTGCATTGCATTCATGCATCAGAAAATCCGGGGAATTTTCGTGCAAAACTAAGAAGCTATAAAGGGATCGAGGTCTCTCTTGTTCTGATAGAAACATCAGGGCGGTTGTGATAGATTCTGACATGACCTTTAGGTATTATCTCTGTTTTTGAGGAATAGAATTTGAAATTTACTTTGAATTTCCAAATTCAATTTAAACTTCGAATTTAGAAATTCAGAAATAATAATGCTATAATTAGGTAAAAATAAATAATGATATAAAACAATTCTTTATTATAAGAATACAATAAGTATTACATTGTTCCTTTACAATAAAAGAATAAGAGTAAATTTCAATTAAGAAATGAATCAAACAATAGAAAAGAAATTACAACAATGAAATAAACAAGATATAAACATTACAAGATTCAAATTTCATATAGAAAGAAAAATTTAACTTTATTAATGTATACAATATTACATTGATTTTACAACAGAAAATAATTACAAAAGAAATAAAAGGAAAAGCCTACACTAATCCTGATCTAAGTGTTTTTTATGTTCTTTGAAACTTCTTGTACCTGTAACATAAACATTAAAAAAATAAAGAAAAATGAATTAGTATTAATTGGATTGCTCTCAGTTTTAAACAGTGAAATGCACTATTCATATTACATCGCTGAGCAATTTCAAATATAGGGACAAATTGCATCAAATGTAGTATATGTCCTTTTAAAATCTTAGTGGCCTCAGTGCCACATCATTGGCCTAAGATGGACAAGTTTCACCTGTAAATAACCACTTGGCAGTACAGAAATAAGGATCAAACCAAGATAATACCAAGCCAGCCAAAGCACATCTAAAGAGAATCTCTTTCAAGCCAAGCTCATCCATAGGCACAAGTCCTAGGAATTGAAGCTTGCACTATATGGGGCCCAACTGTAAGCAACACTGTCATACATGCAATTGATGTATTGTCAACACAGCAGGGAGAGTACCAGGTACAAAGAAGGATAAAATTAGCCGTAGCTAGCAAGAAGCCACCGACACATATCATACCATTTCTCCCCACCATCAAATCATCACCTATTCTCGCTAGCTACCACCAGGAACCACAATCCACACTATATAACCAACAAGATGTGTTGGTGAAAGCATAGGAAACAGACCAAGGAGGAGAAGGTTAGGAGGAGGAAAACATCTGCAATAGATCAAGGCCACAATACTATCTACTGCAACAGTCGGATTCTGGAGTCAAGCCCAGATACCAGGAAGAGCAGATTTATCAAGTGGAAGAAGTAGATCAAGATCCAAAAACATGTGACCCTGAAGGACAAGCATCAGGTTGACCACCCATATCATCAATAATATTTGTTCATACCAGTTCCATTAGAAAATATTTTGGGAGTTTTGAGATTGTTCTCTAATAGGCATAGAGATGTTATGCTTGTCTCATCATTGAACTTCTAGGCATAAGTAGTATTTGTCTATCTTATTTCCAAATAAAAACCTCAGCCTTAGCATCATTGGCAACCCAATTGAAGTCTCCTGGATAACTCATCCCAACAGTTAACTACCTAGTGAGAGTTACCCCTGTGTACACTCCAAAGGGAGGCATCACAGTGGCAGGTGCACTAGCAGCAGACACAAAGTTGACCAAACCAAAAGAACATCCAAACTAGGTATACTAAATCCATGGACCATCTGTAAGACATCTCAAATAATTTCCCTATCTAAACCAGCTAGAGATTATCAAATCATGGGCATAGTCCACAAACAAGTAAACCATCTGGTCTTATCAAGTTTATTCAAGCACAAGTGATATCTATTTTTTTCTACAAATATGTGCCTCAGCCTTTTGATCACTGGCCAGAGAATTTCAGATCATTAGCCACATACAAGCCATCTCAAATAAATGGTTCCATTTCCATTTATATAGGTACTAGAGTGCAGCAGATCATGCTATTTAGATAACCACTGTGCACACTCAAATTTGAGGCACCACAGGGACATCTACATTAACACAAGACACTATTTTATCTTATATCATCTTCCTAATAGGATAGTTAGGAATCAATAAAACCTATACAGTCATGTTGCCAGCCCTTATTCAATAAGAAACAATAGATAAAACCATCTCAAACAAATTCACATCATATTCCTAAGAATCAGTATCTATACTTAATAATCATGTTACTAAATCAAAGATTCAGACAAGTATAGAAGCATTACACTATGACCATAAATAGTAGGGTATGGCACTATAACCAAAATTTATACCCAATTGAATTCAAAGACACAATTGCACACCATTGATCTATCTATAATAAGTGGATAACCAATTAAAATCATCTTTCTAGTTAAACAACTAGAAATCATGTAATTTCCTGCAATTGAACTGATACATGATATTGATCATCATTAAAGTATAATTTCAGTAACCACCAAGTTCAGAACATCAGAATTTCATTTCACAGATTTAATACATGGGCCAAGAATGCTTTAATCATCCAAGTTGAGGCATTAGATCTAACCTAGCAACATCAGTAGTATATCCCCAAGGTCACAGTATCTGTAGAAAATGGATCCACAAGAGCTATCCAACCAATCATCACCACTAGCGGCAGAACCACTAACCAACTTAGTACCACTAGGGCATCTACTCATCCAAATTGAGGAACCATAGCCAGCAAGCTAAAAGGAGTAATCAATCATGGTATAAAGGAAGATACACTCCCAGGGATAAACACCACAGAAGTGGATACTAAAGTCAATAAAAGTCACTTGCCAAGATCACAGCCACCATTATTTTCAACAGGAAAATAAATCAACTTTTGAACCCATTATTATGCCATAGTCAAAATATTGTTCAATAAAGAACTACATTATGAATCCATTCAAACCAAGAACTGGTTTGTATTCTAACCAATCTTTGCAAACCAAGTACATATACAGTATTGGTCAATCTAATTGATTTGGATGCTAAAATTCAAACAATTTCCGTTGCAAAATAACATTGAACCAACATCCCATTTATATCAAATTAACTCTATCCCCAATCAGATGACTGAGTAGCAAAACAATTCCAAGATTTCCTGAACCTTGACCACTGTACACTAGGTTCTATCACAATCCAACAGGTGGTCATAGTGGAGATAAAACTCACTGTGGGTGCCGAGCACCTAGAGTGGAGGCGTGATGTAGTCATAGGTGTCGCAGCCAATGCTCGGGGCTGCGCCACGGCGCCGTCCCTCCGGCATCAGGAATCGGAGTAGACCACAACAGTTGCTGCAGTACCACACCGCCATAAAAAGTGTAGGAGCAGCGAGTTGGGGTCGAGGTAGGGGAGGTCATGTTCTCCCTCGAGCAGTAGCCAGGGGCCTGCGAAGTCGCGCTGGCGACCTAGCTGAACCATACGGCTAGGGTTTTGCGGGGGCGCACACGGGGAAGCAGCGCGACTGCTAGGCACCACATCGGAAGGGAATCGAAGAAGGAGAGAGAGGCATGGTGGCGCTGGGAGATGCTGGTGATAGCCGATGAGGTAGGCGCCAACGCTGGCAGTAGTGCAGCATCGCCAACGGCTAGGAGGGGCGAGGCGTGCGTGCATGTGATGAGTGTGGGCGTGGATGTCGCGTGACGGAGAGATGGGCCGAGGTAATGTTATCCACCGAGCCTGGCCTAGCTGGGCCGAGCCGTCCGAGGCGGCTAGCTAAACAGGCTCTAGCTGGATCCTTTGGGTCTGGTTCTAAAATAGAAAAAGAAAAAAATCAACTAAAGAATAAAATAAATATTACCAAAATGCCCTTGTGACAGTTAAAGCTCTACAAAATTATATAAAAATCATAAAAATATATATAGTATATCTAAATAATCACAAAAATGAGATCTATGAAAGAAAAATATATAACCACTTGTTTGAGTTAAACAAAATACCACCAAATGTTAAAGCCACAAGAGTTCTCAATAAATTATAACAATCTAAGAAAATTTCCAAAAAATTAATAAAAATCATTTTTGTGTATAAAAATAAATCTACTATTTTATAAAAATAATAACTTAGTTTTTTTATATAAATAAAATTTTAAAGTAATATTCAAAGACAATTGATCCTTTATGGAATTTTATAAATATAAAAATAATACTCAAAAATAAATAAAAAATCATTTTCAAGGTATTGAATAAATATATTACACTAGAAAAATACTAAATATATTTGTAGAAAAGTTTTTAATAGTTTAAAGTAATAAATCCTTATCTATTATCTATTTTTGAATATTCTTTAAGAACATTTCTTAAGTAAGAAATAATTATATTTCTTCAGAAATATTAATACCCTAAAATCAAATTACTAAAGTTCTAAACCATAACTAAGGTTTATAAGAAAACTTAAGTGTAAATTATTAACTTTATAATGTTTTGAAACCTTAAATAAATATTTAAAACCACAACCTTCAACATAACTTTATAAGCATTCACGTAAATGTAAAGGGAATAATTCCACACCTTAGTCATACTTATCATAAATCCAAAACTTGAGAATTATCAAAACAAATTACACCTTAAGTTTATTTTTTTTAAAGTTAACTTTAGTCTCAAAGCTTATAAACATCATGTCTAATAAATTACTTATGTTTTTATATATAACTTTGGTCTATTTCAATTATGACATAAAGCATCTCAAGTCCAAACTAATCACTCAAACACCAAAATACATTGATCACGTTCTATTAACAATAAATATTGTTTAAACCTTAGAAAGGAAATCTTTTCTTCAAATGTTATTCTTTTTTCCACTTCAAACAATAATATCATAATAAGTTCTTCAACTCTTAACAACTCAAACCAAGGACTTTTGTCATAGTCATCAGATAACAATTAATCATAAACACATTATTTTATCCTTTAATTGTGTATATTAGGTTGTTAACACTTAAATTCTTTATAAATACCATTACTTGTAAAGTAAAACTTGAAGATAAATCAACTCTTAGAATAATTACCTAAACTCACTTCACTCAAAAGTATTGGGGATTCACTTTGGGAGTTCTACAAAATGCATAGCATTACTTATGCATAATTGCATACTGCTTCTTTAAACATTAGTCCTTACCGGACCAATGATGCTGATTTCAGATATTGGATGTTATATTGTCTCAAAGACCGTGATTGCATAATTTTGAATCACAAAAGGCAAGTTCACACTTGCTCATGTCCTTTGATTATTTTCTGTAAAGTATTTTGCAAATATAGTGTTGTCATCACCTGCATTTGAAAAAGGGACATAAAACACTATTTTCATAATAATATGATTATAGGTTATTTACCTTGAGGTAATAATCTATTATGAAAGTTCTGGTGGTAAAGTAACATATTATCTAGGACTTAACAACCAATGTCGCCAGTGATTCTTGCGCCGTATATTACGCGTTAACCATGAGATTTGGAATGGGACAGAGAAGTCAGCTGTATCCTTTTCCTCTCGTATGGAGGCAAGACGACCTTAACGTGACGTTGTGATTCCTTGTGCGGATCCAACATATGGGTGGGCACCCTTATGCCCCACACTTTTGGTGTCTAGATTATCTATGAATGGTGTTTAGGGGTATAGTCCATTTAAAGGGTACTTGCCTGGGCATCACCAGGTCATAGAGTCTTCGGGAACTCATCAGAGTTTTAGCCTGCCCAAAAGGGGGCTTAACGAAGGTGAGCTGGCCCCGAAGGATCATGCAGACATATGAGGTCGTGGAGAGGGCAGTGATTGGATTAGATCTTAGACTGGGCCCCATACCAAGGAAGTATGGACAAGGTCATGACTTGGTTGTGCAACAATGCTAAGGTCTCTCATGGGTAAAGCAACACACCTCTGCAGAGTGTAAGAACTGTAACTTGTTACTCCCTGTTCCGGGAAGGAGCTGCGAATGCTGCGGGAAAGGAACTCCATGGAAGTTCTAGTAAACCCGTGAAGGCTGACGGACATAGCTTTTCAGAATAAAAGCAACCTTTGAAGAAATGTTTACGAAAACTTGCATTGCCTATGACCTATGGTTTGTGGCTGTAGTTATAGTGCATCGGACACTCCTTTCTAATGAACTTGCTGAGTACGCTCGTACTCAACGTATCTTCTTAACCCTTGCTAGATTCTGAAGCCAATACAAACGACGTCTACATCAACTTCTACTCAAAGAAGTCTTCATCAACAGCTCAATTCTCCAATACAAACAACATATACATCAACGCAAGTGAAGACGAAGTTACTGAATAGTTAGGAATATAATCTCTAGCCATAGAACCTATTTTTGTAGTGTATTGCAATAGCAGCAATGCCAGACCAATAGTTTAGATTCTAGTTTTATTACTATGATAGTTTTTGAGTTATTTATTTCTGATTCTTCTTTGTAAGAAGTTTCTTTCTCTCTCTTTAACCTAGAGTTTTCTATGGATCTTATGTAAAGAGTTGAGTTGTAACCTATAGTCATGTCTTGGACCTGCTGTGTTTCTGTTGTACCACTCTGAGGGATGTAATACTAGTGAACGGTGTTTCATTGGTGTTATGTCAACGACTATAGTGTACTACATCATGCAGTGGTATGCTGGGTCACCGCAAAGAAGGAAGCAAGCAAACATGCAATAGATCTAGTAGCAAACGGTGTTTCAATGCTTAGAAACAAGGCCTAGGGATCATACTTTCACTAGTGAACACTCTCTCATATAAATATCCTCTCTTAATGATACTACTCTTAACTACTCTCCGGTTGGACACTCGAATCCATGGTAGGGCTATAACAGCATACCTCAAAGTCCGCCTTCTCCAATCTAGATAACTCCATGCTGTCACCTTGAGCGCTAGATGGTTCCAACAAACACCACAATTTCATAGAGACATCCAACTCCAAATATAACTCATAAAAAATATTCAATCTAGCCAAAGTGCCACACACGGTATGCACGCTATCACTTTCACACACGTGGGGAAAAGCATAGATCTATTAAAGCACAAAGAGTATTTATGTAGACTCAAACCTACGTGCCACCATGGTGTGCACGCTGTCACTTTCACACACATGGGGAGAGAAGATATCTATTGAAGCACTTGAGTAGCAAGGTAGATCTACTTGATTACAAAGCTCATGATCACAATATGACCATGTATAGAGAGAGAGATGAACACATAGCTACCGGTAGAGCCCTTAGCCTCGAGGAAGAACTACTCCCTCCTCATCATGGGAATCAGCAACGGTGATGAAGATGGCGATGGAGATTGATGGAGATGGCTCCGGGGGCACTTCCCCATCCCGGCAGGGTGCTAGAACAGAGACTTTCTGTCCCCCGAATCTCCCTTTCGGTGGCGGCGGCGCTACAGAGGTTTTTCTGGACGTATGATGGATTATTTAGGGTTTTCTCCCCGGGGGCTTCTTATAGGCGAAGAGGCGAGGCTGGGAGGCGGCCGGAGGGGCCACACCCTGCCCAGGCATGGGTCCACCCTAGCTCGCACCTGGGGGGTGTGGTGGCCCTCTGGCACCTCTCCGTATCCCCTTCTGGCTTCGTGGTGCCTACGGTAAAATATTGACTTTGGCTTTTGTCCCGTCCAATTCCGAGAATATTGATTTTCTACCTTTCTAGAACAAAAAACATAAGAAAACAAGCAACTGGCACTGTGGCAACTTGTTAATAGGTTAGTTCCAGAAAATATATAAAAACACCTCAAAGTGTAGACAAAGTAAAGCAAAGTAGATACTAAACAAGCATGGATCATAAAAAATTATAGATACATTTCTGACGTATCAACTCCCACTCAAAACAATATCCCTCACTTTTTTTAGTAACCACACGAACCAAATCAACTACATCAAGTCCGATCATCACAAGACATAATGCAGTTTCAAAGGCTAACAATCAACATGTTCATCATATCTACTATATGACTCATGCTTTACCTTTTGGTGATCCATGTTCCGAGACCATATCTATACATGCTAGGCTCGTCAAGATAACCTTAGTTTCCGCATGAGCAAATCTGGCTTGCTCCATTGTATACACTCGCAGAATCTAACACACCCGATCATCACGTGGTGCTTCGAAACAACTAGTCTTGGCAGCGGTGCCTACTAAGGACGGACACTTTATAACTTGATAGTTTGTGAGTGGGATCATCTTATACGTGATCTAAGCAATACAAGATGCACAAAAGGATTAACATCACATGCAATTCAAAATATGTGATATGCTATGGCCTTTCTTCTTGTGATTCCGATCTCCATCTTCAGGCACGAACATGATCTCCATCATCACCGGCGTGGCATCACGGTCAATGGCACCACTCCATGGTTGTCGTCCACCAGCATCAACTATTACAACTACTTTGAATAATAGACACATAGGTCTTAACGAAATTAAAAGATAACCATAAGGCTCCTGCCGGTTGCCGACTTACAATAAGGAACATTGCATACATCATATATAATCACAATCATGGCCATATCACATCACAGCACACCCCTGCAAAACAAAGTTAGACGCCTCTAATTTTCTTTGCATGTTTTACGTGGTTTGGGGCTTTCAATAAGTACCGTTCCAACTTACGAAAAAGAACCACAACGTTGATACTAGTATTGTCGATCACCTGTTGTAAATTGAATCTTCACTATGTTGGGAGAAACAGGCACCTGCAAAGCCACTTATGCAATACAAGTTGCATGTCAAGCGTGGAGAAAGTCTTATGAACGATGTCATGTAAGGTTAGCCCGGGCCGCTTCATCTCACCATCCCACAAGATGCAAAGTACATAATAAGCAATTAACAACAAAAGCATCAACGCCCACAATGACCATTGTGTTCTACTCGTGCAACAGATCTACATATAGACACGACTCTGATACCACTATAGGGGTACGTAGCATGGAAAACAAAAAAATTCTACCCCATGAACACACACAAGCCAAGATATATCTACTAGATTATAGCAACGAGTCGATAGAATACTCACCCTCGAAGATTCCAAATCGGTTAACGAGAGTAGATTCTCATGGGTGACGTAGTCGTTCACTTGCCGATCTCAAGATCGCGTAGACGATCCTTCGGCGCCGCGTTCCGGCATCACTCCTGTAGTCGGTCACACGTTCGGTACTTGATGAAGACATTACTCTCCCTTGTTCCAGCAGGCAGCAGAGGTTGTAGCTCTCTCCTCGTGATTCCAGCAGCACGGCCACGTGGTGTCGGAGTTTAGAGGGGAGATCCCGCAGGGCTTCGCCTAAACTAGTGCGAGTAGGAGGGAGTTTAGGGGTTCCTCGGCGACTAGGGTTTAGAGTCCAAGGGAGGAGGTGGTAGCCGGCAGCGGCAATGGCGACGGTGGCGGCGTGGCGGTGGCTTGGGGCTAGGGTTTAGAGTTGTGGTGCTTGAGGGGCAGCCTCCTCCCCTATATTTATGAGAGGGAGGGTGATGGCTGTGAAATATAGCCATCCACGTCCGCATTTAAACTAGATATTATTCATATATTTGATGAAATATCTCTCTCTTTCGTGCCACTAATGCCTAATGATCAGAGGGGTATGGAATCCTTTCTTGCTATTTTTGCCTGCATAGATAATGACGTATTATGAAGGGAATCACTACATAAATACCAAAGATACGAGATTTCCAACACGCCAAAGAAACCAGGATCCATGAGGAGGCAACTGCAAGTTTAACGACAAACTATATGGCCCGCCGTCGTATAGTTGTGTCTGTATAGTTTGCACCGATCTCCTTAGGTCAAACAGAACAACTTTCGTGATGGGACCCTTATATAAAGACTCTTCAGGCGACGAGAAACGAGCCGCCGACTCCACAACATCGCTTCTTTCATCCTCAATTCTCCCTGCCGCCACGCCGGAGGAATAGATCTAGATCTAAACTTCTAAACCCTTCTCCACCACCGTAGCCATCTTCCACCACTTGTAATAGTAGATCTCATCTCCAATTGCCAACATTGTAAGAATATTTGCTATCAACCTTATGATCTCTATTACAATGTTTATGATTGTTGATATGTTGGAAACGTATCTATAATTTTTGATGCTCCATTCTTGTTTAGTATCTACTTTGCTTTACTTGTCCACACTTTGAGGTGCTTTTTACATGTTTTTTGGTACTAACCTATTAACAAGTTGCAATAGTGCCAGATGCCTGTTTTCTACTGATTTTGGTTTTAGAAAAGTTAGTAAAGAAATATTCTCGGAATTGGACGGGACAAACGTCAAAGTCAATTACTTTCCGTGGGGAACAAGAAGTCCAGAGGAGAGCTAGAGGGGCCTTGAGGCGGTGGGCCCGCTACCCAGGCTTGAGGGTTTGGTGGCCATGGCCACCTCCCAGTCTTGCCCCTTCGCCTATAAGAAGCCCCCGATGCAGAAACCCTAGGTACCCGATCAGAAATCCATGAAACCATCTGTAGCCACTGCCACCATCATCCCTAGATCGGGGGGATCTGAAGTTCTTCTCGGCACCCTGCCGGAGGGGAGATCATCCCGGAGGCCT
Source organism: Avena insularis (assembly GCA_023614405.1). Taxonomy (NCBI): domain Eukaryota; kingdom Viridiplantae; phylum Streptophyta; class Magnoliopsida; order Poales; family Poaceae; genus Avena; species Avena insularis. The sequence goes on along the minus strand of CM042693.1, from coordinate 58,306,995 downwards.
TCTCTCCGCTATGATGCGTGAGTAGTTCCACCTTGGACTATGGGTTCATGTAGTAGCTAGATGGTTGTATCTCCTCCTTTGTGCTTTCATGTATAGATCTTGTGAGCTCCGTTCATGATCAAGATCTAATCTATTTGTAATCATGCATGTTGTGTTTGCGGGGATCCGATGGATATTGAGATTATTATGTTGGTTTGATTAATGGTTTTATTTTTATGATCTATCATGCCTGTGTTGTTTGTGATCTTGCATGCTCTCCGTTGCTAGTGGTTATCTTGGCCAAGTAGTTGCTGGTGACTCCAAGAGGGGGTATTTATGCTCGATAGTGGGTTCATGCCTCTAGTTTCCAAGGGAAGTGGCAATAATCTCTTTGGTTATAGATGTGATGTTGCTACTAGGGAGAAAACAACGGTCTCTTGTTCATGGAACATGTGGACTGTTTACCTTACACACTTTGCTTAAAGCAGATGTCTGTTACTTGCAACTTAATACTGGAGGGGGTTCGGATGATAACCTGAAGGTGGACTTCTAGTCATAGATGCAGTTGGATGGCGGTCTATGTATATTGTTGTATTGCCCAATCAACCTCATAGGATCTTTGTGACTAGTAATTGCATTGTTATGCCTTGCTCAGTTCCTGTTAATTGCCCCGCTGTAATTTGTTTACCCTTCATGCCATGTTGTTTATTTAAGGAGAGCACCTCTAGTGAACTATGGACCTCGGTCCAATCTTTACCATTGATACATCTTCCACTGTTACTGTTTACTTGCTGCAAACCACCATTACCTTCCACACCATACGTTTAATCCTTTGTTACAGCAAACCGGTGAGCTTGACAGCCTCACTGATCCGTTGGGGCAAAGTCTTGAGTTTGTGTTGTGCAGGTCTCCGCGTTGCTTGCAATACCCGCGTGACGTTTCCTTCCTCCTACTGGTTCGATAACCTCGGTTTCTTACTGAGGGAAACTTGTTGCTGTGCTGCTTCATACCTTGCTCTTGGGGTTTCCAACGAAGCGTCCCACGACAAGTGGTGGGCGCCATCAAGCTTTTTCTGGCGTCGTTGCCGGGGAGGATAAGGACTTCTTCACTAGGGGAGTCCTTCACTTCCTTTCTCTTTACTTTGTTTTTAGTGCTTTGTTTCTTTTGTTTGGTTTTGTTTGCCTATTTTAAAAAAAACCCAAAAAAATTAGTCTAGTTTGGTTTGCTTGCTTTATCAAAAACACAAAAAATTAGTTCCTGCTCTAGCTGCTGCTGCTATTTTTGGCTTGCCCACCTTAGCCAAAATGAACTCTGCTGAGAACACCAAGTTGTGTGACTTCACTAGCACCAACAACAATTATTTACTTAGCACTCCTATTGCTCCACCTGCTCCTGATGCTACCTTTTATGAAATTAAGCCTGCTTTGTTGAATCTTGTGATGAGAGAGCAATTTTCTGGTGCTGGTTCTGATGATCCTGATGCCCATCTGAATAGCTTTGTTGAACTTTATGAGATGCAAAAGTATAAGGATTTAGATGGAGATATTATTAAGCTCAAGCTTTTTTCCTTTCTCTTTGAGGGGAAAAGCTAAAGAATGGTTGCTTTCTTTGCCTAAAAATAGTATTGATTCTTGGACTAAGTGCAAAGATGATTTTATTGGAAAGTACTACCCTCCTGCTAAGATTATATCTATGAGAAGTGATATTATGAAATTTAAACAGCTTGATAGTGAACATGTTGCTCCTGCTTGGGAAAGAATGAAATCGTTGGTTAAGAATTGCCCTACTCATGGACTCACTGCTTGAATGATTATCCAGACTTTTTATGCAGGCTTGAACTTCTCCTCAAGAAACATGTTGGATTCTGATGCTGGAGGCACCTTCATGGGCCTCACTTTGGGTGTTGCAACAGGGCTCCTTGATAATATGATGGTTAACTACTCTGAATGGCATGTTGAGAGAGCTCCACATGGTAAGAAGGTAAATTCTGTTGAGGAAACTTCCTCTTTGAGTGAAAAGATTGATGTTATTATGGCTATGCTTGTTAATGGGAAAGCTCCTTTAGATCCTAATAGTGTTCCCTTAGCCTCTTTGGTTGCTCAAGAAGAGCAAGTTGGTGTGAACTTCATTAGAAACAACAATTTCAACAACAATGACTATAGGAACAATTTTGGTAGCAACAACAATTATAAGCCTTATCCTCCTAATAATGGCAATTCCTATGTAAGCTCTTACAATAATGCTATAAGTGCCCCCTCTGAACTTGAAGTCATGCTCAAGGACTTTATTAGTAAACAAACCACTTTCAATAAGACTATAGAGGAAAATCTTTTAACTGTTGAGAAAAATATATCCTCTTTGTCTGAAGCTCAAACTTCCTTGGTTAATAAAATGGCTGCTAAACCAGAAAATATGGAAAACACCTTTGCTACTGCTCATGCCATACAAGTTACTATTGATGAAAATGTTAGGCTATTAGCTCAACTTCATGCTAAGTGGGAAAGGGAAGCTGGAATTGATAGAAATAATAGTGTGTGCACTCTCATCACTAAACCACAAGTAGTCCCTATTCCCACTCCTACTATGCCTAAGCCTGTTGAGCCTACTACTAGTGATGCTAAGTTTGACTTTGATATTGATGGTTGCAATATTTCTGAAGTGATTATGTTCCTGCAAAAGCTTGCTAGAAGTCCTGATGCTAGTGATATGCATGTTGCCTTTACCAAACACATTACAGATGCTCTTGTTAAGATTAAGGAAGATAAACTAAGCACAAAGCTTCTATTCCTAGGAAAGTAGAAGATAGTTGGGAACCCATTATTAATATGCAAGTGAATGCCTTTGATCTCAAAGCTTCATGTGATCTTGGTCCTAGTGTCTCTATTATGTCTAGGAAGATTTATGAAATGCTTGATTTGCCACCATTAGAAGATTGTTATTTGGATGTCCCACTCAATGATAATGTTAAGAAGAAACTCATGGGGAGTGTTAATGATGTTCTTATTATGGTTAATAATGCTTATGTCCCTGTGGATTTCTATGTTTTGGATGTTGAATACAATGCTTCTTGTCCTATTACTTTGGGAAGACCTTTTCTTAGAAAAGTTGGTGCCATCATTGATATGACAGAAGGCACCATCAAATATCATTTTCCATTCAAGAAAGGTATTGAACACTTCCCTATGAGGAGATAGAAGTTGCTTTTTGCTCCTCCTTTGAAAGCAAGATTTGATGTTAATGCTTATTCATTTGAAAATACTTGCTTCTTGTGCCTAACTTAAAGGATTTAAAGAAAAGTACTTGTTGGGAGATAACCCAAGAGTTTCCTTGAATCTTGGAAGTTATTACTACTGTAATGACCTCTCCTTATCCTTTTTGTTTGCTTTTTGTGCCAAGAATGACCTCTAATGAGAGGGAAGTAAGATTCGGGGAGTTGCTGTCCCGAAACAGATTTCTGTCCTCCAGATTGAGCTCAAAATTTACGAATAAATCCCCCATTATGTTAGCTAACTTTCGTTAGTTCAACGCTTTTTGATTGAGCAACAGAAGATGTTCAAAAAAATCGGTTTCTACCTGCTGGTCTATTTTGACAGATTTCTTCCATTATTTGCATTTGCTTCTTATTGATTCCTTTTTTAGATCTTTTCAGGTAAATTGAGTTTTTTGAAGGAGTTACTACAGTAGATTATGTTCTTGGTGAAAAGCTTTGCTATTTCAAAGCTTCGCTAGTGGTCTAATATCTTTTGAATAAACTAATGTTGCTAATGAAGATTGTGTGAAGTTTTGTATGAACGAAAAATTTCAGGTGTAGAGAGAGAATGATGCAATGAGATGAAGAATGGACAAAAGATCAAGCTTGGGGATGCCACCATGGTGTAACCCCAAGAAATATCCAAGAGGTACAAGTGTCAAAGCTTGGGGATGCCCAAGGCATCCCCTTCTTCATCAATAAAAAGCTCAGGTCTGTCTAGACACTTCGTTTTATTGTTTCATGCACAGTTGTGTTGTTCTTAGAGCGTCTTAGTTTTCGTTTGCTTTGCTTAGTTTGCTTTAGTAGTTTGGACCCCCGTTCTCGCTGTGTTGTTTTTGCAAATAAGTTTGCTTGGTGTTTGGAAAGGAGTAGTAAGTTCTTGCTTGAAGTGCAAGAGGAGCTTGCATTGACTGTGACTTAGACTTTAGCATGACATGCTAGGTTGTTTTTGCATTATGCTTAGTAATTATTGTTGTAGCATGTCTTGTTCCAAACAATTGGGATTGCTTAGTGTGCCTTGAAGAAATTATGCGTTGTTTTAGCATGCAAAAGCATAGTATTGTGGTATTCTCCTTTGATGCTTTGCTTGGGTTGACTTGGCACATGCTTACACCATGTTATGACTCTCACAAGTCACCATTAGCCTCTATGATCATTTAGTCCTTGACTTGTAGTACCATTCTTTGCTTTGATTAGCATGCTTTGTTGCACTGCATGATTTTGGCCATTATTGCTCTCTTAGTTGGTTGCTCCCAGTCTTTTGCAAGCCTCCACTTGTATGAGTAAGTTCTACTCATGCCTCCAACTCCCAACAAACCAAGTTATTCCAAAGAGTCCATTATAAACTCCTATGCATGGTGTGTTACACCATTCCAAGTATATTCTTGTTTTCAGCTACCTTCCAATTAAAAACTATTTTGTTATGTGAAAACTTAGTGATTAAAGCCCTCACGAACTTGATGGCACACTTTATTTTCGCCCCCAATAAACTTGAACCATTGTGACAACTTTGTTGTATATTCTTGCACTTATAAGTTGGAATTAGCAGAACCGTGTTGTCACGGGGAACGTTTTCAACATTGCACTTGTACCTTGTTATACTCAGTTGATATCATGTTCTTTTGTCTATGGATGTCACTGGTGTGAAATAAAGAGGGGACTTGTAAGTCCATGGATCTTGTATCCTGTGTTAGAGAAACGCCTGGGCCGCTAGCCTAAGCCATGCCTAATCATGGTGGAAACTTGCAGCATCACCATAATGAGCTATCTATGAAGCATCCTCAATAAAAAGCTATGCATATGGTAAATAAAAAGATTGCTGAGATGTTCATTGTCTTCTTGCCTTGTCATTTTGGTTATGGGAAAGCTCCTGTACCATGTGCAAGGGGTACCCCGTTGGCGGTTCTCAATGATATGCAAATACTTACAATGACAAGAACTTACCTGGACCCAAAGTTGAGTATGCATGAGGTGTGGCCCTCGTATTCAAGGGACTTGAGATTGCAAACTTATACTTTGTCAAGCATATACTCCAGCTTTGCCACTTTAACCTTAACCACTTCAAGATGCTTATGATAGGGGCAATGAGGGCTGAAAGCTAACAAGTACCATATTTTTTGGAAGTTCTTTTTGAAACTTGTAATCCCTGCTTCCTTTACAAAAAGGCCTTTCTTTCACCACTATTGAGTTTCCACCTTCTTGAAGGGAATATGCCTTGAGAGGCAATAATAAAGTGTTTATTATGTGTATTCCAAGTATATGATAGATGTTTATTTTGCATGCTATAATTGTATTAATAAGAAAACGTTAATACATGTGTGTTTAATAAACAAACAGAAAGTTCCTATTTGTGCCTCTCTCATAAACTAGTTCGTTGATTAACAAGATGATCACAGATTCCTGATCATAGACATTGGATGTTGTTAATAACGAGATCACAACATTAGTGTAATGGTGTGATGAACATTCATCCGAAGTATAGCATTACGATCAAAGTCATTGAGTTTATATTGCTATAAACAACTTACGAAGTAGTCCTAATCCTTAGACCATGAGATCATGCCAATCACTAACACCGGAAGAGTTTCTTGTTGACATCAAACGTCACACCGTAATTGGGTGATTATAAAGATGGCTTGAAAGCTACTAAAGTGTTATGTTGAGAATCATGGATCAAGAGTGGAATTTGTTCATCCCGATGACGGATAGATATACTCTAGGCCCTCTCGGTGATATCACATTTGTTAGCTTGCAAGCAAGTGATTTGATCACTAGAATGTTATATCACGGGAACGAGAAAATAGTGCATGTCAGTAACGAGATCAAACTAGGTATGGAGATACCAATGATCGAATCTCGGACATGTAATATATCGTGAAACAAAGGGATTAAGATACAAGCATAAAAGGTTCCGACGATCACAGGAAAGTCATCGTTGAATGTGTGGGAGTCAGTATGGATCTCCAGGTCCCGCTACTGATTATTGATTGGAGAAGGTTCTCGATCATGTCCGCATTATTCGCGAACCGTAGGATGACACACTTAAGGGACACTGACATCCAGTTGGAGCAAATGTTTCATGCCAAAAGAATTAACAAGCACATGAATTTATTTCACTAGATACCGAAACAGGTTTTCGGGTGAAATTGCATAAAGAGGTTATGCATGTGAAATAGAATTCTAGCAAGGGGTTATTTGTGAATGTTTGTCATTAAAGTAATTGACAAAATTCTGAATAAAATAGAAGAGTTTTATTTAATGAGAGTTTTCATTAAATTTGGTGGAAATTTAATGGCAAGTTTGAGTGGGATTTTGAGTGGAGGGATTTGAATGGATTTTTGTGAGTGGAGTATCCACCCACATGAATGAAGGAGGGGAGGGGGCAACCCCCATGGCCGACGGCCACCCCCTTGGGTGCCCCCCTCATCCTATAAAAGGCACCCCCTCTCCTCTCTCTCACTCACACCTCCTCGTGAAGGATCTCTCTCTCCCTCTAGAATTTATCCCCCATGGTCTCGGACTAGCGAGATACATGTTCCCGGTGGCTATTCGGCAAGAAAGGGTTGTGCTTCCGCTGCATCGCTGGAGAGAGGAGGCGGAGGTTGCTCGGTGTATTGTACGTGTGTGCGAGCACGGATGCGCTGCTACTTTGCGGCGCTAGGACTTCCTCTCGATCTTGAGATCGGCAAGAGATCGTCTACATCAACCACGAGTTGAACTCGTTAAGCTTTGTCGGTCTTCAAGGGTATGTTCTCTACGTATATACATCCGCCTGTTGTTTGTATCTAATAGATAGATCTTGGTACATAGTTCCCATCGTAGGAAATTTTTTGTTTTCTATGCTGCGAACCCTACACTTCTACCTTTAGGCACCATTAAGAGAGCATAGTTGTTATTCTGTGTGCAGTGTTCCAAAGCCTTTTAATTGATGCATATTGTGTTATTACTTGCTCTTGTGCTATTTGTTTCTAGTCACCCTTGTGAACTTTGCAGGTGTCCTATGCATTATATTGCTACTCTATGAGGGACAAACTTATTGCCACTATACTATGTTTTCTACATGTGAGACAAACAAACATTTTTTAATGCATGTTATTCATGATCTTTGTTTGTAGCTTGCCATGTTGCATGCATAGTTACTATGTCCTATTGTTAGAACTTCATCTTTCATGCACATGTTTAGAGTTCTTTGATCCCAGCTTTCAATGCTTGCAAATGGTTGGATCTTTATTTTGAGGGTGCATGTCACCTAAAAAATTATTCTGTTTATCACTTACCTACTCGAGGACGAGCAGGAGTTAAGCTTGGGGATGCTGATACGTTGGAAACGTATCTATAATTTTTGATGCTCCATGCTTGTTTTGTATCTACTTTGATTTACTTGTCCACACTTTGAGGTGCTTTTTACATGTTTTCTGATACTAACCTATTAACAAGTTGCAACAGTGCCAGATGCCTATTTTCTGCTGTTTTTGGTTTCAGAAAAGTTAGTAAAGAAATATTCTCGGAATTGGACGGGACAAAGGACAAAGTCAATTACTTTCCGTGGGGAACAAGAAGTCCAGAGGAGAGCCGGAGGGGCCAGCCAGGGGGGGCAGACCCACCCCAGGCGTGGGGGAAGGTGGGCCCACGCCTGGCTAGGGTTTGGTGGGCCTGTCCACCTCCCGGTCTCTCCCCTTCGCCTATAAGAAGACCCCGATGCAGAAACCCTGGGTACCCGATCAGAAATCCACGAAACCATCTGTAGCCGCCGCCACCATCGTCCCTAGATCGAGGGGATCTGAAGTTCTTCTCGGCACCCTGTCGGAGGGGAGATCATCCCGGAGGCCTTCTCTCCGGTATGATGCGTGAGTAGTTCCACCTTGGACTATGGGTCCATGTAGTAGCTAGATGGTTGTATCTCCTCCTTTGTGCTTTCATGTATAGATTTTGTGAGCTCCGTTCATGATCAAGATCTAATCTATTTGTAATTATTCATGTTGTGTTTGCGGGGATCCGATGGATATTGAGATTATTATGTTGTTTTGATTAACTAGTACAGTGGCCCGCGCATTCGCGCGGACATCATTTTTTATATTATTTAGAATATCTTACATTGTATAATATTCTTAAGCGGCATATAAAAGATGGATGGTATTATCCATTATTTTTACATAATATGTTCTCCTTATTTCATATGTATAGAACACATATTAGTAAACAATATGCTAAGTAAGTGGAATACAAAAGCATGTATCATTCAAAATTAAGGTTATTTCAAATATTGAGCAACTTGCCCTTTTCATTTTCTCACATAATGAATTGTTTAACCCCTATGGTTTAGCAAAACACAAATATTAATGGTATCTTAGAAAGATCAACCCCTATAATATGCATGGAGTGGAGGGGGAAACCCATAGAACTCATCTTATATGCAATGTAAATGAATATTAATACAAACCAGGAAAAATAATACTCCCTCCGATCCATAATAAGTGTCGCGCATTTTGTACTAAGCTAGTACAAACTTTGTACTAGATGAGCGACACTTATTATGGATCAGAGGGAGTACTATTATTACTCTCATTATTACAGCTTTGTATACTGGAACTTTCCCTAACTAAGCCCTTGCCACCGTAATCACCATCAAGCTAGACCAAGACAACTACCTCCTATGGAGGGCCCAAGCCGATCTCGGCCTTCTCAGCCATGATTTGTATGGCTTTGTGGATGAAACCAAGGCGATCCCGCTGAAGAAGATCCCCACTATTGAGAAAATCTCCACAATGAAGGACAACCCCGAGTATGTAGTCTGGTTTTGTCAAGGTCAGTAGGTCCTCAGCGGCCTGCTCTCCTGTTTGAGCCCACTGGTTAGGATCTACATTAAGATATATTCTTTCGGAATGTTGGACTGTAACAAAATAAATAGTGATCTAGTTGAGGACGGATTCAAATACAAATGTATTTAAACCTAAATGTAGAAGCCATACTTGAGTGTCCATACAGTATAGTAGTTATTACCAAAAATAAAGTCCACTTGACCGATGTATTTGATTGGTATATCCACACCTGTAAAAATTATCTTGCAGAAAAAACAAGTTATCATATAAATTGATCTGAATATATTTGAAAATCTAACCACCATGACTCACTATAGAAACACAAATTAAAAGAAATGTTAGCATTGACATTAGATGATAAGAAAATTCTTACATAAAAAATCAAGGTTCATATATACTCTGGTTCGTATTTAGTGAAAATCAACTTGGCATAATATATATAGACAGTAGTGAAAATACTTTATAATTTACCTCAAGTTGACTCTTATAGAGAAATGGTAATACGTAATATTTTATGCATGAGCAGAAAAGAAGAGCACACTCAACCTAGGTACTAAGCATGTATGTGTTTTCCAAGTCACCATAGCTCTAGCCACTGCAAATAGAGGACAATTGTCACCATTCAAGAGAACGACACCTAAACTTGTAAGTATTAAATTTGGATTGCTAAATAGAGATAAAATTCATAAGAAATGCTAAAACGGTGATACATGAGATGTTCTTAGCTCCAGCTCACTATGTGTTAGCACCACACCTTATGAAATTGTAATTGTAATGAACTATCGGTGGCATGTGTCTAGGTTATCCACGTGACATAAATAAACAACATTTGTATTATACTGCAGTAAAAACTGACAGAACATAGCGGAATAGTTTTGATCCAAAATCAGAGTATTGCGGCACCTTCTTGAAGATAGTAACATATAGATCACCGAAAGAATACCAAGCACAACTTAAAATGAAATATTAAAGAGAACTCAATGAAATGGACAGAAAATAATGATTAATGTCTAGGGCAATTTGAGCGATTAGGACAAATCTTACAGAATATCACTAAATAATAAGATGTATATATAGACAACACGCACTGCAAATGGAATGCTAATAAAAAAAGGTTCATGCATGGCAGAACAAATATCAGTAGAACCATGAAAGCACACCTTCGGAAGAAAATTCAGATTCATGTACTACTGTACCTTTTTTGAAATGTACCTCATTTATCCAGAGTTAGCATCACGATTAAATAACATAGATAAATTTATCCAGTAGTAGGAAGAAGACCATATCATTCCGCCTTGTAGGTACCAAGCGTTTATAAGGCCTTGTGTCACCTTTGCCCCACTTCTCTAGGCTATATGCTCTTTCTAGACCAATCTTTAGACAATGCAAATAAAAGAGCATAATCACGCTGCAAGAGAAAGAAAACCTGATCTTCGAAGTACTAAATTTAAAAATCAAATGGATGATTCATGGATGTTAGATAAGCTAAATATGTCACCATTTTGTTGTATGACCGCATGTCACTCTAGCTGATGGACATCCCTAGAGTTAAATACAATGGTGTAGCTGCAATAAATACAAAAAAATAACAAATTAACTACCTTGTCTATAATATACATCTATGTATAGCAGTGAACTCTTGTAGATCTTCACCTGATACATCGTCAAAAGGAAACAAATCTCAACTGACAACAAAATTAGAGACCTTATAATAAAGCATACAAAGAACAACTGTTAATATCATCTATGATTAGCATGATTAGGACAAATGCAGAATATATTTGGCCGAACGATTAAGATATGTATAGATATAGCACAACTGATGGTGAATGCTATCATACAAGCGTCATTGCAAAACATCTTGAGTTCAGACAGTGAGTGTAAAATTAAAATGCAGCACTGTGTTTTTGTAAGCTTTGGCAAGTAAACAACTCATGAATACCTGAGAGCTTTTCCCAATGCCAAGAAATAATGAGAATGCAGAGGAAGAAAGAAGGAATGGAACTGTGAAGATAATATTATGTTGTTTGATCACTCATTATGCTCTCAATCTTTTCCTTGTCTAAGTTCTCAAGGCAAGGCCTAGGTCTGGTAGATTCCAGTCCATGTGGTTCATACTTTCTCTCCAATCATTGATTACGCTTCAAGAAGAATTCGGCGGAACAGCAGGAGCACTGAAAGTACTATAATCATGAGAAAATATTGATTAAGCACATGTTGACAGGGCTATGAACAATGATTATAAGTAGGCAAGCTAGACGTTTTCAAGCACCAAAACTCAATGTGCTCTATATCAGCATTTGGCAGAACTTGCAATGAGGCGTAGGCATATAATTGTCAAAATCAAACCCTCTAGAACCTAGAGTGCAAATAACAAATCAAATGAAGCTGAATTTTTAGCAGTGGTGCACTTCTCACAGGCAATAAGATGATCCGCCATCTAGTATTTGCACAAAGTTCGGAAAGAGAAATAATAAAAAGTGCATGTATTTGTATTTAATCTTAACATACCGCAAACACATGTGTAATACTTTGTCTGTTCGGCATTGTAGGCTAATATGAGACTAACACCTGCCATGTAACAATATCAAATATGTGATTCCGAGGTCTGCATGCAATGGAGGCCACAAAATATATATAAGCTTCCGATTACAAAATTAAAACTCAAAACAGAGCAGTTTGCACCATTAATATCTTTTCCCGATACGGGTGCTCGGAGTATGTTGCCAAGTAAATAAATAGATTGATCAGTAAAGAAATTAGTGTCAGGGCATCATTACCTGCTCTAGGATGTCCGTTTGTTTACATGAGGCAAATGCTCCATCTATATATAGCACTCCTTTGCACATATAGAAGGCGCATGTATGAGGCAAGCTAGCACTTGATCGATACATCCATCTTTTGCATGGCAACATGGCTCTTGCTTGAGGCGAGGAACCGGCAACACTTTGTGGGCATGCATGTTGCACGTCAAGGAGATTGGGTCGGCAGCTGGGCTGTACGTAGGCAAATAATACGGCGGCGGCAACATAGATCAGAATTTGGCCATGGCGGCAGTGGAGATGAGGACATGCTCGGAGATCGGAATACAGCGGTGGTGCCGGCCGCCTGCCTCAGGGCTCTATTTTGCATCCATACAAAGCGCAAGCATGATGTGATCTAGCTCTTGATCCATCGATTGCATGCCAACATGGCTCATCGTGAGGCAAGGAACCTCAAGTCCGGTGTGCATGCATACCTGCACACGAAGGGAAACGTACGGCGGCGGCGCAGCATATACGTGAGCTCAGAGATCGAATTATTGCGGCGGCCATAGATACCTAGGCGTCTTAAGGATTGGGGAACGGGCATTGCAATTTCACGTGCGGCCAATGCAATGCGGATAGTAACATCCTTAAGGAGATCATACGGTTGTGTTTTGTTAATAATAAGTGGGTCCACTAATTTAACGGCCAGATGTTTCTGTTTTTTTTGGGAATTTTTAGCCTATTTCTCTTTTTTTCTGGTCAACCCATAATGTACTTTTAATATATATAATAAAGATGCTTTTATCTTTATGCATGTCTGTGTTGTTTGTGATCTTCCATGCTCTCCGTTGTTAGTGTTTATCTTGGCTAAGTAGTTGCTAGTCACTCCAAGAAGGGGTATTTATGCTCGATAGTGGGTTCATGCCTCTAGTTTTCAAGGAAAGTGACAATAATCTCTTCGGTTGTATATGTGTTGTTGCTAGTAGGGAGAAAACAACGGTCTCTTGTTTATGAAACATGTGCACTGTTTACCTTACGCACTTTGCTTAAAGCAGATGTCTGTTGCTTGCAACTTAATACTGGAGGGGGTTCGGATGATAACCTGAAGGTAGGCTTCAAGTCATAGATGCATTTGGATGGCGGTCTATGTATATTGTTGTATTGCCCAATCAACCTTATAGGATCTTTCTGACTAGTAATTGCATTGTTATGCCTTGCTCCGTTCCTGTCAATTGCCCCGCTGTAATTTGTTTACCCTTCATGCCATGTTGTTTATTTATGGAGAGCACCTCTAGTGAACTATGGACCCTGGTCTAATCTGTACCATTGATACATCTTCCACTGTTACTGTTTACTTGGTGCAAACCACCATTACCTTCCACACCATATGTTTAATCCTTTGTTACAGCAAACCGGTGAGCTTGACAACCTCACTGATTCGTTGGGGCAAAGTCTTGAGTTTGTGTTGTGCAGGTCTCCGCGTTGCTTGCAACACCTGTGTGATGTTTCCTTCCTCCTACTGGTTCGATAACCTCGGTTTCTTACTGAGGGAAACTTGCTGTTGTGCTGCTTCATACCTTGCTTTTGGGATTTCCAATGAAGCGTCCCACGACAAGTGGTGGGTGCCATCAATTGTCGATTCATCTCTATGTGTGAGTAATTCTCCTTGGGATAAGGGCTTCGGCCTAGCCATGTAGCTTTTGCACATGTTATTTATCATAGATGGGATCATATATTAGTCTGTATGACTTGATGATTGTAGTACCCTCTCTTGCCTCAATCTAAGGACTTGTCAGGTACCCAAGACCCCGAGGGTTGATCTAGGTAAAGGGAGTGTGAGTAACGACTGATCTGCAGGATAGGAACCCCGGTGACAAAAAGGGTAGTACGGTTGTATGTGAGGAACATACTTGGGATTAACGGTGATATTACTATGCATATCATTAGTTCTCTTTCTTCCATGGATGAGACTAGTAGGTTATTGCCCTAAGCGGTTGTGGAGGCGATGAGATTTATGGATGCACTACCCACATATAATTATCTTGCTCTAACAATTACATGAGTACTTTATTACTATCTATTATTCCCATCAGATGTTTTGCACAAATACTGGTGAAAACCGAAGACCCTAGGGCCTCTCTCTCCATCGTCAACAATAACAACAAGATCGCAAACTCTTGGTCCGGTGTAAACGTAATTGGAATTCTAAAACTCTTGAAGGTCCGTTAAGGTAATCTCACTTTGCTTTCTGCTTCCCGAGGTTTCGATAAACCTAGGTCTACTAGGAAAAAGATCTATACTACATCAGTAATCCAGATCGAAAGTATCAACCCTTTTTCTGGTGCCGTTATCGGGGAAGCAATAGCTACCCTGGTGAGGTTAGTAGGAACCTTGCTAGTTTTAAATTCTCATTTTTATTTTTGTTAGTTTGCTTTCAGTTTTTATTTGAAAAACCAAAAAAATAGTTAATCTTTTTAATTCTCGCTTTATCATCATTAGTACTTGTTTAAGAAAATACAAAAACATAGGAAGTATGGCTGAAAAGAAGTTTGGGGAGTTTGCAACTCCTAACAATGATTATTTGCGTACTCCTATTACTCAGCCATCAATTACTGCTGAAGATTATGAAATTAAGACCCACTATTTAAGTTTGGTTCAACATAATCAATTTGGAGGCTCTGATGTAGAAGATGCAGGTATGCACTTGAATACTTTCACTAAAATATGTGATATGATGAGCATTAAAGATGTTGACCCCGATGCGGTCAAATTGTACTTATTTGCTTTCTCTCTTAGAGGAAGAGCAAAAGAATGGTTTCTATCTTTGCCTAGAAATATTATTGCATCATGGGTGGAATGTACTTATTTATTTATGAATAAATTCTTTCCACCTGCAAAGACTATACAACTCAGATCTAATATTACTGGTTTTATACAGGATGAGCGTGAGCCACTAGCGCTTGCATATGAGAGAATGAAAGAATGCATGAGAAACTGTCCAAACAATGGGATGGAAGATTGGTTAATTCTCTATTTATTTTATAATTCTCTTAACCATGTTTCTAAGTCTATGCTAGATACTACAGCTGGAGGAACGTTTATGGGTAAGCAAATTATCGAAGCAAAGTAGCTGCTAGACAATATGCAAGACAACCATGCCCAATGTCATGTGGAAAGATCAAACGCGAAGAAGGTGAACTCCTTCACACCTCAAGAGAATTAAGAACTCAATGCTAAATTGGATGAGCTTATATTAGCCGTTAAAGGTAACGAAACCCTGGTAAGAACTACTCCAGAACCAACTGTTGAAGAAGTAGACTTCATAGCTCGTAATGACTATAACCCTTCTTGGAAAAAGAATTACAATCCAAACTTTTAGAAACATTACTCTAGTCCTGCAGGTAACTCTAATAATAATATGGCATCAAGCAATACTAGTCTCCAAGAAACTCTTAAAGCTTTTATGGACTCACAAAATGGGCAAAATAATATTCTAGTAAAAATTAGGGAGAATCATGATGCTATGCTTGGTAAATTATCTAACCAAGCTGTTAGTTTAAGAAATGATTTGCAGACTCTCCAAGAAAGAACAAAGGATCGTTGAGGAACAACTAGGTAAGATAACCGAGAGCCAAACTCTCATTCTAGCAAAATTTCCAGGTAAAGCTGAGCCCAATCCAGTTGAAGAGCTCAAGATGATAAGAATCCAAAGGGAGGAGGCCAAAAAACTTGATTATAGTAATGCTCCTTCACCAAACTACACTGTTGAAGATCTCGTAAAAAGGATCAATGTCAAGATTCCAGTAAGTGAAGGAAATGAAGAAGTCATGTATCAACACTTCGTTAATCAGGTAGCAATAAAGGTATGTGAGGTTAAAGAAGAATACAAGGAAATTGCATGTTAAGCTAGATGATATATTTGAGCCTACCATTAAGATTAAAATTGGGACTAATGAAATAGCTGCACTATGTGATCTAGGTGCAAGTGTTTCAACAATTCCAAAGAGTCTTTTTAAGAAGTTAAATCTTGGCTCTTTTGAAATCACTGAACTAAAATTATATCTAGCAGATTCTACCTATAAACAAGCAGTAGGCATAAAGAAAAATACTTTAGTTTACATTAAAGGTTGTCCTGCCCTTATTAATTTTATCATTGTTGACATGCCTAAAGATGCTACGGCCCCTATCATATTAGGCCATCCTTTCTTAAGAACTATTAAGTCTTTAATCAATTTGCATGAAGGGAACGTTAAGCTTCAATTGCCTTCGCGAGATCCTTTTGTTATTCATTTCCTTAGGAAAAAGAAAGCCAATCAAGATGATAACGAGGCCATCACTTTGAAGGCCAATTAATTCCGAGTGGGTGTTACACTCATATGGCCTAAGTGAACAATATCAAGGTCAAACTATTGACCATAAAAGAGCGTTGCATGGGAGGCAACCCATGTGAAATAAAGGTTTGAGTTAAGTTTTTAAGTTTTGTATAAATAAAGAGTGCTAGAAAACTCCAGTGAGAGGAAGAGATTCAGCGGTACTAAAAATTCCTATTTTATATATGCCATAGTTGGAGTCTGTCTTTTTTCTATCAAAACAAGGTGTTTCGATAAGTTTCAGTCTAAAAAGTAATCTATGAAGAAATAGAAATTTTTTGATGTGTACAGAAAGGTTAACGACCAACTATACGACGGGAATAAAAAATTCCCGTCATATAGTTGCGGCCGTATGGTTATGTCACCCATCGACAATTTTTCATCCCAGAGTACAGAAGGTTTGACGACCAACTATACGGCGGAAATAAAATTTCTGGTCGTATAGTTGTCGCCGTATAGTTACAGCCGCCTTACAGAAACCCTAGGAAACCCTAAAATTTTGCCGTCAGACCAACTATACAGCCAGAATGCATGTTCCCGCCATATAGTTGCGTCCGACCACTTAAACGCTCGGGGAGGTACCCAAATCATCAAAAACACAATCCTTTTCCTCTCTTCTACCTCCAAACTCTCTCAAAACCTCAAGGGATCTTCACCCCTGCTCGATTTCGCTCAAATTCCTCGCACACAAGTGATCTACGGTATGTTTCTACTCCTATCCCCCAATTACTCTTTGCAAATTCATCTCTGATCTATTGTCATTATCAATCTAAGGTGAGACTTATAATTGAACAATTGCCATGATTATCTTTCCTAGATTAATATGTTGAGGAGATTCTTTAGTGTGCTATGATGAGGATTATGCTATGACTATTACTGTTGGATCAAAAAGTTTTATATTTGTCTCTTTTATTATTTTTATAAGATGAACACGAGGAGCTAGACACGTGATTTTGCCGTGGCCAGTTCTTCTCGGGCTGCAGCTCAGGAACGCATGGGGATTCAATTCAAAAACGAAGCCCACCATGATCGTTTCGATGGGATCAAAAACCGAGAAGTCAAGGCAACCAAGTGGGCTTGCCCCGTCACTCTGAACTAACTCGGTATTTCTGATGATTTTAATTTACTTTGCAATAGAGTTTGCCGGCAAACCTTTGTACTCCATGATGCACCAACCTATCGTCGGTTAATCATTGAATTTCTTAGCTCTTTGCAAAGCACCGTTAAGGCATGGCATGGGGAGGATAAGATTTCTTTCTGACTCATGAACAATAATTATTCTCTAACACTATATGAATGGTGCAATTGTTTTGGTTTACCCAACAATGATCCTAATGCTCTACGCACAGCTTTTACCAACATGAAACCTTCCCCTGAAATCTGTTATAATAGAATGAGCCTTACTTCTAGAGTTAGAAGAGGGAAGAATATTCAACATCCTGCTATTCTCTATTTGTTCTATGTTATTGCTAACACCTTGCAGGCGTGTAATAAGTTCACAAGACTCAACGAGGAGGACATCTTAGTACTCACAAAAGCTGCTTTCAACTATGACAACTTGTCACTTCACTTGTGCGCTACTTGGAGTACCAATCCCACTAAAGCCAAGGACCAACCACTTGTGGAGGCGTCATCACCGTGCTTGACAATGCATTGGGCATCGACCTAGGTGAGTTACAGTCGGTGCTAGGCGAGCGACGTGTTGGTTACTCTACTTTGAGGGCTTGTGGAATGCTTACTAGGAGAGGTGGTGTTTATTATCTGCATATTGTTGGAGATATGCCCTAGAGGCAATAATAAAAGTAGTAATTATTATATCTGTGTGTTTATGATAAATGTTTACATTCATGCTATAATAGTATTAACCGGAAACATTAATACTTGTGTGATTTGTAAACTTGTTAGAGTCCCTAGTGAAGCCTCTTTGTAACACTAGCTTGTTGGTTAATAGATGATCATGGTTTCCTGATCATGAACATTGAGATGTTATTAACAACAAGATCATATCATTAGGAGAATGGTGTGATGGACATACTCCTATAGATAAGCATGGCATAAAGATCAAGTCATTTAAATAGTTCATTTGTTATAAGCTTTCTAATATAGAGTAACCTAATTCTTTCAACCATGAGATCATGCTAACCACCATCACCGTATGGATACTTTGATGACATCAAACACCACTTCGTATCTGGGTGGTTATAAAGGTGGCATTGAGTGTTCAAAAAGTATGTGTTGAGGCACATGGATCAAGAGTGGGATTTGTCCATCCATATGACGGATAGATATACTCTGGGCCCTCTCGATGGAGTGTCATCCAATTAGCTTGCAAGCATGTGACTGGCTCACAAGGGATCACATATCATAGGAACGAGTAAAGAGTACTTATCAGTAACGAGGTTGAACTAGGTATGCATAGATACCGACGATCAGACCTCAAATAAGTAAAATAACGCGAGACAAAGGGAAATTGGTATCGTATGTAAATGGATCATTCAATCGCAAAGTAATCGTAAAAATATGTGGGAGCCATATGAATTTACAAATTCCTCTATTGGTTATTGATCAGAGAAGAGTCTCGTTCATGTCTGCATAATTCACGAACCGTAGGGAGACACACTTAAGGATTCGATGTTGTTTAGTAGATATGGATTGTAAGTAAGAAGACCGAATTAGTTCGGAGTCTTGGATGGGATCTAGGATATCACGAGGAGATCCAGAATGGTCCGGAGAATAAGATTCATATACGGAAAGTCCAATTCCGGAGTTTCGGAATGATTTCGGTGTTTTCACCGGAATGATCTAGAAGGGTCTAGAAGGTTCACCGGACCGGAAGGGGAAGGGTACATGAATGTGTCATGACTAAGTGGAATGATTGCATCATGTCCTATCTCACTTTACTGGGCATTTGAAAGAAAGAAATTAAACTCCTAAATTGAAAGTCAAAAGGCAAGTTTGAAAGTCAAACTGGGACAATGTTTCCTGGTGGAGGAAGGAGAGGAAACCTCCTCTCCCTCCACCACGCGCCTAGTAGGAGAGGCAGTTGGGGAAGGATTCAAACTCCCCTCCCTAGTTTCCCCTCCCTCTCATAAATAGAGGGGAGGGGGTGCCCCCCCAAGACCACAACCAACGCAACCCCACCAAGTCACCGCCTCCTACCGCCGCAGCTATGCCACCGCTGGCCCCACCTCCTCCTCTACGGCTTCTAAACCCTAGACATCGGGCAACTCTACTATTCCACCATAACCCGCTCTGGCTTAAGGAGAAGCCCTGCGGGATTTCCCCTCTAACTCCGACACCACGTCGTTGTGCTGCCAGATCGCGAGGAGAGAACTACAACCTCTGCTGCCTGCTGGAACAAGGGAGAGGAAGGTATTCATCGAGTACCGAACGTGTAACCGACTATGGGAGCGCTGCCAGAACGCGGTGCCGAAAGGATCATCTTCGTGATCTTGAGATCGGCAAGTGAACGACTACATCACCCACGAGAATCTTCTCTCGTTAACAGCTTTGGAATCTTCAAGGGTGAGTACTCTAATCGACTCGTTGCTACAATATAGTAGATAGATCTTGGCTTGTGTGTGTTCATGCGGTAGAAATTTTTTGTTTTCCATGCTACGAACCCCTAAAGTGGTTTGAGAGCTGTGTCAATATGTGGATCTGTTGCACGTTTAGAACACAAATGGTCATTATGGGCGGTGGTTCTTTTATTATCAATTGATTTTTGTGTACTTTGCATCTTGTGGTATGGTGGTATGAAGAGGCCCGGGCTAACCTTACATGATATCGTTCATGAGACTTGCTCCATGCTCAACATACAACTTGTATTTCATAAGTGGCTTTGCGGGTGTCTTTCTCTGCCATCATAGTAAAGATTGAATTTACAACGGGCACTTGATAGTTCAAGCATCAACGTTGTGGTTCTTGTTCGTAAGTTAGAATAGTACTTATTGAAAGCCCCAAACCACGTAAAATATGCAAAGAAAATTAAAGGCATCTAACTTTGTTTTGCAGGGATGTGTTGTGATGTGATATGGCCATGATTGTGATTATATATGATGTATTCAATGATACTTATTGTAAGTCGGCAACCATCAACAGCCCTATGGTTGTCTTTAATTTTGTTAAGACCTGTGTGTCTATTATTCAAAGTAGTTGTAATAGTTGATGCTGGTGGACGACAACCATGGAGCGGTGCCATTGACCTTGATGCCACGCCGATGATGATGGAGATCATGTTCGTTCTTGAAGATGGAGATCGGAAGCACAAGAAGACATGCCATATTATATCACATATTTTGAATTGCATGTGATGATAATCCTTTTATGCATCTTGTATTGCTTAGATTGCGATGGTAGCATTATAAGATGATCCCTCTCACAAAAATATCAAGTTATAAAGTGTTCATCCTTAGTAGGCACCATTGCCAAGACTCGTTGTTTCGAAGCACCACGTGATGATCGAGTGTGTTATATTCTGCAAGTGTATATAACGGGAGCAAGCCAAATTTTCTCATGGGGAAACTAAGGTTATATATTGACGAGCCTATCATGTACATACATGGTCTCAGAACACGCATCACCGAAAGGTAAAGCATGAGTCATATAGTAGACATGATGAACATGTTGATTGTTCGCCTTCGAAACTATATTATGTCTCGTGATGATCGGACATGACGTAGTGATTTGGTTCATGTGATCACTAAAACAATGTGAGGGATATTGTTTTGAGTGGGAGTTCACCTATATTAGTTTAACTATTAATTAGAACTCAATTTGTCATAAACTTAGTCTAAACTATTGCAAATATGTTGTAGATCAATGGTGGCCCGTACCATCAATTTTAATGTGTTCCCAGAGAAAGAAAAGTTGAAAAACAATGGAAGCAACTTCGCGGATTGGTTCCGCAATTTGAGGATTGTCCTCAATGATGGTCAGTTGACCTATGTGCTGGATGCACCGCTCGGTGACCTACCTGCCGAAGATGCTACCGATGATGAGAAAAATGTTTTCCGTACTCGGAAGAATCAGTACTCCATGTTTCAGTGTGCTATCTTGTATGGTTTGGAATCGGAGATTCAAAATAGGTTTGAGAACTTTGACCCACATGATATTTTCCGTGAACTCAAAATGGTATTTGAGGTTCACGCGACAGTTGAGAGTTATGAAGCTTCTGAAAAGTTCTTTAACTGCAAGATGGAGGAGGGCAGCTCCGTCAGTGAGCATGTGCTTAAGATGTCTAGGCACGTTAATAAGCTCCATAGCTTGGGCATAATAATTCCTAATGAGTTGGGGATTCACAGTGTCCTCCAATCACTACCACCAAGTTACAAGAACTTTGTGATGAACTACAACATGCAGCACATGGATAAGACATTGCCAGAAGTCTTCTCTATGTTGAAGTCTGCAGAAGTGGAGATCAAGAAAGAGCACCAAGTGTTGATGGTCAATAATACCACCAATTTCAAGTATCAAGGCAAGCCTAAGAAAAAGGTAAACTTCAAGAAGGGCGGTTAGAAAGATACCGTGCCGACGAAGAAGACCAAGGCTGGGCCTAAGCCTGATAATGAGTGCTTTTACTTCAAGGGAGAAGGTCACTAGAAGCGGAATTGCCCCAAGTGCTTAGCGGATCTAAAGAACGGCAACATCAATAAGAAAGGTATACCTGATATACATGTTATTGATGTGTATCTTACTAGTAGTCAATGTAGTGCCTGGGTATTTGACACTGGTTCGGTTGCTCATATTTGTAACTTGAAACAGGTGTTGCAGAATATACGGAAACTAGCGAAGAACAAGGTGACGATGTGCGTTGGAAATGGATCAAAGGTTGATGTGATTGCGATCGGCACACTACCTCTTCATCCACCACCGGGATTAGTTTTATACTTAAATAATTGTTATTTGGTGCCTGCGTTGAGCATGAACATTATATCCAGATCATGTTTATTGCAAGACGGTTACTTGTTTAAGTCCGAAAATAATGGTTGTTCGATTTATATGAGTAATAAGTTTTATGCACATGGACCCTTGATAGATGGTATATTCTTGTTGAATCTTGATTGTAGTAATACACATGTTAATAACATTGAAGCTAAACATTTGAAATTACGAGATAACTCAACCTATATGTGGCACCGTCGTCTTGGTCATATCGGAGTGAAGCGTATGAAGAAACTCCATTCTGATGGACTTCTTGAATCACTTGAAAGATGCAAAGCATGTTTGATGGGTAAAATGACTAAGACTCCATTTTCTGGTATGATGGAGCGAGCTACGGACTTATTGGAAATCATACGTACCGATATGTGTGGCCCAATGAGTGTAGCATCGTGCGGTGGTTATCGTTATGTTCTTACTTTCATGGATGACTTGAGTAGATATGGGTATATATATTTCATGAAACATAAGTCCGAAACTTTCAAGAAGTTTGGAATTTCAAAGTGAAGTGGAGAATCAATGTAACAAGAAGATCAAGTTTATACAATTTGATCGTGGATGTGAATATCTAAGTTACGAGTTTGGAAAGCATTTAAAGAAATGTGGAATACTTTCACAATTGACACCATCGGGAACACCGCAACGTAATGGTGTGTCCGAACATCGTAATCGAACTCTCTTAGATATGGTTTGTTCTATGATGTCACTTGCAGATTTACCTTTGTCAATTTGGGGTTATGTGTTAGAAACAGTCGCATTCACTTTAAATAGGGAACCATCTAAATCCGTTCAAATGACACCATATGAATTATGGTTTGGGAAGAAACCTAAATTGTCATTCCTTAAAGTTTGGGGTTGCGAAGCTTATGTAAATAAGTTACAGCCCGACAAGCTTGAACCCAAAGCGGAAAAATGCGTCTTCATAGGATACCCGAAGGAAACTATTGGGTATACTTTCTATCATAGATCCGAAGGCAAAATCTTAGTTCCAAGAATGGATCCTTTATAGAGAAGGAGTTTCTGTTGGAGATATGCCCAAGAGGCAATAATAAAGTGGTTATTATCATATCTTCATACTTATGATAAATGTTTACATACCATGCTATAATTGTATTAACCGGAAACATTAATACTTGTGTGATTTGTAAACATAAAGGAGTCCCGATCGCAAGTGGTTCATTCGATCGCAAAGTAATCGTAGAAATATGTGGGAGCCATATGAATTTCCAGATTCCTCTATTGGTTATTGATCGGAGAAGTGTCTCGATCATGTCTGCATAATTCACGAACCGTAGGGAGACACACTTAAGGATTCGATGTTGTTGAGTAGTTATGGAATGATGAGTAAGAGACCAAATGTTTTTCGGAGTCTCTGATGGGATCCGGGATATCACGAGGAGATCCGGAATGGTCCGGAGAATAAGATTCATATAAGGAAAGTCCGGTTTCGGAGTTGGGGAATGATTCCGGTGTTTTCATCGGAAATGTTCTAGAAGGTTCCGGAAGGTCCGGCACTCTGGAGGGGAAGGGTACATGAATGTGTCATGACAATGTGGAATGGTTGCATCATGTACTAGGTATCATGGCTGGGCAAAAAAAGGGAGAAATCAAATCCTAGTTTGAAAAGTCGAACACCAATTTGAAAAGTCAAACACCAATTTGAAAAGTCAAACGGCAAGTTTGCTTGGTGGAGGGAGAGTAGGAAACCTACTTGGGAGGAAGTCCTCCTCTCTCCACCCGCTGGCCAAGGAGGCCAAGTTGGGGGAGGAGTCCCTCCTCCCAACCGGCGCCCTCCCACCTATAAAGAAGGGGCAGGGGTGCCCCTCTAGCTTACACCTTTCACACCCCAAAACCCTAACCCTAAGCCGCCGGCGCCACCCCCCCTACTGCTGCTGCCGCCGCCTAGGGCACCACCAACTCGCCGAGTTGAGGTGATCCCAAACCCTAGCCGCCGGATACACTCTCCCCTTGGTGCCTTCTAAACCCTAGATCGCCAAGGCCTCTCTCATAGTCCACCATACTCGCTCCGGCTTAAGGCGAAGCCCTGCGAGATCTCCTGTAGAGGTCTCAACCTTTAATAAGGTAGAGATCCCTGTGTTTACAATGCTAGTCCCTGGATCATTAGCTAGCATCCACAGTTAAGATGTAATATCTAGAAACAAAGGTCATAATATAACTTTATAACCAGGAATAACATAATTTTATTACATCTTACATAGCTCTTTTGGCTATTACATTACATTGCAGCAGAAAATCTATAAGCATGGGGTCCTTCATCTTCAAAGTGCCACAGGCAAACATGTTGGTTGTAGACTTGTAATCCTAATCAATCAACTTCACTAATATCAAACAAACCTGCAACATAACAAGTTACCGCCACAAGGGTCAATACATTTGAATTGTATTGGCAAGTTTCACTACTATGTAGAAATATAAGTGGATCCTATCATTACATGCATATTTGGCTAAGTGGGGTTTTAGGCTCATTTGCAGATAGCAATAATTTATCCTATCTTTTCAAAATGGTTTTGATCTTTTGTGAAATCTTTCTGAACTCCTTGGTAAATACCCAAGTGTTTCAAGTCTTTTTCAAAACCTCTTGAGCTCCTTGGTAAATCCCCAAGTGCTTCAAGTTTTTATCAAAATCTCTTGAGCTCCTTGGTACACCCCAAGTGCTTCAAGTTTTATCAAAATCTCTTGAGCTCCTTGGTAAATCCCCAAGTGCTTCAAGCGTTTTGTTGTCACTTTAAAATTTTGCTTTTAGAAATTGGAATGTCGAGATTTCCCATAGCTTCAAGCTTTAGTTGCTCAGTATTGTCCATAACCGGGGACACGACTAAGTACTTAGAATTTTTATCTTCTGCAGAAGTTGTACACTTTACCCACATGACACAATCTCATCTTGTTGCCACCAGTGGCCGCTGGATAAGTACTCACCAAGATGGAGTACTGGCAGATTGAGAATGTGACGAAGTCTTTCCAGAGGGTCCTCCCATACACCATTTCTAGCTTGTCTTCAGGCACCAATGTAGGGTTCCTAGTTCCCTCATTTCCAGATAACCTGAGGACAATGCATGGGTCTTCCCAATGTAGTTGACTAAGCCAGAGCCATATAGCATGTGGCTGTACACGAAAGCCACTGTTAGAGAAACATGTTCAATCTCTAAGTCCCTGGGTGGTTTTCTTTTGGTGCACAACACAAAGAGATTGCCATCGACATGGTTCCTTTTGTTGCCACCTTGTCCAAAACTTGAGTATCCTTGTCCACCCAGGTGGTTCATTGAGTACTTGTTTTATTATATAAAACATAAGTCCTTTTCTCAACTTCATAAAAATCTCAACATGTATCTCTTCTCAAAATATCTAGCATGGCTAAGCATTTTACAACTACATTGTTTTCACTAAGGAATATATAAGGTATCCTATTAGGATTTAGCATAACATAAGTATAGAAATTCTTTTCATGCATATTTCAAAATCCACTAAGTATAATGAAAATAGTAGGACTTTAGATGATAGTGTCACTTGCCTTTTTGGTAGAGGAATGGTGGTTCACTTCTTGATCTTGCTAATACACACTCTTCTAACTTCACTACAAATCAATCAAGAAAACACAAATTCAACTAGCATTCCAAAACAATATTCAAACAACTTAATCACACACAAAATCATAGAAACAAAGTCATGCATGCAGGCATGCAAAAGGTGGTTTCTACTAGGCTCTAAACTTTGTAAGGATCAAAGTGGTCAATTTCTAAAGTGGCAAAGTCATTTGCAAAAGGGCTTTATCTATAAACCATTTTTTCAAATCCAAACATTATTTTATGTGGTGGAAAATGCTTTTGGCAAAGCAACAATTTTATAATGTTCACCAAATAAGTTGTTAATTCACAAAACTTGGTGTTTAGGGTCAGTAGGTTTGATTCAAATCATTTTCCCAAAGTTTTTACTCCAAAATCATTTTCATAGCAAAATCAATATTTTTATTTGGCTAGAAATAGGATAATTCAATTATTCAATCCTAATCTTCACCAAATACATTTTTAAATCCTCAAGATGGTTCCTAGGGTCAGTAGGTTCACAACAAACCAATTTGCAAAGATTTCATCCTCAAAATCATTTTGGAATAATTTTCATAACCTAAACAAGCATACAAATGTTTCTACAAAAACAAACATTTTACCAGAAGCTTTTTACTAAACAAATTGCATGGTTGGCTAGGTCTTGTTCCACTTATTCCATTGATATAAAATTTGCAATTTTTGGACATGTGGATCAAAAGTTACAAGGTTTACAAATTTGCAAATCAATCTGATTCAAAAATCTGTTTTAAAACAAACTAGTGCCACGCGGCGTGTTCTCATTGGGCGGTACCGGTTCGCGCGGATTGCGCTCTGTGGTTCGTTGAATCTAATCAGATCGCACGGCTCTGGTTGCGTACCCCTTCAGCGTTAAGTGATCTAATCGCAGCCGCAGGATCTAAATCGCACGGCGCACAACGCGTTAGCCATAGACGGGCGGCGCTGGTGGCAGCAGGCGGCGGCGGCGAGTCTGGTTACAGCGGAGCTGGTGCTAGGGGAAGCGAGGAAGAGGTTGGCGAGGCTTACCAGACTCATAGAGGCTTGCTGAAGCTCGAGATGGTACTGGCTGGCGAAGGGGCGCACTAGAGTGGGAGTAATTGCTCGCCGGAGACGATGGCAGCGTCAGGCGGTTCTGGTGGTCGTCGAGGATGGGCCTGCAGTTCACTCCGAGGCAAGACAAGGGTATGGTTAGACGCATACAGTCCTGGGGTTCACGTGAGCATGAATGAGAGGGCTCGGGCGGTCTAGAATTACCAGGAAAACTCGCCGGAGAGAGAAGCAGACGCGGCGACGCTCAGAGGTTGTTGAAGTCGACGTTCTGGGGCGCCCGCGGGTGAACAGATGACACGGGCAGGTGCGCAAGGATCTGGGGAATGTGTCCGTGTGCTTGGGGAGGCAAGGGGTGGCGCGGGGTCTCCGGAATTTGCTCGCGAGTTCGTCGGAGCAGTGGCAAGGCAAATGGAATCGGGGGCAGCCTGGTGGCTCTCGTCGAGTGGGATCTGAGGGGAAAGAGAGGAAAGACGCAGGCGTTTAATTGTGTGCAGTTACTGGGAGGATTCAAGGGCGTATTCAACACGTATTCATCGCCGACATAAATGGCAGCAACGACAGGGCGGGGTCTGCGCGAGGAAGAAGAGAGTGAGCTGGCGGTGGGTCCGTTTCGTCAGCGAAGGAGAGAGAGGTGCGGTGGGGTCCAACTGTCACATGCTGGGTTCAAAACTGGAGTGCAAACGTTTCTTCTGGGGAGGGAGTGGGCTAACTGGGCTTAAGTTGGGCCAGGCTCAGTTGGGTCAGGTCTGTTTCTATTTTTTTCTTTCCAATAGCTTTATCTTTTTCTATTTCTATTTTCTGTTTTGAAATTCAAACAACTATTCAAATACTCACAACAATTCAAAACTCCTCCAAACTTTGCCTTGAGTTTTGGTTCTGTTTAACAGAAATATTCCAAGTCCCAAAATAAAATAATATTTTTATTTTAGGGTCCATTTATAATTAAATAAAATGGACCTTAGTTATTAAATCAAATGGGTTTTAATTTATTAAAAATCTCTATTTGAAATCTAAATATTTTCAAAACCAAATTAGTAGGTTTTATTTGAAAATAAAGAATACTTGGAAAACTTGTTTAAAATAAATAAATAAGTTTTGATGTTTTAATTAAAATGGAAAAGCCTTTACTTAAATAAATTGGATATTAAATCCTTATTATTTTATTTATATAAACCTTTACTATTTTTATCAAATAGAAATATTTTATTTCAAAGGCTTGGCCAAGTTTTAATTTGGCTTATAAAATAATCCTTATTTATATTTCTTCCTTTTCATTTGAAAACCAAATCTTTTTATTAAATGATTCAAAATAGTAATTTCCAAATGTTTTTAACTTTATTGTTTATTTATCTTTTTAAATCCCTTTAGGATTTTATCTGATCAAAATAAGTTTGAAAGTTTCCAATTGGAATCAAAAAGTTTCTTCTCACCCTGAAAGTCAACAAAGTTTTATTTTATTCATTTATTTTTCACATTACAAGATTTGGAAAATCTTGGGATGTGACAGGCTACCATCCTTAAAATAAATCTCGTCCCGAGATTTGGGAAGGCTAGGGTTACAAGTAGGCTCAAAGCATCTAGGGTACTACCACCCTTAAAAATTTTCCATCTAAATTACATATTGGCCTTCTTGGGATCCTGGGAAACTTCTCTGGGCAAACATTGGCATAGTGTCCTTTGTTTCCACACTTGACACATGTGACAAGGCTGAGATCCTTCATAGGCTTGTTTATCTTGTGCTTCATCTTTTCTGGACAGTTGCTTGCATAATGTCCTGGTTCCTTGCAATTGAAACATGTGATAAGTTTGAGTTCTTCACGTGTCTCTTGTGGACAAGTTGCTGCATAATGGCCTAGCTCTTTGCAGTTGTTGCACCATACTTGGCCAATCTCTTTATACTTCTGTTTCTCTGGACATTCACTAGAATAGTGTCCCATTTCTTTACAATGATGACATTGCACATGGCTTTTGTCCTTCTTTTTCTTGTGTTTCTCCAAAGCTAGGAGTGCATCTAGTTCATGTTGTTCATATGTTATCTTATAGGTAGGAATGTCTACATGTTTCTTGGACCTTCTATTGCTCCTTGGAAAATTCATATGCCTCTTCTTTGGTCCTTTGAATTGGGTTGTATTGCATGGAGGTATAAGTGGAGCTTTTCCGTTGTCCTCATTCTTCTTGGTAGACTTGGATCCTTCTTGATAGTTTGCAATCATTTGTTGCACTCCACCTTGTTTCCTTTGTTCCACTATGGAATAGATGGGGCATTGGATAGGGACATGATTATTTCCTTCACATAAGTAACAAGTAGCTTGAGATGTGGGACATTGACCAACTGGATGTTTCTCTTCACAATTGGGGCATTGATCTCCATGCTCCTTGGAAGTGTGATCCTTGTCTCCACAAATATTGCAAGCTTTGGTTCCTTTTAGAATAACATCTTTGTTGTCACAAGCTCCTTTGGAAAAGTTGCTTTCCATGTTGAGCATTTGATCTGTCACCTTATGCAACATTTGGGCTTGGTTCTCCAAAAATCCTTGTAGGGTTGGATCTTCCCTACTGGTGTTGGCTATGAATTGAGCTGTCATTTGGTTCAACTGGTTTTGGGTTGATATGAGTTCTCTCATGTTGTCCTCTTGGTTGGTGTTGGTGTCATCAACCTTGGAGTTTCTTGGAGTAGTCATCTGTTTGGGTTGAATGGAGATTAGAATAGGAAAAAAAATTCCAAGGAAATAATTCTATTCACACACATCACAATTCACACAAGCAATGTGCAAGCAATCACAAACAACTTTTCACTCAAACAACAAGTTCAAACACATTTTTAGGCAACAAAATATTTTTGTTACACCACATAAGTTGGTGTGTTTGACTTAACTAAAATATGTTAGTCCAACTATATGGTTCACTTGTGATCTTTCCATCCTTCTTGGTTGATTCTTCTTTGCATGAGATCATGGTTTCCTAGGGAAAAATTTTGGTCACAAAAACTTCAAAGGTGTTGATGGCTCCTTCTAATTTGTGTTTCCTTAGTCTCCAAATATTTGAGCAAGATTTCTTGTCCTTAGTGATATCCAAGGTTGAGGTCCTTGGTGAATATGCTGAAGATGTTGAAGTCATTAGAGTTGAAGATGTTGAAGTCATTAGAGTTGAAGATGTCCTTGCTCATGGTGAAGTCTTTGGCCATGGGGTAGGTTTTATCCATCAAGTTTGAAATAGAAGAGATGTAGAGTCAAGACCAAAATGGTTGAGGAAAGAGTTTACAAGATTGTTTGTAAATAAGTTTTGGAACAAATACAACTCCTATTTTTCTAAGGGTTTTTGTCCAATCCTAGGGTTACAAATCCTACAGGCAACACAATGCTCTGATACCATCTGTAGGAGGTCCCAACCTTTAATAAGGTAGAGATCCCTGTGTTTACAATGCTAGTCCCTGGATCATTAGCTAGCATCCACAGTTAAGATGTAATATCAAGAAACAAAGGTCATAATATAACTTTATAACCAGGAATAACATAATTTTATCACATCTTACATAGCTCTTTTGGCTATTACATTACATTGCAGCAGAAAATCTATAAGCATGGGGTCCTTCATCTTCAAAGTGCCACAGGCAAACATGTTGGTTGTAGACTTGTAATCCTAATCAATCCACTTCACTAATATCAAACAAACCTGCAACATAACAAGTTACAGCCACAAGGGTCAATACATTTGAATTGTATTGGCAAGTTTCACTACTATGTAGAAATATAAGTGGATCCTATCATTACATGCATATTTGGCTAAGTGGGGTTTTAGGCTCATTTGCAGAAAGCAATAATTTATCCTATCTTTTCAAAATGGTTTTGATCTTTTGTCAAATCTTTCTGAACTCCTTGGTAAATCCCCAAGTGTTTCAAGTCTTTGTCAAAACCTCTTGAGCTCCTTGGTAAATCCCCAAGTGCTTCAAGTTTTTATCAAAATCTCTTGAGCTCCTTGGTACACCCCAAGTGCTTCAAGTTTTATCAAAATCTCTTGAGCTCCTTGGTAAATCCCCAAGTGCTTCAAGCCTTTTGTTGTCACTTTAAAATTTTGCTTTTAGAAATTGGAATGTCGAGATTTCGCATAGCTTCAAGCTTTAGTTGCTCAGTATTGTCCATAACTGGGGACACGGCTAAGTACTTAGAATTTTTATCTTCTGCAGAAGTTGTACACTTTACCCACATGACACAATCTCATCTTGTTGCCACCAGTGGCCGCTGGATAAGTACTCACCAAGATGGAGTACTAGCAGATTGAGAATGTGACGAAGTCTTTCCAGAGGGTCCTCCCATACACCATTGCTAGCTTGTCTTCAGGCACCAATGTAGGGTTCCTAGTTCCCTCATTTCTAGATAACCTGAGGACAATGCATGGGTCTTCCCAATGTAGTTGACTAAGCCAGAGCCATATAGCATGTGGCTGTACACGAAAGCCACTGTTGGAGAAACATGTCCAATCTCTAAGTCCCTGGGTGGTTTTCTTTTGGTGCACAACACAAAGAGATTGCCATCGACATGGTTCCTTTTGTTGCCAGCTTGTCCAAAACTTGAGTATCCTTGTCCACCCAGGTGGTTCATTGAGTACTTGTTTTATTATATAAAACATAAGTCCTTTTCTCAACTTCATAAAAATCTCAACATGTATCTCTTCTCAAAATATCTAGCATGGCTAAGCATTTTACAACTACATTGTTTTCACTAAGGAATATATAAGGTATCCTATTAGGATTTAGCATAGCATAAGTATAGAAATTCTTTTCATGCATGTTTCAAAATCCACTAAGTATAATGAAAATAGTAGGACTTTAGATGATAGTGTCACTTGCCTTTTTGGTAGAGGAATGGTGGTTCACTTCTTGATCTTGCTAATACACACTCTTCTAACTTCACTACAAATCAATCAAGAAAACACAAATTCAACTAGCATTCCAAAACAATATTCAAACAACTTAATCACACACAAAATCATAGAAACAAAGTCATGCATGCAGGCATGCAAAAGGTGGTTTCTACTAGGCTCTAAACTTTGTAAGGATCAAAGTGGTCAATTTCTAAAGTGGCAAAGTCATTTGCAAAAGGGCTTTATCTATAAACCATTTTTTCAAATCCAAACATTATTTTATGTGGTGGAAAATGCTTTTGGCAAAGCAAAAATTTTATAATGTTCACAAAATAAGTTGTTAATTCACAAAACTTGGTGTTTAGGGTCAGTAGGTTTGATTCAAATCATTTTCCCAAAGTTTTTACTCCAAAATCATTTTCATAGCAAAATCAATATTTTTATTTGGCTAGAAATAGGCTAATTCAATTATTCAATCCTAATCTTCACCAAATACATTTTTAGATCCTCAAGATGGTTCCTAGGGTCAGTAGGTTCACAACAAACCAATTTGCAAAGATTTCATCCTCAAAATCATTTTGGAATAATTTTCATAACCTAAACAAGCATACAAATGTTTCTGCAAAAACAAACATTTTACCGGAATCTTTTTACTAAACAAATTGCATGGTTGGCTAGGTCTTGTTCCACTGATTCCATTGATATAAAATTTGCAATTTTTGGACGTGTGGATCAAAAGTTACAAGGTTTACAAATTTGCAAATCAATCTGAGTCAAAAATCTGTTTTAAAACAAACTAGTGCCACACGGCGTGTTCTCATTGGGCGGTACCGGTTCGCGCGGATTGCGCTCTGTGGTTCGTTGGATCTAATCAGATTGCACGGCGCTGGTTGCGTACCCCTTCAGCATTAAGTGATTTAATCGCAGCCGCAGGATCTAAATCGCACGGCGCACAGCGCGTTAGCCATAGACGGGCGGCGCTGGTGGCGGCAGGCGGCGGCGGCGAGTCTGGCTACGATGGAGCTGGTGCTAGGGGAAGTGAGGAAGAGGTTGGCGAGGCTTACCAGACTCGTAGAGGCTTGCTGAAGCTCGAGGTGGTACTGGCTGGCGAAGGGGCGCACTAGAGTGGGAGTAATCGCTCGCCGGAGACGATGGCGGCGTCAGGCGGTTCTGGTGGTCGTCGAGGATGGGCCTGCAGTTCACTCCGAGGCAAGACAAGGGTATGGTTAGACGCGTACAGTCCTGGGGTTCATGTGAGCATGAATGAGAGGGCTCGGGGCGGTCTAGACTTACCAGGAAAACTTGCCAGAGAGAGAAGCAGACGAGGCGGCGCTCAGAGGTTGTCGAAGTCGATGTTCTGGGGCGCCCGCGGGTGAACGGATGACACGGGCAGGTGCGCAAGGATCTGGGGAATGTGTCCGTGTGCTTGGGGAGGCAAGGGGTGGCGCGGGGTCGCCGGAATTTGCTCGCGAGTTCGTCGGAGCAGTGGCAAGGCAAATGGAATCGGGGGCAGCCTGGTGGTCTCGTCGAGTGGGATCTGAGGGGAAAGAGAGGAAAGACGCAGGCGTTTAAATGTGTGCGGTTACTAGGAGGATTCAAGGGCGTATTCAACGCGTATTCATCGCCGGCGTAAATGGCAGCAACGGCAGGGCGGGGTCTGCGCGAGGAAGAAGAGAGTGAGCTGGCGGTGGGTCCGTTTCGTCAGCGAAGGAGAGAGAGGTGCGGTGGGGTCCAACTGTCTGTGACGCTGCGGGTTCAAAACTGGGTGCGAAACGTTTTCTTCGGGGAGAGAGGGAGTGGGCTAACTGGGCTTAAGTTGGGCCAGGCTCAGTTGGGTCAGGTCTGTTTCTATTTTTTTCTTTCCAATAGCTTTATCTTTTTCTATTTCTATTTTCTGTTTTGAAATTCAAACAACTATTCAAACACTCACAACAATTCAAAACTCCTCCAAACTTTGCCTTGAGTTTTGGTTCTGTTTAACAGAAATATTCCAAGTCCCAAAATAAAATAATATTTTTATTCTAGGGTCCATTTATAATTAAATAAAATGGACCTTAGTTATTAAATCAAATGGGTTTTAATTTATTAAAAATCTCTATTTGAAATCTAAATATTTTCAAAACCAAATCAGTAGGTTTTATTTGAAAATAAAGAATACTTGGAAAACTTGTTTAAAATAAATAAATAAGTTTTGATGTTTTAATTAAAATGGAAAAGCCTTTACTTAAATAAATTGGATATTAAATCCTTATTATTTTATTTATATACAACTTTACTATTTTTATCAAATAGAAATATTTTATTTCAAAGGCTTGGCCAAGTTTTAATTTGGCTTATAAAATAATCCTTATTTATATTTCTTCCTTTTCATTTGAAAACCAAATCTTTTTATTAAAAGATTCAAAATAGTAATTTCCAAATGTTTTTAACTTTATTGTTTATTTATCTTTTTAAATCCCTTTAGGATTTTATCTGATCAAAATAGGTTTGAAAGTTTCCAATTGGAATCAAAAAGTTTCTTCTCACCCTGAAAGTCAACAAAGTTTTATTTTATTCATTTATTTTTCACATTACAAGATTTGGAAAATCTTGGGATGTGACATCTCCCCTCTTGTAAGATCCCTCCTTTGTAAAGGAAAGGATCCCTGTGATTGCAATGCTAGTCCCTGGATCAATAGCTAGCATCCACAGTTAAGATGTAATATCAAGAAACAAAGGTCATAATACAACTTTATAACCAGGAATAAAATAATTTATTACATCTTACATAGCTCATTTGGCTATCACATTACAATG
Source organism: Avena insularis (assembly GCA_023614405.1). Classification (NCBI taxonomy): domain Eukaryota; kingdom Viridiplantae; phylum Streptophyta; class Magnoliopsida; order Poales; family Poaceae; genus Avena; species Avena insularis. Next base: position 58,272,603 of record CM042693.1, on the reverse strand, counting down.
CAGCAGAATATAAGAATAGCACGGGGTCCTTCATCTTCAAAGTGCCACAGGCAGACATGTTGGTTGTAGACTTGTAATCCTAATCAATAAACTTCACTAACAACAAACAAACCTGCAACATAACAAGTTACAGCCACAAGGGTGAATACATTTGAATTGTATTGGCAAGTGATACTATGGTAGTATAGTGGAGTCTATCATCTATATGCATTTGGCTAAGTGGAGCTTAGGCTTGCATTGCTCAAAATAGATTTTCCTTATCATTTGAAAACACTAAGTTTTTGCTTGACAAAAACACCCAAGGCATCTCCCAATAGAAATTGGTGATCCTTCAACCCTTGTTCAACCACAAGTTTTTACTTAGAAATTGGGATGAGGAGATTCTTGATAGCTTCCATGTCTTGATGCTCAAATTGTCCTTTACCAGGGACATGGCTAAGTACTTAGATTTTTCACTCTACAGAGGTGGTGCACTTTCCCCACAAGACTTGGTTTCACCAAGACAAGATCTTTCAGAGGCCTTCCCTTAGACCAGAATGGACACGTTCCAACCTATCATTCCCCTACCACCAACTGTGCATTTGGCTATGTTATTGCAACCAATATGATCCAGGAAGAGCCCATAATGCCAAGTGGCTGCACTTGAAGCTTCTCAACATTTGACATCTCAAATCTCTTTGTTCCTGGGTGGCCATCCACAAGTGAGATACACAAGGTAAACCATAGAAATGGGCCTTGTGAACCACTCAACACAAACCATTCCATCCATTCCACCCAGGTGATTCATTCACTTAGTTGTTTTATTCAATAAAACACAAGTCCTTGACTTAGAAACATTCTATAGCATGAAATATAATCCAACCTTGTTTTCTACTAGCTAAGCTAAGCATGATAGTAGTAGGAATCTTAACTTAGGAGAATTCTACTAAGGTTTCATCTACTATGATTTCCCATGGTATAGTTTACACTTAGCAAAATTCCATGCAAGTCCTACTTAGAAATATCACTAATGCATAGTGAAAATAATGGGACAAAAGTATGAAGCATCACTTGCCTTTTTGGTAGAGAATATAAGTTCACTCCTTGTCTTTGCAATATTCACACTCTTCAAATCACTACAATTCAATCAAGCAAGCAATATTTCAATCTACCATTCAAGCAACATCACATAAAATAATAGAAACAAAACAATGCATGCAAGCATGCCAAACTTTGTTTTATTTACAAAAGTGGTTTATAATAGGTTATAAACATTCTAAAACACTTAGTGGTCATTTTATAGAGTGGCAAAACTATTTGCAAAAGATTTTACCTATAAACCATTTTCAAACCAAATCATTATTTTATGTGGTTGAAAATGCCTTTATCAAAGTAGAAATCTTTATAGGGTTTACCAAATACATTTTTAAATCATAAAACTTGGTGCTTGGGGTCAGAGAGTTTATTCCAAAACATTTCCCAAAGGTTTTCTTCAAAAAGCATTTTTAATAAACAAACATTATTTTTATTTGACTAGAAATGGTTTAAATCAAAGATTTATTATTTTGCTTCACCAAATATATTTTTGAAACCACTAATTGATTCCTATGATCAGTAGGTTGAAAACAAACCATTTGCCAAAGATTTTATCTCAAAAATCATTTTAGAACAATTTTTATATTCTAAACATGCATACACAAGTTTCTGCAAAAAAATCAATTTAACAGAAACATTTTACTAAACAAAGTGCATGGTCAGAAAGTACTTGTTTTGCTGAATCCATTGATATAAAATTTGCAAAATTTGGACGTGTGGTTTGAAAGTTATGAATTTTTCAAATTGGAACATCTAATAGAACAATTCCTGGTTTTTATAAACAGACCGGGCCACGTGTCTAGTTCCTATTCGCCGGTACCGTTTCGCTTGGATCGATCGCTGTGGAGCGTTGGATCTAACTGAATCGCACGGATTAGATTGCATACCCCTTCGGTTTAAGTGAATCTATCGCGTCACTCTGATCCAGATGGACGGTGCACAACACGCTTGCAATCGAGTGGCGGCGCTGGCGGCGGCAGGTGGCGGCGCGCGGTCAGACGGTGGCGGTGTCGACGCTATAGGAAGCTAGAGAGTGAAGGGAGATGCTCACCAGAATCGCGGGGTCGAGGCGAAGCTCAAGGTGGTGGTAGCTCGTCGAGGGGCATGCTGGAGCTGCGTGGATTCCTTGCCGGAGTCAGTGACGGTGTCGGGCTCGCTCAGTTGACGACGGGGGCGAGGCTACAAGTCACCCTACGGCAAGTGGAAGGTACGGTTAGACGCGCACGGTACCAGGGAACATGCGAGCATCAACGATAAGCACCGGGGCGGTCCGAGCTTACCAGGGAAACTCGCCGGAGGAAATGGCAGGCGGCGGTGGGGCTTGGTGTCGTCGTTGTCGACGTTGCAGAGCACGCGCGGGTGAGCTCGCGCTGTGGGGAGGTTCGCCATGAGGTGGGGAGCAAGTGAGCATGCAGTGGGAGGCGAGGGGTGGGTGTAGTTCGCCGGAATCGATGAAAATGCTCGCCGGAGTCCGCGGCGGTGCATGGTAAAATCGAGGCGGCCTGGTGGCTCTCTGGCAGCGGGGTTTTTAGGGGAAAGAGAGAGAAGAGAGCGAGGATTTAACGAGCGTGATTGATGACAGGAATTACTCCCTGCATTGACGTGATTTACTCCCGCAAGATCAATGCAGAAACGGCGAGGAAGAACTGGTCACGCGGGGAAGACGCTGACGTGGTCGTGGGGTCCGTTTGACAGCGAGAGAGGAAGAGAGGGAATGGGGTCCAGTGGTCAGCGACTTAGCGGGTTCGGTCTGCGGTGAGGAAAACCGTTTCGAGGAGAGAGGGATAGGTGGGCTGCTGGGCCTTAGTGGGCTAGCTGGGCTGGGCTGGGTTTGTTTTCCATTTTTTTATACTAACCTTTTTCTTTTCTATTTTTGAATATTCTGATTTGATTTTCATTCAAACAATTCAAGCATCAAATCAATTTAAACCTCCACCAAAATTTGTGTAGATTCATATACTGATTAATAATACATTCCAAATTCAAATTTAGAATAATATATCTATCCTTTTTAGTGTTTTTTAATTATTTAAAATAGGCTCTAGTATTAATTAAATAAAATTTAATAATATTTTTCAATCTCCATTTGAATTCAAATCATCACCAAATTTTGGGTGAATTTTAATTCTGTTTATCAACATATTTCAAAGTCCAAAATAAAATAATTCTTTTATTCTTTTAGGATCTATTAATAATTAAATAAATAGACCATAGTCTTTAATTCAAATAGGTTTTAATTTATTTTAAAACTCATTGCTAAAGCACCGTTAGTAAGCACCAAATTTCAAGTTTTAAAGTGTTCATCCTTAGTAAGCACCGTTGCTAAAGCTCGTTGTTTCGAAGCATCACGTGATGATCGGGTGTGTTAGGTTCTATGAGTGTATACAATGTGAGCAAGCCAGATTTGCTCATGCGAAAGCTAAGGTTTGATCTTGATGATCCTAGCATGTACAGACATGGTCTCGGAACACGGATCACCGAAAGGTAAAGCATAAGTCATATAGTAGATATGATGAACATGTTGATTGTTCGCCATTGAAGCTACATCAACTCTCGTGATGATCGGTTTTGATGTGGTGGATTTGGTTCGTGTGATCACTAAAATAATGTGAGGGATATTGTTTTGAGTGGGAGTTCAATAGCAATATGTTTAAAAGTTGAACACTATTTATCATAAATTAAATCGAAGTGAATTTGCATAGTTGTTGTAGTCATTGGCATCCGTTTACCACCTTGCACTTAGTTATATTTAGATGCTAGAACTATAGAATTCTGGTTAGTTACTTTACGAAATCGTATTGTTTTGAAGTGTTAATCTAAAGTTTAAAAGTCCCATTGCAAACTTTCAGTAAGTTTCGATTCCTCCGTGAAGTTTAATAGTTGGTATTAAATCAAGAGTAACAATACCAGTGTTAGTATATAAGTATCATGTTTATCTCCATGATTCTTGATATTCGAAAGATAGTTTCAATATCAAGGTAATCTAGGAATTGAAAGAATTGTTTCAGAAACCATCATATGTGGAAGATATTGCGATATCTGAAACAACATTTGGTTTACAACATGATAGAGTATGATATGGCAAAGTTTATGTTCTCATATTTGATGAGAATTTGCAAAAGGTTGGAGACACTGGTTGTCCTAATCTTCCAAAAGGTTTGGAGAGCAATATTATACTCGCGATTCACCATTATAAGCTAAAGTAGCTTGATCATGAATAATTCCATGATAAGGGTGAATACTTGATGTAGGTAAAATGTTTACTACACCAAGAGATTACTAAAGAAAGGAATTTGAAAGAACACCAAACATTTGATGATGGTAATCTACTTCAAAGTGCAAGTCCAAAGACATTGGTATTTAACTATACATGCTTTGGACTATGTGTCATATGTATGGATCCACTATTGATGTTGATAGATTCTTTCAAACAGGAAAAGGAAATACTGAAAGAGAATCTCATAAATATATGGCAGAAAAGAAAAGACTAGAATTGTTCAGCTTAGGTATATAGAGGATATACATGTTATGGTTGTATTCTTTGCTTGTTAAACAATGTAGTTCTTGAGTATTGGATATTGAATTTGTTGGTATGAATCGTCATACGAAACAACACAATTCATGAACTACAATGGCCTAAGTAACTAGCAAATGAATAAGTGATGATGTTCATCGAGAACAAATAAAGGGTTATTGTGTTGCTCATTAAACATCAAAGCTTGCCTTGAAGATTTGTTTTATCAGGTATTATGAGAACAAAAGGGTTGTTCAAATAATTGCCATAATCCATAAAAGATGGATGATTTACAAATCTCGTTGGAGAAATCACATCCATAAAACTGATGCTAAAAATGTCGAAAGACAAATTGATTGAAAGATCACTTAGGAAGTGACATCGCCGTTTAAATTATATTGGAAAGAAAACATGAAGAAACTCCATGAAGAAAACATGAAGAAACATGGAGTCTTTTGATTTTTGATCAAATGACGCTTGTGAAACTTTCCTATAGATAATTAAAACTTCGTTCATAGGCCAAAAGGGAACGGATGACTAGCTTATTGGAACTTGTACATATTGTTGTATGAAGTCCATTATGTGTAGTCAAGGGCGATGGATTTCAACTTCATATACTTTCTTCGGAAATTTGAGTCAATATATGAATATTTACTTAATAAGGATGAAGTATGAAACATTTGAAAAGTTCAAAGACTTTCAAGATGAAGTGCAAAATCATTGTAACAAGAATGTAAATAGTTTATGATAAGATCATAAAGGAAGATATTTGAGTTACAAATTTAGCATAATACCTAAGATTTAAGGAATCGTTCCGTGGATTTGCATTTCCCGAAACACCATAAGAGTATGGAGCGTTCGATATATGTAATTAAACCTTGTTTGACATGGTATGATCAAAGGTGTAATTCATAAAACTGCCATTATATTTTAAAGATTAAAAGCTTTAGAGACTACCATTTTCCACTGAAAAGAGCTCCATCATAATCCGTTGAAATGACACCATATAAAGTTATGGTTTGGGATACAACCCAAGTTGTCCTTTCTTAAACATTGGTATGCTATGCATAACAAAGATGTTTGCAACCAAAGTCGGATGAACCTGTCTTTGTATGTTATTTCGAATAACTGTTAAGTATTCCTCCATAACATCAAAGACAAAAGTGTTTGTCGCTTAGAACGTCAAGTTTCTTTGAGAAGGAATTTTTCGTGAAAAGATAAGTGGGAGGACAATAGAACTTTGATAAGGTTAAAAGAACCTTAGTTGTATGTGCAAAGTTGCTTGCTTGAAAAGTGTTAGGAGGCGACAACAATGCTCATGGCTCACATGCCTCAAAGGTTGTGGTTACGGAGGTCAAAGTTTCTATTGAACCAAGTAGGTCGGGTAAACAATCAAATACCAAGATTTGAGGGTTGAATCATTATTTGAGAATAATGAATGGACTACATGCAAAGAAGCGATGATGGGCCCTGACTCCATAAAATGGCTTGAAGCCATAAAATCTGTGATAGTTCCATACATGAGAAATCAAGTTTTGAACTTGAAGGACCCTCGAGAAAGGTGTAAGACCTTACAGTTGTGTTTGGATCTATAAAGAAATAGACATGGATGTTTCACATCTATGAAATAGTCGACATGTTGGGAAAGAGTTCACAACAATGTTCGAAGGTTGACTATGACAAGATTTGATCTTTCATAGCGATATTTAGTCTAGACGGATTAATGTAGCAACCACTACATATAATTTTGTTATGTGGTAGTTGAATAAACAAAACAAGTTCTTCTAATAGAATTGTTACCTAGGACATGTGCATAACACGGTCCATAGGGTTTTGTTAATTCAAAGGATGCTAAAAGCATATGCAAACTTCAATGGTTGAAGTAAGCATTGCGGAGTTGGAATCTTCACTATGATGAAACTATTAAAGGAGTTTAAATTCGTCGGAGATGATGAAGATGCTTACATTTGCAAGAAATTAAGTGGGAGCGCTAAGACATGTTTCTAATACATTATGTGGAAGAGATATTGTTGATTGGAAATAATGTATCTTTTATTAACACATATTAAGAATTTCATCCCGATGAAAGACTTAGGCAAAACCCAAATATCTGGCATCAATAGACGCTAATATGGTTGTGCCGAAAGTACATAGATGATGTATTGAATGAGTTCAATATAGAAACTACAAGAAAGATTCTTGTTGCACAGAAAGGATTGAATGAGTTCAATATTGATGATATATTCAAGTGTATTGACACTTGGTAAGTGAAACAAAGATTCAAGTATAGATTGATACTTGATGTATGAAATCACAAAGAGTATTTATATCAATCATACTATGATATGTACAAATCCAGATATGTCCTATGCTCTAAATGTTATGAGCATATACCAGAATTATTCATAAGATGATCATTGGACGATAGTAAGGATATTCTTATGATCTTTTGGAAGAACTAAGAGTATATTATTTTGTAGAAGTGGCAAATAGATGGTTAGCTCATTGTAAAAGTACTACATTGATACCAGTTTTGTCACAAAGTACAAATTAAGTTTATCTCAATCTAAACTAAGGGTGGCACAATATAATGGAAAGTAAGTTCCATAATGGATTTGGATGAGTTCCAAAGTTAAGACATTGTGACAGATACTACAACAAAAGGCTAAGTATATGACTGCTATTATAGCAGCTAAAGAGGGCATTTGTGTCAAGTAGTTTGTTATCAAACTAGGTGTAGTTCACAGTGGGATAATACTATGAAGATATATTGTATGACAATATTATCAACATGTTTTAACCCCAAAGAACTAAAGGTCTCACCAAAGGACAAAATTTATACAAAGCCATCTCATTAGAGAATGAGTGATGCGTAGAGATGCAAAGACATGCAATTACACACGGACCTGGAAGTGTCAGATCCGGAGATCAGTTGACCACTAGCAGTCGTGTACATACAACACCGGAAAGCCATAGGTGTTGAATACACAAAGGTTTGAAACTAGATTATTGACTCTAGTGCAAGTGGGAGACTGTTGGAGATATGCCCAAGAGGCAAAAATAAAGTGGTTATTATCATATCTTCATACTTATGATGAATGTTTACATACCATGCTATAATTGTATTAACCGGAAACATTAATACTTGTGTGATTTGTAAACATAAAAGAGTCCCTAGTAAAGCCTCTTGTTAAACTAGCTTGTTGGTTAATATATGATCATGGTTTCCTGATCATGAACATACAGATGTTATTAACAACAGGGTCATATCATTATGAGAATGATGTGATTGACATACTCCTATAGTTAAGCGTAGCATAAAGATCAAGTCATTTAATATAGTTCATTTGCTATAAGCTTTCTGATACATAGTAACCTAATTCCTTCGACCATGAGATCATGTTAATCACCATCACCAGAAGGATGCTTTGATGACATCAAACACCACACCGTAACTGGGTGGCTATAAAGGTGGAATTGAGTGTTTGGAAAGTATGGGTTGAGGCACATGGATCAAGAGTGGGATTTTTCCATCCATATGACGGATATACATACTCTGGGCCCTCTCGGTGGAATGTCATCCAATTAGCTTGCAAGAATGTGACTGGCTCACAAGGGATCACATATCACGGGAACAAGAAAAGAGTACTTATCGGTAACGAGGTTGAACTAGGTATGCAGAGATACCGACGATCAAAACCTCGGATAAGTAAAATATCGTGAGACAAAGGGAAATTGGTATCGTATGTAAGTGGTTCATTCGATCGCAAAGTAATCGTAGAAATATGTGGGAGCCATATGAATTTCCATATTCCTCTATTGGTTATTGATCGGAGAAGTGTCTCGATCATGTCTGCATAATTCACGAACCGTAGGGAGACACACTTAAGGATTCGATGTTGTTTAGTAGTTATGGAATGATGAGTAAGAGACCGAATGTTGTTCGGAGTCTCGGATGGGATCCGGGATATCACGAGGAGATCCAGAATGGTCCGGAGAATAAGATTCATATAAGGAAAGTCCTGTTTCGGAGTTGGGGAATGATTCCGGTGTTTTCATCGGGAATGTTCTAGAAGGATCCGGAAGGTCCGGAGGGGAAGGGTACATGAATGTGTCATGACAATGTGGAATGGTTGCATCATGTACTAGGTATCATGGCTGGGAAAAATAAAGGGAGAAATCAAATCCTAGTTTGAAAAGTCAAACGCCAATTTGAAAAGTCAAATGGCAAGTTTGCTTGGTGGAGGGATAGTAGGAAACCTACTTGGGGAGGAAGTCCTCCTCCCTCCACCCGCCGGCCAAGGAGGCCGAGTTGGGGGAGGACTCCCTCCTCCCAACCGGCACCCTCCCACCTATAAAAGAAGGGGCAGGGGTGCCCCTCTAGCTTACACCTCTCACACCCCAAAACCCTAACCCTAAGCCGCCGGCGCCACCACCCCTGCTGCTGCCGCCTAGGGCACCACCAACTTGCCGAGTTGGGGTGATCCCAAATCCTAGCCGCCGGCTACACTCTCCCCTTGGTGCCTTCTAAACCCTAGATCGCCAAGGCCTCTCTCATAGTCCACCATACTCGCTCCGGCTTGGCTGAAGCCTGCTGAGATCTCCTCTACTTCGGTATCCTGTCGTCGCCGGAATCATGAGGAGTGCTACAACCTCCGCTACCTGGAACAAGGAGAGGAAGGTCTTCATCGAAAATCTTGAACGTGTGACCGATTGGGAGCGCCGAATGCAGTGGAAGGATCGTATCACGATCTTGAGATCGGCAAGAGTATGGCTACATCACCCATGAGAATCTTCTCTCGTTAACCGCTTTGGAATCTTCGAGGGTGAGTTCCTCTATCGACTCGTTGCTACAATCTAGTAGATAGATCTTGGCTTGTTTGTTTGCATGCGGTAGAAATTTTTTGTTTTCCTTGCTACGAACCCCTACAGTTTCTCTCAAAAGAAGTGACTGGAAGGAAAGTAGAATGATGGTGCTCGATGTGGCACTTTGTTGGTAACCCCAAGTGCAGGGTGTGAAAAGCACAGCAGCAAGTTTTCCCTTAGTTGAGACCGAGGTTATCGAACCAGAAGGAGGAAGGAAACGTCACACAGGTGTTGCGAGCAACGCGGAGACCTGCACAACACAAACTCAAGACTTTGTCCCAACGAATCAGTGAGGTTGTCAAGAGCACCGGTTTGTTGTAACAAAGGATTAAATGTATGGTGTGGAAGGTAACGGTGGTTTGCAGCAAGTAAACAAGTAACAGTGGAAGATGTGTCAATGGTAAAGATTGGACCGGGGTCCATAGTTCACTAGAGGTGCACTCCTTATATAAACAACATGGCATGAAGGGTCAACAAATTACAGTAGGGCAATTGACAGGAACTGAGCAAGGCATAACAATGCAATTACTAGTCAGAAAGATCCTATGAGGTTGATTAGGCAATACAACAAGATACATAGGCCGCCATCCAACTGCATCTATGACTAGATGTCCACCTTCAGGTTATCATCCGAACCCCCTCTAGTATTAAGTTGCAAGCAACAGACAACTGCTTTAAGCAAAGTGTGTAAGGTAAACAGTCCACATGTCCCATGAACAAGAGACCGTTGTTTTCTCCCTAGTAGCAACAACACATCTACAAACGAAGAGATTATTGTCACTTCCCTTGGAAACTAGAGGCATGAACCCACTATCGAGCATAAATACCCCCTCTTGGAGTCACTGGAAACTACTTGGCCAAGATAGCTACTAACAACGGAGAGCATGCATGATCGCAAACAACACAGACATGATAGAATCATAAATACAAAACCATTAATCAAACCAACATAATAATCTCAATATCCATCGGATCCCCGCAAACACAACATGCATGATTACAAATAGATTAGATCTTGATCATGAACGGATCTCACAAGATCTATACATGAAAGCACAAAGGAGGAGATACAACCATCTAGCTACTACATGGACCCATAGTCCAAGGTGGAACTACTCACGCAACATACCGGAGAGAAGGCCTCCGGGATGATCTCCCCTTCGCCAGGGTGCCGAGAAGAGCTTCTGACCCCCCTGCCGATCTAGGGACGATGGTGGCGGCGGCTACAGACGGATTCGTGGATTTCTGATCGGGTCCTCAGGGTTTCTGCATCGGGGGCTTCTTATAGGCAAAGGGGGAGACTGAGGAGGCGGCCAGGGTCACCAAACGCTAGCTAGGCGCGGGCCCACCTATGGCCGCCCCTGGGGGTGGCCCCTCTGGACGGCCCCTCCGGCTCTCCTCTGGACTTCTTGTTCCCCACGCAAAGTAATTGACTTTGTCCTTTGTCCCGTGCAGTTCCGAGAATATTTATTTACTAACTTTTCTGAAACCAAAAACAGCAGAAAACAGGCATCTGGCACTGTTGCAACTTTTTAATAGGTTGGTACCAGAAAACATGTAAAAATCACCTCAAAGTGTGGACAAGTAAAGCAAAGTAGATACAAAACAAGCATGGAGCATCAAAAATTATAGATACGTTTCCGACGTATCAGCATCCCCAAGCTTAACTCCTGCTCGTCCTCGAGTAGGTAAGTGATAAACAGAATAATTTTTGAGGTGACATGCACCCTCACAATAAAGATCTAACCATTTGCAATCATTGAAAGTTGGGATCAAAGAACTCTAAACATGTGCATGAAAGATGGAGTTCTAACAATAGGACATAGTAACTATGCATGCAACATGGCAAGCTACAAACAAAGATCATGAATAACATGCATTGAAAAACGTTTGTTTGTTTCACATGCAGAAAACATAGCATAGTGGCAATCATCTTGTCCCTCATAGAGTAGCAATATAATGCATAGGACACCTGCAAAGTTCACAAGGGTAACTAGAAAGAAATAGCACAAGAACAAGTAATATCACAATATGCATCAATTAATAAGCTTTGGAACACTGCACACAGAATGACAACTATGCTCTCTTAATGGTGCCTAAAGGTAGAAGGTGGAGACTCAATAGTGGTGGAAGAAAGGCCTTTTTGTAAAGGAAGCAGGGATTACAAGTTTCAAAAAGAGCTTCCAAAAATTATGGTACTTGTTAGCTTTCAGCCCTCATTGCCCCTATCATAAGCATCTTGAAGTGGTTAAGGTTAAAGTGTCAAAGCTGGAGTATATGCTTGACGAAGTATAAGTTGGCAATCTCAAGTCCCTTGAATACGAGGGCCACACCTCATGCATACTCAACTTTGGGTCCAGGTAAGTTCTTGTCACTGTAAGTATTTGCATATCATTGAGAACCGCCAATGGGGTACCCCTTGCACATGGTACAGGAGCTTTCCCATAACCAAAATGACAAGGCAAGCAGACAATGAGCATCTCAGCAATCTTTTTATTTACCATATGCATAGATTTTTATTGAGGATGCTTCATAGATAGATCACTATGGTGATGCTGCAAGTTTCCACCATGATTAGGCATGGCATAGGCTAGCGGCCCAGGCGTTTCTCTAACACAGAATACGAACTCCATGGACTTACAAGTCCCCTCTTTATTTCACACCGGTGACATCCATAGACAAAAGAACATGATATCAACTGAGTACAACAAGGTACAAGTGCAATGTTGAAAACGTTCCCCGTGACAGCAGGGTTCTGCTAATTCCAACTTATAAGTGCAAGCATATACAAAAAAATTGTCACAATGGTTCAAGTTTATTAGGGGCAAAGAATAAAGTGTGCCATCAAGTTCGTGAGGGCTTTAATCACTAAGTTTTCACATAACAAAATAGTTTTTAATTGGAAGATAGTTGAAAACAAGAATATACTTGGAATGGTGTAACACACCATGCATAGGAATTTATAGTGGACACTTTGGAATAACTTGGTTTCTTGGGAGTTGGAGGCATGAGTAGAACTTACTCATACAAGTGGAGGCTAGCAAAAGACTGGGAGCAACCAACTAAGAGAGCAATAATAGCCATAATCATGCAATGCAACAAAGCATACTAATCAATGCAAAGAGTGGTACTACAAGTCAAGGACTAAATGATCATAGAGGCTAGTGGTGACTTGTAATAGTCATAACATGGTGTAATCATGTGGCAAGTCAACCAAAGCAAAGCATCTAAGGAGAATACCACAATACTATGCTTTTGCATGCTAAAACAACGCATAATTTCTTCAAGGCACACTAAGCAATCCCAATTGTTTGGAACAAGACAGGCTACAACAATAATCACTAAGCATAATTCTAAAACAACACCTAGCATGTCATGCTAAAGTCTAAGTCACAGTCAATGCAAGCTCCTCTTGCACTTCAAGCAAGAACTTATTACTCCTTTCCAAACACCAAGCAACCTTATTTGCAAAACAACACAGCGAGAACGGGGGTCCAAACTACTCAAGAAAACTAAACAAACTAAGCAAAGCAAATGAAAACTAAAACTAAAATGCTCCAAGAACAACACAACTGTGGATGAAACAATAAAAACAAAGTGTCTAGACAGACCTGAGCTTTTTATTGATGAAGAAGGGGATGCCTTGGGCATCCCCAAGCTTTGATTCTTGTACCTATTGGATATTTCTTAGGGTGACACCATGGTGGCATCCCCAATCTTGAGCTTTTGTCCATTCTTCATCTCATTGCATCATTCTTTCTCTACACTTGAAATTTTTCCTTCATACAAAACTTCACACAATCTTCATTAGCAACATTAGTGTATTCAAAAGATATTAGACCTCTGGAAAAGCTTTGGAACAGCAAGGATTTTCACTAAAAACACAAGATACTGTAGTAACTCCTTCAAAAAGCTCAATTTACCTAAAGAGAACTCAAAAAGGAATCAATAAGAAGCAAATGCAAATAATGGCAGAAATCTGTCAAAACAGACTAGCAGGTAGAAACCGATTTTTCGAACATCTTCTGTTGCTCAAATCAATAAGTGTTCAACTAACGAAAGTTATCTAACATAATGGGGTATTTATTCGTAAATTTTTATCTCAATCCGAGTCACATAGCCTCCTCACGATTTTTTTTGGTGGAGGACAGAAATATGTTTCGGGACAGCAACTCCCCAAATCTTACTTTCCTCTCATTAGAGGTCATTCTTGGCAAAAAAAAAAGCAAACAAAAAGGATAAGGAGAGGTAATTACTGAAGTAATAACTTCCAAGACTCAAGGAAACTCTTGGGTTATCTCCCAACAAGTACTTTTCTTTAACGCCTTTAAGTTAGGCATAAGAAGCAAGAAGAATCAAGTATTTTCAAATGAAGAAGCATTAACATCAAATCTTGCTTTCAAAGGAGGAGCAAAAAGCAGATTTTCTCTCCTCATAGGGAAGTTTTCAATACCTTTCTTGAATGGGAAATGTTATTTAATGGTGCCTTCTTTCATATCAATGATGGCACCAACTGTTCAAAGAAAAGGTCTTCCCAAAGTAATAGGACAAGAAGCATTGTCTTCAACATCCAAAACATAGAAATCCACAGGGGCATAAGCATTATTAACCATGATGAGAACATCATTAATACTCCCCATGAGTTTCTTCTTAGCATTATGATTGAGTGGGACATCCAAATAACAATCTTCCAAAGGTGGTAAATCAAGCATTTCATAAATCTTCCTAGGCATAATAGAGACACTAGAACCAAGATCACATGAAGCTTTGAGATCAAAGCCATTCACTTGCATATTAATAATGGGTTCCCAACTATTTTCTACTTTCCTAGGAATAGAAGCTTTGTGTTTTAGCTTCTCTTCCTTAATCTTAACAAGAGCATATGTAATGTGTTTGGTAAAGGCAACATGCATATCACTAGCATCAGGACTTCTAGCAAGCTTTTGCAAGGACATAATCACTTCAGAAATATTACAACCATCAATATCAAAGTCAAACTTGGCATCACTAGTAGTAGGCTCAATAGGCTTAGGCATAGTAGGAGTAGGAATAGGGACTACTTGTGGTTTAGTGGTGGTAGTGCACACCCTATTGTTTCTATCAATTTCAGCTTCTCTTTCCCACTTAGCATGAAGTTGAGATAAAAGCCTAACATTTTCATCAATAGTAACTTGTATGGCATGAGCAGTAGAAAAGGTGTTTTCCATAGTTTCAGGTTTAGCAGCCATTTTATTAATCAAGAAAGACTAAGCTTCAGACAAAGAGGATATATTTTTCTCAACAGTTAAAAGATTTTCCTCTATAGTCTTATTGAAAGTGGTTTGTTTACTAATAAAGTCCTTAAGCATGACTTCAAGTTCAGAGGGGGCACTTATTGTATTGTTGTAAGATCTTCCATAGGAATTGCCATTATTAGGAGGATAAGGCCTATAATTTTTGTTGCTACCAAAATTATTCCTATAGGCATTGATGTTGAAATTGTTGTTTCTAATGAAGTTCACATCAACTTGCTCTTCTTGAGCAACCAAAGACGCTAAGGGAACACTATTAGGATCTAGAGGAGCTTTCCCTTAACAAGCATAGCCATAATAACATCAATATTTTCAATCAAAGAGGAAGTTTCCTCAACAGAATTTACCTTCTTACCATGTGAAGCTCTCTCAACATGCCATTCAGATTAGTTAACCATCATATTATCAAGGAGCCTTGTTGCAGCACCCAAAGTGAGCCCCATAAAAGTACCTCCAACAGCAGAATCCAACAGGTTTCTTGAGGAGAAGTTCAAACCTGCATAAAATGTCTGGATAATCATCCAAGCAGTGAGTCCATGAGTAGGGAAATTCTTAACCAAAGATTTCATTCTCTCCCAAGCTGGAGCAACATGTTCACTATCAAGTTGTTTAAATTTCATAATGTCACTTCTCATAGATATAATCTTAGCAGGAGGATAGTACTTTCCAATAAAAGCATCTTTGCACTTAGTACAAGAATCAATACTATTTTTAGGCAAAGAAAGCAACCATTCTTTAGCTTTTCCCCTCAAGGAGAAAGGAAAAAGCTTGAGCTTAATAATATCTCCATCTACATCCTTATACTTTTGCATCTCACAAAGTTCAACAAAGCTATTAAGATGGGCAGCAGGATCATCAGAACCAACACCAGAAAATTGCTCTCTCATCACAAGATTCAACAAAGCAGGGTTAATTTCATAAAAGCTAGCATCAAGAGCAGGTGGAGCAATAGCAGTTCTAAGGAAATCATTGTTGTTGGTGCTAGTGAAGTCACACAACTTGGTGTTCTTAGCGGAGTTCATTTTGGCAAAGGTGGGCAAGCCAAAAATAGCAGCAGCTAGAGAAAGAACTATTTTTTTTGTGTTTTTGAATAAAGAAAGCAAACCAAACTAGACTAATTTTTTGGGGGTTTTATTTGGAAAGAGGTAAACAAAACCAAACAAAAGAAACAAAGTAAAGAGAAAGGAAGTGAAGAACTCCCCTTGTGAAGACGTCCTTAGCCTCCTCGGCAACGGCGCCGGAAAACTTGTTGATGGCGCCTCGTTGACGTGGGAGTTTCTTCTTCTTCTTCGTTCCCTGGCAACGGCGCCAGAAAGACTTGATGGTGCTCGACGTGGCACTTTGTTGGTAAACCCCAAGCGTAGGGTGTGAATAGCAGAGCAGCAAGTTTTCCCTCAGTTGAGACCGAGGTTATCGAACTAGAAGGAGGAAGGAAACGTCACACAGGTGTTGCGAGCAATGCGGAGACCTGCACAACACAAACTCAAGACTTTGTCCCAACGAATCAGTGCGGTTGTCAAGCTCACCGGTTTTCTATAACAAAGGATTAAACGTATGGAGTGGAAGGTAATGGTGGTTTGCAGCATGTAAACAAGTAACAGTGGAAGATGTGTCAATGGTAAAGATTGGACCAGGGTCCATAGTTCACTAGAGGTGCACTCCTTAGATAAAAAACATGGCATGAAGGGTAAACAAATTACAGCAGGGCAATTATCAGGAACTGAGCAAGGCATAATAATGCAATTACTAGTCAGAAAGATCCTATGAGGTCTATGACTAGAAGTCCACCTTCAGGTTATCATCCGAACCCCCTCTAGTATTAAGTTGCAAGCAATAGATAACTGCTTTAAGCAAAGTGTGTAAGGTAAGCAGTCCACATGTTCCATGAACAAGAGACCGTTCTTTTCTCCCTAGTAGCAACAGTACATCTACAACCGAAGAGATTATTTTCACTTCCCTTGGACACTAGAGGCATGAACCCACTATCGAGCATAAATACCCCCTCTTGGAGTCACTAGCAACTACTTGGCCAAGATAGCTACTAACAACGGAGAGCATGCAAGATCACAAAAAACACAGACATGATAGAATCATAAAGACAAAACCATTAATCAAACCAACATAATAATCTCAATATCCATCGGATCCCCACAAACACAACATGCATGATTACAAATAGATTAGATCTTGATCATGAACGGATCTCACACGATCTATACATGAAAGCACAAAGGAGGAGATACAACCATCTAGCTACTACATGGACCCATAGTCCAAGGTGGAACTACTCACGCATCATACCGGAGAGAAGGCCTCCAGGATGATCTCCCCTCCGGCAGGGTGCCGGTAAGAACTTCAGCCCCCCCGATCTAGGGACGATGGTGGCGGCGGCTATAGACAGTTTCATGGATTTCTGATTGGGTACTCAGGGTTTCAGCATCGGGGGATTCTTATAGGCGAAGGGGGAGACCGAGGAGGCCGACAGGGCAACCAAACCCTAGCTAGGCACGGGGTGGGACCCATCCGCGTCTGGGGTGGGTCTGGCCCCTCCGGTCTCCTCTGGACTTCTTGTTCCCCATGGAAAGTAATTGACTTTGTCCTTTGTATCGTCCAATTCTGAGAATATTTCTTTACTAACTTTTCTGAAACCAAAAACAGAAGAAAATAGGCATCTGGCACTGTTGCAACTTGTTAGTAGGTTAGTACCAGAAAACATGTAAAAATCGCCTCAAAGTGTGGACAAGTAAAGAAAAGTAGCTACTAAACAAGCATGGAGCATCAAAAATTATAGATACGTTTCCAACATATCATAGAACTCGACGAGGTTGTCGAACCTTCTATCAGATTTGAGAGTAGCACAGCACCGGTAGAAGTTCCTGTGGCGCCTACACCAATAAGAGAGGAAGCTAATGATAATGATCATGAAACTTCGGTTGAAGTTACTACGGAACCTCGCAAGTCAACGAGAACTCATACTACTCCTGATTAGTATGACCCCATTATGAGTGTCGTGTTAGTGGACGACACCGACGACCCTGCGACATATGAGGAAGCAGTGATGAGCCCAGATTCCAATAAATGGCAAGAAGCCATGAAATCCGAGATTGGATCCATGTACAAAAACCAAGTATGGACTTTGGTGGACTTACCGGACGGCCGAAAGGTTGTCGAGATCAAATGGATTTTCAAGAAGAAAACATATGCTGATGGTAATATTAACGTCTATAAAGCTCGACTTGTCACAAAAGGGTTTCGACAAATTCAAGGAGTTGACTACGATAAGACTTTCTCACCGGTAGCAAAGCTAAAGTCTGTGTGGATTTTGTTAGCAATTGTTGCATATTATGATTATGTGATATGGCAGATGGATGTCAAAACGATGTTCCTCAATGGAGACATTGATGAAGAGTTGTATATGGTACAACCCAAAGGTTTTGTCGATCCTAAAGATGCTAACAAGGTATGCAAACTTCAATGGTCCATTTATGGATTGAAGCAAGCATCCCGAAGTTAGAATCAACTTTTTGATAAAGTAATCAAAAGTTTTGGTTTTATACAAACTTATGGAGAAGCTTGTATTTACAATAAAGGGAGTGGGAGGTCTATAGCATTCCTAGTAGTATATGTGGACGACATATTGTTGATTGGGAATGATATAAATCTTCTTAATAGTGTCAAAGATTATTTGAATAATAGTTTTTCAATGAAAGATATTGGCGAAGCTGCTTATATATTAGGCATAAAGATTTATAGAGATAGATCGAGACGCCTAATATCGTTATCATGGAGTACATATTTGGACAAAGTTCTAAAGAGGTTTGGAATGGAAGATAGCAAGAAATGTTTCTTGCCCATGTTTCCCAATACGACCTTGAGTAGAACTCAAAGTCCCACTACGGCAGAAGAGAGAGAGAGGATGAGTAAGACTCCCTATGCCTCAACCATAGGATCTATCATGTATGTCATGCTATGTACTAGAACCGACATTGCATATGCTATTAGTTTAACTAGAAGACATCAAAGTGATCCAGGAGTGGATGATTGGACAATAGCCAAAAACATCCTTAAGTACTTGAGAAGAACTAAGGATATGGTTCTTTCTTATGGAGGTGATGAACATCTCGTTGTTAATGGTTACACAGATGCTAGTTGGAACACCGATCCAGATGATTCTAAATCCCAGTTTGTATTCGTATTTACTTTGAGTGGTGCAGTAGTAAGCTGGAGGAGTGCAAAGCAAACCGTTGTGGCAAGATCTTCAACTGAATCAGAATACATAGCTCCTTTGGAGGCTTCACAAGAGGCGATATGGATGAAGGAGTTCATTACAGATCTCGCTGTGGTTCCCAGTGCGCTGGACCCAATGTCTATCAATTGTGATAACATGGGCGCCATAGCAAATGCGCAGGAGCCAAGGTCACACAAGAATCTGAACCATATCAAGCTACGTTTTCACGTTATTCGATAGCATGTCCAAGATGGTGACATAAATATTTGCAAAGTACACAAAGATCTGAATGTGGCGGATCCATTGACTAAACCTCTCCCAAGGGCAAAACATGAACAGCACCAAACCGCCATGGGTGTTCGGTATATTACCATGTAATTTGGATTAGTTGACTCTAGTGCAAGTGGGAGACTATTGGAGATATGCCCTAGAGGCAATAATAAAAGTAGTTATTATTATAAATTTGTTTTTATGATAAATGTTTACATTCATGCTATAATAGTATTAACCAGAAACATTAATACTTGTGTGATTTGTAAACTTGTTAGAGTCCCTAGTGAAGCCTCTTTGTAACACTAGCTTGTTGGTTAATAGATGATCATGGTTTCCTGATCATGAAAATTGAGATGTTATTAACAACAAGATCATATCATTAGGAGAAAGATCAAGTCATATAAATAGTACGTTTGCTATAAGCTTTCTGATACATACTAACCTAAGTCCTTCGACCATGAGATCATGATAATAACCATCACCGGATGGATGCTTTGATGACATCAAACACCACTTCATAATTGGGTGGTTATAAAGGTGGCATTGAGTGTTCGGAAAGTATGTGTTGAGGAACATGGATCAAGAGTGGGATTTGTCCATCCATATGACAGATAGATATACTCTAGGCCGTCTCAGTGGAATGTCATCAAATTAGCTTGCAAGCATGTGACTAGCTCACAAGGGATCACATATCACAGGAACGAGTAAAGAGTACTTATTAGTAACGAGGTTGAACTAGGTAAGCAGAGATACCGACGATCAGACCTCGGATAAGTAAAATATCACGAGACAAAGGGAAATTGGTATCGTATGTAAATGTTTTGTTTGATCGCAAAGTAATCATAGAAATATGCGGGAGCCATATGTTTCCAGATTCCTCTATTGGTTATTTATTGGAGAATATTCTCGTTCATGTCTGCATAATTCACAAACCATAGGGAGACACACTTAAGGATTCAACGTTGTTTAGTAGATATGGATTGTAAGTATGAAGACTAAATGTTGTTCGGAGTCTCGGATGGGATCTGTGATATCACGAGGAGATCTGGAATGGTCCGGAGAATAAGATTCGTATAAGGAAAGTCCAATTCTGGAGTTCGGGAATGATTTTGGTGTTTTCACCGGAATGATCTAGAAGGGTCTAGAAGGTTCACCGGACCGGAAGGGGAAGGGTACACTAAAGTTTCATGACTAAGTGGAATTATTGCATCATGTCCTAGGTCACTTGGCTGGGTGTTTGAAAGAAAGAAATTAAACTCCTAAATTGAAAGTCAAAAGGCAAGTTTGAAAAGTCAAACTGGGACAATGTTTCCTGGTGGAGGAAGGAGAGGAAACCTCCTCTTCCTCCACCATGCGCCTAGTAGGAGAGGGAGTTGGGGAAGGATTCAAACTCCCCTCCCTAGCTTCCCCTCCCTCTCATAAATAGAGGGGAGGGGTTACCCCCCAAGACCACAACCAACCCAACCCCACCAAGCCGCCGCCACCGCCTGCCACCGCTGCCGCCGCCGCCGGCCCCACCTCCTCCTCTCCAGTTTATAAACCCAAGACGTCGGGGAACCCTAATACTCCACTATAACCCACTCCGGCTTAAGGTGAAGCCCTGTGGGATTTCCCCTCTAACTCTGACACCACACCATAATGCTGCCAGAATCGCGAGGAGAGAACTACAACCTCCACTGCTTGCTGGAACAAGGGAGAGGAAGGTCTTCATCGTGTACCGAACGTGTGATCGACTATGGGAGCACTGCTGGAATGCGGTGCCAGGAGGATCGTCTTCGTGATCTTGAGATCCGCAAGTGAACAACTACATCACCCACGAGAATCTGCTCTCGTTAACCGCTTTGGAATCTTTGAGGGTGAGTACTCTAATCGACTCGTTGCTACAATCTAGTAGATAGATCTTGGCTTGTGTGTGTTCATGCGGTTGAATTTTTTTGTTTTTCATGCTATGAACCCCTACACATATTGCAGGAGCTAGACGTATCTACCATGCTCCGTTGCCTAATTATCTTTTCTCTATCGAGGAAGGACATGTGCTTTATGACTTGCAGGTTGAGCAACGCCAACCCGAGGAGGAGATTCCAGAGGAGGATGAGGACCAAGAGGAGGATCAATAAGTCCCTCATCAGGAGTAGCATCCAAACCGGTTTGCTACATATCAAGATTTCCATGAACTTGGAGGAACTATGGAGGGAATGCACAATCTCGCCCCCAATCTCCGAGAAATAGCAAGTAACCGTTCAAATCAATTTGCGGACTGGAGTTATAACTTTTTCCCCCCACCACAATAATTTGAAGGGCTTGCGAAAGCCTCAGCTTGGGGAAGTTTTCTATCTATTTTATATTTTGGTTTTCCTTTGCTTTATCTTATTTTCTAGGATATACTTTTATTTGAGTTTATAAGCACTCGTGTTGGTTTCCCCAACACTTTATCTTAGTTATTTTATTTTGTTTGAGATTTTCAAGCTGAGCTTTGCCGCCAATTTTGAATTCTTTAATCCCCCTTCTCAAAACAAACAAAAAGATTTCTCTGTTTATCTTTATTTTACCTCTCTCTTTTTCTTTCCGCCTCGAAGTTCTCGTTGATTTGCAGGAGAGTGATTGACTTCGAGTTTCCAAGAAACAAATAAAAAGGGAAGAGAGAAGTGGAACCAAACATGAGAGGTATCCCTTATGACTCCCCACTTTTGAAGTTTGAGAGACCCATGCTAGTTAGTAGTAATGTTTAGATGTTATATCGGTGGAGTGAGTCTCTATATTGTAGTAACATTCTGTTTGCATGAGTATTTAACTGGGTACGTTTTGTTCCAGCTCTTGTAGTTAACCAAGTCTTGCCTAAAAATTTGCTAAACAGTTGAAATAACAAAAAGTCTCACAAATTGAAGACTTGGGTGTTGTAGTGTTTAGTCTTGAAAGATTATTCCTAGAGACATTCGACACCACAAAAAATAATGATTGACTTGATAACTCTCTTTGAAAAGATTTGTTCAATTGAATTAATATTTAGTGATTTTTGTGAGCATGCCAAAGTTTGACTTGTAAATCATAAGAATGATATAGCTTTATGCGTGTCAAACTTCATGGGATGTCAACAACTCCACTGGCCTACGAACGATCTTCATGGAGGAAACTCCTAGATTTCGGCTATAAGTTGATTAAACATTGGTAGCAGCAATGCTATAATGGGTAAGATTCTTGGCACTCCGGGGTAGCTGTAACATGATGGAATCACTCCTCTGGCTGATATGACTAATCATTATGCAAAAGGAAAAAAACTTTAGTGATGCCACGAGTGTCCATCTCAGCCCGATAAACTAATGAACTTTTTTGGCATGCTCTCAATAACTTAAGAACTAAAATTCTTGAAGGACAATGAATAGAAAAGTAGTGCTTGAAAAGTCTTGATTTATTGATGTGGGAGAATTGAGATACTCTAGTATATATGCTTTTCATGACAAACTCTCACACTCTTAATTTTACATGATTAAACTTTATTGTTCAAAGGCAAGCCTATGAGTTAATTACATGACATGGAATAAAGTTTACTCTTTTGAATCAACCATGCTTATAATAATTTTACTATGCTATAAGGATTCATGAAACCCACATGATATGCTTGCCATTACTCTATCTATGCTGAAGTTTTTCAGATTAATAAAGTGGAGGAAACATGAGACTACCAATCATGAGTAATATCATCATCTCATTATTTCAGTTTAAATGTTGAGTTCCCTTTTGATTTTGGTTTTCTTGCTCGAGGACGATCAAGTTTAATCTTGGGGAGGTCGATGGCTGTGAAATATAGCCATCCACGTCCACATTTGAACTATATATTATTCATATATTTGATAAAATATCTCTCTATTTCCTACCACTAATTCCTAATGATCAGAGGGTTATGCAATCCTTTCTTGCTATTTTTTCCTGCGCAGATAATGACGTATTATGAAGGGAATCACTACATAAATGCCAAAGACACGAGATTTCCAACACACCAAAGAAACCAGGAGCCGTGAGGAGGCAACTGCAAATTTAACGACCAACTATATGGCCCACCGCCCTACAGTTGCAGCTGTATAGTTTGCACTGACCTCCTTAGGTCAAACAGAACAACTTTCATGAAGGGACCCCTATATAAAGAGTCTTCAGGCGATGAGAAATGAGCCCCTGACTCCACAACATCGCTTCTTTCATCATCAACTCTCCATGCCGCCATGCCAGAGGAATAGATCTAGATCTAAACCCTTCTGTACCACCATAGCCATCTTCCACCACTTGTAATAGTAGATCTCATCTCCAACTGGCGACATTGTAAGACTATTTGTTATCAACTCTATGATCTCTATTACAATGTTTATGATTTTCGATTTCATCTCTATGTGTGAGTAATTCTCCTTGGAATAAGGGCTTCGGCCTAGCCATGTAGCTTTTGTGGATGTTATTTATCATAGATGGGATCGTGTATTAGTTTGTATTACTCGGTGATTGTAGTACCCTCTCTTGCATCAATCTAAGGACTTTTCAGGTACCCAAGACCCCGAGGATTGATCCAGGTAAAGGGAGTGTGAGTAACGAATGATCTGCATGGTAGGAACCCCAGTGACAGAAAGGGTAGTACAACTGTATGTGAGGAACTTACTTGGGATTAACGATGACATCACTATGCATATCATTAGTTCTATTTCTTCCATGGATGTGACTAGTAGGTTATTTCCATGAGCGGTTGCGGAGGCGATGGAATTTATGGATGCACTGCCCACATATAATTATCTTACCCTAACAATTACATCAGTACTTTATTACTATCTATTATTCCCATCATATGTTTTGCACAGCTATTGGTGAAAACCAAAGACCCTATGCCCTCTCTCTCCATCGTCAACAACAACAACAAGAAGAAGATCACAAACTCTTGGTCCAGATAAAATGCAATAGGAATTCTAAAACTCTCGAAGGTCCATTAAGGTAATCTCACTTTGCTTTCTGCTTCCCGAGGATTCAATAAACCTAGATCTACTAGAGAAAAAGAGCTATACTACATCCGTAATACAGATCGAAGGTATCAAAGGGGTGGCTAGGGGAGGGGGAGGTCGAATCCTCCCCAACTCCCTCTCCTCCTTGTCCGGTGATGGAGGGAGAGGAGATTTCCTCTCCTCCATCCACCAGGAACCATTGTCCCAGTTTGACTTTTCAAACTTGCCTTCTAACTTTCAATTTTGGAGTTTGATTTCTCTATTTTAAACACCCAGCCTAGTGACCTAGGACATGATGCAACCATTCCACTTTGTCATCACACATTCATGTACCCTTCCCCTTCCGAATTGGTGAACACCCTTCTAGATCATTTCGGTGAAAACACCAGAATCATTCCTGAACTCCAGAATTGGACTTTCCTTATATGAATCTTATTATACGGACCATTCCGGATCTCCTCGTGATATCCTGGATCCCATCCGAGACTCCGAACAACATTCGGTCTTCTTAATCACATTCCATATCTACTAAAAACATTGAATCCTTAAGTGTGTCTCCCTACGGTTCGTGAATTATGCAGACATGACCGAGACTCTTATCCGATCAATAACCAATATACGAATCTGGAAATTCATATGGCTCCCACATATTGTTACGATTACTTCGTGATCGAATGAACCATTTACATACGATACCAATTTCCCTTTGTCTCGCGATATTTTACTTATCTGAGGTCTGGTCGTCGGTATCTCTGCATACCTAGTTCAACCTCGTTACCGATAAGTACTCTTTACTCATCCTGTGATATGTGATCCCTTGTGAACCAGTCACATGCTTGCAAGCTAATTGGATGACATTCCACCTAGAGGGCCCATAGTATATCTATCCGTCATATGGATGGACAAATCCCACTCTTGATCCTTGTGCCTCAACACATACTTTCCGAACACTCAATGCCACCTTTATAACCACCTAGTTATGAAGTGGTGTTTGATGTCATCAAAGCATCCATCCGGTGATGGTGATTAGCATGATCTCATGGTCGAAGGAATTAGGTTACTATATATCTAAAATCTTATAGCAAACGAACTATTGAAATGACTTGATCTTTATGATACGCTTATCTATAGGAGTATGTCCATCACACCATTCTCCTAATGATATGATATTGTTGTTAATAACATCTCAATGTTCATGATCATGAAACCATGATCATCTATTAACCAACAAGCTAGTATTACAAAGAGGCTTTACTAGGGACTCTAACAAGTTTACAAATCACACAAGTATTAATGTTTCCGGTTAATACAATTATAGCATGAATGTAAACATTTATCATAAACACAAAGATATAATAATAACTACTTTTATTATTGCCTCTAGGGCATATTTCCAACATCAGCTTCTTGTGTGACCTTGGCTCCTGCACATTGGCTATGGCACCCATGTTATGACAGTAGGTAGACATTGGGTCTAGCGCATTGGGAACCACACTAAGCTCTGTAATGAACTCCTTCATCCATATCGCCTCTTGTGAAGCCTCCGAAGCAGCTATGTATTCCGACTCAGTTGAATATCTCGCCACAATGCTTTACTTTGCACTCCTCTAGTTAACTATTGCACCATTCAAAGTAAATACATATCCAAATTGTGATTTAGAATCATCCGGATCGGTGTTCCAACTAGCATCGGTGTAACCATTAATTACGAGTTGTTCATCACCTCCATAAGATAGAACCATATCCTTAGTTCTTCTCAAGTACTTTTGGATGTTTTTGACCGCTTTCCAATGATCCACTCCTGGATCACTTTGATATCTGCTAGTCAAACTAACAGCATATGCAATGTTCGGGCTAGTACATAGCATGGCATACATGATAGATCCTATGGATGATGCATAGGGAGTCTTACTCATCCTCTCTCTATCTTCTGCCGTAGCAGGACTTTGAGTTTTACTCAAGGTCGTATTAGGCAACATGGGCAAGAACCCTTTATTGTTATATTACATTCCAAACCTCTTTAGAACCTTGTCCAAATATGTACTTTTGAAAGCGAAATTAGGCGTCTCGATCTATCTCTATAAATCTTTATGCCTAATATGTAAGCAGCTTCGCCAAGATCCTTCATTGAAAAACTATTATTCAAATAATCTTTGACACTTTTAAGAAGGTCTATATCATTGCCAATCAACAATATGTCATCCGCATATTGTACTAGGAATGCTATAGAGATCCCATTCACTTTCTTGTAAATACAAGCTTCTCCATAAGTTTGTATAAAACCAAAACTTTTGATCACCTTATCAAAACATTGATTCCAACTTCGGGATGCTTGCTTCAATCCATAATGGATTGTTGATGTTTGCATACCTTGTTACCATCATTAGGATCAAAAAAACCTTTGGGTTGTACCATATACAACTCTTCATCAATGTCTCCATTAAGGAATGTCGTTTTGACATCCATCTGCCATATCTCTTAATCATAATATGTAGCCATTACTAACAAAATCCACACAGACTTTAGCTTCGCTACCGGTGAGAAAGTCTCATCGTAGTCAACTCCTTGAATTTGTCAGAACTCTTTCGCGACAAGTCGAGCTTTATAGACGGTTACATTACCATCAGCATATGTTTTCTTCTTGAAAATCCATTTGTTCTTGACAGCCTTCCAGCCATCCGGTAAGTCCACCAAAGTCCATACTTGGTTTTTGTATATGGATCCAATCTCGGATTTCATGGCTTCTTGCCATTTATTGGAATCTAGGCTCATCATCGCTTCCTCATATGTCGTAGGGTCGTAGGTGTTGTCTACCAACATGTAACTCATAACGGGATCATACCAATTGAGAGTGATACGAGTCCTCGTCGACCTGCGAGGTTCCATAGTAACTTCGTTCGAAGTATCATGATCATCATCATTAGCTTCCTCTCTTATTGGTGTAGGCGCCATAGGAACTTCTTCCGGTGCTGCGCTACTCTCAAACCCAAGAGAAGGTTCGACAACCTCATCGAGTTCTACTTTCCTTCCAGTCACTTCTTTCGAGAGAAACTCCTTCTCTAGAAAGGATCCATTCTTGGCAACAAAGATTTTACCTTCAAATCTATGATAGAAGGTATACCCAATAGTTTCCTTTGGGTATCCTATGAAGACACATTTTTCCGCTTTGGGTTCAAGCTTGTCGGGCTATAACTTCTTTACATAAGCTTCGCAACCCCAAACTTTAAGGAATGACAATTTAGGTTTATTCCCAAACCATAATTCATACGGTGTACTTTCAACAGATTTAGACGGTGCCCTATTTAAAGTGAATGCGGATGTTTCTAATGCATAACCCCAAAACAATAACGGTAAATCTATAAGTGACATCATAGAATGAACCATATCCAAGAGAGTTCGATTATGATGTTCGGACACACCATTATGCTGTGATGTTCCCAGCAGTGTCAATTGTGAAAGTATTCTACATTTCTTCAATTGCTCGCCAAACTCGTAACTTAGATATTCACCTTCACGATCAGATCGTAGAAATTTATTCTTCTTGTTACGTTGATTCTCTACTTCACTTTGAAATTGCTTAAACTTCTCGAAAGTTTTGGACTTATGTTTTATGAAATAGATATACCCATATCTACTCAAGTCATCCGTGAAAGTAAGAACATAACGATAACCAGCACGCAAATCCATGCTCATTGGGCCACACACATCAGTATGTATGATTTCCAATAAGTCAGTAGCTCGCTCCATCAGACATGTTTTGCATCTTTCAAGTGATTCGAAATCAAGTGATTCAAGAAGTCCATCGGAATGGAGTTTCTTCATACGCTTCACTCCAATGTGACCATGAAGACAGTGCCACATGTATGAAGAATTATCATTCAATTTCAAACGTTTAGCATCTATATTATGAACATGTGTATCACTACTATCGAGATTCAACAAGAATAGACCATCTATCAAAGGTGCATGACCATAAAAGATATTACTCATATAAATCGAACAACCATTATTCTTGGATTTAAACAAGTAACCGTCTCGCAATAAACAAGATCCTAATATAATGTTCATGCTTAAGGCAGGCACCAAATAACAATTATTTAAGTATAAAACTAATCTCGATGTTAGATGAAGATGGAGCATGCCGACTGCGACCACATCAATCTTTGATCTGTTTCCAACGCGCATTGTCACCTCGTCTTTCGCTAGTTTCCGTTTATTATGTAGCACTTGATTCGGGTTACAAATATGATGAACCAAACCAGTATCAAATACCCAGGCACTACTACGATTACTAGTAAGATACACATCAATAACATGTATATCGGATATACCTTTCTTCTTGATGTTGCCGTTCATCAGATCTGCCAAGTACTTGGGGAAATTTTGCTTCTAGTGACCATACATTTTGCAATATATGCATATATCATCAGGACTAGCGCCAACTCGGGTTTTCTTCTTAGGTACAGCAACGAATTTGTTTTCTTTGAAGTTACCCTTCAGCTCATCCTGATTCTTTATGTCTACTTTAGCAGCCACCAAGGTGGCAGCAAGTTCAGTGAGTGATCCAATCACACCACTTATCTTGTAATTCTGTATAAACCTTTTGTAACTGGGTGTAAGCGATTGCAGAACTCTATCTATCACAAGATCAACTGGGATT
Source organism: Avena insularis (assembly GCA_023614405.1). Classification (NCBI taxonomy): domain Eukaryota; kingdom Viridiplantae; phylum Streptophyta; class Magnoliopsida; order Poales; family Poaceae; genus Avena; species Avena insularis. The sequence goes on along the minus strand of CM042693.1, from coordinate 58,243,724 downwards.
TCATATCCTAGTACCTTGAGACGTTGAACAAAGTACATCATCATCATGATGTGATCATTCATAGAGTTATGCTCCTTCATCATATGGCTAAATAATTCACTAGAGATCATATATCTCTTAGCACGGATTTGGCCCTAAAACATGGCTTTGATTTCCTTCACCATTGCAGCAGCGCTGCTAAGTTCAAAGAGTTCTTGGAGCGTGATACATCGTAAACATATCTATAATTTTTTATGCCCCATGCTTGTTTTGTCTCAACTTTCTTATGTTTTGTCTACACTTTGAGGAATTTTTATACATTTTCTGGAAGTAACCTATTAACAAGATGTCGCAGTGCCAGTTGCCTGTTTTCTACTGTTTTTGGTTTCAGAAAAGCTAGTAAGGAAATATTGTCGGAATTGGATGGAACAAAAGCCAAAGTCAATATTTTACCGGAGCGAAGACGGAGTCAAAAGGGAAGAAGAAGTGGGGCCACGAGGTGGTCACACCTAGGGCTGGCGCGACCACCCCTAGGGCGCGCTGCCCCATGGTGTGGCCCCCTCAGGCGCCCACCGACCTTTCCCCTTTGCCTATATGAGCACCTCGATGCAGAAACCCTAAACACCCGATCAGAAATCCATGAAACAGTCCGTAGCCGCCGCCACCATCGTCCCTAGATCAGGGGGGTCCGAAGCTCTTCCCAGCACCCTGCCGGAGGGGAGAGATCATCCCGGAGGCCTTCTTCATCACCATGCCAGCCTCCAGAGTGATGCGTGAGTAGTTCACCCTTGGATTATGGGTCCATATAGTAGCTAGATGGTTGTTTATCCTCCTTTATGTGCGGTGACCCAGCATACCACTGCATGATGTAGTACACTATAGTCGTTGAAATAACACCAATGAAACACCATTCACTAGTATTACATCCCTCAGAGTAGTACAACAGAAACATAGCAGGTCCAAGACATGACTATAGGTTACAACTCAACTCTTTACACAAGATCCAGAGAACACTCTAGGTTAAAGAGAGAGAAAGAAACTTCTTACAAAGAAGAATCCAGAATAAATAACTCATAGCTACCATACTTATAAAACTAGTAGCTGAACTACGAGGCTTGCATTGCTGCTATTGCAATACTCTACAGAAGTAGGTTCTATGGTTAGAAATTCTATTCTTATTTAATCAGCAACTTCGCCTTCACTTGAGTTGATGTATATGCTGACTTCCTTGACTTCATCGAAGAATTTTAGCTTTTAGTGATGATTCCTGGAGCATAACTTGATGTAGACGTTGTCTGTTCTGGCTTTAGAGCCTAGCAAGGGTTAAGAAGATACTTTGAGTACGAGCGTACTCAGCAAGTCCACTAGAAAAGGAGTGTTTGATGCACTATAGCTACAGCCACAGACCATAGGTCGTAGGCAATGCAGGTTTTCGTAAACATTTCTTCAAAGGTTGCTTTTATTCTGAAAAGCTATGTTTGTCAGCCTTCACGGGTTTACCAGAACTTTCATGGAGTTCCTTTCCTGCCGCGTTCGCAGCTCCTTCCCGGAACAGGGAGTAACAAGTTACAGTTCTTACACTCTGTAGAGGTGTGTCACTTTACCCATGAGAGATCTTAGCTTTGTTGCACATCCAAATTGCAGGTTCGTTCACACTTCCTTGGTGTGAGGCCCAGACTAAGATCCAAGCCAATCACTGCCTTCTCCGCGACCCCGCATGTCTCCTTGGTGTACGCTTGACCCACCTATTGAATTACGGCAATGGCGATGCAGATGCTCAGATGCAGGAACTATCGTGGGACGTTGAGGTCTCCCACCCATATGCTGCATATCCTCTACGAATTACCATAAATAATATGCACACTACGAGTGATAACAGCCACGACCCGCACATCCAGCTCCATGCGATAGGGAAAAGATACAGCTGACTTCTTTGTCCCATTCCAAATCTCATGGTCAACGCGTAATATACGGCGCAAGAATCACTGGCGACATTGGTTGTTAAGTCCTAGGTAATATGTTCCTTTACCACCGGAACTCTTATAGTAGGTTATTACCTCATGGTAAATAACCTATAATCACATTATTATGAAAATAGTGTTTTCTGTCCTTTTTCAAATGCAGGTGATGACAACACTGGATTTGCAAAATACTTTACAGAAAATAATCAAAGGACATGAGCAAGTGTGAATTTGCCTTTTGTGATTGCAAGATTATGCACTCATGGTCTTCAAGACAATATAAGATCCAATAGTTGAAATCTGCATCATTGGTCCGGTAAGGACTAATATTTAAAGAAGCAAGATGCTTTTATGAATAAGTAATGTAATGCAAGTTGATAAACGCGAATCCCGAGAATAACGTTGTTTTAGGGTTTGGATACTAGAAAGGATTTCCTTGGAATGTGTTGCCCTTTTAGATTTGGTTTCACACATGTGCTTCTTATCAAGGCTTGTGAGTGTGTGTGAATCAACATGTATTTATACAACAATAAAATACACACATATAGAATGCTATTCAAGGTTGCTTACATCTTAATTGTTTATCTTCAAGTTTTACTTTACAAGCAATGTCACTTATAAAGAGTTTAAGTATTAACAATCTTATTATACAAGTAAAGTATGAAGTAAGGTGGTTATGATTAGTTGTCATCTGTTTTCTGAAGTGGCAAAACGAATAACTTTTGAAGAAAATCTTACTCAACTAAGTATTAGAATTTAAGCTTTTAAGTTAACTTGATAAGGTGTTCTTTCTAGTTATAGTCTTTAAGTCAGAAGGAATTGCCTTTACTGGAATAATGATATTAGTAGTATTTGAGACTTATCTATCTTGGTTCTTAACTGGGTTGGTTTGGTATTAATATGCTTTACTGTAAGGTCCCTCCTTTATAAAGGAAAAGGATCCCTGTGATTGCAATGCTAGTACCTGGATCAATGCTAGCATCCACAGTTTAAGATGAAGTACACAGATACAAAGGTCATTATTACAGCCATTCCAGAGATAAACATAGTATTTACAACTCTAAGGCCACAGGCCTAGTACAAGAGTTTGAATAAGTAAATAAATAAAAGTCTTCATCTTCATGTGCCACAGGCAAACATGTTGAGTGTAGACTCATGACACCTAATCCTCATCAGAGTAACCTGCAACATCACAAGTTACAGCCACAGTGGGTCAATACATTGGAATAGTATTGGCAAGTGATACCTTAGCATAATTTAGGTGGACTAGATACTATATGAAAATTTGGTGTCACATCCCAAGATTTTCCAAATCTTGTAATGTGAAAAATAAATAAACAAAATAAATTTCTGTTGAAAATCAGGGTGAAAAGAAACTTTTGTTTCTAAAAGGAAACTTAAAACCTCATCTTGAACAAACTTTGATAAAAAGTTTGAATCCAACAAAATCCAAATCAAGGGAAATGCATTCCTCAATGAATGTATCTGGAAATTTAAACACTTGGAAAATAAATCCAAACCCTAAACCCTAATGGAAGAAAATCATTTCCAAGTTATCTCCAAGCCTATGGATTTGATCCATATAAAAAGTTGTCAACAAACATTTACAAATGATCAAGAAAGACAAATAAAAATACTATAAAACCATAGAAATTGGTTTCACTTAAGTTGGAACCATGGATAAAATCTTATGAATATAATAAGATAAGGAATTGAATTCCCAAAGCTAATAAAGCACCTACCTATAAATCCATAACAATTGGTGAGCAAATAATCCTAAAGAGATTTAAAAGGATAAAGAAATATCAAACAAGATTTCACAAATTGGAATCACCAAGTTAGGATCTCTAAATAAAAAGATATGGTTTTTATAAGAAAAGAAAGAAATATTAAAAAAAAGAATATTTAAAGACCAAACCAAATCTTGGCCAAATCCATAAACAAATGGAATGATTATAATCCCAATCCAAATAAAATAAAAGGATAAAGAATTTTCCAAATAAAATAAAATGGCATTAAACCATACTATCCCTATCTTAATAAAGACAAATCTCTAATGAGAATGATCATTTAAATCATGAGAAAATGGCATTTTGGAAATTACCCAAGTGAAATAAAAGTTGTTTAATCCACTTAAATAAAATAAACCTTCCAAATAAACTTTAGGGAATTAAAACCATATTAAATTCCATTGGAATTAAAACAAATACCCAATCTTAAATGATTAACAAATCTTATTAAAAACTTTTCCAAACAATTCAAGATGAATTATTTGACACCCTTTTAAGTAAATAAAAACTTACTGAAAGGTTTTGGAAAAATTTAGAAGTCAAATGGAAATTAAAAACATTATTAATTCCTATTTTGATTTAAAACAAGGCCCTTATTATTAATCAAAAAGACCCCAAAAAGAATAAAATAAATTCCCAAAATTGACATCAGGATGTGCTACTAATCAATATTTAAACCTACACAAATTTTGGCAAGGGTTTGAATTCAAATTGAGGTTTGAATGGATTAAACAAAACCAAAACAGAATAAAGGAAAAGGAAAAAGAAAAACAGAATCAGAACAAAAAAAAGGAAACAAAGCAGCCCAACCCGGCAGACCCAGTCCAGGCCCAGCAAGCCCACCTATCCCCCTCCCCCGAAACGTTTTCCCTCACCACAGACCTAACCCGCAAAGACGCTGACCGGTGGACCCCATTCCCTCTCCTTCTCTCTCGCTGCCAGACGACCCCACGCCCACGTCACCTTCTTCCTCCCCGCGATGAACACTCCTGGCCGTTTCATGCCGTTGAGTCCTCTGATTGAATTCGCCATAACGCTGCGTTTATTCCTTGCCGTGACCACGCTCGTTAAAGCGCCTCTCCCTCCTCTCTCTTTCCCCTCTGTCGCCCCACCTTAGCGCGCCCCCAGGCCGACCTAATTCCTCTACGAAGCTCCACTGCCCCGACGAGCTCCGGCATCGATTTCGGCAGCCCCTCGCCGCCCCTTGCCTCCCCGAGCACACATGCACGTTCCCCAGACCCAGGCGCACCTCTCCGTATCGTCAGCTCACCCGCGTGTGCCCTGCAATCTCGGCAACGTCTTCGACTGAGTGCCACCGTCAACTACATCAGCTCCGGTGACCCTCCCCGTAAGCCCCGTCCTTCCCCCTTTCTCTAGAGGACACCACTACACCCTGCGTTCCTTCGTGCGTCTAATTCCACCTGTTTCACGTCCTATCGCACCTTGTAGGTTCGTCTCCGACAACCACAGAGCACGCCGTCGCCAGAAGGAACTCCGGCGAGAAATTATCGCTACCCTCATATACCCCCTGCCTCCCCGAGAGCACGTTGAGCATCGGCGAAGCGCAGCGAACCTGGTGAGCTACCTCTCTCTCCCTCTAGCCCCCTGTGTCACCAGCAACCTACATGAGCGCCACCACCCTGCCGGCCAGCGCCCATCTCTGGCTAGTGTGCTTAGCGCCGTCAGATCTTAATCGCATGCCCACGATAGAAACTCAACTGAAGCGGTATAGAGCCACCTGTGCCGCTCGATCTAACTTGATCCAACGCACTAGAGAGCGTGATCCGAGCGAAACGGTATCAGCGAGTAAGAATATGACACGTGGCTCTGTTCATTTGAATTAAAACAGAATAGTTCTATTAGATGTGCCAATTTGAAAAATCCATAACTTTCAAACCACAAGTCCAAATTTTGCAAACTTTATATCAATGGATTCAGAAAAACAAGCCCTAGCCAACCATGCACTTTGTTTAGTAAAAAGCTTCTGGTAAAATGTTTGTTTTTGCAGAAACTTATGTATGCTTGTTTAGGATATAAAAATTGTTCTAAAATGATTTTGAGGATAAAATCTTTGGCAAATGGTGTGTTTTGAACTTACTGACCATAGGAAACAAATTGTGGTTTCAAAAATGTATTTGGTGAAGCAAAAGAATGAATCTTGGATTTAAATTATTTCTAGTCAAATAAAAATATGGTTTATTTATTAAAAATGGTTTTGGAAGAAAACCTTTGAGAAATGTTTGGAAATAAACTCTCTGACCCTAAACACAAGATTTTATGGTTTGAAAACATATTTTCTTAAACCTATAAAAGGATGCCTTATTAAAAGCATTTCTTCACCACATAAAATAATGACTTGATCTAAAAATGGTTTATAAAGTAAAATCTTTTACAAATGATTTTGCCACTTTATAAAATGATCATTAGGTGTTTTCAAATGTTTATGACCCATTAGAAACCACTTCTCCAAATAAAAAATCTTTTGCATGCTTGCATGCATTGTTTTGTTATTATTATTTTATGTGATGAAATGCTTGAATGGTAGATTGAAATATTGTTTGCTTGATTAAATTGTAGTGATTGGAAGTGAGTGAACATTGCAAAGATCAAGGAGTGAACTTATACTCTCTACCAAAAAGGCAAGTGATGCTTCATACTTTTGTCCCATTATTTTCTCTATGCATTAGTGATATTTCTAAGTAGGACTTGCATGGAATTTTGCTAAGTATAAACCATGCTATGGGAAAACCTAGTAGATGAAACCTTAGTAAAATTTCCTAAGTTAAGATTCCTACTACTATCATGCTTAGCTTAGCTAATAGAAAACAAGGGTGGAATATATATTCATACTATGGAAAAATTTCTAAGTCTGAGGACTTGTGTTTTGTTAATAAAACAACTAAGTTAATGAAACACTTGGGTGGAATGGAAGGAATAGTTTGTGTTGAGTGGTTACACAAGGCCAGGGGACTGGTGAACCTTGTGTATCCCACTTGTGGATGGCCACCCAGGAACAAAGAGATTTGAGATGTCAAATGTTGAGAAGCTTCAAGTGCAACCACATGGCATTATGGGCTCTGCCTGGATCATATAGGTTGTAAGAACTTAGCCAAATGGACAGTTGGTGGTAGGGGAATGATAGGTTGGAACGCGTCCATTCTGGTCTAAGGGAAGGCTTCTGAAAGATCTTGTCTTGGTGAAACCAAGTCTTGTGGGGAAAGTGCACAACCTCTGCAGAGTGTAAATCTAAGTACTTAGCCATGTCCCTGGCAAAGGACAATTTGAGCATCAAGACATGGAAGCTATCAAGAATCTCATCATCCAAATTTCTAAGTTAAAAGCTTGTGGTTGAACAAGGGTTTAAGGTTCACCAATTTCTATTGGTGGTTCCTTGGGTGATTTTGTCAAGCAAAAACTTAGTGTTTTAAAATGATAAGGAAAATCTATTTTGAGCAAAGCAAGCCTAAGCTCCACTTAGCCAAAAGCATATAGATGATAGACTCCACTATACTACCATAGTATCACTTTCCAATACAATTCAAATGTATTGACCCTTGTGGCTGTAACTTGTTATGTTGCAGGTTTGTTTGATATTAGTGAAGTTAAATGATTAGGATTACAAGTCTACAACCAACATGTCTGCCTGTGGCACTTTGAAGATGAAGGAACCCATGCTATTGTTAAATTCTGCTGCATTGTAATGAGATAGCCAAATGAGATATGTAAGATGTAATAAATTATTTTATTCCTGGTTATAAAGTTGTAATATGACCCTTGTTTCTTGATATTACATCTTATCTGTGGATGCTAGCTATTGATCCAGGGACTAGCATTGTAAACACAGGGATCTCTACCTTATTAAAGGTTGGAACCTTACATTTGGCTAAGTGTAGCTTGGCTTGCTTTGCTCAAAATAGGTTTTGCCTATTAGTTGAAATCACTAAGTTTTTCTTTGTCAAAACTTTTCCCAAGGAACCACCAATAGACATTGAGGTCCTTCACCCTTGTTCACCCACAAGTTTTTACTTAGAAATTGGGATGAGGAGATTCTTGATAGCTTCCATGTCTTGATGCTCAAGTTGTCCATTACCATGGACTTGGCTAAGTACTTAGATTTTTCCATCTGCAGAGGTTGTGCACTTTCCCCACCAGACTTGGTTTCACCAAGACAGGACCTTTCAGAAGCCTTCCCTTAGACCAAATGGACGCGCTCTAACCTATCATTCCCACTACCACCAACTGTCCAAATGGCTAAGTTCGAGCAACCTATGTGGTCCAGGCAGAGCCCATATTGCCAAGTGGCTGCACTAGAAGCTTCTTAACACTTGGCCTCTAAAATCTCTTTGTTCCTGGGTGGCTTTCCACAAGTGAGATACACAAGGTTCACCAGTCCCCTGGCCTTGTGTAACCACTCAACACAAACCATTCCTTCCATTCCACCCAGGTGTTTTATTAACTTAGTTGTTTTATTAGGCAAAACACAAGTCCAAAGACTTAGAAATATTTTCATCATAGCATGTATATTTCACCAACCCTTGTTTGCTACTAGCTAGGCTAAGCATGGCATAGATAGTAACTTCACTTAGAAATTCCCTAGCAATTCTACAACTACTAGAATTTCCCAACATGGCATATAAGCAAAATAATAACATGCAAGACTTAGCAAAATATTTCTAATGCTTAGTATAAAAACATGGGATAAAAATATTCATGAAGTACCACTTGCCTTGGTAGTTTGGAGAGTAGCTACACTCCTCACAATCACAATCACAATCACAATCACAATCACAAGCACCAAAATCTACACAAAGAATCATAGCAATAAATCACATAGAAAACATATACAATCAAAAATATATGCATGCATGCAAAATGATATGTGATGATTTTTAAAACTCACCAAAGCAAGTATACAGTACTGGTTCATAAACAAGTTCAAAACTTACCAAACAACATTTATTTAAACCCTAAATCATTTCCTAAGCATTTCATATACTCAAATTAGCCCTACACAAGTTTCTGCAAATAAAACCATTTTAACAGATGAAAAACATTAAACACATTGCATATTTAGAAAGAGTGTTCTCTCCTGATTCCAACGATATAAAATTTGTCAAATTCTAACGTGGGGATCAAAAGTTATAGCCAAAACAAATTTGAACGTCTAATAGATTCAAATTCTGTCTTTTAAATCTAACTGCTGCCACACGTCTTGTTCTAATTGGCCCGTACCGATTCGCTCAGGATCGTGCCTGTGAGCCGTTAGATCAACATAATCTGCACGGCCCAGATCTACTCGTAACGGTTCGTTAAGTGAACTAATCCTACACGCTGGATCCAGATCTGACGGCTCTGGATCAAACGACCAAAGCTGGGCGGCGGCGCTCTTGGCGAGCTACTCGCCTCTGGCTGGCGCACTGGTGGTCCTAGGGTCGTCGGAGGGGCTTACCAGAAACGCGATGACGTGCTGAAGCTCAACCTAGCGACGGCTTGGCAAGGGGCGCACGGACGCAGTCGCTGGAGCTCGTCGGAGTTGCGGGCGGCGTCTGCTGCTTGCTGTCGAGGTCGTTGCCGAGGCTCTGCATCGACCCAACACAAACCAGATGGTTCAGGAGATGCGCAAGGATCTGGCGGTCAAGTCAGTACTAAAGGGGAGGCAAGGGGCGCACTGGCTTTACCTGAATCGCACGTCGGAGTCGAGCGGCGGCGCAGGTGCTTGCGGGTGAGAACGAGGGTGTCGCTCTGGGTCATGGGAAAGCAAACGGAGGGCATTAGAAGATGCGCAAGATCATGTTGGTCGCAGTGGTTTGAACGAGAGGCAAAGGGGCGGTCCGTGCTACGAGATTAAATCACCGGGCGCGCGTCTGCAAGCGGCGCAAGTGCGATTATGGGCGCCTGGTGGCGATGGAAGCCGAGTGAGAAATGGTCGCAGAGAGGTGGGGGTTAAGTAGGCGGAGTAGGGGCGAGGATCGCGCGGCGTATCAATGGCAATTAAGCGCAGATGAAGAGCGGCGAAGCGGGCGGAAGGCGCGCTGGCGTAGCGTGATTGACGAAGGCGGCGTGGTCGCAGGTCCACTCGTCGGAGTTTAAACAATGAGGGGTGGGGTCATTGACTCTGGGGGTGTGTCTGTGGGTGAGCGAGAGAGAGAAGGACCCCGGTTGGGCTTAGTGGGCTGGATTAGTAGTTGGGCCAGATAGGTAGCGCTGGCCCTTTTCTATTTCTTTTCTCCTTTTCTTTTTCTGTTTTGATTTTCTGGAGTGTTTTTCAAATCCAAATCAAATGAGTTTGAATTCAAATCTTCCCTAGGTTTTTATAATGTAACCTTGCACTCAAATGTGTGCCAAACACTACTGTCCAATCCAAACATTTTGATCAAATGAAAATAAAAATAAAACCAAGCCTTTATGATATATATTCAATAGGCATAATTTTGGTTTTGATTTCAGATTTTTTTTTGAAACTTTGTTCAAACTTTGGATGGTGCCTAAGTTTGAATTTCAACCTTTACAGAAACAAATCAAGTATTCTCCTCATTGGAAGATAGCACTAAGGCTTAGAGAAAGCTTACATAAAATAATAAGCACAAATGCTTCTGTTTTGAATTGATTTGTTTGAAATGAAATTCATATGTTCATGGATGCATGGATGATATGCATAAGTTCGAAACATGATTTTTAGGATGTTACAAATCTAACCCCCTTAAGGTGAATCTCGCCCTCGAGATTCAGATTGACTAGCAAATAGGTGAGGGTGGTCTTTCCGAAGATCATCTTCTCTTTCCCATGTGGCTTCCTCTTCGGAATGATGGTTCCACTGAACCTTGCAAAACTTGATAGTCTTAGTCCTTGTGACTCTTTCTGCAGTCTCAAGAATCTTGATAGGCTTCTCCTCATAAGTGAGGTCACTTTCCAATTGAACCTCCTCCAAAGGTATAGTATCCTTTAAAGAAGTTTCTTCAATTTCTGGATGACATTTCTTAAGCTGACTCACATGAAATACATTATGAACAGCTGACAAAGACTCTGGCAATTCAATTTCATAAGCAACTTCTCCTTTGCGACTCAGAATCTTGAATGGTCCAACATATCTTGGGGCCAACTTTCCTTTGACTCCGAACCTCTTCACTCCACGAAGTGGTGACACTCTAAGATAAGCTCTATCACCAACTTCGTAGGTGACTTCTCTATGCTTAGGATCCGCGTAGCTTTTCTGTCGGGACTGTGCTATCTTCAATCTGTCTTTAACCAACTTGACTTTCTCTTCGGCTTCTTTGATAAGTTCTGGTCCGAACAAACTTCTTTCTCCCACACCATTCCATAACAATGGGGTGGTACACTTTCTTCCGTAGAGAAACTCAAATGGTGCCATCTCAATGCTGGCTTGATAGCTGTTGTTATAAGAAAATTCTGTGTAAGGCAGACTTTCATCCTAACTGGCTCCATAGTCTAGGGCACATGCCCTCAACATGTCTTCAAGAATCTGATTAGTTCTTTCTGTCTGTCCATCAGTTTGAGGATGAAAAGCAGTGCTGAATTCCAACCTCGTTCCCAATGACTCATGTAGTTGTCTCCAAAAATGGGATGTGAATTGAGTTCCCCTATCAGACACAATGCTCTTTGGCACTCCATGTAGACATACAATTCTACTCATGTAGATCTTAGCAAACTTAGCACTTGTATAGGTTGTCTTCACGGGTATGAAATGAGCTACCTTAGTTAGGCGATCCACTACTACCCAAATAGAATCATATCCTGACCGGGTCCTTGGTAATCCGGTAATGAAATCCATAGCAATCTTGTCCCACTTCCAATTAGGTATAGGTAGTGGTTGAAGCAAACCGGCTGGTTTCTGATGTTCCGCTTTCACTCTACTACACACATCACACAAAGCAATATGTTCGGCGATGTCCTTCTTGAGATTATTCCACCAAAATCTTTCCTTCATGTCCATGTACATTTTGGTGTTACCCGGATGAATGGAATACGGTGAGTTGTGTGCTTCTTGCAAAATCAGTTTCCGAAGCTCCGGATCTTGTGGGACACAGATACGTTTCCCATGCCATAAAGTTCCCTGTTCGTCTTCATGGAATCCTTTGGCTTTTCCTTTGCCAATCTTTTCTTTAATCTCTTCAATTTCCTTATCAATCTTCTGAGCTTCTTTGATCTTGTCCAACAAAGTGGGTTGAACATCCAAAGACATGAGATGTCCTTCAGGCACAATCTCCAATCTGAGATCTCTAAATTGGGCACACAAATCATCTGGCAATTCTCCTTTGGTAAGGCCATTTACAAAAACCTTACGGCTTAAGGCATCCGCTACAACATTCGCTTTACCGGGATGGTATTGCAAACTTAATTCATAGTCCTTGATGAGTTCTAGCCATCTTCTTTGTCTCATATTAATTTCCTTCTGGGTGAAGATATACTTCAAACTCTTGTGATCTGTGAATACTTCACATCGCTTTCCCAAAAGATAGTGTCTCCATGTTTTGAGTGCATGGACAACAGAGGCTAACTCTAAATCATGAGTAGGATAGTTCACTTCATGAGTTTTGAGTTGTCTCGAGGCATAAGCCACAACTTTTCCTTCTTGCATAAGTACTGCACCCAAACCATGATGAGATGCATCACAATACACTTGAAAATCTTTTTCCAAGTCTGGCAAACACAAGACTGGTGCTGTCACAAGCCTCTTCTTCAACTCCTGAAAGCTAAGTTCACATCCTTCAGACCAAGCAAATTTCTTGTCTTTCTTTAGCAATTCTGTCATGGGCTTAGCTACCTTGGAGAAATTTTCAATGAACCTTCTGTAGTAACCTGCTAAGCCAAGGAAACTACGAACTTCTTTCACTGACTTGGGAGATTCCCATTCAGTTACAGCTGAAACCTTTGCAGGATCAACTGCTACACCATCCTTTGTCATAACATGTCCAAGAAAACCAACTTCGTTCAACCAGAATTCACACTTGCTGAATTTGGCATAAAGTTTATGCTCTCTTAACTTCTCAAGTATCAAACGCAAATGTCCTTCATGCTCTTCTTTGCTCTTGGAGTAGACTAAAATGTCATCGATGAAAACGACAACAAACTTGTCAAGGAATTCCATGAACACCTTGTTCATCATATTCATGAAGTATGCTGGAGCATTGGTCAAACCAAATGGCATCACGGTATACTCATATAATCCATACCTTGTGGTGAAAGCTGTCTTAGGTATATCTTGCTCTCTTATCTTGAGTTGAAAATAGCCTGACCGGAGATCAATCTTTGAGAACACACAAGCTCCTTCTAGCTGATCAAACAAGTCATTGATTCTAGGCAAAGGGTATTTGTTCTTGATAGTTACCTCATTGAGTGAATGGTAATCTATGCACAACCTTTGACTTCTAACCTTCTTCTCCACGAACAAAACTGGGGCTCCCCAAGATGAAGAACTTGGTTGAATAAATCCTTTCTGCAGCTGTTCTCCAAGTTGTTTCTTGAGTTCCTTCAGTTCATCAACTGACATCTTATATGGTCTCTTTGCTATTGGTCCAGACCCTGGTAGCAAATCTATAAGGAACTCCACATCTCTATCTGGTGGCATTCCTGACAATTCTTCCGGAAACACATCCGGATATTCACTCACAATTGGCACACTGTCTATGCTAACCCCCTTAAGAGAATTTAGCTTACTCCCTTTTGATTCAAAGTTAGACTTGAATTTAATCTGATTTCTTTCCGGGGTTGTGAGTGCGACAGTACGATTAGCACAATCTAGTACTCCTTCATACTTAGCCATCCAATCCATTCCCAATATTACGTCTAGTCCTTGGGATTCTAGGATTATCAGACTCACTGGAAACTTATGCTTTCCAAACTCTATTACTAGATCTCGGCATCCAAGACTTACTATCATATCTCCACCTGGAGATCTAACTTTTATTGGACACCCAATGTTTTCAGTTGGAAACCCATTTCTATCAACAAATGCTTTTGATATGAATGAATGCGATGCTCCAGTATCAAAAAGAACAAATGCTGGAATAGAATTGAGTCTGAACTTACCAGCAACAGCATCAGGCTCCTGATAGACTTCCTCCACATTGATGTGGTTAACTTGTCCCTTCTGAAAAGGGTTGGGCTTGTTGGGTCCTTCATCTTTCTTTTTTGGGCATTCATTTGCATAATGCTCCATCTTCTTGCACTTGAAGCATTCAACCTGACTAATGTCCTTCTTGACAGGCTGACTTCCACTTCCACTTACATTACCACTATGGTGGCTCTTGTATCCACCCTTGTGGTTCTTGTATTTGTCATTGTCATGGCTACGGTGATGCTTGTTGTCATGACGGTTGTGGTTGTGGTGCTTGTTGAATTTCCCATGCTTGTGGGATCCTGAGCTTCCACTGTCATCATAATGGGAACGTTTGTGAGACGATCCCGAGCTGTGCTTGTCTGAGTGATTTCTCTTCCTGCTTTCAACTTGCTTTATTTTGTTCTCCAAAATAGCAGCCTTGTCACAGAGAGACTGATAAGTGGGAACATAGGCCACTGCCAACTGCAGGTTCAGTTCATCATTTAACCCTTCGAGGAACTTTTCTTTCCTCTTAGCATCTGTGTCAACTTCATCCGGTGCATATCGCGCCAGATTGTTGAACTCCTCAATATATTCAGCCACGCTGCGGTGGCGCTGCTTCAGGTTATGAAACTCTTTCTTTTTCAGAATCATCACTCCAGATGAGATATGAGCAGTACGAAAGCCATCTTCAAAGATAGCCCATGTCACATATTCTATGGGAGTGGTGATCTGGAAGTTATCCCACCAAGTGGCGGCTGGTCCTTCCAGCAAGTGTGCTGCAAATCTGACCTTTTCTGCATCAGTACAGCCCACAGTTACCAAGTCCTTGTTCATAGAGCATAGCCAATCATTGGCCACCATGGGATCAGTTGTTCCTGAGAACTTTGCTGGCCTCAATCTCAAGAACCTGGTAAGCATATCAAAACCCGGTGGGTTGTTGTTGTTATTGTTGTTGTTGTTTTGGTTCTGGATGAGCGTCGTCATCATTTGCATCAGCTGAGTTTGAGCGGTCATCATTTGCTGCATTTCTGGAGTGATGTTGTTGTTGTTGGGGTTGGGGTTTGCATGACGGGGAGGCATCTATGGTTGGTTCAATAGAGATAAGAATGAGATACCCATAGATGCTTTCATGCACAATAAATCACATAAACAATCACAAAGCATGCAACATAATAATAAAGGTTAAACAACCAGATAAAAAGTTTGCAAAGTAAAACACACACAAATAGCAAGCCATCCACATGTCGGATGGTCAAATAACAAGTTCCCAATCAACAAGTACGATAATAAATGATAAATGAGTAGTCAAATCTACTCATCGGCATCAACCTCCTCCTCGACAAAGGTAAGACTTGCATTCTCCATTGCGGTCTTGTATTGCTCGACGCTGGTGGTCAATGTTGGAGATATGCCCAAGAGGCAATAATAAAGTGGTTATTATCATATCTTCATACTTATGATAAATGTTTACATACCATGCTATAATTGTATTAACCGGAAACATTAATACTTGTGTGATTTGTAAACTAAAATAAGAGTCCCTAGTAAAGCCTCTTGTTAAACTAGCTTGTTGGTTAATATATGATCATTGTTTCCTGATCATGAACATAGAGATGTTATTAACAACAGGGTCATATCATTAGGAGAATGATGTGATGGACATACTCCTATAGATAAGCGTAGCATAAAGATCAAGTCATTTCAATAGTTCAATTGCTATATGCTTTCTGATACATAGTAACCTAATTCCTTCGACCATGAGATCATGCATATCACCTTTACCGGATGGATGCTTTGATGTCATCAAACACCACACCGTAACAGGGTGGCTATAAAAGTGGCATTGAGTGTTCGGAAAGTATTGGTTGAAACACATGGATCAAGAGTGGGATTTGTCCATCCATATGACGGATAGATATACTCTGGGCCCTCTCGGTGAAATGTCATCCAATTAGCTTGCAAGCATGTGGTAGCTCACAAGGGATCACATATCACGGAACGAGAAAAGAGTACTTATCGAGGTTGAACTAGGTATGCAGAGATACCGACGATCATGACCTCGGATAAGTAACATATCGTGAGACAAAGGGAAATTGGTATCGTATGTAAGTGGTTCATTCGATCGCAAAGTAATCAGAAATATGTGGAGCCATATGAATTTCCAGATTCCTCTATTGGTTATTGTTCGGAGAAGTGTCTCGATCATGTCCGCATAATTCACGAACCGTAGGGAGACACACTTAAGGATTCGACGTTGTTTGAGTAGTTATGGTATTATGAGAAAGAGACCGAATGTTGTCCGGAGTCTCGGATGGGATCCGGGATATCACGAGGAGATCCGGAATGGTCCGGAGAATAAGATTCATATAAGGAAAGTCCCATTTCGGAGTTGGGGAATGGTTCCGGTGTTTTCATCGGGAACATTCTAGAAGGTCCTGAATGTCCGCACTGGAGGGGGAAGGGTACATGAATGTGTCATTGTAAGTTGGAATGATTGCATCATGTACTAGGTGTTCTTGCTGTCCAAAATAAAGGGTTTATTTAAATCCTAAATTGAAAAGTCAAACGGCTAGTTTGAAAGTCAAACGGCAATTTTGGGAAGTGGGAAGAGAGGAGGATTGGTGGAGGCCGAATTGGAGGAGGGTTCCTCCCTTGGCCGGCGCCCCACCAAGTCGACTTGGGGAGGGACTCTCCTCCCCTTGGCCGGCCCTCCCACCTATATAAGGAGGGGCAGGGCTCCCTCCTAGCACACACAAAGTTCCTATCCTCTAAACTAAACCCTAGACCTAAACCCCGGTTTAGAGCTATTTCGGTTTAGAGCCTTCTAATTGGTTTAGAGCCTTCTAATTGGTGTGTCTAATTACTAGACCACTAATAGCCTCTCTCATAAGCTCCACCATACTCAGACCGGCTTAAGGCGAAGCCTGCAGGATCTCCCTCTACTTAGGTACCACGCCCGTTGTCTTGTGGAATCGCGAGGAGAGTGCTACAACCTCCGCTGCCTTTGGAACAAGGAGAGGAAGGTCTTCGTCCGAACGTGTGACCGACTACGGAGCGCTGCGGAACATGGCGCCGAAGGATCGTCACGCGATCTTGAGATCGGAAAGAGTAACTACATCACCCACGAGAATCTGCTCGTTAACCGCTTTGGAATCTTGAGGGTGAGTTCCTCTATCGACTCGTTGCTACAATCTAGTAGATAGATCTTGGCTTGTTTGTTTGTATGCGATAGAAAATTTTTGTTTTCCATGCTACGAACCCCTACAAAGGGTATCGAGCCGTGTCTATATGTAGATCTGTTGCAGAGTAGAACACAATGGTCATTGTGGGCGTTGATGCTTTTATTGTAGATTGCTTTTGTGTACTTTGCATCTTGCGGTATGTTGGGATGAAGCGGCTCGGCTAACCTTACATGACATCGTTCATGAGACTTGCTCCACGCTTGACATGCAACTCGTATTGCATAAGTGGCTTTATGGGTGCTGTTTCTCCTAGCATAGTAAAGATCCAATTTACAACGGGTAATCAACGATGCTAGTATCAATGTTGTGGTTCTTGTTCGTAGGTTAGAACGACACTTATTGAAAGCCCCAAACCACGTAAAATATGCAAAGAAAGTAGAGGCGTCTAACTTTGTTTTGCAGGGGTGTGCAGTGATGTGATATGGCCATGATTGTGATTATATTTGATGTATGCAATGTTCCTTATTGTAAGTTGGCAACCGGCAGGAGCCATATGGTTGTCTTTAATTTCTATTAAGACCTGCGTGTCTATTCAAAATAGTTGTAATAGTTGAAGCTGGTGGACGACAACCATGAAGAAGCGTCATTGACCTTGATGCTATGCCGGTGATGATGGAGATCATGTTCGTGCTTGAAGATGGAGATCGGAAGCACAAAGAAGAAAGGCCATATCATATCACATATTATAAATTGCATGTGATGTTAATCCTTTATGCATCTTGTATTGCTTAGTAGACGACGGTAGCATTATAAGATGATCCCTCATGCACATAAATTTCAAGTTCTAAAGTGTTCACCCTTAGTATGCATTGCCAAAGCTTGCTGCTCAAGCACCACGTGATGATCGGGTGTCTTTGATTCCGCGGTGAATACAACGTAAGCCAGATTTGCTTATGTGGTAGCTAAGGTTTGATCTTGACGAGCCTAGCATGTACGACATGGTCTCAGGAACACGGATTACCGAAAGGTAGCATGAGTCATATAGTAGATATGATGAACATGTTGATTGTTCGCCATTGAAACTATATCAACTCTCGTGATGATCGGTTTTGATGTGGTGGATTTGGTTCATGTGATCACTAAAACAATGTGAGGGATGTTGTTTTGAGTGGGAGTTCACCTAGATTAATTTAATTATTAATTAGAACTCAATTTATCATAAACTAAATCAAAGTGAATTTGCATAGTTGTTGTAGTCATTGGCATCCGTTTACCACCTTGCGCTTAGTTATAATTGAGATGATAGAACTATAGAATTCTGGTTAGTTACTTTTAACTGGTATCGTATTGTTTTGAAGTGTTAATCTAAAGTTTAAAGTCCTATTGCAAACTTTCAAGAAGTTCGGTTACTCCATGAAGTTTAATAATTGGTATTAAAACAAGAGTGACAATTCCAAGTGTTAGTATATGAGTATCATGTTTGTCTCCATGATTCTTGATATTCAAAAGATTATCTTAATATCAAGGTTATCTAGGATCTGAAAGAGTTGTTTGAAACCATGATGTGTGGAAGATATTGTGATATCTGAAACGAAGTTTTGGTTACAACATGATAGAGTATAATATGGCAAAGTTCATGTTCTCATATTTTGATGAGAATTTGCAAAAGGTTGGAGACACTAGTTGTCCTAATCTTCCAAAAGGTTTTGGAGAGCAACATTATACTCGTGATTCACCGTTATAAGCTAAAAGTAGCTTGGTCATGGACGATTCCATGATGAAGGTGAATATTTGATGTAGGTAAAATGTTTACTACACCAAGAGATTACTAAAGAAAGGAATTTGAAAGAACACCAAATATTTGATAATGGTGATCTACTTCAAAGTGCAAGTTCAAAGACATTGGTATTTAACTATACACGCTTTGGACTATGTGTCATATGTATGACTCCACTATTGATGTTGATAGATTCTTTCAAATAGAAAAGGAAATACTGAAAGAGAATCTCATAAGTATATGGGAAAAGAAAAGACTAGAATTGTTCAGTTTAAGTATATAGATGATATACGTTATGGCTATATTCTTTGCTTATTAAACAATGTGGTTCTTAAGTATTTGATACTGAATTTGTTGGTGTGAATCGTCATACGAAACAACACAATTCATGAACTACAATGGCCTAAGTAACTAGCAAAAGAATATGTGATGATGTTCATCGAAAACAAATAAAGGGTTATTGTGTTGCTCGTTAAACATCAAAGCTTGCCTTCAGGATTTGTTTTATCAGGTATTATGAGAACAAAAGGGTTGTTCAAATAATTGCCGTAATCCATAAAAGATGGATGATTCACAAATCTCGTTGGAGAAATCACATCCATAAAACTAGTGCTAAAATTGTCGAAAGACAAATTGATTGAAAGATCACTTAGGAAGTGACATCGCCGTTTAAATTATATTGGAAAGATAACATGAAGAAACTCCATGTGGATGGAATTTTGGAGTCTTTTGATTTTTGATCAAATGACGTTTGTGAAACTTTCCTAGAGATAATTAAAACTTCGTTCATAGGCCAAAAGGGAACGAAAGACTAGCTTATTGGAACTTGTGCATATTGTTGTACGAACTCCATTATGTGTAGTCAAGAGCGATGGATTTCAACTTCATATGCTTTCTCCGAAAATTTGAGTGAATATGTGAATATTTACTTAATAAGGATGAAGTGTGAAATATTTGAAAAGTTCGAAAGATTTTCAAGATGAAGTGCAAAATCATTGTAACAAGAATATGAATAGTTTATGATAAGATCATAAAGGAAGATATTTGAATTACAAGTTTAGCATAATACCTAAGATTTAAGGAATCGTTCTGTGGATTTGCATTTCCCGAAACACCATAAGAGTATGGAGCATTCGAGATATGTAATTAAACCTTGTTTGACATGGTAAGATCAAAGGTATAATTCATAAAACTGCCATTATATTTTAAAGATTAAAAGCTTTAGAGATTACCGTTTTCCACTAAAAGAGCTCCATCATAATCCGCTGAAATGACACCATATAAGGTTATGGTTTGGGATAAAACCCAAGTAGTCCTTTCTTAAACATTGGTATGCTGTGCATAAGAAAGATGTTTGCAACCAAAGTCGGATAAACCTGTCTTTGTATTACTGTTAAGTATTCCTCCATAAACACCGGAAACAAAAGTGTTTGTCGCTTAGAACGTCAAGTTTCTTTGAGAAGGAATTTTTCGTGAAAAGTTAAGTGGGAGGACAATAGAACTTTGATAAGGTTAAAAGAACCTTAGCTATATGTGCAAAGTTACAGCAGCACGAAAAGTGTTCGGAGGCAGCAGAACAATGCTCATGGCTCACGTGCCTCAAAGGTTGTGGTCACGGAGGTCTAAGTTTCTATTGAAACAAGTAGGTCGGATGAACAATCAAATACCAAGATTTGAGGGTTGAATCATTATTTGAGAATAATGAACCTACTACATGCAAAGAAACGATGATGGGCCCTGACTCCGTCAAATGGCTTGAAGCCATATAATCCATGATAGTTCCATACACGAGAAATCAAGTTTTGAACTTGAAGGACCCTCGAAAAAGGTGTAAGACCTTGCAGTTGTGTTTGGATCTATAAAGAAGTAGACATGGATGTTTCACATCTATGAAATAGTCGACATGTTGGGAAAGAGTTCACAACAATGTTCAAAGGTTGTATATGACAAGATTTGATCTTTCATAGCGATTTTAGTCTAGACGGATTAATGTAGCAACCACTACATATAATTTGTTATGTAGTAGTAGAATAAACAAAACAAGTTCTTCTAATAGAATGGTTACCTAGGACGTGTGCATGACACGGTCCAAAGGGTTTTGTTAATTCAAAGGATGCTAAAAGCATATGCAAACTTCAATGGTTGAAGTAAGCATAGCGGAGTTGGAATCTTCACTATGATGAAACTATTAAAAGAGTTTAATTTCATCGGAGACAATGAAGATGCTTGCATTTGCAAGAAATTAAGTGGGAGCGCTAAGACATGTTTCTAATACATTATGTGGAAGACATATTGTTGATTGGAAATAATGTATCTTTTATTAACACATATTAAGAATTTCATCCCGATGAAAGACTTAGGCAAAACCCAAATATTTGGCATCAATAGACGCTAATATGGTTGTGCCAGAAGTACATAGACGAGATATTGAATGAGTTCAATATAGAAACTACAAGAAAGGTTCTTGTCGCACAGAAAGGATTGAATAAATTCAATATTGATGATATATTCAAGTGTATTGACATTTGGTAAGTGAAACAAAGATTCAAGTATAGATTGATACTTGATGTATGAAATCACAAAGAGTATTTATATCAATCATACTGTGATATGTACAAATCCAGATATGTCCTATGCTATAAATATTATGAGCATATACCAGAATGATTCATAAGATGATCATTGGACGATAGTAAGGATATTCTTATGATCTTTTGGAAGAACTAAGAGTATATTATTTGTAGAAGTGACAAATAGATGATTAGTTCATTGTAAAAGTACTACATTGATACTAGTTTTGTCACAGAGTACAAATTAAGTTTATCTCAATCTAAACTAAGGGTGGCACAATATAATGGAAAGTGAGTTCCATAATGGATTTGGATGAGTTCCAAAGTTAAGACATTGTGACAGATACTTCAACAAAAGGCTAAGTATATGACTGCTATTATAGCAGCAAAAGAGGGCATTTGTGTCAAGTAGTTTGTTATCAAACTAGGTGTAGTTCACAGCGGGATAATACTATGAAGATATATTGTGCGACAATATTATCAACATGTTTTAACCCCAAAGAACTAAAGGTCACACCGAAAGACCAAATCATACAAAGCCATCTCATTAGAGAATGAGTGATGCATAGAGACGCAAAGACATGCAATTACACACGGACCTAGAAGTGTCAGATCCGGAGATCAGTTGACCACTAGCAATCGTGTACATACAACACCGGAAAGCCATAGGTGTTGAATACACAAAGGTTTGAAACTAGATTATTGACTCTAGTGCAAGTGGGAGACTGTTGGAGATATGCCCAAGAGGCAATAATAAAGTGGTTATTATCATATCTTCATACTTATGATAAATGTTTACATACCATGCTATAATTGTATTAACCGGAAACATTAATACTTGTGTGATTTGTAAACTAAAATAAGAGTCCCTAGTAAAGCCTCTTGTTAAACTAGCTTGTTGGTTAATATATGATCATTGTTTCCTGATCATGAACTTAGAGATGTTATTAACAACAGGGTCATATCATTAGGAGAATGATGTGATGGACATACTCCTATAGATAAGCGTAGCATAAAGATCAAGTCATTTCAATAGTTCAATTGCTATATGCTTTCTGATACATAGTAACCTAATTCCTTCGACCATGAGATCATGCATATCACCTTTACGGATGGATGCTTTGATGTCATCAAACACCACACCGTAACGGTGGCTATAAAAGTGGCATTGAGTGTTCGGAAAGTATTGGTTGAAACACATGGATCAAGAGTGGGATTTGTCCATCCATATGACGGATAGATATACTCTGGGCCCTCTCGGTGAAATGTCATCCAATTAGCTTGCAAGCATGTGACTGGCTCACAAGGGATCACATATCACGGGAACGAGAAAAGAGTACTTATCAGTAACGAGGTTGAACTAGGTATGCAGAGATACCGACGATCATGACCTCGGATAAGTAACATATCGTGAGACAAAGGGAAATTGGTATCATATGTAAGTGGTTCATTCGATCGCAAAGTAATCGTAGAAATATGTGGGATCCATATGAATTTCCAGATTCCTCTATTGGTTATTGTTCGGAGAAGTGTCTCGATCATGTCCGCATAATTCACGAACCGTAGGGAGACACACTTAAGGATTCGACGTTGTTTGAGTAGTTATGGTATTATGAGAAAGAGACCGAATGTTGTTCGGAGTCTCGGATGGGATCCGGGATATCACGAGGAGATCCGGAATGGTCCGGAGAATAAGATTCATATAAGGAAAGTCCCATTTCGGAGTTGGGGAATGGTTCCGGTGTTTTCATCGGGAACATTCTAGAAGGTCCCAGAATGTCCGGCACTCCGGAGGGGGAAGGGTACATGAATGTGTCATTGTAAGTTGGAATGATTGCATCATGTACTAGGTGTTCTTGCTGTCCAAAATAAAGGGTTTATTTAAATCCTAAATTGAAAAGTCAAACGGCTAGTTTGAAAGTCAAACGGCAATTTTGGGAAGTGGGAAGAGAGGAGGATTGGTGGAGGCCAATTGGAGGAGGTTCCTCCCTTGGCCGGCGCCCCACCAAGCCGACTTGGGGAGGGACTCTCCTCCCCTTGGCCGGCCCTCCCACCTATATAAGGAGGGGCAGGGCTCCCTCCTTGCACACACAAAGTTCCTATCCTCTAAACTAAACCCTAGACCTAAACCCCGGTTTAGAGCTATTTCGGTTTAGAGCCTTCTAATTGGTTTAGAGCCTTCTAATTGGTGTGTCTAATTACTAGACCACTAATAGCCTCTCTCATAAGCTCCACCATACTCGACCGCTTAAGGCGAAGCCTCATGGGATCTCCCTCTACTTCCGGTACCACGCCAGTTTGCCGGAATCGCGAGGAGAGTGCTACAACCTCCGCTGCCTGCTGGAACAAGGGAGAGGAAGGTCTTCGTCGAGTACCGAACGTGTGACCGACTACGGGAGCGCTGCCGGAACGTGGCGCCGGAAGGATCGTCTACGTGATCTTGAGATCGGAAAGAGTACGACTACATCACCCACGAGAATCTGCTCTCGTTAACCGCTTTGGAATCTTCGAGGGTGAGTTCCTCTATCGACTCGTTGCTACAATCTAGTAGATAGATCTTGGCTTGTTTGTTTGTATGCGATAGAAAATTTTTGTTTTCCATGCTACGAACCCCTACAGTCAAGGTCTCTATCTTGGCTTTGAGAGCCCTCTTCTAGGAACGAAGCCTCTCAATCACCGTCTGCTGATGCTCGAGCTCGAAGTCCTTGGCCTGCAGTTCTTCAGTCATGTCCCGGATCTTCTTGTTCCTATCCTGGACTCGCTTCTCCTGACTCTTGAACTTTCTGTCCTGGCTATCGAACTTTGCCTCCATATCCTTGACTATCTCATCTTTCTCCGCGAAGAGCTTGTCCTTCTCGCGAAGCTGCACCTAGAGTTCATCATTGTTGAGCATGACGTTGGTCCTGTCAGCGTCCACGTGCCTAATGAGAGCCTCTAAGTCCTAGAGGTATAGACGAATCGGCTCCGATGTGTCCCTCAAATAGTCCTCGAAGTCTATGGACTCTCCATCCTCATCACGTCTACCGAAGACGTGGAAGTGAGTACCTCTAACCTGTCAGGAGTGTCTCCCTAGCAGACGTCCTATCAGATCCTGCATGACTACCTCAAGGCCTCTCTCCTTGTCATCATGCATGAGCTTGAATATGATGGCCTCCGTGGTAGGCTCATCAAGGCGTCCGGGCTGGTTGACCTTGAAGCCCCAAAGGTCTTTCCTCTCAAACTTGGTGAGGGGAAGCACCATGATGGTAGGAAGAGGGAGATTGAGCAAAGTAGTAAGCTCAACAATACGAGGACCAAAGCGAGTTCCCTGGAACTCCTCAACAGTGTTGATGGTAACAGTAGGCATCTATTTATAAGATAGAAAAAGTTAGAACAACACAATTCAAGATACAACACAAGGCAAAAAATCACATAAAAATCCTTGGAAATCAAAACACACAAGTCATGGTACACATGGATCCATTACAACAACCAAGGTTCAACTTATTTTTAAAGCAACATTTGGAAAATAAGGTGATAAGTGGTGGTCCAACTAACGAAGTACGTTTACAATCCTATCTCACTGGATCTGTTGGCTAACACAATGTTTCTAGAAGCAATCAATCTATCTTGCTCACATGACTCCATCACTAAGTCTATAATGTCTCCTCTTAAGGTTTGGTTGGTAGCTTCCAACTCTAGGGTATGTTTCTTCTCTTCCTTTAGATCATTTTGGAGGTTGAGCATTCTGCACTTGACTCTATCACCAAGTTCTTTGATGGTCCTCCAAGATGCATCCCTTGCTGATTCAAAGAATGTAGTGTGCACCACTGAATTGGTGAACATGCAGAATCCTTTTTCCTGGTGGTTGTCTTCCTTGTTTTTATACAAGTGAAGTTGCACCCACCAGTATTCAACTCCTTCATCCATCACAGGAAAACCTTTGTACACAGCTGCACCTTGTATCTCTAATGCAACCATGAGGTCCTTGAGAGCCTTGGGGAATTCTGTCTCGCACTCCAAAGTCATTGTCATGAGTGGTCCTTTCCTTACGGCTTCGTTGATGGAGTTCATCTACAAATAGAGATGAGAAAGAAGATTAGAAAAGTTTACAAGAAGAATAGACAAGTGTAGAAGTTGCTAAATTTTTTTCCTTAGTGGTTTCCAATCCTAGGGTCATAATCCTACAGGCAACACAGTGCTCTGATACCATCTGTAAGATCCCTCCTTTATAAAGGAAAAGGATCCCTGTGATTGCAATGCTAGTCCCTGGATCAATGCTAGCATCCGCAGTTTAAGATGAAGTACACAGATACAAAGGTCATTATTACAGCCATTCCAGAGATAAACATAGTCTTTACAACTCCAAGGCCACATGCCTAGTACAAGAGTTTGAATAAGTAAATAAATAAAAGTCTTCATCTTCATGTGCCACAGGCAAACATGTTGAGTGTAGACTCATGACACCTAATCCTCATCAGAGTAACCTGCAACATCACAAGTTACAGCCACAGTGGGTCAATACATTGGAATAGTATTGGAAAGTGATACCTTAGCATAATTTAGGTGGACTAGATACTATATGCAAATTTGGCTAAGTGTAGCTTGGCTTGCTTTGTTCAAAATAGGTTTTGCCTATTAGTTGAAATCAATAAGTTTTTCTTTGTCAAAACTTTTCCCAAGGAACCACCAATAGACATTGAGGTCCTTCACCCTTGTTCACCCACAAGTTTTTACTTTGAAATTGGGATGAGGAGATTCTTGATAGCTTCCATGTCTTGATGCTCAAGTTGTCCATTACCATGGACTTGGCTAAGTACTTAGATTTTTTCATCTGCAGAGGTTGTGCACTTTCTCCACCAGACTTGGTTTCACCAAGACAGGACCTTTCAGAAGCCTTCCCTTAGACCAAATGGACGCGCTCCAACCTATCATTCCCATTACCACCAACTGTCCAAATGGCTAAGTTCTAGCAACCTATGTGGTCCAGGCAGAGCCCATATTGCCAAGTGGCTGCACTAGAAGCTTCTTAACACTTGGCCTCTAAAATCTCTTTGTTCCTGGGTGGCTTTCCACAAGTGAGATACACAAGGTTCACCAGTCCCCTGGCCTTGTGTAACCACTCAACACAAACCATTCCTTCCATTCCACCCAGGTGTTTTATTAACTTAGTTGTTTTATTAGGCAAAACACAAGTCCAAAGACTTAGAAATATTTTCATCATAGCATGTATATTTCACCAACCCTTGTTTGCTACTAGCTAGGCTAAGCATGGCACAGATAGTAACTTAACTTAGAAATTCCATAGCAATTCTACAACTACTAGGATTTCCCAACATGGCATATAAGCAAAATAATAACATGCAAGACTTAGCAAAATATTTCTAATGCTTAGTATAAAAACATGGGATAAAAATATTCATGAAGTACCACTTGCCTTGGTAGTTTGGAGAGTAGCTACACTCCTCACAATCACAATCACTAGCACCAAAATCTACACAAAGAATCATAGCAACAAATCACATACAAAACATATACAATCAAAAATATATGCATGCATGCAAAATGATATGTGATGATTTTTAAAACTCAACAAAGCAAGTATACAGTACTGGTTCATAAACAAGTTCAAAACTTACCAAACAACATTTATTTAAACCCTAAATCATTTCCTAAACATTTCATATACTCAAATTAGCTCTACACAAGTTTATGCAAATAAAACCATTTTAACAGATGCAAAACATTAAACACATTGCACATTTAGAAATAATTTGCTCTCCTGATTCCAACGATATAAAATTTGTCAAATTCTAACGTGGGGATCAAAAGTTATAGCCAAAACAAATTTGAACGTCTAATAGATTCAAATTCGGTCTTTTAAATCTAACTGCTGCCACCCATCTTGTTCTAATTGGCCCGTACCGCTTCGCTCAGGATCGTGCCTGTGAGCCGTTAGATCAACATAATCTGCACGGCCTAGATCTACTCGTAACGGTTCGTTAAGTGAACTAATCCTACACGCTGGATCCAGATCTGACGGCTCTGGATCAAACGACCAAAGCTGGGCGGCGCTGGCGGCGGCTACTGGCGGCGGCGAGCTCTGCCTACGGCGGCGCAGCGCTACAGGTGGTCCTAGGGTCGTCGGAGGGGCTTACCAGAAACGCGACGATGTGCTGAAGCTCAACCTGGCGACGGCTTGGCAAGGGGTGCACGGACGCAGTCGCTGGAGCTCGTCGGAGTTGTGGGCGGCGTCTGCTGCTTACTGTCGAGGTCGTTGCCGAGGCTCTGTGTCGACCCAACACAAACCAGATGGTTCAGGAGTTGCGCAAGGATCCGCGATCAAGTCAATCTGAAGGGAGGCAAAGGCGCTGGCTTTACAGAATCCTGCGTCGGAGTCGAGCGGCGGCGCAGGTGCTTGCGGATGAGAACGAGGACGTCGCTCTGGGTCATGGGAAAGCAAACAGAGGGCATTAGCAGATGCGCAAGATCATGTTGGTCGCAGTGGTTTGAACGAGAGGCAAAGGGGCGGTCCGTGCTTACCGAGATTCATCGCCAGAGCGCGTCTGTCTACGGCGGCGCAAGTGCGATTGTGGGCAGCCTAGTGGCGATGTGGAAGCGCTGAGTGAGGGGAAATGGTCGCAGAGAGGTGGGGGTTAAGTAGGCGGAGCAGGGGCGAGGATCACGCGGCGTATCAATGGCAATTAAGCGTGCAGTAACAGCAGCGAGGTAACGGGCGCGGCCAGCTGTAGCGTGATTGACGACGAAGGCGACGTGGTCGCAGGGTCCACTCGTCAGCGGGTTTAAACAGCGAGGGGTTGGGGTTGTGCGGTCAGTGACTCTGGGGGTGTGTCCGCGGGTGAGCGAGAGAGAGAAGGACCCCGGGTGGGCTTAGTGGGCTGGATTAGTAGTTGGGCCAAATAGGTAGCGCTGGCCCTTTTCTATTTATTTTCTCCTTTTCTTTTTCTGTTTTGATTTTCTGGAAAAAATTTCAAATCCAAATCAAATGAGTTTGAATTCAAATCTTCCCTAGGTTTTTATACTGTAACCTTGCACTCAAATGTGTGCCAAACACTACTGTCCAATCCAAACATTTTGATCAAATGAAAATAAAAAT
The DNA here is from genome assembly GCA_023614405.1 of Avena insularis. Classification (NCBI taxonomy): domain Eukaryota; kingdom Viridiplantae; phylum Streptophyta; class Magnoliopsida; order Poales; family Poaceae; genus Avena; species Avena insularis. The sequence continues at coordinate 58,215,309 of CM042693.1, read as the reverse complement.
AAAACCAAGCCTTTATGATATATATTCAATAGGCATAATTTTGGTTTTGATTTCTTATTTTGTTTTGAAACTTTGTTCAAACTTTGGATGGTTCCTAAGTTTGAATTTCAACCTTTACAGAAACAAATCAAGTATTCTCCTCATTGGAAGATAACACTAAGGCTTAGAGCAAGCTTACATAAAATAATAAGCACAAATGCTTCTGTTTTGAATTGATTTGTTTGAAATGAAATTCATATGTTCATGGATGCATGGATGATATGCATAAGTTTGAAACATGATTTTCAGGATGTTACATTTACAATTTAATTATAACAGACCAAAGTTAACTATAAAGTATATAATAAAGTTTTTAGTATTATACTTAAAGCTTGGTAACTATAAGTAACTTTAAGAATGTAGGTAGACTTAGGGTGTATTACTTATGATACTTGTATCTTGTTCACTTTATATTGTTTCTTTAAAGTTACTCAAGAATGGCATTATTTTTAGTTGGTAATAGTTTCTTTACATCATGAATGTATAAAGGGATTTACCTTCCTATAAAGATGTGGTTAAGGTTTATGGATAAGTAAACAATATTATTTACTACTTATGGACTCACTTATAGTGTTTTGATTTGTTTATAAACTTGTGGGTAATATAAAGAACGGTTTTATCTTATTGTAATTATTCTTGGAGGTTTTATATTAATTAAGAATCCTTTTATAGAATAATCTACATTAATGGTTCAGAATTTAATTTACTAAAATTGTATTCAAAGTGGTTGATTCATTTTGAATGCACACTATCAATATTTAAGATTAATACTATTTATTAGACTCCATTGATTAATTTTTAGAACTATTTACAAGTTTTGTTTACCTTAATATGATTTATTAATTAAGGAGATATGTTTAAATTCAAGTTATACAAGTGTTTAACTTTTTATTTAACTCAAAAGTGGAATCTCACATTTTTAACATGTAGTTATTATTTTTGTGATCATTTCGGTATATTACATTAATTTTTGTGATTTATAAATAATAAGATATGATTTTAATAAGGTTTATTACTATATAAATACTTAATAACTAATAAATATTTAATTAAGAAGAATAATTATGCATGATTATAGTTTTAAACTCTAATTCTTATTTTTCTAAGTTTTTAGTATTTTATTTAGATTTTTAACATTTACCATTATTAAAATATTAATTATCAAAGTATTAAAACTTTATAAAGTATTTATTAAATAATATTTATTTAAATAATCATCATAATAATATTTAATAATAGTTTTAAGTTGTAGATTTTATTTTTCTAAACATTTTCATATCTTATATGTATTTTTCTGAATTATAAAACAAAAGATATCAAATTTACAAGATTTAATCATTTTATTTTATTTTTGACTATTGAAATTTTGATTTATAATGTTTTTAATTATTCCTAAACAGACACCTAACCTTTTTACACCTAGATGGAATCTACCCCAGTCATAGACAGGTGGGGCCTAGGCCACATCACATGCCACATGGGCAAAGACCAGTCAAGACGCTGACCCGGTCAGAGTGACATCACCCTGACGTCGTGATGACGTCACCGAGGATAATCCTCTCAGATCGAAGCTCGATCGAGGGATTGAGTGTATGCGCGCGATTGAAGCTGGGTTTGTTGGAAGGAGGCGGCAATGGCGAACCTAATAGTGGCGGCGCAACCCTCAAATGGTCACCGGAGTGTAGTGCACGGCGGCGACTGGCAGCTATGCACGGCGGCGTTCGTCGGTGTCTCGATACAGGAAGCAATTGGAACATTTGGACACACGAGGGGACTCAGGAACTCACCAGGAGTGCGGCAGTGTGGTCAGCGACACGAGTGGTTGCCGGAATCAGTGAGGATCGATGATGACCGGCGGTGTCAGTGAGGCCGCGATTGATCTGGTAGGGGGTTCCTCGGCTTCCATGGATTGGATAGGGAGAACAAGGACATCATGGCGAGTCTGGTGCTGATCTCAGAAGGTGGAAGATGACTCGAGAACGATGGCGACGGTCGTCTCCGGCGAGCTAGGTTTCGGCTCAGAGGGGAAATGGGGAAAGAGGAGGAGATAGGATTCGTCTCGGTGCAGGAGGGGTCTTGTAGACTCAAAGAGCGGTGGCTCGCATCTTAGGGCACGGCGGTCATCACAGCGACGGCGGACGGCTCTGGCGGCGCCACGCAGCTGCTGCTCCCTGACGGCCTTCTGTCTGAATGAAGAAGAAAGGAAAAGGGATCGAAGAGGTACGTGGGCTGGCTTGGGCCTCCGTGGGCTGCTGCGGAGTGAGCAGAGAAGTTTGGCTATGACCAGCGGGCGTTGAATAGAGAGAAGAGGAAATGGGCCATGGGCCAGATTTAGTGTTTCCTCTTTTTTTCCTGGTGTTATTCCTTTTTCATTTTCTGTTTTGTTTTCAGGTTTGTATTTCTAATATTTGGTTTGAAGTTTTGTTTTTGGAATTTTATTTGCCAAATACTTGCAGCAACAATAAAGTTATTAAGAATCCATTTGTGAACTTTTATTATGTATTGTGATATTTTCTTTATTTCCTTTATATATATTCTTTTCTATAACATTGTTTTTTACTTTTATTTGGAGTAATTAAGTTTTAAAATGTTTAACAATGTTCATAGGGTTTATTTATATGTATTTAATCACATAGTATAGGATAGGGTGGTTTATAATATTGGATCCCCACTTATTCCATGCTCATATGGGATGAGTGGTTAGAGAAATGATTTAAAGACTTTGTCTAATGATTATAGATAGAATATTTATGAAATGTTGATGAGAAAACTTATTAATAAGTTTAGAGTTCTGAATTGTAATTGCTTATCCTAATTTTTAGGGTACTTACTATATTTATATTCTTTTGTTGATGTGAATAAAAATTAATGGCTAAATATATTGTCTTTATGTTTGAGATCAGAATGCTGTTATCTGAAATGTCTCATGAAAAGGATTTGGTAAAGATAACTCCTAAGCACATATGGTTATGATAATTATAAATGATAAAGATGTTCTTAAGTGTTTGGATATAGGGAATTATTCCTATAAAGCATTGTGGAAACAAGATGATTGATCCAACAGATGGGATGGATGTTAAGATTGATTATCGATTTAGGGTTTAATGTTTACCAAGAATTCCTATCTTCTATACTTCGTAATTCTGGACTTCTGATTAAGGAATTCCTTTTCTAGATATACTACTTCTTCCTATCCATCATCATGTGTTAACATGATGAACTTTACTTCACAAAATATTTTTATCCACCTTTTATCCTTATAAATCCACTTGTAAATTCCAATGAGCTTAATACTAAAGCTTTCATAATCTTCTCATACTCTTCCTTAATCAACTTCACTAATATCACTTCAATAGATGTATGCATCAAATCCTACTTCACTTCAAGTGCTTAGTATTTCCAAAGAGGAAGATACTACTTCTTTAATTCAATGTGATCTAGCATCATCTTATCATACTATCTTGTCTCTACTTGACTCCAATATCTAACATCCAACCTCACATTATATTAATGTGACTTGTAATGGTTAACCTAGAATAATAAATCTATACTATGGTTCAATCATGTTTTATCCACCAATGTCACTTATACATGGTATAAGCATTCAATATTAGTGAGTAAGGCATGATCATTACAATCCTTTGATCCTTTATGGTTCAGGTTTCCAGTTGGCTAAACAAGGCTTCCATCCATACAACATTACAGTTGTATTCTAATTATCTTTTGTTTAGCTCTATTGGATTAAGAGATATAATTCATTGACTATACCTACTTGATACAATAGGATTACTCCTGGTAACTATCTTTAGACTTCATCCTTGTAATCTTCTTTGTTACCATATTGATTTGATTTCCTCCAATTACTCTCATCCTAAAGATGACATCTAGAAATAGCATCGCTATTTACCTCTTCTTACTTCTTGCTTTATAAACTGTAAGTTAATGCTATAATAAGTACAAGAGTTGATAGGTCAAGAGTTGATAGGTTAAGAATTGGTGAATCAATAGTTGATTACTCAATATTGATGAACAACAAATATAAGGATAGGATTCAATAGAGATGATAAGGATTGATATGGAAAGAAAGATATATGGTGACTGATCTTGACTTTGGTTTCCTTCCTACTCAATCTCACTAGAGAATTAAAGTTAGGTATTTCCATGATACTCATGGTATAAGTAGATGAGATTAAGATTTAGTTGTTACATTCTTATTACTTAAGTTATGTTTATAATCTGGTATTCATAAGTTGTATAATGAATACTATGATATGATCACCTAAGGATCAAATATAAATCATTAAGTAATGTATTAGGTTTGAATTTTATTACATTTGATCTACTCTTAGATCAAATCATGTTTACCCAAAATAAGGTTTTAGCAAAGGTCCTATTGAAACTTATCGCACTCAACTTGATGATCTACTTCAATTCCATCAGGTTAAGAGAAGCTTCAATCACTTCGACAAGTTTTTATTTAAAAGCGCGAAAATTATTCAGATTTTCTATGCATGAATGCAATGCACACATCTGTGTTCAGCTTATTTCTAAGCTCTAATGCTAGGATGTTACAGACTCTCCCCCTTAAAATAAACTTCGTCCTCGAAGTTCGCACTCTCATGTTTCAGAGTAAGGAATTATCTTGCAATGATTACGATATGTCTCAACTCCATGTTAACCTCAATGGGAGTAATTGTACTATCCCATATCTAGATACTTTCCTTGAATCGTCATTATTCTCAAACTGTTTGTCTCCAATACTCCAAAGTTTCTTTTACTATCCTTCTTTAGGGATATTTCCTCATTATACAATTCTTTAATTGATGTCTCTTATCTAGTTCATTTCCCTAATTCGGTATCCTAATCCAATTCCCTTACTTGATCATCAAACTTCCTTACTATACTATGTAAGATCTAGGAAGTCTCACTAAAACATGTTTTTAAATTTTATTAGTCAATAGTGTGGTCAAATGACTAATCTTTGACTTTTCATTGTATGAGTTGTACTGGTAATCTTCCAAAGATTGGTTTTGAACACATTTAGTCCAAACTCATTGGAATTTCTTGTTTCTCTATACCTGTCCAATTGGATGTGATTATTCACTCTTAAGGACCACTTAAGAGTTGTTTCCTCTAGACTTAGTCTATTAAGATTAATCTATTTTATCACCCCTAAGCTCTTGTGTTAGCAAGCTTTAGATAATGTTTTCATTATTACCTTAAGTACTTCTTCAACTTCCATTTATTAGTTACCTCAAGGTTTGAGTACTGCTACCTTGAAGTACACTTCGATCTTTCATCCAGACATACTTCCGAAAATACTTCAATAATAAGGACTCCTTTTAACCTTATGAAAATAAGGCTTAAGTTGTCATAGGTTAGTATTTCTTCTCCAACCTTTACTAGAAAGTTAGATAACAATACTTCCACAAATTATTTACTCTCCCCCTTAGGGTTTACTAATGGTCTTCAAATTGTCTATATAGTATTTATTGGCTTTATAATTAGAATATTGGTCTCTATCCGGCCTATACTCTACCTAGTTATGGTCTTATGAAAGATTGTATGGTGTATCCACACAATTGTGGATCTCCGAAGTGAATCTTTCAGTATTATTTGTCTTACTTACGATGTGGACATTTTCACTTTGATAGGTCAATTTTCACGAAGAGTCTCGAAAGACGGTCGCTTTCAATTATTATCCTCCTTTATGTCTTACTTAACTTAGGCCAAATTTTATACTCTTTATGCAACTTCTAAGAAGATCTGGTTAACTATGTCAACCAACTCCGGCTGCGGACAAGATACCAACTGTGGATCAAATACCAGCTGCGGATCATCCTAGGTTGTAGATATTACCCTATGGTTTCTGACATACTACTGGCATTCTCTCTGAATTGTCAGAGCTTGAATACCATTTTGGTTTCAAAGCTACTTCTTTTTATTTATTCATGATACTTCCATGAACTTACATAATTACTCCATTGACTTCTTAGAAAAATTACCTACTTTGGGTGAAATTAATTTCGTCACTTCTTGTTGCTCCATATATTTTCTACACTAATCTTCCTTCTTATTGCTGATTAGTAATGAGCTGAGCTTGATCCACTCTTCAAATTGCGTTAATACTCCTTACACTTGGCTTCATTCTTCATGTAAGTCTTCATTTTGGTCTTTGAAATTCCTCACTCCCTTACACGAATTCCCTTACTCTATCTAGGTCTATAACATCAAGTAGTGACTGGATGTTGCAACATGCATTTGCACACCAAGTCAAACTTCATGTACAGATCTAGTCAATCAAGAAGATCCAAGAAAAACAAATAAAACCAAATGTGGTACATATAACACACAATAATCTAAGCCCAGAATATAGTAGTTGAGTATAATATCTCTAGAACTTAGGCTTAGTTGTGTAGTATATGACACCTCCTCATATAGGTTTACATTGTGATACTTAGCACACAGGGGTTAAACTATACTTTGTCTAAATATTTACCCTAATTTCTCAACTGCAATTAGATAAATTTAAGCAAAGTGGTCTTAATTTGGTTTTTTACTAACCTTTAGTCTCACTTTTGAAATGATTAACTATATTCAACCATTCTTTGTTAGCCAACTAACCTCACATTATCTCTCCAAATGACTAACTAGATTCTATTTGTTAACTTAAACCAAAGATTATTAGAAATTTTTAGCACCCATGACTTCTATAATAGCTCTACCATGAAAATTTTCATACTTGTACTCCAAGATAAATCACTAAGTACTAGTCATACCTACACTTATGTCAACACCCGGATTTTTAATCCCAGATGCCTGTTATGCCATACATTGCAATCCCAGGATTACCATTTTTGCGAGACATAACAGAATTGGATACCACAGTACATCATCCATTACAAACCATACATAAGGCCTTAAACGAATAAGGATCTCATGATCTAGTTCTTAATACAACTCAAGCAGCGGAAATACGTAATAATAAAGGTAGCGTAGGCGAAGCTCCATCTTCGGGGTCATAGGAAATACTGACGATGGGAGATGATCCTAGTTGTCGTAACCTTCCTGGGGTCCTCCGTCCTGGTACTCCTCTTCATAGTCTGGCCACGGGAATAGCCACGGACAAAGCCATGAGTACTCTTTAAGTACTCGCAAACTAATACTAACAAGTGAAGGGGTTTTTGTAGTAGGACACTAAGCTCTAGGGTTGTTTTGCAAAAAGCCAGATTTACCTCTACTAAGTTTAGAAACGAAGAAAGCTAGTTGATGTTTTATAACACCTAAGTGGGAACTTGAATTTCATATCACAACTCTGTTGTGGTCAAGTCAAAGTCTCAATTCATTTCACAAGTCATTTTGAAAACATCTAACGGGGGAACAGTATGGCCACTCCAACTTTACATAACCGTGAACGCGGCTATTCGAATAGTTTGACACTCTGCAGAGATTGTACACTTTCACCACAACATTCGATACATCCGTCAGGAACAAATCCCGAATTCACCATACTCAGTATGCGGATAATCAATCCTAACATTTCAATTACACGCCCTAGTATAAGCACCTCTCCTGTGAGTTTGGCCTCCCAACCATGACCAACTGTCATCTTGGGTACTGCACAGGGGGACAATCTTCACAAGGTAGCCTCAGCTCAGACCTTGGCCGTGAGGGAACCCATACTAAGGTATATAAGTTTCCAGTCAAGCCCTACCCAAATTTCGGGTATTGTGGATGTACGGTAAAATTGGAATGGTATCGCATCCAGACAATCATCAGTTTTATAAAGGGCTAAGGCTCATGCCTTAACATTTTCATCATCAAAATCATCTGGTGTTCGGAAACACATGTCAAAACATCTCGGTAGAATGACTCCTCATTCTAAGGTTTTCATAACAATTTTCCCACCAAGTATTCTCATCTAAAGTTGATCAAGTTTTATGCTTAGCACTAGCATCTACAAGTGGAGTAGGTACTAATGAGGGGTGGTAAACAAGTGGAGTTTAACTAAGTTCAATCTCATGCCTTAGGATGACATCAAGATTATCTAGCTTAGGCCAAATTTAATGCTCTTTATGCAACCTTCAATTATCTTTCTAGTAGCTACAATTTACTCAAGTAAACTTTAAGTAATAGATTTGATAAAGAAATAAAGTAGAAAGCTTGCAAGTAAAATTAGGAATGGGGTTACCAAGTGGGTATGGTCACATATGCTTAAGGCATATAATTGGTATGGTAACCAGCAAGTATTAGCTGGCATAGGTCAACTTGATTAGTAAGGCTTGCTAAAGTAGAGTATCTTGCAAGTGTTAGCTTGCTCAATCAACTAGTAGTATTAGGCTTGCATAGGTATCATTATCAGCTTGCCTTGTGTAGAGCAGTGGTTGAAGTTCTCCTCGGCTTCCTCCTCATAGTATCCTTCTTCCTCCTCGTATCCTTGGTCCGTACTAGCATCTATAAATAAGTACGAGGTACACAATCACCAAACAATACTTAACTACTTTCAATCATCACAAAAAAGGGTTCTATATATGATCTAGCATCATCACTAATATCACAAGAATAAAGCATTTGTCTTATTTATTCATTTTTAGAAAAGTAATTTCTACTCATTGAAAAATTACTTAATATTTAATATTCTCCAACTCAAACATGGGATCATGTTGACACATGTCATCACCACCTATTTCAGTACATGGGAATGTGATTTAAAGTGGTGTCACAATTTAATAAGGTTTAACCTTTTATTTCAATTAATTAAAGTAACTAGAAATGCCTATGTGGCATTCTTTTATTACTTGGACATTATTTCTGTAAGTAAACACATATGTTTTTATATATTCGGAAAGGTATGATCAAATGTAATTTTTGAGAGTTGGAATCAACTCAAAAGCTATTATGGTTGAAATTTGAAAAATGTTTGAATGCAGAAAAGCTTCTGAATTGTTATTTTTACCAAGGTTGATCTACAGATACAAATGATTTAAATCCAACGGGCTTGGATTAAGCATTTCAATACTTTTCTAAAAAAATTGGTTTCATTCAATTTGGTTCACTGAATCGAGCTGGGTTGATTTTTGAAACTAGGTACAAAACTAAGTTTGAATATAAATAGAAAAAGCTAATTTCAGACGAGTGGGTTGCGCGGGAAAGATTATTGGGCCGGCCCGGTGTCACTCCGTAGCGCGGGGCGCAACTGACAGGGGGGTTCCACCAGTCAGTGTCTCATAACACGCAAAGCGGTACGGGGCAATCTCGGCCGCACGATCTAAGTCTAATCGAACGGCTACGGCTCATCGTCCATGTCGGGCAGCGCCGAAGAGACAGAACCCTAACACGACAGGTGGGGGTCGTGGGAGGCACACCGGGGCTCAAGCGAGGGTCGGCTATGCGGGCGAACGATGAAGTCGACGACGGTGATTCTCCTGGCACCGGTAGCTCCTCCTGGGGCGGCTCCAATCGATGGCTTCCTTCTTCTCCAGCAGCGGAGGGCTCCGGCGAATTCCGGCGATGCGCTGCTCGCCTTGCTCCGGGAGTGAGGTGGGGTGGTTCTGGGTGAGAGGGGAGTGAGATGGTGTGAAGAAATCGAGTGGGGGATGCCTCTATTTATAGTCGCGAGAGGGGACCGACGGGCGCGGGCTGAGCTCGTCGTGGTCGACGGCACAGAGGGCTATCGGTGTGGGCGACGGTAGGGGCGGTGCTGTGCTCCCTGGCGAAGCTCAACGACATGGTGGCGACGCGTGGGGTGGTGCTGATCAGTTGGAACGCTTCGATGCTCTGAGCGTGTCCGATAGAGGTTTTGATGGCGCACAGCGCGCGTGGTCCGCGCGGTGCGAACGGGCGTGTCTGCGGGGTTGCTGGGGTGGTGGTGATCAAGCGTGCACGCGGCAAAGGCGGCACGCGGTCTGTGGGCGTGTGTTGAGGGTGGCGCACGGGCGCGCTCTCGGCATGCTTGCAGAGAGGCTTGGCATGGCTTGGGCGTGTGGTCCAGTAGCTGGCATTGCTCGAGGCTGGGACATGGAGTGGCGGTGGGGTGTTGGCTAGCTCCCAGACAAGGTTGGCGAGTCTAGTGTTGCTCATAGCTTGCTGTCGACCATGGGGTGGCAATGGTGCTCTCGGCCTGCTCACCATTGATGACAATGGCTAGCTTACAGTGGTGCTAGAGGTTAGTTAAGGTTGCTAGGTGATCTACTAAGGCTAGTTGTAACCAGAGAGGGAACAAGTTAGGCCCAAAACACTGCTCAACATAGTGTTTTTGATTTTGTTGATTTGAATCTGCAACCTGTTTGATGAAATGGCCGCATGAACTTAAGTTTTGAATTTTGAAAATATTTTTGGTGGGTGTTCTAGGAATGTGTTGAGGGTTCTGTGGATGCTTGGGTTTTGAAAATTGAGCTTGTTTGAGTTGTTTTTGAAATAGTGGGATCTTCCCATATGAAATAGATTCAATTGTAAACTGTCATTTAAACTAAGCATTTAAGTGTTTTTGGATGATCACAAAGTGGGCCTTGGTACCTTGTTATGACTAATATCAAGGGGTGCAAAGATCCATACATGTTTCTATTGAGTTTTGAAAATTAGAGATAGCCAAAGTAGGCATGGGAGTTAATTTGGCCCAAGTGACCATTCACTTAATTTATTCATTTTGACTTGTTTGTCTTTGGGAAAAGTTTGGGGATTGTTTAGATGATGTTTATTTCACCTAAGAATCATTTTACAAGAAAAGAAACACAGAACCATGGCAATTCAAAAGAATCTAAATTTCAACACACACACATATGAATGCTTTCATATTTTTAGTTGGAAAAGTTTTTGTTAACCCTAAATTTTGATGATTAGAGTTTGATGATTCAAGTTTAATATTTTTGGGATGTTACAAACCTTCCCCCCTTAAAAAAAATCTCGTCCCAAGATTTGAAAAAGGACGAAAAAGATTACCTGTGATTTGAAGAGATCGGGAAACTCTGTCCTGATGTGTTCTTCGCGCTCCCAGGTAGCTTCTTATTCTGTGTGGTTGCTCCACTGAATCTTGAGAAACTTGATGCTACGGGTTCTGGTAGTTCTGAAAGCTTCTTCCAAAATATGGATGGGTACTTCGGGATAGGTCAGGTCATCGTTGATCTCTATGGTCCGGTGATCAATATTCTTGAACACTTCAGTCTTCTCCGGGACTTTGAGGCACTTGCGAAGTAATGAGATATGGAACACATTGTGCACGGCTGACATCTCTTCGGGTAGTTCCAATTGATACGAAACTTCTCCTCGACGGTTCAGAATCTTGAAGGGGCCGATATATCTGGGGGCTAACTTTCCTTTAAGTTGGAAACACTGCATTCCCTTCAATGGCGACACCTTCAGATACACAAAATCTCCTATGTTGAAGGCGAGGTCTCGACGTGTCTTGTCGGTGTAACTCTTTTGTCTGGACTGGGCTGTCTTGAGGTGCTCACGAATCTTGTGAACCTTCTCTTCCGCTTCTGGTAGGATGTCGGGTCCGAAAATCTGACTTTCTCCTACTTCCGACCAGTTCAAAGGGTTGCGACACTTCCTTCCGTACATGAATTCAAATGGGGCCATTTGCAAACTAGCTTGGTAACTGTTGTTGTAAGAAAATTCTGCGAACGGCAGACAGTCTTCCCATTTAGATCCATACTCTAACACACATGCTCTCAGCATATCCTCGAGTATTTGATTTACTCGCTCCGTTTTTCATCGGTCTGAGGGTGATACGCGGTGCTGAAATCTAGTCGGGTTCCTAAACGTTCTTGGACTTTCTTCCAGAATCTCGAGGTAAACTGAGTTCCTCGATCCGATACGATGTTCTTGGGGACTCCATGCAAACTGACAATTCTAGCGATGTATAACTCCGCTAGCTTCGAACTCTGATATGTGGTCTTGACGGGTAAGAAATGGGCGACTTTGGACAATTTGTCCACTATGACCCAGATAGAGTCATTTCCCCTACTAGAAGTAGGCAATCCGGTGATAAAGTCCATTCCAACAGAATCCCATTTCCATTCCGGAATCTGTAATGTTTGCAACAATCCAGCGGGTCTTTGATGTCCCGCCTTGACTCTTTGACATATATCACACTTGGAGATATAGCTTCCGATTTCTCCCTTCATCTTATGCCACCAAAATTATTCCTTCAAATCTTGATACATCTTTGTTCCTCCAGGCCTTGGGTTTCCATGGTTGGGATAGGTCGTACGGTTCATCTGGGGTCGGTTGTTTCTAGGGGCAAATCCTGGAGATGGGTTAGGGCGATACTTTGGGGTCTGATGGGTTCCTGGCTGATGCATCATGCGACGCTTGCGGTTCTCATTGGCTTGGTTGATCTTTCCTTCCATATGGATGGTAGAGTCGACAAGGGCTTCAATACCAGCAAAGGGGATATTGACCAACACAGTCTGCATCTCATCGTGCAGACCATTCAAGAATCTCTCTTTCTTCTTGGCTTCGGTGTCGATCTCATCCAGGGCATACCTAGCTAATGACAAGAATTTGTCATGGTATTCCACTACGGTCATCCGTCCTTGCTTCAGTTCTCTGAACTCATCTCTCATTATCTTGATCAAACCCGGTGGCACATGGGTTCTGCTGAACTTGACCTTGAATTCCTCCTAGGTCATCATCTGTCCTCCGGTCATTGCACGAACACTGTTCCACCATGCTCTTGCATCTTCGGCTAGATAGTGGGTGGCGAATAGAACTTTCTCGTTAGCTTCCACTCCGGCAACTTCTAGGTTGTTCTCCATGGTTTGCAACCAATCATCTGCGTCTAAGGGCTCTTCTGACTTAGTGAAAACAGGTGGGTTAGTATTCTAGAAATTCTTGAGCTTAGATCCATGGTTGTCCTGATTTCCTTGGCCTTGATTGTTGTGGGCTAGCTGAGCTATCTGCTGCAGGGTGGCTAGGTTGGCTTGACGTTCGGCTCTTTCAGCTTCGTGGTCAGAAACCAACATTTGCAGGATCTGCAAAATCGGCTCCGGGGATGAACCACTTCCTCCGCGTGGCATCTGAAGATTGAGATAGATCATGAGAAAAGAGGGAAATTTATAAGGTTTAGGGACTTTGGAAAGTTTTTAAAGTTTGACTCAAATTTTCTAGCAACTTGCTTTTCATTCATTCATTCATTCATTCATAGCACACGATACAAACACACACCACAAAACAAGAAAAACATATAGTTTTAAGAACCATTCTGGAAACTATGATACAGTGGGACCGAATACAACTCACTACGATAGTGCTCAAGTGCTACTACTCCTTAGAGTCGGTGTAGTCTTCATCCTCATCGTCATCGATGAAGGCGAAATCATCCTCATCGGTGAAAAAGTCCATAGCCTGATCCTCCAGAAAATCATCATCATTGCTGAGATAGGAGTAGGGGTCTCCATGAAGATCTTCTCCGGCATTCTCCCTTTCCTCCAACTGCATGTCTCTCTCGTGGATGGTCTCCTCCAAATCCGAGATACGGTGGCGAAGACGGGCAATGATGCGCTCCTTCTTATCGAGCTGACGGCAGCGAGACTTGCGATCCTTTGCTAGCATGGCGATGGTCTGATCCTTTGTCTTGATGATGGCGGACTTGTGGTTGGAGTAGTCATGGAAATTGTCCAATTCCTGCTGACAATCGTACATCATGAAGCTAAGGTGGTCCAACTAAGTCTTCAGCTCGTGGTGGTATGGGGCTTCCAGTGGCTGTCCCATAGCATCACGCCTTGGACAAAACTCAAAGCGGGTACCCTTGATCTGGTTGATACTCGCCCACACAGACGGGCAAGAGCTTCCTGCATGGCCCTAGCAAGTCCATCGAGCCAGTTGTTCTCTCTTAAGGTGAACTGAATTCCCTCAGCAGTGGGAGGTTCAATCTTTCCTCGGATACTTGCAACAATTAGCCACTGCAGATATTCTCCTCCTTGATCATTGAGCTGAGCTCCCAAAAACTCGGAGTGCGGACGCTCCAGAAGTTCCGAAAGCTGGTCCAAATCCCGCTCAAAGATAAGGTCTCCCCCATTCCCCAACTGATAAAACTTGCTATACTTCACACCCATCTAAAAGAATATAGGATGAGTAAGTTAGTAGAGTGATCAAGTGTGTCAAATTTTATGTATTTTGCAAGAGTTTTTTGAGGAACATGAATTTTCATGAAAGAATCAAGGTGATAAGAATGGGAATAAGTTTTTGTAAATATTTGCTTCCTTTGGTTTTGAAACTAAGTTATTGATTCAAACAGCCAGTCTAACTAGGGTCTCCTATGGTCAGGATGGCTCTGATACCAACTTGTCAACACCCGGATTTTTAATCCCAGATGCCTGTTATGCCATACATCGCAATCCCAGGATTACCATTTTTGTGAGACATAACAGAATTGGATACCACAGTACATCATCCATTACAAACCATACATAAGGTCTTACACGAATAAGGATCTCATGATCCAGTTCTTAATACAACTCAAGCAGTGGAAATACGTAATAATAAAGGTAGCCTAGGCGAAGCTCCATCTTCGGGGTCACAGGCAATGCTGACGATGGGAGATGATCCTAGTTGTCGTAACCTTCCTGGGGTTCCTCCGTCCTGGTACTCCTCTTCATAGTCTGGCCACGGGAATAGCCAGGGACAAAGCCATGAGTACTCTTTAAGTACTCGCAAACTAATACTAACAAGTGTAGGTTTTTTTTATAGTAGGACACTAAGCTCTAGGGTTGTTTTGCAAAAAGCCAGATTTACCTCTACTAAGTTCAGAAGCAATAAAAGCTAGTGGAGTTTTTATAACACCTAAGTGGGAACTTTAATTTCATATCACAACTCTGTTGTGGTCAAGTCAACATTTCAATTCATTTCATAAGTCATTTTGAAAACATCTGACGGGGGAACAGTATGGCCACTCCAACTATCCATAACCGCGGACGCGGCTATTCGAATAGTTTGACACTCTGCAGACATTGTACACTTTGACCACAACATTCGATACATCCGTCAGGAACAAATCCTGAATTCACCATACTCAGTATGCGGATAATCAATCCTAACCTTTCCATTACACGCCCTAGTATAGGCACCTCTCCTGTGAGTTTGGCCTCCCAACCATGACCAATTGTCATCTTGGGTACTGCACAGGGGGACAATCTTCACAAGGTAGCCTCAGCTCAGAACTTGGCCATGAGGGAACCCATACTAAGGTATATAAGTTTCCAGTCAAGCCCTACCCAAATTTCGGGTATTATGGATGTACGGTAAAATTGGAATGGTATCGCATCCAGACAACCATCAGTTTTATAAAGGGCTAAGGCTCATGCCTTAACATTTTCATCATCAAAATCATCTGGTGTTCGGAAACACATGTCAAAACATCTCAGTAGAATGACTCCTCATTCTAAGGTTTTCATAACCATTTTCCCACCAAGTATTCTCATCTAAAGTTGATCAAGTTTTATGCTTAGCACTAGCATCTACAAGTGGAGTAGGTACTAATGAGGGATGGTAAGCAAGTGGAGTTTAACTAAGTTCAATCTCAAGCCTTAGGATGACATCAAGATTATCTAGCTTAGGCCAAATTTAATGCTCTTTATGCAACCTTCAATTATCTTTCTAGTAGCTACAATTTACTCAAGAAAACTTTAAGTAATAGATTTGATAAAGAAATAAAGTAGAAAGCTTGCAAGTAAAATTAGGAATGGGGTTATCAAGTGGGTATGATCACATATGCTTAAGGCATATAATTGGTATGGTAACCAGCAAGTATTAGCTGGCATAGGTCAACTTGATTAGTAAGGCTTGCTAAAGTAGAGTATCTTGTAAGTGTTAGCTTGCTCAATCAACTAGTAGTATTAGGCTTGCATAGGTATCAGTATCAGCTTGCCTTGTGCAGAGCAGTGGTTGAAGTTCTCCTCGGCTTCCTCCTCGTAGTATCCTCCTTCCTCCTCGTATCCTTGGTCCGTACTAGCGTCTATAAATAACTACGAGGTACACAATCACCAAACAATACTTAACTACTTTCAATCATCACACAAAAGGGTTCTATATATGATCTAGCATCATCACTAATATCACAAGAATAAAGCATTTGTCTTATTTATTCATTTTTAGAAAAGTAATTTCTACTCATTGAAAAATTACTTAGGATTTAATATTCTCCAACTCTAACATGGGATCATGTTGACACATGTCATCACCACCTATTTCAGTACATGGGAATGTGATTTAAAGTGGTGTCACAATTTAATAAGGTTTAACCTTTTATTTCAATTAAATAAAGTGACTAGAAATGCCTATGTGGCATTCTTTTATTACTTGGACATTATTTCTGTAAGTAAACCCATATGTTTTTATATATTCGGAAAGGTATGATCAAATGTGATTTTTGAGAGTTGGAATCAACTCAAAAGCTATTATGGTTGAAATTTGAAAAATGTTTGAATGCAGAAAAGCTTCTGAATTGTTATTTTTACCAAGGTTGATCTACAAAACCAAATGATTTAAATCCAACGGGCTTGGATTAAGCATTTCAATAATTTTCTAACAAAATTGGTTTCATTCAATTTGGTTCACTTAATCGAGATGGGTTGATTTTTGAAACTAGGTACAAAACTGAGTTTGAATATAAATAGAAAAAGCTAATTTCAAACGAGTGGGCTGCGCGGGAAAGATTATTGGGCCGGCCCGGTGTCACTCCGCAGCGCGGGGCGCAACTGATAGGGGGCTCCACCAGTCAGTGGCTCATAACACGCGAAGCGGTACGGGGCAATCTCGGCCGCACGATCTAAGTCTAATCGAACGGCTACGGCTCATCGTCCACGTCGGGCAGCGCCAGTGAGACAGAACCCTAACGCGGCAGGTGGGGGTCATGGGAGGCTCACCGGGGCTCAGGCGAGGGTCGGCTATGCGGGCGAACGACGAAGTCGACGACGGCGATTCTCCTGGCACCGGCAGCTCCTCCTGGGGAGGCTCCAATCGATGGCTTCCTTCTTCTCCAGTAGCGGAGGGCTCCGCGAAATTCCGGTGATGCGCGGCTCGCCTTGCTCCGGGAGTGAGGTGGGGTGGTTCTGGGTGAGAGGGGAGTGAGATGGTGTGAAGAAATCGAGTGGGGGATGCCTCTATTTATAGTCGCGAGAGGGGACCGACGGGCGCGGGCTGAGCTCGTCGTGGTCGACGGCACAGAGGGCTATCAGTGTGGGCGAAGGTAGGGGGCGGTGATGTGCTCCCTGGCGAAGCTCAATGGCATGGTGGCGAGGCGTGGGGTGGTGCAGATCGGTTGGAACGCTTCGGTTCTCTGAGCGTGTCCGACGGAGGTTTTGATGGCGCACAGCGCGCGTGGTCTGCGCGGCACGAACGAGCGTGTCTGCGGGGTTGCTGGGGTGGTGGTGATCACGCGTCCACGCGGCGAAGGCGGCGCGTGGTCTGTGGACGTGTGTCGAGGGTGGCACACGGGCGCGCTCTCGGCATGCTTGCAGAGAGGCTTGGCATGGCTTGGGCGTGTGGTCCAGTAGCTGGCATTGCTCGAGGCTAGGACATGGAGTGGCGGTGGGGTGCTGGCTAGCTCCCAGACAAGGTTGGCGAGTCTAGTGTTGCTCGTAGCTTGCTGTCGGCCATGGGGTGGCAATGGTGCTCTCGGCCTGCTCACCATTGATGACAATGGCCAGCTTACAGTGGTGCTAGAGGTTAGCTAAGGTTGCTAGGTGATCTACTAAGGCTAGTTGTAACCAGAGAGGGAACAAGTTAGGCCCAAAACACTGCTCAACATAGTGTTTTTGATTTTGTTGATTTGAATCTGCAACCTGTTTGATGAAATGGCCGCATGAACTTAAGTTTTGAATTTTGAAAATATTTTTGGTGGGTGTGCTAGGAATGTGTTGAGGGTTCTGTGGATGCTTGGGTTTTGAAAATTGAGCTTGTTTGAGTGATTTTTGAAATAGTGGGATCTTCCCATATGAAATAGATTCAATTGTAAACTGTCATTTAAACTAAGCATTTAAATGTTTTTGGATGATCACAAAGTGGGCCTTGGTACCTTGTTATGAGTAATATCAAGGGGTGCAAATATCCATACATGTTTCTATTGAGTTTTGAAAATTAGAGATGGCTAAAGTAGGCATGGGAGTTAATTTGGCCCAAGTGACCATTCACTTAATTTATTCATTTTGACTTGTTTGTCTTTGGGAAAAGTTTGGGGATTGTTTAGATGATGTTTATTTCACCTAAGAATCAGTTTACAAGCAAAGAAACACAGAACCATGGCAATTCAAAAGAATCTAAATTTCAATACACACACATATGAATGCTTTCATATTTTTAGTTGGAAAAGTTTTTGTTAACCCTAAATTTGATGATTAGAGTTTGATGATTCAAGTTTAATATTTTTCGGATGTTACAAACCTTCCCCCTTAAAAAAAGTCTCGTCCTGAGATTTGAAAAAGGACGAAAAATATTACCTAAGATTTGAAGAGATCGGGAAACTTTGTCCTGATGTGATCTTCGCGCTCCCAGGTAGCTTCTTCTTCTGTGTGGTTGCTCCACTGAATCTTGAGAAACTTGATGCTTCGGGTTCTGGTAGTTCTGAAAGCTTCTTCCAAAATACGGATGGGTACTTCGGGATAGGTCAGGTCATCGTTGATCTCTATGGTCCGGTGATCAATATTCTTGAACACTTCAGTCTTCTCCGGGACTTCGAGGAACTTGCGAAGTAATGAGATATGGAACACATTGTGCACGGCTGACATCTCTTCGGGTAGTTCCAATTGATACGACACTTCTCCTCGACGGTTCAGAATCTTGAAGGGGCCGATATATCTGGGGGCTAACTTTCCTTTAAGTTGGAAATGCTGCATTCCCTTCAATGGCGACACCTTCAGATACACAAAATCTCCTATGTTGAAGGCGAGGTCTCGACGTGTCTTGTCGGCGTAACTCTTTTGTCTGGACTAGGCTGTCTTGAGGTGCTCACGAATCTTGTGAACCTTCTCTTCCGCTTCTCATAGGATGTCGGGTCCGAAAATCTGACTTTCTCCTACTTCCGACCAGTTCAAAGGGGTGCGACACTTCCTTCCGTACATGAATTCAAATGGGCCATTTGCAAACTAGCTTGGTAACTGTTGTTGTAAGAAAATTCTGCGAGCAATGCGGTCTTCCCATTTAGATCCATACTCTAACACACATGCTCTCAGCATATCTTCGAGTATTTGATTTACTCGCTCTGTTTTTCCATCGGTCTGAGGGTGATACGCGGTGCTGAAATCTAGTTGGGTTCCTAAACCTTGTTGGACTTTCTTCCAGAATCTCGAGGTAAACTGAGTTCCTCGATCCGATACGATGTTCTTGGGGACTCCGTGCAAACTGACGATTCTAGCGATGTATAACTCCGCTAGCTTCGAACTCTGATATGTGGTCTTGACGGGTAAGAAATGGGCGACTTTGGACAATCTTTCCACTATGACCCAGATAGAGTCATTTCCCCTACTAGAAGTAGGCAATCCGGTGATAAAGTCCATTCCAACAGAATCCCATTTCCATTCCGGAATCTGTAATGGTTGCAACAATCCAGCGGGTCTTTGATGTCCCGCCTTGTCTCTTTGACATATATCACACTTGGCGATATAGCTTCCGATTTCTCCCTTCTTATGCCACCAAAATTGTTCCTTCAAATCTTGATACATCTTTGTTCCTCCGGTCCTTGGGTTTCCATGGTTGGGATAGGTCGTACGGTTCATCGGGGGTCGGTTGTTTCTAGGGGCAAATCCTGGAGATGGGTTAGGGCGATACTTTGGGGTCTGATGGGTTCCTGGCTGATGCATCATGCGACGCTTGCGGTTCTCATTGGCTTGGTTGATCTTTCCTTCCATCTGGATGGTAGAGTCGACAAGGGCTTCAATATCAGCAAAGGGGATATTGACCAACACAGTCTGCATCTCATCGTGCAGACCATTCAAGAATCTCTCTTTCTTCTTGGCTTCGGTGTCGATCTCATCCGGGGCATACCTAGCTAATGACAAGAATTTGTCACGGTATTCCACTACGGTCATCTGTCCTTGCTTCAGTTCTCTGAACTCATCTCTCATTATCTTGATCAAACCCGGTGGCACATGGGTTCTGCTGAACTTGACCTTGAATTCCTCCCAGGTCATCATCTGTCCTCTGGTCATTGCACGAACACTGTTCCACCATGCTCTTGCATCTCCGGATAGATAGTGGGTGGCGAATAGAACTTTCTCGTTAGCTTCCACTCCGGCAACTTCTAGGTTGTTCTCCATGGTTTGCAGCCAATCATCTGCGTCTAAGGGCTCTTCTAACTTAGTGAAAACAGGTGGGTTGGTATTCTGGAAATTCTTGAGCTTAGATCCATGGTTGTCCTGATTTCCTTGGCCTTGATTGTTGTGGTCTAGCTGAGCTATCTGCTGCAGGGTGGCTAGGTTGGCTTGACGGTCTGCTCTTTCAGCTTCGTGGTCAGAAACCAACATTTGCAGGATCTGCAAAATCGGCTCCGGGGATGAACCACTTCCTCCACGTGGCATCTGAAGATTGAGATAGATCATGAGAAAAGAGGGAAATTTATAAGGTTCAGGGACTTTGGAAAGTTTTTAAAGTTTGACTCAAATTTTCCAGCAACTTGCTTTTCATTCATTCATTCATAGCACACGATACAAACACACCCCACAAAACAAGAAAAACAGATGGTTTTAAGAACCATTCTGGAAACTACGATACAGTGGGACCGAATAGAACTCACTATGCTAGTGCTCAAGTGCTACTACTCCTCAGAGTCGGTGTAGTCGTCATCCTCATCATCCTCATAGTCATCGATGAAGGCGAAATCATCCTCATCGGTGAAAAAGTCCATAGCCTGATCCTCCAGAAAATCATCATCATCGCTGAGATAGGAGTAGGGGTCTCCACGAAGATCTTCTCCGGCATTCTCCCTTTCCTCCAACTACATGTCTCTCTTGTGGATGGTCTACTCCAAATCCGAGATACGATGGCGAAGACGAGCAATGATGCGCTCCTTCTTGTCGAGCTGACGGCGGCGAGACTTGCGATCCTTTGCTAGCATGGCGATGGTCTGATCCTTTGTCTTGATGATGGCGGACTTGTGGTTGGAGTAGTTGTCACATCCCAAGATTTTCCAAATCTTGTAATGTGAAAAATAAATGAATAAAATAAAACTTTGTTGATTTTCAGGGTGAGAAGAAACTTTTTGAATCCAATTGGAAACCTTCAAACCAATTTGGATCAAATAAATCCTAAAGGGATTTAAAAAGATAAATAAACAATAAACTTCAAAATATTTAAAATTACTTTTTTTGGATCTTTTAATAAAAGATTTGGTTTTCAAAAGAAAAGGTGGATTTATAAATAAAGATTATTTTATAGAGCCAAATTAAACCTTGGCCAAGATTTTTAAATAAAATGTTTTGTTTTGATTAAAAATAGTAAAGGTTTATTTAAATAAATAATAAGGATTTAATATCCAATTTTATTTAAATAAAAGGTTTTACCATTTTAATTAAAACATCAAAACTTATTAAATTATTCTAAATAAGTTTTACAAATGAATACTATTTTTCAAATAAAACCTACTGTTTTGGTTTTGATATTATTTTAGATTTTCAAATGGAGATTTTATTAAATAAATCAAAACTTATTTGAATTATTAATTAAGGTCTATTTTATTTAATTATTAAATAGATCCTAAAAAGAATAAAATTATTTTATTTTATTTTGGGACTTTGGTTTATGTTGTCAAACAGAACCAAAAATCAATACAAGTTTGGAAGTGTTTGAATTGTTTGAATGTTTGATTTGTTGTTTGATTTTCAAAACAGAAAAATAGAAATAGAAAAGGAAAAAGAATTCAGAAGAAAAAAATATGGAAACGGACTGGCCCAGCTATCCTAGCCCAACTCAGCCCAACCTAGCCCACCTCTCCCTCTCAGCGAGTGAATCGTTTTCACAAAAGAAACCTTGGACACCGGTGGTGGACCCAACCCTCCTCTCCTCTCTCACGCTGATAAAGGACCCCACCCCTCCTGTTCGTCGTTTCCACCCGCCGCTAACCACGCCGCGGCCGTTGCTGCCATTGAAAGCTCGCGATCAATTCGCCATAATGCCGCGCCTTAACCTCGCTGCGACCATGCACGATAAATCGTCTCCCTCTCCTCTCTAGTTCCCCTCTGTCGCCCCACCTCGACACGCCCCCAGGCTGTCGAATTTTGCTCAAACACCGCCACTGTCCGACGACGCTCCGGCGAGAATTCCGGCAACTCCACGCCACCCCATACCTCCACGAGCACGCAGCTATGATCCCCATCTCCTGGCGGACGCCGCTTCGCGCCAGCATCGCTACCGATCCTCGGCAACGACAACTCCCAGCGCCGCCACCATCTGGTTTAACTCCGGCGAGTGCCCCAGGTAGTTTTTGTCCGCCCCTTCCCCTCTCGTTCACGCACGCAAGTTCTACTCTCCCTCACGCGTCTAACAGAACCCTTGTCTCGTCCTCCTGTGCCTTGTAGCCCCGCCTCCGTCATCAACCAGCGCGTGCCCGACACCGAGCGAACTCCGGTGAGCAATCACCACCACATGCGAGCGCCCCTGCGTCTACAACCAACACGTCGAGCTTCCCCACGTCCTTGCGATCACGGTGAGCCTCTCCTCCCCTTCTCTTGCTTCCTGTTACACCAACACCGCCTTATCCGCCGCGGCATAGCCGTCAGCGCCGCCCGAGTAAGGTCGATCAGATTGTCACCGTTAGATTTTAATCCTATGATTGTAATTAGAAAAGAGCGAAGCGGTAAGAGCACGCCTGAGCCATGCGATATCAGTTAGATCCAACGGCCTGCAGCACGTGATCCAGATGAACCGGTACCGCCCAATAGGAACTTGACGCGTGGCCAGTTTCTGTTTAAAACAGATTTTGAAATCAGAATTAGATGCAATTTTGAAAACCTTGTAACTTTAGTTCTACACGTCCAAATTTTGCAAACTTTATACCAATGGAATCAGCAAGACAAGCCCTAGCCAACCATGCCTTTTGTTTAGTAAAAAGCTTCTGGAAAAATGTTTGTTTTTGCAGAAACACTTGTATGCTTGTTTAGATTGTGAAAATTGTTCAAAAATGATTTTGGGGATAAAACCTTTGGAAAATGGTGTGATTTGAACCTACTGACCATAGGAAACACTTTGTGGATTCAAAAATGTATTTGGTGAAACAAAATAATGATTCTTTGATTCAAAACCATTTCTAGTCAAATAGAAATGTGGTTTATTTATTAAAAATGGTTTTGGAAGAAAACCTTTGGGAAATGTTTTGTTTTAAACTCTCTGGCCCTAAACACAAAGTTTTGTGGTTTGAAAACTTATTTGGTGAACCCTATAGATTAATGCCTTAATAAAAATATTTCTACACCACATAAAATGATACTTTGTTTTGAAAAAGGTTTAGGAAGTGAAATCCCTTGCAAATGACTTTTGCCACTTTATAAAAGGACCAATAGGTGTTTTCAAATGTTTATGACCCATTAGGAATCACTTTTCCAAATAAAACAAAGCTTGGCATGTTTGCATGCATTACTTTGACTTCATCATTTTATGTGATGTTTTGCTTGATTGGTAGATTGAGATTGTGCCATGCTTGATTGATTTGTAGTGACTTGAAGAGTGTGATTGTTGCAAGGACAAGGAGTGAACCTAAACCCTCTACCAAAAAGGCAAGTGATGCTTCATACTTTTTGTCCCATTACTTTCACTATGCATTAGTGATTTCTCTAAGTAAAACTTGCATGGAATTTTGCTAAGTATAAACCTTGCTATAGGAAAGCCTAGTAGATGAAACCTTAGTAAAAATTTCCTAAGTTAAAATTCCTACTACTATCAAGCTTAGCCTAGCTAATAGAAAACAAGGGTGTAATATATATCCATACTATGAAAAATTTCTAAGTCTGAGGACTTGTGTTTTTGTTTAATAAAACAACTAAGTTAATGAATCACCTGGGTGGAATGGTAATTGCTTGGTGGTTTTTGGTTGAGTGGTTCACAAGGCCCATGTCTATGGTTGACCTTGTGTATCTCACTTGTGGATGGCCACCCAGGAACAAAGAGATTTGAGATGTCAAATGTTGAGAAGCTTCAAGTGCAGCCACTTGGCATTATGGGCTCTGCCTGGATCATATAGGTCGCAAGAACTTAGCCATATGGACAGTTGGTGGTAGAGTTTGATAGGTTGGAACGCGTCCATTTTGGTCTAAGGGAAGGCTTCTGAAAGATCTTGTCTTGGTGAAACCAAGTCTTGTGGGGAAAGTGCACCACCTCTGCAGAGTGTAAAATCTAAGTACTTAGCCATGTCCCTGGTAAAGGACAATTTGAGCATCAAGACATGGAAGCAATCAAGGATCTCATCATTCAAATTTCTAAGTTAAAAACTTGTGGTTGAACAAGGGTTAAAGGATCTTCAATCTTTGATTGAGAAAAATGATTTTTGTCAAGCAAAAACTTAGTGTTTTCAAAATGATAAGGAAAATCTATTTTGAGCAATGCAAGCCTCAACTCCACTTAGCCAAATGCATATAGATGATAGACTCCACTATACTGCCATAGTGTCACTTGCCAATACAATTCAAATGTATTGACCCTTGTGGCTGTAACTTGTTATGTTGCAGGTTTGATTGATTTAGTGAAGTGTGTTGATTAGGATTACAAAGTCTACAACCAACATGTCTGCCTGTGGCACTTTGAAGATGAAGGACCCCATGCTTATAGATATTCTGCTGCAATGTAATGTAATAGCCAAATGAGCTATGTAAGATGTAATAAAATTATGTTATTCCTGGTTATAAAAGTTGTATTATGAACTTTGTTTCTTGATATTACATCTTAACTGTGGATGCTAGCTATTGATCTAGGGACTAGCATTGCAATCACAGGGATCCTTTTCCTTTACAAAGGAGGGATCTTACAGATGGTATCAGAGCATTGTGTTGCCTGTAGGATTTGTAAACCTAGGATTGGACAAAACCCCTTAGAAAATAGGAGTTGTATTTGTTCCAAAACTTATTTACAAACAATCTTGTAAACTCTTTCCTCAACCATTTTGGTTTTTAATTCCACATCTCTTCTATTTCAAACTTGATGGACAAAAGCCTTCCCCATGGCCCAAGACTTCACCATGTGCAAAGGACTCCATCAACTCTAATGACTTCAACATCTTCAGCATATTCACCAAGGACTTCCAATTTGTATACCACTAAGGACTACAAGTGAGACAAGGAAATCTTGCTCAAGATGTGGAGACTAAGGAAATGCAAAATTAGAAGAAGTTCACTTCACTTGAGTTTTGTGACCAAGAGTTTTTCTCAAGGAAACCATGATCTCATGCAAGAAGAATCAACCAAGAAGAATGGAAAGATCACAAGTGAACCACATAGATGGACCACCATATTTAGTTAAGTCAAACACACCAACATATGTGGTGTAACAAAAATATTTTATTGCCTAATAATGTGCTTGAAACTTTGTTGTTTGAGTGAAATGTTTGTTTGTGATTGCTTGCACATTGCTTGTGTGAATTGTGATGTGTGTGATTAGAATTATTTCCTTAGAAATATCTTGCCTATTATAATCCCAATCCAATCCAAACAGATGACTTCTCCAAGAGACACCAACATCAAGGTTGATGATAACAACAACAACCAAGAGGACAACATGAGAAAACTTATAGTAACCCAAAACCAGTTGAGCCAAGAGACAACTCAGCTTTTAGCCAACAACAATGGACTAGACCCAACCATACAAAGGATTTTGAAACTTCAATCCCAATTGCTGCAATGATTGGTTACTCAAATTATCAACATGGGAGAAAACTTTTCCCAAAGAGCTAATGACAACAAGGATGACAAAGATATTATTCTAGAAGGAACCCAAGCATGCAATATTTGTAGAGACAAAGATCATGCATCCAAGGAACATGAAGACCAATGCCCCAAGAAGAGAGAAAGATTTCCCACCTTTGAGGTGAGATATGAAGAGCATGAACTAGAAGAACTCCTAGCTTTGGAGAGACCCAAGAAGAAGAAGAAATGCCCCAACCCTAACAAGAAGGATATTACTCAAGTGCAATGTTACAATTGCAAAGAGATGGGACACTATGCCAATGAATGCCCAGAAAAGAAGAAGAACCAAGGAAACAAACAAGAGGAAATGATACCAGAGGAAAAGAAAGATATTAGCCAAGTGTGGTGCAACAACTGCAAAGAGCTAGGACATTATGCAAGCAACTGTCTAGAAAAGATGAAGCACAATATAAACAAGACTATGAGAGATCTCAGCCTTGTCACATGTTTCAAATGCAAGGAACTAGGCCACTATGCAAACTTCTATCCAGGAAAGTTACATCAAGATCCCAAGTGAGACAAGATGTAAATTAGTTGGAAAATTTTTAAGGGTGGTAGTACCCTAGTTGTTTTGAGCCAATTTGTAACCCCTAGCCTCCCCAAATCTCGGGACGAGATTTATTTTAAGGTTGGTAGCCTGTCACATCCCAAGATTTTCCAAATCTTGTAATGTGAAAAATAAATGAATAAAATAAAACTTTGTTGATTTTCAGGATGAGAAGAAACTTTTTGAATCCAATTGGAAACCTTCAAACCAATTTGGATCAAATAAATCCTAAAGGGATTTAAAAAGTTAAATAAACAATAAACTTCAAAATATATAAATTACTTTTTTTGGATCTTTTAATAAAAGATTTGGTTTTCAAAAGAAAAGGTGGATTTATAAATAAAGATTATTTTATAGAGCCAAATTAAACCTTGGCCAAGCTTTTGAAATAAAATGTTTTGTTTTGATTAAAAATAGTAAAGGTTTATTTAAATAAAATAATAAGGATTTAATATCCAATTTTATTTAAATAAAAGGTTTTACCATTTTAATTAAAACATCAATACTTATTAAATTATTTTAAATAAGTTTTACAAGTGAATACTATTTTTCAAATAAAACCTACTGTTTTGGTTTTGATATTATTTTAGATTTTCAAATGGAGATTTTATTAAATAAATCAAAACCTATTTGAATTATTAATTAAGGTCTATTTTATTTAATTATTAAATAGATCCTAAAAAGAATAAAATTATTTTATTTTATTTTGGGACTTTGGTTTATGTTGTCAAACAGAACCAAAACTCAATACAAGTTTGGAAGTGTTTGAATTGTTTGAATGTTTGATTTGTTGTTTGATTTTCAAAACAGAAAAATAGAAATAGAAAAGGAAAAAGAATTCAGAAGAAAAAAAAATATGGAAACGGACTGGCCCAGCTATCCTAGCCCAACTCAGCCCAACCTAGCCCACCTCTCCCTCTCAGCGAGTGAATCGTTTTTCACCGCGAAAGAAACCCGCGCAGACACCGACTGGTGGACCCAACCCTCCTCTCCTCTCTCACGCTGACAAAGGACCCCACCCCTCCTGTTCATCGTTTCCACCCGCCGCTGACCACGCCGCGGCCGTTGCTGCCATTGAAAGCTCGCGATCAATTCGCCATAATGCCGCGCCTTAACCTCGCTGCGACCACGCACGATAAATCGTCTCCCTCTCCTCTCTAGTTCCCCTCTGTCGCCCCACCTCGACACGCCCCCAGGCTGTCGAATTTTGCTCAAACACCGCCACTGTCCGACGACTCTCCGGCGAGAATTCCGGCAACTCCACGCCACCCCGTACCTCCACAAGCACGCATCTATGATCCCCATCTCCTGGCGGACCTGTCCGCATCGCCAGCTCACTCGCGCGCGCCCCTGAGCCTCGGCAACAACAACTCCCAGCGCCGCCACCGTCTGGTCTAACTCCGGCGAGTGCCCCAGGTAGTTTCTGTCCACCCCTTCCCCTCTCGTTCACGCACGCAAGTTCTACTCTCCCTCACGCGTCTAACAGACCCCTTGTCTCGTCCTCCTGTGCCTTGTAGCCCCGCCTTCGTCATCAACCAGAGCGTGCCCGACGCCGAGCGAACTCCGGTGAGCAATCACCACCACATGTGAGCGCCCCTCCGTCTACAACCAACACGTCGAGCTTCCCCACGTCCTTGCGATCACGGTGAGCCTCTCCTCCCCTTCTCTCGCTTCCTGTTACACCAACGCCGCCGCCATCTGACCGTGCACCGCCGCCAGCCGCCGTCAGCGTCGCCCGAGTAAGGTCGATCAGATTGTCACCGTTAGATTTTAATCCTATGATTGTAATTAGAACAGAGCGAAGCGGTAAGAGCACGCCTGAGCCGTGCGATATCAGTTAGATCCAACGGCCTGCAGCACGTGATCCAGACGAACCGGTACCGCCCAATAGGAACTTGACGCGTGGCCAGTTTCTGTTTAAAACAGATTTTGAAATCAGAATTAGATGCAATTTTGAAAACCTTGTAACTTTAGTTCTACACGTCCAATTTTTGCAAACTTTATACCAATGGAATCAGCAAGACAAGCCCTAGCCAACCACGCCTTTTTTTTAGTAAAAAGCTTCTGGAAAAATGTTTGTTTTTGCAGAAACATTTGTATGCTTGTTTAGATTGTGAAAATTGTTCAAAAATGATTTTGGGGATAAAACCTTTGGAAAATGGTGTGATTTGAACCTACTGACCATAGGAAACACTTTGTGGATTCAAAAATGTATTTGGTGAAACAAAATAATGATTCTTTGATTCAAAACCATTTCTAGTCAAATAGAAATGTGGTTTATTTATTAAAAATGGTTTTGGAAGAAAACCTTTGGGAAATGTTTTGTTTTAAACTCATGGCCCTAAACACAAAGTTTTTTGGTTTGAAAACTTATTTGGTGAACCCTATAGATTAATGCCTTAATAAAAATATTTCTACACCACATAAAATGATACTTTGTTTTGAAAAAGGTTTAGGAAGTGAAATCCCTTGCAAATGACTTTTGCCACTTTATAAAAGGACCAATAGGTGTTTTCAAATGTTTATGACCCATTAGGAACCACTTTTCCAAATAAAACAAAGCTTGGCATGTCTGCATGCATTACTTTGACTTCATCATTTTATGTGATGTTTTGCTTGATTGGTAGATTGAGATTGTGCCATGCTTGATTGATTTGTAGTGACTTGAAGAGTGTGATTGTTTCAAGGACAAGGAGTGAACCTAAACCCTCTACCAAAAAGGCAAGTGATGCTTCATACTTTTTGTCCCATTACTTTCACTATGCATTAGTGATTTCTCTAAGTAAAACTTGCATGGAATTTTGCTAAGTATAAACCTTGCTATAGGAAAGCCTAGTAGATGAAACCTTAGTAAAAAATTCCTAAGTTAAAATTCCTACTACTATCAAGCTTAGCCTAGCTAATAGAAAACAAGGGTGG
This sequence comes from Avena insularis, assembly GCA_023614405.1. Taxonomy (NCBI): domain Eukaryota; kingdom Viridiplantae; phylum Streptophyta; class Magnoliopsida; order Poales; family Poaceae; genus Avena; species Avena insularis. Next base: position 58,185,924 of record CM042693.1, on the reverse strand, counting down.
AATATATATCCATACTATGAAAAAATTCTAAGTCTGAGGACTTGTGTTTTTGTTTAATAAAACAACTAAGTTAATGAATCACCTCGGTGGAATGGTAATTGCTTGGTGGTTTTTGGCTGAGTGGTTCACAAGGCCCATGTCTATGGTTGACCTTGTGTACCTCACTTGTGGATGGCCACCCAGGAACAAAGAGATTTGAGATGTCAAATGTTGAGAAGCTTCAAGTGCAGCCACTTGGCATTATGGGCTCTGCCTGGATCATATAGGTCGCAAGAACTTAGCCATATGGATAGTTGGTGGTAGAGTTTGATAGGTTGGAACGCGTCCATTTTGGTCTAAGGGAAGGCTTCTGAAAGATCTTGTCTTGGTGAAACCAAGTCTTGTGGGGAAAGTGCACCACCTCTGCAGAGTGTAAAATCTAAGTACTTAGCCATGTCCCTGGTAAAGGACAATTTGAGCATCAAGTCATGGAAGCAATCAAGGATCTCATCATTCAAATTTCTAAGTTAAAAACTTGTGGTTGAACAAGGGTTAAAGGATCTTCAATCTTTGATTGAGAAAAATGATTTTTGTTAAGCAAAAACTTAGTGTTTTCAAAATGATAAGGAAAATCTATTTTGAGCAATGCAAGCCTCAACTCCACTTAGCCAAATGCATATAGATGATAGACTCCACTATACTGCCATAGTGTCACTTGCCAATACAATTCAAATGTATTGACCCTTGTGGCTGTAACTTGTTATGTTGCAGGTTTGATTGATTTAGTGAAGTGTGTTGATTAGGATTACAAATTCTACAACCAACATGTCTGCCTGTGGCACTTTGAAGATGAAGGACCCCATGCTTATAGATATTCTGCTGCAATGTAATGTAATAGCCAAATGAGCTATGTAAGATGTAATAAAATTATGTTATTCCTGGTTATAAAAGTTGTATTATGACCTTTGTTTCTTGATATTACATCTTAACTGTGGATGCTAGCTATTGATCCAGGGACTAGCATTGCAATCACAGGGATCCTTTTCCTTTACAAAGGAGGGATCTTACAGTAGTCATGGAAATTGTCCAATTCCTGCTGACAATCGTACATCATGAAGCTAAGGTGGTCCAACTAAGTCTTCAGCTCGTGGTGGTATGGGGCTTCCAGTGGCTGTCCCATTGCATCACGCCTTGGACAAAACTCAAAGCGGGTACCCTTGATCTGGTTGATACTCGCCCACACAGACGGGCAAGAGCTTCCTGCATGGCCCTAGCAAGTCCATCGAGCCAGTTGTTCTCTCTTAAGGTGAACTGAATTCCCTCAGCAGTGGGAGGTTCAATCTTTCCTCAGAGACTTGCAACAATTAGCCACTGCAGATATTCTCCTCCTTGATCATTGAGCTGAGCTCCGAAAAACTCGGAGTGCGGACGCTCCAGAAGTTCCGAAAGCTGGTCCAAATCCCGCTCAAAGATAAGGTCTCCTCCATTCCCCAACTGATAAAACTTGCTATACTTCACACCCATCTAAAAGAATATAGGATGAGTAAGTTAGTAGAGTGATCAAGTGTGTCAAATTTTATGTATTTTGCAAGAGTTTTTTGAGGAACATGAATTTTCATGAAAGAATCAAGGTGATAAGAATGGGAATAAGTTTTTGTAAATATTTGCTTCCTTTGGTTTTGAAACTAAGTTATTGATTCAAACAGCCAGTCTAACTAGGGTCTCCTATGGTCAGGATGGCTCTGATACCAACTTGTCAACACCCGGATTTTTAATCCCAGATGCCTGTTATGCCATACATCGCAATCCCAGGATTACCATTTTTGTGATACATAACAAAATTGGATACCACAGTACATCATCCATTACAAACCATACATAAGGTCTTACACGAATAAGGATCTCATGATCTAGTTCTTAATACAACTCAAGCAGCGGAAATACGTAATAATAAAGGTAGCCTAGGCGAAGCTCCATCTTCGGGGTCACACGCAATGCTGACGATGGGAGATGATCCTAGTTGTCGTAACCTTCCTGGGGTTCCTCCGTCCTGGTACTCCTCTTCATAGTCTGGCCACGGGAATAGCCAGGGACAAAGCCATGAGTACTCTTTAAGTACTCGCAAACTAATACTAACAAGTGTAGGGTTTTTTTTATAGTAGGACACTAAGCTCTAGGGTTGTTTTGCAAAAAGCCAGATTTACCTCTACTAAGTTCAGAAGCAATAAAAGCTAGTGGAGTTTTTATAACACCTAAGTGGGAACTTTAATTTCATATCACAACTTTGTTGTGGTCAAGTCAACATTTCAATTCATTTCATAAGTCATTTTGAAAACATATGACGGGGGAACAGTATGGCCACTCCAACTGTCCATAATCATGACGCCAGCTATTCGAATAGTTTGACACTCTGCAGAGATTGTACACTTTCACCACAACATTCGATACATCCGTCAGGAACAAATCCTGAATTCACCATACTCAGTATGTGGATAATCAATCCTAACCTTTCCATTACACGCCCTAGTATAGGCACCTCTCCTGTGAGTTTGGCCTCCCAACCATGACCAACTGTCATCTTGGGTACTGCACAGGGGGACAATCTTCACAAGGTAGCTTCAGCTCAGACCTTGGCCGTGAGGGAACCCATACTAAGGTATATAAGTTTCTAGTCAAGCCCTACCCAAATTTCGGGTATTGTTGATGTACGGTAAAATTGGAATGGTATCGCATCCAGAAAACCATCAGTTTTATAAAGGGCTAAGGCTCATGCCTTAACATTTTCATCATCAAAATCATCTGGTGTTCGGAAACACATGTCAAAACATCTCAGTAGAATGACTCCTCATTCTAAGGTTTTCATAACCATTTTCCCACCAAGTATTCTCATCTAAAGTTGATCAAGTTTTATGCTTAGCACTAGCATCTACAAGTGGAGTAGGTACTAATGAGGGGTGGTAAACAAGTGGAGTTTAACTAAGTTCAATCTCATGCCTTAGGATGACATCAAGATTATCTAGCTTAGGCCAAATTTAGTGCTCTTTATGCAACCTTCAATTATCTTTCTAGTAGCTACAATTTACTCAAGTAAACTTTAAGTAATAGATTTGATAAAGAAATAAAGTAGAAAGCTTGCAAGTAAAATTAGGAATGGGGTTATCAAGTGGGTATGATCACATATGCTTAAGGCATATAATTGGTATGGTAACCAGCAAGTATTAGCTGGCATAGGTCAACTTGATTAGTAAGGCTTGCTAAAGTAGAGTATCTTGCAAGTGTTAGCTTGCTCAATCAACTAGTAGTATTAGTCTTGCATAGGTATCAGTATCAGCTTGCCTTGTGTAGAGCAGTGGTTGAAGTTCTCCTCGGCTTCCTCCTCGTAGTATCCTCCTTCCTCCTCGTATCCTTGGTCGGTACTAGCGTCTATAAATAAGTACGAGGTACACAATCACCAAACAATACTTAACTACTTTCAATCATCACACAAAAGGGTTCTATATATGATCTAGCATCATCACTAATATCAAAAGAATAAAGCATTTGTCTTATTTATTCATTTTTAGAAAAGTAATTTCTACTCATTGAAAAATTACTTAGGATTTAATATTCTCCAACTCAAACATGGGATCATGTTGACACATGTCATCACCACATATTTCAGTACATGGGAATGTGATTTAAAGTGGTGTCACAATTTAATAAGGTTTAACCTTTTATTTCAATTAAATAAAGTGACTAGAAATGCCTATGTGGCATTCTTTTATTACTTGGACATTATTTCTGTAAGTAAACCCATATGTTTTTATATATTCGGAAAGGTATGATCAAATGTGATTTTTGAGAGTTGGAATCAACTCAAAATCTATTATGGTTGAAATTTGAAAAATGTTTGAATGCAGAAAAGCTTATGACTTGTTATTTTTACCAAGGTTGATCTACAGATCCAAATGATTTAAATCCAACGAGCTTGGATTAAGCATTTCAATACTTTTCTAACAAAATTGGTTTTATTCAATTTGGTTCACTGAATCGAGCTGGGTTGATTTTTAAAACTAGGTACAGAACTGAGTTTGAATATAAATAGAAAAAGCTAATTTCAGACGAGTGGGTTGCGCGGGAAAGATTATTGGGCCGGCCCGGTGTCACTCCGCAGCTCGGGGCCTAACTGACGGGGGGGTTCCACCAGTCAGTGGCTCATAACACGCGAAGCGGTACGGGGTAATCTCGGTCGCACGATCTAAGTCTAATCGAACGGCTATGGCTCATCATCCACGTCGGGCAGCGCCGGCGATACAGAACCCTAACGCGGCAAGTGGGGGTCGTGGGAGGCTCACCGGGGCTCAGGCGAGGGTCGGCGATGCGGGCGAACGACAAAGTCGACGACGGCGATTCTCCTGGCACCGGTAGCTCCTCCTGGGGTGGCTCCAATCGATGGCTTCCTTCTTCTCCAGCAGCGGCGGGATCCGGTGAAATTCTGTTGAAGAAGTTGAAGTCATTAGAGTTGAAAATGTTGAAGAAGTCCTTTGCACATGGTGTAGTCTTTGGTCATGGGGTAGGATTTTCCATCAAGTTTTGAAGTAGAAGAGAAGTAGAGTTGAAACCAAAATGGTTGAGGAAAGAGTTTACAACATTGTTTTTGTAAATAAGTTTTGGAACAAATACAACTCCTATTTTTTTTCTAAGGGGTTTTGTCCAATCCTAGGGTTACAAATCCTACAGGCAACACAATGCTCTGATACCATTCTGTAGCGTCCCCAACCTTTAATAAGATTGAGTCCCCTGTGTTTACAATGCTAGTCCCTGGATAAATAGCTAGCATCCACAGTTCAGATGTAATATCAAGAAACAAGGGTCATAATACAACTTTATAACCAGGAATAACATAATTTTATTACATCAAACATAGCTCATTAGGCCATTACATTACATTGCAGCGGAATAACTATAGTCAAGGGTCCTTCATCTTCAAAGTGCCACAGGCAGATGTTGGTTGTAGACTTTGTAATCCTAATCAATCAATCTTCACTAAAAACATTCAAACCTGCAACATCATAAGTTACAGCCACAAGGGTCAATACATTTGAATTGTATTGGCAAGTGATACTTTGGTAGTATAGTGGAGTCTATCATCTATATGCATTTTGGCTAAGTGGAGTTGAGGCTTGCATTGCTCAAAATAGATTTTTCCTATCATTTTGAAAATACTAAGTTTTTGTTTGGCAAAAACTTTCCAAGACATCTACTAATCAAAGACTGGAGATCCACTCAGGGCATCTACCAATCAAAGACTGAAGATTTGCTTGGCAAAACAATTTTCCTCAATCAATGATTTCAAGATCCTTGTACCAAGCCATCTCCATCAAAGATTGAAGAATTTCACACAACCCTTGTTCACCCACAAATTTTATTTAGAAATTGGAGTGATGAGATTCTTGATTGCTTCCATGTCTTGATGCTCAAATTGTCCTTTACCAGGGACATGGCTAAGTACTTAGATTTTACACTCTGCAGAGGTGGTGCACTTTACCCACAAGACTTGGTTTCCCAAGACAAAATCTTTCAGAAGCTTTCCCTTAGACCAACATGGACGCGCTCCAACCTATCAATCACTACCACCCACTGTCCATGTGGCTAAGTTCTTGCAACCTATATGATCATGGCAGAGCCCATATTGCCAAGTGGTTGCACTTGAAGCTTCTCAACATTTGACATCTCAAATCTCTTTGTTTCCTGGGTGGCCATCCACAAGTGAGATACACAAGCCAAGTCCATGGCCTTGTGAACCACTCAACACAAACCATTCCTTCCATTTCCACCCAGGTGATTCATTAACTTAGTTGTTTTATTAAACAAAACACAAGTCCATAGACTTAGAAATTTTCATAGCATGAATATATATCCCACCCAGGTTTTCTATTAGCTAGGCTAAGCTTTATAGTAATAGGATTCTTAACTTAGGTAAATCCTTCTAAGGATTCATTCTACTAGTTTTCCTATAGCAAGGTCTATACTTAGCAAAATAAAAACCATGCAAGTTTTACTTAGCAAAAACACTAATGCATATTGAAAATAATGGGATAGATAGTATGAAGTATCACTTGCCTTTTTGGTAGAGGGTATAGGTTTTCTCCTTGATCTTGCTAGTCTCACTCTTCTCTAACTTCACTACAAGTCAATCAAGCAAACACAAACTCAATCCACCAATCAAGCAAAACAACACACATAAAATCCTAAAGTCAAGGTAATGCATGCAAGCATGCAAAAGATGGTTCTAATTGTAAAGGTGGTCTCTACTAGGCTTCTAAACTTTGTAAGTTCCAAATTGGTCATTTACCAAAATGGCAAAGTCTTTTGCAAAGAGGGTCTCTATTAGATTCCTAAACTTTGTAAGATCCAAAATGGTCATTTACCAAGGTGGCAAAGTTAAAGAAATGCATGCAAGCATGCCAAGCTTTGTTTTGTTTTGAAAAAGGGGTTCCTAATGGGTCATAGACATTTGGGCACACCTATTGGTCATTTTGTGAAGTGGCTAAGTCATTTGCAAAAGGTTTCACTATAAAACCATTTGCAAAACAAAGTGTCATTCTAGGTGGTGTAGAAACATTTCTACTAGGGTATTAACCTATAGGTTTCACCAAATGAGTTGCTATTGCAAAACTTGGTGTTTTGGGTCAGTAGGTTTGGTTCAAAACATTTTCTCCAAAGTTTTCTTTATGAAAGCATTTTCATAAACAAAACAAATAGTTTTAGTTAGCTAGAAATGGACTAAACTAATTAATCCATCCTATTCTTTTCCAAAATCACTTTCCAAACTATGGGTTGGTTCCTAGGGTCAGTAAGGTCACAACAAACTAATTTGCAAAGGTTTTAACCTAAAAATCATTTTTAAATGATTTTTCTAATGTTAGCAAGCACACAAAAGAATCTGCAAAATCAAACAAGCTAACAGTTACTATTTGCTAAACTAAGGGCAGGGTTGGTTAGATCTTGTCTTGCTGATTCCAACGACATCAAATTTGTAAAATTTGGACGTGTGGATCAAAAGATAGGATCAAAAGACGTGTGTAAAATTTGGACGTTTGAAAATGGCTAAAGTTTCTGTTTTCTAATTCTGTTTTTAAACAGATAGGTGACACGCGGCGTGATCTTACTGGTCGATACCGGTTCGGCCGGATCGAGTGCTGCGGTGCATTAGATCTAAATTAGATCGTGCGGCTTAGGTAGCGTACCTCTTCGGCGTTAAGTGAACTAATCGTGTCCGATGGATCTGCATCTAACGGTCCTAATCTAATGACCTAGAACTGGCGGCGCTGGACTCTGTCGCGCGGCGGCGATGGTCGGTCAGTGGCGGCGCTGGCGAAGCAGGACGCAAGAGGAGTAGGGAGTAGGCTCACCGTGATCGCCGAGGCACGGGGATGCTCAACCTGCTCGCTTTGGTCGAGAAGGCGACGGGTCAGCGTAATTGCTCGCCGGAGTAGAAAAGCACGGCGGTTGGCTCTGTCCACGGTTGAAGACGGTGCTGTGGACCATGAGAGGACAAACGGAAGTCTGGGTTAGACGCAGGAGATCACGTCGGAGCTATGGGCGTGAACGAGAGGGCTCGGGGCGGTTGAGGCTTACCGGGAAACGTTGCCGGAGAAGAAGCAGACACGGCGGCGCTCTGTGCTTGACGAAGGCGAAGATTGGGGGCGCCCTGTGGGGCTCGTCGGAGAAAGAGGCAGACGGTGGCGACGGTGGTCGTCGTTGTCGAGGCTCTGGGGTTCCCGCGGGTGAGTGGGTGGTATGGATGGATGCGTCTGGAAGTGGGGAAGCGGCTAGGTTGCTTAAGGAGGCAAGGGGCGGCGAGTCTTGGTCGGAATTGCTCGGAGACGGTGGTCGGAGCTGTGGCGGTACAAAGAGAAATGGAGTCAGCCTGGTGGCAGAGAGAGGGAGTGGTCTGGGGGAAATGGAGGAGAAAGCGCTGGCGTTTAAGTAGGCGTCGTCGCGGCGAGAGATCAACGCAGCATTAACGCGAATTTAAACGGCGGAATCAAAGCAGAAAATGGCCGGCGAGTGGAGGAGTAATCGGTCGCGTGGGTGGGGAAGGAGAACAGGAGCAGTGGGGTCCAACGGTCAGTGGGAAAAGGAGAGAGGAGGAGGTCCACTTGTCATTGACTTAGCGGGCTGCTTCAGCGGTGAGGAAAATGGTTCGGGAGGGAAAATAAGAGGAGGTGGGGTCTGTTGTCAGCGAGTGAGGGAGAGGGGGAAGTGGGTCCACGCTGTCTGTGACTGAGTGGGTCAGTTTCTGAGTGAGAAAAGGTTTCTTCAGGGGGAAGAGGAGAAGTCTGGGCTGGACTGGGCCTTAGTGGGCTGGGTCTGCCTTTTCCTATTTTTTTTCTGTCTAATCTTTTTTTTCTTTTTCTAATTCTTTTTCTGTTTCAATTTCCAAACAATTATTCACACATTCAAACAACACTCAAATCAATTCAAACAAACACTCAACTTGGTATTTTGAATTTGGTTCTGTTTGGCAACATATTCCAAATCTCAAAATAAAATAATATTTTATTTACTTTAGGATCCATTTAATAATTAAATAAAATGGATCTTTAGTTTATTAATAGGGTTTTGTTTTATTTAATAAAATTTCCATTTGAAATCCAATTATTTTCAAGACCAAACCAGTAGGTTTTATTTTGAAAATAAGGAATACTTGGAAACTTATTTAAATAAATAAATAAGTTTTGGTGTTTAATTAAAATAGGAAAGCCTTTACTTAAATAAATTGGATATTTAAATCCTTTATTTTATTTAAATAATTCTTTACTCATTTTAATCAAAGCAAAACCTTTTAATAAAAGATTTCAAAGTAGTAATAAAATACTTGGTGTTCATTTAAAATGGAAAAAGCCTTTACTTAAATAAAATTTGGATATTTAAATCCTTATTATTTTATTTAAATAAACCTTTATTCATTTTATCAAAACAAAATATTTTATTACAAAAGCTTGGCCAAATTTAATTTGGCTCACCTTTTCATTTGAAAACAAAGTCTTTTATTAAAAGATCCAAAATGGTATTTCCAAAACAATTCATTTTCCTTTGATAAATGTTTATCTTTTTAATCCCTTTAGGATTATTTGATCACCAATTGGTATGGGCTTTGTTGGCTTTGGAAATTCAATTTCCTTATCTTATTATATTCATAAGGTTTTTGTCTATGGTTCCAAACTAAGTGAAACCATCTCTAAGGTCTTTCTTGATCCTTTGTGATTATTTGTTGATCATATTTGGTATGGATCAAATCCATAGATTTGGAGATACTTTGGAAAATGATTTCCTTCCATTAGGGCTTAGGGATTTGGATTTATTTTCCATGTGTTCAAATTTCCAGATACATTCATTGAGGAATGCATTTCCCTTGATTTGGATTTTTGTTGAATTCAAACTTTTACCAAAGTTTGTTCAATATGGGATTTTAAGTCTCCTTTTAGAAACAAAAGTTTCTTTTCACCCTGATTTTCAACAAAAATTTATTTTGTTATTTTATTTTTCACATTACAAGATTTGGAAAATCTTGGGATGTGACAGGCTACCACCCTTAAAAGAAATCTCGTCCCGAGATTTGGGGAGGCTAGGGTTACAAGTTGGCTCAAACAGCTAGGGTACTACCACCCTTAAAATTTTTCCAACTAAACTACATGTTGGCCTTCTTGGGATCCTGGAAAATTCTTCTTGGAAAACTTCTGCATAGTGCCCTTGTTTTCCATTCTTGACTCATGGGCCAAGGTTGAGATCCTTCATAGGCTTGTTTATCTTGTTCTTCATCTTTTCTGGGCAATTGCTTACATAGTGTCCTGGTTCCTTGCAATTGAAACAGTGGATATCTTGGAGTTCTTTACGTTGCTCTTGTGGACAAGTTGCTACGTAGTGGCCTGGTTCCTTGCAGTTGTTGCACACTACTTGGCCGATCTCTTTATTCTTCGGGTTCTCTGGGCATCCACTGGGGTAGTGTCCCATTTCCTTACATTTACGACATTGCACAAGGCTCATGTCCTGTCTTGGTTTCTTGGGTTTCTTTGATCCTTTGAATTGGGTTGTCTTGTTTGGAGGTATGAGTGGTCCTTTTCCTTTGTCATCAACATTCTTGGCATACTTGGATCCTTCTTGTTCCCTTTGTTCAACAATAGCATAGATGGGGCATTGGATAGGAGCATGGTCATTTCCTTCACAAAGGTAACAAGTAACTTGAGATGTGGGGCATTGGCTAACTGGATGTTCCTCTTCACAATTGGGGCATTGATCTTCATGTTCCTTGGAAGTGTGATCCTTGTCTCCACAAATAATGCAAGCTGGTGATCCATCTAGAATAATATTCTTGTCATCCTTGTTGTCATACACTCTTTTGGGATAGTTTTCTTCCATGCTGATCATTTGATTAGTCACCTTGAGCATCAGTTGGGATTGTTCTTCCAAAAACTTTTTCAAGGTAGGGTCTTTATCACTATTGTTGGCTATGAACTGAGTTGTTAGTTGGTTCAACTGGTGTTGGGTTGCTAGGAGTTCTCTTATGTTGTCCTCTTGGTTGTTGTTGATGTCATCATCCTTGATGCTGGAGTCTCTTGGAGAAGTCATCTGTTTGGGTTGGAGGGGATTAGATTAGGCAAGATATTTCTAAGGAATCAGTTTTATTCACACACATCACAAATCACACAAGCAAAGTGCAAGCAATCACAAACAAACACTCCACTCAAACAATAGTTTCAAGCACATACTTAGGCAACAAAATATTTTTGTTACACCACATAAGTTGGTGGGTTTTACTTAACTAAAATATGGTGGTCCATCTATATGGTTCACTTGTGATCTTTCCATCCTTCTTGATTGATTCTTCTTGCTTGAGATCTTTGTATCCTTGGAGAATTCTTGTGTCTTGGTCACAAATCTTCAAAGGTGATCATGGTTTCTTCTAAGTTGTCTTTCCTTAGTCTTCAAGTGAAATGTTACTCAAGACTTGTATTCTTTAGTGATATCCAAGTTGAAGTCCTTGGTGAACATGCTGAAAATGCTGAAGTCATTGGAGTTGAAGAAGTTGAAGTCATTAGAGTTGAAAATGTTGAAGAAGTCCTTTGCACATGGTGTAGTCTTTGGTCATGGGGTAGGATTTTCCATCAAGTTTTGAAGTAGAAGAGAAGTAGAGTTGAAACCAAAATGGTTGAGGAAAGAGTTTACAAGATTGTTTTTGTAAATAAGTTTTGGAACAAATACAACTCCTATTTTTTTCTAAGGGGTTTTGTCCAATCCTAGGGTTACAAATCCTACAGGCAACACAATGCTCTGATACCATTCTGTAGCGTCCCCAACCTTTAATAAGATTGAGTCCCCTGTGTTTACAATGCTAGTCCCTGGATAAATAGCTAGCATCCACAGTTCAGATGTAATATCAAGAAACAAGGGTCATAATACAACTTTATAACCAGGAATAACATAATTTTATTACATCAAACATAGCTCATTAGGCCATTACATTACATTGCAGCGGAATAACTATAGTCAAGGGTCCTTCATCTTCAAAGTGCCACAGGCAGATGTTGGTTGTAGACTTTGTAATCCTAATCAATCAATCTTCACTAAAAACATTCAAACCTGCAACATCATAAGTTACAGCCACAAGGGTCAATACATTTGAATTGTATTGGCAAGTGATACTTTGGTAGTATAGTGGAGTCTATCATCTATATGCATTTTGGCTAAGTGGAGTTGAGGCTTGCATTGCTCAAAATAGATTTTTCCTATCATTTTGAAAATACTAAGTTTTTGTTTGGCAAAAACTTTCCAAGACATCTACTAATCAAAGACTGGAGATCCACTCAGGGCATCTACCAATCAAAGACTGAAGATTTGCTTGGCAAAAACAATTTTTCCTCAATCAATGATTTCAAGATCCTTGTACCAAGCCATCTCTCCATCAAAGATTGAAGAATTTCACACAACCCTTGTTCACCCACAAATTTTATTTAGAAATTGGAGTGATGAGATTCTTGATTGCTTCCATGTCTTGATGCTCAAATTGTCCTTTACCAGGGACATGGCTAAGTACTTAGATTTTACACTCTGCAGAGGTGGTGCACTTTACCCACAAGACTTGGTTTCCCAAGACAAAATCTTTCAGAAGCTTTCCCTTAGACCAACATGGACGCTCTCCAACCTATCAATCACTACCACCCACTGTCCATGTGGCTAAGTTCTTGCAACCTATATGATCATGGCAGAGCCCATATTGCCAAGTGGTTGCACTTGAAGCTTCTCAACATTTGACATCTCAAATCTCTTTGTTTCCTGGGTGGCCATCCACAAGTGAGATACACAAGCCAAGTCCATGGCCTTGTGAACCACTCAACACAAACCATTCCTTCCATTTCCACCCAGGTGATTCATTAACTTAGTTGTTTTATTAAACAAAACACAAGTCCATAGACTTAGAAATTTTCATAGCATGAATATATATCCCACCCAGGTTTTCTATTAGCTAGGCTAAGCTTTATAGTAATAGGATTCTTAACTTAGGTAAATCCTTCTAAGGATTCATTCTACTAGTTTTCCTATAGCAAGGTCTATACTTAGCAAAATAAAAACCATGCAAGTTTTACTTAGCAAAAACACTAATGCATATTGAAAATAATGGGATAGATAGTATGAAGTATCACTTGCCTTTTTGGTAGAGGGTATAGGTTTTCTCCTTGATCTTGCTAGTCTCACTCTTCTCTAACTTCACTACAAGTCAATCAAGCAAACACAAACTCAATCCACCAATCAAGCAAAACAACACACATAAAATCCTAAAGTCAAGGTAATGCATGCAAGCATGCAAAAGATGGTTCTAATTGTAAAGGTGGTCTCTACTAGGCTTCTAAACTTTGTAAGTTCCAAATTGGTCATTTACCAAAATGGCAAAGTCTTTTGCAAAGAGGGTCTCTATTAGATTCCTAAACTTTGTAAGATCCAAAATGGTCATTTACCAAGGTGGCAAAGTTAAAGAAATGCATGCAAGCATGCCAAGCTTTGTTTTGTTTTGAAAAAGGGGTTCCTAATGGGTCATAGACATTTGGGCACACCTATTGGTCATTTTGTGAAGTGGCTAAGTCATTTGCAAAAGGTTTCACTATAAAACCATTTGCAAAACAAAGTGTCATTCTAGGTGGTGTAGAAACATTTCTACTAGGGTATTAACCTATAGGTTTCACCAAATGAGTTGCTATTGCAAAACTTGGTGTTTTGGGTCAGTAGGTTTGGTTCAAAACATTTTCTCCAAAGTTTTCTTTATGAAAGCATTTTCATAAACAAAACAAATAGTTTTAGTTAGCTAGAAATGGACTAAACTAATTAATCCATCCTATTCTTTTCCAAAATCACTTTCCAAACTATGGGTTGGTTCCTAGGGTCAGTAAGGTCACAACAAACTAATTTGCAAAGGTTTTAACCTAAAAATCATTTTTAAATGATTTTTCTAATGTTAGCAAGCACACAAAAGAATCTGCAAAATCAAACAAGCTAACAGTTACTATTTGCTAAACTAAGGGCAGGGTTGGTTAGATCTTGTCTTGCTGATTCCAACAACATCAAATTTGTAAAATTTGGACGTGTGGATCAAAAGATACATGGGTTTGAAAATGGCTAAAGTTTCTGTTTTCTAATTCTGTTTTTAAACAGATAGGTGACACGCGGCGTGATCTTACTGGTCGATACCGGTTCGGCCGGATCGAGTGCTGCGGTGCATTAGATCTAAATTAGATCGTGCGGCTTAGGTAGCGTACCTCTTCGGCGTTAAGTGAACTAATCGTGTCCGATGGATCTGCATCTAACGGTCCTAATCTAATGACCTAGAACTGGCGGCGCTGGACTCTGTCGCGCGGCGGCGATGGTCGGTCGAAGGGCGGCGACGGTGGCAGACGCAAGAGGAGTAGGGAGTAGGCTCACCGTGATCGCCGAGGCACGGGGATGCTCAACCTGCTCGCTTTGGTCGAAGGGGCGCACGGGGTCAGGCGTAATTGCTCGCCGGAGTAGAAAACGACGGCGGTTGGCTCTGTCCACGGTTGAAGACGGTGTTGTGGACCATGAGAGGACAAACGGAAGTCTGGGTTAGACGCAGGAGATCACGTCGGAGCTATGGGCGTGAACGAGAGGGCTCGGGGCGGTTGAGGCTTACCGGGAAACGTTGCCGGAGAAGAAGCAGACACGGCGGCGCTCTGTGCTTGACGAAGGCGAAGATTGGGGGCGCCCTGTGGGGCTCGTCGGAGAAAGAGGCAGACGGTGGCGACGGTGGTCGTCGTTGTCGAGGCTCTGGGGTTCCCGCGGGTGAGTGGGTGGTATGGATGGATGCGTCTGGAAGTGGGGAAGCGGCTAGGTTGCTTAAGGAGGCAAGGGGCGGCGAGTCTTGGTCGGAATTGCTCGGAGACGGTGGTCGGAGCTGCGGCGGTACAGAGAGAAATGGAGTCAGCCTGGTGGCAGAGAGAGGGAGTGGTCTGGGGGAAATGGAGGAGAAAGCGCTGGCGTTTAAGTAGGCGTCGTCGCGGCGAGAGATCAACGCAGCATTAACGCGAATTTAAACGGCGGAATCAAAGCAGAAAACGGCCGGCGAGTGGAGGAGGAATCGGTCGCGCGGGTGGGGAAGGAGAACAGGAGCAGTGGGGTCCAACGGTCAGTGGGAAAAGGAGAGAGGAGGAGGTCCACTTGTCATTGACTTAGCGGGCTGCTTCAGCGGTGAGGAAAATGGTTCGGGGGGGAAAATAAGAGGAGGTGGGGTCTGTTGTCAGCGAGTGAGGGAGAGGGGGAAGTGGGTCCTGCCCAGTGGAGTGGGTCGGTTCGAGTGAGAAAAGGTTTCTTCAGGGGGAAGAGGAGAAGTCTGGGCTGGACTGGGCCTTAGTGGGCTGGGTCTGCCTTTTCCTATTTTTTTTCTGTCTAATCTTTTTTTTCTTTTTCTAATTCTTTTTCTGTTTCAATTTCCAAACAATTATTCACACATTCAAACAACACTCAAATCAATTCAAACAAACACTCAACTTGGTATTTTGAATTTGGTTCTGTTTGGCAACATATTCCAAATCTCAAAATAAAATAATATTTTATTTACTTTAGGATCCATTTAATAATTAAATAAAATGGATCTTTAGTTTATTAATAGGGTTTTGTTTTATTTAATAAAATTTCCATTTGAAATCCAATTATTTTCAAGACCAAACCAGTAGGTTTTATTTTGAAAATAAGGAATACTTGGAAACTTATTTAAATAAATAAATAAGTTTTGGTGTTTAATTAAAATAGGAAAGCCTTTACTTAAATAAATTGGATATTTAAATCCTTTATTTTATTTAAATAATTCTTTACTCATTTTAATCAAAGCAAAACCTTTTAATAAAAGATTTCAAAGTAGTAATAAAATACTTGGTGTTCATTTAAAATGGAAAAAGCCTTTACTTAAATAAAATTTGGATATTTAAATCCTTATTATTTTATTTAAATAAACCTTTATTCATTTTATCAAAACAAAATATTTTATTACAAAAGCTTGGCCAAATTTAATTTGGCTCACCTTTTCATTTGAAAACAAAGTCTTTTATTAAAAGATCCAAAATGGTATTTCCAAAACAATTCATTTTCCTTTGATAAATGTTTATCTTTTTAATCCCTTTAGGATTATTTGATCACCAATTGGTATGGGCTTTGTTGGCTTTGGAAATTCAATTTCCTTATCTTATTATATTCATAAGGTTTTTGTCTATGGTTCCAAACTAAGTGAAACCATCTCTAAGGTCTTTCTTGATCCTTTGTGATTATTTGTTGATCATATTTGGTATGGATCAAATCCATAGATTTGGAGATACTTTGGAAAATGATTTCCTTCCATTAGGGCTTAGGGATTTGGATTTATTTTCCATGTGTTCAAATTTCCAGATACATTCATTGAGGAATGCATTTCCCTTGATTTGGATTTTTGTTGAATTCAAACTTTTACCAAAGTTTGTTCAAGATGGGATTTTAAGTCTCCTTTTAGAAACAAAAGTTTCTTTTCACCCTGATTTTCAACAAAAAATTATTTTGTTATTTTATTTTTCACATTACAAGATTTGGAAAATCTTGGGATGTGACATCTACTAAGGCTAGTTGTAACCAGAGAGGGAACAAGTTAGGCCCAAAACACTGCTCAACATAGTGTTTTTGATTTTGTTGATTTGAATCTGCAACCTGTTTGATGAAATTGCCGCATGAACTTAAGTTTTCAATTTTGAAAATATTTTTGGTGGGTGTTCTAGGAATGTGTTGAGGGTTCTGTGGATGCTTGGGTTTTGAAAATTGAGCTTGTTTGAGTGATTTTTGAAATATTGGGATCTTCCCATATGAAATAGATTCAATTGTAAACTGTCATTTAAACTAAGCATTTAAATTTTTTTGGATGATCACAAAGTGGGCCTTGGTACCTTGTTATGAGTAATATGAAGGGGTGCAAATATCCATACATGTTTCTATTGAGTTTTGAAAATTAGAGATAGCCAAAGTAGGCATGGGAGTTAATTTGGCCCAAGTGACCATTCACTTAATTTATTCATTTTGACTTGTTTGCCTTTGGGAAAAGTTTGGGGATTGTTTAGATGATGTTTATTTCACCTAAGAATCATTTTACAAGCAAAGAAACACAGAACCATGGCAATTCAAAAGAATCTAAATTTCAATACACACACATATGAATGCTTTCATATTTTTAGTTGGAAAAGTTTTTGTTAACCCTAAATTTTGATGATTAGAGTTTGATGATTAAAGTTTAATATTTTTGGGATGTTGCAAACCTTCCCCCCTTAAAAAAAATCTCGTCCCGAGATTTGAAAAAGGACGAAAAAGGTTACCTAAGATTTGAAGAGATCGGGAAACTCTGTCCTGATGTGATCTTCGCGCTCCAGGTAGCTTCTTCTTCTGTGTGGTTGCTCCACTGAATCTTGAGAAACTTGATGCTTCGGGTTCTAGTAGTTCTGAAAGCTTCTTCCAAAATACGGATGGGTACTTCGGGATAGGTCAGGTCATCGTTGATCTCTATGGTCCGGTGATCAATATTCTTGAACACTTTAGTCTTCTCCGAGACATCGAGGCACTTGCGAAGTAATGAGATATGGAACACATTGTGCACGGCTGACATCTCTTCGGGTAGTTCCAATTGATACGACACTTCTCCTCAACGGTTCAGAATCTTGAAGGGGCCGATATATCTGGGGGCTAACTTTCCTTTAATTTGGAAACGCTGCATTCCCTTCAATGTCGACACCTTCAGATACACAAAATCTCCTATGTTGAAGGCGAGGTCTCGACGTGTCTTGTCGGCGTAACTCTTTTGTCTGGACTGGGCTGTCTTGAGGTGCTCACGAATCTTGTGAACCTTCTCTTCCGCTTCTCATAGGATGTCGGGTCCGAAAATCTGACTTTCTCCTACTTCCGACTAGTTCAAAGGGGTGCGACACTTCCTTTCGTACATGAATTCAAATGGGGCCATTTGCAAACTAGCTTGGTAACTATTGTTGTAAGAAAATTCTGCGAACGGCAAACAGTCTTCCCATTTAGATCCATACTCTAACACACATGCTCTCACCATATCTTCGAGTATTTGATTTACTCGCTCCGTTTTTCCATCGGTCTGAGGGTGATACGCGGTGCAGAAATCTAGTCGGGTTCCTAAACCTTCTTGGACTTTCTTCCAGAATCTCGAGGTAAACTGAGTTCCTCGATCCGATACGATGTTCTTGGGGACTCAGGTAAACGGCGATTCTAGCGATGTATAACTCCGCTAGCTTCGAACTCTGATATGTGGTCTTGACGGGTAAGAAATGGGCGACTTTGGACAATCTGTCCACTATGACCCAGATAGAGTCATTTCCCCTACTAGAAGTAGGCAACCCGATGATAAAGTCCATTCCAACAGAATCCCATTTCCATTCCGGAATCTGTAATGGTTGTAACAATCCAGCGGGTCTTTGATGTCCCGACTTGACTCTTTGACATATATCAAACTTGGCGATATTGCTTCTGATTTCTCCCTTCTTATGCCACCAAAATTGTTCCTTCAAATCTTGATACATCTTTGTTCCTCCGGGCCTTGGGTTTCCATGGTTGGGATAGGTCGTACGGTTCATTGGGGGTCGGTTGTTTCTAGGGGCAAATCCTGGAGATGGGTTAGGGCGATACTTTGGGGTCTGATGGGTTCCTGGCTGATGCATCATGCGACGCTTGCGGTTCTCATTGGCTTGGTTGATCTTTCCTTCCATCTGGATGGTAGAGTCGACAAGGGCTTGAATATCAGCAAAGGGGATATTGACCAACACAGTCTGCATCTCATCGTGCAGACCATTCAAGAATCTCTCTTTCTTCTTGGCTTCGGTGTCGATCTCATCCGGGGCATACCTAGCTAATGACAAGAATTTGTCACGGTATTCCACTACGGTCATCCGTCCTTGCTTCAGTTCTCTGAACTCATCTCTCATTATCTTGATCAAACCCGGTGGCACATGGGTTCTACTGAACTTGACCTTGAATTCCTCCCAGGTCATCATCTGTCCTCCGGTCATTGCACGAACACTGTTCCACCATGCTCTTGCATCTCCGGCTAGATAGTGGGTGGCGAATAGAACTTTCTCGTTAGCTTCCACTCCGGCAACTTCTAGGTTGTTCTCCATGGTTTGCAGCCAATCATCTGCGTCTAAGGGCTCTTCTGACTTAGTGAAAACAGGTGGGTTGGTATTCTGGAAATTCTTGAGCTTAGATCCATGGTTGTCCTGATTTCCTTGGCCTTGATTGTTGTGGGCTAGCTGAGCTATCTGCTGCAGGGTGGCTAGGTTGGCTTGATGTTCGGCTCTTTCAGCTTCGCGGTCAGAAACAAACATTTGCAGGATCTGCAACATCGGCTCTGGGGATGAACCACTTCCTCCGCGTGGCATCTGAAGATTGAGATAGATCATGAGAAAAGAGGGAAATTTATAAGGTTCAGGGAATTTGGAAAGTTTTTAAAGTTTGACTCAAATTTTCTAGCAACTTGCTTTTCATTCATTCATTCATTCATAGCACACGATACAAACACACACCACAAAACAAGAAAAACAGATGGTTTTAAGAACCATTCTGGAAACTAGGATACAGTGGGACCGAATACAACTCACTACGCTAGTGCTCAAGTGCTACTACTCCTTAGAGTTGGTGTAGTCGTCATCCTCATCGTCATCGATGAAGGCGAAATCATCCTCATCGGTGAAAAAGTCCATAGCCTGATCCTCCAGAAAATCATCATCATCGTTGAGATAGGAGTAGGGGTCTCCACGAAGATCTTCTCCAGCATTCTCCCTTTCCTCGAACTGCATGTCTCTCTCGTGGATGGTCTCCTCCAAATCCGAGATACGGTGGCGAAGACGAGCAATGATGCGCAAGTTCTTGTCGAGCTGACGGCGGCGAGACTTGCGATCCTTTGCTAGCATGGCGATGGTCTGATCCTTTGTCTTGATGATGGCGGACTTGTGGTTGGAGTAGTCATGGAAATTGTCCAATTCCTGCTGACAATCGTACATCATGAAGCTAATGTGGTCCAACTAAGTCTTCAGCTCGTGGTGGTATGGGGCTTCCAGTGGCTGTCCCATAGCATCACGCCTTGGACAAAACTCAAAGCGGGTACCCTTGATCTGGTTGATACTCGCCCACACAGACGGGCAAGAGCTTCCTGCATGGCCCTAGCAAGTCCATCGAGCCAGTTGTTCTCTCTTAAGGTGAACTGAATTCCCTCAGTAGTGGGAGGTTCAATCTTTCCTCGGAGACTTGCAACAATTAGCCACTACAGATATTCTCCTCCTTGATCATTGAGCTGATCTCCGAAGAACTCGGGTGTAGACGCTCCAGAAGTTCCGAAAGCTGGTCCAAATCCCGCTCAAAGATAAGGTCTCCTCCATTCCCCAACTGATAAAACTTGCTGTTCTTCACACCCATCTAAAAGAATATAGGATGAGTAAGTTAGTAGAGTGATCAAGTGTGTCAAATTTTATGTATTTTGCAAGAGTTTTTTGAGGAACATGAATTTTCATGAAAGAATCAAGGTGATAAGAATGGGAATAAGTTTTTGTAAATATTTGCTTCCTTTGGTTTTGAAACTAAGTTTTTGATTCAAACAGCTAGTCTAACTAGGGTCTCCTATGGTCAGGATGGCTCTGATACCAAATTGTCAACACCCGGATTTTTAATCCCAGATGCATGTTATGCCATACATCATAATCCCAGGATTACCATTTTTGCGAGACATAACAGAATTGGATACCACAGTACATCATCCATTACAAACCATACATAAGGTCTTACACAAATAAGGATCTCATGATCCAGTTCTTAATACAACTCAAGCAGCGGAAATACGTAATAATAAAGGTAGCCTAGGCGAAGCTCCATCTTCGGGGTCACACGCAATGCTGACGATGGGAGATGATCCTAGTTGTCGTAACCTTCCTGGGGTTCCTCCGTCCTGGTACTCCTCTTCATAGTCTGGCCACGGGAATAGCCAGGGACAAAGCCATGAGTACTCTTTAAGTACTCGCAAACTAATACTAACAAGTGTAGGGTTTTTTTTATAGTAGGACACTAAGCTCTAGGGTTGTTTTGCAAAAAGCCAGATTTACCTCTACTAAGTTCAGAAGCAATAAAAGCTAGTGGAGTTTTTATAACACCTAAGTGGGAACTTTAATTTCATATCACAACTTTGTTGTGGTCAAGTCAACATTTCAATTCATTTCATAAGTCATTTTGAAAACATATGAGAACAGATGGCATACACTCCAAGCTGTCCATAATCATGACGCGGCTATTCGAATAGTTTGACACTCTGCAGAGATTGTACACTTTCACCACAACATTCGATACATCCGTCAGGAACAAATCCTGAATTCACCATACTCAGTATGTGGATAATCAATCCTAACCTTTCCATTACACGCCCTAGTATAGGCACCTCTCCTGTGAGTTTGGCCTCCCAACCATGACCAACTGTCATCTTGGGTACTGCACAGGGGGACAATCTTCACAAGGTAGCTTCAGCTCAGACCTTGGCCGTGAGGGAACCCATACTAAGGTATATAAGTTTCTAGTCAAGCCCTACCCAAATTTCGGGTATTGTGGATGTACGGTAAAATTGGAATGGTATCGCATCCAGAAAACCATCAGTTTTATAAAGGGCTAAGGCTCATGCCTTAACATTTTCATCATCAAAATCATCTGGTGTTCGGAAACACATGTCAAAACATCTCAGTAGAATGACTCCTCATTCTAAGGTTTTCATAACCATTTTCCCACCAAGTATTCTCATCTAAAGTTGATCAAGTTTTATGCTTAGCACTAGCATCTACAAGTGGAGTAGGTACTAATGAGGGGTGGTAAACAAGTGGAGTTTAACTAAGTTCAATCTCATGCCTTAGGATGACATCAAGATTATCTAGCTTAGGCCAAATTTAGTGCTCTTTATGCAACCTTCAATTATCTTTCTAGTAGCTACAATTTACTCAAGTAAACTTTAAGTAATAGATTTGATAAAGAAATAAAGTAGAAAGCTTGCAAGTAAAATTAGGAATGGGGTTATCAAGTGGGTATGATCACATATGCTTAAGGCATATAATTGGTATGGTAACCAGCAAGTATTAGCTGGCATAGGTCAACTTGATTAGTAAGGCTTGCTAAAGTAGAGTATCTTGCAAGTGTTAGCTTGCTCAATCAACTAGTAGTATTAGTCTTGCATAGGTATCGATCAGCTTGCCTTGTGTAGAGCAATGGTTGAAGTTCTCCTCGGCTTCCTCCTCGTAGTATCCTCCTTCCTCCTCGTATCCTTGGTCGGTACTAGCGTCTATAAATAAGTACGAGGTACACAATCACCAAACAATACTTAACTACTTTCAATCATCACACAAAAGGGTTCTATATATGATCTAGCATCATCACTAATATCAAAAGAATAAAGCATTTGTCTTATTTATTCATTTTTAGAAAATTAATTTCTACTCATTGAAAAATTACTTAGGATTTAATATTCTCCAACTCAAACATGGGATCATGTTGACACATGTCATCACCACATATTTCAGTACATGGGAATGTGATTTAAAGTGGTGTCACAATTTAATAAGGTTTAACCTTTTATTTCAATTAAATAAAGTGACTAGAAATGCCTATGTGGCATTCTTTTATTACTTGGACATTATTTCTGTAAGTAAACCCATATGTTTTTATATATTCGGAAAGGTATGATCAAATGTGATTTTTGAGAGTTGGAATCAACTCAAAATCTATTATGGTTGAAATTTGAAAAATGTTTGAATGCAGAAAAGCTTATGACTTGTTATTTTTACCAAGGTTGATCTACAGATCCAAATGATTTAAATCCAACGGGCTTGGATTAAGCATTTCAATACTTTTCTAACAAAATTGGTTTTATTCAATTTGGTTCACTGAATCGAGCTGGGTTGATTTTTGAAACTAGGTACAGAACTGAGTTTGAATATAAATAGAAAAGGCTAATTTCAGACGAGTGGGTTGCGCGGGAAAGATTATTGGGCCGGCGCGGTGTGACTCCGCAGCTCGGGGCGCAACTGACAGGGGGGTTCCACCAGTCAGTGGCTCATAACATGCGAAGCGGTACGGGGCAATCTCGGTCGCACGATCTAAGTCTAATCGAACGGCTATGGCTCATCGTCCACGTTGGGCAGCGCCGGCAAGACAGAACCCTAACGCGGCAGGTGGGGGTCGTGGGAGGCTCACTGGGGCTCAGGCGAGGGTCGGCGATGCGGGCGAATGACGAAGTCGACAACGGCGATTCTCCTGGCACCGGTAGCTCCTCCTGGGGCGGCTCCAATCGATGGCTTCCTTCTTCTCTAGCAGCAGCGGGCTCCGGTGAAATTCTGGTGATGCGCTGCTCGCCTTGCTCCGGGAGTGAGGTGGGGTGGTTCTGGGTGAGAGGGGAGTGAGATGGTGTGAAGAAATCGAGTGGGGGATGCCTCTATTTATAGTCGCGAGAGGGGACCGACGGGCGCGTGCTGAGCTCGTCGTGGTCGACGGCACAGAG
The DNA here is from genome assembly GCA_023614405.1 of Avena insularis. Lineage (NCBI taxonomy): Eukaryota > Viridiplantae > Streptophyta > Magnoliopsida > Poales > Poaceae > Avena > Avena insularis. The sequence goes on along the minus strand of CM042693.1, from coordinate 58,162,850 downwards.
GGCTATCGGCGTGGGCGACGGTAGGGGCGGTGTTGTGCTCCCTGGCGAAGCTCAACGGCGTGGTGGCGAGGCGTGGGGCGGTGCTGATCGGTCGGAACACTTCGGCGCTCTGAGCGTGTCCGATGGAGGTTTTGATGGCGCACAGCGCGCATGGTCCGCGTGGCGGCAAACGGGCGTGTCTGGGGGGTTGCTAGGGTGGCCGTGATCACGCGTGCATGCTGTGAAGGCGGCGCGCGGTCTGTGGGCGTGTGTCGAGGGTGGCGCACAGGCGCGCTCTCAGCATGCTCGTAGAGAGGCTTGGCATGGCTTGGGCGTGTGGTCCAGTAGCTGGCATTGCTCGAGGCTGGGACATGGAGTGGCGGTGGGGTGCTGGCTAGCTCCCAGACAAGGTTGGCGAGTCTAGTGTTGCTCGTAGCTTGCTATCGACCATGGGGTGGAAATGGTGCTCTTGGCCTGCTCACCATTGATGACAATGGCCAGCTTACAGTGGTTCTAGAGGTTAGTTAAGGTTGCTAGGTGATCTACTAAGGCTAGTTGTAACCAGAGAGGGAACAAGTTAGGCCCAAAACACTGCTCAACATAGTGTTTTTTATTTTGTTGATTTGAATCTGCAACCTGTTTGATGAAATGGCCGCATGAACTTAAGTTTTGAATTTTGAAAAGATTTTTGGTGGGTGTGCTAGGCATGTGTTGAGGGTTCTGTGGATGCTTGGGTTTTGAAAATTGAGCTTGTTTGAGTGGTTTTTGAAATAGTGGGATCTTCCCATATGAAATAGATTCAATTTTAAACTGTAATTTAAACTAAGCATTTAAATGTTTTTGGATGATCACAAAGTGGGCCTTGGTACTTTTTTATGAGTACTATCAAGGGGTGCAAAGATCCATACATGTTTCTGTTGAGTTTTGAAAATTAGAGATAGCCAAAGTAGGCATGGGAGTTAATTTGGCCCAAGTGACCATTCACTTAATTTATTCATTTTGACTTGTTTATCTTTGGGAAAAGTTTGGGGATTGTTTAGATGATGTTTATTTCACCTAAGAATCATTTTACAAGCAAAGAAACATAGAACCATGGCAACTCAAAAGAATCTAAATTTCAATACACACACATATGAATGCTTTCATATTTTTAGTTGGAAAAGTTTTTGTTAACCCTAAATTTTGATGATTAGAGTTTGATGATTCAATTTTAATATTTTTGGGATGTTACAACTTACATCATGGTTTCAGAGCTAATCTCACCACGATCTTGTTATGTTTTACCTATACATCATGATTTAAGGGCTAATCTAACCCTAATGACTTTGTTTCTCACTACACTATTATTAAGTCTTAGCATATTATCACTTCATATCGTAGAATTCCCAAGTGAATCCCACATGATTACTACTTATTACCTCAATATTTATCCTAATGATATTTATCATGTTATCTTTGGTTATTAACTACCCATAAGATTATACTACTCTTACTTAAATTCTAGAATTAGGCTACACCATTAAGACTACTTCAATTGATGTCTTACACTTGCCAACAGTATCTTGGTGGTTTATGTCTCCCTTGGAGGACACTAAAGAGCACTATACTTGATAAAAGATAAATAATTACTCCTAAGAAAGAATGACTTAAGAATCTGACTTAGGTGTGACAAGGTTTATCCTCAAGTGGATACTCATCACGAGTCATAAGAATACTTGGTTTATATAAGATGGCTCCTATACTCACTATCCAACCTACAGATCTTCCTAAAAGGGTTTTAATCCTAAGGTCAAAGCATATGCTCTGATACCAACTGCGGTGACCCAGCATACCGCTTCATGATGTAGTACACTATAGTCGTTGACATAACACCAATGAAACACCGTTCACTAGTATTACATCCCTCAGAGTAGTACAACAGAAACATAGCAGGTCCAAGACATGACTATAGGTTACAACTCAACTCTTTACACAAGATCTAGAGAACACTCTAGGTTAAAGAGAGAGAAAGAAACTTCTTATAAAGAAGAATCCGGAATAAATAACTCATAGCTACCATACTTATAAAACTAGTAGCTAAACTACGAGGCTTGCATTGCTGCTATTGCAATACTCTACAGAAGTAGGTTCTATGGTTAGAAATTCTATTCTTATCTAATCAGCAACTTCGCCTTCACTTGAGTTGATGTATATGCTGACTTCCTTGACTTCATCGAAGAATTTTAGCTTTTAGTGATGATTCCTGGAGCATAACTTGATGTAGACGTTGTCTGTTCTAGCTTTAGAACCTAGCAAGGGTTAAGAAGATACTTTGAGTACGAGCGTACTCAGCAAGTCCACTAGAAAAGGAGTGTTTGATGCACTATAGCTACAGCCACAGACCGTAGGTCATAGGAAATGCAGGTTTTTGTAAACATTTCTTCAAAGGTTGCTTTTATTCTGAAAAGCTATGTCTGTCAGCCTTCACGGGTTTACCAGAACTTTCATGGAGTTCCTTTCTCGCCGTGTTCGCAACTCCTTCCCGGAACAGGGAGTAACAAGTTAGAGTTCTTACACTCTGTAGAGGTGCGTCACTTTACCCATGAGAGATCTTAGCTTTGTTGCACATCCGAATTGTCGGTTCGTTCACACTTCCTTGGTGTGAGGCTGAGACTAAGATCCAAGCCAATCACTGCCTTCTCCGCGACCCCGCATGTCTCCTTGGTGTACGCCAGCCCACCTATTGAATTACGGCAATGGCAGTACAGACCGTTCAGATGCCGGAACTATCATGGGACATTGAGGGCTCCCACCCATATGCTGCATATCCTATATGAATTACCATAAATAATATGCACGCTATGGGTGATAACAGCCACGACCCGTACATCCAGCTCCATGCGAGAGGGAAAAGATACAACTGACTTCTCCGTCCCATTCCAAATCTCATGGTCAACGCGTAATATACGGCGCAAGAATCACTGGCGACATTGTTTGTTAAGTCCTAGGTAATATGTTCCTTTACCACCGGAACTCTTATAGTAGGTTATTACCTCATGGTAAATAACCTATAATCACATTATTATGAAAATAGTGTTTTCTGTCCTTTTTCAAATGCAGGTGATGATAACACTGGATTTGCAAAATACTTTACAGAAAATAATCAAAGGACATGAGCAAGTGTGAACCAGCCTTTTGTGATTGCAAGATTATGCACTCATGGTCTTCAAGACAATATAAGATCCAATAGTTGAAATCTGCAGCATTGGTCCGGTAAGGACTAATGTTTAAAGAAGCAAGATGCTTTTATACATAATTAATGTAATGCAAGTTGATAAACGTGAATCCCGAGAATAACGTTGTTTTAGGGTTTGGATACTGGAAAGGGTTTCCTTGGAATGTGTTGCCCTTTTAGATTTGGTTTCACACATGTGCTTCTTATCAAGACTTGTGAGTGTGTGTGAAACAACATGTATTTATACAACAATAAAATAAACACATATGGAATGCTATTCAATGTTGCTTACATCTTAATTGTTTATCTTAAAGTTTTACCTTACAAGCAATGTCACTTATAAAGAGTTTAAGTATTAACAATCTTATTATACAAGTAAAGTATGAAGTAAGGTGGTTATGATTAGTTGTCATCTGTTTTCTGAAGTGGCAAAACGAATAACTTTTGAAGAAAATCTTACTCAACTAAGTAGAAGCATTTAAGCTTTTAAGTTAACTTGATGAGGTGTTCTTTCTAGTTATAGTCTTTAAGTCATAAGGAATTGCCCTTACTAGAATAATGATATTAGTAGTATTTGAGACTTATCTATCTTGGTTCTTAACTGGGTTGGTTTGGTATTAAGATGCTTTACAATTTAATTATAACAGACCAAAGTTAAGTATAAAGTATATAATAAAGTTTTTAGTATTATACTTAAAGCTTGGTAACTATAAGTAACTTTAAGAATGTAGGTAGACTTAGGGTATATTACTTATGATACTTGTATCTTGTTCACTTTATATTGTTTCTTTAAAGTTACTCAAGAATGGCATTATTTTTAGTTGGTAATAGTTTCTTTACATCATGAATGTATAAAGGGATTTATTTTCCTATAAAGATGTGGTTAAGGTTTATGGATAAGTAAACAATATTATTTACTACTTATGGACTCACTTATAGTGTTTTGATTTGTTTATAAACTTGTGGGTAATATAAACAATGGTTTTATCTTATTTTAATATTCTTGGAAGTTTTATATTAATTAAGAATCCTTTTATAGAATAATCTACATTAATGGTTGAGAATTTAATTTAATAAAATTGTATTCAAAGTGGTTAATTCATTTTGAATGCACACTATCAATATTTAAGATTAATACTATTTATTAGACTCCATTTATTAATTTTTAGAACTATTTACAAGTTTTATTTACCTTAATATGATTTATTAATTAAGGAGATAGGTTTAAATTCAAGTTATACAAGTGTTTAACTTTTTATTTAACTCAAAAGTGGAATCTCACATTTTTAACATGTAGTTATTATTTTTGTGATCATTTTGGTATATTACATTTATTTTTGTGATTTATAAATAATAAGATATGATTTTAATAAGGTTTATTACTATATAAATACTTAATAACTAATAAATATTTAATTAAGAAGAATAATAATGCATGATTATAGTTTTCAACTCTAATTCTTATTTTTCTAAGTTTTTAGTATTTTATTTAGATTTTTAACATTTACCATTATTAAAATATTAATTATCAAAGTATTAAAACTTTATAAAGTATTTATTAAATAATATTTATTTAAATAATCATCATAATAATACTTAATAATAGTTTTAAGTTGTAGATTTTATTTTTCTAAACATTTTCTTAATTTATATGTATTTTTCTGAATTATAATACAAAAGATATCAAATTTACAAGATTTAATCATTTTATTTTATTTTGAATAATGAAATTTGGATTTATAATGTTTTTAATTATTCCTAAACAGACACCTAACCTTTTTACACCCAGATGGAATCTACCCCAGTCACATACAGGTGGGGCCTAGGCCATGTCACATGCCACATGGGCAAAGACCAGTCAAGACGCTGACCCGGTCAGAGTGACATCACCCTAACGTCGCGATGACGTCACCGAGGATAATCCTCTCAGATCGAAGCTCAATCGAGGGATTGAGTGTATGCGCGCGGTTGAAGCTGGGTTTATTGGAAGGAGGCGGCAATGGCGAACCTAATAGTGGCGGCGCAGCCCTCAAATGGTCACCGGAGTGTAGTGCACGGCGGCGACTGGCAGCTATGCACGGCGGCGTTCGTCGGTGTCTCGATACAGGAAGCAATTGGAACATTTGGAAACATGAGGGGACTCGGGAACTCACCAGGAGTGCGGCAGTGTGGTCAGCGACGCGAGTGGTTGCCGGAATCAGTGAGGATCGATGATGACCGGTGGTGTCAGTGAGGCCGCGATTGATCCGGTAGGGGGTTCCTCGGCTTCCATGGATTGGATAGGGAGAACGAGGACATCATGGCAAGTCTGGTGCTGCTCTCAGAAGGTGGAAGATGACTCGAGAACGATGGCGACGGTCGTCTCCGGCGAGCTAGGTTTCGGCTCAGAGGGGAAATAGGGAAAGAGGAGGAGATAGGGTTCGTCTCGGCGCAGGAGGGGGTCTTGTAGACTCAAAGAGCGATGGCTCGCATCTTAGGGCACGACGGTCATCACAGCGACGGCGGACGGCTCCGGCGGCGCCACGCAACTGCTGCTCCCTAACGGCCTTCTGTCTGAACAAAGAAGAAAGAAAAAGGGATCGAAGAGGTACGTGGGCTGGCTTGGGCCTCCGTGGGCTGCTACGGAGTGAGCAGAGAAGTTTGGCTATGACCAGCGGGCGTTGAATAGAGAGAAGAGGAAATGGGCCATGGGCCAGATTTAGTGTTTCCTCTGTTTTTTCCTGGTGTTATTCCTTTTTCATTTTCTGTTTTGTTTTTAGGTTTGTATTTTTAATATTTGGTTTGAAGTTTTGTTTTTGGAATTTTATTTGCTAAATACTTGCAGCAACAATAAAGTTATTAAGAATCCATTTGTGAAATTTTATTATGTATTGTGATATTTTCTTTATTTCCTTTATATATATTCTTTTCTATAACATTGTTTTTTACTTTTGTTCGGAGTAATTAAGTTTTAAAATGTTTAACAATGTTCATAGGGTTTATTTATATGTATTTAATCAAATAGTATAGGATATGGTGGTTTATAATATTGGATCCCCACTTATTCCATGCTCATATGGGATGAGTGGTTAGAGAAATGATTTAAAGACTTTGTCTAATGATTATAGATAGAATGTAAGGTTCCCAACCTTTAATAAGGTAGAGATCCCTGTGTTTACAATGCTAGTCCCTGGATCAATAGCTAGCATCCACAGTTAAGATGTAATATCAAGAAACAAAGGTCATAATACAACTTTATAACCAGGAATAAAATAACTTATTACATCTTACATAGCTCATTTGGCTATCTCATTACAATGCAGCAGAATTTAACAATGTCTATTGGTGGTTCCTTGGGAAAAGTTTTGACAAAGAAAAACTTAGTGATTTCAACTAATAGGCAAAACCTATTTTGAGCAAAGCAAGCCAAGCTACACTTAGCCAAATGTAAGGTTCCAACCTTTAATAAGGTAGAGATCCCTGTGTTTACAATGCTAGTCCCTGGATCAATAGCTAGCATCCACAGATAAGATGTAATATCAAGAAACAAGGGTCATATTACAACTTTATAACCAGGAATAAAATAATTTATTACATCTTACATATCTCATTTGGCTATCTCATTACAATGCAGCAGAATTTAACAATAGCATGGGGTCCTTCATCTTCAAAGTGCCACGAAAGTGCATATTGGTTGTAGACTTGTAATCCTAATCAATAAACTTCACTAACATCAAACAAACCTGCAACATAACAAGTTACAGCCACAAGGGTCAATACATTTGAATTGTATTGGCAAGTGATACTATGGTAGTATAGTGGAGTCTATCATCTAAATGCATTTGGCTAAGTGGAGCTTAGGCTTGCATTGCTCAGAATAGATTTTCCTTATAATATGAAAACTCTAAGTTTTTGCTTGACAAAATCTTTCCCAAGACATCTACCAATAGAAATTGGTGATCCTTCAACCCTTGTTCAACCACAAGTTTTTAACTTAGAAATTGGGATGATGAGATTCTTGATATCTTCCATGTCTTGATGCTCAAATTGTCCTTTGCCAGGGACATGGCTAAGTACTTAGATTTTACACTCTGCAGAGGTGGTGCACTTTCCCCACAAGACTTGGTTTCACCAAGACAAGATCTTTCAGAAGCCTTCCCTTAGACCAGAATGGACGCGTTCCAACCTATCATCCCCTACCACCAACTGTCCATTTGGCTAAGTTATTGCAACCTATATGATCCAGGCAGAGCCCATAATGCCAAGTGGCTGCACTTGAAGCTTCTCGACATTTGACATCCCAAATCTCTTTGTTCCTGGGTGGCCATCCACAAGTGAGATACACAAGGTAAACCATAGAAATGGGCCTTGTGAACCACTCAACACAAACATTCCTTCCATTCCACCCAGGTGATTCATTCACTTAGTTGTTTTATTAAACAAAACACAAGTCCTTGACTTGGAAATATTCCATAGTATGAATATATATTCCACCCTTGTTTTCTATTAGCTAAGGTAAGCATGATAGTAGTAGGAATCTTAACTTAGGAAATTTCTACTAAGGTTTCATCTACTAGGATTTCCCATGGCATAGTTTACACTTAGCAAAATTCCAGGCAAGTCCTACTTAGAAATATCACTAATGCATAGTGAAAATAATGGGACAAAAGTATGAAGCATCACTTGCCTTCTTGGTAGAGAATATAAGTTCACTCCTTGTCTTTGCAATGATCACACTCTTCAAATCACTACAATTCAATCAAGCAAGGCACAATTTCCATCTACCATTCAATCAAACAACACATAAAATGATAGAAACAAAACAATGCATGCAAGCATGCTAAAGATTGTTTTATTTGGAGAAGTGGTTTCTAATAGGTTATAAACATTTGAAAACACCTAATGATCATTTATAAAGTGGCAAAATCATTTGCAAAAGATTTCACTTTATAAACCATTTTTAAATCAAATCATTATTTTATGTGGTTGAAAATGCCTTTAGCAAAGCAATAATGTTCTATAGGATTCACAAAATATGTTTTCAAAACATAAAACCTTGTGCTTAGGGTCAGAGAGTTTAAAACAAAACATTTCCTAAAGGTTTTCTTCCAAAACCATTTTTAATAATTAAACCATATTTTTATTTGACTAGAAATGGTTTACATCCAAGATTCATTCTTTTGCTTCACCAAATACATTTTTGAAACCACCAATTGATTCCTAGGGTCAGTAGGTTCAAAACAAACCATTTTCCAAAGATTTTATCCCCAAAATCATTTTAGAACAATTTTTATATCCTAAACATGCATACACAAGTTTCTGCAAAACCAATCAATTTAATAGAAGCATTTTACTAAACAAAGTGCATGGTCAGAAAGTACTTGTCTTGCTGATTCCATTGATATAAAATTTGCAAAATTTGGACGTGTGGTTTGAAAGTTATGAATTTTTCAAATTGGAACAACACATAGATCATTTCTGGTTTTTAAAACAGACTCTGGGCCACGTGTCTAGTTCCTATTCGCCCATACCATTTCGCTCGGATCAGCAACGTGGACCGCAGGATTTAAAGCGAATCGTGCGGCGCAGGATCGATCTTACCCCTTCGGCTAAGGTTCTATCGTGACCATCTGACCAAAATCCAACGGCGCATAGCACGCTTGCCAACTAGTGGCGGCCGGCGTGGCAGTATGCTCTGGCTCGCTGTTACAGGAAGCAAGGGAGGAAAGGGAGTGGCTCACCAGGTTCGCCGAAGTGTGGGGATGCTCAAGGTGGTATTTGCTGGTGAAGGGGCGCACGAGGATGATCGGAATCGCTCACCGGAGTTCTTGCTGCCGTCGGGTGCGCACGGTCGTGGTCGAAGACGAGCGCCTGGGATGCAAGCAAGCGAGAAAAAGTATCAGAAGGGTGCGCACGGTCTCGGGGGTTGTAGGGGTACTCACCAGCACACGAGGGGCACACGGGTTTGGCGTCAGTAGCTCGCCGGAGCTGGTGCAGATGACAGCGGCGGGCAGTGGTTGTCCTTGCCGTCGCTCTGGGGCGAGCGCGGCCGAGCTGAGGCCACTGGGAGGTGCGCCAGGGTTCGTGGAGCACGCGTGTGTGGTCGAGGGGGCGAGGGGAGGTCTGTCTTCGCTGGAATTGTCTGGGGAAGGTCGTCGGGGCAGTGAGGGTGCGTGGAGAAATTCGTCCAACCTAGGGGCGCGCTAGGGTGAGGGACTGAGGGGGAAACAGAGAGGAAACGCAGGCAAATAAGAGGGCATGGTCACGGGGTCGTTTAATGGTGTGGTTAACGCGAATTAAGCCGGGCTTTAATCGCCTGCAATGGCCGGCGAGGTGAGGGGCGGGGTCATCGCGTGGGTGAAGAAGATGACAGGGAAGGTGGGACCTGGCTGTCTGCGAGAGGGAGAGTGTGGGGGTGGGGTCCATCTGTCAGCGACGCTGTGGGTCAAAACTTGAGTGAAAACGCTTCGCTGCGGGTGGGGTGGAAAGATGGGCTTGCTGGGCCTTGTTGGGCTGGCCGCTTAGTTCATTTTTTTGTACTGCTTTGTTTTTCTTTTTCCATTTCTTTTATTCTGTTTTGGTTTTGTTTAATTAATTCAAACACTCATTTGAATTCAAACCTTTGTCAAAATTTGTGTAGATTTAAATATTGATTAGTAATATAATCTGAAGTCAATTTTGGAATAAAAATTTATTCTTTTTAGGGTCTTTTTAATTATTCAAAAAGGCCTTTGTTTTAAATCAAATAAGATTTAATAATATTTTCAAACACCATTTAAGTTTCTAAAAACCTTCCAAATATTTTCAGTAGGTTTTTATTTGATTAATAGGGTGTCAAATAATTCATCTTGAATTATTTGGAATAATTTAATATGATTTATTAATCATTTAAGATTGGGTATTTGTTTTAATTCAAATGGAATTAGATATAGTTTTAATTCTCTAAGGTTTATTTGGAAGATTTATTTAATCTTATTTAAGTTGAATGAAACAACTTTTATTTCATTTGTGTAATTTCCAAAATACTATTTTCTCATGAATTATATAATTATTCTTATTAGAGATTTGTCTTTATTAAAATGGAATTTGGTTTAAGCCATTTTATTTTATTTTGGAAATTCTTTATCCTTTTATTTTATTTGGATTTGGATTATATTCATTCCATTTGCTTAATGGATTAGGCCAAGATTTAATTTGGTCTTTAAATATTCCTTATTTAATATTTCTTTATTTATCTTATAAAATCCATATCTTTTTATTTATAGATCCAAACTTGCTGATTCCAATTTGTAAAGTCTTATTTGTGATTTATTTATCCTTTTAAATATCTTTAGGATTATTTTCTCACCATTTGGTATGGATTTTAGATAAGGGATTTATTAGATTTGGAAATTCAATTCCTTAGCTTATTAAATTCATAAGATTTTATCTATGGTTCCAAATTAAGTGAAACTAATTTCTATGGTCTTATAATATTTCTATTTGTCTTTCTTGATCATTTGTGAATGTTTGTGACAAATTTTTATATGGATCAAATCCATAGGCTTGGAGATAACTTGGAAATGTTTTTATTCCATTAGGGTTTTAGGGTTTGGATTTATTTTCCAAGTGTTTAAATTTCAAGATACATTTATTGAGGAATGCATTTCTCTTGATTTGGATTTTGTTGAATTCAAACTTTAATTAAAGTTTGTTCAAGATGGGATTTTAAGTTTCCATTTAGAAACAAAAGTTTCTTTTCACCCTAAAATTCAACAATAATTTATTTTGTTTATTTATTTTTCACATTACAAGATTTGGAAAATCTTGGGATGTGACATAGAATATTTAAGAAATGTTGATGAGAAAACTTATTAATAAGTTTAGAGTTCTGAATTGTAACTTCTTATCCTAATTTTTAGGGTACTTACTATATTTATATTCTTTTGTTGATGTGAATAAAAATTAATGGCTAAATATATTGTCTTTATGTTTGATATCAGAATGCTGTTATCTGAAATGTCTCATGAAAAGGATTTGGTAAAGATAACTCCTAAGCACATATGGTTATGATAATTATAAATGATAAAGATGTGCTTAAGTGTTTGGATATAGGGAATTATTCCTATAAAGCATTGTGGAAACAAGATGACTGATCCAACAGATGGGATGGATGTTAAGCTTGATTATCGATTTAGGGTTTAATGTTTACCAAGAATTCCTATCTTCTATACTTCATAATTCTGGACTTCTGATTAAGGAATTCCTTTCCTAGATATACTACTTCTTCCTATCCATCATCATGTGTTAACATGATGAACTTTACTTCACAAAATATTTTTATCCACCTTTTATCCTTCTAAATCCACTTGAAAATTCCAATGAGCTTAATACTAAAGCTTTCATAATCTTCTCATACTCTTCCTTAATCAACTTCACTAATATCACTTCAATAGATGTATGCATCAAATCCTACTTCACTTCAAGTGCTTAGTATTTCCAAAGAGGAAGATACTACTTCTTTAATTCAATGTGCTCTAGCATCATCTTATCATACTATATTGTCTCTACTTGACTCCAATATCTAACATCCAACCTCACATTATATTAATGTGACTTGTAATGGTTAACCTAGAATAATAAATCTATACTATGGTTCAATCATGTTTTATCCACCAATGTCACTTATACATGGTATAAGCATTCAATATTGGTGAGTAAGGCATGATCATTATAATCCTTTGATCCTTTATGGTTCGGGTTTCCAGTTGGCTAAACAAGGCTTCCATCCATACAACATTACAGTTGTATTCTAATTATCTTTTGTTTAGCTCTATTGGATTAAGAGATATAATTCATTGACTATACCTACTTGATACAATAGGATTACTCCTGGTAACTATCTTTAGACTTCATCCTTGTAATCTTCTTTGTTACCATATTGATTTGATTTCCTCCAATTACTCTCATCCTAAAGATGACATCTAGAAATAGCATCACTATTTACCTCTTCTTACTTCTTGCTTTATAAACCGTAAGTTAATGCTATAATAAGTACAAGAGTTGATAGGTCAAGAGTTGATAGGTTAAGAATTGGTGAATCAATAGTTGATTACTCAATATTGATGAACAACAAATATAAGGATAGGATTCAATAGAGATGATAAGGATTGATATGGAAATAAAGATATATGGTGACTGATCTTGACTTTGGTTTCCTTCCTACTCAATCTCACTAGAGAGTTAAAGTTAGGTATTTCCATGATACTCATGGTATAAGTAGATGAGATTAAGATTTAGTTGTTACATTATTATTACTTAAGTTATGTTTATAATCTGGTATTCATAAGTTGTATAATGAATACTATGATATGATCACCTAAGGATCAAATATAAATCATTAAGTAATGTATTAGGTTTGAATTTTATTACATTTGATATACTCTTAGATCAAATCATGTTTACCCAAAATAAGGTTTTAGCAAAGGTCCTATTGAAACTTATCGCAGTCAACTTGATGATCTACTTCAATTCCATCAGGTTAAGAGAAGCTTCAATCACTTCGACAAGTTTTTATTTAAAAGCGCAAAAATTATTCAGATTTTCTATGCATGAATGCAATGCACACATCTGTGTTCAGCTTATTTCTAAGCTCTAATGCTGGGATGTTACATAATGCTATCATGTTTATATCTTGTGAGCTCCGTTCATGATCAAGATCATCTATTGTAATCATACATGCTGTGTTTGCGGAGATCCGATGGATATTGAGATACTATGTCACATTGATTATTGATTCTATCATGTCTATGTTATTTGTGATCTTGCATGCTCTCTGTTGCTAGTAGATACTTTGACCAATTAGATGCTTCTAACTCCAAGATGGAGTATTTATGCTCAATAGTGGGTTCATGCCTCTAGTAATCTGGGAGAGTGACAGAAACTTCTAAGGTTGTAGATGTGTTGTTGATACTAGGGAGAAAACAACAATCTTTTGTCCATGGGGCAATTGTATTGTTTACTTTACACACTTTGCTTAATACAATTATCTGTTGCTTGCAACTTAATACTAGAAGGGGTTCAGATGATAACCTGAAGGTGGATTATTAGTTATAGATGTAGTTGGATTACGGTCTATGTATTATGTTGTAATACCGAATCAAATCTCGTAGGAATCAAGATGTATAGTATATGCATTGTTATGCCTTCTCAATCTGTCAATTGTCCCGCTGTAATTTGTTCACCCAACATGTTATCTATCTTATGGAGAACACCTCTAGCGAACTGTGGACCCCGGTCCATTCTTTATCATTGATATACCATCTACTGTTTACCGTTTACTATTTACTTTCTACAAGCAATCACTATCTTCCACGCTATACGTTTAATCCTCTGTTTTTAGCAAACCGGTGAGATTGACAACCTCATTGTAAGTTGGGGCAAAGTATTGTGGATTGTGTTGTGCAGGTTCCAAGTTGTTAGCAACACCTTGGAGTTATTTTCTTACTCCTACTGGTTCGATAACCTTGGTTTCATAACTGAGGGAAACTTGCTGCTGTGCTCATCATACCTTCCTCTTGGGGTTCCCAACGAGCTCTACATATCTGAGCCATCAAGCACTTTTCTGGCGCCATTGCCGGGGAGATAAGGACATCTTCATTCTCTTCCTCCTCGTCAATCACTTTTCAAGGAGAAAGAAGATGCTTGCAAGGGGAGTCTCTCGCAACCAATCTATTTACTTTGTTTTTGTTTTACTTAGTTTATTTTGCTTTGTTTTGCTTGTTTATTTTTTATAAAAATTACAAAAAATAGTTCCACTGGTTTGTTTCTCTTTATCAAAAACACAAAAAAACTAGTTCTTTCTTTAGTTGTTACCATGTTCGTAGCTCACCATGTTGATCAATAAGTTCACCCTGAAATACCTTTCAATAGGTAGTGGCTCTATAATTGGGAAAGATAGTATTGAAGAATTCTTTAATCATGTTAGTAAGCATGAGGATATTGAGGATAGATCCTTAGCAAAAATTGCTTCAAATTATGAAACTGCTGCAGCTTCTTTAGTTCACATGTTGGAGGCTAGGTTTGTTAACCTTAACCCCATGATTCAATTAATGTTTCTTAAGCTTAAAGATATTAAGGATACTGAAAAGAGAGATTTTATTCTGGAAAATTTGCTAAAAGAATTCAATGATGTTTCTAAAGAAGCTAAAAAGGTATTTGATCGTTTTAATATGCTAGGCTCAGGTGTAGATTTTATGGGCACACTAGAAAAGTTGTACAAAACCAAACCCAAAAATGGAGAGGAAATTAAAATACCAATACCTTTTAAACTTGTAGGAATGCATCAAGCCTTAGAAAAGAATTCTGATTGGATTGTTCCTGAAAACCCTTTTGATAAAATAGTGAACCAAATATTATTGAGAGAGGATCCTCTTGAACTTATTTGGATGGGATACCTTGCCCCGTTGAAGAAATTTTTGTTATTGATCTTAATGCTTCTTCATTCGAAAATGCTTGATACCTGCTTCCTATGCCTAGCCTAAAGGCGTTAAAGAAAAGCATTATTGGGAGATAACCCAAATTTATTTCAGTAAGTTTTTCTTTTGTTGAGTCTTGGAAGTTATTTCCTCTGTAATAAGCTCTCCTTATCCTTTTTGTGTGGTTTTTGTGCCAAGAATAACCTCTAATGAGAGAGAAGTAAGATTTGCGAAAGTTGCTGCCCCGGGACAGATTTTTGTGCTTCACTGAAAAAATCATGAAACATCCCAATACATCGTATTGATATGTAATTTTATGTGCTTATGACCGAGGTTATTATCTAACTTTTATTAGTTTATCACTTTTCGATTTGAGCAACAGAAGGTCTTCGAAAAAATCAGTTTTTACCTATTGGTCTGTTTTGACAGATTTCTGCCATTATTTGCATTTGCCTCTTAATCGGTTTATTTTGAGTTCTCTTTGATCACTTGAGCTTTTAAAAGAAGTTGCTACAGTAGATTGTGTTTTAATGGAAGTTTTACTTGTGTTGAAACTAAACCCAAAGGCTTATTATCTTGAATATACTAATGTCGCTAATGAAGATTGTATAAAGTTTTGTATGAAGGAAATTTTCAAGTATAGGGGAAGAATGATGTGATAAGATGAAGAATGGACAAAATCTCAAGCTTGGGGATGCCACCCGTGTCAGCCCAATAAATATTCAAGAGTTACACGCTTCAAATCATGGGGATGCCCAAGGCATCCCCTTCTTCATCAATAAAAATCTTATGTCTCTTTTCTAGACACTTTATTTTTATTGCTTCATGCACTATCGTGTTGTTCTTGGAGCGTCTTTTTTTTTAATTTTTAGTTTTATTTTGTTTGGTTTGCTGCAATAAATTAGTTGGACCCCGCATTCTTATTTTGTTTCAAATAAGTTGATTGGTGTTGGAAAAGAGTAGAAAGTTTCATGCTTATAGTGGTACAAAAGGAAGCTTGTTTTGACTGTGGCTTAGACTTTATCATGTCATGTTAGATGTTGCTTTGACCTTATGCTTAGTGATTATTTTTGTAGCATGACTTGTTCCAAACAATTGAGATTGCTTAATGTGCCTTGAAAGAATCACGCGTTGTTTTAGCATACAAAAGCATAATATTGTGGCATTCTCCTTTGATGCTTTATTTGGGTTGACTTGGCACATGCTTACACCATGTTATGACTATGAACCAGTCACCCTAGCCCCTATGATCATTTATTTTTTGACTTGTGATATCACTTTATGCTTTAATTAATAATGTTTTGTCGCTTTGCATGATTATGGCCATTATTTCTCTCTTAGTTGGTCGCTCCCAGTCTTTTGATAGCCTCCACATGTACTGAGTATGAGCTCTACTCGTGCATCCAACTCCCAAGAAACCAAATCATTCCAAAGAGTCCACTATAAATTCCTATGCATGGTGTGTTACACCATTCCAAGTATATTCATGTGTTTATCTATCTTCCAAATTAAACTTTTGTTATCTGAAAATTAGTGATTAAAGCTCTCACAAACTTAATGGCACGCTTTATTTCTTGCACTTAATAAACTTGAACCATTGTGCCCATTAACAAGATGCCGCAGTGCCAGTTGCCTGTTTTCTGCTGTTTTTGGTTTCAGAAAAGCTAGTAAGGAAATATTCTCGGAATTGGACGGAACAAAAGCCAAAGTCAATATTTTACCGGAGCGAAGACGAAGTCAAAAGGGAAGACGAAGTGGGCCACGAGGTGGTCACACCTAGGGCTGGCGCGACCACCCCTATGCCGCGCCGCCCCATGGTGTGGGCCCCTCAGGCCCCCCACAGTCCTTGCCCCTTCGCCTATATAAGCACCTCGATGCAGAAACCCTAAACACCCGATCAGAAATCCATGAAACAGTCTGTAGCCGCCGCCACCATCTTCCCTAGATCGGGGGGATCCGAAGCTCTTCCCGGCACCCTGCCAGAGGGGAGATATCATCCAGGAGGCCTTCTTCATCATCATGCCAACCTCCGGAGTGATGCGTGAGTAGTCCACCCTTGCATTATGGGTCCATACAGTAGCTAGATGGTTGTTTCTCCTCCTTTGTGCTATCATCTTTAGAACTTGTGAGCTCCGTTCATGATCAAGATCATCTATTTATAATCATACATGTTGTGTTTATGGGGATCCGATGGATATTGAGATACTATGTCAGATTGATTATTGATTCTATCATGTCTATATTATTATTGATCTTGCATGCTCTCCGTTGCTAGTAGATACTTTGGCCAAGTAGATGCTTGTAACTCCAAGAGGGAGTATTTATGCTCGATAGTGGGTTCGTGCCTCTAGTAATCTTGGAGAGTGACAGAAACTTCTAAGGTTGTAGATGGGTTATTGCTTCTAGGGAGAAAACAACAATCCTTTGTCCATGGGGTAATTGTATTGTTTACTTTACACACTTTGCTTAGTGCAATTATCTGTTGCTTGCAACTTAATATTGGAAGGGGTTCAGATGATAACCTGAAAGTGGATTATTAGTCATCGATGCAGTTGGATTACAGTTTATGTATTATGTTGTAATGCCCAATCAAATCTCGTAGGAATCAAGATGTCTAGTGTATGCATTGTTATGCCTTCTTAATCTGTCAATTTTCCCGCTATAATTTGTTCACCCAACATGCTATCTATCTTATGGAGAACACCTCTAGTGAACTGTGGACCCCGGTCCATTCTTTATCATTGATATACCATCTATTGTTTACTGTTTACTATTTACTTTCTGCAAGCAATCACTATCTTCTACACTATACGTTTAATCCTTTCTTTTCAGCAAACCGGTGAGATTGACAACCTCATTGTAAGTTGGGGCAACGTATTATGGATTGTGTTATGCAGGTTCCAAGTTGTTAGCAACACCTTAGAGTTGTTTCCTTACTCCTACTGGTTCGATAACCTTGGTATCATAACTGAGGGAAACTTGTTGCTGTGCTCATCATACCTTCCTCTCGGGGTTCCCAACGAGCTCTACATATCTGAACCAACGGAGCGTAGGCTCCATCGATATAAGGATCGCATATTTTACAAGACTGTAGTCATCACGTTTTGTGTCATACACACTGCGCTCATCTTGAGACGCAGTATTTGCAGGTGGGTCACCTAGAGGCGCTTCCATTGTATTTCAACTTCTCTTTCTCTAGGAACGCATTTAAAATGGTGGTGGAGGCTGTCATGATCTACAACATATTTGCAATAGTTTAGACTAAGTTTATGAAAAATTGAGTTCAATTAATACTTAAATTAATCTAGGTGAACTCCCACTCAAAACAATATCCCTCACGTTGTTTTAGTGATCACACGAACCAAATCCACTACATCAAGTCCGATCATCACGAGAGATGATGTAGTTTCAAAGGCGAACAATCAACATGTTCATTATATCTACTATATTACTCATGCTTTACCTTTCGGTATTCCGTGTTCCGAGACCATGTCTGTACATGATAGGCTCGTCAAGGTTAACCTTAGTATCCGCATGAGCAAATCTGGCTTGCTCCCGTTGTATGCACACGTATAATCTATCACACCCGATCATCACGTGGTGCT
Organism: Avena insularis; assembly: GCA_023614405.1. Lineage (NCBI taxonomy): Eukaryota > Viridiplantae > Streptophyta > Magnoliopsida > Poales > Poaceae > Avena > Avena insularis. The sequence goes on along the minus strand of CM042693.1, from coordinate 58,144,617 downwards.
TCGAAACAACGAGTCTTAGCAACGGTGCTTACTAAGGATGAACACTTTATTACTTGATATTTTGTGAGAGGGATCATCTTATAATGCTACCGTCGCAATCTAAGCAATACAAGATGCATAAAAGGATTAACATCACATGCAATTCATAATATGTGATATTATATGGCCTTTCTTCTTGTGCTTCCGATCTCCATCTTCAAGCACGAACATGATCTCCATCATCACCGACGTGGCGTCAAGGTCAATGGCACAACTCCATGGTTGTCGTCCACCAGCATCAACTATTACAACTACTTTGAATAATAGACACACAGGTCTTTAACGAAATTAAAAGACAACTATAAGGCTCCTGCCGGTTGCCAACTTACAATAAGGATCATTGCATACATTATATATAAGCATAATCATGGTCATATCACATCACAGCATACCCCTGCAAAACAAAGTTAGAAGCCTCTGATTTTCTTTGCGTGTTTTACGTGGTTTGGGGCTTTCGAACAAGAATCGTTCTAACTTACGAACAAGAACCACAACATTGATGCAAGTACTATCAAGTGCCCGTTGTAAACTGAATCTTCACTATGATGGGAGAGACAGACACCCGCAAATCCACTTATGCAATACAAGTTGCATGTCGAGTGTAGAGCAAGTCTCATGAATGTTGTCATGTAAGGTTATCCCAGGCCGGTTCATCCCACCATCCCGCAAGATGCAAAGTACACAAGAAGCAATTGATAATAAAAGCACCAATGCCCACAATGACCATTGTGTTCTACTCGTGCAACAGATCTACTTATAAACACATCTCTGATACCACTGTAGGGGTTTGTAGCATGGAAAACAAAAAAAATCTACCGCATGAACACACACACAAGCCAAGATCTATCTACTAGATTGTAGCAACGAGTCGATAGAGTACTAACCCTCGAAGATTCCAAAGCGGTTAACAAGATCGGATTCTCGTGGGTGATGTAGTCGTTCACTTGCCGATCTCAAAATCGTGTAGACGATCCTTCCAAATACCACATTCTCGAAGCGATCCACACACGTTGATCGATGAAGACCTTCCTCTCCCTTGTTCTAGCAGGCAGTGGAGGTTGTAGATCTCTCCTCGCGATTCCGGCAGCACGACGGCGTGGTGTCGGATGTAGACAGGAAATCCCGTAGGGCTTCGCCTAAGCCGAAGCGGGTATGGTGGAGTAGAAGAGGTCCTCGACGATCTAGGATTTAGAGGGCCGAGGGGAGGTGGTGGCCGGTGGCTAGTAGAGGGGCTAGGTGCGGCTACTTTTTAGAGGCTCTAAATCGGCTACAAATTTTTAGAGGCTACAACCAATCTAGGGTTTCTTGTGGGAGGGCAAGGGGCGCCTCCTCCCCTCTATTTATGAGAGGGGGAGGCAGCAAGGGGAGGATAGTCCTCCCCCAACTCCCCTGGCATGGCCGGCGGCAAGGAGGAGGGAGGAATCCTCCCTTAGGTAGGATCCCTTCCCTCCCTCCACTAGGCAACCATGTTGGGATTTGACTTTTTCAAATTGGCGTTTGACTTTTCAAACTAGAGTTTGATTTCTCTCTTCCCATTGCCCAACCAAGTGACCTAGGACATGATGCAACCATTCCAGTTTATCATGACACATCCATGTATCCTTCCCACTCCGGATCAGTGGACCTTCTAGACCCTTCTAGAACATTCCGGTGAAAACATCGAAACCATTCCCGAACTCCGGAATTGGACTTTCCTTATATGAATATTATTCTCCGGACCATTCTGGATCTCCTCACGATGTCCTGGATCCAATCCGAGACTCCGAAAAAATTCGGTCTTCTTACTCACATTCCATATCTACTAAACAACATCGAATCCTTAAGTGTGTCTCTCTACGGTTCATGAATTATGCAGACATGATCGAGAATCTTCTCCGATCAATAACCAATAGAGGAATCTAGAAATTCATATGGCTCCCACATATTGTTACGATTACTTCGTGATCGAATGAACCATTTACATACGATACCAATTTCCTTTTGTCTCGCGATACTTTACTTATCCAAGGTTTGATCGTCGGTATCTCGGCATACCTAGTTGAACCTCGTTACCGATAAGTACTCTTTACTCGTTTTCTGTGATATGTGATCCCTTGTGAACCAGTTACATGCTTGTAAGCCAATTGGATGACATTCCATCGAGAGGGCCCAGAGTATATCTATCTGTCATATGGATGGACAAATCCCACTCTTGATCCATGTATATCAACATATACTTTCCGAACACTCAATGCCACCTTTATAACCACCTAGTTATGAAGTGGTGTTTGATGTCATCAAAGCATCCATCCGGTGATGGTGATTAACATGATCTAATGGTCGAAGGATTTAGGTTACTATGTATCTGAAAGCTTATAAAAAACAAACTATTGAAATGACTTGATCTTTATGCTACGCTTAACTATGGAGTATGTCCATCACACCATTCTCCTAATGATATGATCTTGTTGTTAACAACATCTCAATGTTCATGATAAGGAAACCATGATCATCTATTAACCAACAAGCTAGTATTACAAAGAGCCTTTACTAGGATCTCTTACAAGTTTACAAATCACACAAGTATTAATGTTTCCGGCTAATACAATTATAGCATGAATGTAAACTTTTATCATAAACACAAAGATATAATAATAACTACTTTTATTATTGCCTCTTGGGCATATCTCCAACAGTCTCCGTCCGGACTAGGCGGTGCCAGTCGACGAGGACGCCTTTGCCATGAAGATGGCGATGGAGCGGTCCCTTTAGGACGCCATGCTGTCGTCGCTGATACCGGAGCCGGATATACTCACCTAGTCCAGGGTGGACTAGGAGCGAACGAGCAAATACGGTCCAAAGGCCAGAGGAGGCGGAGCCGCCAGGGCCTACCGTGAGTTCGCCTATCAGGGTGCGCGACGACGATGACGAATTTGGCCCCTCGTACCAGCCCTGGAGGTGCGGCGACGACGGCCAGGGCAACTCCCTCCCACCTTATTCACCGAGCGACGGCAAGAAGACGACCAGTACACCGCTTCTACAAAGCAACTTCAAGATGTAGAAGCTGTCTGGCCAGACGGCTAGACAAGACTTTTTAAGTTTTTTTAGTTATTATTAGTCTAAATGCAATTAAAAATTAGGTGTTCGCCCGAATTTAATGTAATATATATGAATTTTCCCTTTATTAATGAAAACCGCCTATATTCGCCAAAATTTGGCAAGTTTTGTTAAATTTTGGCCAAACGCATGAACTCGGTTTGGAAAGACCAAAAACTAATTTCATCCAACAATAGTTTTATCTAGATTTGGCCTAAAAACGGCAAATGAGTGGAGATTGTCTAACCATAGTGTACGGGCTGAGCTCACTTTTCACAAGCGGTGCGCGGCGACTCCCTGATATGCCGCTAAGCCGCCGTTCGAATTTGGGGAAACACAGGGGAAAAAATAGTAAATCCGCGAACGCAGGACTGTAGTGGTTTGCCCGCTCTTTGTGGCTGGGCATGGGCCTATCATTTGCTACCAGGCCGGTCCAGCAACATGGGTCAGCCCCTCCCTTTTGAGGCGGTGACAATGAACACTGTTCGCCCAAGTCCAAGTGGATAACCATGCCGCTCGTCGTCGTGGTCCCCTCGGCGGCGCCGCTCCGGCGACCGCATCCCTGCTGCTTTCTGCACCCTCGTAGAAACCTTGCCCTAAGCAGAACACACTGTACCCCTTCGCCTCCAGCAGAGGCGCAGTCAGTGAGGCCGCCGAAACCGCGGCGGTACCCGAAGCAGTTCCCAGGCGAGGCGGTTGGCGTTGCCGAGGAGATGAGGTTCGTCGCCATGCGCCTCCGCAACCCTAAGAGAACTACTCTGAAAGACAATACGGGGTCTGCGGGAGCCGCGGGGGACCATGAATCGGAGGAGCTCGGCCACGAGATGAAGGAGGACGAGGACAATATCGAGGAGGATGAGGATGAGGAGGACGGCAGCGAGGAAGAGGAGGAGGAGGAGGAGGAGGAGGGCAACCACGAAGTGGCGGATGAAGGCGATGTGGAAGTGCAGGAGGAGTGGATGCCGAGCATTGAAGGGTTCGTGAGGTACCTTGTCGACTGCAAGCTTGTCTTCGACACCGTCGAGCGAGTGGTAGCCGGGTCCACGGACGTCGCTTGTGAGTGTGATTTTTTCTTCTCCCTTCTTTTCTACGGTTCTGCTTCTTGTAAATTCTACAGTAGATCTTCTCCAAAACGGCAATGTGATGCCTGCATTCACAATTTTGGCCCAGGAAATGGATTTGTAGTACTTCGTTGTTTCATTATCATGAAGATCTCAGCACCAGCGTGAACTACTAATCGTGCTCCCTCGTATGCTGAGCACCTAGTAATGATGAACACCTAGTAAATGATTAAAAATGAAAAGTATAATTTATATATGGCCACATTTTGTGCCTAATGTGGCTCTTAAGTACCTTTTCACATCAGTACAGCAAAAATTGCCGCTGATACCTGCATATTATTAATTTATAATGTTCATTCAGATGTTTACTTCAGGAAAAGTGGGTTGGAGCGTTCAGCTAGCATTGAAAAAGATCTAGAGTGGTTCAGAAAACAAGGAATAGAAATTCCTGAACCGAGTACTTCTGGATCAACATATGCAGCTTATCTCTCTGAATTGGCTGGGAACAATGCCCCGGCCTTCCTTTCACATTATTACAATATTTATTTTTCCCATACGACTGGAGGGTTGGCAATAGGTAAAAAGGTAACTCTCTTTCCGTACCTGATTAAATATCAGTGACCTTAGTTATCATGCAATTTTTCCATCACTAAATCATTAGATTGAGTTTACCACTAATAAAAATAAAATAAAGATCTGACACTTTGTATTGCATTTTATTGTCTTAAGCCATAGCATATTGTTGCTTTTAACAGGCTGAATTGGATAGTACTCCCTCTGTTCGGGATTATAGGTCCTACGCACATACCTAGGTTGTTAATTTGACCAACAAAATATAACTTATATATCATAAAAATTATACCATTAGAAAATATACCCTCTAAAGTTTCTAATGGTATAATTTTTATACTATATTATTTATATTTTATTGTTCAAATTGTCAACCTAGTTATCCGCGCGGGACTTATAATCCCAAACGGAGGGAGTACTACAGAGTTCATCTCTTTTTCCTTGGATTAAATTAGTCCTGTTTACCGATGAAGAGTTTATTTGGACAATCAGTTTTTATGTTATGTACAAGATGGCTCTTTTATGAAGTGCCAACTTTTACCACCTTGGGATCCTTTGATTCATAGGATTGTCAAAGGATTTTTGTAGGATTGAGATCCTATGGAGTTTTTCTTGCAACAGCCGTTTGATTCGAAGGATCGTATCCTAGTCCTACACTTTTCCTATCCTATGAATCAACGGAGCCCTTGGAGGTAAGAGTATTTATGGAGATTTGAGCAGATCATACAGTTTGTGGGAATAACTTTTGTAAGAGCTCAAATTTCATGCTGATCTATTACCCATCACACTATAATTGGTACCAATATTCTATCACGTTAAATCTAGACTTCTGTATCAAATAAATATATGGTTCAAAAGATTTCTCTATAAAAGATACAGAGATTTCTCTACAAAAGATATAGTGGGACTGTTCAAGAAATGTCCATAAATTGCTGATACAGAATGAAAAATGGATGAGATACTTTCTGTGTATCCTCTGTCCTTTGTGAGCTTGAGTGCATTTGTATCGTGAACTTCTTGAGGTAGTTTATGTTCTATGCAAGTCTTTGTGTTGCCCGAATCCATCCATCATTGTATCATGCATTTCTTTAGCTGAATTTTTTGGCATATGTAATTGTGCAGTTTGGTCTAGCATACTGCATGCTTCTTAGATAATGGAACGGAACGTCCCTTCGGGGACATCCAATAAAATTGGAACGATACAGAGACGGAACACCTCCCCTAGCGTTTGCGCATGTTACGAACTACAAAGAGTAGTACTTCAAGCAAAAAATAAAATAAAAATATAGGGAATCACAAGAAACTCAGAAATTACATAGCTTAGTATACTGTGTATGCTCCTACATTTCCACAATCCACAAATTAATATATAGTATACCAGATTAGTTGAAAATTGTGACTAGTGTACTATGCTCCAAATTACGGGCATATTTTATTTGTGAATTTAGATTTTTTTTTCCGTAGCAAAGCTTCGGTCTCGCACATGTTTACATCGTTTATTATGTTATACTACTATGCTATCACCCGTTCTGTACTCCCACAATTTATACTTAAACGGCATATTTATCGTCCTTTATCTTTGTGGATATTGTCCATTAGTTATGACGAGAAAGTGAATTGCATGAAGAGTATACAGTAATGATTTTTTTCATACAAGTTTTAGAGTATATGGTAGTGGTTTTTTCTTTGTGTAATTTGTTCTAAAGTGTCGGGTAATCCATAATCGAGTATATTAAAGTGGTAAAGAAGTACTCCCTCTGGTCCATATTAATTGCCGCTGCATTGGATGTATCTAGCACTAAAACATGTCTAGATACATCAGATTCAGTCCCAAAAAGAATGCCGCAGATTTGTCTAGATTCGCATGTATATAGACGCATTTTAGTGTATAGATACATGCGAATTTAGACAAATCTGTGACATCCTTTTTCGGACGGGGGGAGTACAATTGATATCACCTTAGTCGTCTAGTGTTCTAATCCTGGGGTGTTAGTCTGGTGCCCAGTCCTGGGCACGCACATAACCTTTTTTTCAATCAGTGCACCTAGACATAAAGGTTTTGCGTGTTCTTGAAGAAAAACATATATGACCTTGCTTCATGCAATTACAGCTCTGTAAGTGCATAATTGATATGATTTATGCAAGCCTCTAAAAAAATACAGTTTCCATGTAACAGATCTGCGATAAAATTTTGGAAGGAAGAGTACTGGAGTTTTACAAATGGGATACTGATGCTGAACTCTTACTAAAAGATGCCAGGGAGAAGCTTAATGAGCTTAGCAAGGTACACACCCCACAACAAATCCGCTCGGAAGCAATGTTGAAACTGCTGTGTGCCTAAGGTACTCCGTATATGCTTACCTGCCTCATTAGTGCATCTCCTCTGCTCTGCAGCACTGGTCTCGGAAGGACAGGAACTTGTGCTTGAAAGAAACTGCAAAATGCTTCCAATACATGGGGCGGATTGTGCGGTTAATCATCTCATAAAGCTTCATGGAGAACCAACCTATCTATCTACATGCACCAGTTGATCTGAACCTGAAGTCTGAGAAAAGCTAGAGAGATACAGTAACTAGAGGCTTAATGCAGCTTCATCTTAGAGAGATCATGCATTTTTTTCTACCAGCGGCCCGGCCCGGCCAGAGAAATGCCTTTCTCTGTAAATTGGGTGGAGCTGATAGGTGAGCACTAGTAATATGGGATGTCCCAAATAGCAGGTGCGCACTACTAGATCCTTTTTCGGCGTGCATTGTGGAGCCTTGTTTGAGTCAGCTTTGATCTGTGCAAAGCTGCTGTCAGGATGGTTTGAGCAAGCCATGTGATCACGCCGTCCACTCATTGATGCCATGCTTGCCTTAAAATGTATCGGTGACAAAATAGTATGCTAGGTACAGGCCTGCAATATTTGGCATCCCCATCTAGCTTGCCAGATCTCACAGGCATTCCTGATATCACATGCTAACAACAATGTATTAGTGCTTGTTTCAGTTTGTGAACCCAATAGTGTACCTACACAGTCAGACTAGTGTGATGCCTGCATGGCACAGTAATTTGTCAACGGCCTGTATCATCACAGGTTGGTGCTTGCAGTATGATGCGGTTAGGAGTCAGGACACTGATATTTATACTTATAATATCTCTATGTTGTCCGGTATCAGTATGTGCTAAAATGTTAATCCATTCGATTCGTGCTGATTCTGATGTTTAAGGACACTGATGGTTAGTAGTATCTGCTCTTTTTTTTTTAACGGGTATCTGCTTAATGCTTATCACTGCTCTTTATGGAGAGGGCCATGGCCCCCAGCTGCTGCATTGCTCCAGAGCTTGTTGACCTGATTGGTCCCGCCATGTGAAGGCCTGGTGTATGCTGCATTGCTGCTGCTCTGCTGAGTGCTGTGCTCCCAGTGATCCCAGTGAAATGTGATGCCGCAAGCAGAATTTTCTTACTCCTACTTAATTTCCTACTCTAGTCTATCAAAATTTCACACGACATAGTCTGCTTCCCCGTGAGGATAAATAACGCCATTGCAAATCAAACGGCCCTTGTATATTACAGCTAATAAGGGTGGGTAAAAACGGTGTCACGGTTTCAGTTTTGCACATCCTTAATTACAGCAGTAAGAAATTGACTAAGACGTCGATGAAGAAAAAGTCTAGCAATAGTAGCGAATAGAAAATGTTTTGCTAGTTTACTATCGCTTTATGCACATTTGTGCCGGTCTCTCCTTTTGGGTTTCATGATAGTTTGTAACGGAAATGCACGATGCATCTGTAGAAAAGAATGAATGATTCTACTTCACAATTACGCAAAGTTTTGGAGAAAAGCATCTCCTGAATGGTTTTATCATGCTCAACGACATATACACCGGCGTCTATTCTTAGTTCTGAGCTGGCAGTAGTATGATTGTAGCAGCTTTATGCGGCCCACCAACCTATCCATCAAGACTGGTCACGTTGGTATCATGCATATGATTTTAGTTATGATACTAGCTTTTTTTGCGAACCTGCAGTGTATGATACTAGTCTAAGGGCTGTTCTCTTACACACATACAAAACGAAGATCGAGATCATTATTTGTATATTTCCTTTGAGATCATTATTTGTATTTTCTTTGTAGTCTTGAACATAGGGTTCTCAAAGGGTGGAGGTCAATGGACTGAGAAAGTGATCTCATATTTGTTCACATGATATGTGGAACCGCTTTTAAACGCGGAATCAGGAGCCAACACACCATCAAAGCAGCACTGGTGATGTGTGTGCTGGCCACCGTACCACCAAGTCATTACAAGCAACACGAAAAGGGCTTGGAGTTGGAGCCACTACGTACCGTGAATGATGGAAGAGAGGGGTCGAGACTCGAGAGCACCAAAGCATGCTGCCGTGGTTTGGATCGAGAGCCTTCCCTGACAAGCAAGCCTTTGTGGGAGAAGCTTCCGAAAGTGTGTCGGTTTTCGGAGCTACCCTGTCGCACGCGTTAGGCACCCCGTTGTCTGTCTGTCCACACGAAAGACATCAGCACGGGATCCTAGCCTAAGAGCATCCCACTCGATTCGGCGTTTTTAGGCCCAAATCCAAAATATAGTCAGACGAAACTCGTTTTCGTCCTCCCACTCGTGTTCCCAGGTCGAGTTTTACGTTCGGCTAAAATTCAGTCGAATTGGGCGAATTAAGATGAATTTTATCAATTAAGGGCGAATATAGGCGGATTACATCGAATTTAAACTATATTTAGATAAAAACTAGAAAAACATAATAGGCCGCGCCGTCGTCGAGGTCGTCGCTGATTCCTGACGCCGCTTCTACATGCCAAAGTTGTCGTAGAAGGACATGTAGCCGGGATCGGCCTTGCCGTCGTCATCGCCATTGCCGCCGCTGCCGCCATTGTGGCAGCGGAGCTCCTCGCCGGCGCCGCCGCCTCTTCTGGGCGTGGGAGGCTTGCCGTGCCATCGAGGACGACGAGTGGGGCGCCCTGGTAGGCGAGGACACGGCCGGACCACGCCTAGCGCTCGACCAGCTCCTGCTGGCGCTGGACGCGGAGGCGCTCCTCCTTCTCCCAGTCCGTCCTGGACCAGGCGAGTATGTTCGGCGAGGACGGCTCCACCGGCGGCGGCGACTCCCGCAGGGACTGCTCCATCGCCATATGCATGGCGAAGGCGTCCTCGTCGACCGACACCGTCCAATCGGTAGGCTCTGACTTCGGCTGGCGAAGCCGGAGACGCCCAGTGGGCGGCGAGGGCGCGTGCGGCTCGTTCGTGATGATGTTACACGCCCTTGTCCTCGGCAACGAGCGAACCGGCATCTTCGACTCGCGCTTGATCGGTCGCAGAGGCGATGATGTCGCCGGCGTGGACCCAGAGAAGGAGGAGAGGCTGGCCATCCTCCTCGGCAACCAGTTGAACGGAGGACGGGCCCTCACCCTTGACGCTGGTGTCGTGTTGCGGGGAAAGCCGAGGCGGGGAGTGTTGCCGGCGTGGATGTGCTCCAGCACGGGGACGAGCGCTCCACTAGCGGCGGCGCGAAGCCGCGTTGTTTTGCTTTGGCGGCAACCCTGTCGGCTCCTCATGGCGGGCGAGCTCCTGGAGCCGCCGGTCCGTGAAAAACTGCTCCCAGTAGAACAGATTGCCCGGATCCTTGGCAAGATCCGGGTCTTCCAAGCCGGCGATGGCCGCCTGGATCTCCTCGGCGATTTCTTCGTCCTTGGGCACCGGCGGAATCAGTATCCCGCCGGCGATGAGCTTCTAGCCGGGGGTAAGGCGAACGTCGGGCGACGCCATGTAGCCGACGTCATACAGCTGATACGTCGGAAACATATCTATAATTTTTGATGTTCCATGCTTGTTTAGTATCTACTTTGCTTTGCTTTGTCCATACTTTGAGGTGTTTTTATATGTTTTCTGGTACTAACCTATTAGCAAGTTGTCATAGTGCCAGTTGCCTGTTTTCTGTTGTTTTTGGTTCTAGAAAATCTAGTAAGGAAATATTCTTGGAATTAGACATGACAAAAGCCAAAGTCAATATTTCACCAAGGAGAACACGGAGTCTAGAGGAGATACGGAGGGGAGCCACAGGGCGGCCGCACCCCCCAGGCATGGGCCCACCCTAGGTCGCGCCTGGGCAGGGTGTGGGCCACCTGGCCGCCTCCCAGCCTCGCCTCTTCGCCTATAAGAAGCCCCGATGCCTAAACCCTAAGTACCCGATCAATATTCCACGAAACTGTCTGTAGCCGCCGCCACCATCGTTCCTAGATCGGGGGATTGGAAGCTCTTCCCGGCACCCTGCCGGAGGGGAGATCATCCTGGAGGCCTTCTTCTTCATCATGCCAGCCTCCGGTATGAAGCGTGAGTAGTTCCACCTTGGACTACGGGTCCATGTAGTAGCTAGATGGTTGTATCTCCTCCTTTGTGCTTTCATGTCTAGATCTTGTGAGCTCCGTTCATGATCAAGATCTCACCTATTTGTAATTATGCATGTTGTGTTTGCGGGGATCCGATGGATATTGAGATTACTATGCCAGATTTATTAATGGTTTTGTCTTATTGATTATATCATGTCTGTTTTGTTTGTGATCTTGCATGCTCTCCGTTGTTAGTAGCTATCTTGGCCAAGTAGTTGCTAGTGACTCCAAGAGGGAGTATTTATGCTCGACAGTGGGTTCATGCCTCTATTTAATAAAGGGAAGTGACAGAAATCTCTAAGATTGTAGATGTGTTGTTGCCACTAGGGTCTCTTGTTCATGGAACAAGTGGATTGTTTACCTTACACACATTGCTTAAAGCAGTTGTATGTTGCTTGCAACTTAATAGTGGAGGGGGTTCAGATGATAACCCAAAGGTGGACTTCTAGTCATAGATGTAGTTGGATGGCAGTCTATGTATCTTGTTGTATTGCCCAATCGAATCTCATAGGATCATGATTTCTAGTATTGCATTGTTATGCCTTGCTCAGTCCTGTCAATTGCCCTGCTGTAATTTGTTTATCATGCATGCCATGTTTGTTTATCTAAGGAGAACACCTCTAGTGAACTATGGACCCCGGTCCAATCTTTACCATTGATACATCTTCCACTGTTACTGTTTACTTTCTGCAAACCACCATCACCTTCCACACCATACAGTTAATCCTTTGTTACAGCAACCGGTGAGATTGACAACCTCACTGTTCGTTGGGGCAAAGTCTTGAGTTTGTGTTGTGCAGGTTTCCACATTGCTTGCAACACCTTTGAGACGTTTCCTTTCTCCTACTGGTTCGATAACCTCGGTTTCTTACTGAGGGAAGACTTGCTGCTGTGATGCATCATACCTTGCTCTTGGGGTTTCCCGACGAAGCGCTTCCATGCGCCATCAACAAGTTTTCTAGCGCCGTTGCCAGGGAGGCTAAGGACGTCTTCACAAGGGGAGTCCTTCACAACCTTTCTATTTACTTTGTTTTTGGTTTGCTTAGTTTCTTTTGCTTGGTTTGGTTTGCCTATTTTTATCAAAAACTCCAAAAAATTAGTTTAGTTTGGTTTGCTTTCTCTTATCAAAAACACAAAAAATTACTCCCTGCTCTAGTTGCTGCTGCTGTTTTGGCTTGCCCCACTTTTGCCAAAATGAACTCTGCTGAGAACACCAAGTTGTGTGATTTCACTAGCACAAACAATAATGATTTCCTTAGCACTCCTATTGCTCCACCTTCTCCTGATGCTACCTTTTATGAAATTAAGCCTGCCTTGTTGAATCTTGTGATGAGAGAGCAATTTTATGGTGCTAGTTCTGATGATGCTGCTGCCCATCTCAATAACTTTGTTGAACTTTGTGAGATGAAAAAGTAGAAGGATGTAGATGGAGATATTATTAAGCTCAAGTTGTTTCCTTTCTCCTTGAGAGGAAAAGCTAAAGAATGGTTGCTATCCTTGCCTAGAAATAGTATTGATTCTTGGATTAAGTGCAAAGATGCTTTTATTGGAAAGTACTACCCTCCTGCTAAGATTATATCTATGAGAAGTGATATTATGAAATTTAAACAACTTGATAATGAACATGTTGCTCAAGCTTGGGAAAGAATGAAATCTTTGGTTAAGAATTGTCCCACTCATGGACTTACTGCTTGGATGATTATCCAGACTTTTTATGCAGGTTTGAACTTCTCTTCAAGAAACCTGTTGGATTCAGCTGCTGGAGGTACCTTTTTGACCATCACCTTGGGTGTTGCAACAAAACTCCTTGATAATATGATGGTTAATTATTCTGAATGGCACACTGAGAGAGCTCCACATGGTAAGAAGGTAAATTCTGTTGAAGAAACCTCCTCTTTAAGTGACAAGATAGATGTTATTATGGCTATGCTTGTTAATGGAAAAGCTCCTTTAGATCCAAATAATGTTCCCTTAGCCTCTTTGGTTGCTCAAGAAGATCAAGTTGATGTGAACTTCATTAGAAACAACAATTTTGGCAACAATGCTTATGGTAATAACTATAGGCCTTATCCTCCTAATAATAGAAATACTTATCATGGTAGATCTGGAATGCCTAGTGAAGATAGGATTCTAGAAGTTGAAAGATCCACTAAAAACTTTATGCAGATGCAATATGAGAAAAACAAGATATTCACTAAAACTATGGAAGAACAATCTGTTATCTTGAAAAATATTAGTCATCATCTTGAGAATCTGAATAGAGAAATTCCTAGTTTACAGTCAAAAATTTTGAGTGCTGAGAAAAATATTTCCTCTTTGTCTGAAGCACAGTCCTCTTTGATTAATAAAATGGGTGCTAAACCTAAAACCATGGAAAGTACCTTTGCTACTACTCATGCCATACACGTTACTATTGATGAAAATGTTAGACTGTTAGCCCAACTTCATGCTAAGTGGGAAAGAGAAGATGAAATTGGTAGAAAAAATAGTGTGTGCACCATCACCACCACCAATATGGATGCCACTAAATCACAAGAAGTCCCTATTCCTCCTCCTACAATGCCTAAGGCCAATGAGTCTACTATTAGTGATGCTAAGTTTGATTTTGATCTTGATGGTTGCAATATTTCTGAAGTGATTATGTTCCTACAAAAGCTTGCTAGAAGTCCTGATGCTAGTGATATGCATGTTGCTTTCACCAAACACATTACATATGCTCTTGTTAAAATTAAGGAAGAGAAGTTAAAACCCAAAGCTTCTATTCCCAAGAAAGGAGAAGATAGTTGGAAACCCATTATTAATATGCAATTGAATGACTTTGATCTCAAAGCTTCATGTGACCTTGGTTCTAGTGTCTCTATTATGCCTAGGAAGATTTATGAAATGCTTGATTTGCCACCTTTGGAAGATTGTTATTTGGTTGTCCCACTTAATGATAATGCTAAGAAGAAACTCATGGGGAGTATTAATGATGTTCTCAATATGGTTAACAATGCTTATGTCCATGTTGATTTCTATGTTTTGGATGTTGAATACAATGCTTCTTGTCCCATTACTTTGGGAAGACCTTTTCTTAGAACTGTTGGTGCCATCATTGATATGAAAGAATGAACCATTAAATATCAATTTCCATTCAAGAAAGGTATCAAACACTTCCCTATGAGGAGAGAGAAGTTAATTTTTGATCCTCCTTTGAAAGCAAGGTTTGATGTTAATGCTTCTTCATTTGAAAACACTTGATTTTTCTTGCTTCTTGTGCCTAACTTAAAGGCGTTAAACAAAAGTACTTGTTGGGACATAACACAAGAGTTTTCTTGAGTCATGGAAGTTATTACTTTAGTAATGACCTCTCCTTATCCTTTGTGTTCGCTTTTTGTGCCAAGAATGACTTCTAATGAGAGGGAAGTAAGATTTGGGGAGTTGCTGTCCCGAAACAGATTTATGTGCTCCACCATAAAAATTCACCAGTAGTCTCTGTAAGTCGGATTGAGCTTAACATTTATGAATAAATCCCCCAGTATGTTAGCTAACTTTCGTTAGTTCAACACTTTTTGATTTGAGCAACAGAAGGTCTTTGCAAAAATCGTTTTCTACCTGCTGGTCTGTTTTGACAGATTTCTGCCATTATTTGCATTTGCTTCTTATTGATTCCTTTTTTGGAAATTGAGCTTTTTGAGGGAATTGCTACAGTAGCTTGTGTCTTTAGTGAAAGTTTTGCTGTTCCAAAGCTAATCCTAAAGGGTCTATTATCTTTTGAATACACTAATGTTGCTAATGAAGATTGTGTGAAGTTGTGTATGAAGGAAAAAATTTAGGTGTAGAGAGAGAATGATGTAATGAGATGAAGAATGGACAAAAGCTCAAGCTTGGGGATGCCACCCCGATGTCACCCCAATAAATATCCAAGAGGTACAAGCGTCAAAGGTTGGGGATTCCCAAGGCATCCCCTTCTTCATCAATAAAAAACTTAGGTCTTTCTAGACACTTCGTTTTTATTGTTTCATGCACTGTTGTGTTGTTCTTGGAGTGTCTTAGTTTTCATTTGCTTTGCTTAGTTTGCTTGAATAAAGTAGTTTGGACCCCCGTTCTCGCTGTGTTGTTTCAAATAAGTTGATTGGTGTGGGAAAGGAGTAGAAAGTTCTTGCTTCACTAGTGCAAGAGGAGCTTGCTTTGACTGTGACTTAGACTTTAGCCCGTCATGCTAGGTGTTGTTTTGACCTTATGCTTAGTAATTATTGCTGTATCATGACTTGTTCCAAACAATTGGGATTTCTTAGTGTGCCTTGAAGAAATCATGCGTTGTTTTAGCATGCAAAAGCATAGTATTGTGGTATTCTCCTTTGATGCTTTGTTTGGGTTGACTTGGCACATTCTCACACCATGTTATGACTATGAACAAGTCACCATAGCCTCTATGATCATCTAGTCCTTGACTTGTAGTACCACTCTATGCTTTGATTAGTAACGTTTTGTCGCTCTGCATGATTATGGCCATTATTGCTCTCTTAGTTGGTTTCTCCCAGTCTTTTGCTAGCCTCCACTTATATGAGTAAGCTCTACTCATGCTTCCAACTCCCAAAAATTCCAAAGTGTCCACTATAAATTCCTATGCATGGTGTGTTACACCATTCTAAGTATATTCTTGTTTTCAGCTATCTTCCAATTAAAAAGTATTTTTTTATATGAAAACTTAGTGATTAAAGCTCTCACGAACTTGATGGCACACTTGATTTCTTGCCCCTAATAAACTTGAACCATTGTTTCATCTATGTTGTATATGCTTGCACTTATACGTTGGAATTAGTAGAACCATGCTGTCACGGGGAACGCTTTCAACATTGCACTTATACTTTGTACACAGTTGATATCATTCTCTTTTGTCTATGTATGTCGCCGGTGTGAAATAAAAGGGGAGCTTGTAAGTCCATGGAGTTATGTATTTTATGTTAGAGAAATGTCTGGGCTGCTAGCCTAAGCCATGCCTAATCATGGTAGAAACTTGCAGCATCACCATAATGAGCAATCTGTGAAGCATCCTCAATAAAAACCTATGCAAATAGCAAATACAAAGATCACTAAGATGCTCATTGTCTGCTTGCCTTGTCATTTTGGTTATGGGATAGCTCCTGTACCATGTGCAAGGGGTACCCCATTGGCGGTTCTCTATGATACACATGTACTTACTATGACAAGAACTTATATGTGACTAAAGTTGAGTAACATGAGGATCGGCCCTCATATTCAAGGGACATGAGATTGCCAACTTATACTTTGTCAATCATATACTCCATAGTTTGTTAACTTTAACCTTAATCACTTCAAGATGCTTATGATATGGGCAATGAGGGCTGAAAGCTAACACGTACCATAATTTTTGGAAGCTCTTTTTGAAACTTGAAATCCCTGCTTCCCTTTATGAAGGGCCTTTCTTCCACCATTATATTGAGTCTCCGCCTTCTATCCTTAGGCACCAGTTAAGAGAGCACAGTTGCCATTCTTACTTTTATGTGCATTGTACCCAAACTTATTGATTGATGCATATTATTGATATTGCTTGTTCTTGTGCTATTTGTATCTAGTCACTCTTATAAACTTTGAAGGTGTCATATGCATCTATTTGCTACTCCATGAGGGACAAGCCGAATGCCACTATGCTATGTTTTCTGTATGTGAAATAAACAAACATTTTTTAATGCATGTTATTCATGATATTTGTTTGTAGCCTTTCATGTTGCATGCATAGTTACTTTGTCTTACTGTTAGAACTCCATATTTCATGCTCATGTTTTGAGTTCTTTGATCCCAGCTTTCATTGCTTGCAAATGGTTTGATCTTGGTTTTGATGGTGCATGTCACCTCGAAAATTATTCTTTTTATCACTTACCTACTCAAGGACGAGCAGGAGTTAAGCTTGGGGATGCTTGATACGTTGGAAACATATCTATAATTTTTTATGTTCCATGCTTGTTTAGTATCTACTTTGCGTTGCTTTGTCTACACTTTGAGGTGTTTTTATATGTTTTCTGGTACTAACCTATTAACAAGTTGCCACAGTGCCAGTTGCCTATTTTATACTGTTTTTGGTTCCAGAAAAGCCAGTAAGGAAATATTCTCGGAATTGGACGGGACAAAAGCCAAAGTTAATATTTCACCAAGGAGAACACGGAGTCCAGAGGAGAGACGGAGGGGAGCCACAGGGCGGCCACACCCCCAAGCGCGGGCCCACCCTAGGTCGCGCCTAGGCAGGTGTGGGCCCCCTGGCCGCCTCCCAGCCTCACCTCTTAGCCTATAAGAAGCCCTCGATGCCTAAACCCTAAGTACCCGATCAATATTCCACGAAACTGTCTGTAGCCGCCGCCACCATCGTCCCTAGATCGGGGAGATCTGAAGCTCTTCCCGGCACCCTGTCGGAGGAGATATCATCCCGGAGGCCTTCTTCTTCATCATGCCAGCCTCCAGTATGAAGAGTGAGTAGTACCACCTTGGACTACGGGTCCATGTAGTAGCTAGATGGTTGTATCTCCTCCTTTGTGCTTTCATGTCTAGATCTTGTGAGCTCTGTTCATGATCAAGATCTCATCTATTTGTAATCATGCATGTTGTGTTTGCGGGGATCCGATGGATATTGAGATTACTATGTCGGATTGATTAATGGTTTTGTCTTATTTATTCTATCATGTCTGTGTTGTTTGTGATCTTGCATGCTCTCCGTTGTTAGTAGATATCTTGTCCAAGTAGTTGCTAGTGACTCCAAGAGGGAGTATTTATGCTCGATAGTGGGTTCATGCCTCTATTTAATCAAGGGAAGTGATAGAAATCTCTAAGGTTGTAGATGTGATGTTGCTAGTAGGGATAAAACAACGGTCTCTTGTTCATGGAACAAGTGGATTGTTTACCTTACACACTTTGCTTAAAGCAGTTGTCTGTTGCTTGCAACTTAATAGTGGAGAGGGTTCAGATGATAACCCAAAGGTGGACTTTTAGTCATAGATGCAGTTGGACGGCGGTCTATGTATCTTGTTGTATTGCCCAATCGAATCTCATAGGATCATGATGTCTAGTTTTGCATTGTTATGCCTTGCTCAGTCCTGTCAATTGCCCTGCTGTAATTTGTTTACCCTGCATGCCATGTTTGTTTATCTAAGGAGAGCACCTCTAGTGAACTATGGACCCCGGTCCAATCTTTACCATTGATACATCTTCCACTGTACTGTTTACTTTCTGCAAACCACCATCACCTTCCACACCATACAGTTAATCCTTTGTTACAGCAACCGGTTATATTGACAATGTAACATCCCAAAAATATTAAACTTGGATCATCAAACTCTAATCATCAAAATTAGGGTTAAAAAAACTTTTCCAACTAAAAATATGAAAGCATTCATATGTGTGTATTCAAAATTTGGTTCTTTTGAATTGCCATGGTTCTGTGTTTCTTTGCTTGTAAAATGATTCTTAGGTGAAATAAACATCATCTAAACAATCCCCAAACTTTTCTCAAAGAAAAACAACTCAAAATAAACAAATGAAGTGAATGGTCATTTTTGCCAAATTAACTCTCATGCCTACTTTGGCTATCCCTAGTTTTCAAAACTCAACAGAAACCTTTGTGGATATTTGCACCCCTTGTTAGTACTCATAATAAGGTACCAAGTCCCACTTTGTGATCATCCAAAAACATTCAAATGCTAAGTTTAAATGACAATTTAAAATTGAATCTATCTCATATGGGAAGATACCACTATTTCAAAAACCACTCAAACAAGCTCAATTTTGAAAACCCAAGAACCCACAGAATCCTCAGCACATGCCTAGCACACCCACCAAAAATATTTTCAAAATTTAAAAGTAAGTTTCTTGCGGCCATTTCATCAAACAGCTTGCAGACTCAAATCAAACAAATCACAAACACTATAGTGTGCAGTAAATTTGGCCTAACTTGTTCCATCTCTGGTTGCAACTAGTCTTTAGTAGATCATGTAGCTCAATTGTAAACATCTAGCACCACTGTGAGCTTGCCTTGCCATCAATGGTGAGCATGCCGAGCCTCACCATGCCACCCCATTGTCGCCGGCCAGATAGCAGCCACCCTAGCCTTGCCAACCTTGTTTGGGAGGTATCCAACACCTCACCGCCGCCCACTGTCCCCTCCCCAAGCCAGTGCAAGCCGTGGACCACCAGGAACGCCGCGCGCCTAGTGCCACTGCGACATGCCGAGCCTGTCCCAGAGCGCTGCACCCGGCACGCGTGCACACGCCGCCCCTCGACCGCAGCCCGTGCCCACCGCTTCGCCATGATCCCAGGAACATGCCAGACACCCATGTTTGCCGCCCTGTGCCTCATAGCCACCGCTCGTCGTCGAAGACGCCGCCTCTGTCGTGCAGAGCACCGCACGTTCCCGACAGATTACCACCGCCCCTAAGTGTGCATTTAAGATCTAGAGCATCGCCAGGAGACCACCCGTCAACCGCCAACCTCAGCCATGCCGCTAGCCGCCTGTAGCCATGTCGCCACCGTCGCCTGCCCATCCCTCTCGGTCTCGCCGTCGAGCCTATAAAAGGAGACGACCCCCAGCCGTTTCAAGCACACCATTCCACTCCCCTCACCTCACTGATCATTCCACCCTCTAGCCGGAGCACGAGGAGCAGCAGCTCGCCAGAATTGCGCCGGAGCAGGCCGCCTCTGGAGAAGAAGGGAGCCATTGATTTCGACCACCCCCGGAGCTGCCTTGGCCGTCCCTGAGCTCGCCGTCGACCACTCGTTCGTTTGCCTGCCTCGCCGTTGTTGCTGGAGCCCTGGTATGCCTCCTATGCACCCCCACTAAGCCACTAGGGTTCGAGCTCGCCGGTGACATGTTCATCGTCGACGACGATCCCCAGCCGTCGATCTTCCTTCTAATCCAACGAACCACACATCCACGTACCGCTTCGCGTGTTATGAGCCACTGACTGTGGAACCCCCTGTCAGCTGAGCCCCGCGCTGCGGAGTGACACTGGGCCAGCCCATTAACCTCTCCCGCGCAGCCCAACCGTTTGAATTTAGATTTTTCTATTTTAATTCAAACTCAGTTCTGTACCTATATTCAAAAATCAACCCAGCTCGATGTAGTGAACCAAAATGCATGAAACTAATTTTGTTAGAAAGGTACTGAAATGCTTAATCCAAGCCCATTGGATTCAAATCATTTGGATTTGTAAATAAACCTTGGTAAAAATAACAACTCAGAAGCTTTTCTATATTCAAACATTTTTCAAAATTCAACCATAATAGCTTTTGAGTTGATTCCAACTCTCAAAAATCACATTTGATCATATCTTTCAGAATATATTAAAACATTTGGGTTTACTTACAGAAATAATGTTCAAGCAACAAAATAATGCCACATAGGCATTTCTAGTCACTTTATTTATTTAAAATAAAAAGGTTAAACCTTATTAAATTGTGACACCACTTTAAATCACATTCCCATGTACTAAAATATGTGGTGATGACATGTGTCAACATGATCCCATGTTTGAGTTGGAGGATATTAAATCTTAAGTAGTTTTTCAATGAGTAGAAATTTCTTTTCTCAAATTAAAATAAATAAGACAAATGCTTTAATCTTGTAATGATAGGTGATGATGCTAGATCATCTATAGTACACCTTTGTGTGATGATTGAAAATAGTTAAGTATTGTTTGGTGATTGTGTACCTCGTATTTATTTATAGATGCTAGTACTGACGAAGGATACGAGGAGGAAGGAGGATACTACGAGGAAGAAGCCGAGGAGAACTTCAACCACTGCTCTGCTCAAGGCAAGCCAATACTTGAAACCTTGCAAGCTAACACTTGCAATTATGAAAGTTAGATAACCTATGCAATGCACTAAGCATGCTTGGTTGGACACATTTGATGATACCCAATCCTAGTTTTACTTGCAAGCTTTATACTTTATTTCTTTATCAAAGCTTTCTCTTAGAGTTTACTTAAGTGACTTGTAGATTCTAGGAAGATAATGGAAGGTTGCATAAAGAGCATTAAATTTGTCCTAAGCTAGATAATCTTGATGTCATCCTAAGGCATGAGATTGAACTTCATTAATCTCCACTTGTTTACCACCCCTCATTAGTACTTACCTCACTTGTAGATGCTAGAGCTAAGCATAAAACTTGATCAACTTTAGATGGGAATACTTGGTGAAAATGGTTATGAAAACCTTGGAATGATGAGTCATTCTACTGAAATGTTTTGACATGTGTTTCCGAACACCAGATGATTTTGATGATGAAAATGTTGAGGCATGAGCCTTAGCCCTTTATAAAACTGATGGTTGTCTGGATGCGATACCATTCCAATTTTACCGTACAACCACAATACCCGAAAATTGGGTAGGGCTTGACTGGAAATTTATATACCTTAGTATGGGTTCCCTCACGGCCAAGGTCTGAGCTGAGGCTACCTTGTGAAGATTGTCCACCTGTGCAGTACCCAAGATGACAGTTGGTCATGGTTGGGAGGCCAAACTCACAGGAGAGGTGCCTATACTAGGGCGTGTAATTGAAAGGTTAGGATTGATTATCCGCATACTGAGTATGGTGAATTCAGGATTTGTTCCTGACGGATGTATCGAATGTTGTGGTGAAAGTGTACAATCTCTGCAGAGTGTCAAACTATTCGAATAGCGCGTCATGACTATGGACGATTGAGTGGCCATACTGTTCCCCCGTCAGATGTTTTCAAAATGACTTATGAAATGAATTGAGACTTTGGCTTGACCACAACAGAGTTGTGATATGAAATTCAAGTTCCCACTTAGGCGTTATAAAATTTCAACTAGTTTTATTTGCTTCTGAACTTAGTAGAGGTAAATCTGGCTTTTTGCAAAACAACCCTAGAGCTTAGTGTCTTGCTACAAAAACCCCCTTAACTTGCTAGTATTAGTTTGCGAGTACTTAAAGAGTACTCATGACTTTGTCCCTGGCTATTCCCGTGGCCAGACTATGAAGAGGAGTACCAGGATGATGGACCACAGGAAGGTTACGACAACTAGGATCATCTCCCATCGTCAGCATTGCCTGTGACCCCGAAGATGGAGCTTCGCCTACGCTATCTTTACTATTACGTTATTCCGCTGCTTGAGTTATATTAAGAACTAGATCATGAGATCCTTATTTGTGTAAGACCTTATGTATGGTTTGTAATGGATGATGTACTGTGATATCCAAATCTGTTATGTCTCGCAAAAATGGCAATCCTGGGATTGCGATGTATGGCATAACAGGCATCTGGGATTAAAAATCCGGGTGTTGACAGACAACCTCACTGTTCATTGGGGCAAAGTCTTGAGTTTGTGTTGTGCAGGTTTCCACATTGCTTGCAACACCTTTGAGACGTTTCCTTCCTCCTACTGGTTCGATAACCTTGGTTTCTTACTAAGGGAAGACTTGCTGCTGTGCTGCATCACACCTTGCTCTTGGGGTTTCCTAACGAAGCGCTTCCAGGCGCCATCAACAGCATGCGCGCCTCCCACGGCTGGAGCATGCGGCGGACGAAACCGTTCGCCACCGCGGGATCGCCAGGAAAGTGCTCGGCCATGGGAAGTGGGGGAGTGTGTTCGCTGAAGTGTGTGGTTCACCGGAGTTGGGAAAGCTGGGGAGCTGTGAGGGAGTGTGAAGGGTGAAAGGGCATGTATGCCCCCATGTGTGGTTTTGGTAATTAATGACAATATCTATGGACTAATGTGTAAATTGAGTTTCACTTGTAGGCTTGTCCATTGGCATCACTTGGGCCATGTGTTGGTCTCAAGGTTGGAAGATGAAGAAATGTCCAAGGGCTTTGTGCCCATTGGAATCATGAAGAAAGAAGGAGCTTGAAGGTTGATCAAGACATGTGCAAAGAGTTGCATCAAGATGGATCAACCTCAAGTAGGGATGAAGAAGGGCGAGCTCAAGATGCGCCATCTCTAGAAGATCTCATGCTTGAAGCTTTCCGTCCTCATGCTCATGGAATGATGAAGACAAGTTCAAAGAAGAGGTGTCCCCATGGAGTATGGGGGAGCAATTTGCAAGTCTTCATCTTCATCAAGCAAGAGCATCCAAGAAAGGTGTTCCCACTATAGAAGAACAATACGGTCTACATCAAGTTCAAGTGGGATGCTCAAGGCAAAGGTATGTTCTTGATAGGGCTTCTCTTTTGCCGGTCTCGTATTGTTAGTTGGGAGACCGGGTTTAGGATAGATAGCCGTTCTATCAAGAGGGGCTCTCAAGCGGGTGTCTCGTTTGCATTGTTCGGAGAGAGCTCAAACATTTGCATTCATAGCATCATCTTTCTTGGTTGTTATTTGGTTCCTATCCATGAGAGTATATAGAGATTGTGGTCATCATCATAACAAGCTCTAGTTCATCATCTAAGGATTTCACTTGCATATCTTATTGCGGTTTTTGATCTTGCGAGTTTTCCGGCTCCACACCTTGGGGGATACTTCACATATATATTCATAGTATTTTCTCCCAAGGTGATACCCAATATTTCTATTTTTTGTTGGATTCTATTCGTCATTATCTTTCGAACAAAATTGGTTTCATCCCAATCGGAGTTTCCAAGCTCAACTTCTTGTGTTTTGGGTTTTGGAGGTTTTACCGGTTCATCGCTTCTAGAGAGGTCATATCTTTCTCAATTTGGTTTTATACTTCCATGCTGGACTATTATGTTTCTTTGCATAATCTTGTAAAACTTTTCTTTCTCTTCAAAACGAGCCCAAGATCATCAAAAACGGAGTCCGAGATCAAAAGTTATTGAAGTTTTCGTGCAATATTATCCTGTGTTTTTGCTTGAGCAGAAGTTCCGGCCCAAGTTCCGACCCAACCCAAGTTCCGGCCCAAGTTCCGGTCAGGTTCAGTAACTTGTATTTCTATTTGCCAGAAGTTCCGGTGGGAGGCCGGAAGTTCCGGTGGGGGCGCGAATCTGGCCCAAACGGTCAGTTTTTCCTTATCCTATTTAAGGGGGGCTTCTTCCCCAATGGTTCTCTATCTTTTGAGCTCGTTTTTGCCCACCATTGTTGACCTATTTGAGCTCTCTCCCTCCCTCTCCCTCCCATGATTCTTACATATTTTTGAGGGAAAAGTGAGAGGAGATCTAGATCTACAATCCCACCAAGTCAAATCCCTTCTTTGTGAAGGAATCATTGGGATCTAGATCTTGGAGAGTTTTGTGTTCTCCTCTTGTGTTCTTCCTCCCTTATTCCCCCAATAGCTTTTGTAGCTTTGTTGGAATTTAGGAGAGAAGGACTTGCCCTTGCATTTGGTGCATAGGTTTGAGTTCTCCTCTTGTGTTCTTCCTCCCTTATTCCTCCAATAGCTTTTGTAGCTTTGTTGGAATTTGGGAGAGAAGGACTTGCCCTTGCATTTAGTGCATAGGTTTGAGTTCTCCTCGGAGATTCGGTGAGTACAAGCTTGTGGGCTTGTTACTCTTGGGTTCTTGGAACCCTAGACGGTTGTGTGGTTGGGTTGTTGACCTTTTGTGTTCTTGTTGACCTTTTGTGGTCTTGTAGCCTCTTGTGGCTTTGTTGGCCTTTTGTGGCTTTGTTGTTGGGAGCCTCCAATTGAGTTGTGGAGTTAGCCCCAATCTTGTACGGGTTCGGTGACCGCCCTCAAGCATCCCATAGTGGAGCAAGTGCCCGCCTTTTGTGGTGCGCACTTGGTAGAATAGGGTGAGCCTTTTGTGGCGTCGGTGAGTTGCGTGCTTCCGCATCCGGGGTGAGGCCTTGTGTGGCGTTGGGTGAGCATCGAGCCATCACACCTCGAGGTGAGCCATTTGTGGCGTTTGGAGAGCATTGCGCCATCACACCTCTCCAATGGAGACGTAGCTTCTTTGGAAGTGAACTTCGGGAAACAAATCTTCGTCTCCGCGTCCATCGGTTATCTCTCAACCGAGCCCTTTACTTATGCACTTTACATTGTGATAGCCATCGTGCTTGAAGTATTTATTTCTTGCTATCACCTTGTTGCTTGTATTGCTTAGCATAGGTTGTTGGTGCACTTAGGTAAACTTAGTGGCAAGGTTTTGTGCTCAATAAATTAAACGTTAGTTTTATTCCGCATTTACTTGAGCCTAAACCGTAATATTTTTAAAAGCCTATTCACCCCCCTCTAGGCGACTTCCTTTGTACTTTCAATTGGTATCAGAGCGAGGTCTCTCGCTTTTAGGCTTCACCGCCTCGAGAGTAAATATGTCTCCTAGTGGTTTAGTGCACTCTCACACATTTACTTTTGATGGCACACATTATGATGTTTGGCGTACTCGCATGCTTAGTCATTTCCGGGCCATTGACCCAAACATTGAGCGCATTCTAGATATGGGCTTGTCTCCTCCTAAGGATCCCCAAAATCTATCTTTGGAGGAGAAGACAAACTCTTATCTCGAAGCTCAAGCATCTAATGTGCTTGTTAATGTTGTGAGCTTTGTAGTTCTTTCCTCAATCATGCCTTTCCGGAATGCTCATGATATATGGACCAAGCTTCAAGCAAAATATGATGTGTCCAAGCTTAATGAGGATGATTGTGTTCCATCCACCTCCGGCCGCAATGAGTTCTCATCTTCTTCCACTACACCAACATGTGAGTTGTCACAAGGTAATGATATGGTGAGTGGTGATAGAACTTGCAATGTAGATAGTGAGATTTCCATTCATGATTCTTTGTCTCTATCTCATTGCAATGTTGTATCTTTGGGCATGAACACTTGTAGGACCATATGTGATTTACATCCTAGTGTTGATTGCCCTTGCATATCTTGTAGAAATGAATTGGATATATCTCATGATGATATGCTTGCTTTGCCTTGTTGCCATTATAAATGTGCTTCCATTTCCTCTAGTTCTTGTGTTGCTAAACATGTAGAGGAAAGTGAAGAATGTGTGGGCCAAGGCAAAGTTGTCATTAGAGCTTCATGTGTTCCCTCATCATCATCTTCTTCCAATGTTCACTTGTGCCTCATGGCTAAGGGTTCAAAGGTAACCTCTCCTTTGGACTCCAATATATCTCATGATGATGTGAATGTTGATCATGTAGAAGTAGATAATGATGTTGCTTCTCTAAAAGAGAAGGGGGGGCTAGTCCTTCGTGCTCTTCATCCTAATAAAAATGCTTGCTCTACTTTCATTGAAATCTTGACTTGTGATATTGAAAGTAGGCAACTAATATATGAACATGAGGACAAAATAGATAAAATAAGTAGTCTTGAGCGTGAGTATGCTAATGAAATTGCCAACCTAAATGAAGCTCTTGAAGAGGAACAAGCCACTAAGGAATCTCTTGAGGAGACCTTTGCTCTAGAGCTATCTAGCGTGAAGAAATCTCATGATAGAGATTTTGAGGTGGCATGTGCCCTTCAAATTAAAAATGATGAACTTGAAGTTGCTTATGCCAAACTCCTTGAGGATTTTGAGCACCATAACAATGGCTCTAGGGTCATCAAGGGGGAGCTCATCAAACTCACCGAGTCACATGAGCAACTTAAAGCTTCTTATTCTAAAGAGCTTTCCAAGTTAACCTCACATCTTGCTTTAAATGATGATGCTTGTGCTACTAACTCTATTTCTTGTGAAGCATCTATCTTGAAGGAGAACATTGAGCTAAAGGCTCAACTTGCTTTGCTAACGAGCAACTATGGGAAATTAGAAGAAAGTCATGCCAAGCTCTCAAGCTCGCATGAGGATCTTCTAGTCTCCCATGGTAGGATAAGGTTATCTCATGAGGCCATTATGCCAAAGGTAACATCTAGTGGGCCTCATGTGGACATTAGCACTATATCTACTCCAAATGTTATATTGCCATGTTCTAGTCCTTGTAATTCATCCTCTCACAACCATGCTAAATCTTGTGATGAATTGCATCCTTTGCCTTGTTGCTCTAACAATGAAGCTTCTACTTCCTCTAGTATTGTTGTTGATATTAACCATGTAGAGGAAGTCAAAGAGCTCAAGGCTCAAGTCACTTCTTTGAAGAATGACTTGAAAAGGTGTCATGAAGGGAAGACCACGCTCAAGAATATGTTGAGTGTGCGATGCCCCCCAAGTGACAAGAGTGGGCTTGGATTCAAATCCAACACCAAGAGCAAGTCCACTATCTCGTTGAAGCACAAGGGCAACAAGAAGAAGGGCCAAGGACAAGTGAAGAATCCGGCCAACATTGTGTGCTTTAAGTGCAAGGAAGAAGGGCATCATGTGAGGGATTGCCCATTGAAGAAGAAGCCTCTTAGTGAGAAGAAACGGGGGAAGCGGCCTCAAGATCCTCCACAAGCTCAAGATGGGCCACTTCCCAAGAAGCCTCAAGCTCTTCTTCATGGTGCAGCTCCTCCCAAGAAGAAAGACGGCAAGAGAAGAACTTGCTACATATGCCGTGAGAAGGGGCACCTTTCTTCCTCATGCACCATGGGTAACTCCTCATCCCATCCTATCTTGTTTGATGATGCTTATTCACTTCGTAAGGATGAGGGTGGCAATGTGTTTGCCAAATTTGTTGGTGCCCAAAGTGGTGTCAAGAAAAGAACCATTTGGGTGGCCTTTATTGTGACTAACTTCTTAGGACCCAACTTGGTTGGGGACCAACAAGCTAAAAATTGATCAATAGGTGTTTTTGGAGGGCATTGGAGACTTGGCTATCTTATGAAGAGTTGAGGGATCTTCATTATATTCTTGTTGTCAAAGTCAAGTCATTGGTTATCATGCTTCTATTCCTTATGCAATGTTCCTCCTTCCGGTAACTTGTGCTAAACTCCTTTACATTTATAGTTACTTGCTCCCTTGTGCATGTGTTGGTTTTGTACCTTGCATGTGCTTGTACATGTCGTGCTTCCCACTTACTTATATTGACCTATGAATTATCTTTGTGTATGTTGGTTGGCACACCATGTATTTGTGTTTCTTGGTTTTGAGCCTTTATTGTTTCTAGTAGGTATCTTATTTGGCTCTTGTGAGGGATTAATGGACTATTCCGTTTTGGGGGAGTGTCATGCTTGGGCATTCCACAATCCTAAAATGTGTGTACATGAGAAAAACCACTTAGTAGTCATTTTGTTGTCTCTATGTGGTTTGTCTCTCTCATGAGAAACTCAAGTTTCCATAATGTCCATCAATACCTCTAGTTTGATCTTTTTGCCTCTTGTTGAGATTTCTTGGTTTATCACATTATGGGGGAGTCATATGCTTTGTGCATATTACAAACCTAGAAAATGTGGACATTTGAGGTAGTGACACTTAGATTTGATGTTGAGAATTATCTAGTTCCTATGTGGCACATCTGCTCATACAAGTTCCAATTTGCTTAAATGTTTTCATTGCTCATCTTTTGGATCTTGTTTGTGAGAGTGATTCTTGGTATGTGCTTCCTCATATTTGGATCTATATATCCTCATGGGAAACACTTGCTTCTATTTAATCCAATCACTAGTGATTGTGTGACTATTTGAAGCAATCAAGAATCTCTTTCGAAGCATCAAGTTTAATTCCTATATTGTTATATGCTTCTTTGTGTGAATATGATCTTGGATATCCTTGCAAACTACCTCGGGAAAATGATCCCTATTACTTCTTGTCCTTGGACAATTAGTACTTAATATATGGTAGAATTCATTGATCATATTCGTTTTGGCCTTTTCCTTTTTGTCTTATCTTTGGCCAATAAAATGTTTGTCTAGTTGCTCCCAAGCTTTCCTTGCCTCTTGTGGATCTTCTTATTTTATTTATTTTCCCTTGTGTTTTACTTAGTGTAGGTAGTAGTGATGATCTCATTTGTGGGCATTTTGCATTCAAAGGCAAAATTATATATAATGCTCTACTCATGGGGGAGCTCTCCTATATTATCTAGAACATTGTTTTATGCTTCTTGATTTGATCCGTTTTTTTGCTTGGAAGCTCGATCCTTTTTGTGTTGGTACTTTGTGTGCCATCATGAAAAGTGTGAAGAGTTTGTTTTTTTATTATTTCCTTGCGCTCATTGGGAGTTGTATTTATCTCATTCCGTTACACTTCTTTTGTTCTTTTAGGATGAGATAAATCCTTGAGCCTTGGTATTTTTCTTATCCTTTTTCTTTGGCTCTTTTGAGTTCATTTGTTGAACTTGTGTTCTTTCATGTGTTGATTTGGCTCTTCGATACAATTTGGACACCTTTTGTCGAGTCACAAATTTGTGTGTGTCTTATTGGTTTACATGGTGTTTTTGTTCAAATTGTATCTCCTTTTGGTTCTTGAAAGCCTATGCATGCATATTTACTTCGTGTATATATTATGGCATGCTTGCTTCCTTTGATCCAATATATAGGGGAAACTCCACCAAATCCTAATAGGCTAAGATGTGCATGAAATTCAATTTCATATCAATATGCACATATTTGTGTGGGGGCTCTCCTATATATTGTAGTTTCACTAACTACTTTGGACCCAATGTGTTTGGGGACCATAGTGTACTTAATTGTATTTTAGGTACATTGGAGATATATATTGGGTGCTTGTATCTTGAACAAGGAAGAAGTGGCGTCTACATGCCAGTTGGATGCAAGCTAGGATGATCAACGAATTCATATCTTCTTCATCCTACCAATTATATCTCGGTAACAAGTATCTCTCTCTCATGCATACATATCTTGTTCCCAACCGTGTGTAGGTTGCTTGTTGGCATGAATTTGTGTTCTTCCATATGTAGGATTTCTTGCTTTGGCTTTGAAGAGTTCTCTCTATTGCAAATGTGTGTATGTTGAGATGAGTGCATATAATAGGGACTATACTAAATCATGCTCATGATTCACTAATCCCAAATATGTCAATCTAGCAATTTTGTTGCATATTGTTTCCTCAATATCTCTCATGTGCAATTGTGAGTATTTTTGCCAAGTAGATTTCTATCTTGTGATACTTGTTGCCTTTCTCCATATATTCCTTCTTATCCTCTTCTTCCCTTGAGAATAGTTGTGTTGTATGGGGTATGTTGGTGTTTGAAGCTCATTGATGTACAATAAGACATATTTGAGCCCTTGGGCATGCTTTCAAGCAAAACATCTTATTGGTATATTCTATGACTTTTTTTGGGTCTTCATGTGCTTTCTTGAGTATCTATCTTGTGTGTGCATGTTTCTTTGTGGTTATATGTCTTTGTGATATTTTCCACCTAAAAATTTATACACACAAGAGAAGATCAATATTTGGTTGTTTTTGCATTTCTTGGAAATCATCTCTTACTTCATTTTGATTCTTCGGTGGTTTCCAAATTATTGTATTTTGTGTGCATTGTTAAATGGTTTTGGAGGAGTTAGGATTCCATGGTTATGCACATTGTTTCCAAATACAATTACTATAATTTGTGCACAATTTTTGGGGAGCTTCTATAATTCATTTAATGATGCACATGTTCCTTCTTTCTCGTTTCTTGTGGTTTAAATGCTTATGGGGGAGCAAGGATTCCATATTTGTGCATATTGTATTCAATACAAGTATTCTAATCTTTGCACAAACTTTGGGGAGCTTCTCTATTTTTATTTAAACACTCTTTTGGTTGTTGTTCCCTTTTGACATCATTTGATGGTGTTTCAATTGTTTCTTTTGGATCTTTTGATTGCTCGCTTCATTTGTTTAAGCCCTTTTCTTTTCTTTCTTTTCTTTTTGCTTTCTTTGGGTCCTTAATATAGTTTTACTTCCTCCCTAGTTCTCATCATTTGACTTGTGCATATGCACAACTTTGGAGGAATTCTCACTATGTTGACCGTCTACAACTTTTCACCCATTTTGGCAATCGATGCCAATGGGGGAGAAGTTTTGGAGGGTTTAAGGGAAGTTGGGCTTTGCTTTGAGTGTGTTCTTAAGCATTTGCCTCTCATGCTCTTGCATCTTTGTGTTTGCTTTGCATGTTGAATATATAGAGGAAACTCAACCAACGTAGCAGTTGGCAATCTATGCAATGAAATTCAAGTTCATCACACATGCATAGATTGTGGGGGAGTTTGCTCTATATATTGTGGTTGTACCAACATCACATACTTGTGTAGTATTTGATGTTGGGGCAACCGCTTTGGTCGTTAATTGTCATATTTAAACTCTCGCTAAGGGATTGTCATCAATTACCAAAATGGGGGATATTGAAAGGGCATGTATGCCCCCATGTGTGGTTTTGGTAATTAATGACAATCTCTATGGACTAATGTGTAAATTGAGTTTCACTTGTAGGCTTGTCCATTGGCATCACTTGGGCCATGTGTTGGTCTCAAGGTTGGAAGATGAAGAAATGTCCAAGGGCTTTGTGCCCATTGGAATCATGAAGAAATAAGGAGCTTGAAGGTTGATCAAGACATGTGCAAAGAGTTGCATCAAGATGGATCAACCTCAAGTAGGGATGAAGAAGGGC
Source organism: Avena insularis (assembly GCA_023614405.1). NCBI lineage: Eukaryota > Viridiplantae > Streptophyta > Magnoliopsida > Poales > Poaceae > Avena > Avena insularis. The sequence continues at coordinate 58,113,101 of CM042693.1, read as the reverse complement.
GAGCTCAAGATGCGCCATCTCTAGAAGATCTCATGCTTGAAGCTTGCCATCCTCATGCTCATGGAATGATGAAGACAAGTTCAAAGAAGAGGTGTCCCCATGGAGTATGGGGGAGCAATTTGCAAGTCTTCATCTTCATCAAGCAAGAGCATCCAAGAAAGGTGTTCCCACTATAGAATAACAAGACGGTCTACATCAAATTCAAGTGGGATGCTCAAGGCAAAGGTATGTTCTTGATAGGGCTTCTCTTTTGCCGGTCTCGTATTGTTAGTTGGGAGACCGGGTTTAGGATAGATAGCCGTTCTATCAAGAGGGGCTCTCAAGCGGGTGTCTCGTTTGCATTGTTCGGAGAGAGCTCAAACATTTGCATTCATAGCATCATATTTCTTGGTTGTTATTTGGTTCCTGTCCATGAGAGTATCTAGAGATTGTGGTCATCATCATAACAAGCTCTAGTTCATCATCTAAGGATTTCACTTGCATATCTTATTGCGGTTTTTGATCTTGCGAGTTTTTCGGATACACACAATGTGGGATACTTCACATATATATTCATAGTATTTTCTCCCAAGGTGATACCCAATATTTCTAATTTTTGTTGGATTCTATTCGTCATTATCTTTCGAACAAAATTGGTTTCATCCCAATCGGAGTTTCCAAGCTCAACTTCTTTTGTTTTGGGTTTTGGAGGTTTTACCGGTTCATCGCTTCTAGAGAGGTCATATCTTTCTCAATTTGGTTTTATACTTCCATGCTGGACTATTATGTTTCTTTGCGTAATCTTGTAAAACTTTTTGTTCTCTTCAAAACGAGCCCAAGATCATCAAAAACGGAGTCCGGGATCAAAAGTTATTGAAGTTTTCGTGCAATATTGTCCTGTGTTTTTGCTTGAGCGGAAGTTCCGGCCCAAGTTCCGACCCAACCCAAGTTCCGGCCCAAGTTCCGACCCAAGTTCCGGTCAGGTTCAGTAACTTGTGTTTCTATTTGCCGGAAGTTCCGGTGGGAGGCCGGAAGTTCCGGTGGGGGCGCGAATCTAGCCCAAACGGTCAGTTTTTCCTTGTCCTATTTAAGGGGGGCTTCTTCCCCAATGGTTCTCTATCTTTTGAGCTCGTTTTTGCCCACCATTGTTGACCTATTTGAGCTCTCTTACTCCCTCTCCCTCCCATGATTCTTACATCTTTTTGAGGGAAAAGTGAGAGGAGATCTAAATCTACAATCCCACCAAGTCAAATCCCTTCTTTGTGAAGGAATCATTGGGATCTAGATCTTGGAGAGTTTTGTGTTCTCTTCTTGTGTTCTTCCTCCGTTATTCCCCCAATAGCTTTTGTAGTTTTGTTGGAATTTGGGAGAGGACTTGCCCTTGCATTTGGTGCATAGGTTTGAGTTCTCCTCTTGTGTTCTTCCTCCCTTATTCCTCCAATAGCTTTTGTAGCTTTGTTGGAATTTGGGAGAGAAGGACTTGCCCTTGCATTTGGTGCATAGGTTTGAGTTCTCCTTGAGATTCTGAGTACAAGCTTGTGGGCTTGTTACTCTTGGGTTCTTGGAACCCTAGACGGTTGTGTGGTTGGGTTGTTGACCTTTTGTGTTCTTGTTGACCTTTTGTGGTCTTGTAGCCTCTTGTGGCTTTGTTGGCCTTTTGTGGCATTGTAGCCTTTTGTGGCTTTGTTGTTGGGAGCCTCCAATTGAGTTGTGGAGTTAGCCCCAATCTTGTACGGGTTCGGTGACCGCCCTCAAGCGTCCCATAGTGGAGCAAGTGCCCGCCTTTTGTGGTGCGCACTTGGGAGAATAGGGTGAGCCTTTTGTGGCGTCGGTGAGTTGCGTGCTTCCGCATCCGGGGTGAGGCCTTGTGTGGCGTTGGGTGAGCATCGAGCCATCACACCTCGAGGTGAGCCATTTGTGGCGTTTGGAGAGCATTGCGCCATCACACCTCTCCAACGGAGACGTAGCTTCTTTGGAAGTGAACTTCGGGAAATAAATCTTCGTCTCCGCGTCCATCGGTTATCTCTCAACCGAGCCCTTTACTTATGCATTTTACATTGTGATAGCCATCGTGCTTGAAGTATTTATTTCTTGCTATCACATTGTTGCTTGTATTGCTTAGCATAGGTTGTTGGTGCACTTAGGTAAACTTAGTGGCAAGGTTTTGTGCTCAATAAATTAAACGTTAGTTTTATTCCGCATTTACTTGAGCCTAAACCGTAATATTTTTAAAAGCCTATTCACCCCCCTCTAGGCGACTTCCTTTGTACTTTCAAAGGGTTCGGGCGAGGGGTACGGCTTTTATAGACCGAGGCGAGCGGCGAGGGCGGGAGGGGTGTAGCGGCGAGGGCGGGAAAAGGGGAAACATCGGGAAGTTTATTGCCCGCCGGTCTGTATTGGGAGCCAAGGAGGCAGCGATGGCGCAGCATTACGACGACGCATGGCCGAAGCGATGCACAGTTATTGTCCAGTGGTCCTCCGCGGGGTTCCGCGGTGGTCTTTCCGTCGAAAAGATCTTTGTGGATATCCGGGTTCTTGTTGGCAAGAAACAGACCCCTCCTTTTTTTTTGTTTGGGTGTCGCTTGAAATCTGACTAATACTTGGCGGGATCACTATCTAACTGTTGTCTAAGCTCGACGATGCATGCAGCCTCTTCGAGCAGAAATAGACGGTGTTTTTCCAGGTCCTTAGCCCTTTTCTCTAGCGCCTCCGGTGTAAGATCCGAAGCCGTTGGGATTGGAATCGTGAGAGCATCTCCGTGAATTTCACATGCACCCTTGGTGACGACATGTCCATCCACAGGAGGGTCAATCGGCGTGGTATTAATCGGATCTCCATCCTGATTCTCCATCTCGATCTCTTCATCAACTTTTTCTTTGTTGGTTTCCTCGACGTCCGGCTCTGCCGGTGTCAGATTCTTCTTCTTCTTCTTCTTATTTGACCACCCAGTAGCCTTAATCGTGCGCACCAGTGGCAAAGACGGCATTTGGTTCGGTACCGGGGGATAAGCTTCCGTCGGTACTTTCCGTAGTGGTTGGTTTGTGGACCTCGGAGGAATCTTCGGTATCCTGCGAGGTGTAGCTTTCATCCATGCTATCATATGGACTAGGAGAATTTTCTGGATCACCTTGCGTTGGCTTGGAGGTGTGTTCTTGCTCGTACTCCTCCATCTCCTTGTCGAAGTCTCGAAGTTCCTGCGATGTTATTGACTCCTGAGGGGAGCCAGGTAAGTCAGTGTTCTCTTCGATTGCGTCTAGGACTGAATCGCTGACGGCTCCAGCATCGACAGAGTCGGATCCAGAGCTTATGTGGTACAGAAATAGTGCTTCTTCTTGTTTATGTTCTTGAGGTAGTGGTACAACTTGGTTTCCGCTACAACATTGGCAGAGCCGGATCCCTAGCGGATGTATTCCTCATCCATGTATCCGATCTTGTCAGAGAGATCATAACCAGATTCTTCTTCCACCTCTTCTTCCACTATATGAGTGGGTTGGGTGGGTTCGATTTTCTCCGGGATCTTGAACTCTTCCACCTCTGCGGATAAAGTAGACCCGGATTTTTCTTCCGCCATGGTCATCACCTCAAGGGTGGGTTAGGCGGGTTAAGCGAAACCGAGATAAATATCGATCTCGTCGATAGACATGATCGTGTAGGTCGTCACGGGCTTTGAAGCCGAAATCCAGGTCTCGTCGAGAAGGACGAGAGGGACATCACTGGCGTAGGCCACGCGACCCATGGTGATAGTTTTGCCGATTCCTGCACACGCAGATTCCGCCTAGAACAAAGCTCCAAAGGTCACCTGCCCCACGATGGGCGCCAACTATCGTCGGATTGTCGACAAGTACGCCATAGGGGGTCCTAGTGGCATTGAAAAGATGGGGTGTGAGACGTCGGATGTTCCAGGAGTGGTGAGCACAAGTTTACCCAGGTTTAGATCCGACTGCGGTGATCGGATCCTACTCCTGCTAGCAACCTAGTAATATATCGGCGTAAGCCGAATGTTACAGCGGATTACAAGAGAGGTTCACCTGTGCGAGTTGATTGTGGTGTTACGATTGGTTGTGCCCTAAAGGCTCCCATAGGGCCGGTTTATATAGTCACCGGGACCTAGGGTTACAAGAGAGACCTATCCGACTACGTTACAGAGTCGGTAACTAGATACAGCTTGGACTACAAGTAATACTACAGGCCTAAATCGGTAACTCTTTTGGGCCTTGTCGTATCCGGAACTGGCTCCTCCTTTTTTCTGACTGGGCCACCTGTGAAGCAAAGCTCTAACCCGTTGGTGGGCCACCCTGGTCAGCGTGTCCTGTGGGTATACCCGGAAATTATATCCCCATCACGGAAGGATGACGGCGACTCGGCTTCCGTCGCTGACTGGCGGGTCCAATCATTGTCTCCTTTTTCGCCGAATTCGCTTCGTCCGACGTTCCTAGGGCATTCCCGGGATGCTGGGAATGGCCTGGGAAGTCCAGACCAAACTTGGCCCAAATCTGGATGAAAACAGGTTCCTGGGAACGCGACTGGGCCGATTTTTGGCGTCCGGACCAAAAAAACGTCCTGGTATCGGCGTCTTGGGTAGGCGAGTGGAGATTCTCTAAGGGAATATCCACTGGGCCGACCCTCCGGTTGCCCAGCATGGTCCGTTTCTGTCCGTTTGGGTCGAACCGCAGTCGATTTGGGGCCGTGGTCCGGCCTGTCCGGCTGACTGCGCCTAGCGGTGCGACCTATTTGTCCATGCCTAGCCATCGCTTGCGTATTTTCAGTGGCTTCCCGCCGCCACGCCGTCTCCCACCTTTTTCCCGCCGCTTCCCGCGAGTTCTGGGCGTTTCCTGCCGCGTCTAGGCGTAGCCATAAAAAGGGGAGGCCGCTGAGATATCTTTGCCCAGACCCGCACCACCCACAGCACAAAAAACACCATGCCTGGCTGCCGGCGTCGACCCGACGAGGTTCGTGGCAACCCCGATGCCGGAAGAGAAGAGGGCCCCGAGCGGCCATGGTGGTTGCCGAACCCGCCGTTGCCACGGCGCTCTCACTACAACTACAACAGGACCACCAGAGAGTGTTTCTTGTTCAAGTTGATGAACCGCGTTTTTCTGCCAGAGCACCGCCGGCGTCTAGCACTTAGGAAAGTGCGTGACGACATCCACGAAGCATTGCAGGCCAATCCCAACGACGCGTACCTGCGTGCCCGCCTTCCCCAAGCCAAAGAAGAGCTGCATACGCAGAAAGCGATCTACCGCTCTCTCAATGTAGAATGGGGCGTTACCGACCCGTAGGCGGCGCCTAGCTAGAATGGCCAATGCCGGTTGACCCGTAGGTGACCCGTTGTACTCTTGTTTGTAATATATTTGCCGGTTTAATAAAGTTTTTTATTGCAAATGGCCAATGCCTACGTTGATAGATCGGACATGGAGTGCACACAGCCTAGCCTACTCGTCGGAGTCGGAGGAGGATTCTGAGTGGTAGTAGCGGTGGCACATGGTGTGGTCGAAGACGCTGACGCCAAACTTTCCTTCGCCGTCGTACTTGAAGACGACGATATTGCCCGCCTCGATTTGGTGCGAGCGAGCGAAGCACTCCCAGCCGTTGCCGATGTACATCTGACCGAGGTGGTCGAACTGCAGATCGACCGGGTACCTGGTGGTCCTAAAGCTGTTCGCATGCAACATGACAAGTGTCGGCGGCTCGTTGCCGATCAGCATCACGAACCTGCAGGGGAGGAGCATCCTGTCGTGCGGCATGCCGAGGTGGATGGCCACGGCAAACTGGGTGCCTGGGTCGAAATCTTCGGGCGACGACGACGGTAGGGAGAGCGTCGTGGCGCGGTGATTTGGTCGCGTCCTCTACACCTCTCTCAACGTCCACGGCCGTCGCGCCCTTCCCTCGATCCAGCGCCGCCGGCCATGGCTAGCTACAGGTAGTGGAGAACAAAACGGAGAAGGAGGAGAGGATGGTGTTATGTGGGAAGAAGATGGCCGCGGACGGCCAGTTAAAACGGGCCGGCATCGGATGTCGGCGCGGAGGCCGAAGAGACGGTATTAAAGTGTCCAGCTGGTCAGTGTGCCGTCTCGTCGCATTGATGGCGCAAGCTGCCGCCGGCCAGCCTTCCGCGCAGCGCCTCTGAATCGTTGGCGCAGTTGCGTCTGAATCGGTGCCGCTACGCGTATTTGAATCAACGCCGCGGTGGCTGACGGGTGGGACTGCGACACCAATAGGCAGGACACCCGCGCTATCCACGCACGTCTGGGTCGTCGCAATCGTTGTCCGAATTAGATGCAAGAATGGGTCAAGCCGAACGCGTTTGTCCGGATAGGTCGGTCTGCTAGGACGCTGCGTACACCCCGCACCCCGCACATCCGTGTGGACAAATTCGGACACGCTTGAATGGATGCATCGGCCCACTAAAGATGCCTAACACCACGAAAAAAAGGGTTTATGAGTTGCGATTTCTTGTTTTGGTTATGACTTTTGATTGGCGCGGCCACGATTCAACGAGGTGATGTACTAATTATATTACTCTAGGTGATCGATTGACGTTTAGGTACGGGCACGGAACCACAACTAATGCAATCTCGGCGGAGATCGGACAGAATCGTGATCTCTTGTTAATCTATTCTTGTAAATCTGAATTCCATGTTGAATAATTCACAGAAGGGAGTACGGTATTGACCCACTGCCCTTTTTTTCTAACCAACTGACCTACTCCGCCGGTGCACATCTCCGTCCATGACTCGTGGCCTCCCGGTATAAAACTGAGTACAGGTGGATCGAGGATTCGATGCAACGTTTTCAGAATAGGATTTGGGTGTAGCTAGGTGCTCCTCTTTATTATGGGTTTTTGGTACTACTACTACTACTACACTGCTTCCTCCATCTCTGCACGAGCCTGGCACCATACTAGGTTAAAGATGGTCCGTGCCTATCCATTCATTTCGGTCCTCACCCAGGCGGCGGTGCGCGTCCCCGTTTCCCAAGACCGACCGAGCCGCCGTGCAACGGCAAACACGGAACGCGTCGTGGATATCTTTCCTTTGTTGTTTAATTAACTAATCACGGGACCGAGGACGGCATAGAGAGAGCGAGAGCGCGTGGAAACGCGCCGCGCGTCCTGGGATTTTTCCGTTTTCACGGGCTCGTTTTCTTTCCAGCTATGACCGTACTGCTTCACTTCGTCGAGGGTATAGACTGCTATTTGAATCTTCAAACTTTCGAGAAGTTCATATATTTGAGTTTGGTAGAGAAAGAGGAAAATACACGGGGTATACAATGATAGTAAGACTTGTCTTCCTTTAACCCTTTATATTATCTACTGCCTTCATGGCTCTGTCCAGAAATAACTGATTTGAGTTTATCTAGATTCAAATACTATCTATCTGAAATTAGACAAATTCAATTCAGTTATTTCTGGACAAAGAAAGTAGAAAAGACAATATATATAAATTGTTATAGTGCATTATTTCTTGGTGTCATGCCTATCAATTAAAGAGAATTGAATATTTTTAGTAAAAATTTGATTTGCTAAGAAAAGACATGGTACAATAAAAAAGATAACCTTCTTTTATTTGTAAGATATTATCCGTTATCTAAGAGAAGACAAATTTCTCTATCTTATTTCTCTCTCCTCCAACTAAACAAAAATCCAACATGTCAATCATAAAGAAAAGCTGATGTCACCCCATTGTACATACCCTTAGGCACGATCTAGTGCCACTAATTGTGGAGGGTGATACCGTGGTCCGTTGATAAAGTTTGTCTCCAACTGATAAATCAATTTAGTTCAAATTAAGCCACGGTGGACATTGTCACGAGGGAAATATTGGACTCTCCCAGGAGGGAAATATTGTGCTTTAATCCTTCTAATAAGCATATTTTCGCAACATGAGATCCTCCTGAGCTTATGAGCGAAACGTCTACTCGTGGCACACCGATTTTGGACACTCGTAGCACATTTGTAGTGCGTCACAAGATTCGCGCTACGGGTAAAATTTACCCGTAGCGCACTGCATGGTGCGCTATGGGTAAAAAAAAGTGGACCACAAGGGTGCGCTATGGATGAAAAAAGTGGACCACAAGATCCAACGGTGCGCCACGTGTACAATTGTCAAATTTATATAAAAAAGGAAGATCTGGATCTTGCCGCCGACGTCGTCTTCACTGCCGTCTCTTGTCAAAGCGGTCGTCATCGGTGCCTCATCGGGGTGGTCGCCACCGTCGCCTTGTCGGAGCGGTCGTCACCGCAGTCATCATTGCCTCATCGGAGAGGTCGCCATCATCAGCACAAGGAGTACGGGGAGGCCGCCATTGTCACTACAAGGAGGAGGAGGCCGCCGCCGTCACTGTAAGGAGGAGGAGGAGGTCGCCGTCATCACTACAAGAATGAGGAGGAGGCTTCCATCACCGTTGTCACTACAAGGAGAAGGAGGCCGGAGGAAGGAGGATGGAGATAGGACGCCAGAGAGAGGAGGCCAGAGAGAGGACAAGGAGAAGGAGGAGAAGGAAAAGAAAAAGGAGAAGGAGAAGGGAGGAGAATGAGAAGAATGGGATGGAAAATGAGAGGGGGTAGGTGGCCGGCCGGGTTCGAATTTTGAATCCCGCCCACACTTATTCGTGGCGCACTACGGGTAAGTGACGTCTATTTTTTTCCTGCATGAAAAATCTTCTTTCTGCCATAACTTTTTATCCTTTTCAAATTTTGAGAATTAAAAAACACTAAACGATTAGAGATGGTTGCGGGCACATGCGAAACTTCGTGCTCATTATTTTGATATATTAAACTTTTTTGACACCGTATGCAAAAGTTCTGGCCATTTTACCATGGCAGGACCTTTTCTGCAGAAAAAGTCAAAATTTATGTTTGTTAATTTTCTTATAAACTAGACCACATTAACTATCTACATGTGAAAACATTTTATTTTTTGAAGTGTTTTTCATTTCATTTTTATTTTTACAAAACTTAAAAGACGGTCGAAGAACGGGTGGAATTGGTGCAGGCCACTTACCCGTAGGACACCACATAGTGATGCGCCACAGGTACCTACGGGTAAGTGTCATGTGCCCTGGCCCACATGTAGCGGTGGTGCGCCTGTGGCATGTGCGCCATGGGTACACTACTTATCCGTGGGGCACTTCCCTGCCGTGCCCCACAGCTATTTACCCATGGGACACTATCTACCATGCGCCTCATGGGTATGTGAATTATCTATAGTTGTTTTCCTAGTAGTGATTATCAGAACGATCTCTTATTCTATTCTCTTTTCTTTCCCCACCCTTTCGGACACCCACCTCGATCTCGCCATCGCGCGACTTATGTCACATCCCAAATTTTAGATTTGGTTCTGCATATCAATCATATCATTGTATCATGTTCTTCCATGCAAAACCTTCGATTGAAAGGATTCGACAAAACGCTATTTTCAAAATCCTATTTTATTTTACTAAAATGCTTCTGCGGGAGGGTATACTAGGGCTTGTGTTTTCCACCCTTGTAAACTAGTGGATTCACTCACCGCTTGATCCTAGATTGATCCCCTGAATTTTAGAAAAAATTAGGAACGAGAATCGTTCGATTCGGAGTTCGTAGAAAAAGTTACGGAGGAAATACTAAATAGAAATTGGAAAAAGAAAAGATAAAAAAAATAGAGCAAATGAATTACATCTCTGGGCAGACCGCCCAGCTAGCGCCAAATGAACAGCTGTCATGACCCGCCATATGGCAGATTAGATCTGCCGCTCATTCGCCACCGACAGGGGCCCACTTGTCGGCCGACATCGCCGCCGCTGCAAGGTCTCGACGCTGGACTGCAATCGCCGCCCAGATTCGCTTTCAACTCGCTGACCTCTCCCTTCTTAGCCCAGACGCACCTCGCTTATCCCTTCGCCTTGCCGCCTCCGGCCTCACGCCGCCAGCTTGTGAGCCGCCCCGGTTGCCGCTTTCCCTCGCTCGCAAGACGCCACCGCGACCCGGACCGCCTCTTCCTTCTTCCGCAGAGTCACCGCGCCATCGCCTTGCCAACGCCGACGCTGCCGCCGCCTCCATCCGCTCGCCGCCGTCCACCCCGGGGCCGCCGACTCGCCCCACCACCGCCTAGAGGACCGCCCCGAGCTCCCCCACCCCGTACGCCGCGCCACCGCCGCCGGAGACCACCGCCGCCGCCGCCTCGAGCTCGCCATTGCCGCCTCCGGTGAGTCCTCGCCGCCACCCCTTCCTGGCCGTTGGATCTTCGATCCACGGCTCAGATCGTCTGGAGACCGCGCGGTTGACTGGTTGCGCGCTGAGTCAGCGCTGAGTCAGCAGGAAATATTCCCAGATATTCCCTTTTGATTTAAAATCGATTTAGAAATTGCAGAAATTAGTAGAATCTTGTAAATTGCGTAGAAATTAATCTACTGGGCCAAAAATTGTAAATAAAATATGTGTAGATTCAGTAAGTCGTGTAGAATCTTGCTGTACCATTGTTTTACACTTTTGCAGCAAGATTTTGTCCAGATTAATTAAAAGATTTAATGGCCTTTTTGGAGTATTTAATTCGTAGAAAAAGATCTATAACTCCAAAAATTGCAAATAATATGTCCCTGGATTCAGTAGAGCAAGGGAAATCTCAAAGTGAATTAAAAGGATAGGCTTACAGTAAAAACTTTTGCAGAAACTATTTAGTGGCCTTCTGCAGTATTTTAATTACTCAGGGAGTTTTATAATTCCTTTTTGAGTAATTCCAATTGGTACTGTTCCTAAATAGCAATGCCTATACAGTAGAATTTTCCCAAGATTTTACAAACAGTATCCTATCGGTAGTAAATTATTTGGGTTCTAGCTCTAGTTTTAAGCATTATATATTGCATAATAGTTTTCCTTGCGCTAAAATTATTTTCCATGCATGCATTCAGTAGCTTTACTGAATAAGATTATGTGGTGCTGCTGTAGCATCAATCCACCTGTCATGCATGCATTCATGCATCATCTTTGTTTGCATATGCTTGTGGATGGTTTGTTTATGAATGCAATTGTATCGTGTAGATTGTGACGAGTGCAACGCTTGCTCGTGTGTGTGGATTGTTCTTCCGACCGCTACAACCAAGGCAAGTAGATGCTACTTTGTTCATGATATTGTCCTACTATTTTGAATGTATTGCCTTGTATTTTGTAGATGCATGTGTAGGATGATACTATCGCTATGCTATGTCCTATTATGTGGTAGGGCTTTCCTTGTAGATGAACCACCATTGGTAGATGTGCTTAGCCATGCTATAATGTACGAGGGCTGGGTTACATCACTGAAAGTTGTTTCTAAATGTGTGGGTTTGCGAAAACTAAAACAACTTAATCAATGAATCTCCTGGGTGTGATGGGATTGATAAATTTTGGTGGTATCATTGCGGAAAGGCACCCATGTATCAAGAGAAAATGATTGGCTTCTCTATTCTGTAGCTTACGCGTACAACCATGTGCCAATAATGGAATAGGCGGTTGGTTGGACTTAGTAGGTTGTGGTAACTCGAACCCGCGTATCCAGAGATGTAGAATTTTGGTAGGTTGGACCGGTGCGCGTCGGGATTGGGGAGCTACTTCCCGAACAGTCTCTTCTTGGACTTCTCCCTATCATCACCCAAAATGAGAGTGATGGTACGAGCTGGGCTGGCCAAGTCACATGGGTAAAGTGTACTAACCCCTGCAGGGTGTATAATCTAATCGATTAGCCGTGTCCCCGGTTATGGACATCTGAGTTGCTTGATATTGATTCCATGACATGTTTCTCGCTCATTCTAATTTCATAATTGCTTTAATGTTGTCGGGTTAACTTAATTGGGATCTTTTCAAATAAAATCAAAAACTGTTTATAAAAGTAGGACAAAGGTGTTTGTAAATGCAAGCTACCCACAACTCCACTTGCCAAATATGCATGTAGATGTTAGCATTATTATCTCCTTTACTAGCTCTACTTGCCATACATTCCATGTATTGACCCTTCGGGGCTGCTACGTTTCATGTTGCAGGATATTCCGATTCTGAGTAATCGATATAGGCCACGGTACTCCACTCGGCACTTGTTCACTTGTGGGAAATTTGAAGAATGGAGGATTTGCTTTATTTATGTTGCTACCTGAACAATTTTGAGCTAGCCTTGAGCTAAGATTTTATTGTAATAATGGTACTCTGGATCTTCGTTATTTATGATACACGGATATTTTGCTATGTTATTCATCTTATTCTATTGTGGGCCAATGAACCGATCCAGGGATTGGCATGTCACATAGAAGCCACGGTCTTTTCAGAACCGTGGTGTTACAACTTAGGACACCCACCTCGAGCTCGTCATGACCAACATCGAGTTCGTTCGTGTCGTCTCTACATCGTGATGCCGTCAAATTTGCACTACTGCAACTGGGATGAAGAGCCTCCAGACTACGATATGCCAAATGTTTTTCCCCTAAGCTTCTTATCTCTTCCATGGCAGCGGGTTTTGCTAGGGTTCGATGGGAAAGATGACCAGGAGAGATGTAGTGCTATTTTTTGTTGTAACTAGTATGATTTGGGTGTTATTTGATGATGATAGCATTGGTACACCATTAAATTTGGTATTTTGCTATCATTCATGCCATGTACGTGCGGTATTCGGTAAACAATGTCGAGATCGCGATTTTTTTGTCAATTGGAACATGCTAGTGTGTGAAAGTAGTTTGTTTTCGTGCAAATTTTAGTTTCTCGTAACAAAGTCAAACATTTTAGTGATATTTTGGTGTGCACTCCTGTGTAGTATAAATTTGTGTTTATGTACGAATATAGAACAATGATTTGTGAATGTTTGGTTGAGTCTAAATTTTCGGTTTAGTTTATAATGTGTAGTTAATTCAGTGTTGCCATTTGTATGTGAACCAATGTTGCATTACTCATTACATTCCAACAGTATTTGATGCATGAGATAAGTCGAGGCATTTCACCATTTTAGTGGAGCACAATGGCTTCTTCTGTGGCTTGGGTTTAATTTGTCCTATGTCAGTTCATCACAAGGTTTTTTTGTCTACTGTAGTAGTACAACCTCTAGCACTTCCGTGGTTGATGAAATTCTCGGTATTCTAGGCTATGAGAGAGGTGGGAAGCTTCATATGTATTGGCTTTATTCAGGGAAGGGAATTTCTGATGGTTTAGTTGCCATTGACACCAATGATGATGCAGATAAAATGTTCAGAGCAAGCATGTACCATAAGACCCTTATTTTGATTTTAGATCATACAAATTTCCTAATGGGATTGATCTACGATGTCATCATTAGAGGAGGTCCAACATTGTGTTATTTCATTAATCCAACAAAGAATGCAACAATAGCTACCTATGATAATGGATATGCATCAAGTTCAACGCTTGTTTTCTTTAGCAGCTGCTTATGATCATGGAGCTCCAACATCACCGTACATTGAGTCAGATGATAGTGGCAGTGAGATTGTGACTTCTATGACAATGATTGTAATGCATATGATGGTGATGATGATTTGTATCTTCAAAACATTGACATATAAGTAAATTATCACAATGAGAAGGTAATCTTTGAGGAACGTGAATATGAAGATGCACTTGAAGATGATGACCTCAATTTGATTAAAGAAGTAAGAGAAAACTTGAAGTACAAGTTCAAGGCATTTGATCCAGTGATTGACATGGAAAAACCCATTGTTCAAGGTTGGGATGGCTTTTAGTGATGTGTAGGAGGTGATGAAAGCATTGGAAACATACATTGTGAAATGGGGGGGGGGGGTGTTGTGAGACCCTGGCGCATGGCTCAATAGGATTGATAGGAAACCCATACCAGCAAGTTGAAACTTCTTTTCCAGAAGCTCATTCGAAAATAACTCTAAGATTAAGTGATGACTCCTTGATGGCGCCAGAGAACTTGGTGCTTGATGTGGAGTCTTGTTGGGAACCCCAAGAGCAAGGTGTGAAGAGTACAACAGCAAGTCTTCCCTCAGTTGAGACCGAGGTTATCGAACCAGTAAAAGAGGATGGAAACTTCACACAGGTGTTGCAAGCAACGCGGAGACCTGCACAACACAAACTCAAGACTTTTCTCCAACGAATCAGTGAGGTTGTCAAGCTCACTGGTTTGCTGTAACAAAGGATTAAATGTATGGTGTGGAAGGTAATGGTTTGCAGCAAGTAAACAGGTAACAGTGGAAGATGTATCAATGATAAAGATTGGACCGAGGTCCATAGTTCACTAGAGGGGCTCTCCTTAGATAAACAACATGGCATGAAGGGTAAACAAATTACAGCGGGGCAATTGACAGGAACTGAGCAAGGCATAACAATGCAATTACTAGCCAAAAAGATCCTATGAGGTTGATTGAGCAATACAACAATATACATAGACCGTCATCCAACTACATCTATGACTAGAAGTCCACCTTCAGGTTATCATCCGAACCCCCTCCGGTATTAAGTTGCAAGCAACAGACAACTGCTTTAAGAAAAGTGTGTAAGGTAAACAGTCCACATGTTCCATGAACAAGAGACCGTTGTTTTCTCCCTAGTAGAAACAGCACATCTACAACCGAAGAGATTTCTGTCACTTCCCTTGGAAACTAGAGGCATGAACCCACTATCGAGCATAAATACCCCCTCTTGGAGTCACTAGCAACTACTTGGCCAAGATAACCACTAGCAACGGAGAGCATGCAAGATCACAAACAACACATACATGATAGAATCATAAAGATAAAACCATTAATCAAACCAACATAATAATCTCAATATCCATCGGATCCCCGCAAACACAACATGCATGATTACAAATAGATTAGATCTTGATCATGAACGAAGCTCACAAGATCTATACATGAAAGCACAAAGGAGGAGATACAACCATCTAGCTACTACATGGACCCATAGTCCAAGGTGGAACTACTCATGAATCATACCGGAGAGAAGGCCTTTGGGATGATCTCCCCTCCGGCAGGGTGCCGGGAAGAACTTTAGATCCCCCCAATCTAGGGACGATGGTGGCGGCGGCTACAAAAGGTTTCGTGGAATATTGATCAGGTACTCAGGGTTTCTGCATCGGGGGCTTCTTATAGGCGAAGGGGCGAGACCGAGAGGCGGCCAGGGCCACCAAACCCTAGCCAGGTGCGGGCCCACCTACTCCCGTGCCTGGGGTGGGTCTGGCCCCCCTAGACGGCCCCTCCGGCCCTCCTCTGGACTTCTTGTTCCCCACGGAAAGTAATTGACTTTGATGTTTGTCCCATCCAATTCCGAGAATATTTCTTTACTAACTTTTCTGAAACCAAAAACATCAAACAGGCATCTGGCACTGTTGCAACTTATTAATAGGTTAGTACCATAAAACATGTAAAAAGCACATCAAAGTGTAGACAAGTAAAGCAAAGTAGATACTAAACAAGCATGGAGCATCAAAAATTATAGATACATTTCCAATGTATCATTAAGCATGCTTGGCCTAGAGAAATTCTAGGATGGGTGACTGACCGGGAAGTGGTTACCGGGTGCACACAAGTGAGGACAAAATGCGCAAAAAAGACTAGTGTTGGTCTGTGGGGTTAGTCTAGAGATCCTATTGAGTTGCCAGAAGTGACAGCCGTCGGTCCGAAGTGACGGGGGGTGTTACAAGTGGTATCAGAGCTGACCCTCGCGATTACATGGGCGTGGGCGGGTGCGGTGACCCAGCATACCACTACATGATGTAGTATATTATAGTCGTTGACATAACACCAATGAAACACCGTTCACTAGTATTACATCCCTCAGAATGGCACAACAGAAACACAGCGGGTCCAATACATGGCTAAAGGTTACAACTCACTCTTTACACAAGATCCAGAGAACACTCTAGGTTAAAGAGAGAGAAAGAACTTCTTACGGAGAAGAATCAAAGATAAACAACACAAAAACTATTATACCATTAAAACTAGTATTTTAACTAAGGGATTGGCATTGCTGCTATTGCAATACACTACAGAATTAGGTTCTTTGGCTAGAGATTATATTCTCATCTAATCAGTAACTTCGTCTTCACTTGAGTTGATGTAGATGTTGACTTCCTTGACTTCATTGAAGATATTTAGCTTTGGATGATGAGTCCTAGAGCATATCTTGATGTAGATGTTGTCTAACCTGGCTTCAGAATCTAGCAAGGGTTAAGAAGATACTTTGAGTACGAGCGTACTCAGCAAATTCACTATATAAGGAGTGTTTGATGCACTATAACTACAGCCACAGACCGTAGGTCGTAGGCAATGCAAGTTTTCATAAACATTTCTTCAAAGGTTCCTTTTATTCTGAAAAGTTATGTCTGTTAGTCTTCACGGGTTTACCAGAACTTTCATGGAGTTCATTTCCCGCAGCGTTCGCAGCTCCTTCCCGGAACAGGGAGTAACACGTTACAGTTCTTACACTCTGCAGAGGTGTGTCACTTTATCCATGAGAGATCAACTCTTTGTTGCACAACCGGTGAAAGAACATTTCTTAATCCCTAGTGTTTTGTGTGTTAGATAACAATATCAAGGATTATTTAATGTGTATTGAAGTGTTACAGCTCTCTCTAAGGAAAAAGTATCTGCCTTTAGGGGGCGGATAATCCGCCCCTCCCTCTTCCCAAATAGGTGCAAGCCTTAGAAGGGGGGCGGAGTTTTGGCCGGATTTCCGGCCTCGCCGGATAATCCACCCCTCAAGGGGGCCGGATAATCCGCCCCTCCTACTCTCGCCCAAGGCGCAAGCCATAGAGAGGGGGCGGAGTTTTGGCCAGACTTTTCGGCGTGGCCGGATAATCCGCCCAAGGAGGGGGCCGGATTATCCGCCCCTCCCAAGATCTTCATCAAGTGCGCAGGCGCCAGCCCCAGAGATGGGGCAGACTTTCTCCCAGAGTATCCGCCCTTGGGGCGGAGTTTTCCCAGGGGGCGGATAACCCGTCCCAAGTAGGGGGCGGATAATCCGCCCCCAAAGTTGCTCAACGGCCAGATCTGGGCAGGGGGTATTTAAGCCTGCCTTCCCCCTCCTGCCAGATCTCTTGATTCATTCGAAAAAGACAAGATCTGATTTGCAACCTTCATCCAAGAGAGCTCCACCAAAGGCCCCGTCCCTTGGGGAATCGAAGGAGGAGAACTCGATCTTCATCATCAGCAATCCAGCACTTCATCTCCTCTCCATTCATTTGGAGAATCACCGATCTAGTATTTTTGCAAATACCTAGATCCTTGTTTTGTTTATATTGATAAACCTTGTTCTTGTGACAGCTTGTTGTCATCTCGGGAGCCCCCAATTCAGTTGTGGGTGTGTGCCCCGGTAGCGTTGTAAAAGGCACCGGTTCCCGCCTTGAAGGGATCCAATAGTGGAGAAGGTGGATCAGGCCTCTCGTGGCAAGATCCATCGGAGAATAGGGTGAGGCCTATTGTGGCGTGGTGGTCTTAGAACCGTCCACCCCTCCAACGCAGATGTACTTCCCTTTATAAGGAAGGAACTACGGTAAAACAAATCTCTGTGTCTCCGCGTGCTCCACTACGTTTCCTTCGCTCCTCTCTTTACGTGCTTAGTAGCTAGGGTTGCATATAGGGAAATTCTCGTAGTTACATATCTAGAGAATTTACTTTGTGTCAAGCCTAAAATTGAAAAAGTATTAAAAATTGATTAGCACCTATTCACCCCCCTCTAGGTGCCCATACGATCCATTTCAATTGGTATCAGAGCCCCGACTCTTATTTCGGGCTTACCCGCCTAAGAGAAGTATGGGTTCCAAGGTAGATGGGAGTGATGCTCCGGATGTAGTCACCATGAACGATCTCAAGACGTTGGAAACAACCTTGGTGAGTTCAATGGAGGCTAAGATGGAAGAGATGTGTCAATTTATAATGCGTCTCTCCACATCCACAGCATCACCTCCATCTAATTCTGAGGCTACCACTCCACAATCCAAGGAAACGGGTAAAACCGATTCCAAAGAGAACGAAGTGGTTGGTGATGACACTAGCAAGAGCTCCTCCTCTAAAAAGTATAGTGGTAAGGATGGATACAATGAGGTTTCTCATGTGTATTCTCCTGATCCACCTATCCCTCACCCACATATACATAATAGTGGTGATCCACCCAAACTTTCTGCATCTACTTTTACTCAATGGCAATTTTTGATGAAGTCTCATGTGTGCAGTTCCTCCATTGAGTTGTGGAAAATCATAGAAAATGGTCTTCATGTTGGAAACCCCAACAATCTCACAAGAAGAGAAGTTGTCGATAGCCAACTCAACGCTACAACTCTACACATGATACAGCTTGGTGTGGGTGACAAAGACATGCCACACGTTCAGCATCTTAGCACAACTAAGGAAGCTTGGGATGCCCTCACCGATCTCTTCATCGGAAATGAAAGTATGAGAAGGAATAGATATGATGCTTTGAGCAACGAAGCTGAAGGATTCTATATGTTGGATGGAGAAGACCACGAGGATGTGTATAGGAGACTCAAGGCAATAGACACAACCTTCAGAAACCATGGTGCAGCTCATGTTGATGATGCATGGATCAAGCGCAAGTATGCCAGTGCTCTTATGCCATTTGAGCCCACAGATTTGAAAAGTCTCCAAGGTAGGCACAACTATCACCTCATGACATCCAATGAGGTAATGCAAGAAATGGCCGCTTTCAAAGTGACTGCCAAGAATGCCGAAGATGCTCGTGCTCGAGCTATGGGGATGCAAAAGGGGGTCAACATGGCCTTGAAGACTAGTGTGATTGAGCATGATGAATATGCCATAGAAGGTCTGGACTGTCCCGAGGATATAAAAAGGATCCACGGACAATACTTGGCTCTTTATGCTAGAAACTTTTGGAAAGATCCAGCCAAGGCTAAAGCTGAACTAGAACGCAAGTGTGGAGCCTATGGGAAAAGAAAATGGTCCCAAGCTGAGAACATGTTTCAACTGTGGTGACCGGCTGCACTTTGTAGATGAGTGTCCATATCAAAGTAGGTAAGATAATGGAGGAAGACTTATTTTCAAAGACAAGTCAAAGGCTCCACGCAAGAAACAGTTTATAAAGAAGAATGCTCCCTTCAAGAAGCAACCAAAGATTGTTCTAGTGGCTCAAGAAGAATATTCTTCGAGAAGTGAAGATGAGGATGAGGACGATAGCTCTCAAGAGGTGGCTGCTATAGCCACCACATCTACATCAACATCTATTTTCGACTCTTCGAACGAAAACATCATCAACAAGAATGCTACTTGTCTCATAGCAAGAAGCTCCTAGGTAACGACTTCTAACTCTTCTTTTCCTAAGGCTATGATTGACATAGATGATCCTACTAGTCTTAAGGTTAAAGAAGATATTATTGCTTTGGATTACTTCTACACTAACTTGCAAGGTGAGCACAAAATACGTTTTGAAGCTCTTATGGATCAGCTGGCCCAAAACGAAGCTCTCCTCAAAGAAAAGGGCAGAATTGAAAGGGAGGATGCATTGGAAATTGCATCCTTAAAAAATGCTCTTGAGGAAGAAGAAGAAGCTCGGGTCTCTCTTGAAGAGAGGCTTGAGTCCATTGAAGAGTCACATGAAGAAATTGTGGCTAAACTTGTTAAGGAACGTGACAATGCAGTCACCAAAGCAAATAAGTTAAAGAAGGAAAATATTGACTTTGGGGCTGCTCATGATAGACTCTCCAAGGAATTGGAGAAACTTGACAATGCTCACAAGGCGTTGAAAAACGATTTCTCCATCCTTAGTGAGTCACATGATCAGCTCCAAAGTCGATTGGCCAAATATGATGTTCCTAGCTCATCCAATTCAACATATAGTCACAAGGAGAATGCTAGTGTGAAAAAATAAGTGGTAAAGGACATCACTCCCAAGGATAAGGGTGTTCTTGATGAATTTATTGGCAAGCAAAGGTCAAATCATGGTAAAGAGGGACTTGGGTATGTCACCAAGTCCAAGAAAAAGAAAAACAAGAAGAACAAGACCAAGAATGTGCAATCAAAGACAAGCATTGCTGGGAAGAATGTCACAAAAGACAAGACTAACAATATTGGTTTTGCAGGGTCTCACAATCCAAAATATGAACTCTTTTGTGATGATTATGGCGATGTTTATGCTTATTATGTCGGTCCCTTTGATGAATATATTGCTTGGTCTATTTGGGTTCCAAAGACCCTTGTTACTAACATGAAAGGACCCATTGAAAAATGGGTACCCAAAACCAAGAAGTAATTCTCTTGCAGGGCTATGCTTCCGGTGGGTCGAAATGGGTGCTGGATAGTGGATGCACTAGTCATATGATCGGAAGCAAGGAGATCATCACGGAGATGCGGCCAAATCATGATGATATTACAGTCTCCTACGGTGATAAGTTAAATCTCAGGTATTGGGTCTTGACAAGGTTGTGGTTGCCCACGATATCTCTCTCGTGGATGTCATGCTTGTTGAGACCCTCGGTTACAACCTTCTTTCTGTTCGTGCCCTTGGCAAGATGGGTTTTGCTGTTTTTATCGATGATGATTTGGTGGTACTCTTGTGGAGCAAGTCTCTAAAGGTCGCTTTCGTTGGGTACGTCGAAAATGACCTGTATGTGGTGGAATTTTTAGGGAAAACCACTTCGGCTCCGATGTGTCTATTCGGAAAGGCCGATGTGGGCTGGTTATGGCATCGCCGTTTAGCCCATGTCAACATGAGAACTTTGCAAAGTCTCCACAAGGGTGGCCACATCCTTGGACTAAAAGACAATGTCTCCTTTGCCAAAGATCGTGTTTGCAGGGCTTGTGTTGAAGGCAAAATGCATGACTCTCCCCACAAGAGGAAGACTATTGTGTCGTCAAAGAGGATCTTGGAATTACTTCATGTGGATTTATTTGGTCCTCTTTCGCATGCAAGTCTTGGTGGGAAGAAATATTGTTTGGTCATTGTCGATGATTACTCAAGATATACATGGGTCTATTTCTTCAAGCTAAAGAGTGAGACTCAACAAACAGTCATTGACTTTGCCAATGAAGTTCAACATCAACATAATGTTCCTATCTTGGCAATAAGAAGTGACAACGGCTCCGAATTCAAAAACTACACTTTGAATGAGTTTCTAAGCGAAGAGGGGATTAGACATCAATATTCCGCTGCGTACACCCCTCAACAAAATGGTGTAGCCGAGAGGAAGAATCGGACTTTGATGGATATGGCAAGATCAATGTTGGCTGAATTCAAGTCTCCTTATAATTTTTGGGCTGAAGCCATATCCACTGCTTGTCACTCATCAAACCGGCTCTACCTCCAAAAGATTTTGGACAAGACTCCTTATGAAATACTTACCGGTAACAAGCCCAACATCTCATACTTCAGAGTATTCGGGTGTAAGTGTTTCTTTCTTATTAAAGGTGTCTGCTTGTCTAAATTTGAGTCCAAGGCTTTAGAAGGTATTTTTGTTGGTTACGGTGCCGAATCCCACACTTATAGAGTCTACAACAAGCTCACTGGGATTGTTGTAGAATCTTGTAGTGTGGAGTTCGATGAAAATAACGGCTCCTTTGTAGGGCAAGTTGATGTTTGTGATGCATATGTTGAAATACCCCAAGATTCCATAAGAAGAATGGGCGTGGGATTTTTCCACCCCATTGAGGAACCCCTTGTGGCGGATCGGGAAGGACAATGCTCCACTCAAGTGGAGCCCTCATCTTCACAAGATCAACAAGCTCCCACTGTTAGAGAAAACTCTGCACCGACACCGCAACCTGCTGAAGATCATTAGTCTCCTGGACGAGATGGTAGTCCCAGGCTGGACTATCTGCCCCCTCCAAGGGGCGGACAATCCTCCCCTGGCACTCCAACTTGTTCTAGGGGATCCGAAAAAGAAGACAACAGACAAGAAGTTCCCAGGCCGGATTCTTCGGCCCCCGAGGGCGGATTATCCGGCTCTGGTTGTTGGAGATATGCCCAAGAGGCAATAATAAAGTAGGTTATTATCATATCTTCATACTTATGATAAATGTTTACATTCATGCTATAATAGTATTAACAAGGAAACCATTAATACTTGTGTGATTTGTAAACTTAATTTGAAGTCCCTAGTATAGCCTCTATACTTCACTAGCTTGTTGGTTGATTGATGATTGTGGTTTCCATATCATGAACATTGAGATGTTATCAACAACAAGATCATATCGTTAGGAGAATGATATGGTGGACATACTCCTATAGACAAGCGTAGCATAAAGATCAAGTCATTTCAATAGTTCAATTGCTATATGCTTTCTGATACATAGTAACCTAATTCCTTCGACCATGAGATCATGCATATCACCTTTACTGGATGGATGCTTTGATGTCATCAAACACCACACCGTAACAGGGTGGCTATAAAGGTGGCATTGAGTGTTCGGAAAGTATTGGTTGAAACACATGGATCAAGAGTGGGATTTGTCCATCCATATGACGGATAGATATTCTCTGGGCCCTCTCGGTGAAATGTCATCCAATTAGCTTGCAAGCATGTGACTGGCTCACAAGGGATCACATATCACGGGAACGAGAAAAGAGTACTTATCAGTAACGAGGTTGAACTAGGTATGCAGAGATACCGACGATCATAACCTCGGATAAGTAACATATCGTGAGACAAAGGGAAATTGGTATCGTATGTAAGTGGTTCATTCGATCGCAAAGTAATCGTAGAAATATGTGGGAGCCATATGAATTTCCAGATTCCTCTATTGGTTATTGATCGGAGAAGTGTCTCGATCATGTCCGCATAATTCACGAACCGTAGGGAGACACACTTAAGGATTCGACGTTGTTTGAGTAGTTATGGTATTATGAGAAAGAGACCGAATGTTGTTCGGAGTCTCGGATGGGATCCGGATAAAACGAGGAGAACCTGAAACGTCCGGAGAATAAGATTAATATAAGGAAAGTCCTGTTTGAGTTGGGGAATGGTTCCGTGTTTTCATCGAACATTCTAGAAGGTCCCGAATGTCCCAAGACCGGGGAAGGTTACATGAATGTGTCATTACATATTGGAATGATTGCATCATGTACTAGGTGTTCTTGCTGTCCAAAATAAAGGGTTTATTTAAATCCTAAATTGAAAAGTCAAACGGCTAGTTTGAAAGTCAAACGGCAATTTTGGGAAGTGGGAAGAGAGGAGGATTGGTGGAGGCCGAATTGGAGGAGGGTTCCTCCCTTGGCCGGCGCCCCACCAAGCCGACTTGGGGAGGGACTCTCCTCCCCTTGGCCGGCCCTCCCACCTATATAAGGAGGGGCAGGGCTCCCTCCTAGCACACACAAAGTTCCTATCCTCTAAAC
Organism: Avena insularis; assembly: GCA_023614405.1. Lineage (NCBI taxonomy): Eukaryota > Viridiplantae > Streptophyta > Magnoliopsida > Poales > Poaceae > Avena > Avena insularis. Next base: position 58,089,847 of record CM042693.1, on the reverse strand, counting down.
TAAACCCTAGACCTAAACCCCGGTTTAGAGCTATTTCGGTTTAGAGCCTTCTAATTGGTTTAGAGCCTTCTAATTGGTGTGTCTAATTACTAGACCACTAATAGCCTCTCTCATAAGCTCCACCATACTAAGACCGCTTAAGGCGAAGCCTCAAGGATCTCCCTCTACTTCCTGTACCACGCCAGTTGTCGCGGAATCGCGAGGAGAGTGCTACAACCTCCGCTGCCTTTGGAACAAGGAGAGGAAGGTCTTCGCGAAAATTTAACGCAGGACCGATCATGGAGCGCTTGCTGAACGTATACCGAAGGATCGTCTACACGATCTTGAGATCGGAAAGAGTACGACTACATCACCCACGAGAATCGGCTCTCGTTAACCGCTTTGGAATCTTCGAGGGTGAGTTCCTCTATCGACTCGTTGCTACAATCTAGTAGATAGATCTTGGCTTGTTTGTTTGTATGCGATAGAAAATTTTTGTTTTCCATGCTACTTAACCCCTACAAAGGGTATCGAGCCGTGTCTATATGTAGATCTGTTGCAGAAGTAGAACACAATGGTCATTGTGGGCGTTGATGCTTTTATTGTAGATTGCTTTTGTGTACTTTGCATCTTGCGGTATGTTGGGATGAAGCGGCCGGCTAACCTTACATGACATCGCTCATGAGACTTGCTCCACGCTGACATGCAACTTGTATTGCATAAGTGGCTTTATGGTGCCTGCTTTCTCCTAGCATAGTAAAGATTCAATTTACAACGGTGATCAACAATGCTAGTATCAATGTTGTGGTTCTTGTTCGTAGTTAGAACGACACTTATTGAAAGCCCCAAACCACGTAAAATATGCAAAGAAAGTAGAGGCGTCTAACTTTGTTTTGCAGGGTGTGCGATGATGTGATATGGCCATGATTGTGATTATATTTGATGTATGCAATGTTCCTTATTGTAAGTTGGCAACCGCAGGAGCCATATGGTTGTCTTTAATTTACATTAAGACCTGCGTGTCTATTCAAAATAGTTGTAATAGTTGAAGCTGGTGGACTACAACCATGAAGAAGCCGCCATTGACCTTGATGCTATGCCGGTGATGATGGAGATCATGTTCGTGCTTGAAGATGGAGATCGAAGCACAAAGAAGAAAGGCCATATCATATCACATATTATGAATTGCATGTGATGTTAATCCTTTATGCATCTTGTATTGCTTAGTAGACACGGTAGCATTATAAGATGATCCTCATGCACATAAATTTCAAGTTCTAAAGTGTTCACCCTTAGTATGCACCGCCAAAGCTTGTCGCTCAAGCACCACGTGATGATCGGGTGTCTTTGATTCCTGGTGAATACAACGTAAGCAAGCCAGATTTGCTTATGCGGTAGCTAAGGTTTGATCTTGACGAGCCTAGCATGTACGCATACATGGTCTCGTGAACACGGATTACCGAAAGGTAGAGCATGAGTCATATAGTAGATATGATGAACATGTTGATTGTTCGCCATTGAAACTATATCAACTCTCGTGATGATCGGTTTTGATGTGGTGGATTTGGTTCATGTGATCACTAAAACAATGTGAGGGATGTTGTTTTGAGTGGGAGTTCACCTAGATTAATTTAATTATTAATTAGAACTCTATTTATCATAAACTAAATCAAAGTGAATTTGCATAGTTGTTGTAGTCATTGGCATCCGTTTACCACCTTGCGCTTAGTTATAATTGAGATGATAGAACTATAGAATTCTGGTTAGTTACTTTACGAACTGGTATCGTATTGTTTTGAAGTGTTAATCTAAAGTTTAAAAGTCCTATTGCAAACTTTCAAGAATTTCCTACTCCATAAAGTTTAATAATTAGTATTAAAACAAGAGTGACAATTCCAAGTGTTAGTGTTTGAGTATCATGTTTGTCTCCATGATTCTTGATATTCAAAGGATTGTCTTAATATCAAGGTTATCTAGGATCTGAAAGAGTTGTTTCAGAAACCATGATGTGTGGAAGATATTGTGATATCTGAAATGAAGTTTTGGTTACAACATGATAGAGTATAATATGGCAAAGTTCATGTTCTCATATTTTGATGAGAATTTGCAAAAGGTTGGAGACACTAGTTGTCCTAATCTTCCAAAAGGTTTTGGAGAGCAACATTATACTCGTGATTCACCGTTATAAGCTAAAAGTAGCTTGGTCATGGACGATTCCATGATGAAGGTGAATATTTGATGTAGGTAAAATGTTTACTACACCAAGAGATTACTAAAGAAAGGAATTTGAAAGAACACCAAATATTTGATAATGGTGATCTACTTCAAAGTGCAAGTTCAAAGACATTGGTATTTAACTATACACGCTTTGGACTATGTGTCATATGTATGACTCCACTATTGATGTTGATAGATTCTTTCAAACAGAAAAGGAAATACTGAAAGAGAATCTCATAAGTATATGGCAAAAGAAAAGACTAGAATTGTTCAGTTTAAGTATATAGATGATATTCGTGTTATGGCTATATTCTTTGCTTATTAAACAATGTGGTTCTTAAGTATTTGATACTGAATTTGTTGGTGTGAATCGTCATACGAAACAACACAATTCATGAACTACAATGGCCTAAGTAACTAGCAAAAGAATATGTGATGATGTTCATCGAAAACAAATAAAGGGTTATTGTGTTGCTCGTTAAACATCAAAGCTTGCCTTCAGGATTTGTTTTATCAGGTATTATGAGAACAAAAGGGTTGTTCAAATAATTGCCGTAATCCATAAAAGATGGATGATTCACAAATCTCGTTGGAGAAATCACATCCATAAAACTAGTGCTAAAATTGTCGAAAGACAAATTGATTGAAAGATCACTTAGGAAGTGACATCGCCGTTTAAATTATATTGGAAAGATAACATGAAGAAACTCCATGTGGATGGAATTTTGGAGTCTTTGATTTTGATCAAATGACGTTTGTGAAACTTTCCTAGAGATAATTAAAACTTCGTTCATAGGCCAAAAGGGAACGAAAGACTAGCTTATTGGAACTTGTGCATATTGTTGTACGAACTCCATTATGTGTAGTCAAAGAGCGATGGATTTCAACTTCATATGCTTTCTCCGAAAATTTGAGTGAATATGTGAATATTTACTTAATAAGGATGAAGTGTGAAATATTTGAAAAGTTCGAAAGATTTTCAAGATGAAGTGCAAAATCATTGTAACAAGAATATGAATAGTTTATGATAAGATCATAAAGGAAGATATTTGAATTACAAGTTTAGCATAATACCTAAGATTTAAGGAATCGTTCTGTGGATTTGCATTTCCTGAAACACCATAAGAGTATGGAGCATTCGAGATATGTAATTAAACCTTGTTTGACATGGTAAGATCAAAGGTATAATTCATAAAACTGCCATTATATTTTAAAGATTAAAAGCTTTAGAGATTACCGTTTTCCACTAAAAGAGCTCCATCATAATCCGCTGAAATGACACCATATAAGGTTATGGTTTGGGATAAAACCCAAGTAGTCCTTTCTTAAACATTGGTATGTCAGCATAAGAAAGATGTTTGCAACCAAAGTCGGATAAACCTGTCTTTGTATTATCATTAAGTATTCCTCCATAAACACCGGAAACAAAAGTGTTTGTCGCTTAGAACGTCAAGTTTCTTTGAGAAGGAATTTTTCGTGAAAAGTTAAGTGGGAGGACAATAGAACTTTGATAAGGTTAAAAGAACCTTAGCTATATGTGCAAAGTTGCGCAAGACCGAAAAAGTGTTCGGAGGAAGAATAATGCTCATGGCTCACGTGCCTCAAAGGTTATGGTCACGGAGGTCTAAGTTTCTATTGAAACAAGTAGGTCGGATGAACAATCAAATACCAAGATTTGAGGGTTGAATCATTATTTGAGAATAATGAACCTACTACATGCAAAGAAACGATGATGGGCCCTGACTCAAATGGCTTGAAGCCATATAATCCATGATAGTTCCATACACGAGAAATCAAGTTTTGAACTTGAAAGACCCTCGAAAAGGTGTAAGACCTTACAGTTGTGTTTGGATCTATAAAGAAGTAGACATGGATGTTTCACATCTATGAAATAGTCGACATGTTGGGAAAGAGTTCACAACAATGTTCAAAGGTTGTATATGACAAGATTTGATCTTTCATAGCGATTTTAGTCTAGACGGATTAATGTAGCAACCACTACATATAATTTGTTATGTAGTAGTAGAATAAACAAAACAAGTTCTTCTAATAGAATGGTTACCTAGGACGTGTGCATGACACGGTCCAAAGGGTTTTGTTAATTCAAAGGATGCTAAAAGCATATGCAAACTTCAATGGTTGAAGTAAGCATAGCGGAGTTGGAATCTTCACTATGATGAAACTATTAAAAGAGTTTAATTTCATCGGAGACAATGAAGATGCTTGCATTTGCAAGAAATTAAGTGGGAGCGCTAAGACATATTTCTAATACATTATGTGGAGGACATATTGTTGATTAGAAATGATGTATATCTTATTAACACATATTAAGAATTTCATCCCGATGAAAGACTTAGGCAAAACCCAAATATTTGGCATCAATAGATGCTAATATGGTTGTGCCAAAAGTACATAGACAAGATATTGAATGAGTTCAATATAGAAACTACAAGAAAGGTTCTTGTCGCACAGAAAGGATTGAATGAGTTCAATATTGATGATATATTCAAGTGTATTGACATTTGGTAAGTGAAACAAAGATTCGAGTATAGATTGATACTTGATGTATGAAATCACAAAGAGTATTTATATCAATCATACTGTGATATGTACAAATCCAGATATGTCCTATGCTCTAAAATGTTGTGAGCATATACCAGAATGATTTGTAAGATGATCATTGGACAATAGTAAGGATATTCTTATGATCTTTTGGAAGAACTAAGAGTATATTATTTGTAGAAGTGACAAATAGATGGTTAGTTCATTGTAAAAGTACTACATTGATACTAGTTTTGTCACAAAGTACAAATTTAGTTTATCTCAATCTAAACTAAGGGTGGCACAATATAATGGAAAGTGAGTTCCATAATGGATTTGGATGAATTCCAAAGTTAAGACATTGTGACAGATACTACAACAAAAGGCTAAGTATATGACTGCTATTATAGCAGCAAAAGAGGGCATTTGTGTCAAGTAGTTTGTTATCAAACTAGGTGTAGTTCACAGCGGGATAATACTATGAAGATATATTGTGCGACAATATTATCAACATGTTTTAACCCCAAAGAACTAAAGGTCACACCGAAAAACCAAATCATACAAAGCCATCTCATTAGAGAATGAGTGATGCGTAGAGACGCAAAGACATGCAATTACACACGGACCTGGAAGTGTCAGATCCGGAGATCAGTTAACCACTAGCAATCGTGTACATACAACACCGTAAAGCCATAGGTGTTGAAAACACAAAGGTTTGAAACTAGATTATTGACTCTAGTGCAAGTGGGAGACTGTTGGAGATATGCCCAAGAGGCAATAATAAAGTAGGTTATTATCATATCTTCATACTTATGATAAATGTTTACATTCATGCTATAATAGTATTAACAAGGAAACCATTAATACTTGTGTGATTTGTAAACTTAATTTGAAGTCCCTAGTATAGCCTCTATACTTCACTAGCTTGTTGGTTGATTGATGATTGTGGTTTCCATATCATGAACATTGAGATGTTATCAACAACAAGATCATATCGTTAGGAGAATGATATGGTGGACATACTCCTATAGACAAGCGTAGCATAAAGATCAAGTCATTTCAATAGTTCAATTGCTATATGCTTTCTGATACATAGTAACCTAATTCCTTCGACCATGAGATCATGCATATCACCTTTACTGGATGGATGCTTTGATGTCATCAAACACCACACCGTAATGTGGTGGCTATAAAGGTGGCATTGAGTGTTCGGAAAGTATTGGTTGAAACACATGGATCAAGAGTGGGATTTGTCCATCCATATGACGATAGATATTCTCTGGCCTCTCGGTGAAATGTCATCCAATTAGCTTGCAAGCATGTGACTGGCTCACAAGGGATCACATATCACGTTAACGAGAAAAGTGTACTTATCAGTAACGAGGTTGAACTAGGTATGCAGAGATACCGACGATCATAACCTCGGATAAGTAACATATCGTGAGACAAAGGGAAATTGGTATCGTATGTAAGTGGTTCATTCGATCGCAAAAGTAATCGTAGAAATATGTGGGAGCCATATGAATTTCCAGATTCCTCTATTGGTTATTGATCGGAGAAGTGTCTCGATCATGTCCGCATAATTCACGAACCGTAGGGAGACACACTTAAGGATTCGACGTTGTTTGAGTAGTTATGGTATTATGAGAACGAGACCGAATGTTGTTCGAGTCTCGGATGGGATCCGGATATCACGAGGAGATCCGGAATGGTCCGGAGAATAAGATTCATATAAGGAAAGTCCTGTTTGAGTTGGGGAATGGTTCGGTGTTTTCATCGGGAACATTCTAGAAGGTCCCTAATGTCCCAAGACTGGGGGAAGGGTACATGAATGTGTCATTACATATTGGAATGATTGCATCATGTACTAGGTGTTCTTGCTGTCCAAAATAAAGGGTTTATTTAAATCCTAAATTGAAAAGTCAAACGGCTAGTTTGAAAGTCAAACGGCAATTTTGGGAAGTGGGAAGAGAGGAGGATTGGTGGAGGCCGAATTGGAGGAGGGTTCCTCCTTGGCCGGGCGCCCACCAAGCCGACTTGGGGAGGGACTCTCCTCCCCTTGGCCGGCCCTCCCACCTATATAAGGAGGGGCAGGGCTCCCTCCTAGCACACACAAAGTTCCTATCCTCTAAACTAAACCCTAGACCTAAACCCCGGTTTAGAGCTATTTCGGTTTAGAGCCTTCTAATTGGTTTAGAGCCTTCTAATTGGTGTGTCTGATTACTAGACCACTAATAGCCTCTCTCATAAGCTCCACCATACTGTGACCGGCTTAAGGCGAAGCCTCGGGATCTCCCCTCTACTTCCGTACCACGCCAGTCTTGCCGAATCGCGAGGAGAGTGCTACAACCTCTGGCCTTTGGAACAAGGGAGAGGAAGGTCTTCGCCGAAAATCGAACGCAGGACCGATCATGGAGCGCTGCTGGAACGTGGCCTGAAGGATCGTCACACGATCTTGAGATCGGAAAGAGTACGACTACATCACCCACGAATCGCTCTCGTTAACCGCTGGAATCTTCGAGGGTGAGTTCCTCTATCGACTCGCTGCTACAATCTAGTAGATAGATCTTGGCTTGTTTGTTTGTATGCGATAGAAATTTTTTGTTTTCCATGCTACGAACCCCACAAGGGTATCGAGCCGTGTCTATATGTAGATCTGTTGACGAGTAGAACACAATGGTCATTGTGGGCGTTGATGCTTTATTGTAGATTGCTTTTTGTGTACTTTGCATCTTGCGGTATGTTGGGATGAAGCGGCGGCTAACCTTACATGACATCGTTCATGAGACTTGCTCCACGCTTGACATGCAACTTGTATTGCATAAGTGGCTTTATGGTGCCTGTTTCTCCTAGCATAGTAAAGATTCAATTTACAACGGGTGATCAACAATGCTAGTATCAATGTTGTGGTTCTTGTTCGTAAGTTAGAACGACACTTATTGAAAGCCCCAAACCACGTAAAATATGCAAAGAAAGTAGAGGCGCCTAACTTTGTTTTGCGAGTGCAAAGTGATGTGATATGGCCATGATTGTGATTATATTTGATGTATGCAATGTTCCTTATTGTAAGTTGGCAACCGGCAGGAGCCATATGGTTGTCTTTAATTTCTGTTAAGACCCGCGTGTCTATTCAAAATAGTTGTAATAGTTGAAGCTGGTGGACGACAACCATGAAGAAGCGTCATTGACCTTGATGCTATGCCGGTGATGATGGAGATCATGTTCGTGCTTGAAGATGGAGATCGGAAGCACAAAGAAGAAAGGCCATATCATATCACATATTATGAATTGCATGTGATGTTAATCCTTTATGCATCTTGTATTGCTTAGTAGACGACGGTAGCATTATAAGATGATCCCTCATGCACATAAATTTCAAGTTCTAAAGTGTTCACCCTTAGTATGCACCGTTGCCAAAGCTTGCTGTTTCGAAGCACCACGTGATGATCGGGTGTCTTTGATTCCATGGTGAATACAACGTAAGCAAGCCAGATTTGCTTATGCGGTAGCTAAGGTTTGATCTTGACGAGCCTAGCATGTACAGACATGGTCTCAGGAACACGGATTACCGAAAGGTAGAGCATGAGTCATATAGTAGATATGATGAACATGTTGATTGTTCGCCATTGAAACTATATCAACTCTCGTGATGATCGGTTTTGATGTGGTGGATTTGGTTCATGTGATCACTAAAACAATGTGAGGGATGTTGTTTTGAGTGGGAGTTCACCTAGATTAATTTAATTATTAATTAGAACTCTATTTATCATAAACTAAATCAAAGTGAATTTGCATAGTTGTTGTAGTCATTGGCATCCGTTTACCACCTTGCGCTTAGTTATAATTGAGATGATAGAACTATAGAATTCTGGTTAGTTACTTTACGAACTGGTATCGTATTGTTTTGAAGTGTTAATCTAAAGTTTAAAAGTCCTATTGCAAACTTTCGGTAATTTCCTTACTCCATAAAGTTTAATAATTAGTATTAAAACAAGAGTGACAATTCCAAGTGTTAGTGTTTGAGTATCATGTTTGTCTCCATGATTCTTGATATTCAAAGGATTGTCTTAATATCAAGGTTATCTAGGATCTGAAAGAGTTGTTTCAGAAACCATGATGTGTGGAAGATATTGTGATATCTGAAATGAAGTTTTGGTTACAACATGATAGAGTATAATATGGCAAAGTTCATGTTCTCATATTTTGATGAGAATTTGCAAAAGGTTGGAGACACTAGTTGTCCTAATCTTCCAAAAGGTTTTGGAGAGCAACATTATACTTGTGATTCACCGTTATAAGCTGAAAGTAGCTTGGTCATGGACGATTCCATGATGAAGGTGAATATTTGATGTAGGTAAAATGTTTACTACACCAAGAGATTACTAAAGAAAGGAATTTGAAAGAACACCAAATATTTGATAATGGTGATCTACTTCAAAGTGCAAGTTCAAAGACATTGGTATTTAACTATACACGCTTTGGACTATGTGTCATATGTATGACTCCACTATTGATGTTGATAGATTCTTTCAAATGTAAAAGGAAATCTTGAAAGAGAATCTCATAAGTATATGGCAGAAAAGAAAAGACTAGAATTGTTCAGTTTAAGTATATAGATGATATACGTGTTATGGCTATATTCTTTGCTTATTAAACAATGTGGTTCTTAAGTATTTGATACTGAATTTGTTGGTGTGAATCGTCATACGAAACAACACAATTCATGAACTACAATGGCCTAAGTAACTAGCAAAAGAATATGTGATGATGTTCATCGAAAACAAATAAAGGGTTATTGTGTTGCTCGTTAAACATCAAAGCTTGCCTCAGGATTTGTTTTATCGGTATTATGAGAACAAAAGGGTTGTTCAAATAATTGCCGTAATCCATAAAAGATGGATGATTCACAAATCTCGTTGGAGAAATCACATCCATAAAACTAGTGCTAAAATTGTCGAAAGACAAATTGATTGAAAGATCACTTAGGAAGTGACATCGCCGTTTAAATTATATTGGAAAGATAACATGAAGAAACTCCATGTGGATGGAATTTTGGAGTCTTTTGATTTTTGATCAAATGACGTTTGTGAAACTTTCCTAGAGATAATTAAAACTTCGTTCATAGGCCAAAAGGGAACGAAAGACTAGCTTATTGGAACTTGTGCATATTGTTGTACGAACTCCATTATGTGTAGTCAAAGAGCGATGGATTTCAACTTCATATGCTTTCTCCGAAAATTTGAGTGAATATGTGAATATTTACTTAATAAGGATGAAGTGTGAAATATTTGAAAAGTTCGAAAGATTTTCAAGATGAAGTGCAAAATCATTGTAACAAGAATATGAATAGTTTATGATAAGATCATAAAGGAAGATATTTGAATTACAAGTTTAGCATAATACCTAAGATTTAAGGAATCGTTCTGTGGATTTGCATTTCCTGAAACACCATAAGAGTATGGAGCATTCGAGATATGTAATTAAACCTTGTTTGACATGGTAAGATCAAAGGTATAATTCATAAAACTGCCATTATATTTTAAAGATTAAAAGCTTTAGAGATTACCGTTTTCCACTAAAAGAGCTCCATCATAATCCGCTGAAATGACACCATATAAGGTTATGGTTTGGGATAAAACCCAAGTAGTCCTTTCTTAAACATTGGTATGCTGTGCATAAGAAAGATGTTTGCAACCAAAGTCGGATAAACCTGTCTTTGTATTACTGTTAAGTATTCCTCCATAAACACCGGAAACAAAAGTGTTTGTCGCTTAGAACGTCAAGTTTCTTTGAGAAGGAATTTTTCGTGAAAAGTTAAGTGGGAGGACAATAGAACTTTGATAAGGTTAAAAGAACCTTAGCTATATGTGCAAAGTTGCGCAGCACCGAAAAGTGTTCCGGAGGCGAATAATGCTCATGGCTCACGTGCCTCAAAGGTTATGGTCACGGAGGTCTAAGTTTCTATTGAAACAAGTAGGTCGGATGAACAATCAAATACCAAGATTTGAGGGTTGAATCATTATTTGAGAATAATGAACCTACTACATGCAAAGAAACGATGATGGGCCCTGACTACAAATGGCTTGAAGCCATATAATCCGTGATAGTTCCATACACGAGAAATCAAGTTTTGAACTTGAAGGACCCTCGAAAAAGGTGTAAGACCTTGCAGTTGTGTTTGGATCTATAAAGAAGTAGACATGGATGTTTCACATCTATGAAATAGTCGACATGTTGGGAAAGAGTTCACAACAATGTTCAAAGGTTGTATATGACAAGATTTGATCTTTCATAGCGATTTTAGTCTAGACGGATTAATGTAGCAACCACTACATATAATTTGTTATGTAGTAGTAGAATAAACAAAACAAGTTCTTCTAATAGAATGGTTACCTAGGACGTGTGCATGACACGGTCCAAAGGGTTTTGTTAATTCAAAGGATGCTAAAAGCATATGCAAACTTCAATGGTTGAAGTAAGCATAGCGGAGTTGGAATCTTCACTATGATGAAACTATTAAAAGAGTTTAATTTCATCGGAGACAATGAAGATGCTTGCATTTGCAAGAAATTAAGTGGGAGCGCTAAAGACATATTTCTAATACATTATGTGGAGGACATATTGTTGATTAGAAATGATGTATATCTTATTAACACATATTAAGAATTTCATCCCGATGAAAGACTTAGGCAAAACCCAAATATTTGGCATCAATAGATGCTAATATGGTTGTGCCAAAAGTACATAGACAAGATATTGAATGAGTTCAATATAGAAACTACAAGAAAGGTTCTTGTCGCACAGAAAGGATTGAATGAGTTCAATATTGATGATATATTCAAGTGTATTGACATTTGGTAAGTGAAACAAAGATTCGAGTATAGATTGATACTTGATGTATGAAATCACAAAGAGTATTTATATCAATCATACTGTGATATGTACAAATCCAGATATGTCCTATGCTCTAAAATGTTGTGAGCATATACCAGAATGATTTGTAAGATGATCATTGGACAATAGTAAGGATATTCTTATGATCTTTTGGAAGAACTAAGAGTATATTATTTGTAGAAGTGACAAATAGATGGTTAGTTCATTGTAAAAGTACTACATTGATACTAGTTTTGTCACAAAGTACAAATTTAGTTTATCTCAATCTAAACTAAGGGTGGCACAATATAATGGAAAGTGAGTTCCATAATGGATTTGGATGAATTCCAAAGTTAAGACATTGTGACAGATACTACAACAAAAGGCTAAGTATATGACTGCTATTATAGCAGCAAAAGAGGGCATTTGTGTCAAGTAGTTTGTTATCAAACTAGGTGTAGTTCACATGGATAATACTATGAAGATATATTGTGCGACAATATTATCAACATGTTTTAACCCCAAAGAACTAAAGGTCACACCGAAAACCAAATCATACAAAGCCATCTCATTAGAGAATGAGTGATGCGAGAGACGCAAAGACATGCAATTACACACGGACTGGAAGTGTCAGATCCGGAGATCAGTTAACCACTAGCAATCGTGTACATACAACACCAGAAAGCCATAGGTGTTGAAAACACAAAGGTTTGAAACTAGATTATTGACTCTAGTGCAAGTGGGAGACTGTTGGAGATATGCCCAAGAGGCAATAATAAAGTAGGTTATTATCATATCTTCATACTTATGATAAATGTTTACATTCATGCTATAATAGTATTAACAAGGAAACCATTAATACTTGTGTGATTTGTAAACTTAATTTGAAGTCCCTAGTATAGCCTCTATACTTCACTAGCTTGTTGGTTGATTGATGATTGTGGTTTCCATATCATGAACATTGAGATGTTATCAACAACAAGATCATATCGTTAGGAGAATGATATGGTGGACATACTCCTATAGACAAGCGTAGCATAAAGATCAAGTCATTTCAATAGTTCAATTGCTATATGCTTTCTGATACATAGTAACCTAATTCCTTCGACCATGAGATCATGCATATCACCTTCTTTGGATGGATGCTTTGATGTCATCAAACACCACACCGTAACAGGTGGCTATAAAGGTGGCATTGAGTGTTCGGAAAGTATTGGTTGAAACACATGGATCAAGAGTGGATTTGTCCATCCATATGACGGATAGATATTCTCTCCCTCTCGGTGAAATGTCATCCAATTAGCTTGCAAGCATGTGACTGGCTCACAAGGGATCACATATCACGGAACGAAAAGAGTACTTATCAAGAACGAGGTTGAACTAGGTATGCGTAGATACCGACGATCATAACCTCGGATAAGTAACATATCGTGAGACAAAGGGAAATTGGTATCGTATGCAAGTGGTTCATTCGATCGCAAAAGTAATCGTAGAAATATGTGGGAGCCATATGAATTTCCAGATTCCTCTATTGGTTATTGATCGGAGAAGTGTCTCGATCATGTCCGCATAATTCACGAACCGTAGGGAGACACACTTAAGGATTCGACGTTGTTTGAGTAGTTATGGTATTATGAGAAAGAGACTGAATGTTGTTCGAGTCTCGATGGGATCTGGATATCACGAGGAGATCCGGAATGGTCCGGAGAATAAGATTCATATAAGGAAAGTCCTTTCGGAGTTGGGGAATGGTTCCGTGTTTTCATCGGGAACATTCTAGAAGGTCCGGAATGTCCCAGACCGGAGGGGGAAGGGTACATGAATGTGTCATTACATATTGGAATGATTGCATCATGTACTAGGTGTTCTTGCTGTCCAAAATAAAGGGTTTATTTAAATCCTAAATTGAAAAGTCAAACGGCTAGTTTGAAAGTCAAACGGCAATTTTGGGAAGTGGAAGAGAGGAGGATTGGTGGAGGCCGAATGGAGGAGGGTTCCTCCCTTGGCCGGGCGCCCACCAAGCCGACTTGGGGAGGGACTCTCCTCCCTTGGCCGCCCCTCCCACCTATATAAGGAGGGGGGCTCCTAGCACACACAAAGTTCCTATCCTCTAAACTAAACCCTAGACCTAAACCCCGGTTTAGAGCTATTTCGGTTTAGAGCCTTCTAATTGGTTTAGAGCCTTCTAATTGGTGTGTCTAATTACTAGACCACTAATAGCCTCTCTCATAAGCTCCACCATACTCGCACCGGCTTAAGGCGAAGCTCAAGGGATCTCCCTCTACTTCCTGCACACGCCACAGGCCGCGGAATCGCGAGGAGAGTGCTACAACCTCCGCTGCTTTGGAACAAGGGAGAGGAAGGTCTTCGCCGAGTACCGAACGTGACCGATCAAGGGAGCGCTGCTTGAACGTATACCGAAGGATCGTCTACGCGATCTTGAGATCGGAAAGAGTACGACTACATCACCCACGAGAATCTGCTCTCGTTAACCGCTTTGGAATCTTCGAGGGTGAGTTCCTCTATCGACTCGTTGCTACAATCTAGTAGATAGATCTTGGCTTGTTTGTTTGTATGCGATAGAAATTTTTTGTTTTCCATGCTACGAACCCCTACACTGGTTCTCCCAGTTCTGTCAGGCATGCTCAGGAAGAAGGCACTGGTGCGTCATATCCCAGGCCGGATAGTCCGGCCCCTCCAAGGGGCGGATTATCCGGCCCTGAAGAACAAATTCTGTAGCAACTTCCTGTTGTTAACTCCGATCAAGATCAAGGGCAAGGCAGTGGTCAAGACAAGGATACAAATACTAAATCAACTCCTTCTAGAAACAATAAGGACATTGAGGCTCGTCGCAAGGCTCGTGCTGATCGGAACCTTGAACTAAGGGGTCACACTCTTGACAAGGTTATTGGTGATCTACGAAGAAGGGTGTCTACTAGAAGAGAACTTGCAAGCTTCTGTGATTATCCAGCTCACATTTCCATGGTTGAACCGAAGAAGGTCTTTGATGCTCTTGAAGATCCCGATTGGGTTGTTGCAATGCATGAAGAATTAAATAACTTAGAATGCAACAAAGTTTGGAAGCTCGTAGAGAAACCCAAGGACTGCCGCAATGTTATCAGCACCAAGTGGATCTTCAAGAACAAACATGATGAAAATGGCATTGTTGTGAGGAATAAAGCAAGACTCATGGCTCAAGGATTCTCTCAAGTGGAAGGAATTGATTTTGGCGAGACTTATGCTCCTGTGGCGCGTCTTGAGTCCATCCGTATCCTTCTTGCATATGCAGCCCATCATAACTTTAAATTACAGCAAATGGATGTTAAGAGTGCGTTTCATAATGGTCCTCTACATGAGTTAGTATACGTCAAGCAGCCCCCAGGTTTTGAGGACCCCAAATTTCCGAACCGTGTCTACAAACTCGATAAGGCGCTCTATGGCCTTAAACAATCCCCACGTGCGTGGTATGAGCACCTTAAAGAGATTTTGTTAGACCGTGGATTCGAAGTTGGGAAAATCAAACCCACTCTTTTTACTAAGAAGGTTAATGGGGAGATTTTTGTATGCGAACTTTATGTAGATGACATTATTTTTGGCTCTACTAACCAAGCTTTTAACGATGAATTTTCAAAGCTTATGACTGACAGGTTTGAGATGTCAATGATGGGTGAGTTGAGGTTCTTTCTTGGATTCGAGATCAAACAACTTAGAGAGGGAACCTTTATTAATCAAGCTAAGTACATCCAAGACATGCTCAAAAGGTTCAAGATGACGAATCTCAATGGCGTTGCTACTCCAATGCAAACAAAGTGTCATCTTGAGCTCAATCCCAAGGGTAAAGACGTGGACCAAAAGGTATACCGATCCATGATCGGCTCTCTCCTTTACCTTTGCGCATCTAGGCCCGATATTGTGTTAAGTTTAGGAGTGTGTGCAAGGTACCAAGCCGCTCCTAAAGAAAGCCACTTAGTGGCGGTCAAACGAATCTTCAGATATTTGGTTCATTCCCCGAATTTTGGGTTATGGTATACCAAAGGTTCAAGTTTCTCTCTATGTGGTTACACTGATTCAGATTGGGCTGGTGACAAATATGATAGGAAATCAACCTCTGGTGCATGTCAATTCTTGGGCAGGTCTCTAGTGTGTTGTTCTTCAAAGAAACAGAATTGTATTTCACTCTCAACCGCCGAAGCTGAATATGTTGCTGCTGCTAGTGCTTGTACACAATTATTATGGATGAGGCAAACTTTAAAGGAATATGTGTCAATTGTGACAAAGTGCCTCTATTATGTGACAATTAAAGTGCTATCAAAATTGCTTACAATCCCATGCAGCATACAAGAACAAAACATATTGAGATTCGCAATCACTTCATTCGGGATCATGTTGCTCGTGGTGATACTGCCCTATCCTCTATGAGCACAAAGAACCAACTTGCTGATATTTTCACGAAGCCCCTTGATGAAGCAAGATTTTGTTATTTGAGGAATGAGCTAAATATCATAGATTCAAGGAGCTTGGCTTGACTACCCTTGCACACTCACTTGCTCTTATTCATGTATTTGGTTTAGATGCGGGCATAGACATAGGGGGAGTGTGGTCCTAATTGATTTGGCTAACCCTCCCCCCATAATGCCGAAAGCAAGTAAAATCATTTCCCTTAATATCATTTTGTGATATGTGGGTCATTGATGAGCATTGGTTTTCAACTCAAGATACATCTTCGCGGTGTCATGCCATGCGCTCCAACATGGTGGCTTCGGCCTCCGCCCTCTTCCTTGAGAAGAGTTGGTTTCTAATGGTTCTCTTTGGTTTTTCTTGCATATCTCTTGTTCTTATGGAAAACACACTCAACTTTGGCTTTTGTTTGATTTGATTCTTGCAAATTTGGGTGTGTAGTACCATCTCAGTTTGTTGCTCTAAACCCAAGCCTTTCTTTCTTCAGGGGCGTTAGCATCGCTCTTCTTCCTTTTTGGCATTTCGATGCCAAAGGGGGAGAAGTAGTTCTATTAGGTCTCGTGGATTTGCAAGGGTCGGGCACAAGCACCTGTCTTTTAGTCGTTTTATTTACTTGCTTGTGCCTTTTTTGTATGAACTTATTTGCTATTTGTGTTTGGTTATGTAAGACTATGTCGTGCTTTACTCTGCGTGTTTGGTATATTCTGGAATTCCGGAATTATATTGTGGATCTCATGGAATTCTGGATTTATCTATGGAGTATGTTTGATGGCATATGGAATCATGGGATTATCTAATGTATGCATCAATATTGTTGGCATATGCTTGGAGGCTATCAATCTCATTATTTACTTTGTCTATAGTCACATCCCGGTGGTATGACCTTGTTTCCCTACCCACCTTGTTTCAATTATCTTTGCTTTGAAAGTTGTATTCTCTCTAGTGTGTATATTTGTATTCAAATGAAAATTGTAAGTATGCACACATCTAGGGGGAGCGTCTTTCATTTTTAAGATGGCGTTAGCCGGTTTCATTGCAAATCCTAGTATTGTCATCTAACACCAAAAAGGGGGGGATTGAAAGAACATTTCTTAATCCCTAGTGTTTTGTGTGTTAGATAACAATATCAAGGATTATTTAATGTGTGTTGAAGTGTTGCAGCTCTCTCTAAGGAAAAAGGGAAAGTATCTGCCTTTGGGGGGCGGATAATCCGCCTCTCCCTCTTCCCAAATAGGCGCAAGCCTCAGAAGGGGGCGGAGTTTTCGCCGGATTTTCTGGCCCCGCCGGATAATCCGCCCCTCAGGGGGGCCGGATAATCTGCCCCTCCTGCTCTCGCCCAAGGCGCAAGCCCCAGAGAGGGGGCAGAGTTTTGGCCGGACTTTCCGGCGTGGCCGGATAATCCGTCCAAGGAGGGGGCCAGATTATCCGCCCCCCAAGATCTTCATCAAGTGCGCAGGTGCCAGCCCCAGAGATGGGGCGGACTTTCTCCCGGAGTATCCGCCCTTGAGGCGGAGTTTTACCAGGGGCGGATAATCCGCCCCCAAAGTTGCTCAACGGCCAGATCTGGGCAGGGGGTATTTAAGCATGCCTTCCCCCTCCTGCCAGATCTCTTGATTCATTCGAAAAAGACAAGATCTGATCTGCAACCTTCATCCAAGAGAGCTCCACCTAGATCCACCCAAAGGCCCCGTCCCTTGGGGAATCGAAGGAGGAGAACTCGATCTTCATCATCAGCAATCAAGCGCTTCATCTCCTCTCCATTCATTTGGAGAATCACCGATCTAGTATTTCTTGCAAATACCTAGATCCTTGTTTTGTTTATATTGATAAACCTTGTTCTTGTGACAGCTTGTTGTCATCTCGGGAGCCCCCGATTCAGTTGTGGGTGTGTGCCCCGGTAGCGTTGTAAAAGACACCGGTTCCCGCCTCGAAGGGATCCAATAGTGCAGAAGGTGGATCAGGCCTCTCGTGGCAAGATCCATCGGAGAATAGGGTGAGGCCTATTGTGGCGTGGTGGTCTTAGAACCGCCCACCCCTCCAACGTAGATGTACTTCCCTTAACAAGGAAGGAACTGCGGTAAAACAAATCCCTGTGTCTCCGCGTGCTCCACTACGGTTCCTTCACTCCTCTCTTTACGTGCTTAGTAGCTAGGGTTGCATATAGGGAAATTCTCGTAGTTACATATCTAGAGAATTTACTTTGTGTCAAGACTAAAATTGAAAAATTATTAAAAATTGGTTAGCACCTATTCACCCCCCCTCTAGGTGCCCATACGATCCATTTCAACCGGGCAGCTTATTCCCGTCCACAATTCCATGATGTGGGGGCCCAGAAGATGATCCAAGCCAATCACTGCCCCCTTCGCGACCTCGCATGCCTCCTTGGTGTACACCATGCGCACATAAAGGATTACGGCAATCGTTTGTACAAACCGTTAGATGTCAGAACTATCGTGGGACGTTGAGGGTTCCCACCCATATGCTGCATAACCTCTACGAATTACCAACTAATATGCACTCTACAAGGATAACAGCCACGACCTGCACATCTGGCTTCATGTGAGAGGAAGAAGATACAGCTGACTTCTCCGTCCCATTCCAAATCTCATGGTCAACGCGTAATATACGGCGCAAGAATCACTGGTGTCATAAAATCCTTGGGAAGAGTTGTCTCCCATGTTGATCATTTGAGTAGCCATACCTTGCAACAATTGGGATTGAGTTTCCAAAACTTTTTGCATGGTTGGATCTAACTCATTGTTGTTGGCTAAAAACTGAGTTGTCACTTGGTTCAACTGGGTTTGTCTTGCTAGCAGTTGGTCTCTCATGTTGACCTCTTGGTTGTTGTTGTTGTCACCATCCTTGATGTTGGAGTTTCTTGGAGTAGTCATCTGTTTGGGTTGGATTGGGATTAGAATAGGCATAATATTTCTAAGGAATCAATTCTAATCACACACATCACAATTCACTCAAGTAATGTGCAAGCAATCACAAACAAGCATTCCACTCAAACAACAAGTTTCAAGCATATTTTTAGGCAACCAAAAATATTTTTGTTACACCACATAAGTTGGTGGGTTTGACTTAAACTAAATATGGTGGTCCATCTATATGGTTCACTTGAAATCTATCCATCCTTCTTAGTTGATTCTTCATGAACAAGATCTTTGTATCCTTAGAGAATTTCTTGCATCTTGGTCTCATAACTTCAAAGGTGATCATGGTTCCTTCTAAGTTGTGTTTCCTTAGTCTTCAAGTCTTGAGTAACATTTCTTGTCTCACTTGTAGTCCTTAGTAATATCTAAGGTTGAAGTCCTTGGTGAAAATGTTGAAGATGTTGAAGTCATTAGAGTTGAAGATGTTGAAGTCATTAGAGTTGATGAAGTCCTTTGCACATGGTGAAGT
This sequence comes from Avena insularis, assembly GCA_023614405.1. Classification (NCBI taxonomy): domain Eukaryota; kingdom Viridiplantae; phylum Streptophyta; class Magnoliopsida; order Poales; family Poaceae; genus Avena; species Avena insularis. Next base: position 58,070,374 of record CM042693.1, on the reverse strand, counting down.
CTTTGGCCATGGAAAAGGCTTTGTCCATCAATTTTGAAATAGAAGAGATGTAGAGTCAAAACAAAAATGGTTGAGGAAAGAGTTTACAAGATTGTTTGTAAATAAGTTTTGGAACAAATACAACTCCTATTTTCCTAAGGGGTTTTGTCTAATCCTAGGGTTACAAATCCTACAGGCAACACAATGCTCTAATACCATCTGTAAGGTTCCCAACCTTTAATAAGGTGGAGATCCCTGTGTTTACAATGCTAGTCCCTGGATCAATAGCTAGCATCCACAGTTAAGATGTAATATCAAGAAACAAAGGTCATAATACAACTTTATAACCAGGAATAAAGTAATTTATTACATCTTACATAGCTCATTTGGCTATTACATTACATTGCAGCAGAATGTCTATAAGCATGGGGTCCTTCATCTTCAAAGTGCCACAGGCAGACATGTTGGTTGTAGACTTGTAATCCTAATCATTAAACTTCACTAATATCAATCAAACCTGCAACATAACAAGTTACAGCCACAAGGGTCAATACATTTGATTTGTATTGGCAAGTGATACTATGGTAGTATAGTGGAGTCTATCATCTATATGCATTTGTCTAAGTGGAGCTTAGGCTTGCATTGCCCAAAATAGATTTTTCCTTATCATTTGAAAACACTAAGTTTTTGCTTTGACAAAATCACCCAAGGAACCACCAATAGAAATTGGTGAACCTTAAACCCTTGTTCAACCACAAGTTTTTAACTTAGAAATTTGGATGATGAGATTCTTGATAGCTTCCATGTCTTTATGCTCAATTGTCCTTTGCCAGAGACATGGCTAAGTACTTAGATTTTACACTCTACAGAGGTGGTGCACTTTCCCCACAAGACTTGGTTTCACCAAGACAAGATCTTTCAGAAGCCTTCCCTTAGACCAAAATGGACGCGCTCCAACCTATCAATCCCCTACCACCAACTGTCCATTTGGCTAAGTTATTGCAACCTATATGATCCAGGCAGAGCCCATATTGCCAAGTGGCTGCACTTGAAGCTTCTCAACATTTGACATCTCAAATCTCTTTGTTCCTGGGTGGCCATCCACAAGTGAGATACACAAGGTTCACCAGTCCCCTGGACTTGTGTAACCACTCAACACAAACCATTCCTTCCATTCCACCCAGGTGATTCATTCACTTAGTTGTTTTATTAAACAAAACACAAGTCCTCAGACTTAGAAATTTTCCATAGCATGAATATATATTCCACCCTTGTTTTCTATTAGCTAAGCTAAGCATGATAGTAGTAGGAATCTTAACTTAGAAAATTCTTCTAAGGTTTCATCTACTAGGATTTCCCATAGCATAGCTTACACTTAGCAAAATTCCATGCAAGTCTTACTTAGAAATATCACTAATGCATAATGAAATAATGGGACAAAAGTATGAAGCATCACTTGCATTTTTGGTAGAGAGTATAAGTTCACTCCTTGATCTTTGCAATGTTCACACACTTCAAGTCACTACAATTCAATCAAGCAACAATATTTCAATCTACCATTCAAGCAATTCATCACATAAAATAATAAAACAAAACAATGCATTTAAGCATGCAAAAGGTTGTTTTATTTGTAAAAGTGGTTTCTAGTAAGTTATGAACATTTGGGAACACCATTTGGTCATTTTGTAAAGTGGCAAAACCATTTGTAAAAGGTTCTATCTCTAAACCATTTTTAAACCAAATCATTATTTCATGTGGTGAAGAAATGCTTTTAATAAGGCAAAATTCTATAGGTTTCACAAAATATGTTTTCAAACCATATAATCTTGTGTTTAGGGTCAGCGAGTTTATTTCCAAAACATTTTCCAAAGGTTTCCTCCAAAATCATTTTTAACAATTAAACCATATTTTTATTTGACTAGAAATGGTTTAAATCCAAAGTTTATTCTTTTGTTTCACCAAATACTTTTTTGAAACCACCATTTGTTTCCTATGGTCAGTAGGTTCAAAACAAACCATTAGCCAAGGATTTTATCCTCAAAATCATTTTAGAACAATTTTTATATTCTAAACAAGCATACATAAGTTTCTGTAAAAACAAACAATTTAACAGAAGCAATTTTCTAAACAAAGTGCATGGTCAGAAAGTGCTTGTTTTTCTGAATCCATTGATATAAAATTTGCAAAATTTGGACGTGTGGTTTGAAAGTTATGAATTTTTCAAATTGGCACATCTAATAGAACACAACTTCTATTTTAAATCATCTCTGGCCACGTGTCGAGTTCTAATTCGCCTGTACCGGTTCGGTTGGATCGACAGACAGCAGCCGTTAGATCTAAAGTGGATCGTGTGGCACAGGGGCAAGCGTACCTCTTCGCTCAGTCAATCTATCGTGGCCACGCGATTAAGATCCTACGGCTACAGTGCGCTTGCTGTGAATCATGGCGACGGCATGGCGGTACATGGCTCGGCAATGACCTTGCCGGCGATACAGGAAGCTAGGGAGAGAGGGGAAGGGCTCACCGAGTTTGCCGAAGCTTGGTGAAGCTCAAGGTGGTACTGGCTGGCAAGGGGGCGCACGAGGATGGCCTTAATCGCTCATCAGAGTTGTGTTGTGCCTCGGGTGCGCGCGGTCGTCGTCGAGGACGTCGATGTGGAGCACGGGAGAGGGAAAAGATGATGCTATTAGACGCGTGGGAAATCAGGGAGCACGGGAGCATCAAAGAGAGAGGGCGGCACGGCCAGAGACTACCTATGGAGCTCGTCGGAGTTGGAGCGGACGGCGGTGTAGTCAGTCGTGGTCGTTGCCGACGATGTGGGGCACACGTGAGCGAGCTGAGGATGCAGAGAGATGCGCTAGGGCCTGGGGAGTATGTGAGTGTGGTCGAGGAGGCGATGGGCGACGAGGGGCTGCCGGAATCGCTGCCGGAGAGCGTCGGAACAGAGGGTGGTGCAGGGGAAAATTTGGCAGCCTGAGGGCGCGCTAGGGTGAGGTGACGGAGGGGAAAGGGAGAGGAGATATTGGCGCTTAAGAAGGCGTGGTCGCAGGGCCGTTACATGGCGCGGTTAACGCGTATTCACGCCGGCAATTCATCGCAGTAATGGTGCGCGCGGTCAGCGGCGGGTGAGGAAGAAAGGAGCTGGCGGTGGGGCCGTGTCGTTAGTGAAGGAAAGAGAGAAGAGGGAGGTCCATCATCGTTCGAACGGGTTTCTTCGCATGAGAAAACGATTCAGGGAGGGTAAAAGGATGGGCTGTTGGGTCTTAGTTGGGCCTGCTGGCTGGGCTGGGTCCTTTAACATTTTTTTTGTTCTCTTTGTTTTTCTTTTTCTCATTTGATTTTTCTGTTTTGATTTTGAATAAGCAATTCAAACACTCATTTAGATTCAAACCTTTGCCAAAATTTGTGTAGGTTTAAATACTGATTAATAAAACATTCTGAAACCATTTTTAGAATAATTTACTTATTCTTTTTAAGGTCTTTTAATTATTCAAAATAGGCTCTAGTTTTAATTCATATAAGATTTAAAAATATTTCTAAACACCATTTGATTTTCCAAAACCTTCCAAATCTTTTCAGTAGGTTTTTATTTGATTGTTTGGGTGTCAAATAATTCATCTTGAATTATTTGGAATTTTTTTAATATGATTCATAATCATTTAAAATGGGTATTTGTTTTATTTCCAATGATATTAAATATATTTTCAATTCCCTAAAGTTTATTTGGAAGATCTCTTTAATCTTATTTAAGTTGGATTAAACCACTTTTATTTCATTTGGGTAAATTCCAAAATACTATTTCTCCTGAATTTTATAATTATTCCTATTAAATATTTGTCTTTATTAAAATAGGGATAGAATGGTTATTGCCATTTTACTTTATTTTGGAAATTCTTTATCTTTTTATTTTATTTGGATTTGGATTATAATCATTCCATTTGTTTATGGATTTGGCCAAGGTTTGATTTGGTCTTTAAATATTCTTTATTTAATATTTCTTTCATCAACTTATAAAATCCATATCTTTTATTTAGAGATTCAAACTTGGTGATTCTAATTTGTGAAATCTTATTTAATTCTTGTTTATCCTTTTAAGTCCCTTTAGGATTAATTACTCACCACTTTGTATGGATTTTAGATAAGTGCTTTATTAGCTTTGGAAATTACTTTTCCTTATCTTATTATATTCATAGGTTTTTATTTATGGTTCTAAATTAAGTGAAACCCAATTATATGGTTTTATAATATTTTTATTTGTCTTTCTTGATCTTTTGTAAATGTTTGTTGGCAGATTTTTATATGGATTCAAATCCATAGGCTTGGAGATAACTTGGAAATGATTTTTATTCTATTAGGGTTTAGGGTTTGGATTTATTTTCCAAGTGTTTAAATTTCCAGATACATTCATTGAGGAATGCATTTATCTTTATTTGTATTTTGTTGGATTCAAACTTTAAAGTTTGTTCAAGATGGGATTTTAAGTTTCCATTTAGAAACAAAAGTTTCTTTTCACCCTGATTTTCAACAAAAAATTATTTTGTTTATTTTATTTTTCACATTACAAGATTTGGAAGATCTTGGGATGTGACACCTTATATGAATTATTAATGAAGTAAATAAGTTTAAATTTGAGCTATTAAAATATTTGAATTTTTTATTTAACTGAAAAAGTAGAATATTAAATTTTTAACATATAGATGTTATTTTTGTGATCATTTTGGTATAATACATTTATTTTTGTGGTTTATAAATAATAAGGTATGATTTTTATAATTCTTATTACTTTATAATTACTTAATAAATAATAAACATTTAATTATGTGAAATAATAATACATGATTATGGTTTCAAATTATATATTTTTTTATTTTTCTAAGATTTTTGGTATTTTATTTATATTATTAACATTTACCATTATTAAAATATGAATTATCAAAGTTTTATTACTTATAAAATCTTTATTAAATAATATTTATTTAAATAATCATCATAATAATATTTGATTATAAGTTTAAGTTGTAGATTTTATTTTTCTACAAATTTTCATATATTATACATATTTTTCTGAATTGTAATTCAAAAGTTAATAATTAAACAAGGTTTAATCATTTATTTGTTTTCTGGAATATCAATAATTGAGTTTATAACATTTATTATTTCTTAAACAGGAAATACTTTTTACACCACACTCAAAGCTAGCCTCAGTCACTGACCCGTGGGCCATTTTCCACCTTAGCTCTCAGGTTTAGAAAATGTATTTGTTACTGGCCCTCTCTCTACTCTGAGTCGATGACACATGGGCCCAAGGCCATGTCATCAGCCACGCGAGAGAAAGACCAGTCAAACTAGATGTCGTGGTTCGATCCTAACGTGAGCATGACGTCACTCGAGTTGATCATCACTGGTTGAGGATCAATCGATCGATCTGGTGCAAGCGCGGGGCTGTGGCTAGGTTTGTTGGAAAGAGGATATCGAGGCAATCCTATTGATGGTGGCTCCGCTAACTAATGGTCATCGGAGAGCTATCGGCGACGAGCTTCTGCGGCGGCCAGCAGCAATGCTCAACGAAACTAGACCTACGGTGAGATTTAGCAAGCGAAATTAGGGTCCAGAGATGCGTAAGCTTACCCTGATGACAATAGAGCGGTCGAGGAGGCTTGGGGAGGCGTGACGGCGATGAATCGACGGTAATGGCCACGGCGGCCGAGGAAAAGGAATGCTCGATTTCACATGATCCCCGGTGAGCGGACCTCCGTGCTTGGTCCTAGATGGTTCAGTCCACGACGGTGCGTCCAACGGTGGCTACCAAGAGGCAAGGGGTGGTTGGAGTTTACTAGAATGATGAACTCCGACGAGCTAGGTTTTCGGGTGAGGAAAGGAAGTGAGTCTGGAGAGCGAGATTGAGGATGAGGACGAGCAGGGTTGTCGCGGTGGCCTCCTTATCCTCTCCTGCCGACGGCGGCGTTGATCTTGGCGCAAAGACGACGATGACGGCATCGGGCGGTGGCAAGCTCCTCCAGCGAGCTTTCTGTGTGTATGAGGATGACGACAACGGGCTATTTTGCGGACAACCCCCTGGCGATTCTTTTAGCTCAACTCATGTCCTTTCCTCGACCCCACTCGTCACATAGATGGAAACGAGCTGGTCTCTTGCTGTCGGGCTTTTGTAATGCATATGGCGCGAGATAAGTATAGGTGTTAAATACGCCGTAATGTTTTTATTTGTTTTACTTTTTTTCTATTTCCTGTTTTCCTATTCAGATTTGAATTTGATTTATATTTTGAACCTTTCTTTGTAGGATTTATTTGTTGGATATTTGCAATAATACTAAAATATATTTGGTATCATTTGTGAACTTTTATTATATAATCTTTTTATATTTCTTTTATTTGCTCTATATGAACCCCTTTTAATAATTTGTAAAAACTTTTATTATTATTTTACTCTCCTCTTTTAGTTATGAATTTCTAAATTATATATTCTTATTTGTTTATAAACTTAACTCTAGTTGGTTCATAGTTTGAATAGAAACTTTTATATGTACAATGATCCTATACCATTATTTGATGCATGAAATATGAAAGACATTAATATGGTTATTACTACTCTCATTAATTTAAAAAAATGGCAATGTATATATTCTATTATTTTAAACAAAGAATTTTTAGGGTTTTGAATTATGAATGTTAACCTAGGGTTTAGGGTTTTGAATATACTTGGATTCCTTTATGGATATGAGTAAAGATTTAATAGCTAAGCATATTGTCTTCTTTTGTGATATTTGATGACATTTCCCTTTCTAATAGAAAGTTATAATTTGAATGTTTTATAGAAAGGAATTGATAAAGGTATACTTAAGCACATATAGTTATGATGGTTGGAATTAACAAAGATGTTCTTATGTGATTTGCTATAGGAAGTTATTTCTATAAAGTGTGATAGATATAAGATGATGGCTCAATAATCTGAAATGGATATTATGTTAGTCTTAAGATTTAGAGTTGGTTGATTAGCAAGAATTACTTGCTTTCATAATTCATAATTCTAGACTTCTTATTAAGGAATTCCTTTCCTAGATATACTACCTTTTCCTATCTATAATCATGATTATTATGATGAGGTTTACTTCATAGATATATTCTTATTCACTGATTAACCTTCTAAACTCATGGATGAATCCAATGAGTTTGATACTCAAGTATTCCATAACTTCCTCATATCTTGGCTTGGTTGTATCTACTACTCTAATGTTGATAGCCTCCCATCCAACAAGTAGTTCCTTCAAACTCAACTCATAATCTTACTTAATCATTCATTACTAATGTATCTCCAATAGTTGTATGCATCCAACTACCTTTCTGTAAAGTTAACTATCCTTTAAGATGACTAACACCACTTCTAAAACCCTATGCTACACTAGCTTTTGTTGGAGATATGCCCTAGAGGCAATAATAAATGTAGTTATTATTATATCTTTGTGTTTATGATAAATGTTTACATTCATGCTATAACAGTATTAACAAGGAAACATTAATACTTGTGTGCTTTGTAAACTAAATTAGAGTCCCTGGTAAAGCCTCTTTATAATACTAGCTTGTTGGTTAATAAATGATTGTGGTTTCCCTATCATAAACATTGAGATGTTATTAACAACAAGACCATATCATTAGGAGAATGATATGATGGACACACACCTATAGATAAGCGTAGCATAAAGATCAAGTCATTTTAATAGTTCAATTGCTATATGCTTTCTGATACATAGTAACCTAATTCCTTCGACCATGAGATCATGCATATCACCATCACTAGAAGGATGCTTTGATGACATCAAACACCACACCGTAACTGGGTGGTTATAAAGGTGGCATTGAGTGTTCGGAAAGTATTGGTTGAGACACATGGATCAAGAGTGGGATTTGTCCATCCATATGACGGATAGATATACTGGCCCTCTCTGTGGAATGTCATCCAATTGGCTTGCAAGCATGTTACTGGCTCACAAGGGATCACATATCACGGGAACGAGAAAAGAGTACTTATCAGTAACAAGGTTGAACTAGGTATGCAGAGATACCGACGATCAAAACCTCGGATAAGTAAATTATCGTGAGACAAAGGGAAATTGGTATCGTATGTAAGTGGTTCATTCGATCACAAAGTAATCGTAGAAATATGTGGGAACCATATGAATTTCTAGATTCCTCTATTGGTTATTGATCGAGATGTGTCTCGATCATGTCCGCATAATTCACGAACCATAGGAGACACACTTAAGGATTCATGTCGTTGAGTAGTTATGGAATGATGAGTAAGAGAATGTTGTTCAAGTCTCGGATGGGATCCGGATATCACGAGGAGATCCGGAATGGTCCGGAGAATAAGATTCATATAAGGAAAGTCCTGTTTGAGTTGGGGAATGATTCCGGTGTTCTCATCGAATGTTCTAGAAGGTTCCAAGGTCCGCACTCGGAGGGGAAGGGTACATGAATGTGTCATAACAAGTTGGAATGGTTGCATCATGTACTAGGTGTCATCGCTGAGCAAAATAAAGGATAAATCAAATCCTAGCTTGAAAAGTCAAACGCCAATTTGAAAAGTCAAACGCAAGTTTGCTTGGTGGAGGGAGTAGGAAACCTACTTGGGAGGAGTTCTCTCCTCCACCGCCGCCTTGAGGTCGAGTTGGGGAGGACTCCTCCCTTGGCCGGCGCCCACCTATAAAAGGAGGGCAGGCTGCCTCCAAAGACACAACTCCACCACCCAAAACCCTAGCCCTAGCCGGCCCTCCTGCACCGCCGCTTCTAGGGCAAACCCTAGTCACGACTTGGGGCTTCCCAAGCCCCAGTCACGCCTAGCCGCTATCCTTGGTGTGTCTAAACCCTAGATCACCGAGGCCCTCTCATAGTCCACCATACTGCTCCGGCTTAAGGCGGCCTGAGATCTCCCTCTACTTCTGCATCACGCCAGGTCCCGGCCTAATCGCGAGGAGAGTGCTACAACCTCCCCGCCTCACTGGAACAAGGAGAGGAAGGTCTACATCGAAAACGAACGCAGTGACCGATCATGAAACGCTACTGTAATCTAACGCCGAAGGATCGCTCACGATCTTGAGATCGGCAAGAGTATACTACATCACCCACGAGAATCCTCTCTCGTTAAACACTTTGGAATCTTCGAGGTGAGTTATTCCATCGACTGCTACAATCTAGTAGATAGATCTTGGCTTGTTTGTTTGTATGCGGTAGAAATTTTTGTTTTCCATGCTACGAACCCTCACAGCTTTAATTGAATAATATCATACTATATTCACTTTACTCCAATAACTCACACTCCAACCCTAAATAATATTTATGTGGCTTGCAATGACTACTCTAGGATAACTTATCTCTACTAAGGTTCTAACCATGTTCTACCCACCAGAATTACTTATACTAAATATAAGCATTCACTATTGATGGCTGAAGCATCACCATTATAATCCTTTAATCATTTATTGCTTAAGTTCTTAGTTGGCTAAGCAAGGCTTTATCAATCCTACTCTTCCATTATCTTGAAACTATCTTCTTAGTATCTCATATTGGATTAAGGTTATTTATGGACTATGCCCTCTTTAAAAGATTTAAGTAGATGTTATGATAAGATCAAGAATTAGTAGATCAAGGATTGATAGTTAAAGAATTTGTGAATCAATGGGGAATTATCCAACATTGATGATCAACAGATATTAAGATAAGTTCCATAAAGATTGCTATAGAAAGAAAGATATATAGTGGATGATCTTGACTTAGTTTTCACAGGTTGATATGATGAATAGTATGATATGATCCCTTATGGATCATCTATGAATCATTTAAGCAATGTATTATAAGTAACATATTATTATATCTGGTCTATCCTTAGACCAAATAATGTTTACCCAAATAAGGTTTTGGCAAAGGTCATTTAGAAACTTATCACATTTAACTTGATGATCTACTTCAACTCCATCAAGTTAAGAGAAGCTTCAATCGATTTGACAAGTTCTGTTTTAAAAGCGCGAATATTAGGATTTTCTATGCATGAATGCAATGCACACATCTGGGTTCAGCTTATTTCTAAGCTCTAATGCTGGGATGTTACAGACTCTCCCCTTAAAATAAACTTCGTCCTCGAAGTTCGTAAACTCTCACGTTTCGGAGTAAGAAATTGACTTGTAGTGGTTACTACATTCTCCACTCCATGATGACCTTAAATGTAATTAATTGTAGTATTTCATAACCTGATTAGATCTCCTAATCCAATTCCTTTTTTTATTTAATCATTAATCTTTCTTATTATACTATATAAGGTCTTGGAAGTCTCACTAAAATAGGGTTTTAAATTTTATTAATCAATAGTTGTGGCTAAAGGAATAACTTTTGATTTGTGATGGTATGGTTTATAATGGTAGTCCTTGTGAAGATTGGATTTGAACTTATTTAGTTCGTACTCATTGGAATTTCTTATTCTCTTCCCATGACCCAGTGGAGGTTCTCTATTACTTCTTAAAGACTACTTAAGAGTTGTTTCTTCTAGAATTAGTCGGTTAGGATTAACCTTTTATCACCTTCAAGCTTTTACCTTATTAAGTTTTAGATAATCTTTCATTATTACCTATAGTACTTCTTCAAATTTCATTTATAAGGTTTGCTCTCCCCCTTAGGGTTTACTAATAGTCTTTAATTTGTCTATATAATATTTATTGGCTTTATAACTACAATGTTGGTCTCCGTTCAGTTTATACTTTACCTAATTAGGGTCTGATGAAATATTGTACGGTGTAACCACACAATTGTGGATCTCCAAAACAATCTTTTCAGCATTATATGTCTACTTACTTTTGGACATTTTCTCTTGGATAAGTTTGACCTTGCGAAGCATCTCGAAAGACGACCGCCTTTAAATTTTATACTTCTTTAGGTCTTACTTAGCTTAGACCAAATTTAATGCTCTTTATGCAACTTCTAAGATGATCTGGGTAACTATGTTAACCATATACCAGCTGCGGACAAAACACCAACTGTGGATCAGAATACCGATTATGGATTAAGTACTAGCTGCAAAAATTTACCAGCTGTGAAGCATCCTAGGGTGTATGTATTACCCTATGATTTCTAGCATTCTTATGGCATTCTCTCTGAATTGTCAGAATTTGAATACCATTTTGGGTTCCAAAACTTCTTTGCACTTATTCATGATACTTCCATGAACTTGCATAATTACTCCATTGACTTCTTAGCAAAATTACCTATTTAGTTTGAACTTTAAGTTCATCACTTCTTGTTGCGGACTAATGATGATCTAAGCTTGATCCATCCTCCAAATGGTGTTAATACCTCTTATATTTTGCTTCACCCTTCAAGTCAGTCTTCCTTATAATTTTCGAAACCCGTTACTCCCTCACACGAATTCCCGTTTCTATCTAGGTCTATAACATCAAGTAATAACTGGGTGTTGCATCATGAATTTGCACACCTAATTAAACTTCATGTACAGATCTAGTCAATCAAGAAGATCCAATAAGATCCAAAAGTCGATAAACAACAAAACATATACCATGTATTACACATAGGTTTTAAATAATTTACAAATGTACTAGATGTCCCAATGGTTTGCTCCATACCTATTTACACAACTATCTTACAAGAACTTCTTGTTCTTGTGGATATATCCTCACTTATTTCGGCAAAACCTTCAAACTACAATACGCATTACCCTCTATATACATTATTCAAGCCCTCATCCCTTGGGATGTCGTTCCTTTCTTACTTTCATCTTCCTCTAGTGCTTCCTGGAGTTCTGTCCATGATGACGTGAAGTCCTACGACTACCTTCTGGAGCATAAGAGCATCCAGGAGGTGCGTATTCTTGATTAGAAGTACCGAGACTGAGATTAGTCATTGAGAAATGACTAGAGTTGGCGTAATCTTCCACCGAATATTTCGGGTTTTCGGGCAACGCTTCCTCATAGTAAGTTGGTTCCTTAGCTTTTTCTTGGATCCAGTCATATATATTAGTGTAGTAGCTATCGGAATACTCTTCTAAGTCAATTGGATTAGTATTACCCCCATATGGTCCATAAGGCTCTCTATGGTTATAGTTGATTTCTTCTTCAATACCTGTATCACAAGGTAGAGGATTTCCTATGGTTCTACCTTGAGATTTTATTTCCCATCCATATTTGTTGGGCTCAGGATTATTTGGAATAACTTTATTCCATTCCTGTTGTTCGGAGTTATATTTGGTCCATAGGTCTTCAGGTGGCTTGAAATCATTCTGATAATCTATCTACTAATTTATTTAGAGGTAGGTTCGTCCAGTACGTTTTCGTCAGCCAAAAATACGTTTTCATCCGTTATCTGCCGCGATTATGACTGTAATAGGTTTCCTAATCAAATTGCTAAAGAAACCTGCCTCCGTGTGCTCTCCCGACCTGACCCGCGTCGGGTGAGGCGCGGCGTCACCGTCGGCTGATCTCGCTCCACCGAGCTCCCCTGTCCTTGCCTCGACCACATCAGGATCCTCCTGCCTATCCTTTTCCAGGTCCTCCCCTTTTGTTCTTATCTCTCCTGCAGCATCGCCTAGGCCAGACCGCTTCTCTCGGCCACTCCGGCGGCCAGCGCAGGCCGCTTCTCTCGGCCACTCCGGCGCCCAGCGCTCGACTCTCCGCAGCACGCCGGGGTAATTTTCGGGTCGTGCTGGCACATACTTGGTACCACGCATAGATACAGTGTGGCCGAGAGAATATAGGTAGGGGAAAATCAGGTCCTTGCCATGGTCGCCGTGATGAATCACTATGGATGCGGTGGATGCCGTCTTCTAGCATCGTGGAGGACGCGGTCGAGCCGTCGAGCTCCGACTGTGGACTACGTGGTAGAGCTCCGCCCATGAACTGTTGGACGCCGTGGTCGAGCTCCGCCCATGTACTGCTGAACGGCGTGGTCGAGTGCATTGATGCTAGGTTGAGACTTCAGGATTTTGACCCGGTTAGACCCGTCAGGCTACCTACCTCTTCCCGTGGTTGCCTTCGGGTGATGATGCTACTATTTTTATGGACATGATCTATACCCGCTGTACACATCTACAGGGGTGAATATATATTCTCCTTATTCTCCTTACAGCTTGATGCATATTTGTACTGATTAGCGATTTTGATGGTGAACTCATCTATGTTGTATGTCTGTCTTCTGTGTGAAGAGCTTATGCCATATATTTTCCCTTTTGTGGAGAACTCAATTTACATCTGTTTTGTATATTTTTAGTCTAAAATATTTGATCGATGGTCTTTATAGTATATATTTTTTTCAAGACTCCAAATCATCTATGGTCAATTAGGTACACCATTAAACATGTCAAGGATGCATTTCATTTTATACATGGAGACATGGCATGTCATGCATGGAGAAAAAATCGGTACAAGCTTACAAATGTCAATGATACACCCGTCTTCTTCTATCCTAACGCTTGAGGGAAGAAATTAATGTCACATATTAGAGTGTTACTACCAGATCAATCAGCATAAAAAAGAGTATTTCAGACATTTTACAACAGCCTCTCACTAATCTAGATTTGGAGCTAATTTTTCTCCAAACATGTTTTTACTACTCTAGAGCATGCTTGGTGGAGTGGAGTTTAGAGGTGGAGTGCAGTGGACTGGAGTGGAGCTCTCCCAAACACACCTTCAATCAACGAGCTTGGTTTGATCTAATTTGAAAATATGAGCTGCTTTATCTTAAGAGTATTATACCATTACATAGATCAGAATTAGTTTGTTATAGCAACATATACATATGCAACTCCACGGGAAGTAGAATCACTTTGCGACACAGAGAAAAGTAGGCAAATGATCAAAATATCACATGCTGGTTCTCTCAAGTTATAGATTGATGTTCTTGATCACTTGGAGGATTCAACCTCTTAGGGAAACATTGCTCGAATCCAACTTCGTGTATACATATTAACAAAAATACATGCATGAAGGCTGATGTTTGTTCATCAGAGCTGCTCGTTCGAGGTTGTGGTCGTATTATCTAGGTGTTCGTATTACATTATTTTATGCGACTATTTTAAATCATCTGGTGACTCAGAACAAGGCCAATGTCTATGATATATGGGAGACCTTTGTTTAAGATCTATGCATTCTCGCTGCTGCAACTCGACGAGCATATATGACCGCACATATCTATGTCTCTGTTGACTGCCGCAAGAATCAAACATCGCCAAGGAGAACATATGTCACCAATGCACTAAAAAGGCCATCTACATTGAATTGCATTAAAATTCCACGCTAGCAATCCATTGGTTCATATGTACGACCATAATTTTGTTGTTTCGTGGCAACGCATGGGCATTCAACTAGTAGGCATAATTTTCTGAGTTTGGGTCATCAAACTCAGTTTCCTCAAAACTTCTCCTGTAGGTATGTATTTAGGATGCCTAGATTCTTTATCTAGCTTCTTCCTACGAGCCATTGCTTTATCAGAATCAGTAAAATCATCAATGACCGTATCCAGCTCATGAACTAAGACTTGGTGAGTGTTATGATAAGTGTTTATCAAAGATCGATAACGATCCATATACTCTACAGCTAGAGTAGGTTCAGCTTGGACTAAGGTAGAGTGGTCTAACTCATGCTCTGAGTTTAAGGTTTCATGTGGTATAATGATGTGAGTACTACCTTCTAGAGCTTGGGATTTTTGTTCTCGGATCCTGGTTATGGTCTGCCACGTAACTGACATGCAGATGCCATGCACCTTGCCTCTCCTGATGGCATTTCTCCCTTAAGTCCTAACTTCTTGGGTAACATGATCATGACACAGTATTTAGCTAATACCTGCCCATCATAGTAACTGTAAATCTTGACCAAAAGTCTCGATTCACATTCCAAACTCCATAGAAGTTGTCGAAGATTATCTGTCCAATCCCCTCCGTAGTCATCCAACGTCCTGTTCATCACTTGAACGTTCTGGGGTGGATATCGAGGTGCCATGTGGAACTGTAGATAAGTAATTATCATCAGTCACATAGAGTTAAAACTCTTGGGTAATGATCAGAATTACCATCATATAAAAGAGTTATCGCACTAGTAACATAACAGGATTATTCTCAAGTGAATATCCCTCATATCACTAGAGAACTCTTTATTATTGCTAGGGTGTGTCCTACAGGTTAT
Source organism: Avena insularis (assembly GCA_023614405.1). Classification (NCBI taxonomy): domain Eukaryota; kingdom Viridiplantae; phylum Streptophyta; class Magnoliopsida; order Poales; family Poaceae; genus Avena; species Avena insularis. Next base: position 58,055,204 of record CM042693.1, on the reverse strand, counting down.
ACCCATTTACTAGGTTTTCAACCTAAGGTCAAGCATATGCTTTGATATCAACTGCGATGACCCAGCATACCACTACATGATGTAGTACACTATAGGCATTGACATAAAACCAATAAAACACCATTCACTGGTATTACATCCCTCAGAATGGCACAACAGAAACACAACGGGTCCAATACATGGCTAAAGGTTACAACTCACTCTTTACACAAGATCCAGAGAACACTCTAGGTTAAAGAGAGAGAAAGAACTTCTTACGGATAAGAATCAAAGTTAAACAACACAAAAACTATTATACCATTAAAACTAGTATTTTAACTAAGGGATTGGCATTGCTGCTATTGCAATACACTACAGAATTAGGTTCTTTGGCTAGAGATTATATTCCTATGTAATCAGTAACTTCGTCTTCACTTGAGTTAATGTAGATGTTGACTTCCTTGACTTTATTGAAGAGCTTTAGCTTTGGATGATGAGTCCTGGAGCATATCTTGATGTAGATGTTGTCTAACCCGGCTTCAGAATCTAGCAAGGGTTAAGAAGATACTTTGATTACGAGCATACTCAGCAAATTCACTAGATAAGGAGTGTTTGATGCACTATAACTACAGCCACAGACCGTAGGTCGTAGACAATGCAAGTTTTCATAAACATTTCTTCAAAGGTTGCTTTTATTCTGAAATGCTATGTCCGTCAGTCTTCACGGGTTTACCAGAACTTTCATGGAGTTCCTTTCCCGCAGCGTTCGCAGCTCCTTCCCAGAACAGGAAGTAACAAGTTATAGTTCTTACACTCTGCAGATGTGCATCACTTTACCCATGAGAGATCAACTCTTTGTTGCACAACCGCGTAGCTTATTCCCGTCCACAATTCCATGATGTGGGGCCTAGAAGATGATCCAAGCCAATCACTGCCCCCTTCACGACCTTGCATGCCTCCTTGGTGTACACCATGCCCACATAAAGGATTACAGCAATGGTTTGTACAAACCGTTAGATGTCAGAACTATCGTGGGACGTTGAGGGTTCCCACCCATATGTTGCATATCCTCTACGAATTACCAATTAATATGCACGCTACGAGGATAACAGCCACGACATGTACATCCGGCTTCATGCGAGAGGAAGAAGATACAACTGACTTCTCCATCCCATTCCAAATCTCATGGTCAACGCGTAATATACGGCGCAAGAATCACTGGCGACATTGGTTGTTAAGTCCTAGGTGATATAGTTCTGAACAGTGGTATTCCAACTATCAGATTTAATAGATTAGCTGATCACCCTGGATCAGTAACCAATAATTCACATTATTATAAAAAATAATGTGTTTACACCTTTTTCAAATGCAGGCGATAACAACACTCGATTTGTAAAATACTTTACAGAAAATAAACAAAGGACATGAGCAAGTGTGAACTTGCCTTTTGTCATTGCAAGATTATGCACTCACGGTCTTCGAGTCAGTATAAGATCCAAAATCTGAAATCAGCAGGTCCGGTAAGGACTAATGTTTAAAGAAGCAATATGCTTTTATGCATAAGTAATGTGATGCACGTTCTAAACGCGAATCCCAGAGATAACGTTGTTCTAGGGTTTGGATTCCAGAAATGGTTACTTTGGATTGTGTGGTTCTTTTAGATAGGTTTCACATTTGTGCTTCTATTAGGGTTTATGAGTGGTTGTGAGCAACACATAGGTAGTAGTAAAATATATACTTATGATATACTATTCAAAATTTCTTATAGAAGAGTGCTTGTTTGAAGTGGCAAAAAGAATAACCTTCGAAGAAAAGGTTTTTCTTCTAAGGCCTAAACAAGCTTTGTGGTTAGTTGAGTTGGATAACTGTTATTTATGTTTGCTTGAATGGTTTTGGGTTTGAGATGTTTTTATAACTTAACTACTTTAGACCAAAGTTAACTATAAAACATATAGTAATGTTTATTGTATTATATTTAGATTCTTGGAGACTAAAGTTAACTTTAAAATATAGATAGTTTTAAAGGTTTAATACTTACAATATTTGTATCTTGTGTATCTGGAATGTTTCCTATAGGTTACTTAATATTAGTGATCCTTTTACTAAGTGTAGTGGTTTCTTGATTTTTATAATGGAGTAGTATCATTTATCTTTTATAAAGGAGTGGTTGTGGTTTATAAACCAAAATATAATATTACTTAACTACTTATGGATTCATTATAGTGTGGTGGTAGTTTTTTAATCTGGTGGTTAAAGTAGATAGGAATGATCTAATTTATTCACAAGTTGTTCTTTAGGGTTTTTATTATGAATAGGAATCCTTTTAGAATGTAGTTTTCACTTAAGGTTGAAAAAAAATCTTAAAATAAAACATTTATAATGTTTTAAACCATTATGGCTTCATATTATTAATATTTAAAATTAATACTATTTATGATACTTAATTTACTCATTTTAGGAATATTAATAAATTTTATTTATCCTTATATGAATTATTAATGAAGTAAATAAGTTTAAATTTGAGCTATTAAAATATTTGAATTTTTTATTTAACTCAAAAAGTAGAATATTAAAATTTTTAACATATAGATATTATTTTTGTGATCATTTTGGTCTAATACATTTATTTTTGTGGTTTATAAATAATAAGGTATGATTTTTATAATTCTTATTACTTTATAATTACTTAATAAATAATAAACATTTAATTATGTGAAATAATAATACATGATTATGGTTTCAAATTATATTTTTTTATTTTTCTAAGATTTTTGGTATTTTATTTATATTATTAACATTTACCATTATTAAAATATGAATTATCAAAGTTTTATTACTTATAAAACCTTTATTAAATAATATTTATTTAAATAATCATCATAATAATATTTGATAATGAGTTTAAGTTGTAGATTTTATTTTTCTAAAAAAATCATATATTATACATATTGTTTTTGAATTGTAATTCAAAAGTTATTAATTAAACAAGGTTTAATCATTTATTTGTTTTCTGGAATATCAATAATTGAGTTTGTAACATTTTATTATTTCTTAAACAGGAAATACTTTTTACACCGCACTCAAAGCTAGCCTCAGTCACTGACCCGTGGGCCATTTTCCACCTCAGCTCTCAGGTTTAGAAAATGTATTTGTTACTGGCCCTCTCTCTAATCTCAGTCGATGACACATGGGCCCAAGGCCATGTCATCAGCCACGCGAGACAAAGACCAATCAAACTAGCTGACGTGGTTCGATCCCGAGGTGAGCATGGCGTCACTCGAGTTGATCCTCACTGGTTGAGGATCAATCGATCGATCTGGTGCAAGCGCGGGGCTGTGGCTAGGTTCGTTGGACAAAGGAGATCGAGGCGATCCTATTGATGGTGCGCCGCTAACTAATGGTCATCGGAGGGCTATCGGCGACGAGCTTCTGCGGCGGCCAGCGGTGATGCTCAATGAAACTAGTCCTATGGTGAGATTTAGCAAGCGAAATTAGGGTCCATAGATGCGTAAGCTTACCCTGATGACGATAGAGCGGTCGAGGATGCTTGGGGAGGCGTGATGACGGCGAATCGACGGTAATGCCCATGGCGGCCGAGGAAAAGGAATGCTCGATTTCACATGATTCCCGGCGAGCGGACCTCCGTGCTTGGTCCTAGATGGTTCAGTCCACGACGGCGCGTCCAACGGTGGCTACCACGAGGCAAGGGGTGGTCGGAGTTGACTGGAATGATGAACTCCGATGAGCTAGGTTTTCGGGTGAGGAAAGGAAGTGAGTCTGGAGAGCGAGATTGAGGATGGGGACGAGAAGGGTTGTCGTGGTGGCCTCCTTATCCTCTCCTGCCGACGGCGGTGTTGATCTTGGCGCAAAGACGATGATGACGGCATCGGACGGCGGCGAGCTCCTCCAGCGAGCTGTTTGTGTGCGTGAGGATGACGACGACGGGCTGTTTTGTGGATAACCCCCTTGCGATTCTTTCAGCTCAACCTGTGGTCCTTTCCTGACCCCACTCGTCAGTCACAGATGGAAACGAGCTGGGCTCGGTGCTAGGCTTTTGTGGGCTGCCTTTTATCGTCAGATAAGTATAGTGGTGTTGGGCCACGACCAGGTAATGTTTTTATTTGTTTTACTTTTTTTCTATTTCCTGTTTTCCTATTCATATTTGAATTTGATTTATATTTTGAACCTTTCTTTGTAGGATTTATTTGCTGGATATTTGCAATAATACTAAAATATATTTGGTATCATTTGTGAAATTTTATTATATAATCTTTTTATATTTCTTTTATTTGCTCTATATGAACCCCTTTTAATAATTTGTAGAAACTTTTCTTATTATTTTACTCTCCTCTTTTAGTTATGAATTTCTAAATTATATATTCTTATTTGTTTATAAACTTAACTCTAGTTGGTTCATAGTTTGAATAGAAACTTTTATATGTACAATGATCCTATACCATTATTTGATGCATGAAATAAGAAAGACATTAATATGGTTATTACTACTCCCATTAATTTAAAAAATGGCAATGTATATATTCTATTATTTTAAACAAAGAAGTTTAGGGTTTTGAATTATGAATGTTACCCTAGGGTTTAGGGTTTTGAATATACTTGGATTCCTTTATGGATATGAGTAAAGATTTAATAACTAAGCATATTGTCTTCTTTTTGTGATTTTTGATGACATTTCCCTTTATAATAGAAAGTTATAATTAGAATGTTTTATAGAAAGGAATTGAGAAAGATATACTTAAGCACATATAGTTATGATGGTTGGAATTAACAAAGATGTGCTTATGTGATTTGCTATAGGAAGTTATTTCTATAAAGTGTGATAGATATAAGATGATGGGTCAATAATCTGAAATGGATATTATGTTAAGTCTTAAGATTTAGAGTTGGTTGATTAGCTAGAATTACTTGCTTTCATAATTCATAATTCTAGACTTCTTATTAAGGAATTCCTTTCCTAGATATACTACCTTTTCCTATTTATCATCATGATTATTATGATGAGGTTTACTTCATAGAAATATTCTTATTCACTGATTAACCTTCTAAACTCGTGGATGAATCCAATGAGTTTGATACTCAAGTATTCCATAACTTCCTCATATCTTTGATTGGTTGTATCTACTACTCTGATGTTGATAGCCTCCCGTCCAACAAGTAGTTCCTTCAAACTCAACTCATAATCTTCCTTAATCATTCATTACTAATGTATCTCCAATAGTTGTATGCATCCAACTACCTTTCTCTAAAGTTAACTATCCTTTAAGATGACTAACACCACTTCGAAAACCCTATTCTACACTAGCTTTAATTGAATAATATCATACTATATTCACTTTACTCTGATAACTCACACTCCAACCCTAAATCATATTTATGTGGCTTGCAATGACTACTCTAGGATAACTTATCTCTACTAAGGTTCTAACCATGTTCTACCCACCAGAATTACTTATACTAAATATATGCATTCACTATTGATGGCTGAAGCATCACCATTATAATCCTTTAATCATTTATTGCTTAAGTTCTTAGTTGGCTAAGCAAGACTTTATCAATCCTACTCTTCCATTATCTTGAAACTATCTTCTTAGTATCTCATATTGGATTAAGGTTATTTATGGACTATGCCCTCTTTAAAAGATTTAAGTAGATGTTATGATAAGATTAAGAATTAGTAGATCAAGGATTGATAGTTAAAGAATTTGTGAATCAATGGGGAATTATCCAACATTGATGATCAACAGATATTAAGATAAGTTCCATAAAGATTGCTATAGAAATAAAGATATATAGTGGATGATCTTGACTTAGTTTTCACAGGTTGATATAATGAATAGTATGATATGATCCCTTATGGATCATCTATGAATCATTTAAGCAATGTATTATAAGTATCATATTATTATATCTGGTCTACCCTTAGACCAAATCATGTTTACCCAAATAAGGTTTTGCCAAAGGTCATTTAGAAACTTATCACAATTAACTTGATGATCTACTTCAACTCCATCAAGTTAAGAGAAGCTTCAATCAATTTGACAAGTTCTGTTTTAAAAGCGCGAAAATTATTCGGATTTTTTATGCATGAATGCAATGCACACATCTGGGTTCAGCTTATTTCTAAGCTCTAATGCTAGGATGTTACAGACTCTCCCCTTAAAATAAACTTCGTCCTCGAAGTTCGTAAACTCTCACGTTTCGGAGTAAGAAATTGACTTGTAGTGGTTACTACATTCTCTACTCCATGAATCGACGGTAATGGCCACGGCGGCCGAGGAAAAGGAATGCTCGATTTCACATGATCCCCGGTGAGCGGACCTCCGTGCTTGGTCCTAGATGGTTCAGTCCACGACGGTGCGTCCAACGGTGGCTACCAAGAGGCAAGGGGTGGTTGGAGTTTACTAGAATGATGAACTCCGACGAGCTAGGTTTTTGGGTGAGGAAAGGAAGTGAGTCTGGAGAGCGAGATTGAGGATGAGGACGAGCAGGGTTGTCGCGGTGGCCTCCTTATCCTCTCCTGCCGACGGCGGCGTTAATCTTGGCGCAAAGACGACGATGACGGCATCGGGCGGTGGCAAGCTCCTCCAGCGAGCTTTCTGTGTGTATGAGGATGACGACAACGGGCTATTTTGCGGACAACCCCCTGGCGATTCTTTTAGCTCAACCCGCGGTCCTTTCCTGACCCCACTCGTCAGTCATAGATGGAAACGAGCTGGTCTCGGTGCTGGGCTTTTGTGGGCTGCATATGGCGTCAGATAAGTATAGGGGTGTTGGGCCACGGCCAGGTAATGTTTTTATTTGTTTTACTTTTTTTCTATTTCCTGTTTTCCTATTCAGATTTGAATTTGATTTATATTTTGAACCTTTCTTTGTAGGATTTATTTGTTGGATATTTGCAATAATACTAAAATATATTTGGTATCATTTGTGAACTTTTATTATATAATCTTTTTATATTTCTTTTATTTGCTCTATATGAACCCCTTTTAATAATTTGTAAAAACTTTTATTATTATTTTACTCTCCTCTTTTAGTTATGAATTTCTAAATTATATATTCTTATTTGTTTATAAACTTAACTCTAGTTGGTTCATAGTTTGAATAGAAACTTTTATATGTACAATGATCCTATACCATTATTTGATGCATGAAATATGAAAGACATTAATATGGTTATTACTACTCCCATTAATTTAAAAAAATGGCAATGTATATATTCTATTATTTTAAACAAAGAATTTTTAGGGTTTTGAATTATGAATGTTAACCTAGGGTTTAGGGTTTTGAATATACTTGGATTCCTTTATGGATATGAGTAAAGATTTAATAGCTAAGCATTGTCTTCTTTTGTGATATTTGATGACATTTCCCTTTCTAATAGAAAGTTATAATTTGAATGTTTTATAGAAAGGAATTGATAAAGGTATACTTAAGCACATATAGTTATGATGGTTGGAATTAACAAAGATGTTCTTATGTGATTTGCTATAGGAAGTTATTTCTATAAAGTGTGATAGATATAAGATGATGGCTCAATAATCTGAAATGGATATTATGTTAGTCTTAAGATTTAGAGTTGGTTGATTAGCAAGAATTACTTGCTTTCATAATTCATAATTCTAGACTTCTTATTAAGGAATTCCTTTCCTAGATATACTACCTTTTCCTATCTATAATCATGATTATTATGATGAGGTTTACTTCATAGATATATTCTTATTCACTGATTAACCTTCTAAACTCATGGATGAATCCAATGAGTTTGATACTCAAGTATTCCATAACTTCCTCATATCTTGGCTTGGTTGTATCTACTACTCTAATGTTGATAGCCTCCCATCCAACAAGTAGTTCCTTCAAACTCAACTATCTTACTTAATCATTCATTACTAATGTATCTCCAATAGTTGTATGCATCCAACTACCTTTCTCTAAAGTTAACTATCCTTTAAGATGACTAACACCACTTCTAAAACCCTATGCTACACTAGCTTTTGTTGGAGATATGCCCTAGAGGCAATAATAAATGTAGTTATTATTATATCTTTGTGTTTATGATAAATGTTTACATTCATGCTATAACAGTATTAACAAGGAAACATTAATACTTGTGTGCTTTGTAAACTAAATTAGAGTCCCTGGTAAAGCCTCTTTATAATACTAGCTTGTTGGTTAATAAATGATTGTGGTTTCCCTATCATGAACATTGAGATGTTATTAACAACAAGACCATATCATTAGGAGAATGATATGATGGACACACACCTATAGATAAGCGTAGCATAAAGATCAAGTCATTTTAATAGTTCAATTGCTATATGCTTTCTGATACATAGTAACCTAATTCCTTCGACCATGAGATCATGCATATCACCATCACTAGAAGGATGCTTTGATGACATCAAACACCACACCGTAACTGGGTGGTTATAAAGGTGGCATTGAGTGTTCGGAAAGTATTGGTTGAGACACATGGATCAAGAGTGGGATTTGTCCATCCATATGACGGATAGATATACTCTGGGCCCTCTCGGTGGAATGTCATCCAATTGGCTTGCAAGCATGTTACTGGCTCACAAGGGATCACATATCACGGGAACGAGAAAAGAGTACTTATCAGTAACAAGGTTGAACTAGGTATGCAGAGATACCGACGATCAAAACCTCGGATAAGTAAATTATCGTGAGACAAAGGGAAATTGGTATCGTATGTAAGTGGTTCATTCGATCACAAAGTAATCGTAGAAATATGTGGGAACCATATGAATTTCTAGATTCCTCTATTGGTTATTGATCGGAGATGTGTCTCGATCATGTCCGCATAATTCACGAACCGTAGGGAGACACACTTAAGGATTCGATGTCGTTGAGTAGTTATGGAATGATGAGTAAGAGACCGAATGTTGTTCGGAGTCTCGGATGGGATCCGGGATATCACGAGGAGATCCGGAATGGTCCGGAGAATAAGATTCATATAAGGAAAGTCCTGTTTCGGAGTTGGGGAATGATTCCGGTGTTCTCATCGGGAATGTTCTAGAAGGTTCCGGAAGGTCCGGCACTCCGGAGGGGAAGGGTACATGAATGTGTCATAACAAGTTGGAATGGTTGCATCATGTACTAGGTGTCATCGCTGAGCAAAATAAAGGGATAAATCAAATCCTAGCTTGAAAAGTCAAACGCCAATTTGAAAAGTCAAACGGCAAGTTTGCTTGGTGGAGGGAGAGTAGGAAACCTACTTGGGGAGGAGTTCCTCTCCCTCCACCGCCGGCCTTGGAGGCCGAGTTGGGGGAGGACTCCCTCCCCCTTGGCCGGCGCCCTCCACCTATAAAAGGAGGGGCAGGGCTGCCCCTCCAAAGACACAACTCCACCACCCAAAACCCTAGCCCTAGCCGCCGGCCCTCCTGCAGCCACGCCTAGGGCAAACCCTAGCCGCCGACTTGGGGCTTCCCCCAAGCCCTAGCCGCCGGCCTAGCCGTCTATCCTTGGTGTGTCTAAACCCTAGATCACCGAGGCCTCTCTCATAGTCCACCATACTCGCTCCGGCTTAAGGCGAAGCCCTGCGAGATCTCCCCTCTACTTCCGGTACCACGCCGTCGTGCTGTCGGAATCGCGAGGAGAGTGCTACAACCTCCCCTGCCTGCTGGAACAAGGGAGAGGAAGGTCTACATCGAGTACCGAACGTGTGACCGACTGCGGAAACGCTACCAGAACGCAACGCCGGAAGGATCGTCTACACGATCTTGAGATCGGCAAGAGTACGACTACATCACCCACGAGAATCCTCTCTCGTTAAACACTTTGGAATCTTCGAGGGTGAGTTATTCCATCGACTCGTTGCTACAATCTAGTAGATAGATCTTGGCTTGTTTGTTTGTATGCGGTAGAAATTTTTTGTTTTCCATGCTACGAACCCCTACAGCTTTAATTGAATAATATCATACTATATTCACTTTACTCCAATAACTCACACTCCAACCCTAAATAATATTTATGTGGCTTGCAATGACTACTCTAGGATAACTTATCTCTACTAAGGTTCTAACCATGTTCTACCCACCAGAATTACTTATACTAAATATAAGCATTCACTATTGATGGCTGAAGCATCACCATTATAATCCTTTAATCATTTATTGCTTAAGTTCTTAGTTGGCTAAGCAAGGCTTTATCAATCCTACTCTTCCATTATCTTGAAACTATCTTCTTAGTATCTCATATTGGATTAAGGTTATTTATGGACTATGCCCTCTTTAAAAGATTTAAGTAGATGTTATGATAAGATCAAGAATTAGTAGATCAAGGATTGATAGTTAAAGAATTTGTGAATCAATGGGGAATTATCCAACATTGATGATCAACAGATATTAAGATAAGTTCCATAAAGATTGCTATAGAAAGAAAGATATATAGTGGATGATCTTGACTTAGTTTTCACAGGTTGATATGATGAATAGTATGATATGATCCCTTATGGATCATCTATGAATCATTTAAGCAATGTATTATAAGTAACATATTATTATATCTGGTCTATCCTTAGACCAAATCATGTTTACCCAAATAAGGTTTTGGCAAAGGTCATTTAGAAACTTATCACAGTTAACTTGATGATCTACTTCAACTCCATCAAGTTAAGAGAAGCTTCAATCGATTTGACAAGTTCTATTTTAAAAGCGCGAATATTCGGATTTTCTATGCATGAATGCAATGCACACATCTGGGTTCAGCTTATTTCTAAGCTCTAATGTTGGGATGTTACAGCGGGTCAGTGGCGGACATGTGTAGCATGGCGCGTGTGGCCCGGAGTGGACACGACATGGAAATGTGTCGGCACTAGACGCACAGACGTGTGCCAATAGGGCACTTTCCTGGCTTGTGGTTGATCGACGAGGACGTCGATCTTCTAAGGGTGGGTGTATGTGAGACCCTGGCGCATGGCTCAATAGGATTGATAGGAAACCCATACCAACAAGTTGTAACTTCTTTTCCGGAAGCTCATTCGAAAAGAACTCTAAGGTTAAGCATGCTTGGCCTAGAGAAATACTAGGATGGGTGACCAACCGGGAAGTCGATACCGGGTGCGCACGAGTGAGGACAAAATGCGCAGAAAAGACTAGTGTTGGTCTGTGGAGTTAGTCTAGATATCCTATTGAGCTGCCAGAAGTGACAGCCGTCGGTCCGTAGTGACGGGGGTGTTACAGGTGTCAAAGTAACAAATACCTAAAAATGATAGTAGAAGAGTTGAAGCAATGTGTGACCAAGAGTCTCTCCTTTTATGTTCAAAGCAAAAAAAATAAAACCAGAACAGGGGGTTTGTACTCACTTCATGTGAAAGCAAACACACTTGTGAAAATGTTTGGGACATGAGATCTCTTACCTCAAAATTCCTGAATTTATGGAAGAATTTGTAGATAATTAGAAGATGGATCTCCAAACTTATTATAGAGTAAATTCAACCTATGGCCTGACAGGTGGAAGCTTAGTATGACAAGAAGAGCAGCATTGCTAGAGTTTCATGGAGATGATGAAGTCCAGTTCAAGTAACTCTAGGATTATGAGCAGGAGCTAAGGATGGATAATCCTGGATCAAAGTTTTTTGTTTCAACCAATAAAGTGAAAGATCCTGGAAGTGATGTAGTGAAGGAACACTTTTCCACTTTGTATTGGCCATATGATGGCAGAAAGAGGTTTTTTTAGTAGGATGCAGGCCAATAATATGCATTGATGGTTGCCATGTTAAAACAAGGTACATCAGAAAACTACCAATAGCAATAGGAATTAATGACAATGATTGTATTTACCCCCATTGCAATGTGTTTGTGATACGTCGGAAACGTATCTATAATTTTTGATGTGCCATGCTTGTTTAGTATCTACTTTGCTTTGCTTTGTCTACACTTTCAGGTGTTTTTATATGTTTTCTGGTACTAACCTATTAACAAGATGTCATAGTGTCAGTTTTCTGTTTTCTTCTATTTTTGGTTCCAGAAAGGCAGAAAATCAATATCCTCAGAATTGGACGGGACAAAAGTCAAAGTCAATATATTACCGTGGGGAACACGAAGCCCGAATACGAGACGGAGGAGGGACACCAGGGGGCCACACCCCCTGGCCGCGCGGCCAGGCCTGGACCATGCCTAGGGCGGGGGTGCAGCCGCCCTGGCAACCCCCTGCCTCGCCTCTTCTCCTATAAGAAGCCCCCGATGCCTAAACCCTAAGTACCCGATCAATATTCCATGAAACCGTCTGTAGCCTCCGCCACCATCGTCCCTAGATCGAGGGGATCTAAAGCTCTTCCCGGCACCCTGTCAGAGGGGAGATCATCCCGGAGGCCTTCTTCTACACCATGCCAGCCTCTGGTATGAAGCGTGAGTAGTTCCACCATGGACTACGGGTCCATGTAGTAGCTAGATGGTTGTATCTCCTCCTTTTTGCTTTCATGTTTAGATCTTGTGAGCTCCGTTTATGATCAAGATCTCATCTATTTGTAATCATGCATGTTGTGTTTGCAGGGATCCGGTGGATATTGAGATTACTATGTTAGATTGATTAATGGTTTTGTCTTATTAATTCTATCATGTTTGTGTTGTTTGTGATCTTGCATGCTCTCCGTTGTTAGTAGCTATCTTGGCCAAGTAGTTTCTAGTGACTCCAAGAGGGGGTATTTATGCTCGATAGTGGGTTCATGCCTCTATTTAATCTAAGGGAAGTGACAGAAATCTCTAAGGTTGTAGATGTGCTGTTGCCACTAGGGATAAAACAACGGTATCTTGTTCATGGAACAAGTGGATTGTTTACCTTACACACTTTGCTTAAAGAAGTTGTTTGTTGCTTGCAACTTAATACTGGAGAGGGTTCGGATGATAACCCAAAGGTTGACTTCTAGTCATAGATGCAGTTGGATGGCGGTCTATGTATCTTGTTGTATTGCCCAATTAAATCTCATAGGATCATGAATGTCCAGTATTGCATTGTTATTCCTTGCTTAGTCCTGTCAATTGCCCTGCTATAATTTGTTTACCCAGCATGCCATGTTTGTTTATCTAAGGAGAACACCTCTAGTAAACTATGGACCCCGGTCCAATCTTTACCATTGATACATCTTCCACTATTACTGTTTACTTGTTGCAAACCACCATTACCTTCCACACCATACAGTTAATCCTTTGTTATAGAAAACCGGTGAGATTGAAAACCTCACTATTCGTTGGGACAAAGTCTTGAGTTTGTGTTGTGTAGGTCTCCGAGTTGCTAGCAACACCTTTGAGTTGTTTCCTTCCTCCTACTGGTTCACCTCGGTTTCTTACCGGGGGAAAACTTGCTGTTGTGCTCATCATACCTTCCTCTTGGGGTCTCCTAACAAAGTGTTCACACACTCATCGATTTGGTTTAGGTTGAGAGTAATTTTGCATGGGAGTCGGTGGGTTTGGTTTGGTGTAGGTATTTACCCCATTGCAATGCCAAATAATAGGAAAAAGGCACCAGTAGAGAAAATAAGGAATGGAGTCTAAATCTTCATAAAATCTAGGGTAACAATCCACTTTTCCATATGTGGGGTAGCTAATCATGACAAAGGGACACCATAAATATGTGCACAGTCAATTGGAGCAGCAGCAAGCCAATACTCATGGACAATATTAAGATACAGATATTTCTAATATTAGGAAAGTTAGCAAATTTTTTTATCATGTTTTCTATTCATGGCCAAGTAGGACTTATTTTAACATTACCTAACTATGCATATGTGTAGAATTTCATACCACAAAATACAATCCCTAGTTTAGATCCTGGACATCAAGTGGATGACATTGTTTGTCAGATGGGGAAATAGTTTTGAATCCTAAATTTGCATGATTTACATCTATCATATCATGCTTATCAAGAATGTGTACACTAACTATTGCTAATTTCAATTTATACCATTCACATGAATTGGCTCAAGTGCCAATAAATAGGTTCCATAGGCCCTTACGAGAAATTAGTTTTGTGGCGGCTGCTAGAGATAGCATCCCACATGCTACTGTTAGAGTGACTACTGCTAAAACTATGAGAGGCAAGGGAAGGTTAAGCGTAGGAAGGGAAAGGGAAAGTGCAAGCAAGGGAAGAGCAACTACAACTTCAATAGATAACCTAGTGCCACAACAAGCATCACAACAATAGACAACCATAGGAAGGTTAAAAGGGATGAAAATGTCATCGTAAGCTAGCAGTAGTGGTACCACAGACCAAGATGATGACATAGGAAGACGAACAACAGGGTTGAGTTACAACACATGTCCTGACAGTGCCTCTACATACTATTTTGCGATGACCAGCAAAGAAGAGCAAATGGAATCCCAAATTTGAATTCCGATGTTCAAGTACCCGACTTGAATGCACAAAATGCACAACATGCTAAAGGTATATAGCTACTTAATATAGTTTAGTCATGTAATGCATTTTGAGAATATATTACTACTCAATCCATGTAATAATGCACTTCTGGTGATCTTTTTGGTTGAATGAGCAACTCGGGTTTCCGTCAAAATTTAGTGCACATTTCTGTCTGGCAAATTACTGAAAAAATTAGTGTATTTTTCATGTTTATGTTGGCCATTTAAGTTTGACATGTTGCTATTAATTTGCAAGATCAATCAAACATGATATGAACCAAATTGCTATCAAAATTCATAGCACCAATTCTAGTCAACTTACATTAAAAAATTGTTCAAACATATTACATAAATGGTGCACATTACATAGCTCACTCACATAAATACTCTACTTATCAAAGAATGGATAAAAACAAGACCTGGCAACTAGCTACTATTAGCACAAATGTTATCTCATGTCCCTCTCCACTTCTTCTCTCTACCATATGTTCCTTTTCCATTCTATTATTATTATTTTCTTTTGAAGATTTAATCTCTAATTCCATCTCACTGATCTTGCTCAAAATATTCATGTTTGACTCTTTCAATCATGTTACATTTCTTCTTCTCTGGAATAGTGCTGCTGATTTCTTAATGATCATGTATGCCCTCATGTGTGGTTTTTTGTAATTGACAACAATCTCTATGGACTAATATTTATACACTAGAAGGTTTAGTACATAGGCAATTCTTGCACCATATGTTAGCTTCATGGTTGAAAGAATAAGAAAGTGAAGAAGAATAAGCAATGAACAAGGAGATATTCAAGGTGTGATCCGAAGAATGGCCATTATTTTATTACTTCAATACATCATATTCAACAAAGAAGAAGATACAAGGTTGATCAAGACAAAATACAAATAGTTGATTCAAGTGGATCATCATAAATAATAAATAAAGTGGAAGTTCAAGACGAGCTATCTTGAAAATATTATATGCTTGAAGCTTACCGCCCTTATGGTGACAATGGATATGTGAAGACATGCCGAAATATATAAGAGTCTCTCCCATAGTGGAGTATGGGGGAGCCATTCACAAGTCTTCATCAAACAAGCACGATCGAGCTCAATAAAGAAATTAAAGATGTTCTAAGAAGAAAAATATCATCATCATCATCAAGCTGAAGTGGAATACACAAGGCAAATGTGTAATATTGATAGATTTATATTTTATCGTTCTCATGTTGTTAGTTGGAAGTGAACGGAATATGCCCTAGAGTCAAATATTACATGGCGTATTCCATGAAGTTTATGATTAAGTTTTATATCATGCTATAACTATATTGATAGGGAAATATCAATACATGTGTGATATATAAACAAACAGTAGTTCCTAGTGAAACTCTAGTCACCGATTCATTGGTCAACGGATGATCAAAGATTTCCTCATCATGAAGGTGCCTCGACCCCTAATTGACAATGAGATCATTTCATTGGGGAATGATATGGTGAACATGCCCTATATATAGAATCATATCACGATCATGTCACGAAGTTTAGGTTATGATGTCTAGGAAACATAGTGACTCTTTCCTTAGACCATGAGACCATATAAAATCACTATCACCCGAGGATGCTTTGATGACACATAACATCACTCCGTGAAATGGTGATTATAAAGGTGATGTTAGATATCTGGAGGAACATGTTTTGGAGACTGCGTCAAGAGTGGGATTTGTCCATCCGTGTGACGGAAGATACTCTAGGCCCACTCGGATAAGTTATATCCATAAGTTGCGCAGCGTGTGACTAGGTTACAGGGATATCACTTATCGGATCGAGTAAAGAAGGTATTGTCGATAACAAGGTCGAACACTGACATGGGGATGTCACTTGATCAAAACCTCGGACAATACAATACCGCGGAGACAAAAGGAATGAGACACAGTGTTTACGGTTCAATGACAAATATCATTCAGTACACATGTGGTTATTATGGACATGAAGGTCCCGATGTTGATCATTGTTCATAGAGGAGTCTTGGCCATGTCTGTAGTATTCTTAAACTGTTGGGTAGCACGCTTAAGGGCTTAACGAATCTTGAAAAATAGTTTAAATCACTAAAGACATGAGAAGAGAGAGACTAGAATAGATCTGGGAGATCCGAAGGTGTTCGGAGAAAGAATAAGGAAACGGGACGGAAAAGGGTTTTAGGATAAATGGTTATTTAAATATGATTATTATATATTAGTTATGTATTGTAAAAATATTTATAAAAAGCGTCCTAAAAGTTATCCAAAGTCCCGGAGGGATTTTACCTAAAAGAAACAGCTAGAAAAAAAAGGCTAAGAAGGTTGTTTTTAAACAGCCCACATGGGAAGCAGATAGTTGCGCCGCACGTGGGTGGAAGGCTATGCGCGCCGTGCGCAGCAGCAGCTACTGCTGTTTGTGAAGGGAATATGCCCGAGAGGCAATAATAAAGTGGTTATTATCGTATTCCTTGTTTATGATAAATGTTTATTTTGCATGCTATAATTGTATTAATACGGAAACGTTAATACATGTGTGTTTAATAAACAAAAGGTAGTTCCTACTTATGCCTCTCTTATAAACTAGCTCGTTGATTAACAAGATGATCATAGGTTTCCTGATCATGGACATTGGATGTTGTTAATAACGAGGTCACAACATTAGTGTAATGGTGTGATGAACATTCATCCGAAGTATAGCATTACGATCAAAGTCATTGAGTTTATATTGCTATAACAACTTACGAAGTGATCCTAATCCTTAGACCATGAGATCATGTCAATCACTAACACCGGAAGAGTTTCTTGATAATATCAAATGTCACAATCGTAATGAGGTGATTATAAAGATGGATTCAGAACTACTAAAGTGTTATGTTGAGGCCCATGGATCGAGTGGAATTTGTTCATCCCGATGACGGATAGATATGCTCTGGGCCCTCTCGGTGATATCACATTGATTAGCTTGCAAGCAAGTGATTTGATCACTAGAATGTTATATCACGGGAACAAGAAAAGAGTGCATGTCAGTAACGAGATCAAACTAGATATGGAGATACCGATGATCGAATCTCGGACATGTAATATATCGCGAAACAAAGGGATTAAGATACTAGCGTAAAAGGTTCCGACGATCACAAGAAAGTCATCGTTGAATGTGTGGGAGTCGATGGGTCTCCAGATCCCGCTTCGATTATTGATCCGAGAGGGGTCTCGATCATGTCCGCATTATTCACAAACCGTAGGGTGACACACTTAAGAGACACCGACATCCAATTGGAGCAAAAGTTTCATGCCGAAAAGAATAACAAGCGCAGGAATTTATTTCACTAGATACCGAAACGGGTTTTCGGGTGAAATTGCAAAAAGTGTTTCTGCATGTGAAATGAAATACTAGCAAGGGGTTATATGTGAATGTTTGTCATTAAAGTAATTGACAAAATTCTGAATAAATAAAAGGAGTTTTATTTAATGAGAGTTTGCATTAAATTTGGTGGAAATTTAATGAGAATTTGAGTGGGTTTTTGAGTGGAGGGAATTGAAAGGCTTTTTATGTGAGTGGAGTGTCCACCCACATGAATGAAAGGAGGGGAGGGGGCAGCCCCATGGCTGGGCGCATGGCCCCTTGGGTGCCCCCCTCTCCCTATAAAAGGAGCCCCTTCCCTCTCTCACTCACACCTCCTCGTGAAGGATCTCTCTCCCCCTCTAGAATTTATTCCCCATGGTCTCGGACTAGCGAGATACATGTTCCCGGTGGCTATTCGGCAAGAAAGAGTTGTGCTTCCGCTGCATCGCTGGAGAGAGGAGGCGGAGGTTGCTCGGTGCCTCGAACGTGCGTGCGAGCACGGATGCGCTGCTGTTTTGCGGCGCTAGGACTTCCTCTCGATCTTGAGATCGGCAAGAGATCGTCTACATCAACCACGAGTTTGGACTCGTTAAGCTTTGTCGGTCTTCAAGGGTATGTTCTCTACGGATATACATCCTCCCGTTGTTTGTATCTAGTAGATAGATCTTGGTACATAGTTGTTCCCATCGTAGGAAATATTTTGTTTTCTATGCTGCGAACCCTACAGTTTGTGGGCCGCTGCCAGGTCGGCCCACCCGAGAGCCATCGCTGCTGGGCGCCAGGCTGGCCCACCCGAGCCAGGCATTGGGCGCCGCCATAGGCAGCTCTGCCTCGCGAGCCACCGCGGTTGGTGGCCCACCCGGGGCCTCTTTTCCCCACCGCCTCAGCCGACTTGGGCTGGGCGTGGGTGGGCAGGTGGCCCACCCGGCCAGCGGCAGCTTTGCCCCCCTTTTCCTTTGTTTTATTAGTCCCACATAGGGACCTAAAAGTGGTGGGACCCCCTCCCTCCGCCTATATAAGGAGGTGCGCATGGAAGGATTAAAACACACCAATTTCCATCTGGAAATCAATAAAAAGTCCTATGTTGCCCCCTCTCTTTCTCTCTTGCGACCGAGGCCCCCTTGTCAGGGCTATGGGAGCGAGGAGTTTTCACCATGGAGCATCGTTGCTCTGCGGGATTCGAAGCCGGGAGATCTACTTCCGTAATCTCGGCTGGATTGGGGAGAAGCAGGGGTCGTTGTCAAGTATCGTACGTGTGTGACTCCCTCTGGCGGCACCGTGCTTTCGGTGCTAGGAGTTGTCATGGAGCCGCAAGGATATCATGACCTCGAGGTCAGTGTCAGGGCGTCTTCATCATCCATGTTCCTCGCAGTACATTAACTGATACGTCAGAAACATATCTATAATTTTTGATATTCCATGCTTGTTTAGTATCTACTTTTCTTTGCTTTATCTACACTTTGAGGTGTTTTTATATCTTTCCTGAAACTAACCTATTAACAAGTTGCCACAGTGCTAGTGCATCTTTTCTTCTGTTTTTGGTTCTAGAAAGGCAGAAAATTAATATTCTCGGAATTGGATGGGACAAAAGCCAAAGTCAATATTTTACCGTGGGTGACACGAAGTCCAGAGGAGAGACGGAGAGGCAGGCCAGTGCGGCCAGACCCCCCTAGGCGCGGCCAGGGTGGGCCCGCGCCTAGGCAGGGTGTGCCCCCCCCTGGTCGCCTCCCAGCCTCGCCTCTTCGCCTATAAGAAGGCCCCAATGCAGAAACCCTAGGCACCTGATCAAAACTCCACGAAACCATCTGTAGCCGCCGCCACCATCGTCCCTAGATCGGGGAGATCTGAAGTTTTTCCCGGCACCCTGTCAGAGGGGAGATCATCCCGGAGGCCTTCTCTCCGGTATGATGCGTGAGTAGTTCCACCTTGGACTATGGGTCCATGTAGTAGCTAGATGGTTGTATATCCTCCCTTGTGCTTTCATGTATAGATCTTGTGAGCTCCGTTCATGATCAAGATCTAATCTATTTGTAATCATGCATGTTGTGTTTGCGGGGATCCGATGGATATTGAGATTATTATGTTGGTTTGATTAATGGTTTTGTCTTTATGATTCTATCATGTCTGTGTTGTTTGTGATCTTGCATGCTCTCCATTGTTAGTAGCTATCTTAGCAAAGTAGTTTCTAGTGACTCCAAGAGGGGGTATTTATGCTCAATAGTGGGTTCATGCCTCTAGTTTCCAAGGGAAGTGACAGAAATCTCTTCAGTTGTAGATGTGCTGTTGCCACTAGGGAGAAAACAACGGTCTCTTGTTCATGGAACATGTGGACTGTTTACCTTACACACTTTGCTTAAAGCAGTTGTCTGTTGCTTGCAACTTAATACTGGAGGGGGGGTCAGATGATAACCTGAAAATGGAATTCTAGTCATAGATGCAGTTGGATGGCGGTCTATGCATCTTGTTGTATTGCCCAATCGAATCTCATAGGATCTTTCTGACTAGTAATTGCATTGTTATGCCTTGCTCAGTTCCTGTCAATTGCCCTGTTGTAATTTGTTTACCCTTCATGCCATGTTATTTATCTAAGGAGAGCACCTCTAGTGAACTATGGACCCCGATCCAATCTTTACCATTGATACATCCTCCACTGTTACTTGTTTACTTGCTGCAAACCATTACCTTCCACACCATACGTTTAATCCTTTGTTATAGCAAATCGGTGAGCTTGACAACCTCACTGATTCGTTGGGGCAAAGTCTTGAGTTTGTGTTGTGCAGATATCCAAGTTGCTAGAAACACCTTTGAGTCGTTTCCTTCCTCCTACTGGTTCAATAACCTCGGTTTCTTACTGGGGGAAAACTTGCTGCTGTGCTCATCACACCTTGCTCTTGGGGTTTCCAACGAAGGGCTCCACGTCAAGCACCATCAACAAGTTTTCTGGCGCTGTTACTGGGGAACGAAGAAGAAGAAACTCCCACGTCAACCACGCGCCAGCCAACACTCCTACAGGAGACTGGTTCCACGCTCAATATACGGCTTGTTCCGTATAAGTGGCTAGCGGGTGTCTATCTCTCTTTCAGTAGTTGATATAGCATTTACAAAGAAGGCCCTGCGAGGGGGTTAGTAGAGACAATCATTTAATCGGCGTTGTGGTTGAAGTTCGCATGTAAGAAACGATTCTTATGCGAAAACCCATACAACCACGTAAAACTTGCAAAAGATAAAGTAGAGGCATCTAACTTTGTTTTGTAGGAGGCGTTGTGATGTGCTATGGTGATACTCAAGGTAAAGTAGTTTCTTTTCTGTTGCTAAGTAGTAGTAACGGTCATCATCATGATGGTAGACTATGAAGTTGGAGGCACTAGGGCCATGGCACAAGGCCTAGAGGCGCCGACACCCAGGCGCCAGACCCCGGAGTGTCGTTCCCCTGGCACCAGATTCGAGGCTCCAAGATGGAGATCACAGCGCGAAGACTATATCGCATCGCACTTACATTTGATGTACGATTGTTGTGTGTATCTTATTATGTGCTTAGTATTAGTTACTCGACGGTAGCATTAATAAGATGATCCCTATACAACTGAATTCCAATGATAATGTTCCCCTTATGTGTGCACCACCAAGAAAGTTCTTCGGTATGAGGCAGTCCATGACGATCGGGTATCAGACATACCTACATTCGCATAAAGTGGGAGTAAGAAAGGTTACACTACAATACACACAAGTTAGAGTTGGCGAGACTAGCATGTGGAGACATGGCCTTGGAACATGGATGATCGAAAGATCGAGCACGAGTCGCATGGATGATATGATCGATGTGTAGCGTCCACCTTTGCAACTATGTTGTTGTCCGTGATGATGGGGGGTAATGTAGTGAATAAGGATCGTGTAATCACTAAGATATTTGTTACGGATAATGTTTTAGTGGAGTTGTTTGAACTCATAATTTCATAAACTTAGTCTGAAAGCTTTGCAAACTTTAAATGTAGAAAAATGGTTCGCCATGAGGCCGCTTTGGACATCACGGAGTGGTTAGCCGCTGAGAAACTCAAGTTAGATGGATCCAATCTCCCGGATTGGCTGACACGCCTCAGTGAACTCCTCATCAAAAACAATGTGGTCTTGTACATTCGCACCGTGACGGAGATGGATGAGCCAGAAATAGAAGAACAAGAAACCCCACAGATATGGGAAGACCGCATCTTTCGTCAGGAGAGATCTTCATTCATACAAGAGTTAATGTGCAAAGGCATGGTGGATGAACTGCATGAGCTCGTAGGCGATCTTGAACCAGATGTGATGGTAGAACACCTGATGGCAGAGTTCATATCCCATGTGCGCATGTGGAAGTACGAGCTTGTCGAGAACTTCGTATCCATAGAGATGGAGGAAAACACTTGTCTGAATAGTCACTTGGACCGCATACTTGATGCACACATGAGGCTGGTTCACTTGGTAGACTATTGGATGACAGAATCCTTTCCAATAGGAGTATTGCTTAGGTCACTTCCTCCCAGCTTCAAAGGATACATCCGGACCTACATCATAAGCGGTGATATAGAATGGATGGATTTCTATGATTTCGCAGAACATTTGAGAAACGTTAAGGTGGAACAAATGGCCGGAGAAGTCGTCGATAACAAAAGTATATACGATATACAAAGTTTATAAATGTTATAGTCTTGCAAACACTTGTTGTAGTGTTAAAGTATCTGATACTTATTCTGTTTTATAAAAACAGGTCCTGCAGCATGAGAGTTGGTTGCAAGAGAGGAGGTGACATTGCGTGTTGATTGGAAGAATGATGACGATGGCCGATGACACTCTCCCTCAAGATTTATCATCTAGTTTACAGTTTTGAATAATTATTATAATCGATGGAATATGAACCTTTTATAGTGTGTCTTACATTTCGTGAGATGGTTATTCATACAAGTTTGTAACAAGTCAGTTGTTCTGATTTTATGAATGATTTATATTTATGTTCATATGTTTTTTATTTTGTTTTAATTATTCAAATAAATGAACTAATTGATAATACATGAACATTTGTAAAATTCCCTAGTCGGCATAATGTGTGAAAGACGTCTGGTAACAAACCAAATAGTTCATAGTGGCGTTAGTAACAAACCATCGATTGTGAATAACAAATACTCACCTAGAATAAAGTAAACCATCTAGAATTCGTGGAAGCTTTTGACTGTGTGATAAAACCAAAGCATTAATGAATGAGTCCTTGGAAAATTGTAAGAAAAATTTCATGACAAGAACCAAAGAAGGCAAACCGTGTATTGCTAAAACATTAGTGCATTCTCAAGAAAGTGCATTTCTCGACAATGGAGCTAATGAAATAAAAGTAAGATAATGATGGAGGTTTGCGACCATGCATCAGAATGATTGATAAGCACAAGTGGAAAATGTTCCAGGACACGACTCTTCATGTTATAATAAAAAAAAGAGTCAATGATTTGATCATTGTAGTTTTCAATTATGCTTTTACATAAAGTAGTAGTTTTCGCTAATATCCCCTACACATGGTGTAAAGATATATGTGAATTTATTGTCGCGTTACATGAATGATACACACCTACGAACTACAAGGAAGGTGGTGGTAAACTAAGGTTACAAGAAATCCTGAAATTAAAACTTCACTTGAGAATAGAAAGTAAAATTGTTACTGAATCTCAACAAGTAAAGGAGTTACTTGATATTTCTAAAGGACCGCAAGGTTATAAGAAATAAGTGGGAGTCTTAAAATACGAAGCGTGATTTGTCAATAAGGGTCTTGAGCGAATTCAAATGAATTTGATTCATAGTGCTGAATGTCTTGTGGATTTAGAATCTTGTAAAATAAAGTCTCGAATTGATAATTCATCAAGTGATTTCGAATTGCTCAAAATGTCAAGAAAGTATATGCAATATTCATAAAGCTGAGTGGGAGCTAAGAGTCTTCCTAGATTAATATGTGGATGCCATATTATTGTAAGGAAGTATTGTTAAGTTAAACTCACATATGTAGTTGACATACTTTTGAGTGGGAGCTTAACATGATTCATTTGTATATGACACATTATGAATAAATACCAAAAGCCAATAAATAAAAAAATGATGATTTATGGGAACATACGACATTGAAATCTAGGAGATTGAGAAATGTCCTATGTGATTATGTTGGAATGAATTCCTAAAAGATTCTGAATGTTTTAGAATATAAATTGATTTAGGAAGAGTCCTTAATAATTCAAAGGAGTTTAGGAAAGATCATTAAGTGTGAAAATCCATGATTTAAATAATAGGATGTTTGGACATCCACTATATTGTGACATAGGATTCTGAATTGAAATCATGACAAACACTCAACATAATTTGATCCATGTTCTTATTTGAAAGAACAAGTTTGAAAAATGATTAGAGAATCATTGAATAGTGAGTTAGGATTGTCCAAAATATCTTGAGAGATTTGTAGACATGTTTTCAGATCTGTAAAGACAACATACTTAAGGTATAAAGTGTTATACTGGAAAGGATATATGTTGAATTTAAGAAGATCGGAAATCTCTGCATTAATGGTTACCTCATGCATAGTTGAAGCGTGGTGGCTGAAACATTCAAAATTGCACAAGGTACATTTTGAATTGGAAATCTACATGCAATAACACAGTATGTGAATACTATCATGTGTTGTATAAATGTTGGATCTTTGAGAAGAAATTTCTCACAGAGTGTGTTCCAAATACTTAGTGCCCATGAGAAAGTCCCCGAGACCTAAATTCACTGCTGGTATCTGGAACTTGAATAATCTCATTCTGTTTCTAAAGCATGGTACATGCACAAGAATTTATCATGGAGATGATAAAAGGTATTAGTGTCATACAGGATGACATTAATAAGTTGCAAAGGATACACAAGGATTGAAGTGTTCATTTTTTAGACTTAGAACTCTTCCATGAGCAAGCATAATCAGATGCACCAAGGAGTACGGTACTGATGATTGGATAACAAATGCAGCTAGTTTATTTGTAGTCTAGTGCAAGTGGGAGACTGAAGGAATATGCCCTAGAGTAAAATGTTAGATGGCGTATTTCATGAAGTTTATGATTAAGTTTTATATCATGATATAACTATATTGATAGGGAAATATCAATACACGTGTGATATACAAAAAAACAGTAGTTCCTGGTTAAACTCTAGTCACTGGTTCATTGGTCAACGAATGATCAAAGGTTTCATTATCATGAAGGTGCCTCGGCCCCTAATTGACAATGAGATCATTTCATTGGGGAATGATATGGTGAACATACCATATATATAGCATCGTATCACGATCATGTCACGAAGTTCAGGTTATGATGTCTAGGAAACATAGTGAATCTTTCCTTAGATGTGAGACCATATAAAATTACTGTCACCCAAGGATGCTTTATGACACATAACATCACTCCGTGAAATGGTGATCATAAAGGTGACGTTGGGTATCCGGAGGAACAGGTTAAGAAGACTGCGTCAAGAGCAGGATTTCTCCATCCGTGTGACAGAAGATATTCTGGGCCCACTCAGATAAGTTATATCCATAAGCTGTGCAGCGTGTGACTAGGTCACGGGGATATCACTTATCAGATCGAGTAAAGAAGGTATTGTCAGTAACAAGGTCGAAAACTGACATTGGGATGTCACCTGATCAAAACCTCGGACAATACAGTATCGTAGAGACAAAAGGAATAAAACATAGTTGAAAGATCACGGATGCCGCCTAGAGGGGTGAATAGGCGGTTTAAAACTTTTATGAGATGGGCTTAACAATGGAGGAATAAAACTAGAATTTTCTTTTGTCAAGCATAAAGCCTATATATACTAAGGTTCACCTATGTGCACCAACAACTTATGCTAAGAAATACAAGCAACAAAGTGATAGCAAGATAGATTACTTCAAGCACGAAGGCTATCACAATGTAAAGTGCATAAGTAAAGAGCTCAGGTATAGAGATAACCGAGGCACGCGGGGAGAGCGATATTTTACCGAGTTCCTTCCACAAGGAAGTACGTCTTGTTGGAGGGGTGGGCGGTACTAAGACCACCAATGCCACAAGAGTCCTCACCCTATTCTCCCGAGCATCCGCCGCATGGCAAGCACCCAATCCACTATGGGACACTTGAGAGCGGTCACCAAACCCGTACAAGATTGGTGTAATCTCCACAACTTAATTGGAGGCTCCCAATAATCACCACCAAGGCCACTAACTTGAGGAGAGCTCCAAAACTTAATTGGAGGCCCCAATAACACACCACAAAGTCCACACACCATCTAGGGTTCCAAGAACCCAAGAGGTACAAGCTTCTTGATTTGACCAACCAAATCGTTTGAGGAGAACTCAAACTGATGCAACTAATGCAATGGCAAGTCCTTCACTCTCAAATTCCACCAAAGCTACAAAAGCTATTGGGAGAATAGGAGAGGAAGAACACAAGAGGAAATCCACAAAAGAAACCCCAAGATCTAGATCCCAAGATGTTCCCCTCACATAGAAGAGATATGGATTGGTGGAGTTGTAGATCTAGATCTCCTCTTTCAAATCCCCCCAAAAAGATTCAAGAAATATGGGAGGGATTGAGAGTGTTTGCAAGCTCTAGAAGGTAGAAACAATGGAGGAGAGAGAGAAAGCAGCCAGCCCCTTGGGGAAGAAGGGGACCTTTTATGGGTCGTCACACGTCAACTAGCCATTGCAGATCACTAATCCTGGAGTTTTCGGCCTTCCGTACCAGAGTCTCCGCCCCCAGGACCGGAGTCTCTAGGGTCCAGACTCCGGCCAGGACTCCGGGAAGCTTCCAAATGCTCTCTGTACACCCCCCGGAGTCTGGGCTGGAATTTGAGATGGAGTCTTCGGGGTGCGAACCCTGGAGTCTCCGGCCCTCACAAAACTGGCAGAAATACCAACACCAAACCGACCATAACTTTTGCATACAGACTTCGATTTTGATGACCTTGGGATCATTTCGAATAGGACATATAGATCTACAAGATTATGCAGGGAAACATCATAGTCTAGCAAGGTAGGATATAACCAAATGATGAAAGGTTTAACCTATCTATAAGAGGCTAACCGATAAAAACTCCATCATCGAAAACGCAATAGAAAACGCATATGAAATTAGTTTTCAATGAACTAGGGCTTGTCATGGAGATTAATACATGATCTAAATCCTATCATGGATAAGGACGAAATAATAACCAAGAAGGATGATGCCATGTCACATCCCAAGATTTTCCAAATCTTGTAATGTGAAAAATAAATGAATAAAATAAAACTTTGTTGATTTTCAGGGTGAGAAGAAACTTTTTGAATCCAATTGGAAACTTTCAAAACCTATTTGGATCAAATAAAATCCTAAAGGGATTTAAAAATATAAATAAACAATAAACTTAGAAATATTTAAAATTTCTATTTTTGGATCTTTTAATAAAAGATTTGGTTTTCAAAAGAAAAGGTAGATTTATAAATAAGGATTATTTTATAGAGCCAAATTAAACCTTGGCCAAGATTTTAAAATAAAAGGTTTTGTTTTGATAAAAATAGTAAAGGTTTATTTAAATAAAATAATAAGGATTTAATATCCAATTTTATTTAAGTAAAGGCTTTTCCCATTTTAAATAAACACTAAAACTTATTTATTTATTTTAAATAAGTTTTCCAAGTATTTTATATTCTCAAGTAAAACCTACTGAAGTGTTTTGGTTTTATTTTAGATTTCAAAATAAAGGTTTTAATAAAACAAATCCTATTTGATTTAATAACTAAGGCCCATTTTCTTTAATTATTAATGGACCCTAAAATAAAAATGTTATTTTATTTTAAAC
This sequence comes from Avena insularis, assembly GCA_023614405.1. Lineage (NCBI taxonomy): Eukaryota > Viridiplantae > Streptophyta > Magnoliopsida > Poales > Poaceae > Avena > Avena insularis. The sequence goes on along the minus strand of CM042693.1, from coordinate 58,027,626 downwards.
AAGATTTCCAAGTATCTTATATTTTCAAATAAAACCTACTAATTTGGTTTTGATAATATTTAGTTTTCAAATGGAGATTTTATTAAATAAATCAAAACCTATTTGAATTAATAATTAAGATCTATTTTATTTAATTATTAAATAGATCCTAAAAAGATTAAAAATATTATTTTATTTTGGGACTTTGGTTTATGTTGTTAAACAGAACCAAATTCAATTGCAAAGTGTGATGAATGTTTGAATTGTTTTGAATGTTTGATTGTTGTTTGAATTTCAAAATAGAAAATAGAGTTAGAAAAAGAAAAAGCATTTGGAAAGAAAAAAAATGAAATAACAGCAGCCCAGCCGGCCAGCCCAGTCTAGGCCCAACTCCAGCCCACTCCCTCTCTCCCCCGAAGCGTTTTATTTCACTCGAACTCACACCCGCTAAGTCGCTGACTACTGGACCCCGCTTCCCCTCTCTCTTCCTCGCTGACAAGCATGCCCCACCCCTCCAGCTCATCTTCTTCCTCCTCGCGTTGAACACGCCCAGCCGTTGCTGCCATTGATTTCTCCGGTTGAATTCGCCTTAATGCGGCGTTAATCTCTCGCTGCGACCATGCACGTTAAAGCGTCTCCCTCTCCTCTCTCGTTCCCCTCTGTCGCCCCACATCAACACGCCCCCAGGTCGCCCAATTCCTCGCCACACCACCCTCTGTCCGACGACGCTCCAGCACGATTGCGGCCAGCATTCACCACCCCTCACCTCCTCGACCACACACACATACTCCCCACCTTCTGGCGCATCTCCCTGTGCCACTCATTCTCCGGCGAGTGCCCTATAGCCTCGGCTTCATCGACACCGAGCGTGCGCCGCCGTCTGCCATTACTCCGTCGAGCACCCCAGGTGAACTCCGACCGCCCTAAGCTCTCTAGATGATGCACACATCTTCCCCAGATCATCCCGTGTCTAACCATGCCTCCACTTTGTCTTAGCACGGTCCTAAACGACGCCAGCAACGACGCCTGAGCACAACCGACGCCGCTGCACACTCCGGCGAGGGATTGCCGCCGTACCTGAGCGCCCCTTGCCAAGCCGACCATGCGTTGAGCATCTCCTCGACCTCGCGAGCACGGAGAGCCACCCCACTCCTCCTCTAGCTCCATGTATCACCGGAACCATCGCGAGCAGATCCGCGCCGCCAGTCGCCGCCGCGCAGCGCCGCCAGTTACTGGTCAAGCGGCTATGCGTCGTTGGATCGTCATCCAGTGGCTGTGATTAGATTAGGTCGAAGGGGTATGCGATGATCAGAGCTGCACAGATCACTTTTAATCCTACGGTCTGTGTTAGTCGATCCACACGAAACGTTTTCGATGAATAGGAAACAGACGCGTGTCCCAGAGTTGGTTTTAAAAACAGAATTTGATCAATTAGACTTGTGATTTTGTAAATTGCACAACTTTTAAACCACACGTCCAATTTTTGGAAACTTTATATCAATGGAATCAGTGGAACAAGCCCTAGCCAGCCATGCCATTTGTTTAGTAAAAAGCTTCTGGAAAAATGTTTGTTTTTGCAGAAACATTTGTATGCTTGTTTAGATTATAAAAATTGTTCAAAAATGATTTTGGGAATAAAATCTTTTGCAAATGGTTTATTTTGAATCTACTGACCATAGGAAACACTTTGTGGATTCAAAAATGTATTTGGTGAGGAAAAAGAATGATTCTTGGATTTAAAACCAATTCTAGTCAAATAAAAATATGGTTTATTCATTAAAATGGTTTTGGAAGAAAACCTTTGGGAAATGTTTTGTTTTAAACTCTCTGACCCTTAACACAAAGTTTTGTGGTTTGAAAACATATTTTGTGAGCCCTATAGATTAATGCCTTAGTAAAAATATTTCTACACCACATAAAATGTTACCTTGTTTTGAAAATGGTTTATGAAGTGAAATCTTTGGCAAATGACTTTGCCACTTTACAAAATGACCATTAGGTGTTTTCAAATGTTTATGACCCATTAGGAACCACTTTTTCAAATAAAACAAAGCTTGGCATGCTTGCATGCATTACTTTGACTTTATGATTTTATGTGATTGTTTTGCTTGATTGGTAGATTGAGATTGTGCCTTGCTTGATTGATTTGTAGTGACTTGAAGAGTGTGATTGTTGCAAGGACAAGGAGTGAACTTATACTCTACCAAAAAGGCAAGTGATGCTTCATACTTTTTGTCCCATTACTTTCACTATGCATTAGTGATTTTTCTAAGTAAAACTTGCATGGAATTTTGCTAAGTATAAACCTTGCTATAGGAAAACCTAGTAGATGAAACCTTAGTAGAAATCTCCTAAGTTAAGATTCCTATTACTATCATGCTTAGCCTAGCTAATAGAAAACAAGGGTGGAATATATATCCATACTATGGAAAATTTCTAAGTCTGAGGACTTATGTTTTTCTTAATAAAACAACTAAGTCAATGAATCACCTGGGTGGAATGGGACTTGATTGGTGGTTTTTGGTTGAGTGGTTACACAAGGCCAGGGGACTGGTGAACCTTGTGTATCACACTTGTGGATTGCCACCCAGGAACAAAGAGATTTGAGATGTCAAATGTTGAGAAGCTTCAAGTGCAGCCACTTGGCATTATGGGCTCTGCCTGGATCATATAGGTTGCAAGAACTTAGCCATATGGACAGTTGGTGGTAGAGTTTGATAGGTTGGAACGCGTCCATTTTGGTCTAAGGGAAGGCTTCTGAAAGATCTTGTCTTGGTGAAACCAAGTCTTGTGGGGAAAGTGCACCACCTCTGCAGAGTGTAAAAATCTAAGTACTTAGCCATGTCCCTGGTAAAGGACAATTTGAGCATCAAGACATGGAAGCAATCAAGAATCTCATCATCCAAATTTCTAAGTTAAAAACTTGTGGTTGAACAAGGGTTAAAGGATCTCCAATGTTTGATTGGGAGATGCCTTGAGAAAGATTATTTGGTCAAAGAAAAAACTTAGTATTTTCAAATGTTAAGGAAAAATCTATTTTGAGCAATGCAAGCCTCAACTCCACTTAGCCAAATGCATATAGATGATAGACTCCACTATACTACCATAGTATCACTTGCCAATACAATTCAAATGTATTGACCCTTGTGGCTGTAACTTGTATGTTGCAGGTCTGATTGATGTTAGTAAAGTTTGATGATTAGGATTACAAAGTCTACAACCAACATGTCTGCCTATGGCACTTTGAAGATGAAGGACCCCATGCTTATAGATATTCTGCTGCAATATAATGTAATAGCCAAATGAGCTATGTAAGATGTAATAAATTATTTTATTCTTGGTTATAAAGTTGTATTATGACCTTTGTTTCTTGATATTACATCTTAACTGTGGATGCTAGCTATTGATCCAGGGACTAGCATTGCAATCACAGGGATCCTTTTCCTTTACAAAGGAGGGATCTTATAGATGGTATCAGAGCATTGTGTTGCCTGTAGGATTTGTAAACCTAGGATTGGACAAAAACCCTTAGAAAAATAGGAGTTGTATATGTTCCAAAATTTATTTACAAACAATCTTGTAAACTCTTTCCTCAACCATTTTGGTTTTGACTCTACATCTCTTCTATTTTCAACTTGATGGACAAGCCTACCCCATGGCCAAAGACTACACCATGTGCAAAGGACTTCATCAACTCTAATGACTTCAACTTCTTCAACTACAATGACTTCAACATCTTCAGCATATTCACCAAGGACCTCAACCTTGGATACCACTAAGGACAAGTGAGACAAGGAAATCTTGCTCAAGATATGGAGACTGAGGAAATGCAAAATTAGAAGGAGTTCACTTCACTTGAAGTTTGTGACCAAGAATTTCCCAAGGAAACCATGATTTCATGCAAGAAGAATCAACCAAGAAGGATGGAAAGATCACAAGTAAACCATATAGATGGACTACCATATTTTAGTTAAGTCAAACACACCAATTTGTGTGGTGTAACAAAAATATTTTGTTGCCTAAGTATGTGCTTGAACTTTGTTGTTTGAGTGAAAAATTGTTTGTGAATGCTTGCACATTGCTTGTGTGAATTGTGATCTGTGTGATTAGAACTGTTTCCTTAGAAATATCTTGCCTATTCTAATCTCCATCTAACCCAAACGGATGACTACTCCAAGAAACTCCAAGGTTGATGACACCAACACCAACCAAGAGAACAGCATGAAAGAGCTCATATCAACCCAAAACCAGTTGAACCAGATGACAACTTAGTTCATAGCCAACACCAGTGGAGAAGATCCAACCCTCCAAAAGTTTTTGGAAAACCAAGCTGAAATGTTGCATAAGGTGACAGACCGAATGCTCAACATGGAGAGCAACTTTTCCAAAGACAAGGATGTTATTCTAAAAGGATCCAAAGCTTGCAATATTTGTGGAGAAAAAGATCACACTACTAAGGAGCATGGAGATCAATGCCCCAACTGTGAAGAGAAACATCCAGTTGGACAATGTCCCACCTCACAAGCTACTTGCTACCTATGTGAAGGAAATAACCATGTCCCTATCCAATGCCCCATCTATTCCATAGTTGAACAAAGGAAACAAGGTGGAGTGCAACAAATGATTGCAAACTATCCAGAAGGATCTAAGTCTACCAAGAAGAATGATGACAAAGGAAAAGGTCCACTTATACCTCCATGCAATACAACCCAATTCAAACGACCAAAGAAGAGGCATATGAATTTTCCAAAGAGCAATAGAAGGTCCAAGAATCATGTAGACATTCCTACCTACCATATAACATATGAGAAACATGAACTAGATGCACTCCTAGCTTTGGAGAAGCCCAAAAAGCAAAAGAAGGACAAAAGCCATGTGCAATGTCATCATTGCAAAGAAATGGGACACTATTCTAGTGAATGTCCAGAGAAACAGAAGTATAAAGAGATTGGCCAAGTATGGTGCAACAACTGCAAAGAGCTAGGCCATTATGCAACAACTTGTCCACAACAGACACGTGAAGGACTCAAACTCATCAACTGTTTCAATTGCAAAAACCCAGGACATTATGCAAGCAATTGTCCAGAAAAGATGAAGAACAAGTTAAACAAGCCTATGAAGGATCTCAGCCTTGGCCCATGAGTCAAGTAAGGAAACAAAGGACACTCTGCAGATGTTTGCCCAGAGAAGTTTCCCCAGGATCCAAAGCAAGCCAATATGTAATTTAGTTTGAAAAATTTTAAGGGTGGTAGTACCCTAGATGCCTTTGAGCCAACTTGTAACCCTAGCCTTCCCAAATCTCGGGACGAGATTTATTTTAAGGGTGGTAGCCTGTCACATCCCAAGATTTTCCAAATCTTGTAATGTGAAAAGTAAATGAATAAAATAAAACTTTGTTGATTTTCAGGGTGAGAAGAAACTTTTTGAATCCAATTGGAAACTTTCAAAACCTATTTGGATCAAATAAAATCCTAAAGGGATTTAAAAAGATAAATAAACAATAAACTTAAAAATATTTAAAATTTCTATTTTTGGATCTTTTAATAAAAGATTTGGTTTTCAAAAGAAAAGGTAGGTTTATAAATAAGGATTATTTTATAGAGCCAAATTAAACCTTGGCCAAGATTTTAAAACAAAAGGTTTTGTTTTGATAAAAATAGTAAAGATTTATTTAAATAAAATAATAAGGATTTAATATCCAATTTTATTTAAGTAAAGGCTTTTCCCATTTTAAATAAACACTAAAACTTATTTATTTATTTTAAATAAGTTTTCCAAGTATTTTATATTCTCAAGTAAAACCTACTGAAGTGTTTTGGTTTTATTTTAGATTTCAAAATAAAGGTTTTAATAAAACAAATCCTATTTGATTTAATAACTAAGGCCCATTTTATTTAATTATTAATGGACCCTAAAATAAAAATGTTATTTTATTTTAAACAAGATTTCCAAGTATCTTATATTTTCAAATAAAACCTACTAATTTGGTTTTGATAATATTTAGTTTTCAAATGGAGATTTTATTAAATAAATCAAAACCTATTTGAATTAATAATTAAGATCTATTTTATTTAATTATTAAATAGATCCTAAAAAGATTAAAAATATTATTTTATTTTGGGACTTTGGTTTATGTTGTTAAACAGAACCAAATTCAATTGCAAAGTGTGATGAATGTTTGAATTGTTTTGAATGTTTGATTGTTGTTTGAATTTCAAAACAGAAAATAGAGTTAGAAAAAGAAAAAGCATTTGGAAAGAAAAAAATGAAATAACAGCAGCCCAGCCGGCCAGCCCAGTCTAGGCCCAACTCCAGCCCACTCCCTCTCTCCCCCGAAGCGTTTTATTTCACTCGAACTCACACCCGCTAAGTCGCTGACTACTGGACCCCGCTTCCCCTCTCTCTTCCTCGCTGACAAGCATGCCCCACCCCTCCAGCTCATCTTCTTCCTCCTCGCGTTGAACACGCCCAGCCGTTGCTGCCATTGATTTCTCCGGTTGAATTCGCCTTAATGCGGCGTTAATCTCTTGCTGCGACCATGCACGTTAAAGCGTCTCCCTCTCCTCTCTCGTTCCCCTCTGTCGCCCCACCTCAACACGCCCCCAGGTCGCCCAATTCCTCGCCACACCATCCTCTGTCCGACGATGCTCCGGCGACGATTCCGGCCAGCATTCACCACCCCTCACCTCCTCGACCATGCACACATACTCCCCACCTCCTGGCGCATCTCCCCGTGCCACTCATTCTCCCGCGAGTGCCCTGTAGCCTCGGCTTCGTCGACACCGAGCATGTGCCGCCGTCTGCCATTACTCCGTCGAGCACCCCAGGTGAACTCTGACCGCCCTAAGCTCTCTAGATGATGCACACATCTTCCCTAGATCATCCCGCGTCTAACCATGCCTCCACTTTGTCTTAGCATGGTCCTAAATGACGCCAAAGAACGGCTCGAAAACAACCGGCCGCACACTCCGGCGAGGGATTGCCGCCGTACCTGAGCGCCCCTTGCCAAGCCGACCATGCGTTGAGCATCTCCTCGACCTCGCGAGCACGGTGAGCCACCCCACTCCTCCTCTAGCTCCATGTATCACCGGAACCATCGCGAGCAGAGCCGCGCCGCCAGTCGCCGCCGCGCTGGTCAAGCGGCTACGCGTCGTTGGATCGTCATCCAGTGGCTGTGATTAGATTAGGTCGAAGGGGTATGCGATGATCAGAGCCGCACAGATCACTTTTAATCCTACGGTCTGTGTTAGTCGATCCACACGAAACATTTTCGATGAATAGGAAACAGACGCGTGTCCCAGAGTTGGTTTTAAAAACAGAATTTGATCAATTAGACTTGTGATTTTGTAAATTGCACAACTTTTAAACCACACGTCCAATTTTTGCAAACTTTATATCAATGGAATCAGTGGAACAAGCCCTAGCCAACCATGCCATTTTTTTAGTAAAAAGCTTCTGGAAAAATGTTTGTTTTTGCAGAAACATTTGTATGCTTATTTAGATTATAAAAATTGTTCAAAAATGATTTTGGGAATAAAATCTTTTGCAAATGGTGTATTTTGAACCTACTGACCATAGGAAACACTTTGTGGATTCAAAAATGTATTTGGTGAGGAAAAAGAATGATTCTTGGATTTAAAACCAATTCTAGTCAAATAAAAATATGGTTTATTCATTAAAATGGTTTTGGAAGAAAACCTTTGGGAAATGTTTTGTTTTAAACTCTCTGACCCTAAACACAAAGTTTTGTGGTTTAAAAACATATTTTGTGAGCCCTATAGATTAATGCCTTAGTAAAAATATTTCTACACCACATAAAATGTTACCTTGTTTTGAAAATGGTTTATGAAGTGAAATCTTTGGCAAATGACTTTGCCACTTTACAAAATGACCATTAGGTGTTTTCAAATGTTTATGACCCATTAGGAACCACTTTTTCAAATAAAGCAAAGCTTGGCATGCTTGCATGCATTACTTTGACTTTATGATTTTATGTGATTGTTTTGCTTGATTGGTAGATTGAGATTGTGCCTTGCTTGATTGATTTGTAGTGACTTGAAGAGTGTGATTGTTGCAAGGACAAGGAGTGAACTTATACTCTACCAAAAAGTCAAGTGATGCTTCATACTTTTTGTCCCATTACTTTCACTATGCATTAGTGATTTTTCTAAGTAAAACTTGCATGGAATTTTGCTAAGTATAAACCTTGCTATAGGAAAACCTAGTAGATGAAACCTTAGTAGAAATCTCCTAAGTTAAGATTCCTATCACTATCATGCTTAGCCTAGCTAATAGAAAACAAGGGTGGAATATATATCCATACTATGGAAAATTTCTAAGTCTGAGGACTTATGTTTTTCTTAATAAAACAACTAAGTCAATGAATCACCTGGGTGGAATGGGACTTGATTGGTGGTTTTTGGTTGAGTGGTTACACAAGGCCAGGGGACTGGTGAACCTTGTGTATCACACTTGTGGATTGCCACCCAGGAACAAAGAGATTTGAGATGTCAAATGTTGAGAAGCTTCAAGTGCAGCCACTTGGCATTATGGGCTCTGCCTGGATCATATAGGTTGCAAGAACTTAGCCATATGGACAGTTGGTGGTAGAGTTTGATAGGTTGGAACGCGTCCATTTTGGTCTAAGGGAAGGCTTCTGAAAGATCTTGTCTTGGTGAAACCAAGTCTTGTGGGGAAAGTGCACCACCTCTGCAGAGTGTAAAAATCTAAGTACTTAGCCATGTCCCTGGTAAAGGACAATTTGAGCATCAAGACATGGAAGCAATCAAGAATCTCATCATCCAAATTTCTAAGTTAAAAACTTGTGGTTGAACAAGGGTTAAAGGATCTCCAATCTTTGATTGGGAGATGCCTTGAGAAAGATTATTTGGTCAAAGCAAAAACTTAGTATTTTCAAATGTTAAGGAAAAATCTATTTTGAGCAATGCAAGCCTCAACTCCACTTAGCCAAATGCATATAGATGATAGACTCCACTATACTACCATAGTATCACTTGCCAATACAATTCAAATGTATTGACCCTTGTGGCTGTAACTTGTATGTTGCAGGTCTGATTAATGTTAGTAAAGTTTGATGATTAGGATTACAAAGTCTACAACCAACATGTCTGCCTGTGGCACTTTGAAGATGAAGGACCCCATGCTTATAGATATTCTGCTGCAATATAATGTAATAGCCAAATGAGCTATGTAAGATATAATAAATTATTTTATTCCTGGTTATAAAGTTGTATTATGACCTTTGTTTCTTGATATTACATCTTAACTGTGGATGCTAGCTATTGATCCAGGGACTAGCATTGCAATCACAGGGATCCTTTTCCTTTACAAAGGAGGGATCTTACATGCCAGGTATGAAAAGGTTTGAGCTCGCTCTAAAATATATGATCAAGTTACTCACTTGAGTGCCCCTCTTGATAGTAGTTATCTATCCTAAACTCGGTCTCCCAACAAAAACATGAGACCGACAAAATGGAAAACCTATCAAGATAATACCTTTGCCTTGAGCAATCCACTTGAGCTCTATGTAGACGATCTTGACCTTCTCAAGATGGACACCTTTCTTGATTGTTCTTCCTTGAACTCATATGATGAAGACTTGAAACATGCTTCCCCATACACCATGGGAAAACCTCTTCTTTGACCTTGTATTCATCGATCCATGATCATCGAGGATGACAAGATTCAAGCATGAGATCTTCTAGAGATGGCGCATCTTGAGCTTGCACAACATTTCTTCTAACTCCAATTTGATGATATCTTGAGGATACACATGAGGAACTCCATCTAATTCTTCAAGATACACTTGATCTTATTTTCTTTATTCTTCTTCTTCTACCAGATTCCAAAAGGCCCAAAGCCCTTAGACAATGTTTATTCTTCATTTCTTCTATCTTAAAGCCAACACATGCTCCAAGCGATGCCAATGGACAACTCCTACAAGTGTAACTCAATGCAAACATTAGACAATAGATATTTTCATTAATTACCCAAACCACACATGGGGGCCACATGCTCTTTCAACAGTGTTTACGGTTCACCGGCAAATATCGTTGAGGTCACTGGTGGTCATTATGGACATCCAGGTCCCGATGTTGATCATTGGTCTTAGAGGAGTCTTTTCCATGTTTTTAGTATTCTCGAATTGTTGGGTAGCATGCTTAAGGGCTTAACGAAGCTTGGAGATCGTTAATGGCTAGTTTGAATCACTAAAGAAATGAGAAGAGAGAGACTAGAAAAGTTCTGGGAGATCCGAAGGTGTTCGAAGAAAGAATAAGGAAAATGACCGGTAAAGGGTTTTCGGATAAATGGTTATTTAAATAGGATTATTATATATTAATTATGAATTAATATATTGTAAAATAATATTTAAATAAATATTTATAAAAGGCATCCCAAAAGTTAGGCAAAATCCCAGAGATATTTTACCTAAAAGAAACAGACAGGAAAAAGGCAAAGAAGGCTGTTTTTAAAACAATCCACGTGGGCAGCGGATAGTCCACGCCCCACGTGGGCATCAGGCTTTGCACGCCACGTGCTGCAGCAGCTGCTGATGTTTGCGGGCTGCTGCCAAGCAGCCCACCCGGGCGCCACCGCTGCTGGCCGTCATGCGGGGCGCCACTGCGGACATCTCTGCCTCGCGGGCCACCACAGTTGGTGGCCCACCCGGGGCCTCTTTTCCCCACCGCCTCAGCCGACTTGGGTCGGGCGCGGGTGGGCAGGTGGCGCACCTGGCCGGCGGGAGCTCTGCCCCCTTTTCCTTTGTTTTATTAGTCCCACATTGGGACCTAAAGATGGAGGGACCCCCTCCCCCCGCCTATATAAAGAGGTACCTATGGGAGGATTAAACACACCAATTTTCACCTGGAAATCAATAAAAAGGCTTGTGTTTCCTCTCTCTCTCTCTCTCTCGCGCGCGCGCCCGTGGCCTCCTTGTTAGGGCTGTGCGAGCGAGGAGTTCTTCATCACGGAGCACCATCGCTCTGCGGGATTCAGAGCTGGGAGATCTACTTCCGCAATCTCGTCTGGATCGGGGAGAAGCGGGGCTTGTTGTCAACCACCATACGTGTGTAACTCCCTCTGGCGGCACTATGCTTTCAGTGCTAGGAGTTGTCATGGAGATGCAAGGATATCGTGACCTCTGGCATCTTCATCATCCACGTTACTCGTGGTACGTTAACCGTGTTTGGTCTTTAAAGGTATGAATACCGTATATCTCTTCCGTTACTGCATTACTAGTAGATAGATCTTAGGATTTCGGGGTTTTCCTCGTAGTAAATTTTTTGATTTTCTGCACTGAATCCTAACAGGAAGACCGGGTTATAGGATAGATAGCAGTACTATAAAGAAAAGGATCTCGAGTGAGTAACCTGACTGCACTGTTTATGGAGAGATTAAACCTTTGCATTCTTGGCATCATATTTCTTGGTTGTTATTTGGACTTTACCTATGTGAGGTTGTAGATATTGTGTTTATCTTCCATACAAACTCAAGTTCATCAAAAATGGATTTTGGATGAAAAACTTTTTGTGTTTTTGATTTTGGAGGTTTTACCGTATTATCAAGAGGGGCTACCGAGTGATTAACTTGACCGCATAGTTCATAGAGAGTTCAAACCTTTGCATTTGTGACATCATTTTTATTGGTTTTAATTTGGAATTATCCATGTGTGGTTTTAATGCTTGTGGATGTATTCAATACAAGCTCATGTTTGTAAAAAATGGATTACACATGAGAAACTTATTGCGTTTTTAATTTTGAAGGTTTTATCGGTTTGTCTCTTTTATAGAGGAAAAACTTTCATATTTTGAGTTTATCCTCCCTTACCGTACTATGATGTTTCTATGCATGATCTTGTAGAGCTTGTTTACCTCTTCGGAACAAGCCCAAGATCATCAAAATCGGAATTAAAAATCAAAAGTTATCACATTAGTACCAAGCAGTAGCAATTTTGGTTTTTGCGTATGGCGGTAGTACCCCCCCCCCCCCCCCCGAAGTACCTCTTTAGGGATCTCTAGAGGGACTGAAGCGATAGTACCGACAGAGTGAGTGTGGTACCGCCCCTGGGCAATTTTGGACTATAATGGTTGGATTTTTGGGGTCCTATTTAAGGACCCCTTCTTTCCCAATGGATCTCCACCATCTAGGCACGACTTGAGCTCCTTTTTCCCTCCATTGTTGACCTACTTGAGCTTGCATACTCACTCTCCCTTCCATGATTCTTGCATATCTTTGAGAGAAAAGAGAGGAGATATAGATCTACTTTTCACCACTCCATATCTTTTCTAAGCGAGGGGAACATATTGGATCTAGATCCTGGATTCCTCTGTGGATTTTCTCTTGTCTTCTCTCTCTTATCATCCCAATAGATTTTATAGCTTTGTTGAAATTTGGGAGTGAAGTACTTGAGCACTTATGTTCTTGCCATTCCATTGGTTGCATCAGTTTGAGTTCTCTACATAGAATCGGTTGATGAAAGTGCGAAACTTGTTACTCTTGGGTTCTTGGAACCTGGAGCTTGTGATTTTCATATCTTGTTCTTGGAGTTAACCCTAGATGTTTTGGTGGACTTGGTGGTGATTTCTTGGGAGCCTCCAATTAAATGAGATTTCCCCAAGCTTGTACGGGTTTGGTGACCTCCCTCAAGTGTCGCATAGTGGATCGGGTGCCCGCCATGGTGGTGTGCATTTGGGAGAATAAGGTGAGAATTTGTGGTGTTAGTGAGTGATGTGACTCCGCATCTTGGGGTAAAGCCTTGTGTGACGTTTGGTGTGCATTTTGTAATCACACCTCAATGTGAGCCTTTTGTGGCGTTAAGGGAGCATTACGTCGCACCTCTCCAATAGAGAGTAGCTTCTTTTGTAAGTAAACTTTAGGATAAATCTTCGTCTTCGCAGGTCTTGGTTATTTCTATATTTGAACTCTTTACTTATGCATTTAACTTTATGATAGCCTTGGTGCTTGATGTTATATTTCTTGCTATCACATGGTTGCTTGTATTACTTATCATAAATTGTTGGTGTACATAGATATTTAGATTTTGTGCTTGATAAATTAAACTCTAATTATTAGAACCAAAATAGTGATTGGTTTAAATCGCATATTCACTCCCTCTAAGTGATATTAATGGTCTTTCAAGTTTTCTACAAAAATTCAACGAAATGTTTATCTCAACGATTAACAAGAAGAAATGAGTTGTAGAGACAGAATATGAGAGTGAATGTGAAAGAAAAATCACCTGCACCTATCGCCTATCCGTTGCCGAATACGTCGCAGTCACCCTTGACGCCACGTTAGCCTTATTGTCCTAATAGATGCTCCTGTCACCTTCCAGACCTCGCCATCATCCGCCGACGATGCTGACAACTCTCGCTCATCTCTGCTTCCTCCGGTGACGGTGACTACGGCAGATTAGTCCCCCTCCGCAGCCTGAATCGAAGACATCTGCACGAAAGGTTGTCGTCCTACTCCGTCTGCGAAGATCACCATCACCGCCATGGATACCTATGGTTCGGGAATGGTGAAATCGAGGGAGTCTGTTTCTCGTTATGTTATAAAGAAAATAAGGACGGTTGGGACAATTTAATTAGTTCTAGGAATTCATGCAAATATATCGACGTCCATCTGGTCTCCTTCTCCACTATGGCCCACAATTATCGACTGCAGAAACTAATCCGCATTACCAGTTTTGGTACCGTGATCTCAACCTGCGCAGCTTGTGGGACTGATTCACACCTAATGGACAAGTAGTTAGAATGTGGATGTATTTAGTGCTCGTAGAGAAAAGTTACTCCTCGAATCTATAATAAGCGTTGCTGATTTAGGGCAAAATCGTACAAAATCATCGATATTGATGGAAGATAGTATAAAGAATGGAGATGTTCTTCGTCATCCAAGTCCCAAGCGCCAAATGAAGCTGAGCAGATGTGACTCCTCTGGACGAGGAAAAAAATGATGTACTCCGACCAATTGAAAGCGTCAATTGTTTAATTTGATCCTGAGGAGGCATCCGTTTGGAACGGCCATGGTTGGACATGATCATCTAAAAAAAACTCCACGCCCACTCAAACTCGACGACCCTGCCTCCTTGTCCGATGCACCTGTGGCGTGGCGATGCCGTGTGCCCTTGTGAGCGGAGCGGGGGCGACCGTTTCGTAGTCCGTACACGCACCAGGTGGCGTACTAAGAGTATCTCCACTCGTTGGACGTACCCAGGCCGAAAACCGATTTTCGACCGGACGAATCGCGTTTTCGGCCTAGGTACGCCCAGTCGTCCACTCGCTTAGTCGGCTAAATTCACTTAAACTCGGCGAATATAGTTAGGCGAGAGGAACATAGTATATCGGTTTAACTAGGAAAGGACGCCGCCGTGGTCGACGCCGGACGCCGCAACTACAGGCCGAGGCGGGGGTTGTTACCGGCCTCGATGTGCGCCATGACTCCGGCGAGAGTCCGTCCTGGAACGCTCCACCAGCGGCGGCGGTAAGCCATATTGTGACGTGGTGGTGGCGGCGAGCCCGGCGGTCCGTCGTGTCGGGCGAGTTTCTCGAGGCGCCTGTTAGCGAAAAACTGCCTCCAGAAGACCAAGTTGCCCTGATCCTCGACGAGATTCGGGTCTTGCATGGCAGCGATAGCGGCCTGGATCTCTCCGGCGAGGTCTGGGTCTTCCATGGCGGCGATAGTCGCCTGGATCTCTCCGGCGAGGTCCTGCCCTTCAGGCACCAGCGGAACAGGGATCCCGCCGACGCTGAGTGTCCAGCCTCCTGGGAGGCGAGTGTCCGGCAGGGCCGTATACCGCGCCTCCCGGAGGAGCCGGGCTTCCCACGGCGACAGCGTGCGGCGACCGGCCATGACTTTTCGGCGGAGTTGGGGAGGACACAAGGTGCGAATGTCCGAAGTTTGCCGGAGTTGTGGTGATGTGAAGAACTGTGAAGAGAGACGGCGAGACGTACGACTTTTATAGGCCGAAAGAATGGCGGGAGGGGTGTAGCGGCGAGGACGGGAAAAGGAAAACGGCGGGAAGGATGGCGGCGAGTCGGCTTCTGTCGCCGACAGAGCTGGCCCACGCCCGTTTTCGCTGAGTCCGGTGTCCCCAGGGCATACCCGAGATCCTGGGTTCGGCCTGGGTAGTCCGGACCAAAGTTCGCCCAAATCCGGCCGAAAACAGGTCCCTGGATACGCGACTGAGCCGATTTTCGGCGTCTGGACATAATTTCAGCGTTCGGATCGGCCGACTGGGTAGGTGCTCTAACTCGTACCACCTCTGCACGAGTTTGCTGGTACGAGACCGAGCGACGGCGTGCACGGCAGAGACCGGGACGGGACCAGACCCACGCCCAGTCGTCGCTGTCTACCTCCCTCTCACATACTAGTACTGTATACATATTCCAACGATCTTTGTTAATCACGTCACCAGGGGGAGAAAGTCAGCTTAACCGATACTTACGCATTAATTTTGGTTCTCTGTACGGTCGACGCGCATAATAAAAGGAGCGCCGGGTCCCTGCTGCGACTGAAACGCACACAGATACACTCTTGGTCTTGGAGTTGGAGTTCTCTACCTCTATCCTCACTTAAAAAAAAAAAGGTCCTCCTCCGGAAACGCCCAAAAGCACCAACACGCGACGCGAGCCGAGCAGCGGTCCTCTCCTCCCTCCTGCAAACGCGCACAGGCGCACTCCGGCTCATTGGCCCCTCCGCCCGCGACTCCCACGCCGTCGGCACCGGCACCGCCGTCCGCTAGAGGACCGGCCCGCACCCATCTCCCGGCGCGGCAGTGGGAGCCCGTGTGATAGTTAATGCGCCCGTGAGGCGTCGGCGGCGGACGAGTACTCGGGCGGTGGCGGAGTAAAGGAGGTTCTTTCCCTCTTTGGTTGGCCGCCGGGCCGAGCCGTGCGGTTCTGGTGGTCTCTTTGAGGCCATGGGGGGCTCCAAGGGGGAGGACAAGGCCGGCGACTGCGAGGAATGGAGCTACCAGTTTGGAAACAAGGTGAGATTTCAATCAACACCCCCATCCTCGTAGTCGTATGCATTTTGGGTCCGCCTTTCCTTACCAACCAGACATTTTAGCTGAGATTTTGGTTTAGAGCAGGGATTCATTTTGGGTGGCATTTCAGCTGCTTCTTCCGACGCAGGGCAAGAGAGTGCTTTTTTTTCTTTTCTTTCTACAGTACTTAGTTAGCGCCGGGCGTTGCGGTTTATACGGGACTTACGTCTGATCCAAAATATTAGGCACATCGTGTTTAATCCCTTTTCCATTTTTGCTCCTTCTCCTTTCTTACATGTAGTACTAGTATATTACCGCTGTTCTGTACTCCACCTTGCTCATAGTACTAGTACTTTATTTTCCGACATTTCACTTCTTCTTTTGAATCCAAGTTTTCTAGTACTAGATCGAGTTTTATTCCGTACAACTAGTTATTAGGTGTACTTGATCCAAACTCGTTTCTCTGTTGGTGCACAAGTTAGGAACTCTCTTGTTTAATTTCCGTATTGTTTGCTGGTTCCGTTGTCGCCGTTTATTTTGTCACCCATACTTACCAGCTCCTACTTTGAGATCTGATTCCTCGCTGGTCTTTTCTGGAAAACTGCGTGTTCTGATGTTGCTTCTTGTTTTCCACTGCTAAATATGTATGTACTACTAGCTCACTGCATTCTCAAAGGGAGTAGCATCTGGAGTGGAGTACCGCAGTTTTCAAGAGCTGTACTGCACAGCAAAGGGGGATCTTTAGTCCTTGTCTTATGTTGCATTATTATTGCTGAAGGAAAGCCAACTTGAACAGTAGTACTACATGGGCCATTTAACCTCTTTTTGGGGGAACACAAGTCACAAGTGGGTTACTAGGGACAACGGTCAAGGACCAGATAGCTTTTCACACCCAATACATCTTGTTGGATCTTCTTTATCAAGCCTGAATTGATGCTTCGGAGGTCGTGATCTCTTTTGATTGTAATTATAGACCTTAGCACCCTGACGGATAGAGTGAAAGTGCAAAAAATGTTTCCCTTAAATAAAATGTCAGATTTAAAACTCTAATACTTTGTTTAAACCTTGTGCTGATCAGAACTTGTTTACAGGATACGCTGATTTTGAAGGCTCCAAAGAAGTCACCCCTGCCGTTGAGAATGGTTGTTTTCTCCATGACTATGATCTGCGGGGTATTTATTTGCTCAATGTGTATGAAGCAACTAGGAAGCGACAGCTGGTCCAGGATAGTGAAGATCGAAGTCGCAGAACAGCCCTGCAATAAGTCTCTAGTTCCTCCTTCTGAGGTTCAGTTTGTGCATTATCCGCAACCACAAAATTATAGCAGGTGAGCTGCAGCTTGTTTAATCTACCTACTTGGCTTTGTGTAATGTCTGATTGTAATTTTATTTTGTATAGGAAAGAATGCATGTGTACCCCTGTCCGGTTCTTTGCTATTATCTCATCGCAGCGGTCTGGCAGTGGCTGGTTTGAAACCCTTCTTAACAGTCATGTTAATGTTAGCTCTAATGGAGAAATTTTCTCCAATAAAGAGAGGAGGAACAACATTTCATCTATAATAAAGACAATGGATAAGGTGTATAATCTTGATTGGAATAGTAGTGCTTCCAAGAATGAGTGCACAGCTGCTGTTGGTTTCAAATGGATGCTTAATCAGGTAATTACTTGATCAGTTATTTTTTGTTTCATTTCATTCTCCTTTTTTTTCCACTTACGGTTTGGAGGTGCTGTCAAAAGCAATATACACATTTTTCCTTAGATGCTTGAGAATTAGATCTGTTTAGTGTATTTCATGTTTAGCAAATAATGGAGAAGGATCTGCTTGCTAGTTTAGAATTCCTACACTACATGCCTGATTTCTGCTTCCTCTTCCTCTTCTCAGGGGAATTTAACCTTGAACATCACTACTGTAGGTCTCCTGGAGTAATTTTCCGTAGTGTACTGACATATATCCTATACAAAAGACCATTATGATACTAGTTTCTGCTTAGTTTCTACTACTCCACCTTGATGGAGCATATTGAAAAATATTCTATATTTGGACAGTTCATAACTTGTATGCATGGCTCCACTTCTTGTATGGTTGTGTTAATTTCATTGAAATGTTGGTTCTCTTGTGTGTGGACTCTGGATGAGGTCACACATGAACACACGATTATGAACTTTTTTTTTTGTAAAGGAAGGGGTATTTAAAGTTTACTTTGAGTGCAATTTTGATGCTTATATCTTTGACATGATTAAAGGGAGCATCAAAATTGCTGATAGCATTTTGATTGTCTTTGAAACTGTAAGTCTGTTAATCTTCTGAAGATACTAGCATTATGGTTACTGATGTTATCTAGATCCTCCATGCTAACACAAAGTACAATTGCTATTATCTGGTATTGCACACTCTGCACATATAGATTCTTATAATCTCTACCGTACGCAGTATTTCTACTTTTCCTTCCAAGACTTCAACACAATAGTAGAGGTAGACATGTTAATTTATGAATCATGCACATGACTTAATTTTTAGGCAGAATCAGCCTTCGTTCTGACATTTATGTATTCAGGGTCTTGTGGCAAATCATGCTGGTGTAGTTGATTACTTCAACCAAAGAGGAGTGTCTGCGGTATTTCTGTTCAGAAGGAATCTCCTCCGTCAGATGGTATCACAACTAGCAAACAATCATGACAGATACCTTAAGCAACTAAATGGAAAACATAAGGCCCATGTTCACACAAAAGATGAGGTAGCACTTGATAACATAGCTTTCAACTGTGGCATCCAATTTCTTGCAGTCTGAATGAAGTTGTATCTTTTACTTTGCAGGCAAATATACTCGCAGAATATAAACCCAGGCTCAACACCACAACATTAATTTGGAGACTGAAACAGGCAGATGAGTACACTCGTGATGCTATTGAAGTTCTAAAGAGCACACGCCACATTACAGTGTACTATGAGGATCTCATCCAGAACAGAACAGTGAGTTACTCTTGATCAATCTGCTGCACGTCTTTGTCTCAGCTTGCTTATATGAGTATTATGTTGGCTTGTACTTGCAGAAGCTTGTTGATGTCCTGGATTTCCTGAAAGTGCCGATGAGGAAACTAGTCAGCCGACATGTGAAGATACACACAAAACCACTATCTGATCAAATTGAAAACTGGGATGAAGTCTATAGTGCTCTGAATGGTACCCAGTTTGGAAGTTTCTTGGATGCTGACTACCGCATATGACATCGTTCTGTCCGCACATTTCTTCTGTAGATAGTGGCTCTTTTCGTGTGTTTATTTTCTTCCTTAAATAGCTGGCTTTGACATGCCTGGCAAAAGTTTTGGCTTGGGGAAGGGAGGAGGGTTTTGCACGGTGGCTCATGAGTTCTGTGATAGGTAGCACTAATTCTCTTTCGTGTAACTGACTCTCAAGCTTCTACAGTAGTAGTAGTAGTTTGTTGCATCATAGCCTTCCACTTTTTTGTTACAAATTTCCACTTGCACAGATGGATGTCTACAGAAGGTTCTAAGAACCGGCGATAAGTATCAGGGAGGTTCAGTCGGTTTCACGATCTCTTTCAGATTCATACATTTCGCTGGGGTTCCTGTTTCATTGAAGATAAGTCGTCAACATAACTGGTCAAAATAGCTACGTCTGCATATTGGTTAAAATAATTGGTCAAATACCAGGGCACCGGTAGAGATACTCCATCGGTTGAGTCGGTCTTGTCAGTCGATAGGTGACGGAGATATGTGCTATTGGTAGGTCATCGGTACAGATACATCAGTCGGTCTTGTATTTAGGGTGTGTTTGGATTGTGCCCAAAGCGTAACTTGCCAATATTTTGGCCATGACCAAAAGGTTGGCTTTTGTTTAGATTGTTGCCAACTTTTTGGCATACCAATGCTCCATTATCAATTCTAGTTTAATTTTTTAGTTAATGTTGGCCAACTTGTGGACAAGCAAAGGATCAACCAAAATTTTTGCTAGCAAATATTTGGTGAGGCAATCTTCGACACAAACCGAACACACCCTTAGAATCTTGGGTCTCATACCAGGCGCCGTCAAGATCTTTGTTGCTCCCCGCAAAAACAAAATTTTTGTTGCCGCCCGTTGTAGTTGACCTACCTTCATATAATTGAGATAGCTTCTCAACCAGGCATTATTTTCAAAAATACCTCGATATTATATGTGGGATGAGAAATTTTAAGATGATAGCTTCGAATTATCTAGAGAGTTACTTCGAATTATCTAGAGTTGCTAAAATACAGAGACACAATTCTCGTGGGCTAGTGGGCTACAACTATGTCTCCATGTCGGTCCTGTATGCTTTTTTAGGCCTCAGCCCGCTTTCCAGTCTTATCGCTCAATACTTTTTTTTTTTGAGAAACACAGTATAAACGTACACGCTCATAATACGTACATACATTCATTCCTATGAACACACGCACACACATCCTATCCCTATGAGCACCTCCAAGAGACTGAGCCGATGGGTCTTGAGATTGACGAAGCCACCACAGACACCTTGCTATCGACGGGAACGTCGTCTCCCACTGAAAAAATATTCTGCCTTTATGAAACACCAAAGCGTCAAACCTAAGATTTAAACTCTGGTGGGCTGGAGATACCACTGCCCTCCTAACCATCCAACCACGGGTTGATTTTCACTCCCTCCGTTCTTATTGCTCCATACTCCCTTCATTCAAAAGTATACTTCTAGTTTTCACAGTTGGACTAGATCCGTTCTGAAATGTCGTTTTATAATATACGAATACGACATTACATATGTTGCTATTTTTTTATATAAAATTGGTCAGTTCAATACTTCTAAAAAGAAGTGTAACAGACTAATTAAGTCGGACACTAGGGTTAGGCTAGTTATAGTTAGAATAATATAAATGATAACATAGATACCACCTAAACTAAAAAGATGATGTAGCGAATAATTAATAGAGAGAGGCAACTAAAAAGATGATGTGGTGAATAATTAATAGAGAGAGGCAAATGAAATGAAATAATAATAATATGTTAATATCACATCATACTTCCTAATGTAAAATGAGTCTATAAAATAATAAGCAAGCATTTTTATTCTATTGCACCTATCACACTATCCACTACAAAGTTAATAACTTAGACTAGTAACATATTCCATCCCAATTTATATTGCATATAAGATTTTATCAAAGTTAAACTTTACAATGTTTGACTAAGTAGTCTGATACAAATATGAACTTATACAGAGCAAAATTAATATTATTAAAGATGGCTTAAAATATATTTTTATATTATATGCATTTTATATCATACATATTCTTATTATTTTGTATATTCTTGATCAAACTTTGAAAAGTTTGACTTACACGCAAAATTATATGCAATATGTTATGAAATGGAGGGGGTTGTAAGTTACTACTACCCACTATGACTAGCCTTAGAGCATCTCCACTCGATGGCCCTAAAGCCCCATAAAAAAGCTATCGGGGACATTGGCGGCCAAATTGATGCCCAGCTCACCCCCTAAATTTTATTTGGCGCCGGCGTGGCCCGTTTTGTTATCCGGTGCCCCCAGGCCGAACCCAACCCACGGGAGGGGGGGGGGGCAAGTGGGGGCGTCGGATGCCGGGAAGGATCGGACAAGATGGCGCGGGAAATGGATAGTCGTGGCAGGCCACCCCTGTCAGCGTCAGCGGCCGACGCGTTCGGTTCACGCTCAGTCCGTCTTCCTCATCGTCTGCCGCGCCCCCGTAATGGCACCGCTGCCCGCCGATCAGCCTTTTGCAGGCGAGCAACCAATGCATCCCGTCTGCCACCCTATGTAGGGTTCGTTGCATGGAAAACAAAAAAATTCTATCGCATGAACACACAAAACAAGATCTAATCTATGGCAAAGTCAAGATCTAATCTACGAGATCAGTGCAATGAGATTGTAGGGAACTAATTGATGCAGCCTGTCCTACTGACGCCCCTCCATCTACACCATCGAGTCCCCCAAGTGGACCAATGACTTGCGTCCGAGCCAAACTCCTACAAGCTAAGGTTAACTCGCTCCTTTCCTCGTGTGACTTTGATATTCCTTTGGATGGCTTGCTACTTCATGCAACTACATTATGTATCCTCAGCTATGAAGCACCAGTACCTCACCAAGCCCCCAAGGAATAAGAACTAGGAGAAGCCGTTGCTAGAGCTCATCACACCGGAATCTCCGGCCAACACCAAAGTCTCCGACCCTTGCCACCGGAGTCTCCGGACCAACCCCCGGTCCGACCCCAGGAACCGACCCGGGGACAGTCAAAGTGCCCGTCCGGAGACGGGTCCGGAGATTGACCGGAGTCTTCGGCCCTGACCGGAGTCTCCGGCCTGCGCGACACCAGGCATGTACATGCCTTCCAGTTTTATCCCCAAACTACCTCTGTTTATGTGGCTGGCCTATATATATCCACACCCCTGTATTGTAAACCCTAAACTTGGATAATTGTAATTGAAGACACCCCTTGAGGATCTATCAATTGCTAGTCTCATGCTCCTTGACAAGGAGTACCAATTATCCCCCTCCTCTTGGATTTTGCCTCATGCGTTCAAGTTGTACAAGTCCTTGGAGTTCGGTGTTCCGTCTCCAAGTAGTCAAGATCTCATCAAGCCTCTCACCCCCGTTGTTGGTCATGGGAGAGTGTCTTGCCCAACACCGATCCTAGGGATTGTGTTGGACCGGTTGCCACCGACGTGAGCTATCGGCTTGTATCATGTTTTCGTGTGTGTGTGTGTGTGTGTGTTCAACGAGTTCTTCGCGTGTGAGTTTGTGGATTTCATCCCTCTCCTCATCCCTCTCACTTCCTCCTCGATTTCCATGGGATTCGTGAAAGATCGGGCCTCCCCAAGGGGTCACCCCTAACATATTGGTATCAAGAGCAAGGTTGATCACGAATATCCCCTCAATTTTTCTTCTATCCACCATAAATTCGAAAATTTCCCAAAAAAGAGCCCCAATTTGCCTTTGGATCGATCTCTCGTTTTGGAGTGTTATTTGTGGTTTTGATCCGACCAAATCTTGTCTAAGGTGTTGGTCCAGCTTTTGCCTGCGTTTCGCAGCCCAATTTTGGCCAAATTTTCACGGATTTGAGGACTCTCGGCGTGGATTTCCGCTCAAGAACATGAGCTGTTTTTTCGTCCACCGTAATCTGTGGCCCCTGAACGGAGTATCCGGCCTCGACTGGAGTCTCCGGCCCAGACCGGAATCTGCGGCCCTGGATGCCAGTTTTGTCTTCTGTCTCTTATTCCGCATTGGCTAATTTGTTCGTTTGTTGTTTGTGTTCCGTGTGCGTGTCACCAACTAACAGATAGCTTCCGCAACTTCGCTCGCACTCTTCGACACCACGGACCCCAAACTCCTCCCTGCTCCATCGACACAAGCTCATCATCAACAACTAAGGTATAACTTGTGTCAACCCTTGTAGCCATATTTTCTTTGTGTGTACCTATCCTATGAGAGCAACTCCTTTTGTGTTTGCCAAAGCAATGTGCACTTTGTAGGGGTTCGCAGCATGGAAAACAAAAAATTTCTACCGCATGCACACAGACAAGCCAAGATCTATCTACTAGATTGTAGCAACGAGTCGATTAGAGTACTCACCTTTGAAGATTCCAAAGAGGTTAACAAGAGCAAATTCTCGTGGGTGATGTAGTCATATACTTGCCGATCTCAAGATCGCGTAGACGATCCTTCGGTATTGCGTTAAAGAACGCTTCCACGATCGGTCACGTTCGGTACTCTATGAAGACCTTCCTCTCCCTTGTTCTAGCAGGCAGCAGAGGTTGTAGTTCCCCCCTCGTGATTCCGGCAGCACGACGGCGTGGTGTCGGAAGTAGAGGGAAGATCCCTGTCACATCCCAAAATTCTCCTAATTTTGGAATGTGAAATAAATAAATAAGTTTGATTGATTGTTTGACTATGTTCAAAATTCTCAAAGAGAAGAAACTTTTTGAATAGAAAATCCTCTCAACCTTGAATTCAAAATCTTATATTCTTTTGTTATGACCTAAGTAGCCATATAGGCAAAAGGGCATGGATTGATTATGGATTATTGAATTGGTGTGCAAGATTTCAAAATTAAAATCATGAAGCATTCATAAGCATTTCATTACATCCATGCAAAGTTCTCACAAACTAAATCCAAATCCTGGTATCTAAATCTTGTAGTTGATTCGCCCAAATATTCCTAAGGGTAATTAAATTGACTTATTAAAACCCACTGTTGCTAAGGCATAAATTATTAATAATTATAGCCTAAATAGATCCAATTAATATTACAAAATTTTAGAAACAAAATTGAGCTCATTTGGAGCTAGTATGAAAAAGTTATGGAACAAATACAAACACATAAAGATATAAATAAAATAAAATATACAAGTATTTATAACTCCACTACTTTCAAACTAGTAAAAAGATTACAAATCTGATCCTATAATGATCTATTCGATTTTAGAAAATTTTAGAAACAAGAATCGTGTTATTTGGAGTTCGTATGCAAAAGATATGAAGGAAACAAGTAAATAGAAAAAGAAAAAAAAGAAAAAAAACCTAACGGGCCGGCGGCCCAGCTAGCAAGGACCGAACCAGCCACTAGGTGACATGATGGAACCATGGAATTGCTTTAAAAAGCGTGCAATCAGTTTTTCTCTAACCTATCTCTATTCAAACTCTTATAACTTTTTATCTACAACTCCGAATTGACTTCCGTTTGTTTCTACTTATTCCCTACTTCAATACCTATCTCTAAATCATCCTAAACCTCCATATAAACTCGTGGAGCCACAGCTGTACGAGTTTTTCCTCTCGAAATCCCGAATCTACATATGCCCGAATCTTATTTCGCTTTTTAACCCATCTAGACTTCGTCGTTTGCCTTCGGTCAAAAAACGAAAGTTGTAGGGATCGTCGAAATATTTCAATCCTGATAAACCTCACCTCTTTTCATCCACCACAGCCGGAGAATTTCGTATCGCAATATTTCAGATCATACGGTGTAAATCCAAGATCTACTCGCGCTCGTTTCTTTAAATCCAAATTCCTTTGGTGAGAAGGTAGGAATAATGATTCCCCACAACTTTCATGTTCTGAGTTTTTCGATTTGACCTACGGATTTGTCTCTCTAACACAGATCTATTTCTTGTCTATTCTGAGCCAAAATCGGGTCAATCTCTTCTTCTAGCCACCGGATCCTATCCAGACGGTCGAGATCCAATCAAACCGGTGCGTGCCATCTCGTCATCCCGGTCATCTTCCTCATCAACGCCACATCAACGTAAGGTCAACATCTAGTCCCAGTCAGCATGCAAAGTCAACCTGTCCAGTCAGCGGAATATTCCCTGAAATATTCCGTTCGAATTTAAAATTGCATATTATAGATCTAACTTGTAAAAATTCATTAGAAATTCATACCATGTCCAAAAATTTCGTATAATATATCAAATTGAAGATAATTTCACGTAGAATCATCTTATCAGAATAGATCCAACTTTTACTGTATGTGGTTACTGCAGTAATTTAATTAGTTTTAATGGTATTTTAGGTTAATAAATTCATAAGAAATTATCTGTAACTCCGAAAAATATGAACAATATATCAAATTGAAGCTACTGTAATGTACTTTAATAATATCTGGTTAGATCTAGCCTTTGCAGATTATTTAACCCGTAGCAATTTAATTAGTTTTAATGGCCTTATAAATCATTAAATTCATAGTAAATTAATTGCTTGTCACAAAAATATAAATGATATACCGTTGGAAAGATGGTTCCATGTAGATCATCAATATGCAATTAGTTCAGCATTTTACTCTAAGGTTTTGCCGTAAAGATTTAAATGGTTTAATGGCTTATTTAGAGTAATAAATTCATAAGAAAATAAATACTATTCAGAAAATTACAAATAATATGTCTCTGAAATCACAATTCCGTGGAGATTACAGATATAATTTTAGTTTGATTTCTAGACAACAGAAACCATAGGAATCATTTAAAACCATTAAACACTATTTAAATCATACAAAAAGATCTATAACTCCTTTTTAGGTGATTCGAATTGCCACTGTCTCTAAATTGCATTATCTATCCAGTAGCATCTAGTTCACAATTTAATACGACATAAACATCTTTAGTTCAATTAAAGTGGTATACGCCATATTAAATCGATACAACTTTAGTAATAAAAGCTTTAGTGCATTAAATGACTTTCCACATACATCATGTAATCTAATTATGTTTACAACACTAAATGCAACCATTGTGACTCATTAAATCGTCATGCATGCATCTGTTCATCATTGTTTTCTTGTAATGTTGCACTGTTGTATGTTTGCAATGTTTGTTGTGTTTGCTTCAAACGTTAGATTGCGAGGAGTGCAACTACTATGATTGCAAGTATTGTGGTTATGACGAGTGCAACCATTATATCTATGAGGATTGTGAGGATTATCTAATCGACTATATCTACAACAATGGCAAGTGGTGCTATCTTGGTCATAAATGTCCTACTGTTTTCCTATGCATTGTAGATGTTTTTGTAGAATTGCATATGTAGGAATTGATGTGTATATGCTATGCTATGTCCCATATTATTCCCTAGTATTCCTTGTTTATGAGCCATCGTATTGGTAGATTGCTTAGCTATGCTATTTAGACGAGGAAGGGAATCACATCATGAAAAGTTATATGTTTTGAAAGGATTATGTTTTGCTAAATGACAAACCAACATGTTTTAACGAACCACCTGGGCGGAATGGCATTGATTGGGTCATCGAGTGTGGATTTTGGTGGGGAATGCCGCCCAGGACACTGAGAAATGATTGGTTTCTTTGTTTGGAAGCTTTTGTGTGCAACCATGTGCCAATAATGAAATGGGCGGTTGGTTGAACTCAGTAGGTTGTGGTAACTCGAACCCGCGTATCCAGAGATGTAGATAGTGTAGGTTGGACCGGTCTTGGCGTCGGGATTGGGAGCTACTTCGAACGGTTCCTTCTTGGACTTCTCCTATCATCACCCAATATGAGAGTGGTGGTGCAGCTGGGTGGCCAAGTCACATGGGTAAAGTGTACTAACCTCAGAGGGTGTATAAACTAATCGATTAGCCGTGTCCCGGTTATGGACAGTTTGAGCGACGTCACGATGCTATGATATTTCTCACTCATCCTTATTTCTTAATTACTTAAAATTTGTTGGGTGAACATAATTGGGTAGGAGCACCTAGGAGTGAACTAGAGTGTCCTATTTATCGTATTGGAAAACTACTTTGTTACAAATGTTAGGATAAAACTGTTGCTTTATGCAAATGAGCCTGAACTCCACTTGGCCAAATAAGCATGTAGTTGATATATCTGTTGTTAACCACTTTAGCCTACTTGCCATACATTCAATGTATTGACCATTCGTGGCTGCAACGTTTCATGTTGCAGGTTATATCGTATCTGAGTGATCGTTCATAGGTCACGAGACTCCACTCAACAATTTTCGCTTGTGGCACATTTGAAGGATGGAGATCTACCTTATATTCGTTTTCCGCTGTGTACTTGAATAAATAATGTAAATTCTGGATCATATTCGTTGTATTTATGATGCACAGTTATATTCAGTATCATTTTGTACTATGTGTGCCAGTGAACCGATCCAGGGATTGGCACTATACACATGAACTCAGCCTTATCAGACGAGGGTGTTACAAGATGGTATCAGAGCTGTGTGTTGGCTGTAGGATCGTGACCTTAGAAATGGATTAGCAATAGAAGACCTTTATTAGGAGAACTATCATATTTTATACTTATTAGTGTTCTTATATTCCTTATCTATCTTTTCTATAACCTCTTCCTATTCAAACATTTATAGTTGTCCATTCTTTTGATACCTATATGAGAGTTAGATAAGTAAAAGAACAAATAGTTTGATATAAATGAACATCTCACCAAGTTTGGGTAGGACCACCATATTTTATCTCTTTAGAAGATCATCGCTATCGTGTTAGCATATTGTTCTTACCAACTTATGTGGTATGACAATATAGGTTGCTTGATTGTTTGTACTGAACCATATTGTGTGATGCCTTGTTTAGGATCTGTTATTTTGAAACTCTAAAGTTGCTGGAGTTTTCGTGTGGTTTTAAAATTATTTTAATGGTGTGAATTGATTGAAATTCGTGGAATAACTGCTGTAGTTTTCTGCCGGACCTGTAGTACCGCGCGATTTTTCGTATTTTATTTGTAACTCAGAAATATCTAAAAAAATAGAATCTGGAGCGTAATTACCTGTAGTACATGCACAAAAATTGGCTAAAATTCCTGACGAGTTTAGGTCGGTCAGAAAAATTCGTGAAGTCTGTTGTACCGCTTTGACAGATTTTGTTTATTGCTTATATGTTGCTCTATTTTACTCTAGTATTGTTCTCAATGCTTTCAAACTATTTTGTGGTTATATACTAGTAGATTTAGACCTCTGTATTATTGTTATGCAAGTGCTTGCTTGTGTGTTGATTTCTTATGATTGTTTTCTTGTTTGTGACATAGATTGCTTCATATAGTTATGAGTAGGATTACTTCCTTAGTAGCTTCTTCTCCCTACAATCATTTCTTCTCTATCTCAAACCCATGGAACTATAATGATGTGTTGAATACATGGAGAAGGATTAAGTGGAAAGTTTTATAACATAATGCATCGACAAAGGAGAATAGTTCATCTAATGCAACAGAAGGATGTGGAAGTACGAAGTGTTGAAATGATGTTATGTAGTAGATTACCCAACCTGAAAGTTGAAGTATCATAGCTTAGTTTTAGTAGTATCTTTGTTGATTGGATACATGGGAGTATACATAGAGCATTAGCTCGTGCCCATGGAAACATTCTTCAAGGCAAGTGAGAATGCCCGAGTGATAGAAAAACGTGATTTACCTATCCTCATACATGGTAATGATTTGGGTGCAGGATGGATTGATCACCATTCCTACTACTCTTATTATTCGCTCTTGTACTGTTGGCTTTGCGAATCTTGAGTGTCCTTTTCAACCTTAGCAGAGAGTCGACGTTGAGCCTAAACCCTAGAATGGTATATTGTTACACCCTTATAAAAGCACCCAGTGCTTAGCGAGGAAGTATGGTAAGAATGAATCTCAACCATGGTTAATGGGCACCGTGAAGTAAACGTTCCCTATTTGCCCACCATGAGAGTTTTGCTAGTTTAAGAAGTGCATTCTCGGAAACTATCAATCATGAAGTTTAGAATGTGCCAGAGACGTTGTGTCAATAAAAGTCTAAAGGAGAACCAATCTGAGCTAAGTGGATCCTCGAGAAATGACCTAGTCAATTTTATTTTAAGGGTGGTAGCATCCTAATGGATCCCGAACCTTTCTTTCTTTCTAGCCTTCCCAAATCTCGGGACGAGATTTTTTTTAAGGTGGTAACATCACATCCCAAAATTCTCCTAATTTTGGAATGTGAAATAAATAAATAAGTTTGATTGATTGTTTGACTATGTTCAAAATTCTCAAAGAGAAGAAACTTTTTGTATAGAAAATCCTCTCAACCTTGAATTCAAAATCTTATATTCTTTTGTTATGACCTAAGTAGCCATATAGGCAAAAGGGCATGGATTGATTATGGATTATTGAATTGGTGTGCAAGATTTCAAAATTAAAATCATGAAGCATTCATAAGCATTTCATTACATCCATGCAAAGTTCTCACAAACTAAATCCAAATCCTGGTATCTAAATCCTGTAGTTGATTCGCCCAAATGTTCCTAAGGGTAATTAAACTGACTTATTAAAACCCACTGTTGCTAAGGCATAAATTATTGATAATTATAGCCTAAATAGATCCAATTAATATTACAAAATTTTAGAAACAAAATTGAGCTCATTTGGAGCTAGTATGAAAAAGTTATGAAACAAATACAAACACATAAAGATATAAATAAAATGAAATATACAAGGATTTATAAATCCACTACTTCCAAACTAGTAAAAAGGTTACAAATCTGATCCTATAATGATCTATTCGATTTTAGAAAATTTTAGAAACAAGAATCGTGTCATTTGGAGTTCGTATGCAAAAGATATGAAGGAAACAAGTAAATAGAAAGAAAAAAAAAGAAAAAAAACCTAACGGGCCGGCGGCCCAGCTAGCAAGGACCGAACCAGCCACTAGGTGACATGATGGAACCATGGAATTGCTTTAAAAAGCGTGCAATCAGTTTTTCTCTAACCTATCTTTATTTAAACTCTTATAACTTTTTATCTACAACTCCGAATTGACTTCCGTTTGTTTCTACTTGTTCCCTACTCCAATACCTATCTCTAAACCATCGTAAACCTCCATATAAACTCGTGGAGCCACAGCTGTACGAGTTTTTCCTCTCGAAATCCCGAATCTACATATGCCCGAATCTTATTTCGCTTTTTAACCCATCTAGACTTCGTCGTTTGCCTTCGGTCAAAAAACAAAAGTTGTAGGGATCGTCGAAATCTTTCAATCCCGAGAAACCTCATCTCTTTTCATCCACCACAGCCGGAGAATTTCGTATCGTAATATTTCAGATCTTACGGTGTAAATCCAAGATCTACTCGCGCTTGTTTCTTCAAATCCAAATTCCTTTGATGAGAAGGTAGGAATAATGATTCCCCACAACTTTCATGTTCTGAGTTTTTCGATTTGACCTACGGATTTGTCTCTCTAACACAGATTTATTTCTTGTCTATTCGAGCCAAAATCGTCAATCTCTTCTTCTAGCCACGGATCCTATCCGCATTGGCCGAGATCCAATCAAACCGGTGCGTGCCATGTCGTCATCCCGGTCATCTTCCTCATCAACGCCACATCAACGTAAGGTCAACATCTAGTCCCAGTCAGCATGCAAAGTCAACCTGTCGAGTCAGCGGAATATTCTCTGGAATATTCCGTTCGAATTTAAAATTGCATATTATAGATCTAACTTGTAAAAATTCATTAGAAATTCATACCATGTCCAAAAATTTCGTATAATATATCAAATTGAAGATAATTTCACGTAGAATCATCTTATCAGAATAGATCCAACTTTTACTGTACGTGGTTACTGCAGTAATTTAATTAGTTTTAATGGTCTTTTAGGTTAATAAATTCATAAGAAATTATCTGTAACTCCAAAAAATATGAACAATATATCAAATTGAAGCTACTGTAATGTACTTTAATAATATCTAGTTGGATCTAGCCTTTGCATATTATTTAACCCGTAGCAATTTAATTAGTTTTAATGGTCTTATAAATCATTAAATTCATAGTAAATTAATTGCTTGTCACAAAAATATAAATGATATACTGTTGTAAAGCTGGTTCCATGTAAATCATCAATATGCAATTAGTTCAGCATTTTACTATAAGGTTTTGCCGTAAAGATTTAAATGGTTTAATGGCTTATTTAGAGTAATAAATTCATAAGAAAATAAATACTATTCAGAAAATTACAAATAATATGTCCCTGAAATCACAATTACGTGGAGATTACAGATACAATTTTAGTTTGATTTCTAGACAACAGAAACCATAGGAATCATTTAAAACCATTAAACACTATTTAAATCATACAAAAAGATCTATAACTCCTTTTTAGGTGATTCGAATTGCCACTGTCTCTAAATTGCATTATTTATCCAGTAGCATCTAGTTCACAATTTAATACGACATAAACATCTTTAGTTCAATTAAAGTGGTATACGCCATATTGAATCGATACAACTTTAGTAATAAAAGCTTTAGTGCATTAAATGACTTTCCACATACATCATGTAATCTAATTATGTTTAGAACACTAAATGCAACCATTGTGACTCATTAAATCATCATGCATGCATCTGTTCATCATTGTTTTCTTGTAATGTTGCACTGTTGTATGTTTGCAATGTTTTGAATGGTGTTTGTTGTGTTTGCTTCAAACGTTAGATTGCGAGGAGTGCAACTACTATGATTGCAAGTATTGTGGTTATGACGAGTGCAACCATTATATCTATGAGGATTGTGAGGATTATCTAATCGACTACATCTACAACAACGACAAGTGGTGCTATCTTGGTCATAAATGTCCTACTGTTTTCCTATGCATTGTAGATATTTTTGTAGAATTGCATATGTAGGAATTGATGTGTATATGCTATGCTATGTCCCATATTATTCCTTGTTTATGAGCCATCGTATTGGTAGATTGCTTAGCTATGCTATTTAGACGAGGAAGGGAATCACATCATGAAAAGTTATATGTTTTGAAAGGATTATGTTTTGCTAAATGACAAACCAACATGTTTTAACGAACCACCTGGGCGGAATGGCATTGATTGGGTCATCGAGTGTGGATTTTGGTGGGGAATGCCGTCCAGGACACTGAGAAATGATTGGTTTCTTTGTTTGGAAGCTTTCGTGTACAACCATGTGCCAATAATGAAATGGGCGGTTGGTTGAACTCAGTAGGTTGTGGTAACTCGAACCCGCGTATCCAGAGATGTAGATAGTGTAGGTTGGACCGGTGCGCGTCGGGATTGGGGATCTACTTCCCGAACAGTTCCTTCTTGGACTTCTCCCTATCATCACCCAGTATGAGAGTGGTGGTACGAGCTGGGCTGGCCAAGTCACATGGGTAAAGTGTACTAACCCCTGCAGGGTGTATAAACTAATCGATTAGCCATGTCCCCGGTTATGGACAATTTGAGCGACCTGATACTGATGCTATGATATTTCTCACTCATCCTTATTTCTTAATTACTTAAAATTTGTTGGGTGAACATAATTGGGTAGGAGCACCTAGGAGTGAACCAGAGTGTCCTATTTATCGTATTGGAAAACTACTTTGTTACAAATGTTAGGATAAAACTGTTGCTTTATGCAAATGAGCCTGAACTCCACTTGGCCAAATAAGCATGTAGTTGATAGATCTGTTGTTAACCACTTTAGCCTACTTGCCATACATTCAATGTATTGACCATTCGTGGCTGCAACGTTTCATGTTGCAGGTTATATCGTATCTGAGTGATCGTTCATAGGTCACGAGACTCCACTCAACAATTGTTCGCCTGTGGCACATTTGAAGGATGGAGATCTACCTTATATTCGTTTTCCGCTGTGTACTTGAATAAATAATGTAAATTCTGGATCATATTCGTTGTATTTATGATGCACAGTTATATTCTGTATCATTTTGTACTATGTGTGCCAGTGAACCGATCCAGGGATTGGCACTATACACATGAACTCAGCCTTATCAGGGTGTTACAAGATGGTATCAGAGCTGTGTGTTGGCTGTAGGATCGTGACCTTAGAAATGGATTAGCAATAGAAGACCTTTATTAGGAGAACTATCATATTTTATACTTATTAGTGTTCTTATATTCCTTATCTATCTTTTCTATAACCTCTTCCTATTCAAACATTTATAGTTGTCCATTCTTTTGATACCTATATGAGAGTTAGATAAGTAAAAGAACAAATAGTTTGATATAAATGAACATCTCACCAAGTTTGGGTAGGACTGGACCACCATATTTTATCTCTTTAGAAGATCATCGCTATCGTGTTAGCATATTGTTATTACCAACTTATGTGGTATGACAATATAGGTTGCTTGATTGTTTGTACTGAACCATATTGTGTGATGCCTTGTTTAGGATCTGTTATTTTGAAACTCTAAAGTTGCTGGAGTTTTCGTGTGGTTTTAAAATTATTTTAATGGTGTGAATTGATTGAAATTCGTGGAATAACTGCTGTAGTTTTCTGCCGGACCTGTAG
The DNA here is from genome assembly GCA_023614405.1 of Avena insularis. Taxonomy (NCBI): domain Eukaryota; kingdom Viridiplantae; phylum Streptophyta; class Magnoliopsida; order Poales; family Poaceae; genus Avena; species Avena insularis. The sequence continues at coordinate 57,993,862 of CM042693.1, read as the reverse complement.
TACCGCGCGATTTTTCGTATTTTATTTGTAACTCAGAAATATCTAAAAAAATAGAATCTGGAGCGTAATTACCTGTAGTACATGCACAAAAATTGGCTAAAATTCCTGACGAGTTTAGGTCAGTCAGAAAAATTCGTGAAGTCTGTTGTGACAGATTTTGTTTATTGCTTATATGTTGCTCTATTTTACTCTAGTATTGTTCCCAATGCTTTCAAACTATTTTGTGGTTATATACTAGTAGATTTAGACCTCTGTATTATTGTTATGCAAGTGCTTGCTTGTGTGTTGATTTCTTATGATTGTTTTCTTGTTTGTGACATAGATTGCTTCATATAGTTATGAGTAGGATTACTTCCTTAGTAGCTTCTTCTCCCTACAATCAATTCTTCTCTATCTCAAACCCATGGAACTATAATGATGTGTTGAATACATGGAGAAGGATTAAGTGGAAAGTTTTATAACATAATGCATCGACAAAGGAGAATAGTTCATCTAATGCTGTAAGGATGTGGAAGTACGAAGTGTTGAAATGATGTTATGTAGTAGATTACCCAACCTGAAAGTTGAAGTATCATAGCTTAGTTTTAGTAGTAGCTTTGTTGATTGGATACATGGGAGTATACATAGAGCATTAGCTCGTGCCCATGGAAACATTCTTCAAGGCAAGTGAGAATGCCCGAGTGATAGAAAAACGTGATTTACCTATCCTCATACATGGTAATGATTTGGGTGCAGGATGGATTGATCACCATTCCTACTACTCTTATTATTCTCTTGTCTTTGTTGGCTTTGCGAATCTTGAGTGTCCTTTTCAACCTTAGCAGAGAGTCGACGTTGAGCCTAAACCCTAGAATGGTATATTGTTACACCCTTATAAAAGCACCCAGTGCTTAGCGTAGGAGTATACGGTAAGAATGAATCTCAACCATGGTTAATGGGCACCGTGAAGTAAACGTTCCCTATTTGCCCACCATGAGAGTTTTCCTAGTTTAAGAAGTGCATTCTCGGAAACTATCAATCATGAAGTTTAGAATGTGCCAGAGACGTTGTGTCAATAAAAGTCTAAAGGAGAACCAATCTGAGCTAAGTGGATCCTCAAGAAATGACCTAGTCAATTTTATTTTAAGGGTGGTAGCATCCTAATGGATCCCGAACCTTTCTTTCTTTCTAGCCTTCCCAAATCTCGGGACGAGATTTTTTTTAAGGGTGGTAGTCTGTCACATCCCAAAATTCTCCTAATTTTGGAATGTGAAATAAATAAATAAGTTTGATTGATTGTTTGACTATGTTCAAAATTCTCAAAGAGAAGAAACTTTTTGTATAGAAAATCCTCTCAACCTTGAATTCAAAATCTTATATTCTTTTGTTATGACCTAAGTAGCCATATAGGCAAAAGGGCATGGATTGATTATGGATTATTGAATTGGTGTGCAAGATTTCAAAATTAAAATCATGAAGCATTCATAAGCATTTCATTACATCCATGCAAAGTTCTCACAAACTAAATCCAAATCCTGGTATCTAAATCCTGTAGTTGATTCGCCCAAATGTTCCTAAGGGTAATTAAACTGACTTATTAAAACCCACTGTTGCTAAGGCATAAATTATTGATAATTATAGCCTAAATAGATCCAATTAATATTACAAAATTTTAGAAACAAAATTGAGCTCATTTGGAGCTAGTATGAAAAAGTTATGAAACAAATACAAACACATAAAGATATAAATAAAATTAAATATACAAGGATTTATAAATCCACTACTTCCAAACTAGTAAAAAGATTACAAATCTGATCCTATAATGATCTATTCGATTTTAGAAAATTTTAGAAACAAGAATCGTGTCATTTGGAGTTCGTATGCAAAAGATATGAAGGAAACAAGTAAATAGAAAAAGAAAAAAAAACCTAACGGGCCGGCGGCCCAGCTAGCAAGGACCGAACCAGCCACTAGGTGACATGATGGAACCATGGAATTGCTTTAAAAAGCGTGCAATCAGTTTTTCTCTAACCTATCTCTATTCAAACTCTTATAACTTTTTATCTACAACTCCGAATTGACTTCCGTTTGTTTTTACTTGTTCCCTACTCCAATACCTATCTTTAAACCATCGTAAACCTCTATATAAACTCGTGGAGCCACAGCTGTACGAGTTTTTCCTCTCGAAATCCCGAATCTACATATGCCCGAATCTTATTTCGCTTTTTAACCCATCTAGACTTCGTCGTTTGCCTTCGGTCAAAAAACAAAAGTTGTAGGGATCGTCGAAATCTTTCAATCCCGAGAAACCTCATCTCTTTTCATCCACCACAGCCGGAGAATTTCGTATCGTAATATTTCAGATCTTACGGTGTAAATCCAAGATCTACTCGCGCTTGTTTCTTCAAATCCAAATTCCTTTGATGAGAAGGTAGGAATAATGATTCCCCACAACTTTCATGTTCTGAGTTTTTCGATTTGACCTACGGATTTGTCTCTCTAACACAGATTTATTTCTTGTCTATTCTGAGCCAAAATCGGGTCAATCTCTTCTTCTAGCCACCGGATCCTATCCAGACGGTCGAGATCCAATCAAACCGGTGCGTGCCATGTCGTCATCCCGGTCATCTTCCTCATCAACGCCACATCAACGTAAGGTCAACATCTAGTCCCAGTCAGCATGCAAAGTCAACCTGTCGAGTCAGCGGAATATTCTCTGGAATATTCCGTTCGAATTTAAAATTGCATATTATAGATCTAACTTGTAAAAATTCATTAGAAATTCATACCATGTCCAAAAATTTCGTATAATATATCCAATTGAAGATAATTTCACGTAGAATCATCTTATCAGAATAGATCCAACTTTTACTGTACGTGGTTACTGCAGTAATTTAATTAGTTTTAATGGTCTTTTAGGTTAATAAATTCATAAGAAATTATCTGTAACTCCAAAAAATATGAACAATATATCAAATTGAAGCTACTGTAATGTACTTTAATAATATCTAGTTGGATCTAGCCTTTGCATATTATTTAACCCGTAGCAATTTAATTAGTTTTAATGGCCTTATAAATCATTAAATTCATAGTAAATTAATTGCTTGTCACAAAAATATAAATGATATACTGTTGTAAAGCTGGTTCCATGTAGATTATCAATATGCAATTAGTTCAGCATTTTACTATAAGGTTTTGCCGTAAAGATTTAAATGGTTTAATGGCTTATTTAGAGTAATAAATTCATAAGAAAATAAATACTATTCAGAAAATTACAAATAATATGTCCCTGAAATCACAATTACGTGGAGATTACAGATACAATTTTAGTTTGATTTCTAGACAACAGAAACCATAGGAATCATTTAAAACCATTAAACACTATTTAAATCATACAAAAAGATCTATAACTCCTTTTTAGGTGATTCGAATTGCCACTGTCTCTAAATTGCATTATTTATCCAGTAGCATCTAGTTCACAATTTAATACGACATAAACATCTTTAGTTCAATTAAAGTGGTATACGCCATATTGAATCGATACAACTTTAGTAATAAAAGCTTTAGTGCATTAAATGACTTTCCACATACATCATGTAATCTAATTATGTTTAGAACACTAAATGCAACCATTGTGACTCATTAAATCATCATGCATGCATCTGTTCATCATTGTTTTCTTGTAATGTTGCACTGTTGTATGTTTGCAATGTTTTGAATGGTGTTTGTTGTGTTTGCTTCAAACGTTAGATTGCGAGGAGTGCAACTACTATGATTGCAAGTATTGTGGTTATGACGAGTGCAACCATTATATCTATGAGGATTGTGAGGATTATCTAATCGACTACATCTACAACAACGGCAAGTGGTGCTATCTTGGTCATAAATGTCCTACTGTTTTCCTATGCATTGTAGATATTTTTGTAGAATTGCATATGTAGGAATTGATGTGTATATGCTATGCTATGTCCCATATTATTCCTTGTTTATGAGTCATCGTATTGGTAGATTGCTTAGCTATGCTATTTAGACGAGGAAGGGAATCACATCATGAAAAGTTATATGTTTTGAAAGGATTATGTTTTGCTAAATGACAAACCAACATGTTTTAACGAACCACCTGGGCGGAATGGCATTGATTGGGTCATCGAGTGTGGATTTTGGTGGGGAATGCCGTCCAGGACACTGAGAAATGATTGGTTTCTTTGTTTGGAAGCTTTTGTACATACAACCATGTGCCAATAATGAAATGGGCAGTTGGTTGAACTCAGTAGGTTGTGGTAACTCGAACCCGCGTATCCAGAGATGTAGATAGTGTAGGTTGGACCGGTGCGTGTCGGGATTGGGGATCTACTTCCCGAACGGTTCCTTCTTGGACTTCTCCCTATCATCACCCAGTATGAGAGTGGTGGTACGAGCTGGGCTGGCCAAGTCACATGGGTAAAGTGTACTAACCCCTGCAGGGTGTATAAACTAATCGATTAGCCATGTCCCCGGTTATGGACAATTTGAGCGACAATCGATGCTATGATATTTCTCACTCATCCTTATTTCTTAATTACTTAAAATTTGTTGGGTGAACATAATTGGGTAGGAGCACCTAGGAGTGAACCAGAGTGTCCTATTTATCGTATTGGAAAACTACTTTGTTACAAATGTTAGGATAAAACTGTTGCTTTATGCAAATGAGCCTGAACTCCACTTGGCCAAATAAGCATGTAGTTGATAGATCTGTTGTTAACCACTTTAGCCTACTTGCCATACATTCAATGTATTGACCATTCGTGGCTGCAACGTTTCATGTTGCAGGTTATATCGTATCTGAGTGATCGTTCATAGGTCACGAGACTCCACTCAACAATTGTTCGCCTGTGGCACATTTGAAGGATGGAGATCTACCTTATATTCGTTTTCCGCTGTGTACTTGAATAAATAATGTAAATTCTGGATCATATTCGTTGTATTTATGATGCACAGTTATATTCTGTATCATTTTGTACTATGTGTGCCAGTGAACCGATCCAGGGATTGGCACTATACACATGAACTCAGCCTTATCAGACGAGGGTGTTACAAGATGGTATCAGAGCTGTGTGTTGGCTGTAGGATCGTGACCTTAGAAATGGATTAGCAATAGAAGACCTTTATTAGGAGAACTATCATATTTTATACTTATTAGTGTTCTTATATTCCTTATCTATCTTTTCTATAACCTCTTCCTATTCAAACATTTATAGTTGTCCATTCTTTTGATACCTATATGAGAGTTAGATAAGTAAAAGAACAAATAGTTTGATATAAATGAACATCTCACCAAGTTTGGGTAGGACTGGACCACCATATTTTATCTCTTTAGAAGATCATCGCTATCGTGTTAGCATATTGTTATTACCAACTTATGTGGTATGACAATATAGGTTGCTTGATTGTTTGTACTGAACCATATTGTGTGATGCCTTGTTTAGGATCTGTTATTTTGAAACTCTAAAGTTGCTGGAGTTTTCGTGTGGTTTTAAAATTATTTTAATGGTGTGAATTGATTGAAATTCGTGGAATAACTGCTGTAGTAGTTTTCTGCGGACCTGTAGTACCATGATTTTCGTATTTTATTTGTAACTCAGAAATATCTAAAAAAATAGAATCTGGAGCGTAATTACCTGTAGTACATGCACAAAAATTGGCTAAAATTCCTGACGAGTTTAGGTCAGTCAGAAAAATTCGTGAAGTCTGTTGTACCGCTTTGACAGATTTTGTTTATTGCTTATATGTTGCTCTATTTTACTCTAGTATTGTTCCCAATGCTTTCAAACTATTTTGTGGTTATATACTAGTAGATTTAGACCTCTGTATTATTGTTATGCAAGTGCTTGCTTGTGTGTTGATTTCTTATGATTGTTTTCTTGTTTGTGACATAGATTGCTTCATATAGTTATGAGTAGGATTACTTCCTTAGTAGCTTCTTCTCCCTACAATCAATTCTTCTCTATCTCAAACCCATGGAACTATAATGATGTGTTGAATACATGGAGAAGGATTAAGTGGAAAGTTTTATAACATAATGCATCGACAAAGGAGAATAGTTCATCTAATGCAACAGAAGGATGTGGAAGTATGAAGTGTTGAAATGATGTTATGTAGTAGATTACCCAACCTGAAAGTTGAAGTATCATAGCTTAGTTTTAGTAGTAGCTTTGTTGATTGGATACATGGGAGTATACATAGAGCATTAGCTCGTGCCCATGGAAACATTCTTCAAGGCAAGTGAGAATGCCCGAGTGATAGAAAAACGTGATTTACCTATCCTCATACATGGTAATGATTTGGGTGCAGGATGGATTGATCACCATTCCTACTACTCTTATTATTCGCTCTTGTACTGTTGGCTTTGCGAATCTTGAGTGTCCTTTTCAACCTTAGCAGAGAGTCGACGTTGAGCCTAAACCCTAGAATGGTATATTGTTACACCCTTATAAAAGCACCCAGTGCTTAGCGTAGGAGTATACGGTAAGAATGAATCTCAACCATGGTTAATGGGCACCGTGAAGTAAACGTTCCCTATTTGCCCACCATGAGAGTTTTCCTAGTTTAAGAAGTGCATTCTCGGAAACTATCAATCATGAAGTTTAGAATGTGCCAGAGACGTTGTGTCAATAAAAGTCTAAAGGAGAACCAATCTGAGCTAAGTGGATCCTCAAGAAATGACCTAGTCAATTTTATTTTAAGGGTGGTAGCATCCTAATGGATCCCGAACCTTTCTTTCTTTCTAGCCTTCCCAAATCTCGGGACGAGATTTTTTTTAAGGGTGGTAGTCTGTCACATCCCAAAATTCTCCTAATTTTGGAATGTGAAATAAATAAATAAGTTTGATTGATTGTTTGACTATGTTCAAAATTCTCAAAGAGAAGAAACTTTTTGTATAGAAAATCCTCTCAACCTTGAATTCAAAATCTTATATTCTTTTGTTATGACCTAAGTAGCCATATAGGCAAAAGGGCATGGATTGATTATGGATTATTGAATTGGTGTGCAAGATTTCAAAATTAAAATCATGAAGCATTCATAAGCATTTCATTACATCCATGCAAAGTTCTCACAAACTAAATCCAAATCCTGGTATCTAAATCCTGTAGTTGATTCGCCCAAATGTTCCTAAGGGTAATTAAACTGACTTATTAAAACCCACTGTTGCTAAGGCATAAATTATTGATAATTATAGCCTAAATAGATCCAATTAATATTACAAAATTTTAGAAACAAAATTGAGCTCATTTGGAGCTAGTATGAAAAAGTTATGAAACAAATACAAACACATAAAGATATAAATAAAATTAAATATACAAGGATTTATAAATCCACTACTTCCAAACTAGTAAAAAGATTACAAATCTGATCCTATAATGATCTATTCGATTTTAGAAAATTTTAGAAACAAGAATCGTGTCATTTGGAGTTCGTATGCAAAAGATATGAAGGAAACAAGTAAATAGAAAAAGAAAAAAAAAAGAAAAAAAAACCTAACGGGCCGGCGGCCCAGCTAGCAAGGACCGAACCAGCCACTAGGTGACATGATGGAACCATGGGTAAAGTGTACTAACCCCTGCAGGGTGTATAAACTAATCGATTAGCCGTGTCCCCGGTTATGGACAATTTGAGCGACCTGATACTGATGCTATGATATTTCTCACTCATCCTTATTTCTTAATTACTTAAAATTTGTTGGGTGAACATAATTGGGTAGGAGCACCTAGGAGTGAACCAGAGTGTCCTATTTATCGTATTGGAAAACTACTTTGTTACAAATGTTAGGATAAAACTGTTGCTTTATGCATATGAGCCTGAACTCCACTTGGCCAAATAAGCATGTAGTTGATAGATCTGTTGTTAACCACTTTAGCCTACTTGCCATACATTCAATGTATTGACCATTTGTGGCTGCAACGTTTCATGTTGCAGGTTATATCGTATCTGAGTGATCGTTCATAGGTCACGAGACTCCACTCAACAATTGTTCTCCTGTGGCACATTTGAAGGATGGAGATCTACCTTATATTCGTTTTCTGCTGTGTACTTGAATAAATAATGTAAATTCTGGATCATATTCATTGTATTTATGATGCACAGTTATATTCGGTATCATTTTGTACTGTGTGTGCCAGTGAACCGATCCAGGGATTGGCACTATACACATGAACTCAGCCTTATCAGGCGAGGGTGTTACAATCCCGCAGGGCTTCGCCTAAGCCGGTGCGAGTTATGGTGGATCTAGGGTTTTCCTGTGATCTAGGTTTAGAAGGCCGGAGAGGAGGAGGCGGTGTCGGCGGCGCGGCGGCGCTGGGCTGCGGCGTGGCACGGGTGGGGATGGCTGGTTGTGTGTTCTTTGGGGCAGCCCTCCCCTCTATTTATGAGAGGGAGGGAGGCTTGGGAGAGGGGAGTTCGAATCCATACCCAAACCCAAGTTGGATAGAAGGAATGACTCTTTCCTTCTTCCACTAGCAAACCATTGTTCCAGTTTGACTTTTCAAACCTCCCTTTTCACTTTCAATTTAGAGCTTTATTTCTCTCTCGCAAATGCCCAACCAAAGTGACTTAGGACATGATCCAATCATTCCACTTACCCATGACACAATCATGGACCATTCCCCTTCCGGTCCGGTGAACCTTCTAGACCCTTCTAGAACCTCTCCGATGAAAACATTGAAATCATTCCCGAACTCCAGAATCGGACTTTCCTTATATGAATCTTATTCTCCGAACCATTACGGATCTCCTCGTGATATCCCAGATCCCATTCGAGACTCCAAACAACATTCGGTATCCCTACTTATATTCCATATCTACTAAACAACATCGAATCCTTAAGTGTGTCTCCCTACGGTTCGTGAATTATGCGGACATGACCGAGACACTTCTCCGATCAATAACCAATAGAGGAATCTGGAAATTCATATGGCTCCCACATATTTCTATGATTACTTTGCGATCGAATGAACAACTTACATACGATACCAATTTCCCTTTGTCTCGCGATAGTTTACTTATCCGAGGTTTGATCGTCGGTATCTCTACACACCCATGGCAGTTTGGTGCTGGTCATGTTTTGCCCTCAAGAGAGGTTTAGTCAACAGATCCGCCACATTCAGATCTGTGTGTACTTTGCAAATCTTTATGTCACCATCTTGGACATGCTCTCTAATAGTGTGAAAACGTAGCTTGATGTGCTTCAGCTTCTTGTGTGACCTTGGTTATTGCGCATTGGCTATGGCGCCCATGTTATCACAGTAGATAGACATTGGGTCCAGCGCACTTGGAACCACACTGATCTCTGTAATGAACTCCTTCATCCATATCGCCTCTTGTGAAGCCTCTGAAGCAGCTATGTATTCCGATTCAGTTGAAGATCTCGCCACAATGCTTTGCTTTGCACTCCTCCAGCTAACTGTTGCACCATTCAAAGTAAATATGTATCCACATTGAGATTTAGAATCATCCGGATCGGTGTTCCAACTAGCATCAGTGTAACCATTAACAACGAGCTGTTCATCACCTCCATAAGAAAGAACCATATCCTTAGTTCTTCTCAAGTACTTAAGGATGTTTTTGACCGTTGTCCAATGATCCACTCCCGGATCACTTTCATATCTGCTAGTCAAACTAACATCATATGCAATGTCGGGTCTAGTACATAGCATGACATACATAAGAGATCCTATGGCTGAGGCATAGGGAGTCTTACTCATCCTTTCTCTATCTTCTGCCGTTGCAGGACTTTGAGTTTTACTCAAGGTCGTATTGGGCAAATGGGCAAGAACCCTTTCTTGCTATCTTCCATTCCAAACCTCTTTAGAACTTTGTCCAAATATGTACTCTGTGACAATGATATTAGGCGTCTCGATCCATCTCTATAAATCTTTATGCCTAATATGTAAGCAGCTTCACCAAGATCTTTCATTGAAAAACTATTATTCAAATAATCCTTGACACTATTAAGAAGGTCTACATCATTCCCAATCAACAATATGTCATCTACATATAGTATTAAGAATGCTATAGAGCTCCCACTCACTTTCTTGTAAATACAAGCTTCTCCATAAGTTTGTATAAAACCAAAGCTTTTGATTACCTTATCAAAATGTTGATTACAACTTCAGGATGCTTGCTTCAATCCATAAATGGTCCGTTGAAGTTTGCATACCTTGTTAGCATCTTTAGGATCGACAAAACCTTTGGGTTGTACCATATGCAACTCTTCATCAATGTCTCATTGAGGAACGCTGTTTTGACATTCATCTGCCATATCTCATAATCATAATATGCAGCGATTGCTAACAAAATCCTCACAGACTTTTGCTTCGTTGCCGGTGAGAAAGTCTCATCGTAGTCAACCCCTTGAATTTGTCGAAACCCTTTTGTGACAAGTCGAGCTTTATAGACAGTAACATTACCATCAGCATTTGTTTTCTTCTTGAAAATCCATTTGTTTTCGACAGCCTTTCGGCCATCCGGTAAGTCCACCAAAGTCCATACTTGGTTTTCGTACATGGATCCAATCTCGGATTTTATGGCTTCTTGCCATTTATTGTAATCTGGGCTCATCATCGCTTCCTCATATGTCGCAGGGTCATCCGTGTTGCCCACCAACATGACACTCATAACGGGATCATACCAATCAGGAGTGGTACGAGTTCTCGTTGACCTGCGAGGTTCCATAGTAACTTCAACCGAAGTTTCATGATCAACATCATTAGCTTCCTCTCTCATTGGTGCAGGCGCCATAGGAACTACTTCCGGTGTTGTGCTACTCTCAAGTCCGATGTCACAACCCGGGATCAGGGCTAAATAGATACCAGATCCTCATCTGATATAAGCCTAACCTAAATTCCAAAACGCACAGGGAAAGATCGGTAACATTACATAACATACAGACCATACATTAATAAGGTAAACTCTTAAGAGAGTTACAAACCAGTCATACAAGCCAGGGGTCACAGACCCATCATTACACCAAACAACGGAAGCAAACAAGTTGTTCTAAACAACAAACTTAGCAAAGGGCCTAAGAGGCCTTAAACAGAAGTAGCGACCCTTCCATAGATCCTAGGTCACGCCTGGGAACCCCTACTACTGAAACCCGACGTAGAAACCACCTTCAGTTGGAGTAGCATCATCTGTAGAAGAACATCAAGGAAGCAAGGATGAGTACAGGGTGTACTCCGCAAGACTTATGGCTAGTGGAGTTATTTTTCATAAAGCCATCTTTTGTTTTTAAAACAAGAGGGAGAAGAAACTTGTCTAGTCAGATCATTTTCAAATGGGGATAAGAAGACTTCAACTCTAGCTCTTAGAATCATCTTTGATATCCACCAAGTATCATCATCAACTGAACCTCTATTCCCGGACTACCCCCTCAACAACCCCGATGAGGTATTCCGGATCTCACTTTTGTTGGCAAGTTTTATCATTCGGTTATAGTTCTCTATGATCACAGAATCCGTTCCCAAGTCGTCCATAACCGTGGACACGGATTTTTGAAAAGATTAATAACCTCGAGGAGGAGGTGCACAACTTTACCCACACGTACCAACCGATTCTTAATGCCAAATTATTAGCCCTCTTCCTTGGAAGGCCGACAAAGAGTGGTTGACCACGACCTTTACCTTTCTTTCGTCGAGACCATGAGTCACACACTAGGGAGATGCCGCCATAACGGGTCAAATCCTGAAGCCGGTCCCTAATGATGTGTGCGGGGTTCAAGATTACGGATGCCGGGCATCTCTTGTTCCCGGCCACGCTTACCTACTTGTTATGAATGCACCTCCTTCACCTCCATTCAAGAACAACCAAGATGCGTATGTCGAATGGAAAGCCCAAACTATGTGACTCATGGAATCTACTAGGCAAGTTAGTGAGTCGAGGGGTTTCCAGGCTCCCGTGTGGTTGTACGCTCATCTTGGTTCAAGAGGCGAGAACATCAGGTCCTAAGGGTGGCAAGTATGGGACTACAAAAACCAAAACCCACGTGGCCTCCCATACAAGCCTTAGCATGTTTATCATTCATATCTGATCACATCACAACATCCTAACATACTAGATTCATTCGCATCTCCAGTGCATCACATGAATGATCAGCATCAGACCACTTAAGCATGGCTAAGCTTGACTGAACTGTGGAACTAGCGATGCTCATAAGCCGAACCCTATTTATGCTAGGAGCGGTGGATCGGGTAATATAGTTCACAAAGGAAAACATGCATCAGATAGGTTTACTCTGTATACTGATAAAAGACCGTTGAACCGAATGCATATGACGAGAATGAAATACTTTGTAATCATAGGATTCATATGTATGAGTGGGGCTTCGCTTGCCTTGTCCGTTGTTGGACTGGTACTGCTCTTCAGTGGCGTTGACTTCAGCTTCGGGTTCGGTTCCTATTCGCGAGAACCATTCCTCGGAAAAGAGAAAACAACACTCAACACATGGCATGTGCAATGCTCATACAATATGGATGATATGCCAAGTTGAATAGCGTTGAATTGAACCCTAAAACATGCTTGGTCACTTTAAAGGGGGTCCAAGATGTCCAAACCCTAAAACAGGGGGATCATCGGAATCACCTATGGGGTTCAATTGGTTATTCTAATTAAACTTGCAATCAAAGTTGATTAACAATGTATGATTATAGCTTAGTTAGATAGGTTTCATTTTTCTGATCATTTTGGTATATTATTTGTATTTTTCTGATTTAAAATGAATTAGTTATGACTTTCCCAAATTTTAATTCATTTTAAATCATTTTTGGAATATTTGAAATAATTTCCAAACTTGGGCCCACATGTCAGACTTTTAATCATTTCAGAAAATATTTAAAGAAAATAATAAAATACTGACAGACAGGGCCCACCTGTCATATATTTATTAATTACAGAAATCATTTAAAAGAAAATAAAAAGGAAATATGACATCAGGATGATGTCATGCTGACATCATCAATGGCTTGCTCTCAGATCGACGATGGAGCTGGCGATTGAGCGCTGAGCGAAGGCTGTGATGGCGGAAGAGGGAGAATATAAGGTAGTCGAGCCATGGTGGCGCCGCTAGAAAATGGTCGCCGGAGATGGCGATGCGATGACGGACAGTGGCGGTGAGTGGCGGTGCACGGTGGGGAGGATGCCAGGGAGCGAGAGGGAGGAACAGAGGAGGTCTGCGAGAACTAGTAGATCACCCTAAGAGCGATGGTGGTGACGGCTATGCCGGGGGCGGTCTAGAATGGCCGAAATCGACGAAGAAGGCGGTGGCCGGAGCTCGAGAAGGTGAAGTCGATGGCGACGATTCCGTGCGTCTCCGGTCGATTCCTTTGGTAGGAATGATCAGTGTGGCAAGGTGAAGCCGGCAGCGGTCTCAGATGGCGAGGGGGTGGTCGGGAATGGCGGGGCACGACAGAGCCCGAGGCTTAGGGTTCCGTCGAGTTTTGGGGAAAAGCCACAGAGGCCACGAGAGGGAGTGAGATGGGTATGGGGAGGAAGAGCTCAACGCGGCGGTCCTTATCCTCATCCTCGCAGGCAGCGGCACGCATCGCAGGGTCGGCGAGATCGACGGCAAGGGTGCTGCCAGACAGCTGCTTCGTCGGCAGCTCGAGGAAGAAGGAAAGAAGAAGACGGCGAAGGGGTATGGGCCAGATGGGCTGAGGTGGGCCGGCTCTTGGACTGCTGCGTGCTACGCTTGGCTGCAGAGAGAGAGAGAGAGGGAGAGAGAGAGAGAGAGAGAGAGAGAGAGAGAGAGAGAGAGAGGGAGAGAGAAGAGAGGTGGGCTGCGGCCCAAATAGGTTAGAAACCTGTTTTATTTCCAGAAAACCTTTTTCTTTTCTGATTTCCTTTTATATTTTGAATTTCAAATCTGTTTTGAATAATTTCAAATCAGAGAAACTTTTGTAATATAACTGAAAACACTAAGGGCCCTTGGTACTGATTTGGCTCCATGCATTTTGTGTTTCTTTCCAAATATTTTTTTCAAAACCAGATGAATGTTTCAAATAGAGATGGGGGTTTATGGTTTTGTTGGTTATTTCTTGATTAAACCAAAGTGCAAGTGTTATGCATGCATGCAATGCTCAAACATATCTTATTTATATTACACAAAAGGGTGATATGTTACATCCGAGAGAAGGTTCAACAACCTCGTCAAGTTCTACTTTCCTTCCAGTCACTTCTTTCAAAAGAAACTCCTTCTGTAGAAAGGATCCATTCTTGGCAACGAAGATTTTGCCCTCGGATCTATGATAGAAGGTATACCCAATAGTTTCCTTCGGGTATCCTATGAAGACGCATTTTTCCGCTTTGGGTTCAAGATTGTCTGGCTGTAACTTCTTTACATAAGCTTTGCAACCCCAAATTTTAAGGAACGACAATTTATGTTTCTTCCCAAACCATAATTCATACGGTGTCGTTTCAACGGATTTAGATGGTGCCCTATTTAAAGTGAATGCGGCTGTTTCTAATGCATAACCCCAAAACGATAGCGGTAAATCTGTAAGTGACATCATAGAACGAACCATATCTAAGAGAGTTCAATTACGACATTCGGACACACCATTACGTTGTGGTGTTCCCGCCGGTGTCAATTGTGAAAGTATTCCGCATTTCTTCAAATTCTCGCAAAACTCATAACTTAGATATTCACCTCCACGATCAGATCATAGAAATTTTATCTTCTTGTTACGTTGATTCTCTACCTCACTTTGAAATTCCTTAAACTTCTCAAAAGTTTTGGACTTATGTTTCATGAAATAGATATACCCATATATACTCAAGTCATCCGTGAAGGTAAGAACATAACGATAACCACCGCACGATGCTACACTCATTGGACCACACACATCGGTATGTATGATTTCCAATAAGTCCGTAGCTCGCTCCATCAAACCAGAAAATGGAGTCTTAGTCATTTTACCCATCATACATGCTTCGCATCTTTCAAGTGATTCAAATCAAGTGATTCAAGAAGTCCATCGGAATGGAGTTTCTTCATACGCTTCACTCCAATATGACCAAGGCAGCGATTGCCACATATAGGTCGAGTTATCGCTCAATTTCAAACGTTTAGCTTCAATGTTATTAATATGTGTATTACTACAATCGAGATTCAATAAGAATAGACCATCTATCAAAGGTGCATGTGCATAAAACATATTACTCATATAAATCGAACAACCATTATTCTCGGACTTAAACAAGTAACCTTCTTGCAATAAACATGATCTGGATATAATGTTCATGCTCAACGCAGGCACCAAATAACAATTATTTAAGTATAAAACTAATCCCGATGGTAGATGAAGAGGTAACGTGCCGACCGCGATCACATCAACCTTTGATCCATTTTCAACGCGCATCGTCACCTCGTTCTTCGCTAGTTTCCGTTTATTCTGCAGCACCTGTTTCGAATTACAAATATGAGCAACCGAACCAGTATCAAATACCCAGGCACTACTACGAGTACTAGTGAGATACACATCAATAACATGTATATAGGATATACCTTTCTTCTTGATGTTTCCGTTCTTCAAATCCACCAAGTACTTGGGGTAATTCCGCTTCTAGTGACCTTCTACCTTGCAGTAAAATCACTCAGTATCAGGCTTAGACCCAGCCTTGGTCTTCTTCGCCGGCGCGGTAATTTTCTTACCGCCCTTCTTGAAGTTTCCCTTTTTCTTAGAATTGCCTTTCTTCTTGAATTTGGTGGTCTTATTGACCAACAAAACTTGGTTCTCTTTCTTGATCTCCACTTCCGCAGACTTTAACATGGAGAAGAGTTCGGGCAACGACTTGTCCATGTTTTGCATATTATAGTTCATCACAAAGTTCTTGTAACTTGGTGGTAGTGATTGGAGGACACGATGAATCCCCAAAGCATTAGGAAACACTATAACCAAGATTTGAAGCTTGATTGCGTGCCCATACATCTTAAGAACATGCTCACTGACGGAGCTGCCCTCTTCCATCTTGCAGTTAAAGAACTTTTTAGAAGCCTCATAACTCTCAACTGCCGTGTGAGCCTCAAATATCATTTTGAGTTCATGGACAATATCATGTGGGTCATGGTTCTCAAACCTTTTTTGAAGCTATGATTCCAAACCATACAAGATAGCACACTTAACTGTGGAGTACTGATTCTTCCGAGTGAGGAAAACATTCTTTACCTCATCGGTAGCATCAGCTGCAGGTGGGTCACCCAGTGGTGCATCCAGCACATAGGTCAAATTACCAGCATTGAGGACAATCCTCAAATTGCGGAACCAATCCGCAAAGTTGCTTCCATTGTTTTTCAACTTTTCTTTCTCTAGGAACGCATTAAAATTGATGGTAGGGGCCGCCATTGATCTACAACATATTTGCAATAGTTTAGACTAAGTTTATGACAAATTGAGTTCTAATTAATAGTTAAATTAATCTTGGTGAACTCCCACTCAAAACAATATCCCTCACATTGTTTTATGGATCACACAAACCAAATCCACCACATCAAAACCGATCATCACGAGAGTTGATGTAGCTTCAATGGCGAACAATCAACATGTTCATCATATCTACTATATGACTCATGCTTTACCTTTCGGTGATCCGTGTTTCGTGACCATGTCTGTACATGCTAGGCTCGTCAATATCAAACCTGATCTCCCGCATGAGCAAATCTGGCTTGCTCCCGTTGTATACACTCGTAGAATCTAACACACCCGATCATCACGTGGTGCTTCGAAACAACGAGCTTTAGCAACGGTGCTTACTAAGGATGAACACTTTATAACTTGAAATTTTTGTGCTACAGGGATCATCTTATAATGCTACCGTCACGAACTAAGCAATACAAGATGCATAAAAGGATAAACATCATATGCAATTCATAATATGTGATATGATATGGCCTTTCTTCTTGTGATTCCGATCTCCATCTTCAAGCACAAACATGATCTCAATCATCACCGGCATGGCATCAAGGTCAATGGCGCCGCTTCATGGTTGTCATCCACCGGCATCAACTATTACAACTACTTTGAATAATAGACACGCAGGTCTTAACGGAATTAAAGGACAACCATATGGCTCCTTCCGGTTGCCAACTTACAATAAGGAACATTGCATACATCATATATAATCACAATCATGGCCATATCACATCACAACACACCCCTGCAAAACAAAGTTAGACGCCTCTAATTTTCTTTGCATGTTTTACGTGGTTTGGGGCTTTCAATAAGTGTCGTTCTAACTTACGAACAAGAACCACAACGTCGATACTAGTATTGTCGATCATCCGTTGTAAATTGAATCTTAATTATGTTGGGAGAAACAGGCACCCGCAAAGCCACTTATGCAATATAAGTTGCATGTCAAGCGTGGAGCAAGTCTCATGAACGATGTCATGTAAGGTTAGCCCGGGCCGCTTCATCCCACCATCCCGCAAGATGCAAAGTACACAAGAAGCAATCGACAACAAAATAATCAACGCCCACAATGACCATTGTGTTCTACTCGTGCAACAGATCTACATATAGACACGACTCTAATACCACTGTAGGGGTTCGTAGCATGGAAAACAAAAAGTTTCTACCGCATGCACCCAAACAAGCCAAGATCTATCTACTAGATTGTAGCAATGAGTCGATTAGAGTAATCACCCTCGAAGATTCCAAAGAGGTTAACGAGAGCAGATTCTCGTGGGTGATGTAGTCGTACACTTGCCGATCTCAAGATCGCGTAGACGATCCTTCTGGCGCTGTGTTCTGGCAACGCTTCCACAGTCGGTCACACGTTCGGTACTCGATGAAGACCTTCCTCTCCCTTGTTCCAGCAGGCAGCGGAGGTTGTAGTTCTCCCCTCGCGATTCTGGCAGCATGACGGTGTGGTGTCGGAAGTAGAGGGAAGATCCTGCAGGGCTTCGCCTAAGCCGGTGCGAGTTATGGTGGATCTAGGGTTTTCCGGCGATCTAGGTTTAGAATTCTGAAGAGGAGGAGGAGGAGGCGGCTAGGGCGATGGCGACGAGCAGTGACAGCGTGATGGCGGCTTGCTGACAAGCACAACACAGTGGGGAGGGCTGATTGTGTGTTCTTTGGGGCAACCCTTCCCCTCTATTTATGAGAGGGAGGGAGGCTTGGGAGAGGAGAGTTTGAATCCATACCCAAACCCAAGTTGGATAGAAGGAAGGACTCTTTCCTTCTTCCACTAGGAAACCATTGTTCCAGTTTGACTTTTCAAACCTCCCTTTTGACTTTCTATTTAGAGCTTTATTTCTCTCTCGCAAATGCCCAACCAAAGTGACTTAGGACATGATCCAATCATTCCACTTACCCATGACACAATCATGGACCATTCCCCTTCCGGTTCGGTGAACCTTCTAGACCCTTCTAGAACCTCTCCGATGAAAACATCGAAATCATTCCCGAACTCTAGAATCGGACTTTCCTTATATGAATCTTATTCTCCGAACCATTCCGGATCTCCTCGTGATATCCCAGATCCCATCTGAGACTCCGAACAACATTCGGTATCCCTACTTACATTCCATATCTACTAAACAACATCGAATCCTTAAGTGTGTCTCCCTACGGTTCGTGAATTATGCGAACATGACTGAGACACTTCTCCGATCAATAACCAATAGAGGAATCTGGAAATTCATATGGCTCCCACATATTTCTACGATTACTTTGCGATCGAATGAACCACTTACATACGATACCAATTTCACTTTGTCTCGCGATAGTTTACTTATCCGAGGTTTGATCGTCGATATCTCTGCATACCTAGTTCAACCTCATTACCGATAAGTAATCTTTTCTCGTTCATGTGATATGTGATCCCTTATGAGCCAGTCACATGCTTGCAAGCTAATTGGATGACATTCCACCAAGAGGGCCCAGAGTATATCTATCCGTCATATGGATGGACAAATCCCACTCTTGATCCATGTGCCTCAACACATACTTTCCGAACACTCAATGCCACCTTTATAGCCACCCAGTTACGGTGTGGTGTTTGATGTTATCAAAGCATCCTTCCGGTGATGATGATTAGCATCATCTCATGGTCGAAGGAATTAGGTTACTATGTATCAGAAAGCTTATAGCAAACGAACTATTGAAATGACTTGATCTTTACGCTACACTTATCTATAGGAGTATGTCCATCATACCATTCTCCTAATGATATGACCTTGTTGTTAATAGCATCTCAATGTTCATGATCGGGAAACCACGATCATCTATCAACCAACAAGCTAGTATTACAAAGAGGCTTTACCAGGGACTCTAATTTAGTTTACAAATCACACAAGTATTAATGTTTCCAGTTAATACTATTATAGCATGAATGTAAAAATTTATCATAAACACAAAGATATAATAATAATCACTTTTATTATTGCCTCTAGGGCATATCTCCAACACACTTGTCCTTGGAAAGTGAGTGTGTGGAAGAAAATACAAAAGTTAACTTTGTAGTATAGAAAGGGAGAGAAGAATAAAAAAAGAGGAAAACCAAAAGAAAAATAGAAAGATACATAGTATCCCAATACAAAGAGAGTATCAAGCTTGTAAGCAAAAGAGACAAAAGAAAGAGCAACCAAGGCAAGTGCACAAATCCGTTGCTTATCCTCTTTTGGCGAACGAGTTGTGGTCTCTCCTTGAGTTGGCATGACAACCGAGAGTATTCTTCGCTAGGACATTTTGTGCTCTTTTTCATAGTCGTGCTAACCCCATTTTTCTCCACGCGTGTGTGTAGTCGTAGGTTCTCGTCACATTTCGAGTTAACCATCTACTTTTGACTTGAGTTTTGTTGGATCTTATCCACTTTGACTATCATTTTCGTTTGGTTGGTTCTTTGGCTTTCCATAATCCTAACCTTCCACCAAAAGCTTTTGAGAGTTGTAGTTTCCTTGTGTGTGAGTTTCTTTGCGATTTCACTTTGCAAGCTCTTAGCTCTCTTGTGTGTCAATTGGTTTGATACAATCTCCAAGGTGAGGTAAAAGGCTAAATATCCATGTATTCTCCTCCATATACAACCCTTGTCGGCTTTGCATCATGGACAGGAACGACGAGTCGTCCCAACCAACGCCACCTCAAGAGGGAGACGCACAATACATGACAAGGTTGGATCATTGGAAGATCCGAGGAGAATTCAACTACCATTGTGACGCCCTTGAGCAACGCCAAGACGAACAATTTAGCGAAACCTGAGTGGAGTTCAAGAGTACCGACAACTACTTCGAGGAGGTCCGAGGGCAAATGCATGCCATGCAACACAACCTCGGCCACCAAAATGAAGCTCTTCATCCTGCCCTCACCGCAACGGATGACAAGCTTCAACGACTCATTGATGGGCTAGCACGGCCGCGATATCACGCATCAAGCTCGTCACGGCACTCCTCAAGTGAATCAAGCTCTTCTCGCCATCACGCTTCAAGGAACCACGATGGACCTGTCCTTCACTCCATGAGCTCTTATCAAGCGGTACCATCTCCGCGACACGCCGCAACGTCAAGCTATGATGGTGACCTCTCCGCAAGACCTCCAAGACGTGAAGCAAACTGACCACAACCAAGGGCACTAGTGATTCAACAAGAACAACCTCAAGTGGACCCCCAAGCCCATCGTCACCAACACATTCCTTCAACAACAAGTGAAGCCTCCGAATTGGACGAACAAGATTTCTATCAACGTGAAGCACTCGAATACCCACCAAGGTGTCATCATCGACATGAACGTCAACATCGATAGCATGATCACCATGACGAGCCTCCTTCGCATCATGAAGAAACGGAGCGGTCCATTGCACATGCGACTCGCCGTCCTCCTCGCCACATGGCTCAAGACAATGCCCATCGTCATGATGACCAAAGACCGAACCAAACTTGTGAGGACCAAGTGCCTCCTCCTCGTCATCAACCGCGCCAAGAATAAGAGCAAGCTCCCCAAGCTCGTCGTGAGGACCAAGCGCCTCCTCCTCGTCATCAACCGCGCCAAGGACACGAGCAAGCTCCCCAAGCTCTTCGTGAGGACCAAGTTCCTCCACCAAATGCGGCACCACAACAACCGCAAGGGCAACACCACCATCACCAAGCAAGACGTGAGAGCTCGGATGATGAAGATGGCCACCAACATCATGGCAACCACTGACACCGGAACCACAATGAAGAGGAAACTTTCGGCAAGCTCAAATTCACCATGCCCAAGTTCACCGGTTCCAATGAACCCGAAGAATATCTTTCGTGGGAACTCAAGGTTGACAAGATCTTCCGCATGCACAACTATAGCAATGAGAAGATGATGGCCATGGCGTCCCTAGAGTTTGATGACTATGCAAACCTTTGGTGGGAACAAGTCCAACTTGCTCGTGAAGCAAAAGAAGAGCCTCCAATTACAACTTGGCAAGATATGAAGGCTCATATGAGATCCCGCTTTGTTCCTTCGCACTACACTCGTGACCTCTTCAACAAGCTCCAAACGTTTAGTCAAGGAACAAATACCGTGGAAGAGTACTTCAAGCAAATGGAACTCAACATGATCCGTGCCAACATTGAAGAGCATGATGAACAAACAATGGCACACTTCCTTAATGGATTGAACCACCCAATCAAGCGCATCATTGAGTTCCAAAAGTACAACAATATGGTAAGCTTGTGCACATAGCAACAAAAGCCGAACGTCAAGTGCAAGAGGACATCAAGTACAACAAGCCAAAGAAGTACTTCACCTACAAGCAAGAGCCAACCACTACATCAACAACCCCAAATGGAAGCTCATCAAGTACCACCAAGCTTCCCTTCAAGCCAACACTTCCTCAAGGAAAACCGCCCCAAGTGGCGAATACACCAAGGATGATCAACCATTCAATGGTGAATGCTACAAGTGTGGAGGCAAAGGACACAAGTCGGCCACATGTGGAAACAAGAAAGTTTTGTTCATCCATGACAATGGCGATTAAGAATACGTGAGTGAAGATGAGTTTGATGCAAGGGTCAAAGAAGCTTTGGCAAGGCAACATTTGGAATATGACCAAGAACTACTTGCGTGTGAGCATGACGCAAGTACATAGCTTGTTGTCACAAGGGTCTTAACTACTCAAGTCAATGAGAATGAAGACCAAAGATCAAACATCTTTCAAACACGTGCCGGTATTAATGGGAAATCCATCAAAGTTGTCATCGATGGAGGGAGTTGCCACAATCTGGCAAGCACAGAGTTGTGTGAGAAGCTCAACCTCACCCTCCATCCACACAAGCACCCCTACCATGTACAATGGCTAAGTGACCAAGGGTCCGTCAAGATCAAGCACACCGTCTCGGTAATTTTTTCAATTGGACCATACAAGGACACGATGGAGTATGATGTGGTTCCCATGACGGTTTGCCATATGTTTCTAGGTAGGCCGTGGAAATATGACAAGCGTGCTTTGCATGATGGTCACACAAACACTTATACCTTCAAATGGCTTGACAAGACTTGTGTTTTGCAACCAATGACTCCTAGCCAAATAATTGCGGACAACGCAAAGGCTTTAGAGAGGGCGCAAAGCACAATACCTGTTGGGAATATGCCCGAGAGGCAATCATGTATGATGAGATTTCCCATTGTATTCATAAAGATATTAAGTAGTCCTTGTATAAACATCTGATGTGTATCATTGAATATGTGATTCGGTTGTGGAACTATGCATTCATGTTGTTTGTACTAAATATCCTTGGTCATCAAAGTTGTGTTGGACACACAACTTAGACCAATGTGAAAGTTGGCTTGATGACTCGGTTCCACTTGTCATGAGCATGGAGATGCTATTCCAACTTACACAGATTCGGCTAAAGAGTTTAGCGAGTCGGATTGAACCATATTGAGGTACAACGAACAAGTTGTCATTTGTATATATCAATCAATGTAATCCTTAGACCTGAGGTTGTTGCATAGTCCGAGTTGAGGATCACCGACTTAGGTTCTGTCAAACACTGATCCATCACTGGAAGGTTATAAAGGCAGGGTTCGGGTCGACTGAGAATCAAGCTGCGTGATGTGAATAACCAAGATGGGATTTTACCCCTCCACTCGGAGAGATATTCTCTGGGCCCTCTCGTGAGATATGATTCGAAAAGCATGGCCATGCACGACTCGGTTAAGTGTCAACCGAGGAGATCGACTAAGAGTTAGTCGGGTGAATCACTTACCTCGGATCGAGAAGAGAGTCGGACTATTTAAGGGATGACAAATATTCGCCTATAGTCTGACAAGGTATATCGTGAGGCAAAAGGGACTCGGACGTAAGTCGCATTGGAAAGGCAAGTCGTCATGACTCTTTGGTACTTGGAATGGAGACGTTACGCTAGGAGCCGCTACCGACTGATCGATTGAGAGTCGGACTCCAATCGTGTCCAAGTAGCCATGAGCGTATGGGGTCACACACTTAAGAGCGGGAGCAAGTTCGGATTGGAACCTGTAATCTGGTTGGGTTGGACCTAAACCGGATTAGGACTGAGTTAGTGAGTTGGACTCACGGTGACTAGTGTTATATGGGCTTTAGTGAATGGGTCGCGCGAGCAGAGCCCACGTTCACTCCCTATATATAGTGGAGCACCTTAACCCAGAAAGGTTAATCGTTGTTCGGTTAGGTCATTCCATGTGCTGGAAATCCTAGCTCCACAGCAGTCCTACCGTCGATACGAACCTAGCAGTTCACCGCCGGTGCTCCTCCTTGTACGTGTGGATACCAGAAGAGGTGTTGTGTGATCAGCACCAGGACGATCGGATCGTGAGGACTGCACTGCATCAACTGACGCGCTTCATCAGTAATCCGCAACTGTGCGTCTAGTGGTAAACCTCGTGGCCTTCTACCTCAGCTAAATCTTGGGATCACCATGTTAGAGGAAAAGTTTTGTTTTATCTCTGCGTGGCCCAACAGTGGTATCAGAGCGATAGCTTATGGTTTTAGGCTCGAGATCTCGCATATGTGATATGCGGTTGGCTGTAGATGAGATCTATGTGCTGTTTTGGTGGTCGATCTATGAGATAGATCGGTTTTGTACAAGGTTGATTGGATCAACTGTACTCGGGGAATGGTAGATCTGATTTCCGTGATCATACAACTGAGGTCGTAGAACGACATACCCCTACCGGTTGGCTTCCGCCATCGGGGTAGACTGTGACACGTTAATCTAGAGGCGGTGATCGAAGATCAAAAAGTTTGATCGAATCGGATGTGCCTTAGATGTGCCATCGGGGTAGACTGGACCGCTGGCTTCGCCCTGTCGTAGTGCCTTAGATGTCGTTGCGAGTTTCTCAACGCCGGTAGATATTGTATGTATGCATAACTTGTTTTTGCAGGAAGTTGTGAATGGTATGGTTCATGTGCATGTGATGTATGTGTGTAATCCATACGTGATCTGCGAATCACGGTTTTGTCAGCCGGCTGGAGCCTAGGTGCTGTCATTTTATTGTATAATGACCTGCTTGTCGGATTCTCTATGTAATTTAATTTACTAATCTAGTGTAGCTATTTGGAGAACCCGGAAGGCATACAAGCTGTTGTACATGTCGGCGACATGGAGTAAGACGACAAGTGGCAAAGAGTTGGCACGAGTCGGATTACAGGCTTTGTGGAGATGGAGATCGCCATGAAGAGAGCCATACCATTTCAAATTGTAATTGCTTTATTTTGTGTTATTGTTATGTCTCTGTTTTACCTCTATTAGATAGTCGGTAAAATTTAATCCCTCAAAGAAGGTCTAGTCGGTTTTCCCGCCAGTGTTTGCACCATCACAAGTCGGACATTTTTGGTAGTGGGCTCATAAAATTGAGGTGCTGCCAATTCTTTCCGACTAGGTGGGTTCGAGTCGGACTCTTACTGAGGAAACACTCGGTAAGCTAGACGGGTCTATCACAATGGTTGTGGGGCTCGGGGAAAGGTCGGATGGGAGACGGGGCATGTGATGCCACCCGTCCAACAGGAGTCACATGAGATGCGATTGACAAGGAGTTGTCTACCTAGATCACTTGGCGGCTAGCGGTGATGCTAAATCTCACTAGCCGACTTGCTTATTTAGGATCCTGAATCACTAAGCACCATCAGAGGGGTGTTGGTTCTAGTGGGAGCATAAAATATTAAAATGTTTAATATGCTTGCTCTTTTATGAATACATGTCTTAAGTGTTTTGCATATTTTCTGTTGTAGATCATGGCACCAAGTAGCAGTCACTCTCAGATATCTGGTTTTGCATTGAGAACTATCCTTGAGAAAGATAAACTGAACGACACTAATTTTACCAACTGGTATCGAAATCTGAGAATTGTTCTCAAACAAGAAAAGAAGGACCATGTCCTAGACAACCCACTTCCAGATGAGCCGAATGAGAATGCGACTATCGCAGCCACCAATGCCTACCGTCGGGCTAAGGATGAGTCCACGGATATTAGTTGTCTTATGCTTGCTCACATGGAACCGGACTTGCAAAAGAAGTTCGAGCATGTTGAGGCCTACGATATGATCGAAAGCCTCAAAAGTATGTTCCAGGCTCAGGCGAAGACTGAGAGGTATCAAGTCTCTCAGGCTTTGCTGAGTTGCAAGCTTAAGGATGGTGATCCACTGAGTCCGCATGTGATCAAGATGGTTGGTTACGTGCAGTCTCTAGAGAGGCTTGGCTACCCCATAAGCGAAGAGTTCGCTACAGACATAATTCTGAACTCTCTTCCTAGTGCATATGGGCAGTTCATTTCGAACTACCACATGCATGGTATGGATAAGAAGCTCACTAAATTGCATGGGATGCTCAAGCAGGCAGAGGCGGATCTCAAGAAGGGCGCCAGTCAAGTGTTGATGGTGCAGAATAAGGCTAAGTTCAAGAAGAGTTCTTGGACTAAGAAGAAGGCTAAGTCAGGAGGAAAGCAGGCTCCGGACCCGGTCCCAAGCGCTTCCTCAGGGACTAAGCCATCTCCTTCATCCGGATCCACTTGCTTCTACTGCAAGGCGGATGTCCACTAGAAGAGGAACTGCAACAAGTACTTGGCCGACAAAGCGAAAAGTGGAGGTATGACTTCCGACTCAGGTACACTTGTTTGCAATGTTATAGACATATATCTTAATGATGCACCTAATAGTTCTTGGGTATATGATACTGGATCAGTTATTCACATCTGCAACTCGTTGCAGGGACTGGTAAGAACTAGGAGCGTAGCAAGAGGCAAGGTTGATATTCGAGTCGGCAACAAAGCAAGAGTTGATGCGTTGGAAGTCGGCACGATGCAACTTCATTTACCTTCCGGATTCATTATGGAACTGAATAATTGTTATTATGTTCCAAAGGTTTCGATCGAAACATTGTTTCTGCGTCATGTTTGATGAGGCAAGTCTATGAGTCGAATATCAAGAATAATGGTTGTTCTTTGTATTTGAATGATATGTTTCACGGCTTTGCACCCGTCCAGGACGGGTTATTTATTTTGAATCTTGATGGTGAGTCAGTTTATAACATAAATGTAAAAAGGTTGAAACCAAATGATCTGAATATGACTTACTTTTGGCACTGTCGGCTTGGTCATATAAGTTGGAAACGCATGAAGAAGCTCCATGATGATGGACTCCTAACTTCGTTCGACTTGGAGTCATTCGAGACATGCGAATCTTGCCTACTCGGCAAAATGACCAAGACACCTTTTGCAAAGAGTTGCGAAAGGGCATCCGACTTGTTGGGACTAGTACATAGTGATGTATGTGGACCAATGAGCACGACAGCCAGGGGTGGTTATGAGTACTTCATTACCTTCACTAATGATTTGAGTAGGTATGGATATATCTACTTGATGAAACATAAGTTGGAAGCCTTTGAAAAGTTCAAAGAATTCCAGAATGAAGCACAAAATCAACTCGGCAAGAAAATAAAGTTTCTTCGGT
The DNA here is from genome assembly GCA_023614405.1 of Avena insularis. Lineage (NCBI taxonomy): Eukaryota > Viridiplantae > Streptophyta > Magnoliopsida > Poales > Poaceae > Avena > Avena insularis. The sequence continues at coordinate 57,966,964 of CM042693.1, read as the reverse complement.
CGGACCGAGGAGGTGAGTACATGAGCCATGAGTTTGATGACCATCTAAAAAGTTGTGGAATAGTTCCTCAACTTACTCCGCCAGGAACGCTGCAAAGGAACGGTGTTTCGGAAAGGCGGAATCGGACCTTGTTGGACATGGTACGGTCAATGATGAGTCGGAAAGATCTGCCTTTATCATTTTGGGGTTATTGTCTAGAAACAACGGCGTTCACACTAAACAGAGTACCATCAAAATCGGTAGAGAAGACACTGCATGAGATTTGGACAGGCAAAAAGCCGAGTTTGTCTTTTCTTAAGATTTGGGGTTGTGAAGCATTTGTCAAGCGCCTTCAGTCAGACAAGCTTATAGCCAAGTCGGATAAGTGTATTTTCGTGGGGTATCCGAGGGAAACCTTGGGTTACTACTTCTACAACCGAGAAGAGGGCAAAGTGTTTGTCGCTCGGAATGGTGTCTTCCTTGAGAAAGAGTTTCTCCGGGAGTAAGTGGAGCACGGTGCAACTCGAAGAAATTCGAGAGGAACCGGCTAGTAGCGAGTCGTCAAAAATCTTGGAGGTTGAGCCGGTCGTGGCAGCTGAGCCGGCAGCAGCACCTGCACTACGAAGATCAGCAAGATTACGAAGTGTTCGTGATGTGTTACTGTTAAACAGTGATGAGCCGACAAATTATTCGGAAGCGATGGTGGGATCTGATTCCGAGTCATGGCTTGGAGCCATGAGATCTGAGTTAAAGTCCATGGATGAAAATCAAGTTTGGAACTTGGTTGATCTGCCAGACGGTGCAAGACCCGTCGAGTGCAAATGGGTCTTTAATAATAAAATTGATATGGATGGAAATGTTTCAATCTATAAAGCACGCCTTGTCGTGAAGGGGTTCCGACAAGTTCAAGGAGTTGATTACGACGAGACTTTCTCACCCGTAGCGATGCTTAAATCAGTTCGGATCATGTTAGCTATAGCGGCCTATTTCGACTACGAGATATGGCAGATGGATGTCAAAACGGCTTTCCTTAACGGAAATTTAACCGAGGACGTGTATATGATACAACCCGAGGGTTTTGTCGATCCGGATAATGCTGACAAGGTGTGCAAACTTCAGAAATCCATTTATGGGTTGAAGCAAGCATCTCGGAGTTGGAATATTCGCTTTGATGAGTTAGTCAAATCATTTGGCTTCATCAAGAGTGATCATGATTCTTGTTTATACAAGAAGTTTAGTGGGATCAAAGTAAATTTTCTAATCTTATATGTGGATGACATATTACTGATTGGAAATGATGTCCAGATGTTGCAAGAAACCAAGGAATCATTGGAAAGGAGTTTCTCAATGAAAGACTTGGGTGAGGCAAGATACATCCTCGGAATCCGGATCTATAGCGATAGATCAAGGAGGCTCATTGGATTGAGTCAGAGTACTTATTTGGAAAAAGTGTTGAAGAAGTTCAACATGGAATCGTCTAAGAAGGGGTTCTTATCGATGTCCCATGGTGTAGAACTTAGCAAGACTCAGTGTCCTTTGACAACTGATGAGCGAAGTCAAATGAGTGCGATTCCATATGCTTCTGCAGTCGGATCCATCATGTATGCCATGATTTGTACTAGGACGGATGTTTCCTATGATCTAAGTGTTGTGAGCAGATACCGGGCTGATCCTGGAGAGATCCACTGGACAGCGGCTAAAAATATCCTAAAGTACTTGAGAAGGACTAAGGATATGTTCTTGGTTTATGCTGGTGAAGATGAACTCAGTGTAAAGGGTTACACGGATGCGAGTTATCTTACCGACTCTTATGATTCTCGTTCGCAATCCGGATACGTGTTTATTATAAACGGAGGTGCTGTGAGCTGGAAGAGTTCCAAGCAAGAGACTGTGTCTGCGTCTACAATAGAGGCTGAGTATATTGCCGCCTCGGAGGCAGTAAAGGAAGCTGTTTGGATGAGGAATTTCCTCATGGATCTTGGTGTGGTTCAGGGATCGTCCAATCCGTTAGACGTGTATTGTGACAACAATGGTGCTATTGCACAAGCGAAGGAACCTAGACAGCACCAGAAGAACAAGCACATACTCATGCGGTACCACCTGATTCGCCAGTTCGTGGATCAGGGTGATATCAAGTTATGCAAGGTACACACGGATGCAAATATTGCGGATCCGTTGAGAAAGCTGTTACCACAGCCGAAGCATGAGGCGCACCTGAGAGCCATGGGCATTAGATGCTTAGACATGTGATGTCAGAAGATTGACTCTAGTGCAAGTGGGAGACTGTTGGGAATATGCCCTAGAAGCAATCATGTATGATGAGATTTCCCATTGTATTCATAAAGATATTAAGTAGTCCTTGTATAAACATCTGATGTGTATCATTGAATATGTGATTCGGTTGTGGAACTATGCATTCATGTTGTTTGTACTAAATATCCTTGGTCATCAAAGTTGTGCTGGACACACAACTTAGACCAATGTGAAAGTTGGCTTGATGACTCGGTTCCACTTGTCATGAGCATGGAGATGCTATTCCAACTTACACAGATTCGGCTAAAGAGTTTAGGGAGTCGGATTGACCCATATTGAGGTACAACGAACAAGTTGTCATTTGTATATCTCAATCAATGTAATCCTTAGACCTGAGGTTGTTGCATAGTCCGAGTTGAGGATCACCGACTTAGGTTACATCAAACACGATCCGTGAATCGGCGCTTATAAAGGCAGGGTTCGGGTCGACTAAGAATCAAGCTGCGTGATGTGAATAACCAAGATGGGATTTTGGCCCTCCACTCGGAGAGATATTCTCTGGGCCCTCTCGTGAGATATGATTCGGAAAGCATGGCCATGCACGACTCGGTTAAGTGTTAACCGAGGAGATCGACTAAGAGTTAGTCGGGTGAATCACTTATCTCGGATCGAGAAGAGAGTCGGACTATTTAAGGGATGACAAATATTCGCCTATAGTCTGACAAGGTATATCGTGAGGCAAAAGGGACTCGGACGTAAGTCGCATTGGAAAGGCAAGTCGTCATGACTCTTTGGTACTTGGGAGTCGGCACGTTCTGCTAGGAGCCGCTACCGACTGATCGATTGAGAGTCGGACTCCAATCGTGTCCAAGTAGCCATGAGCCTGCGGGGTCACACACTTAAGAGCGGGAGCAAGTTCGGATTGGATCTGAACCTGTAATATGGTTGGGTTGGACCTAAACCAGATTAGGACCGAGTTAGTGAGTTGGACTCACGGTGACTAGTGTTATATGGGCTTTAGTGAATGGGTCGCGCGAGCAGAGCCCAGGTTCACTCCCTATATATAGTGGAGCACCTTAACCCAGAAAGGTTAATCGTTGTTCGGTTAGGTCATTCCATGTGTTGGAAACCCTAGCTCCACAGCAGTCCTACCGTCGATACGAACCTAGCAGTTCACCGCCGGTGCTCCTCCTTGTACGTGTGGATACCAGAAGAGGTGCTGTGTGATCAGCACCAGGACGATCGGATCGTGAGGACTGCACTGCATCAACTGACGCGCTTCATCAAGAATCCATGGCTGTCGTCCTAGTGGTAAACCTCGTGGCCTTCTACCTCAGCTAGATCTTGGGATCACCACGTTAGAGGAAAAGTTTTGTTTTATCTTTGCGTGGCCCAACAATACCATCTTGTGAGAAGAGCGGTGAGCGAGAGAAGCACACTATAGTGAGTGAGAGCCACAAGCCAAACTCGAGTTGAAAAACTAAGAGTGTTCTTCTTGCCACCAAAAGTGAGATGAGAGAAGTGCGGAACAACCCATCCATCTTGCACTATGTCCTTATATGCAAGGGACTAGCGCAAGGAACTGATGACTTGACAAATGTTCCTCCTTCTTTGATGACTATTTCACAGGAATTCCAAGATGTGATCCCCGAAGAGCTTCCTCATGGACTACCCCCTCTTCATGGAATCGAGCACCGCATCAACCTCATACCCGGTGCACCCCTTCCAAACCGCGCTGCTTACCAAATGAATCCGGAAGAGACGAAGGAGATAGAACGACAAATCAACCAACTCGTCTCAAAAGGTTTGATCCAAGTAAGCACTAGCCCTAGAGCGGTACCCGTGATTCTTGTCCCAAAGACGGATGATACATTGCAGTTATGCATGGACTGCCGTCCAATCAATGCTATCACCATGCGTTATCGACATCCTATACCGCGTCTTGATGACATGCTTGATGGTTAGTGTGGAGCCACTATATTTTTGAAAATTGATCTTCATAGTGGTTACCATCAAATACGCATGGCCGAGGGTGATGAGTGGAAAACCGCATTCAAGACCAAACTTGGTCTCTATGAATGGTTGGTTATGCCTTTTGGCTTATCTAATGCCCCTTCCACCTTCATACGCCTTATGAACCATATTTTGATATCTCTCATTGGGAAGAGTGTCGTTGTTTACTTTGATGATATTCTTGTCTATAGCAAGTCACTAGAGGAGCATGTTACTCATGTTAAGGAGGTTCTCCAAATCCTTCGCCATGAAAAGCTCTATGCTAATCTACCAAAGTGTACTTTTGCCAAAGAGAAACTGATTTTCCTTGGATTTGTTGTTTCTTCTAATGGCATTGAGGTTGATGTCTCAAAAGTTAAGGACATACGAGATTGGCCCGTTCCAACCAATGTTAGTGAAATTCGTAGTTTTCATGGGTTGGCCGGTTTCTACTATCGCTTTGTGAAAGACTTTTCTACCATTGCTTGCCCTCTAACCGAGTTAACCAAAAAAATGTCACATTCGTTTTGGGCAAAGCTCAACAAAAGGAATTTGATGAGCTCAAAAAGAGGCTCACCGAAGCTCCACTCCTTGCTTTACCGGATTTCACAAAATCTTTTGAGATCGAATGTGATGCTAGTGGTATTGGCATTGGAGGCGTCCTTATGTAAAATGGGCGTCCTATTGCATACCATAGCGAGAAACTTGATGGCGCACGCCTTAACTACCCGACTTATGACAAAGAGATTTTTGCCTTAGTTCGTGTCTTCAAGTGTGGCAACACTACCTTTGGCCCAGAGAATTTATCATACACTCCGACCATGAGTCATTGACATATCTTAAGGGTCAAGCTAATTTGAGTAAACTACACGCCAAGTGGGTTGAGTTCATGGAGTATTTTCCTTAAATTGTCAAGTACAAGAAGGGCAAAGAAAATGTAGTGGCGGACGCCTTGTCCCGCAAAAATACGAGCCTTCTTCCGCGCCTCGAAGTAAATGTCTTGGGACTTGATAGCATCAAATCTTTGTACTCTTCCGACCCATCCTTCAGATCATTTTTCACTAAGTGTTCAATAGACAAAGGGGTTGATGATTTCTATTTGCATAAGGGTTTTCTATTCAAACAAAACAAGCCTTGCATTCCAAAGTTGTCTCTCCAAATTTTTCTTCTTCAAGAGTCCCATGGTGGAGGCCTTATGGGTCACTTTGGACGTGACAAGACATATGACATGCTCTCCACTCACTACTATTGGCCCAAGATGAAGCGCGACGTGGAACGCCACGTCCAACGATGCACTACTTGTGTCCAAGCTAAGTCTAAGTCTAACCCTTTTGGTCTTTATATGCCATTGCCTATTCCTCATGCACCTTGGTCGGACATTAGCATGAACTTTGTGTTAGGCTTGCCTAGGTTTATACATGGCCATGATTCTATATTGTTGTAGTGGATCATTTTTCAAAAATGGCACTTCATTCCGTGCCATAAGACCGATGATGCTTCACATGTGGCAAAAAAAATTTCAGGGAAATAATCCGTCTTCACGGTGTACCAAGAACAATTGTTTCCGACCGCGACGTCAAGTTCATGAGCTACTTTTGGAAGACACTCATGGCCAAGCTCGGCATCAATCTACTATTCTCGTCTGCATCACATCCCCAAACTGATGGACAAACCGAGGTTGTCAACCGAAGCCTCGGAACACTACTCCGTGTGTTGATCAAGAAGAACCTTAAGGATTGGGAGGAATGCATTCCCCATGCCGAGTTCGCCTACAATCGCGCCAAACACTCCACCACCATGAGGAGCCCGTTCATGATCGTCTATGGATTCTAGCCTCTCGCCGCACTCGACATTCTACCTCTTCCTCTCCATGACCGCACCAACATGGACGTTGACAAGCGTGCCCAAGAAATGAAGAAACTCCATGAAGACACAAGAGCTACAATCGAGCAACAAGTGCTTCGCCAAGCATCAAGGCTAAACAAGAACAAGAAGGAGATAATCTTCGAAGAAGGCGATCTTGTGTGGATACACTTGAGCAAAGACCGTTTTCCCAATGATGCTCAAACCAAGGGGAGATGGCCCCTTCAAGGTCCCTAAAAGAATCAAAAACAATGTGTACGTCATCGACATGCCAACCTCCAAGTACCTAGTGAGCAATACGTTCAACGTCAAGGACCTATCACCATACCATGGAGAGAATCAAGATGTCAACCATGAAGAGTCGAGGAAGACTCTTTCCCACGGGAGGGGGGAGCTGATGCAGCCCATCCTACGGACGCCCCTCCATCTACACCATCGAGTCCCCCAAGTGGACCAATGACTCGCGCCCGAGCCAAGCTCCTACAAGCTAAGGTTAACTCGCTCCTATCCTCGTGATATGCCTTTGGATGGCTTGCTACTTCATGCAAATACACTATGTATCCTCAGCTATGAAGCACAAGTACCTCACCAAGCCCCCAAGGAAGAAGAACCAGGAGAAGCCGCTGCTGGAGCTCATCACACCGGAGTCTCCGGCCCTTGCCACCGGAGTCTCCGGACCAACCCCCGGTCCGAGCCCAGGAACCGACCCGAGGACAGTCAGAGTGACCCTCCGGAGACGGGTCTGGAGATTGACCGGAGTCTCCGGCCCTGACTGGAGTATCCGGACCACCCCACCAGAGTCTCCGGCCTACGCGGCACCAGGCATGTACAGGCCTTCTGGGCCCGGCCCATGTAACACCCAGATTCACCCCAACTTCCAGTTTTATCCCCAAACTACCCCTGTTTATGTGGCTAGCCTATATATAGCCCCACCCTCTATTGTAAACCCTAGACTTGGATAATTGTAATTGAAGACATACCTTGAGGATCTATCAATTGCTAGTCTCATGCTCCTTGACAAGGAGCACCAATTATCCCCCTCCTCTTGGATTTTGCCTCGTGCGTTCAAGTTGTACAAGTCCTTGGAGTTCGGTGTTCCGTCTCCAAGTAGTCAAGATCTCATCAAGCCTCTCACCCCCGTTGTTGGTCGTGGGAGAGTGTCTTGCCCAAAGCCGATCCTAGGGATTATGTTGGACCGGTTGCCACTGGCGTGAGCTATGGGCTTGTATCGTGTTTTCATGTGTGTGTGTGTGTTCATCGAGTTCTTTGCGTGTGAGTTCGTGGATTTCATCCCTCTCCTCATCCCCTCACCTCCTCCTCGATTTCCACAGGATTCATGAAAGATCGTGCCTCCCCAAGGGGTCACCCCTAACACTAATCCTCATAGATCAAAATTGTTTAATGAGATCGGATTCTTGTGGTTGATGCAGTCAATCACTTGCCAATCTCAAGATCGTGTAGACGATCCTTCTGGTAGCGCTTCCGCAGTCGGTCACACGTACGGTAGTCGATGAAGACCTTCCTATCCCTTGTTCCAGCAGGCAGCGGAGGTAGTAGATCCCCTCAGAATCCCAACAACACGATGGTGTGGTTGTGGTGGAGGAGAAATCTGCAAGGCTTCACCTAAGACGGAGTAGAACAGTAGAGGAGGGAGGCCGACGGCTAGGGTTGAGGTGAGGTGGGAGGGGTGCGCCCCCACCCCTCTTTATATAGAGGGGGGATGTGGCCAGGGTTCCCACCCCTGGCCCATTCCTTCCCCAACTCCTCAACTTGGCGCACAAGGAAGGGAGGTGGGAACTTACCTCTTTCCTTTTTTAGGGTTTGAAAAACAAGGGTTTGTCCCCAATTCCTTATGCTAGCCGAATCTGCCCCTTTGTCTTGGTGTGGCTAGCCCCTAGGGCATGTTGCATCCCAAGTGACCCCTCCTAGGGTGGTGGACCCACTGGTGGTCCCTCTAGAACATTCTAGAAACATTCCAAACCCCGGAAAACCACTTTCCTTATATGAATCTTATTCTCCAGACCATTCTGGATCTCCTCGTGATGTCCTAGATCCAATCCGAGACTCATAACATTCGGTATCCAACTCATATTCCATATCTACTTAAACAGCATTGAATCCTTAAGTGTGTCTCCCTACGGTTCGTGAACTATGTAGACATGATTGAGACACCTCTCTGATAAATAACCAATAGAGGGATCTGGAAATTTATATGGCTCGCACACATTTCAATGATGACTTCGTGATTGAATGAACCATTAACATACGATACCGATTCCCTTTGTCGTGTGATACTTTACTTATCCGAGGTTTGATCGTCGGTATCTCTATAGCTAGTTCAACCTCGTTACCGATAATTACTCTTTACTCGTTCCATGATATGACACCCCATGTGACCTAGTCACATGCTTGCAAGCCAATTGGATGACACTCCACTAAGAGGGCCCAGAGTATATCTATCCGTCATATGGATGGACAAATCCCACTCTTGATCCATGTGCTTCAATCCATACTTTCAGAATACCTAATGCCACCTTTATAACCGCCTAGTTACGAAGTGGTGTTTGATATCATCAAAGCATCCATTCGGTGATGGTGATTAACATGATCTCATGGTCGAAGGATTATTTTACTATGTATTTGAAAGATTGTAGAGAATGAACTCTAATTAATTTGATCTTACGCTATGCTAACTATGGGAGTATGTCCATCACATCATTCTCCTAATGATATGATCTTGTTATTAATAATATCCAATGTTCTTGATCAGGAAACCTGTAAAACTTGTTGATCAACGTGTGCTTAAGGATGCTTCCTCATGGGTACGAGGGGGTGATCCTAGTTCAGGTGATGATGATGATTTGGTGGATATCAAAATATGATGATCAATATATTTCAGAGATGTCACTCTCTTATCCCTTTTAAAATATTCCGATTAGACGAGCTTCTTCTCTCTCTTGTTTTATAAACAAAGATGGCTTTATGCAAAACAACTCCACCAGCCATAAGTCTTGCGGAGTACACCATGTACTCTCCCTTGCTTTGTTGATACTTTTGGCAGAGTAAGTGTTCCCCTTCAAGATGAGATTGGTACTATATCGACACCGACGAGTAGCTTGGGTTTCCCGGCCGACAACCTGGAATCTATGGGCTGGGACATCATCGTTATGCTTCAGGCCTCTTAGGCCATTTGTTAAGTTTGCTATACCTAATAGCATAATTTTCCTTCCGTTGTTTGATGTTTGTGGTCAGTGACCTCTGCTTGTAATAATTTGGTTCCTCACTCAATTATGAGCTTGCTGTAATATTGTGTCGTAGGGTCATTGCCGTGTTACCGATTCTTCACTGGATATCCTCGAGCTCAAGGTTAAGCTTATGTCAGACAGAGGTCTCGGATTTTTTTTAGCCCTGATCCCGGGGGTGTCACAAAACCATGATCATCTATTAATCAACAAGCTAGTTTAACAAGAGGCTTACTAGGGACTCTTTTATGTTTACAAAACACACAAGTATTAATGTTTTTGGTTAATACAATTATAGCATGGGATGTAAATGTTTATCATAAACACAAATATATAATAATAACTACTTTATTTTTTCCTCATGGGCATATCTCCAACAGTCTCCCACTTGCACTAAAGTCAATAATCTAGTTTGGAAAAAACTTGTGCATTCAACACCTATGGCTTTATGGTGTTGTATATACATAATTGCTAGTGGTAAACATACTCTTCGGATTAGACACTTCCAGGTCCATGTGTATTTGCATATCTTTGTGTCTCTACGCATCACTCATTCTCCAATGAGTTGGCATTATATAAATTTGGTCCTTTGTTGAGACCTTTAGTTCCTTGGGGTTAAACCATGTCGATACAATTGTCGTACAATATATCTTCATAGTAGTAGCCCACTGTGAACTACACGTGATAATAAACTTCTTGACACAAATTCCCTCTTTTGCAGCTACAATAGTAGTCATGTACTTAGCCCTTTGTTATAGTATCAGTCACAATATCTTAACTTTGGAACTCATCCAAATCCGTTATGGAACTTCCTTTCCATTACATTGTGCCATCCATAGTTTAAATTGAGATAAACTTAATTTGTATCTTGTGACAAAACTAGTATCAATATAAAACTTTACAATGAACTATCTATCTATTTGTCACCTCCACATAAATAACATATTCTTAGTTCTTCGAAAGATCATAAGAATATCCTCACTATCGTCCAATGATCATCTTATGAGTCATTCTGGTATATGCTTATAATATTTAGAGCATAGGACATATCTGGATGTGTACATATCATAGTATGATTGATCAAAATATTCTTGTGATTTCATTCGCCAAGTGTCAAAATACTTGAATCTCGTTTCACTTATCAAGTGTCAATACATTTGAATCTTGATTCAACCCTTCATGTGCGATAAGAGCCTTTCTTGTTGTTTCTATACTGAAATATTTCAATATCTCAATAATATGTCTTTCACATAATGCACTAGAAATATGTCTTAGCACTCCCACTTAACTCTTTTAACAATTTCATCATGGTGAAGATTCCAAGTCAGTGATCTTACTTAACCATTGAAGTTTGCATGCCCTGTTAGCATCCTCTGAATTAACAAAACCCTTTGGATCATGTCATGCACACGTCCTAGGTAACCATTCTATTAAAAGAACCTTCTTTTGTTTATTCAACTACCATATACCAAAATTATATGTAGTGGTTGCTACAAAAATCCGTCCAGACTAAATATCGTTATGAAAGATTAAATCTTGTCATAATCAACTCCTTTAACATTATCGTGAACTCTTTCCTGACATGTCGACTATTTCATAGATGTGAAACATCCATGTCTATTTATTTATAGATCAAATACGACTGTAAGGTCTTACACCTTTCCAGAGGGATTTCCAAGTTCAAAGCTTGATTTCTTATGTATGGAACTATCATAGATTTTATGGCTTTAAGCCATTTGATGAAGTCAGGACCTATCATCGCTTCTTTGAATATAGTTGGTTCATCATTGTCAAACAACAATGACTTTCTCCCATATCCTAGTATTTGATTGTTTACTCGACCTACTTGGTTCAATAGGAACTTAGACCTCCGTGACCATAGACTTTGAGGCACGTGAGCCATGAGCATTGTTGCTGCCTTTGAGACACTTTCCGACGCTACGCAACTCCGCACATATAGCTAAGGTTCAATAACCTTATCAAAGTTCTATTGTCCTCCCACTTAACTTTTCACGAAAAATTCCTTCTCAAGAAACTTGATGTTCTAAGCGACAAACACTTTTGTCTTTGGTGTTATGGAGGAACACCCAATGGTTATTTGAAATAACATACAAATACATGCTCATCCGACTTTGGTTGTAAACATTTTACTTAGGCCTAGCATACCAAAGTTTAATAAAGGACAACTTGGGTTTTATCCCAGACCATAATGATGTCAATTCAACGGATCACGATGGAGATCTTTCAGTGTAAAAGCGGAAGTCACTAAAGCTTGAATCTTTAAAATACAATGGCAGTTTTATAACCAACACCTTTGATTTCACCATGTCAAACAAGGTTTCATTACATATCTCAAACACTCCATACTCATATGGTGTTTTGGGAAATGCAAATCCATGGAATGATTCCTCAAATCTTAGTTGTTATGCTAAACTTGTAACTCAAATATATTCCTTTATGATCCAATCATAAACTCTTTATTTTCTTTGTTACAATGATTTTCCACTTCATCTTGAAAGTCTTTGAACATTTTCAAATATTCCACGCTTCTTCCTCATTAATTAAATATACACATATATTCACTCAAATTTTTGGATAAAGAATATGAAGTTGAAATCCATCGCTCATGACTACACATGATGGACTACATACATCAATATGTACAAATTCCAATAAGTTATTCATTCATTCTTCTTTGGCCTTTGAACGAAGTTTCAATTATCTCCAGGAAAGTCTCACAAGCATCATTTGATCAAAATCAAAAGACTCCAAAATTCCATCAACATGGAGTTCCTTCATGTTTTATTTACAATATAATTTCAACGGCGATGTAACTTCGTAAGTGATCTTTCAATCATTTGTCTTGCGACATTTTTAGCATTAGTTTTATGGATGTGATTTCTCCAACTAGATTTGTAAATCATCCATCTATTATGGAATATGGAAATTATTTGAACAACCTTTTGTTCTCATAATATCTGATCAAAATAATAATTATTGAAACACATCTTGAAGGTAAGCTTTGATGTCAACGAGAAACACAACAACACTTTATTTGTTTTCGATGCACATCATCACATATTCTCCTGCTGGTTACTTAGGCCATTGCAGTTCATGAATTGTGTTGTCCTATATGACATTTCACCCCAACCAATTCAGTATCCAATACCCAAGAACCACATTGTTTAACAAGCAAAGAATATAGCCATAACATGTATATCATCTATATATCCAAGCTGGACATTTCCAACCTTTTATCTTTCTGCCAAATATTTCAAGGATTCTCTTTTAGCATTTCCTCTCCCTTTTAAAAGAATCCATCAGCATCAACAATGGCGTCATACACATGACACATAGTCCAAAGTGTGTATAGTCAAATACTAATACCTTTGGACTTGGACTTTGAAGTAGATCACCATCATCAAATGTTTGGCATTCTTTCAAAATCCATTTTTTGTAATATTTTAGTATAGTAAGCATTTTACCTACATCTTCTATTCATCCTTATCATGACAACTTTCATGATCAAGCTATCATAGCTTATAAAGGAGAATCACGAGTATAATGTTGCTTTCTAAAACCTTTTTGGAGGATGAGGATGTCTCGCATCTCCAACCTTCGCAAATTCTCATCAAATATGAGAACATATATTTTTACAAATTATACTCTATCATGTTGCAACCAAAACATTGTTTCAGATATAACAATATCTTCCACACATGATGGTTTCTGAAACAATTCTTTTAGCTCCTAGATAACCTTGATATTAAAACAATCTTTTTGAATATCAAGAATCATGGAGGCAAACATAATACTTTAGATACTAACACTGGAATTGTTACTCTTGATTTAATACTATTTATTAAAGTTCATGGAGTAAACAAAGTTTGCTGAAATTTTGTAATAGGACTTTAAACTTTAAATTGACACTCAAAACAATACGATACCAGTTTGTAAATTAACTATCCAAAATTCTATAGTTCTATTATCTCAATTATAACTGAGCATAAGGTGGTGAACGGATGCCAATGACTACAACAATTATACAAATTCACTTTGATTTAATTTATGATAAATTGTGTTCAACTTTAATCATATTACTTTTGAACTCCCACTAAAAACAACATCCCTCAAGTCGTTTTGGTGATTAGACGAACCAACTCCACTACACTAAGTCCTATCATCACGAGAGATGATGTAGCTTCAAAGGCGAACAATCAACATGTTCATCATATCATCCATATGAATCATGCTTTACCTTTCGGTATTCCGTGTTTCGAGGCCATGTATGTACATGCCAGGCTCGTCAAGGTTAACCTTAGTATCTGCATGTGCAAATCTGGCTTGCACCCATTGTATGCACACGTAGAATCTATCACACCCGATCATCACGTGATGCTTTGAAACGACGAGTCTTAGCAACGGTGCCTACTAAGGACGAAAACTTTATTACTTGATATTTAGTGAGAGGGATCATCTTATAGTGCTACCATCGCGATTTAAGCAATACAAGATGCATAAAAGGATTAACATCACATGTAATTCATGATATGTGATATGATATGACCTTTCTTCTTGTGCCTTTGATCTCCATCTCCAAAGCATGAACATGATCTCCATCATCACCAGTGTGGCATCAAGGTCAATGGCGCCGCTTCATGGTTGTCCTTCACCAACTACTTGGAATAAAGCGATTACATGATGAATAGACATGCAGGTCTTAACGAATTTAAAGACAACCATAAGGCTCTTGCCGGTTGTCAACTTACAATAAGGATCATTGCATACATCAAATATAATCACAATCACATCATGGCCATATCACATCACAACACATGCCCTGCAAAAACAAGTTAGACGCCTCTAATTTTCTTTGCATGTTTTACGTGGCTTGGGGCTTTCGAATAAGAACCATTCTTACCTATAAACATGAACCACAATGTTGAAACAAGCATTGTCAAGTGCCCGTTGTAAATTGAATCTTCACTATGGTGGGAGAGACATACACCCGCAAAGCCTCTTGTGCAATGCAAGTTGTATGTTGAGCGTGGAGAAAGTCTCATGTGCGACGACATGTAAGGTTAGCCCATGCATCTTCATCCCACCATCCCGCAAGATGAAAAGTACATGAAAAGCAAGCGACAACAAAAGCATCAATGCCCACAAAACTATTGTGTTCTACTCGTGCAATAGATCTACACATAGAGTCGGCTCTGATACCACTGTAGGGTTCGTTGCATGGAAAACAAATTTTTCTATCATATGAACACACAAAACCAAGATCTAATCTATGGCAAAGCCAAGATCTAATCCACGAGATCGGTGCAACGAGATTGTAGAGAACTAACCCTCGTATATCCAAAGTGTTTAACGAGATTGGATTCTCGTGGTTGATGTAGTCGATCACTTGCCGATCTCAAGATCATGTAGACGATCCTTCCGGGGCCGCGTTCCGGCATCACTTCCGTAGTCGGTCACATGTACAGTAGTCGATGAAGACCTTCCTCTCCCTTGTTCTAGCAAAAAGTGGAGGTAGTATATCCCATCGGAATCCCAACAACATGACGCTGTGGTGGCGGAGGAGGGAGCAGGGAGGTCGGAGGCTAGGGTTAAGGTGAGGTGGGAGGGGTGCGCACCCACCCCTATTTATATAGAGGGGGGGCTACGTCCAGGGTTCCCACCCCTGGCCGAGTCCTTCCCCAACTCCTCAACTTGGCGCACAAGGAAGGGAGAGGTGGGAACTTGCCTCTTTCCTTATTTAGGGTTTGACAAACATGGGTTTGTCCCCCAATTACTTGTGCTGGCCGAATCTGCCCCTTGGGCTTGGTGTGGCTAGCCCCTAGGGCATGCCGCAGCCCAAGTGACCCCTCTAGGAGTGGTGGACCCACTGCTGGTCCCTCTAGAACATTCTAGAAGCTTCCGGTCAAAACACCAAAAACATTTCCGAACCCCGGAAACCACTTTCCTTATATGAATCTTATTCTCTAGACCATTCCGGATCTCCTCGTGATGTCCTGGATCCAATCCAAGACTCCTAACAACATTTGGTCTCCAACTCATATTCCATATCTACTTAAACAACATCAAATCCTTAAGTGTGTCTCCCTACGGTTCGTGAACTATGCAGACATGATCGAGACACCTCTTCGATTAATAACTAATAGAGGGATCTGGAAATCCATATGGCTCCCACACATTTATACGATGACTTCGTGATCGAATGAACCATTTACATACGATACCGATTCCCTTTGTCACGCGATACTTTACTTATCCAAGGTTTGATCATCGATATCTCTATACCTAGTTCAACCTCGTTACCGATAAGTACTCTTTACTCGTTCCATGATATGACATCCCCTGTGACCTAGTCACATGGTTGCAAGACAATTGGATGACACTCCACCGAGAGGGCCTAGAGTATATCTATCCGTCATATGGATGGACAAATCCCACTCTTGATCCATGCGCTTCAATCCATACTTTCAGAATACCTAATGCCACCTTTATAACCACCTAGTTATGAAGTGGTGTTTTATGTCATCAAAGCATCCATCCAGTGATGGTGATTAACATGATCTCATGGTCGAAGGATTAGGTTAATATGTATTTGAAAGCTTGTAGCAAATGAACTCTAAATGACTTGATCTTATGATATGATAACTATAGGAGTATGTACATCACATCATTCTCCTAATGATATGATCTTGTTATTAATAACATCCAATGTTCATGATCAGGAAACCATGATCATCTAATAATCAACAAGCTAGTTTAACAAGAGGCTTACTAGGGACTCTTTTATGTTTATAATGTTTCTGGTTAATACAATTATAGCATAGGATATAAAAGTTTATCATAAACACAAAGATATAATAATAACTACTTTATTATTGCCTCTTGGGCATATCTCCAACACCCTCCTCGTCTATTGTGCCCCCGCGCATTCAATGGACGGCTCCCTGGCCCGGCCGCTAAAGACCCTTCTTCCCCGCTCCTTTGACGCACACCATACTCACAGCGTCCTCTCCCGTCTTTTCCAACAACCCACCTCGTCGTCCATGGAGAGGTTTCGTAGAGATGGCGCCGCCACAAACGGTTTTGGGCGACGCTCGATGCGCGTCCACGAGGCACAGGCGCTATGGGAGACGGGCTACCCGACACCGCTAGACATGCGGTGCCCTCACCACTGCGTCCTTAGCGCCGACGGTGTACCTGTCCCACAGGGACACCGGGGCCAGCCACGCTCGATGGAGATCTATAGGCACTACTGGGACATCCTCATGTCGGAGGAGCGAAACGATCCCGACTGGGATCCCGACAACATCGCGGTGTGGGACGTGTTCTTTGAGGAGCAGTGTCAGTCCCGGCTCGACTCTTACGACAGCAACGTCCACCCACCGGAGGACAACAACATCGAAGGGCGTATTCAGGGGTGGAGTGCCCTAGGCAGGACACTCGCCTGGGTCCTATATTACTTCGCCATCGGCAACAACCTGCCACCACCGATGCCTCCACCATAGAGGCCACGCTACCCGGACCAGCGAGGGCGCCATGCAACGCTGCCCTCTCTTCCTCGACGTCTTCCTCGAAGAGGTCTTCCCCGTACTCCATACCGTCGCTGCGCTTCTCTGCTCCCCTCGCCCTGGTGAAGGACAAGTACGAGGAGACCCCACCATCGCAGCAGTTGCGCAGGTGCTCCGATGGCGTCACAACTAGGGGCCGGCATGTGCCGACCCCTCCTCATGGCCGCCTTCGCCTAGTCGACATCGCTGCCGGAGTACAAGGCGACCACCCTCCAGCTAAAGATCGAGGAGGACCCGAAGGATTTTCCAGGCCAGCGCATCGCCGAGCGCGTCTCCTTCGAGGCCGTGCCGCCAACGATGGACGCATTCGCCGAAGCTTGGTATGCGTTAGAGTACCGACATGAGCAGGACGAGCACGCACCCCGCCTCGAGCTTCTCATCGACCTGTAGGGCAACGACGGGGCTTGCTGCTCGGGCTAGGGCGGCGGCGATCCATGTCAGGGCTACAGCACCATGCCTCCACTGAAGCAGGAGCCCAGCAACGACAGTGAGGACTACACGATGGCATATACCGTCGCCTTCTACTAGATTAGGATTTTTTTAAAAAAATTGTACAAACATGTTTGAACTGCTATGAATTCTAGAGAATTTTATTATTTATGTGAATTTCTAAATGTTTAATTTTTTTGTATGGGGCACGGCTAGGAGCCCGCGCTCCCAAATCAAGCACCAATCTGGCAGCCTGCAGTATGTCCCAAAATCGAGCAGCGCTGGATGCTATATGAGTGAAGATGCTCTTATCAGTGAGCTGAGGGCATCTCCACCGGACCGACCCATCTGGCCGACCTAAATGGTCATTTTCTTTCCGTTTGGGTCGGTCCGCGCTCGCTTTTGAGTCCTGGTCTGGCATATCCGGCCGATTGCGCCCAGCGGCGTGACCCATTTGTCTGGCATGGGCGAGGCATTTTTAAATTCAAACGTAAATCGTTCGCGCTAAAAACTGGCAAAGTTCATAGATTTCAAAAGTAATTTACATTCAAAATATAAAAACAAAATTTAAACTATCCCTAGATACCGATCTTCACGCGCTGGCGCTGCCTCGTCCATCTACGAGTCGAGGTCGATGTACTCCGGCGGCGTCCAGAGGTTGGGCGGTGGTAGGGCCGGAGCGGGTGCGTGCGCGTTTGGATTGATCACCTGCCTAGTTGACAACTAAAAGTGCACAGATCGGTTGTAGCTAGTTTCGAAATAAAGATATCGATCCCACAGGGAGCAGGAGTCTGAAGTCTAAATAACTCTTGAACTAAATACTGAAATAGTAATGCTAAATAACGTTCTAAGTAACAAGATAAAATGCGAGTTTTGTGTAAAAGATATTTTTGGATTTTCAAATAGGAGAACAATAAGTAAACTAAAGCTGTAAGTAAACAAGAGCATGTGATTATGATTATGAAGGTTTGCAAGATGATAGAAAGAGTTCTCAGGGAGTAGTGGATCCACCGCTAGTAATTAGAAAGAGTGATCAAAATTATTATAATGAATAAGACCATTTATGATATGTGTGGGAGGAGCTCCATATAGACGAATAGGCAAAAACCACTGCTCACATCATCCGTCATAACCACAACAGACAATAACCGACAACCATCGCGTTACTGCGCTATTAAGGGATTTCTCCCGTGGCATGGACATGGCTTGATGAGGTCTCCTTGATTCTCCAAGTTAGTACGTAAAGAATGACAACTACTTTATAGTAACAATAAGTGCTATCATCCTTTCGTCTACCAACAAGTAATCTCCTTCATCAAGTCCCCGCAAGAGGCAAATATTAAGGAGGTGCACAACTCCCAACATCAAGATGAAGACAATTAACACAGACACATAATGAACAAATATCACATAATAATATTTATCTCAATTCAATCACATACTAGGGTTTATCCATCTCCCCAAGAACAAAGGAAAATACTCACACATGAAGGCAATCAACATCATGGATTAAATATGGACGAAGTATGATGATACAATTGAGAACAAGTGCAAATCCAAGATTCAATCTAGAATTACAACAAGTAACCAAAGGGGATCGATGATGGAGACGTTGTTGATGAAAATGACGATGTAGATCGATGTGGAGGCCTTCAAGATCCTAGTACCTTCTACTCTTGTGTGATGGTGATGGTGTAGATCTGATTGGAGGCGTTTGTGGTGGTAGCA
Source organism: Avena insularis (assembly GCA_023614405.1). NCBI lineage: Eukaryota > Viridiplantae > Streptophyta > Magnoliopsida > Poales > Poaceae > Avena > Avena insularis. The sequence goes on along the minus strand of CM042693.1, from coordinate 57,947,892 downwards.
TGGCGACAGGGCTCCGCCATGGTAGAGGATATAGCCTGGTGGCTCTCTCTTGACCCCTCCCATCTTTATATAGGCCTTGGTGGTGCCCTAGGGTTCCCCCAATACCGTAATATGACTTTGGGAAGGTTTTGAAGCATTTATGGGGCGAAATCCCGTCGTTTGCGACCTTTTTGGCAACTATACGGCGGGAGATATACGACTGGAATTATTGCTCCCGCCGTATAGTTAGTCGTTAAACCTTCTGTCCTCCGTAGTGTTTTGGCCGCCAGTTCTTCATACGAACTCTGGTTTGGGTGTTCTTCGGCTCGTTGGATTTGTCTCGTCGAGGGCTACAGGCCCATGGTATTGGATATTTATCTTGAGAAGTTGGAAAAATTCACTTATTCAACCTCTCAAATGGCTAAGTCTGGTCCCTGCAGCTCCTCCATACTATGCTCTCTTTGTTCCTTTTGCCTTTGTTTCATCCATAATCATCATCAACAACTACACACATGTCATAGACAAGGAAAGTGATAAAATTCTACCTAAACTACTAAATGTGCAAAGCTCATATGAAAGTAGAATGAAAACTAGAAGTCATGCATATAAGGCATAGCTATAGCTAGAAGAAACATGATATGAGAGATAAATGGCACATTTTATATGGCTAAAAGAGGTGGTATTTCACAGCCATCAACTTCCCCAAGCTAGACCTTGCTTGTCCCCGAGCAGGAAGGGTCGATAATAAATTAATGGTTATGAAATAGCTTATCATTGGAAATCAATGCCTTGCATCCTTATTTCTTCTACAATCTCAAAGAGAGAAAACATGTATTCATACAAGTCAATACAAGATCAGTTATAAAGACCACTAAACATTCATCAAAACTTATATGCTCCATGTCAACAGTGAATCTAACTTGCAAACAAACTTGTGATCCTCTTATTGCACCTTTTGTATAACTTCTCATATCATTATTTTTATGAGACAAAACTTAGTCACAAATAGATGTCAAGCATAAATAGGAATAAATTTTATCGATTCTACACAATCATGTCATCTAGTTAAGGCTCTCAAGTGCAAATATCAGTTACTGAGCTTTCAGAAAGTCTATCTCTTAGTAACGAGATTTATGCCAAAAGGAAATGTGAGAACATGTGAAAAGAAGCATAGTATTAGAGTGTCTCATTTGGTCATCCACATCAATGAATCATGCTATCAAACACTCATTTTCTATTCTTTGTCTTTCTAAAACTTTAGTTCATCAGTAATGAGATCATGCCAAAACTTAGTGTGTTTAATCAGACTATACAGGCTAAGAATGGATACTCGTGACCATTACCAAGGTTTCCCTTTTTGGTATAATGATTTCTCATAATGGTCAGAGTAGTATTCCGTCTTTTGATTTGAACGCAGGCCCATGAGAATACCAATGCATACCCAAATATAGCATTTCTGCTATATATGTTGGGCAACTCATAGCCAAACTCCAAGAGTTTCCTATTTTTGGATTGTTCAAAGTCAAGTGGCGTTGTTAGCATCCCATGTTGTGCAAGAGTGGTGCAGACACGCATAAATCAATATCATACTTTAATCAACAGGTCAAGATTTGGCATGCATCTCAATTACCGCTAAACATTAGTTTCTTAAAACAAATCCTTTCAAAGAGTACTATCAAGTCGATCATCACATCTATGGTGTTGAGTATCTTTAAGGCTAAACTCTTAAGACAATTAAACAACACCGTATTTAGCATAGAACTCAAAACTTCAAAATAACATTTCCAATTGATAACTCCTTCCGTAAGCAAACTATCAAGTCTATTATTTTGACATTGTGGGTTCGAGAATAACCTATTCATTTAAGACAAAGCTATTTGGTAACAACCAACAAAATTCAAAAGATTTGATCAAATATTCATTCTTTCCAAGTGTAGATATTGTGGCAATGTTTTCTAGAGGATCACAAATATTGTCACAAGCTTGATAAATAATTTGGCAAGATGCATACAAGATCTAAGCAAACTCCTATGGTGCCTATCATGAGCAAGTGTATCCCCATATAAATACAAAACTAGATTCACTTAAGCAAGCATTCAAAAAAGCGGGATACGTGATTGTATTAAACTTTCATCGAATATGAACATTGCACAAGACTCTACGCATGCACAAGTAACCTCCCCAAGCCTAGAACTTTGCAAGCACCAAACTTGAGTATATCACCAAAAGAAAAGAGAAAATACAGTTTCCAAAAGAGAGTGTGATAAGTGGTTACCTCCCCAAGATTAGTTGAAAACAAGGGTAACACACTCTACCGTTGAGGTACAAGTAACCTCTCTTTTGATGGACAAAGAACCTTTGCTTAAATGTATATTTCTTGATATAGCCTGGTGGCTGCTTTCCTTGAGAACATGCTTGAAAACTGGGAAAAAAATAGAATATTTTGTGTTTTTGAAGGCACGGGGATTAGCTCACAAGTGATAAAAATACAAGTCCCACTGAGTTGGTTCATCAACCTAAGCACCACGCTTAAGTAAACAAACTAGGTCCAAGAGTTGTACATACTCCTAGATTTTGATGAAGTGCAAGTGAGAAAAATATGAAACACGAGTGTGCGGCCCCTATGTGTTTATTAAAAGAGGTTCGAGTTGGAAAATTTTACCAGACATTAATATGTTGAGTGAGACCTGCTAGGTACCGATGGTGACAAGGAGTCATGGAGAAGTTGTATATGTGACTGGCGACCAGCACTTTGCAGCAGTTCTGCCACGCCAGGGGGTGTGGGGGCTGCTGTGCTGGATTGGTTTTCAATAAAGTTGGTTGTTCTTGGATTTTCCTCTCGCCGTGATGAAGAACTACCTGTCGACGGTCGTCATTGATCTTGGATGGACTACCGAGTTTCGAAAGACTCCGGTCGGTGAATTCCAAATGGATGGCATGCCTGGAGTTCACCGGTGTGGACGGTGTTTCGATCACACGTAACCATGTTTTTGCTGGCCGTTTGGTTTCAGAGGTGGCGTTATGAAGTTCTACGATTTGTTGCTATTATGGGACATGAGGTTCCACGGTGTCAGACACAGAGAATGGCACGGAAGCCAGAAAGTGAAGACGGGCAATGGAAGTTTGAGTCTGGGGATGTACGGTTTCTGGCTTGGTGTTTTGTGATTTGGAGCCGCGGAATTGGCAAGCTGGGGCGGCAGCATAGGAGAAATTCGGTGTCTAAATTTGCAGGGTGAAAACCCAAGGTCTGGCTTTAACTGGTTGTGCCTGACAATGACCTTGTTGAAGGCATTGTTTTGTGTGTGCAGACTTTCTCTAGGGTGAAAACCTATGGTCTTTGATCAGGACGATGATGGCGTTTGAGCACTGTTTCCTTTTTGAAGGCGTCGCTTTTGGAGTTATTGGATTTCTGGTGTTGTTTTGGTGGTGTTTTGTCCGCTGTTTTAAGGAACTAAACACTATAGCGGGAGGTTTTTTTTATAATTTTTTTTTGTTAGCTGTGTGCATCCGTAATGTCAATAGAGTATTGCGTTGTTGCAGACGCCGAGTATAATTGGTATCAATAATATTAATATATACTCATTTAAAAAAAAAATGCCTCGAGGGTGTCAGAGAGGCCGACATTTCCTCTTGCCACATCGCGAACTCCCACCGACAACCAAAGCAACACCTCTACGAATGGAATGGCATCGTGTCACTGCCGCCTCTGTATGCCTAAATGGACGCAGGGTTTCCCCTGCACCAGATAGGAAGAAGGCACGGTGCGGCCATGAAAAATCTCCAAGGAGGAAGCAACACTAGCAGGCGTCGCCATGGTCATCATTGGTTTCAGCTGAGCGAGCCTTTTTATATATTTCTCTTATAGTTGTTAATTCTCCTTCTTTGTTACCTTTTTTAATCTTTCTTTCTTCCACTTTTCTTGTTTTGCTTTTATTTATCTTCCATTGCATTTTGTATTTTTGTTTTTATCTCGTTTTACCCTTTCTACGGCTTTCGTGATACATGAGCTTTATCCTTTGAAATGCAGATTTTTTTTCTGATAGTCAAGAATATTAGTTTGACATACATATATTTTCAATAGATATTAATATAAAAATTAATTCATGCATCAAATTAATTTTGTGATTTGCTTGCATATGTTAACAAGTAACCTAAAGGTTTATGTTTCTAGGCTTTCTTGACCTACAAATGTGATTTTTATATGGTATATATCCCCAAAATTTAAAACATGTTTATTATCTTAATTGGCTATACCAGTGGTTAGCCCATTTAGCTTCTCGCCGTAGGTGTCGACCTTGTATATGCCTCTAAAGGCTAGGAATTGCAGTGTACTACAACTATCATGAGCAAACCATCTCCATCTACGCCAGTTCCCTCATCTTTGACCGAAGAATGGATTTGTCACATGAGCTTCGTCGAGCCCTTAAAAAAACATAATTTCAAAGTTTTTTTTTAAACTTAGATGTGAACAACTATGTACACATTGAGCATACATTTTTTTAATGTAAAATACCATATATTTTAGACTCAGCAAAAAAGACAATTGGATAAAGTTTAAGAAGATATGAAAGTTGCAGCGTTGTCATGCTCTCGGATTTGCATTTTTATCATTTTTGCCGAGGATAGAATATAAGGTATTTCATATTGATTTACATATGGGTAGAATAAATCATTACCTACATTATGGTATTTGTTTTTGAATTTATTTGAAGCTTTAAGTTTAAAATTTTGAAGTTTTGAAATAAGAGGTCCATGGAGCTTGGGTGCCAAATTGACGCACTCACTTCTAGCCGCTAGAAGGTGATACAAACCACAGATATTTTGCATGTGAGTTTTTTGTGTCATTGGCCGACATTCATGGAATACAAGTGTTGTAGTTTCTCCTATATCATCCTCGTCATCATCATCATGGTCTCTTGTTAGGCAATCTGGTGATGAAGTAATCATTCAGTACCCTACCTAGTGAGGAGTTTATTCGGCACGGTCCATTCCATCTAAGATTCTCATCCGTTGTGGTGGGAAGCTCAAGCGATTATATATCCTGTGAACTCCTTGTGGGGTGGATGAAAGGGCTTCCAGATGTGATTGTGCGAAGTCAGAGATGGCGACTTCAAATTAAGTGCTTTGATGCCACTTAAAGTTTGTGTTTCTTTGTTGGTCGCTTTTGGTTTCTTGGATCTATCATAATAATATTTCGCTTGATTGACAAAGTTGGTCCGTTGGCTTTGAAATGAGGCTTCATGTAGTTGATTGTTGAATTTCATCTTTTCCTTTTCCCTTTTTGAAGGGATGATACCTATAGGCTTTTGGAAAGCCCAAGAATTTTTTTTACTTCTTGGGCCAAAACGGACTTGTGGAAACCCCAAGACTTAATCCCAATCGATGCTCACAATTTTTCTTTGGAACGTCTATCTGGAATTGGCATCTTGATCAGAGTTTGAGGGGGGGAAAAGTTCACTGAAGTTTGAGAAAAAAATCTGAATTTATCGGAACATAATTAGAATTAATAGGTCCTTTTCCCTTGAATTTGGTATTGCGGACATCATGCATACCTTTCATGAAATAAAATACATTGACATTCTTTGAATACATATATCTGTCATGGATTAGTTGTTAGAAAAAATGACGTGCTAACTGTCTTTGTATAAACTTAACCGATCATAGCAGTTAGTTGGCCCCTTTCCTTCAACTGACACGATACCCTTCAGGCACTAACCTAATCAAGCAATAAATAGTAATACACGTAATAATCATGTGTATGGCTGACGACATATTAGTCGACTATAGGATGCTTAGTGCTCGCATGCTTTATATCTTTCGCTGGTTGATTCGTATACCAACTTTAAACAATCCATGATTTGTATTATCGAATTGTATATTTTTTGGATGTTGAACCTTTAATAAAAGGCTGTCGGCGTCAACCGATCCAGAGGCTAGGGTTTTTTTCCCATTTCAAAAAAAAAATGTGTTTGACTTTGTACATAAAAATGAATATGAACTAACCCCATTGTTTCCGTTTCTTGATATAATCAACAAACATTTACTCTAGAACCACCAATAGAACGAAAACAAATGAAAACCAAATTAAACAATATAAATCTCTATGAAGAAATACTAGCATGAAAATTGTAGATCTAGGCGATACTAGCTAGGAATACCTGTATATATCCATTGGAAATAGCACATCGTGAATGCAACGGAACGAACATTCTTGAGTCTTTTCCTTACCTTTTGCAAGATAACAAATTGGGAAGCTAATTAAATCAATAGATCGAGCTAGCTTAGGTTACTACTACACAACTACTTTACACCAAGCAGCTTCCTCCCAACTCCACCATTGTTGGTGACGGCGTGGCCAGCGCCCGGACTGTGACCCGGCCCTGTCGGGCGGGCGTCCTCGAGGTTCCCAAGGGCGCCGCCACCTTTCCCTTGGTCGGCGTCAGCCATGAGCGTGCCTCCGGTCATCATCTTGCCATCGGCAGCTTCTTCGGAAGAATGTAGCAGCAAGTGCCTCCTACGGATCGCCACAAGAGGTCTGCCTTGAAAACACATGACTTGACTAGAGCAAAGGGTCATGAGAGCAAGGAGGAGGGCTACTTTGCTCATCTTAGCGAAGGACATGGTGTGTAAGTTGCTATCTCTGAGATGTACTGGGCTGTTCTCCGAAAGAAGATCGGAGCACCGGTGGCTACTGGCTATGATAAGTGGCTAGCTTGCTGTTGCTTTGAGCTCATCAACCACTCTCCCGACCTTTGCTATTTATAGCATAGCACAAAAAAAATAAATAACTTCAAGATATGTATATTTATGGGAGCTGGAGTATAATATACCATACGGAGGAATCTTTTGCAGATGTGCGTATAGGTACGGTTGTAGGGCCAAAAGAGCTGTTCACAACATGTCAATATACTTTTTTGTCGCGGGAACTTCACCACAGATTCTCACCTTTTGGGTGCAGGTGGATGCAAATTTAATTAGAAGTGCCCGATATGTGCTAGCTGTAGCATGGCTTTTATCTTTCAAAGTCACTCAAAACTATATGTCTCTATGTAAAGCTATTTTTTTTCTTTTAAAAAGACGATAATTAAATTATGATCCAAATTCAATTAAGAAAGCTAACTTTAGACTCTGTCTTCTTCGGCCCGTCGTTGAAGAAATAGGTTAACCGTTTTCACCGCTATATAAACTTCTTGTAAGTCGACGGCCGAGATAAGTTGTATCTGTAAAAATCTACAACGTTTGTAAACACTCTCCGATATAGTGAAGTTTAATTGGTTGGTGCTCGTGGTTTTTTCTCTCTTTGTTGGAGAGGTTTTTTCACGTTAAATCTATGTCCACTTGCTATGATTTTCTTTTCTTTTTTGTTATTAATTTACTTGTCGTGATTATAACAAAACCCCGGCCTCTGATGCACATAGCAGAGTTATTACAATATCAAGAACCGCTCAAAGTTGAAACATGAATCAACTGGTGAAAAAAACAAGCATATGGCAATTAAACGTACTGTTGTTGACTCTATGCTGTCAGCCAACCTGATTGGAGATATCCTGAGCGACCATTAGTAGACGGTTGTATCCAATTTAGTAGCATCCTGCTGGTCGAGCGGTAATAGGAGTACTCATACACTACAGGAACAAGAAGCTTCGCCGAGGGCCGGGAGCTACGCCGACGTCCAAACATCGGGGCCGTCGGCATAGCCATCGTCCAGGCCAGCTCCCCTCCGCGGCCGTCGGCATACACATGCCCTCGGCGTATCCTATGCTACACCGACGGCTGCCATCGGCGTACTTATTTTTTCTTTTACCTCATTAAACTTTGAAAAATTATAACTAAATCATTCTAATTCAGAAAAATACAAATAATATATCACAATTTGCAGAAAAATAAGATCTATCTATCTCCACTCAAATATTACATATTTGTAAAAATAATTAAGTGAAACATAAAACATTATATATAGTTTAAAACAGGCATAAGAAATTCAAAAACGATCAAAACAATGCGAAACCTTCGCATGGTGTCATATTATGTGACATAGTTATAAGGAAAAATATCAAACTTGATATATTGATCATGTCTGAAAAAAACTTCACAAAATGACCTATCTCATTCGAGGTTTCTTGGCTTTCGGGTCAAATGACCAATGTTATGGCTAGAATCGAGGCATAGTTTGTGATAATGTGCCCAGATTGTGCATACATGTGCATCATGTGATGGCAAACAATGTTGCCAGAGGAATTTTTCCTTTTCATCGCACCAAAAAGCAATTTTTTATTTTTCGAGCACAAAAACGGACAGTTTCGTGAAGCAACCACCAAATGGCTAATTCAAAATGCTACCACAAAATTTTAGAAAAATACTAGACCACCTTATGTGGACAATGTCCCAACAGGAGAATCCGAAACCTTTCCATCCACCCCTGGTGAAAAAGATAAATTCCTACTGAATCGATATGAAGTGGGTCAGATATGAACTACAGGTACATGATCCGATGCTCATGTTTTTAAAAAAATCATTTTTAGGTTCACAATATGCTATTTTATCAAAGATCCAATGCAAGTTTAGCGAGGCTCGCCCCCGAGCTAAGAATCTTCATGCCCGCCGTTTGATGAAGTTTGACGATAGTTTAAAACGGGCATAAGAAATTCAAAAATGATTGAAACAATGTGAAACCTTCGCGTGGTGTCATATTATGTGACATAGTTATAAGGAAAAATATCAAACTTGGTATATTGATTATGTCGAAAAAACCTTCACAAAATGACCTATCTCATTCGAGGTTTCTTAGCTTTCGGGTCAAATGACCAATGTTATGGATAGAATCGAGGCATAGTTTGTGATAATGTGCCCATATTGTGCATACATGTGCATCATGTGATGGCAAACAATGTTGCAGGAGGAAGTTTTCCTTTTCGTCGCACCAAAAAGCAATTTTTTTATTTTTTGAGCACAACACGGACGGTTTTGTGAAGCAACCACCAAATAGCTAATTCAAAATGCTACCAACACATTTTACAAAAATACTAGACCACCTTATATGTACAATGTCCCAACAGGAGGATCCGAAACCTTTCCATCCACCCCTGGTGAAAAAAATAAATTCCTACCGAATCGGTAGGAAGTGGGTCAGATATGAACTACAGGTACATGATCCGATGCTCATGTTTTTTTTAAATCATATTTAGGTTCATAATATGATATTTTATCAAAGATCCAATGCAAGTTTAGCGAGGCTCGGTCCCGAGCTAAGAATCTTCATGCCCGTCGTTCGATAAAGTTTGACGATAGTTTAAAACAGGCATAAAAAATTCAAAACAATCAAAACAATGTGAAATCTTCGCGTAGTGTCATATTATGTGACATAGTTACATGGAAAAATATCAAACTTGGTATATTGATTATATCTGAAAAAACCTTTACAAACTGACCTATCTCATTCGAGATTTCTTGGCTTTCGGGTCAAATGACCAATGTTATGGCTAGAATCGAGGCATAGTTTGTGATAATGTGCACATATTGTGCATACATGTACATCATGAGATTACGAACAATATTACACGAGGAAGTTTTCCTTTTCGTCGCACCAAAAGCCATTTTTTCTTTTTTGAGCACAAAAAACGGACGGTTTTGTGAAATGATGGCTTAGTTGATGTGAAGCCTGTTGGGAACCCCAAGAGAAAGGTGTGAAGCAGCACAGCAGCAACTCTTCCCTCAGTAAGAAACTGAGGTTATCGAACCAGTAGGAGGAAGGAAACGTCACACAGGTGTTGCAAGCAACATGGAGACCTGCACAACACAAACAAAGGACTTTGTCCCAACACAAGACAAAACCATTGATCAAACCAACATAATAATCTCAATATCCATCAGATCCCCGCAAACACAACATACATGATTACAAATAGAATAGATCTTGATCATGAACGGAGCTCACAAGATCTATACATGAAAGCACAAAGGATGAGATACAACCATCTAGCTACTACATGGACCCATAGTCCAAGGTGGAACTACTCACGCATCGTACCAGAGAGAAGGCCTCCGGGATGATCTCCCCTCCGGCAGGGTGCCGGGAAGAACTTCAGATCCGCTCCCCCGATCTAGGGACGACGGTGGCAACGGCTACAGAAGGTTTCGTGGAATATTGATCGGGTCCTTAGGGTTTCTGCATTGGGGGCTTCTTATAGACGGAGGGGGAGGCCGAGGCAGTGGCCAGGGGCCCTACACCCAGGCCTAGGGGGGTGTGGTTGTCCTGGCACGCCTCTCCTTCTCCCCTCTGGACTTCTTGTTCCCCATGGAAAGTTATTGACTTTGACGTTTGTCCTGTCCAATTCCGAGAATATTTCCTTACTAGCTTTTCTGGAACCAAAAACAGCAGAAAACAGGCAACTGGCACTATGGTAACTTGTTAATAGGTTAGTACCAGAAAACATGTAAAAAGCACCTCAAAGTGTAGAAAAAGCAAAGCAAAGTAGATACTAAGAAAGCATGGAGCATAAAAAATTATAGATACACTTCCAACGTATCAAGCATCCCCAAGCTTAACTCCTGCTCGTCCTCGAGTAGGTAAGTGATAAAAAGAATAATTTTTGAGGTGACATGCACCCTCACAATAAAGATCTAACCATTTTCATGCATTGAAAGCTAGGATCAAAGAACTCTAAACATGTGCATGAAAGATGGAGTTCTAACAATAGGACATAGTAACTATGCATGCAACATGAAAGAATACAAACAAAGATCATGAATAACATGCATTGAAAAATATTTGTTTGTTTCACATACAGAAAACATGGCATAGTGGCATTTAGCTTGTCCCTCATAGAGTAGCAAATAGATGCATAGGACACGTTCAAAGTTCACAAGGGTGACTAGAAACAAATAGCACAAGAACAAGTAATATCACAATATGCATCAATCAATAAGTTTTGGGACACTGCACACATAATGACAACTATGCTCTCTTAATGGTGCCTAAAGGTAGAAGGTGGAGACTCAAATAATAGCGGAAGAAAGATCTTTTATAAAGGAAGCAGGGATTTCAAGTTTCAAAAAGAGATTCCAAAAATTATGGTACTTGTTCGCTTTCAGCCCTCATTGCCCCTATCATAAGCATCTTGAAGTGATTAAGGTTAAAGTGAAGAAACTATGGAGTATATTCTTGACGAAGTATAAGTTGGCAATTTCAAGTCCCTTGAATACGAGGGCCACACCTCATGCTACTCAACTTTAGTCACCTGTAAGTTCTTGTCATTGTAAGTATTTGCATATCATTGAGAACCGCCAACGGGGTACCCCTTGCACATGGTACAGGAGCTTTCCCATAACCGAAATGACAAGGCAAGCAGACAATGAGCATCTCAGCAATCTTTTTATTTACCATATGCATTGCTTTCTATTGAGGATGCTTCATAGATAGCTCACTATGGTGATGCTGCAAGTTTCCACCATGATTAGGCATGGCTTAGGCTAGCGGCCCAGGCGTTTCTCTAACACAGAATACAAATTCCATGGACTTACAAGTTCCCTCTTTATTTCACACCGGTGACATCCATAGACAAAAGAGCATGATATCAACTGAGTACAAAGTACAAGTGCAATGTTGAAAACGTTCCCCGCGACAGCACGGTTCTGCTAATTCCAACGTATAAGTGCAAGCATATACAACATAGATGACACTATGGTTCATGTTTATTAGGGGCAAGGAATATAAAGTGTGCCATCAAGTTCGTAAGAGCTTTAATCACTAAGTTTTCACATAACAAAATAGTTTTTAATTGGAAGATAGCTGAAAACAAGAATATACTTGGAATGGTGTAACACACCATGCATAGGAGTTTATAGTGGACACTTTGGAAAATCTTGGTTTCTTGGGAGTTGGAAGCATGAGTAGAGCTTACTCATACAAGTGGAGGCAAGCAAAAGACTAGGAGCAACCAACTAAGAGAGCAATAATGGCCATAATCATGTAGAGCAACAAAACATTACTAATCAAAGCATAGAGTGGTACTACAAGTCAAGGACTAAATGATCATAGAGGCTATGGTGACTTGTTCATAGTCATAACATGGTGTGAGCATGTGCCAAGTCAACCCAAGCAAAGCATCAAAGGAGAATACCGCAATACTATGCTTTTGCATGCTACAAGAACGCATAATTTCTTCAAGGCACACTAAGCAATCCCAATTGTTTGGAACAAGACATGCTACAACAATAATCACTAAGCATAAGGTCAAAACAACACCTAGCATGTCATGCTAAAGTCTAAGTCACAGTCAATGCAAGCTCCTCTTGCACTTACAAGCAAGAACTTACTACTCCTTTCCAACACCAAGCAACTTATTTGCAAAACAACACATCGAGAATGGGGGTCCAAACTAATTTATTCAAGCAAACTAAACAACCTAAACAAATCAAACAAAAACTAAGACACTCCAAGAACAACACAACTGTGCATGAAATAATAAAAACGAAGTGTCTAGAAAGACTTGAGATTTTTATTGATGAAGAAGGGGATGCCTTGGGCATCCCCAAGATTTGACGCTTGTACCTCTTGGATATTTCTTTGGGTGACACCGGGGTGGCATCCCCAAGCTTGAGGTTTTGTCCATTCTTCATCTCATTGCATCATTCTCTCTCTACACCTGAAATTTTTCCTTCATGCAAAACTTCACACAATCTTCATTAGCAACATTAGTTTATTCAAAAGATATTAAACCTTAGGCAAAGCTTTGGAACAGCAAAACTTTTCACTAAAAACACAAGCTACTGTAGTAACTCCTTCAAAAAGCTCAATTCCCCAAAAGAGAACTCAAAAAGGAATCAATAAGAAGCAAATGCAAATAATGGCAGAAATCTGTCAAAACAGACCAACAGGTAGAAACCGATTTTTTAGAAGACCTTATGTTGCTCAAATCAAAAATTGTTGAACTAACGAAATTAGCTAACATACTGGGGGATGTATTCATAATTTTTTAGCCCAATCCGAGTTACAGAGACTCCTCACGATTTTTTATGGTGGAGGACAGAAATCTGTTTCGGGACAGCAAGTCCCCAAATCTTACTTCCCTCTCATTAGAGGTAATTCTTGGCATAAAATGCAAATAAAAAGGATAAGGAGGGGTCATTACTGAAGTAATAACTTCCAAGACTCAAGGAAAATCTTGGGTTATCTCCCAACAAGTACTTTTCTTTAACGCCTTTAAGTTAGGCATGATAGTTTGAGAAGATGCTCACATAAGAAATATGAATTAAAGTAAAAGAGAGCATCACGAAGAAAATTCAAAACACATTTAAGTCTAACCCACTTCATATGCATAGGAATCTTGTAAGAAAATAAATTCTCAAAGAACAAAGTGACATGCATAGGAAGATAAAACAAGAGTAACTTCAAAACTTTCAGCACATAGAGAGGTGTTTCAGTACCATGACAACTTCTATAACCATATTTTCCTCTCTCATAATAATTTTCAGTAGCCTCATGAATAAACTCAACAATATAACTATCACATAAAGCAGGCTTTTCATGAGCTACAAACAAATAATTTCTATCAAGCTCAAAAATAGTGGGATTAAAGCCTTGATAGGTTTTACCCAAAGTAGATATTTCAAAAGGATCCACAGGAACATAGCATTCATCCTCCTTTGGTAAGCATGGGGGACAATCAAATAATATAAGAGGTAAAGAGTTACTCTCATTAGAAGGTAGGCATGGGTAGATCCATTCTTCCTCCTTTTGTTCATCACTCTCCTCCTCTTTTTCATCTAATCAGCTTCCAGTTTCAACAATTTCTTCTTCCATAGGCTCCTGCAAGGCATTAGACTCTTCCATATGTGGAAAACATCTATTAAAATATTCAAGAATAGAGCCATTTTCTTCCTTGTAATTATCAAAGCAAAATTTAAGTATCTCATAAACCTCATATTTATAAGGTGCATCATCAGTATTTTCAAGCAAATTGGCAAGTTCAAATGCACCCTTGAAGGCAATAAATTCTTCAATTTGTTCCACATCATAAAAGTCATAATTTCCTTTAACATAAGACGATATGGTAACATTATAATTATACTCACATTGAAAAGGGAGGTGTTTATACCTCCTACAGGAACAAGCATTAGCAAAGCAATAAGTAACATTATAAGTAGAGCACACGTCTCTAGCAATAGTATTCAACTTATCAATTTGTTCCCATAAGTGTTTCCCTTTTTGTGACAAACGGTATTCCTTAAAATAATACTTTTGTTCTTCCGTGAACCCACCTTGCCAATAAGAACTAGTTTCAATGAAACCATCCATTGATAGAAAGCATGACCAAGCAAGGCAATAACAGACCACCAACTAGAGTAGGAACTAATTTTTTGTGTTTTTGAATAAAGAAAGCAAACCAAACTAAACTTTTTTTTTGGAGTTTTTGAAAAGAGGCAAACAAAACCAAGCAAAAGAAACAAAGAAAACTAAAAACAAAGTAAAGAGAAAGGAAGTGGAGGACTCCCCTAGTGAAGACGTCCTTAGCCTCCCCGGCAACGGCGCCAGAAAACTTGTTGATGGCTCAGTTGATGTGGAGCCTGTTGGGAACCCCAAGAGCAAGGTGTGACGAAGCACAGCAACAAGTCTTCCCTCAGTAAGAAACCTAGGTTATCGAACGAGTAGGAGGAAGAAAACGTCACACAAGTGTTGCAAGCAACATGGAGACCTGCACAACACAAACTCAAGACTTTGCCCCAACTAACAGTGAGGTTATCAAACTCACCGGTTGCTGTAACAAAGGATTAAACGTATCGTGTGGAAGGTAATGGTGGTTTGCAGCAAGTAAACAAATAGCAGTGGAAGATGTATAAATGTTAAAGATTGGACCGGGGTCCATAGTTCACTAGAGGTGCTCTTCTTAGATAAACAACATGGCATGAAGGGTAAACAAATTACAGTAGGGCAATTGACAGGAACCGAGCAAGGCATAATAATGCAATTACTAGTCAGAAAGATCCTATGAGATTCGATTGGGCAATACAACAATATACATAGAACATCATCCAACTGCATATATGACTAGAAGTCCACCTTCAGGTTATCATCCGAACCCCCTCCAGTATTAAGTGTTGGAATTATGCCCTAGAGGCAATAATAAAGATGTTATTATTATAATTCTTGTTCATGATAAAGTTTATATTCCATGCTAGAATTGTATTAAGCGGAAACTTTAATACTTGTGTGGTTTGTGAACAACACCGTGTCCCTAGTACGCCTCTATGGACTAGCTCATTGATCAATGATGGTTAAGGTTTCCTAACCATAGACATGAGTTGTCAATTGATAATGAGATCATATCATTGGAGAATGATATGGTGGATAGACCCAAACTAAGCGAAGCAATTAGATCGTGTCATCGTGTTCGTCTTTGCGAAGTTTTTTTATGTCAAATATTGTATTCCTTAGACCATGAGATAATACAACTCCCTGGTATCGGAAGAAAGCTTTGAGGTCATCAAACGTCATCCTATGAGAGGGTGATCATAAAGGTGTCTCGTGTGATCGGAAAGTATCATTGGGTTGTATGTATCGAGATGGGATTTGTCCCTCCCAAGTCGGAGAGATATACTTGGGTCCCACTCGGTAATCGATATCAACACCGCTTGCAAGCATGTGGTTAAGGAGTTAATCACAAAGTGATATCGGATTACGGAACGAGTAAAGTACTTGTTGTGAACGAGATTGAACTAGGTATGACGATATCGACGATCGAATCTTGGGCAAGTAAAATATCGCGAGACGAAGGGAATATATATATGGGATTGATTGAATCCTGGCATCGTGGTTCATCCGATATGATCATCGATGAATGTGTGGGAGTCAATATGGGTGCCGGACCCGCTGTTGATTATTGATAGAAGATCATGTCTGCATATTCTCGAACCCCCAGGGTCACACACTTAACGTGTCTCGACGCTAGGATAGATTGGATAATTGGTTTATGAATTTTTGTTCGGAGTCTCGGATGGGATCCGGGATATCACGAGAGGTTCCGGAATGGTCCGGAGAATAAGATTCATATAAGGCAGGGCAGTTTTTGGAGTTCAGAATTGTTCCGGGTTAATCGGTATTGTACCGGAAGCTTCTAGAACCTTCCGGAAGGGGGCCAACGTGGTCCCACCTTCCGGGAGGGGGCATGGGCCTATGAGGGAGTGTCCTGGCCGCATTGGGCCAGGGGCACAAGGCCCCATAGGGCCCAGCCGATCCTAGAGAGTTTAAATCGTTTAAACTAGAGATAAGATAAGATAGGATTTCGAGATAAGGGAGAGTTTAAATTGTTTAAACTAGAGATAGTCTTGGAGGAGAGGCTAGGGCTGGCCGCACCCCCCCTCTATATATAGAGGGCTGGTGCGCCCCCTCTCACACCCTTACACCTTCCTCCAAACCCAGTTGCCCTGCCCTTCCTCTCTCCCTCCCATTGTTTGTGGCGAAGCCTCGGCAGAAATTCTCCACCATATACACCACGCCGTCGGTTGTAGATCCAATCTATCTCTCCACCATACTTGCTGGTCCGAGGAAGGAGGAGGCGTCGAGGTGCCGCGTGTGCATCTGACGGTGGCACCGCGACTTGTGGTGCTGGATCGGATCAGATCGCGGAGGAGAAGCGAGTACGACTACATCACCCACGTTCCGATTTAACGTTCCTGTGCGAATCTTCAAGGGTATGAAGATCTAATCCAATCTCTCGTTGTTTGCATCTCCTAGATTAGATCTTGGCTTTCCTCCTTTCGCTCAGAGAAAATTTTGATTTACTATGCTGCGAAACCCTTGATTGGTATCGAGCTAGATCTATGCGTAGATGTGTTTCACGACTAGAACGCAACATGGTTGGAGCGGCCGATGATGTATTCTGTTGCAAGCCTCTTGTTTGTGTTCTTCTTATGACGCGGGATAGTGAGATTGAAGCGGTCCAGGCCAACCTTACGCGACGTCGTTCACGAGACCGGCTCCGCACTTGACGTGTGGCTTGTTCCACACATGCGGCTGGTGGATGTCAGTTTCTCTCACTATAGTTGTCATGGGATTAACAACGGAGTTTGGCAACCATAATATCACCGTTGTGGCTTTCTGTAGGTAAGAATCGTTCTTAGCATCTACTCCTATAAGCCACGTAAAACATGCAACAACAAAGTAGAGGCGTCTAACTTGTTTTTGCAGGGAGTGTTTTCTGTGATATGGTATGGCCCAAGATGTGATGTGTATAATGTATGCGATGTTCATGTTTTGTAATGTTTCACGACTTGCATGTCGATGAGTACACAACCGGCAGGAGCCATATGGTTGTCTTTATAATTGTGTATGACCTGCGAGTCAACTTCTTATACGCCATGTAATAGCTTTACTTTATCGCTAAGTAGTTAGCAATAGTTGTAGTTGCTGTTCGTGGTGGAGGCAATCATGGTGGAGTGATGGAGATCATGCCGGAACGCACAAGATGGAGATCATTCTTGAAGATTGGCTATACCATGTCACATAAAGTTATATGCATGTGATGTTTATCCTTTATGTATCTTATTATGCTTAGATCATGACGGTAGCATTATAAGATGATTCCTCACTTAAAGATCAAGATAAAACTGTTCTCCCCAAGTATGCACCGCTATGAAAGTTCGTCGTGTCCAAGCATCACGTGATGATCGGGTGCATTAGACTCTACGCTCACATACAACGGGTGCAAGCCAGTTTTGCACACGCGGAAATACTTGGGTCTAGCTTGACGAGCCTAGCATGTACAGACATGGCCTCGGAACACAAGAACCGAAAGGTTAAGCATGAGTCATATGAATGATATGATCGACACTTCGTTGTCCACCATTGAAACCACATCTCTTCTCGTGAAGATCGGATTAGGTGTGGTGAATTTGGATCGTGTTCACTAAACAACTTGAGGGATGTTGAATTTAGTGGGAGTTCATCTAGTAATTTGATTAAGTTGAACTATTTATCATGAACATAGTCTAAATTGTACTTGCAAATACTGTAGATCACATGGCCAAGTCCAACTTCAACTTCAACGTTTTTGCTGAGAAAGAAAAGCTTAGAAACAATGGGTCTAACTTCACCAACTGGTTCCACAATCTAAGAATCATTACGTTCATGGACAGAAGGACTATGTCCTTGAGAAAGCGTTAGGTAACCCCCCCGGTGCAACTGTGCCGGCTGATGAGAAAGCTGTCTATCAGTCGCGCAAAGATGATTATGGTGTGATTAAGAGCACCATGTTGTTTGCTATGGAACCAGAACTTCAAAATCGTTTTGAAAACTATCCCGGGCCCTTTGAGATTCTCGAAGAGTTGAAAACCATGTTTCAGACTCAGGCCCGTTCTGAGAGATATGAGATCTCCGAGAAGTTCTTTAACTGCAAGATGGAGGAAGGGAGTGTCGTTAGTGAGCACGCCATTAAGATGTCGGGCTACACTCAACGCCTTGAGCAACTGGATTGCAAGATTCCAGAGGAGCTCAAGATTGACAGGGTTCTGCAATCACTCCCTCCCAGCTACAAAAGTTTTGTAGTGACTCATAATCAGATTGGTTCCACTGATACGATCACCGAGCTCTTCGCAAAGCTGAAGGCTGCGGAGGTGGACATCAAGAAGGATAATCATGTGTTGATGGTCAACAAGCCCTCCTTTAAGAAAGGTAAAGGTGCAAAGAAGCCTTTCAAGAAAGGCAATGGTAGCGTTGCCGAGAAGAAGCTCAAGTCTGGTCCCAAGCCGGACATCGAGTGCTTCTATTGCAAGGACAAGGGTCCTTTGGGCATACTGTCCGAAGTACTTAGCGGACAAGAAGGCTGGCACCATCAAAGGTATATTTGATATACATGTTATTGATGTTTTCCTTACTAGCCCTCGTTGTAGTGCCTGGGTATTTGATACTGGTTCAGTTGCTAATATTTGTAACTCGAAACAGGAGCTACGGAATAGACGGCGGCTTGCGAGGGATGAGGTGACGATGCGCGTTGGCAACGGATCAAGAGTTGATGTGATGGCCGTCGGCACGCTCTCCTTAGTTTTACCTTCGGGATTAGTTTTAAACCTTAATAAATGTTATTATGTGCCTGCGTTGAGCATGAACATTATTTCTGGATCGTGTTTATTGCAAGACGGTTATTCATTTAAATCGGAGAATAATGGTTGTTCTATTTATATGAGTAACATCTTTTATGGTCATGCACCTCTTGTGAGTGGTTTATTTCTTCTAAATCTCGAAAGGTATGAAACACACATCCATAACATTGAGGCTAAGAGATGCAAAGTAGATAGTGATAATACTACTTATTTGTGTAATCGCTGCTCAGGTCATATTGGTGTAAAGCGCATGAAGAAACTCCATTCGATGGACTTTTGGAGTCTCTTGATTTTGAATCATTTGACACATGCGAACCATGCCTCATGGGCAAGATGATCAAAACCCCGTTCTCCGGTATGATGGAGCGAGCAACGGACTTGTTGGAAATCATACATACCGATGTATGCAGACCGATGAGTGTTTCGACGCGCGGTGGATATCGCTATTTTCTCACTTTTACCGATGACTTAAGTAGATATGGGTATATCTATTTAATGAAACATAAATCTGAAACGTTTGAAAAGTTCAAAGAATTTCAGAATGAAGTGGAGAACCATCGTAATGTAAAGATTAAGTTTCTACGATCCGATCGTGGGGCGAATATTTGAGTTATGATTTTCTCACGCATCTCAAAGCAAGTGGAATCGTTTCACAACTCACGCCACCGAACACCACAAGCAATGGTGTGTACGAGCGGAATCGAACCCTATTAGATATGGTCCGATCGATGATGTCTCTTACTGATTTGCCGTTATCATTTTGGGGTTATGCATTAGAAACCGCTGCATTCACTTTAAATAGGGCTCCATCTAAATCCGTTGAGACGACACCGTATGAACTATGGTTTGGTGCTAAACCTAAGTTGTCGTTTCTTAAAGTTTGGGGATGCGAAGCTTACGTCAAGAAGTTGATGCCGGACAAGCTCGAACCCAAAGCGGAGAAATGCGTCTTCATAGGTTACCCTAAGGAAACTATTGGGTATACCTTCTATCACAGAACCGAAGGCAAAGTGTTTGCCGCAAAGAACGGTTCCTTTCTTGAGAAGGAGTTTCTCTCGAAAGAAGTGAGTGGGAGGAAAGTAGAGCTAGACGAGGTTGTTGAACCTTCTCTTGAATTGGAGAGTAGCGCAGCACCTGAAATTGTTCCAAGTCTGCTGCACTAACGATAGAGGAAGCTAATGACAAGGATCATGAAGCTTGGACGATGCTACTCTTGAGCGTCGCAGGTCGACAAGGTCACGTGCCCCTCTGAGTGGTACGGCAACCTGTCTTATTTGTCTTGTTAGTAGAAGACAGTGAACCTACGAACTATGAGGAAGCGATGATGAGCCCAGACTCTGAGAAATGGCTAGAAGCCATGAAAATCCAAATTGGGATCCATGAGCGAAAACCAAGTATGGACTTTGGTGGACCCTCCTAGCAACCGAAAGGCCGTTGAGTGCAAATGGATCTTCAAGAAGAAAATGGACGCGGATGGTAATGTTACCGTCTATAAAGCACGACTTGTTGTGAAAGGTTTTCGACAAGTTCAAGGTGTTGACTACGATGAGACTTTCTCTCCCGTAGCGATGTTTAAGTCCATTCGGATTTTATTAGAAATTGCTGCGTTTCATGATTATGAAATATGGCAAATGGATGTCAAGACTGCTTTCCTCAATGGCAACATTGATGAAGAGTTGTATATGATGCAACCCGAAGGTTTTGTTGATCCTAAGGATGCTGATAAAGTATGCAAACTTCAGCGTTCCATTTATGGACTGAAGCAAGCATCTCGGAGTTGGAACCTTCGTTTTGATCAAGTGATCAAGAGCTTTGGATTTGTTCCAAATTGCTTAAGCTTGCATCTACAAGAAAGTGAGTGGGAGAGATCGGTGACGTTTACGGTACTATATGTGGATGACATATTGATTATTGGAAATGACATCAACATGCTTAACGATGTGAAGAGTTTTTTGTACAAGTGTTTTTCAATGAAAGACCTAGGTGAACTGCTTATATATTGGGCATCAAAATCTATAGAGATAGACAAAGACGCTTTGATAGCTTTAAGCCAATGTGCATACCTAGACAAAGTTCTGAAAAGGTTCGAGAATGGATAAGGCATTGAAAGGTTCGGCCTATGTTGTCGAGGAAGATATTGAGCAAGGCTCGATGTCCATACGGTAAATGATAGGGAAGCTATGAGCAAAGTGCCTTATGCCTCGCCATAGGTTCCATCATGTATGCCATGCTATGTACTAGACCGGATGTGTCCAATGCTCTTAGTTTGACGGCAGATATCAAAGTGATCCAGAGTGGAACCTTTGGACAGCCGTGAAGAACATCCTAAGGTACCTAAATAGGACTAAAGAAATGGTCTTAGTCTATGGGGTGATGAACGTCGTCAGTAAAGGTTACGTCGATGCTAGTTTCGACACCGACAAGGATGATTATAAATCTCAGACAGGATACGTGTATATTTTGAATGGAGGAGCTGTGAGCTGGAGAAGCTGCAAGCAAAGCGTGATCGCGGGATCTACAGTAGAAGCGGAATACATGGCTGCTGCAGAAGCGTCAAGTGAAGGAGTTTGGATCAGGAACTTCATCACTGAGCTTGGCGTGGTTCCAAGTGCATTGGACCCACTGGAGATATTGTGTGACAACACTGGCGCCATAGCACTCGCTAAGGAACCAAGATATCATCCAAAGACCAAGCATATCAACCGCAAGTTTCATATAATCCGAGATTATATAGTAGATGGAGATCTGAAGATTAGCAAAGTACATACAGATCTGAATGTCGCAGATCCATTGACTAAACCTCTTCCACGTGTAAAACATGATCAGCACCTCGATTGCCATGGGTGTGAGATTGTTGCAAGATGTAAACTAGATTATTGACTCTAGTGCAAGTGGGAGACTGTTGGAATTATGCCCTAGAGGCAATAATAAAGATGTTATTATTATAATTCTTGTTCATGATAAAGTTTATATTCCATGCTAGAATTGTATTAAGCGGAAACTTTAATACTTGTGTGGTTTGTGAACAACACCGTGTCCCTAGTACACCTCTATGGACTAGCTCATTGATCAATGATGGTTAAGGTTTCCTAACCATAGACATGAGTTGTCAATTGATAATGAGATCATATCATTGGAGAATGATATGGTGGATAGACCCAAACTAAGCGAAGCAATTAGATCGTGTCATCGTGTTCGTCTTTGCGAAGTTTTTTATGTCAAATATTGTATTCCTTAGACCATGAGATAATACAACTCCCTGGTATCGGAAGAAAGCTTTGAGGTCATCAAACGTCATCCTATGAGAGGGTGATCATAAAGGTGTCTCTCAGGTGATCGGAAAGTATCTGTTGGGTTGTATGTATCGATATGGGATTTGTCCCTCCCAAGTCGGGGAGATATACTTCGGGCCCACTCGGTAATCGATATCAACACCGCTTGCAAGCATGTGGTTAAGGAGTTAATCACAAAGTGATATCGGATTACGGAACGAGTAAAGTACTTCGTGAACGAGATTGAACTAGGTATGACGATACCGACGATCGAATCTCGCAAGTAAAATATCGCGAGGCGAAGGAATATATATATGGGATTGATTGAATCCTGAATCGTGGTTCATCCGATATGATCATCGATGAATGTGGGAGTCAATATGGGTGCCTGGACCCAGCTGTTGATTATTGATAGAAGATCATATGCATATTCTCGAACCCAGGGTCACACACTTAACGTGTCTCGACGCTAGGATAGATTGGATAATTGGTTTATGAATTTTGTTGAGTCTCGGAAGGGATCCGGGATATCACGAGAGGTTCCGGAATGGTGCGGAGAATAAGATTCATATAAGGCGATGCAGTTTTGGAGTTCGGAATTGTTCCGGATTAATCGGTATTGTACCGGAAGCTTCTAGAACCTTCCGGAAGGGGGCCAACGTGGTCCCACCTTCCGGGAGGGGGCATGGGCCTATGAGGGAGTGTCCTGGCCACATTGGTCCAGGGGCACAAGGCCCCATAGGGCCCAGCCGATCCTAGAGAGTTTAAATCGTTTAAACTAGAGATAAGATAAGATAGGATTTCTGGATAAGGGAGAGTTTAAATTGTTTAAACTAGAGATAGGCTTGGAGGAGAGGCTAGGGCTGGCCGCCCCCCCCTCTATATATAGAGGGCTGGTGCGCCCCCCCTCTCACACCCTTACACCTTCCTCCAAACCCAGTTGCCCTGCTGCCCTTCCTCTCTCCCTCCCGACTGTTTGTAGGCGAAGCCCTGCGGCAGAAATTCTCCACCATATACACCACGCCGTCGTGCTGTAGATCCAATCTATCTCTCCACCATACTTGCAGGTACGAGGAAGGAGGAGACGTCGAGGTGCCGCACGTGTGCATCTCACGGAGGCACCGCCACTTGTGGTGCTAGATCGGATCGGATCGGATCGCGAGTACGACTACATCACCCACGTTCCGACGAACGTTCCGCTGTGCGAATCTTCAAGGGTATGAAGGTCTAATCCAATCTCTCTCGTTGTTTGCATCTCCTAGATTAGATCTTGGCTTTCCCTCTGTTTGCTTCCGTAGAAAATTTTGATTTACTATGCTGTGAAACCCTTCATTAAGTTGCAAGCAACAGACAACTGCTTTAAGCAAAGTGTGTAAGGTAAACAGTCCACATGTTCCATGAACAAGAGACCATTGTTTTCTCCCTAGTAGCAACAACACATCTACAACCAAAGAGATTTCTATCACTTCCCTTGGAAACTAGAGGGATGAACCCACTATCGAGCATAAATACCCCCTCTTGGAGTCACTAGCAACTACTTTGCTAAGATAGCTACTAACAACAAAGAGCATGCAAGGTCACAAACAACACAGACATGATAGAATCATAAAGACAAAACCATTAATCAAACCAACATAATAATCTCAATATTCATTGGATCCCCACAAACACAACATGCATGATTATAAATAGAATAGATCTTGATCATCAACGGAGCTCACAAGATCTATATATGAAAGCACAAAGGAGGAGATACAACCATCTAGCTGCTACATGGACCCATAGTCCAAGGTGGAACTACTCACGCATCATACCGTAGAGAAGGCCTCCGAGATGATCTCCCCTCCGGCAGGGTGTCGGGAAGAACTTCAGATCCCCCCGATCTAGGAACAATGGTGGCAGCGACTACAGAATGTTTCGTGGAATATTGATTGGTCCCTTAGGGTTTCTGCATCGGGGGCTTCTTATAGGTGAAGGGGGAGGCTGAGGCGGTGACCAGGGGCCCCACACCCTGCCTAGGCGCGGGGCAGGGCGGGGCAGGGCCCACCCGCGCCTAGGGGATGTGGCTGCCTTGGTACACCTCTCCGTCTCTCCTCTGGACTTCTTGTTCCCCACAGAAAGTTATTGACTTTGACGTTTGTCCCGAGAATTCCGAGAATATTTCCTTACTAGCTTTTCTGGAACCAAAAACGGCAGAAAACAGGCAACTAGCACTGGGGCAAGTTGTTAATAGGTTTGTACCAGAAAACATGTAAAAAGCACCTCAAAGTGTAGACAAAGCAAAGCAAAGTAGATACTAAACAAGCATGGAGCATCAAAAATTATAGATACGTTTTTGACGTATCATGAAGCAACCACTAAATGGCTAATTCAAAATGCTACCACCATATTTTACAAAAATGCTAGACCACCTTATATGGACAATGTCCCAACAGGGGGATCCAAAACCTTTTCGTCCACCCCTGATGAAAAAGATAAATTCCCGCTGAATCGGTAGGAAGTGGGTCAGATATGAACTATAGGTACTTGATCCGATGCTCATGTTTTTTATAAAAAATCATTTTTAGGTTAAAAATATGCTATTTTATCAAAGATCCAATAAAAGTTTAGCGAGGCTCGGCCCCGAGCTAAGAATCTTCATGCCCGCCGTTCGATAAAGTTTGACGATAGTTTAAAACGGGCATAAAAATTCAAAAACGATCGAAACAATGCGACACCTTTGCGTGGTGTCATATTATGTCACATAGTTACAAGAAAAATTATCAAACTTGGTATATTGATTATATCTGGAAAAACCTTCACAAAATGACCTATCTCATTCGAGGTTTCTTGGCTTTCGGGTCAAATGACCAATGTTATGGCTAAAATCGAGGCTTAGTTTGTGATAATATGCCCATATTGTGCATACATATGCATCATGGGATGGAGAATAATGTTGCAGGAGGAAGTTTTCCTTTTCGTCGCACCAAAAAGCCATTTTTCATTTTCTGAGCATAAAAAACGGACGGTTTTGTGAAGCAACCACCAAATGGATAATTCAAAATGCTACCACCATATTTTATAAAAATACTAGGCCACCTTATATGGACAATGTACCAATAGGGGGATCCAAAACCTTTCTGTTCACCCATGGTGAAAAGGATAAATTCCTGCCGAATCGGTAGGAAGTGGGTTAGATATGAACTACAGGTACATGATCCGATGCTCATGTTTTTTTAAAAAAATTATTTTTTAGGTTCACAATATGCTATTTTATCAAAGATCCAATGTAATTTTTCCTTTTTGTCGCGCCAAAAAGCCATTTTTCATTTTTTGAGCGCAAAAAGGGGGATTTTCTGAAGCAACCAACAAATAGCTAATTCAAAAACGGGGGGTTTGTGATTAGTTGATATAGATATAATATTTAGATTCCTTTCATTTTTCTGATCAATTTAGACATATTATTTATCAAATTCCAATTTACGGATTTAAATATATTAATTATTCCATAATAAATAGAAAAATACAAAAAAGTAAAATTATTATATTTTTATTTAAATTCAATAGTATTTTTATTTGAATTAGTAATATTTTTACTTATTCATTGTTATTTAATTAAATAAGTGTTTGTAGTTTTAAAAAATGAAAACATGTGACATAATGATATAAGAGTTAATAGGATTGATATCATAGTATTGATAACTAGGTACAAATTGCTTTGTGGAAACTGATTTGAAAGGAACTGAGAAGTTAAGCGTGCTGGAGCTGGAGTAGTGATAGGATGGGTGACCAAGCGGAAATTTTGTTAAATACTACAATTTGATCAAACATTAAATATAATTAGTGTTAAAAATGTTCCAGGCGAGAGATTAATGATTCAAACAATTTAAAGATTTAAAAAAGTTAAGAAAAATATTCAAAAAAATTGAAATATTTTTTGGATTTTTTTACAACCTGCCATTATTATGCCGACGGACAAAAATGCCTCTGCCGAGGGAGACCTTTGCTGAGGAGGGTACGCCGATGGCAGTCGTCGACGTAACATACGGCGATGGTATTTTGGCCTACGCCGATGGATTTTTGCCCTAGACGTAGCGTGCCGTTCCTGTAGTGATAGCTACACACAATGCGCCATTATATGAATAATCTGCAAAAAGTTGAAATTAGTCTTGTTAAAGATTAGTTATTTCATGCATGTCCAAATTGACCAACATAAATCTGAAATATCAATACAAATTCTAGCCTTATGATATGTGTCCACTCCGTTCAACCAACTTCTAAACATATTGGTGATATTAGATTGTGGAATAAGGTCATAGTAATATTAACTATGTAAAGCTATATACATGTACTTGGCAATGACATACTTGGTTTCCAACCTATACAAATGCTTTACCGATTCTTATGAATTGCACGTAGGTAGGACAAAAGCTTTACCCAATATATTTATTAAGAATGGTTTTACAACAAAATAAATAAATATAGTTATTATAATATCCTACTCTCTCAGCATATTTCACTCATCCGCTTATCACCCGTGATTACCCACATGTGGACTTCCCTCTTTATCCTATCAAGCTGAATGAAAAGGGGGCATGCTTGTTTGGAATACCTGGTCATTTTGCTCATTGTTAACTTTCTAAGTGGTGAGCAATGCGAGGAAAGTCGTGGCTTTGTGGTTTGGGATTGGGTCCTCCACTAGTACATAGCGAAGCTATGGACACAGGTCAAACTCCCATCACGAACGGAAAAGCATGGCCCGCATCACTGTAGTTTCACGATGAGGGTATCCTTAAGATCGTTGTTCCAAGAGCTCTGCCATCCTCTACCACCATGTTTTTATGATGAGACCCGGCCATTGATTAGGATAAAACACATAAAGACCCAAGCAATCTTCTATAAGGTCCAAAAGTCGAATAGTGAAACGACAATTCACGAGAAGGTGGGTAATTGACTATGTTGTTTGATTGCAAACAGGCCGCAATTTCTATTGTCCCTCTTTTCCAACCAATCCATCGTCCAAAGCCTATTTTACAATTCATTCCAATCAAAGAATTTTACTTTTGGAGGTGTCCAAGTGTAGGGGTTCGTAGCATGGAAAACAAAATTTTCTATCGCATACAAACAAACAAGTCAAGATCTATCTACTAGATTGTAGCAACGAGTCGATAGAGGAACTCACCCTCGAAGATTCCAAAGCGGTTAACGAGAGCAGATTCTCGTGGGTGATGTAGTCGATTCTTTCCGATCTCAAGATCGCAGAGCGATCCTTCAGCGCCACGTTCCAGCAGCGCTCCTGATCGGGTCACCGTTCGGTACTCGACGAAGACCTTCCTCTCCCTTGTTCCAGCAGACGGAGGTTGTAGCACTCTCCTCGCGATTCGGACCAAAGGCGTGGTACAGGAAGTAGAGGGAAATCATGAGGCTTCGCCTTAAGCCGTGTAGTATGGTGGAGCTTTTGATTGAGGCTATTCGTGGTCTTGTAATTACACACACAAATTAGACGGCTCAAAACCAATTAGACGGCTCTAAACCGCTGGCTAAAGAAATTACAAGCTATAAACCAACACGGCTCTAAACCGGAGGTAGAAGATAGGAACTTGTGTGTGCTAGGAGGGAGCCCTGCCCCTCCTTATATAGGTGGGAGGGCTGGCCGGCCAAGGAGGGAGGAGTCCCTCCCCAACTCGGCCTTGAGGTGGGCGCTGCTTGGGAGGAGGAATCCTCCCCAACTCGGTTTCCACTTCTCCTCCTCTTTCCACTTTCCAAAACTTGTTGCTTGACTTTCAAACTAGCCGTTTGACTTTTCAATTTAGGATTTAAATAATCCCTTTATTTTGGACAGCAAGAACACCTAGTACATGATGCAATCATTCCAATATGTAATGACACATTCATGTACCCTTCCCCCTCCGGAGTGCCGGACATTCCGGAACCTTCTAGAACATTCCCGATGAAAACACCGGAATCATTCCGCTACTCAAAGCAGGACTTTCCTTATATGAATCTTATTCTCGGACCATTCCGGATCTCCTCGTGATATCCCGGATCCCATCCGAGACTCCGAACAACATTCGGTCTCTTTCTCATAATACCATAACTACTCAAAACAACGTCGAATCCTTAAGTGTGTCTCCCTACGGTTCGTGAATTATGCGGACATGATCGAGACACTTCTCGAACAATAACCAATAGAGGAATCTGGAAATTCATATGGCTCTACATATTTCTACGATTACTTTGATCGAATGAACCACTTACATACGATACCAATTTCCCTTTGTCTCACGATATGTTACTTATCCGAGGTTATGATCGTCGGTATCTCTGCATACCTAGTTCAACCTCGTTACTGATAAGTACTCTTTTCTCGTTCCCGTGATATGTGATCCCTTGTGAGCCAGTCACATGCTTGCAAGCTAATTGGATGACATTTCACCGAGAGGGCCTAGAGAATATCTATCCGTCATATGGATGGACAAATCCCACTCTTGATCCATGTGTTTCAACCAATACTTTCCGAACACTCAATGCCACCTTTATAACCACCCTGTTACGGTGTGGTGTTTGATGACATCAAAGCATCCATCCAGTAAAGGTGATATGCATGATCTCATGGTCGAAGGAATTAGGTTACTATGTATCAGAAAGCATATAGCAATTGAACTATTGAAATGACTTGATCTTTATGCTACGCTTATCTATAGGAGTATGTCCACCATATCATTCTCCTAACGATATGATCTTGTTGTTAATAACATCTCAATGTTCATGATAGGGAAACCACAATCATCTATTAACCAACAAGCTAGTGAAGTATAGAGGCTATACTAGGGACTTCAAATTAAGTTTACAATTCACACAAGTATTAATGTTTCCTTGTTAATACTATTATAGCATGAATATAAACATTTATCATAAACACAAAGATATAATAATAACTATATTTATTATTGCCTCTAGGGCATATCTCCAACAGTCTCCCACTTGCACTAGAGTCATCTAATCTAGATTACATGGTAATATACCGAACACCCATGGCAGTTTGGTGTTGGTCATGTTTTGCCCTCGGGAGAGGTTTAGTCAACGGATCCGCCACATTCAGATCTGTGTACTTTGCAAATCTTTATATCCCCATCCTGGATATGTTCTCGAATAGCGTGAAACGCAGCTTGATATGCTTCAGCTTCTTGTGTGACCTTGGTTCTTGCGCATTGGCTATGGCGCCCATGTTATCACAGTAGATAGACATTGGGTCCAGCGCACTAGGAACCACACCCAGCTCTGTAATGAACTCTTTCATCCATATCGCTTCTTGTGAAGCCTCCGAAGCAGCCATGTATTCTGATTCAGTTGAAGATCTCGCCACAACGCTTTGCTTTGCACTCCTCCAGCTAACTGCTGCACCATTCAAAATAAATACGTATCCAGTTGTGATTTAGAATCATCCGGATCGGTGTTCCAACTAGCATCGGTATAACCATTAACAACGAGTTCATCACCTCCATAAGAAAGAACCATATCCTTAGTTCTTCTCAAGTACTTAAGGATGTTTTGATCATTGTCCAATGATCCACTCCTGGATCACTTTGATATCTGCTAGTTAAACTAACAGCATATGCAATGTCGGGTCTAGTACATAGCATGGCATACATTAGAGATCCTATGGCTGAGGCATAGGGAGTTTTACTCATCCTTTCTCTATCTTCTGCCGATGTCGGACTTTGAGTTTTACTCAAGGTCGTATTGGGCAACATGGGCAAGAACCCTTTCTTGATATCTTCCATTCCAAACCTCTTTAGAACTTTGTCAATATATGTACTTTGTGACAATGATATTTGGCGTCTAGATCTATCTCTATAAATCTTTATGCCTAATATGTAAGCTGCTTCGCCAAGATCCTTCATTGAAAAACTATTATTCAAATATTCCTTGACACTATTAAGAAGGTCTACATCATTCCCAATCAACAATATGTCATCCACATACAGTATTAAGAATGCTACAGAGCTCCCACTCACTTTCTTGTAAATACAAGCTTCTCCATAAGTTTGTATAAAACCAAAACTTTTGATTACCTTATCAAAACGTTGATTCCAACTTCGGGATGCTTGCTTCAATCCATAGATGGACCGTTGAAGCTTGCATACCTTGTTAGCATCTTTAGGATCGACAAAACCTTTGGGTTGCATCATATACAACTCTTCATCAATGTCTCCATTGAGGAATGCTGTTTTGACATCCATCTGCCATATCTCATAATCATAATATGCAGCGATTGCTAACATAATCCTCACAGATTTTAGCTTCGCCTTGGTGAGAAAGTCTCATCGTAGTCAACTCCTTGAATTTGTCGAAACCCTTTTGCGACAAGTCGAGCTTTATAGACGATAACATTACCATCGCATCTGTTTTCTTCTTGAAAATCCATTTGTTCTCGACAGCCTTCCAGCCATCTGGTAAGTCCACCAAAGTCCATACTTGGTTTTCGTACATGGATCCAATCTCGGATTTCATGGCTTCTTGCCATTTATTGGAATCTGGGCTCATCATCGCTTCCTCATATGTCTCGGGGTCATCGGTGTTGTCCACCACCATGACATTCATAACGGAATCATACCAATCTGGAGTGGTACGAGTTCTCGTTGACCTCCGAGGCTCTGTAGTAACCTCAACCGAAGTTTCATGATCACCATCATTAGCTTCTTCTCTTATTGGTGCAGGCACCACAGGAACTTCTTCCGGTGCTGCGCTACTCGCAATTTCGAGAGAAGGTTCGACAACCTCGTCGAGTTCTACTTTCCTTCGATCACTTCTTTCGAGAGAAATTCCTTCTCTAGAAAGGATCCATTCTTAACGAAGATTTTTCCTTCGGATCTATGATAGAAGGTATACCCAATAGTTTCCTTCGGGTATCCTATGAAGACGCATTTTTCCGCTTTGGGTTCAAGCTTGTCCGGCTGTAACTTCTTTACATAGGCTTCGTATCCCCAAACTTTAAGGAACGACAATTTAGGTTTCTTCCCAAACCATAATTCATATGGTGTCGTTTCAACGGATTTAGACGGTGCCCTATTTAAAGTGAATGCGGCTGTTTCTAATGCATAACCCCAAAATGATAGCGGTAAATGTAAGTGACATCATAGAGCGAACCATATCTAAGAGAGTTCGATTACGACGTTCGGACACACCATTACGCTGTGGTGTTCCCGCGTGTCAACTGAAAGTATTCCACATTTCTTCAAATGCTCGCCAAACTCGTAACTTAGATATTCACCTCCACGATCAGAACGTAGAAATTTAATCTTCTTGTTACGTTGATTCTCTACCTCACTTTGAAACTCCTTAAACTTCTCGAAAGTTTCGGACTTATGTTTCATGAAATAGATATACCCATATCTACTCAAGTCATCCGTGAAGGTAAGAACATAACGATAACCATCACATGATGCTACACTCATTGGACCACACACATCGGTATGTATGATTTCCAATAAGTTCGTAGCTTCGCTCCATTATACCGAAAATGGAGTTTTAGTCATTTTACCCATCGACATGCTTCAGCATCTTTCAAGTGATTCAAAATCAAGTGATTCAAGAAGTCCATCGGAATGGAGTTTCTTCATACGCTTCACTCCAATGTGACCAAGACGACGATTGCCACATATAGGTCGAGTTATCGCTGATTTCAATCGTTTAGCTTCAATGTTATTAATATGTGTATTTCTACTATCGAGATTCAACAAGAATAGACCATCTATCAAAGGTGCATGTGCATAAAACATATTACTCATATAAATCGAACAACCATTATTCTCGGATTTAAACAAGTAACCGTCTCGCAATAAACAAGATCCCGATATAATGTTCATGCTCAACGCAGGCACCAAATAACAATTATTTAAGTATAAAACTAATCCCGATGGTAGATGAAGAGGTAGCGTGCCGACCGCGATCACATCAACCTTTGATCCGTTTCCCACGCGCATCGTCACCTCGTTCTTCACTAGCTTCCGTTTATTCGCAGCTCTGTTTGAGTTACAAATATGAGCAACCGAACCAGTATCAAATACCTGTGCACTACTACGAATACTAGTGAGATACACATCAATAACATGTATATCAGATATACCTTTCTTCTTGATGTTGCCGTTCTTCAAATCCGCCAAGTACTTTGGGCAATTCCGCTTCCAGTGACCTTCTCCCTTGCAGTAAAAGCACTCAGTTTCAGGCTTAGGTCCAGCCTTGGTCTTCTTCGTCGGCGTGGTAACTTTCTTACCACCCTTCTTGAAGTGTCCCTTCTGCTTAGACTTGCCTTTCTTGAATTTGGTGGTCTTATTGACCATCAACACTTGGTGCTCTTTCTTGATCTCCACTTCTGCAGATTTTAACATAGCAAACAGTTCTGGCAACTCTTTGTTCATGTTCTGCATGTTGTAGTTCATCACAAAGTTCTTGTAACTTGGTGGTAGTGATTGGAGGATGCGGTAAACCCCCAAAGTATTAGGAATCACTATACCCAAGCTTTGAAGTTTATTTGCGTGCCCAGACATCTTAAGCACATGCTCACTGACGGAGCTGCCCTCTTCCATCTTGCAGTTAAAGAACTTTTCAGAAGCTTCATAACTTTCAATTGCCGCATGAGTCTCAAAAATTAATTTGAGATCCTCGACAATATCATATGGGTCTGACTCTTCAAACCTTTTCTGAAGCTCCGATTCTAAACCATACAAGATAGCACACTGAACTATGGAGTACTGATTCTTCCGAGCAAGGTAAACATTCTTTACTTCATCGGTAGCATCAGCTGCAGGTGGGTCACCCAGCGGTGCATCCAGCACATAGGTCAAATTACCAGCTGTGAGGACAATCCTCAAATTGCGGAACCAATCCGCGAAGTTGCTTCCATTGTTTTTCAATTTTTCTTTCTCTAGGAACGCATTAAAATTGATGGTAGGGGCTGCCATTGATCTACAACATATTTGCAATAGTTTAGACTAAGTTTATGACAAATTGAGTTCAAATTAATTAATGAAATTAAACTAGGTGAACTCCCACTCAAAACAACATCCCTCACATTGTTTTAGTGATCACACGAACCAAATCCACTACATCAACACCGATCATCACGAGAGTTGATATAGTTTCAATGGCGAACAATCATCATGTTCATCATATCTACTATATGATTCACGCTTTACCTTTCGTGATCCGTGTTCACGAGGCCATGTCCGTACATGCTAGGCTCGTCAAGATCAAACCTTAGCTACCGCATAAGCAAATCTGGCTTGCTTACGTATTCACAGCGGAATCAAAGACACCCGATCATCACGTGGTGCTTGAAGCAAGCTTTGGCAACGGTGCATACTAAGGGTGAACACTTTAGAACTTGAAATTTATGTGCATGAGGGATCATCTTATAATGCTACCGTCGTCTACTAAGCAATACAAGATGCATAAAGGATTAACATCACATGCAATTCATAATATGTGATATGATATGGCCTTTCTTCTTTATGCTTCCGATCTCCATCTTCAAGCACGAACATGATCTCCATCATCACCGGCATAGCATCAAGGTCAATGATGCTTCTTCATGGTTGTCGTCCACCAGCTTCAACTATTACAACTATTTTGAATAGACACGCAGGTCTTAACAGAAATTAAAGACAACCATATGGCTCCTGCCGGTTGCCAACTTACAATAAGGAACATTGCATACCTCAAATATAATCACAATCATGGCCATATCACATCATCACACCCCTGCAAAACAAAGTTAGACGCTTCTACTTTCTTTGCATATTTTACGTGGTTTGGGGCTTTCAATAAGTGTCGTTCTAACTTACGAACAAGAACCACAACATTGATACTAGCATTGTTGATTACCAGTTGTAAATTGGATCTTTACTATGCTAGGAGAAACAGGCACCATAAAGCCACTTATGCAATACAAGTTGCATGTCAAGCGTGGAGCAAGTCTCATGAACGATGTCATGTAAGGTTAGCCCGGGCCGCTTCATCCCAACATACTGTAAGATGCAAAGTACACAAAAAGCAATCTACAATAAAAGCATCAACGCCCACAATGACCATTGTGTTCTACTCGTGCAACAGATCTACATATAGACACGGCTCGATACTGTAGGGGTTCGTAGCATGGAAAACAAAATTTTCTATCGCATACAAACAAACAAGCCAAGATCTATCTACTAGATTGTAGCAACGAGTCGATAGAGGAACTCACCCTCGAAGATTCCAAAGCGGTTAACGAGAGCAGATTCTCGTGGGTGATGTAGTCGCATTTCTTTCCGATCTCAAGATCGCGTGAGACGATCCTTCCAGCGCCACGTTCCAGCAGCTCTCCATGATCGGTCACACGTTCGTACTCGACGAAGACCTTCCTCTCCTTGTTCCAGCAGGCGGAGGTTGTAGCACTCTCCTCGCGATTCCGGCAAGACAACGGCGTGGTACCGAAGTAGAGGGAAATCCCGAGGCTTCGCCTTAAGCGGTAGTATGGTGGCGCTTATGAGAGAGGCTATTAGTGGTCTAGTAATTAGACACACCAATTAGAAGGCTCTAAACCAATTAGAAGGCTCTAAACCGCTGGCTAAAGCAATTAGAATCTCAAAACCAAAACGGCTCTAAACCGGAGGTAGAAGATAGGAACTTGTGTGTGCTAGGAGGGGAGCCCTTCCCCTCCTTATATAGGTGGGAGGGCCGGCGGCCAAGGGGAGGGAGTGGAGTCCTCCCAACTCGGCCTTGAGGTGGGCGCCGGCTTGGGAGGAGGAATCCTCCCAACTCGGTTTCCACTTCTCCTCCTCTTTCCACTTTCCAAAACTTGCCGTTTGACTTTCAAACTAGCCGTTTGACTTTTCAATTTAGGATTTAAATAAACCCTTTATTTTGGACAGCAAGAACACCTAGTACATGATGCAATCATTCCAATATGTAATGACACATTCATGTACCCTTCCCCTCCGAGTGCCGGACATTCCTGAACCTTCTAGAACATTCCCGATGAAAACACCGGAATCATTCCGCTACTCCGAAACGGGACTTTCCTTATATGAATCTTATTCTCCGGACCATTCCGGATCTCCTCGTGATATCCCGAATCCCATCCGAGACTCCGAACAACATTCGGTCTCTTTCTCATAATACCATAACTACTCAAAACAACGTCGAATCCTTCAGTGTGTCTCCTACGGTTCGTGAATTATGCGGACATGATCGAGACACTTCTCGAACAATAACCAATAGAGGAATCTGGAAATTCATATGGCTCCCACATATTTCTCGATTACTTTGATCGAATGAACCACTTACATACGATACCAATTTCCCTTTGTCTCACGATATGTTACTTATCCGAGGTTATGATCGTCGGTATCTCGCATACCTAGTTCAACCTCGCATCGATAAGTACTCTTTTCTCGTTCCGTGATATGTGATCCCTTGTGAGCCAGTCACATGCTTGCAAGCTAATTGGATGACATTTCACCGAGAGGGCCCAGAGAATATCTATCCGTCATATGGATGGACAAATCCCACTCTTGATCCATGTGTTTCAACCAATACTTTCCGAACACTCAATGCCACGTTTATAACCACCCTGTTACGGTGTGGTGTTTGATGACATCAAAGCATCCATCCAGTAAAGGTGATATGCATGATCTCATGGTCGAAGGAATTAGGTTACTATGTATCAGAAAGCATATAGCAATTGAACTATTGAAATGACTTGATCTTTATGCTACGCTTATCTATAGGAGTATGTCCACCATATCATTCTCCTAACGATATGATCTTGTTGTTAATAACATCTCAATGTTCATGATAGGGAAACCACAATCATCTATTAACCAACAAGCTAGTGAAGTATAGAGGCTATACTAGGGACTTCAAATTAAGTTTACAATTCACACAAGTATTAATGTTTCCTTGTTAATACTATTATAGCATGAATATAAACATTTATCATAAACACAAAGATATAATAATAACTATATTTATTATTGCCTCTAGGGCATATCTCCAACACCAAGACTTAAAAATTCTCTTGTTCATGTTGGAGGTGATAGACCCTAAGAATTGCACTTCATAAGCTGAAGCCGTCGAGTATTGTCTATTTTCTGTGAGCTTGTAACAAATGTTGACCTCTAAATTGGAATCAAGTTGCACGTTGCTTGAAAAGGACCCAAGGATCAACGAATTTTGATAGTTTATCCTTGGTGAATTATGGTCCAATTTTATATCTATGACCCAAGCATTATGACACTTAGCTTGGCAAACTATCCACTTTTTTCCTTTTTGATGAAGCAAAAAATTAGGGGTGCAACCTCTTTCGGTTTCGTTCCATGCAATCACAAAGCATGCCAAAAAGGAGCCTTGTGTCTATTCCTAGACGTGATAGTAGTGACCACATATAAGATGTTCATGTCCTCCTCGATGCATGGGTTTTCGCTCCCCCATCCAAATTTCATCGTGATCCTTCCATTTGAGCCATTTAAAACACAAGAACTTATCCATATTAAGCACTCCAAGGTCTCTAGCATTTTGGTGTGACACACAGTCTTCCAATTTACCTTGCATTTGACCCTAGTGGTTGTATCCTTGGCGGATAAAATAAAATTCCTCTCCAACTTATTGATGAATTCGATAGTTTCCAGTGGGACAATGAGAGGTGTCAAATAGTAAATGACTTGGGAAGAGATGACATATTTAACGATAGAAGCTCGACTGACCGTGCTGATGAATTTTTTCATTCCATGTGGGTAGCTTTTTTGCGCATTGGTCTTTTAAATGTTGAAAATGCACTCTTATAAGCTGCCATATCGAAAGTGGAGGCCAAGTTACCACAAATGGAAAGATGCGCTTGTCGCGGCAATACCCTCAAGAATGCTATCAAGATTGATTTTCCCACATATAATTTGGACAATAAAACTTATTTGAAAACTAGTGCATAAATCGGTTACCATTCCAAAGATCTCTTTAAAGGGCACAACAAAAACTACCACATCATCCGCATAAACAGATGTTCTCAAAATTGATACCTGACCATGAAGTTATGGAGAAGTCCATTACAAGTTGCGCATTCCAGTATGTGCATAAGTGGATCAATGGCGATGAAGAATAATAGCAGAGCTAGTGTGTCGCCTCGACAAATCCCTTGTACGTGCATGATAGGTAAGCCGATGATGCCATTGAGGACGCTTGATGATGCAGTTGAGAGAAAGGCATCAATCCAATTGCAGAAGCGGCTCGAAAAACCCCCACATTGAAGAAAGCAAAAAATATACTCTCGTCCAATAGAGTGAAATGCTTTACAAATGTCAATATTGAATATGAGCGTTGGAATCTTTCCTTTATGAAATCTTTTCGCCAGATTTTTGATATAGAGGAAGTCATCATGTATGCTTCTTTTTCTTGATGAAGACACTTTGGGGATTGGAAACAAGGTAATTCATAAGCGACCCAAGGAGAAGAGCTAGCATCTTTGAGATGATTTTTGCAATGGCATGAATGAGGCTAATGGTCCTATAGTCGGAGACATCCTCGACTCGTCCTTATTTGTCAATAATGCGATGATGGCGGAGTTTAGCTAGTGAAAGTTTTGGCGTGAAGGCTTCTAAATAGGTTGACAATACACATGATATCCTCCTTGATGATGTCCCAACACTTCTTAAAAAATCCCCCATGAAACCATCGGGACTAGGAGCCTTGTCACTCGATATTTGGTTGATTGCATTCATAACCTCCTCCTCGGTCAACGGATCTTCAGGCTCTTGCAAGTTCGGATCCTCAAAATTTAGCTCATCCCAATTAAAATCTTTCCTTATAGCGCCCCACGAACAATGAATGAGATAAAGTGAGCATGGATAATCTCCTCCTTTTCCATGTGGTCGGTACCCATCCTCGATGATGCTTGAGGCAATGCATATGTTTTTTCTTTCTTTGCAAGTTTACTCTCATGTGAATTTTGTGCGTGTTTGCGATGCCATCTTTAATGTTGGAAATGGAAGCACTTTGCTTTCTTCCTATCGCATTCCAAAAATGATATTTATTTTCAACCGAGCCCTAAGGTCAAGCTAGAGTCATGTTTTCTTGAGCCATGTCAATGTGAAGAATGACAAGAAGAGCGGCGATACAACATGACATTGGAATTGGAGAAGATGCCACTGCTCCATTTGGATAATATCTTGGCCGTGTGGCGCAATTTATGGAAGAGAAGTTGGCGAAGTTTGACATGAGGCGTAAGCTTGTTCCATGCATTTTGCACCCACCTCGTTGAAACTGAGGGGTATGAATCCAAAAGTTTTCAAATTTGTATGTTCTGGACCTCCAAGACCGCTATCATCGACAAGCAAAATAGGGCAATGGACGACAAGGAAGTGGACATTTTTTTTTGGAAAAGTGCATATATTAATATCACAAGATACCAATTACACATAGACTCTGCAATAACACATTGCCCTAGCAACCATACGGATGCACACAGCCAAAAAAAGAATTAAAAAAAGAAAAGTCCCGCTATAGTGACCCATTCGTTGAAACAACAGTACTACCACCACCAAGACAGCACTAGAAGTCCAAATTTTCCAAAAGCGACGCCTTCAAAAAGGGAACTATGCACAAACACCATTATCGCCCGATCATAGATCTTAGATTTTCACCTTAAAGAAAGTCCACGCTCTGAAAAGAATACCTTTAACAAGGCCATTGCCAGACACAACCAATTAAGGCCAAACCCTGAATTCTCACCCTGAAAGGTAGGACCATGAACCTCTCTTGTGCAGTCGCCCCCACTTACATGCCACTGCTCCAAGTCACGAGTTACCAAGCCAATTCCTTATCACCACCTAGACTTGAACCACCATTGTCAGTCCTCGGATCTCGGTCTCCATGACGTTCTCTGTCAGTGATGGCACTACGTCAACATGGAGCGCTTCATCGGGAAACCCCAAGAGTAACATATGATGCAGCACATCAGCAAGTTTTCCCTCAGTAAGAAACCGAGGTTATCGAACCAGTAGGAGGAAGGAAATGTCTCAAAGGTGTTGCAAGCAACGTGGAAACCTGCATAACACAAACTCAAGACTTTGCCCCAACTAACAGTGAGGTTGTCAATCTCACCGGTTGCTGTAACAAAGGATTAATTGTATGGTGTGGAAGGTGAAAGAGGTTTGCAGCAAGTAAACAGTAACAGTGGAAGATGTATCAATAGTAAAGATTGGACCGGAGTCCATAGTTCACTAGAGGTGTTCTCCTTAGATATACAAACATGGCATGCTAGGTAAACAAATTACAATAGGGCAATTAACATGACTGAGCAAGGCATAACAACACAATACTAGACAAAAAGATCCTATGAGATTTGATTGGGCAATACAACAAGATACATAGGCCGCCATCCAACTGCATCTATGACTAGAAGTTCACCTTTGGGTTATCATCCGAAACCCCTCCAGTATTAAGTTGCAAGCAACAGACAACTGCTTTAAGCAAAGTGTGTAAGGTAAACAATCCACTTGTTCCATGAATAAGAGACCATTGTTTTCTCCCTAGTGGGAACAACACATCTACAACCTTAGAGATTTCTGTCACATCCCTTGATTAAACAGAGGCATGAACCCACTATCGAGCATAAATACCCCCTCTTGGAGTCACTAGCAACTACTTGGCCAAGATAGCTACTAACAACGGAGAGCATGCAAGATCACAAACAACACAGACATGATAGAATCAATAAGACAAAAGAATTAATCAATCTAACATAGTAATCTCAATATCCATCGGATCCCTGCAAACACAACATGCATGATTACAAATAGATGAGATCTTGATCATGAACGGAGCTCACAAGATCTAGACATAAAAGCACAAAGAAGGAGATACAACCATCTAGCTACTACATGGACCCGTAGTCCAAGGTGGAACTACTCACGCTTCATACCGGAGGCTGGCATGATGAAGAAGAAGGCCTCCGGGATGAACTCCCCTCCGGCATGGTGCCGGGAAGAGCTTCAGATCCCCCTCGATCTAGGGACGATGGTGGCGGCGGCTACTGACAGTTTCGTGGAATATTGATCGGGTGCTTATAGTTTAGGCATCGGTGAATTCTTATAGGCGAAGAGGCGAGGCAGGAGGAAGGCCAAGGGTCCTACACCCTGCGCAGGCGCGGGCCCACCCTAGATCGCGCCTGGGGGGTGCATCTGTCCTGTGGCGCCCCTCCGTATCTCCTCTGGACTCCATGTTCTCCTCTGTGAAATATTGACTTTGGCTTTTGTCCCGTCCAATTCTGAGAATATTTTCTTACTAAATTTTCTGGAACCAAAAACAACAAAACAGGCAACTGGCACTATGGCAACTTGTTAATAGGTTAGTACCAAAAAACATATGAAAATCACCTCAAAGTGTGGACAAAGCAAAGCAAAGTAGATACTAAATAAGCATGGAACATCAAAAATTATAGATACGTTTCCGACATATCAAGCATCCCCAAGCTTAACTCCTGCTCGTCCTCGAGTAGGTAAGTGATAAAAAAGAATAATTTTTGAGGTGACATGCACCCTCACAATAAAGATCTAACCATTTTCATGCATTGAAAGCTGGGATCAAAGAACTCTAAACATGAGCATGAAAGATGGAGTTCTAACAATAAGAAAAAGTAACTATGCACGCAACATGAAAGGCTACAAACAAAGATCATGAATAACATGTATTGAAAAACGTTTGTTTGTTTCACATACAGAAAATATGGAATAGTGGTATTCAGCTTGTCCCTCATGGAGTATCAAATAGATGGATAGGACACCTTCAAAGTTCATAAGAGTGACTAGATACAAATAGCACAAGAATAAGCAATATCAACAATATGCATCAATCAATAAGTTTTGGGACACTTCACATAGAACTAAGAATGGCAACTATGCTCTCTTAACGGGTGCCTAAAGGTAGAAGATGGAGACTCAATATAGTAGTGGAATAAAGGCCCTTCATAAAGGGAAGCAGGGATTTCAAGTTTCAAAAAGAGCTTCCAAAAATTATGGTACTTGTTAGCTTTCAGCCCTCATTGCCCCTATCATAAGCATCTTGAAGTGATTAAGGTTAAAGTGAACAAACTATGAAGTATATGCTTGATAAAGTATAAGTTGATAATCTCATGTCGCTTAAATACGATGGCCGCACCTCATGCTACTCAACTTTAGTCACCTGTAAGTTCTTGTCATAGTAAGTACATGTGTATCATAGAGAACTACCAACGGGGTACCCCTTGCACATGGTACATGAGCTATCCCATAACCAAAATGACAAGGCAAGCAGACATGGTGCAAGCATATACAACATATATGTGGTTAAAGTTTATTAGGGGCAAGGAATATAAAGTGTTCCATCAAGTTCGTGAGAGCTTTAATCACTAAGTTTTCACATAAAAAATACTTTTTTAATTGGAAGATAGATAAAAAACAAGAATATACTTGGAATGGTGTAACACACCATGCATAGGAATTTATAGTGGACACTTTGGAATAACTTGGTTTCTTGGGAATTGGAAGCATGAGTAGAGCTTACTCATACAAGTGGAGGCTAGCAAAAGACTGGGAGCAACCAACTAAGAGAGCAATAATGGCCATAATCATGCAGAGCGACAAAACATTACTAATCAAAGCATTGAGTGGTACTACAAGTCAAGGACTAAATGATCATAGAGGCTATGGTGACTGGTTCATAGTCATAACATGGTGTGAGCATGTGCCAAGTCAACCCAAACAAAGCATCAAAGGGGAATACCACAATACTATGCTTTTGCATGCTAAAACAACGCATGATTCCTTCAAGACACACTAAGCAATCCCAATTGTTTGGAACAATTCATGCTACAGCAATAATCACTAAGCATAAGGTCAAAACAACACCTAGCATGACATGCTAAAGTCTAAGTCACAGTCAATATAAGCTCCTCTTGCACTTTCAAGCAGGAACTTTCTACTCCATTCCAACACCTATCAACTTATTTGAAACAACACAGTGAGAATGGGGGTCCAAACTAATTTATTCAAGCAAACTAAACCAACTAAGCAAAGCAAACGAAAACTAAGACGCTCCAAGAACAACAAAATAGTGCATGAAACAATAAAAACGAAGTGTCTAGAAAGACCTGAGCTTTTTATTGATGAAGAAGGGGATGCCTTGGGCATCCCCAAGCTTTGACGCTTGTACCTCTTGGATATTTCTTGGGGTGACACCGGGGTGGCATCCCCAAGCTTGAGCTTTTGTCCATTCTTCATCCCAT
This sequence comes from Avena insularis, assembly GCA_023614405.1. Lineage (NCBI taxonomy): Eukaryota > Viridiplantae > Streptophyta > Magnoliopsida > Poales > Poaceae > Avena > Avena insularis. Next base: position 57,905,274 of record CM042693.1, on the reverse strand, counting down.
ACATCATTCTCTCTCCACACCTGAAATTTTTCCTTCATGCAAAACTTCACACAATCTTCATTAGCAACATTAGTATATTCAAAAGATAATAGACCCTTGGGTTTAGCTTTAAAACAGAAAAACTTTTCACTAAAAAAACAAGCTACTGTAGCAACTCCTTCAAAAAGCTCAATTTCCCAAAAAGAACCAAAAAAGGAATCAATAAGAAGCAGATGCAAATAATGGCAGAAATCTGTCAAAACAGACCAGCAGGTAGAAACCGATTTTTTCGAAGACCTTCTGTTGCTCAAATAAAAAATTGTTGAACTTACGAAAGTTAGCTAACATACTGGGGGATTTATTCATAAATTTTCAGCTCCATCATACTTACAGAGACTCCTCACAAAATTTTATGGTGGAGGACAGAAATCTGTTTCGGGACAGCAACTCCCCAAATCTTACTTTCCTCTCATTAGAGGTCATTCTTGGCCCAAAAAGCAAACAAAAAATGATAAGGAGAGGTCATTACTGTATTAATAACTTTCAAGACTCAAGAAAACTCTTGGGTTATCTCCCAACAAGTACTTTTCTTTAATGCATTTAAGTTAGGCACAAGAAGTAAGAAATCAAGTATTTTCAAATGAAGAAGCATTAAATCTCTTGCTCCGACCTTTCTTACCTTTCTTGTTTTTCTTAGGGAAAATATGATTGCTTACTGGAGGAGCAAAATACATAATGCCTTTTCCCACATCTATTATTGCTCCAAGGTGTTTCAATAGGGATCTTCCAAGTGTAATCTGTCCTTTTCCTACACATTCAATAACAAGATAATCAGTAAACACCATTTTCCCTAAGATTTTTGTAAACACACCTTTAGCTATTCCAATGGGTAATAAAATTTCATTATTGGTAAGAGATATTTCTTCTCCTCCTTTAGAAAGTCCCCAAAGACTCATAAATATCTTTAGGCATAAGGCAAAATTCAGGCATGATATCACAACGAGCATCAAAAGTTGCACTATTTATAGAGACTTTGATTGTGGGAAACCACTTTGAAGGCTCAGAATTTATTGGAACATAATCATGGTACTCTCTAAGTGTGTGATAGCAACTGTTCAAAGAAGCAGTACTGGACTCAAGAGTGTTCAACCTAGCAAAAATGTCTATAAAAGAGGAATCAGACTTGCCAGACATATTATAAATTATAATCAATTTCATTATGGCATCAAAAGCTTCATCCTCAGTACATCGGAAAATATCTTTCTCAGCCACAACATCCAAAGAATATCTATAACAAAGAGCAATACCATGGTAGAAACTATTAATAACCAAGCTAAGACTCATCTTAGGCTCGGTTTCCCTTTGTAAAGAAGAGATTGTAGACCAAGCTTCTTTGAAACTCTCTTCACTTTTTTGCTTGAAAGTAAAGATCATTTCCATAGGTGTCACAGAAATTGGACCAAAACTAGACATGGTAGCAACTAGGGCAGGAACTATTTTTTTGTATTTTTGATAAGAGAAAGCAAACCAAACTAAACTATTTTTTTGAGTTTTTGATAAAAAGAGGCAAACAAACCAAGCAAACCAAAAACAAAGTAAAGAGAAAGGTTGAGGAGGATTCCCCTTGTGAATACGTCCTTAGCTTCCCCGGCAACGACACCAGAAGAGTCTTGATGGCGCTGCTTCAATGTGGAGCGCTTCGTCAGGAAACTCCAAGAGCAAGGTATGATGCAGCACAACAGCAAGTTTTCCCTCAGTAAGAAACCGAGGTTATCGAACCAGTAGGAGGAAGGAAACGTCTCAAAGGTGTTGCAAGCAACGTGGAAACCTGCACAACACAAACTCAAGACTTTGCCCCAACTAACAGTGAGGTTGTCAATCTCACAGGTTACTGTAACAAAGGATTGACTATATGGTGTGGAAGGTGAAAGAGGTTTGCAGCAAGTAAATAGTAACAGTGGAAGATGTATTAATGGTAAAGATTGGACTAGGGTCCATAATTCACTAGAGGTGTTCTCCTTAGATAAACAAACATGGCATGTTGGGTAAACAAATTACAGCAGTGCAATTGATAGGACTGAGCAAGGCATAACAATGCAATACTAGAAAAAAAGATCATATGATATTCAATTGGGCAATACAACAAGATACATAGACCGCCATCCATCTATGACTAGAAGTTCACATTTGGATTATCATCCGAGCCCCCTCCAGTATTAAGTTGCAAGAAACAGACAACTGCTTTAAGCAAAGTGTGTAAGGTAAACAATCCACTTGTTCTATGAACAAGAGACCGTTGTTTTCTCCCTAGTGGCAACATCACATCTATAACCTTAGAGATTTCTGTCACTTCCCTTGATTAAATAGAGGCATGAACCCACTATCAAGCATGAATACCCCCTCTTGGAGTCACTAGCAACTACTTGGCCAAGATAGCTACTGACAACAGAGAGCATGCAAGATCACAAATAACACAGACATGATAGAATCAATACGACAAAACCATTAATCAATCTGACATAGTAATCTCAATATCCATCGGATCCCCGCAAACACAACATGCATGATTATAAATAGATGAGATCCTGATCATGAACGGAGCTCACAAGATCTAGACATGAAAGCACAAGGAGGAGATACAACCATCTAGCTACTACATGGACCCATAGTCCAAGGTGGAACTACTCACGCTTCATACCGGAGGCTGGCATGATGAAGAAGAAGGCCTCCGGGATGATCTCCCCTCTGGTAGGGTGCCGGGAAGAGTTTCAGATCCCCCCGATCTAGGGACGATGGTGGCGGCGGCTATAGACGGTTTTGTGAATTATTGATCGGGTGCTTAGGGTTTAGGCATCGGGGGCTTTTTATAGGCGAAGAGGCGAGGCGGGAGGGCGGCCAGGGGCCCACACCCTGCCCAGGCGCGGGTCCACCCTAGGCCGCGCCTGGGGGTTGGAGCCGCCCTATGGCTTCCCTTCGTCTCTCCTCTTGACTCCGTGTTCTCCTCGGTGAAATATTGACTTTGGATTTTGTCCCGTCCAATTCCGAGAATATTTTCTTACTAGCTTTTCTGGAACCAAAAACAGCAGAAAACAGGCAACTAGCACTATGGCAACTTGTTAATAGGTTAGTACGAGAAAACATATGAAAAGCACCTCAAAGTGTGGACAAAGCAAAGCAAAGTAGATACTAAACAAGCATGGAACATAAAAAATTATAGATAATTTTTTGACGTATCAGTCAGCACAATGAAATGAGAACATGCCTCATGATATTAACAGCCAACAGAGTTTCGAAGCACACCCTCTGAATCCCGGCCAGAAAAACATGGGTACACACAACCGAATACCTTCCAATCCAGTAATCTTCGTGCATGACGCGGCCATGGAAGTTCGCCGATCGAGTCTTTCGAAACTCGACACTCTGACTAGATCAATGAGAACAGACATCAAGCTAAGTATCAAAGCAAATATCTCGTTCGAAGTTGCAATAGAAGGCATCGATCTTGCTTAGGGCGGGGTTCTCTCTTTCGTTGCTCCGGATGAAACGGCCATAGTACTATATGTACACTTACATGTAAGATGTAATTTTGTAATTTGTAAGTACTCCCTCCGTTTCAAAATATAAGATGTTTTAGTTTTGTAAAACAAATGTATCTAGACTTGTTTTAGTATGTAGGTTCACTCAACTCTAAGATAAATCTACACACTAAAAGGAGTCTAAATTTATTTTTTTCATAAATCTAAAACATCTTATATTTTAAAACGGAGGGAGTATATCAGTAAGCATGGCTTGTTTGGAGCCGTGAGAATGTGATAGCCCGCCGGCCCATACGATCGAGGTGTCACGTGCACGCATGCGATGTAATGCACGTCGCCCGAGAGTTGGCGGGCACCAGCGCTCGTCGTCTTGCTGCAGCTAAACTAGAAATGTTCCCTCAATAAAAAAAGCTAAACTAGAAATGTAAGTTTGTATACTGACATTTGTACTACTAGTATGAAGCTATAACTAAATTAGCATTGGTGTCCCATGGCTCGTCAAGAAAGTTAGGAGTCACCCTCGGGACTAAATTATTTCACTCCCATGGCACTTTGTACCAGTACTGCCAGTGCCAGGTATAGCTATAGTGCATGTCAGCTGGCTGGACAATATGCTACGTGCAGAAGCATGTGCATTCAAGTGACTGTTCGTAGTACTAAGTAGGCAGTAGCTAGTACTAACCAAACTAGAAAAAAAATGCTAGCTGTGATATAAGTTAAATTTCACAAGCTGTCCTGATGGTATGTCTGGCACACATCAAGTTTACCTCAAAATAGAGCTCAGCACATGAAGGTGCAGATCCAGCTAGGGAGATCTAGAAAGTAGGATATTCTATGTTTGATCCCCTACCGATGCTTAAACAATGAGTTCCCAGACGGAGGGAGATCGTACGTGAAAAGCTCTGGGACTACACAACTTTGTGCCAACATGTAAAATTTAAAGCTAGTAACATGCATCCTTTATGCTAGCTGCGCGCGTACGTGTGATGTAAATAATGAGCTAGCTAGACCTATTGTTTGGAGCTAAGCAATGTTCATAAATATATGGTCAAAAAGTTATTTTTTTCAATTTCAATAAGAAAAGGTGTGCCACTTGACATTTACATGTCGGTATGCCTATAGCAGCCTGGCACCCTAGCTAGCTTATGGTACGATGCCATGGAGAACTATATGTAGTATACACTTAACTTTTCGAAGAGAAAGCAAAGGAAAAATGTGAAAACTTCTGTTTGCTCATGAATGGAGCACTGAACAAAAATACTATGTTATCATCATGAGTTCAGATAATGTTATGCATGCCATGGTAGGTATCATGCATGCTAGCTTATGCTTGGGAGTTGTTGTTATGAATTAACTTAACTACATCCTGAAAATAGCAGGACCATGCACCATCTATAGTGAGCGTACGGCACAATTTGATAATACTTAGTGGCTCCCTTGATCTTTTTCGAAGGAAGCATGCGAGATGTATTCAGTCACTGAAGACGGCTGAGGGAAATGACAATTTGAATCCACAAAGAGTACTGAACTTTGAGGCCTTAGCGAATGCTCAAGAGGAATGCCTCCGCTTTGACGATCGGTGCCACAGTTGAACTTTGTGTGCATTATCATGTTATATAAAGCTTCTCGGGCACTTGTTGCATGTTATCTAAAAAGACGATCGGTGCCACACGACCATTGGACTTATCGAACAAACTGATCTTGTGGCCCGGAAAATGCTACTCACTCCTTTCTAAAAAGATGTCGTAAATTTACCTAAATTAACATGTATCTAAACATTAGATAACATTAGGTACATGCAAATCTAGATACAATCTATGGCCTTTTTGAGATGGAGGGGAGTACTAGTAATAATTTCTTGGGAAGTGCTAGGTGTCCCTAGGGATATTTTCGCTGGATCCCCGGCTCCGTCTACTGACACGTGTCCCTAAAAGCCTTCAAATCGTGCTTTCGCTATAAATATACTTGTTTTTGCTACGAATAGTCCCGCTTTTGCTACAGGTAGTAAAAACAGTTCGTTCCAAAAATAGAACAAAATATGCCGCTTCTCCGAAGACCTCGCAGAGATTTTATAGCAAAAAGTTGTGCTAGTGTAGCAAATCCGACCTCGCCGGAGACTTTCGCCGGTAGACATCGCCGGAGACCGTGTAGCAAAAACTTTACACTATTATAGTAAAACCACAAAACATATGTAGCAAATAAAATGTCTTATTATAGCAAATTCAACCTCGTCGGAGACCTCGCCGAAGACCTCACCGAAGATCTCTGAAAAAACATATATACTATTGTAGCAAAACAATAAAGTCTTTGTAGCAAAGAAAATTACAACAAATTCTACGCTACGCATAGCACCGCCGGAGGTCCCGTAGCGTCACCGTCGGCCGCATGTAAAAAAGCCAACGGCCGCTTGTAACACCGCCACCGACTGCATGTAGCAAAACCCGACACTACTTGTACACAGTTGCCGGACACACGTAGTTCTGCCATCGGCCTCCATGTAGCAACCCTAGACGCCGTACGTACCAGCGCTGCCGGCTACATGTAGCAAATCTAGCACCACTTTGTCCATAGCCATCCATGGAAGCACAACCTCTAGCGTCGGACTCGAGGCGAGAGGAGAGGTGGCGGGGCGAGCTCAGGCGGCGGAAGGGCGGTGTCTATTGCGGCGGGGGAGCACCGGACTCGAGGAGGGAGGAGCAGTGGTAGGACGAGCTTAGGAGGCAGGGGAGCGCCGGAATCAAGCCGGGAGGAGCAGCGGCGGGGCGAGCTCAGGCGACGGAAGGGCCGCAGGGGAGAGCCAGACTCGAGGCAGGAGGAGTGGCGACGACGTGGTCATGATGGAGAAAAAAGAGTAAACAAGTGGTTGGGGAGGAGATGACGGGGGTTGTCCAGTGCAGGGCGAAGGCGCGCGTGCGTAGCGACCCCGGGGGATCGTTTCCTTTGATCCCCGGGAGGATCCGTATTGTTTTCCTAATTCCTTTGTGGAGGCAGCTACTCTCAATTAATGGAAACTTCACCTAAAACTACCTTCCAAGAATTCTGAATCTCCTCGAAAAAAATTCTAATCAAATTTTCAAAAAAGAAATCTCAATCTTCCTTTGCTAGGTCAAACCTTAGGGACAATAATACAAATTCTTTCATCTTAGGGCTAATGCTCGTTGTCCGAAAAATTACATATGGTCTTTGACTTTTGCTTCGGTGTCACTCCTTTCCTAAACTAAAAATATTTAGGATTGACCAATACCTCTTCCTGCCCTTCGAATCGAATAGGTATGAGTCAATCCTAACCATTCTTTTGTTTTCGGTTTCATAAATTTGAGAGAGACGCGGACATCGAAGTACACATCCTGGTCTTTGTAAAAGGACCATAGTCATTCCATCTCCAAAGAAGACAAAGTGGCGGATATTCTTAACCACTTTGGGACTCATCTAGGTTCTCCAACACATATTGGGATAGTTAGCCTTTAACTTGCCTCTCACTCACATCTTGACGCTTTTACGTGCATTGCCACTGCCCCCACATCACTGATCATTCACTAATACATATCCTTTTCACACACGAAAGGGGTTCAAAACTGTGTGCCCTCGGTCCAGCCGCACTTATTCCCTCTCACTTCACAAACTACTTCAATTAAAAAAATGTGAGTAAGATGGTGACTAAGAAATTGCCAGCATTAGCGAAGAGCATCACAAATGATTTGTTTAAGTCAAAACATGTGTAACTATTTTCTATGATTCGAATAACTCACATGTTTGTGGTTCAACGCGCTATCTCCGACGGGCGGGAAACTTGAATAGTGTGTAGTGTGTTCTCGCCAAGTTGCCTCCCACTAGTTCAGAATACATTGATTCCGAAGGACGCTAAAACCTTTGTTGTGATAGGCTAGTCGCCTGTCAGAGCGTGTCGGTCAATGATGACTTCCTATCACTGACATACATTCTACCTATTAGAATCGCAACAAGTAAATAACGAAGAACGAAAGAGAAATCATAGTAAGGGGACACAGATTTAACGTGGAAAAACCTCTCTAACAAAGAGAGGAAAAACACACGCGTCAGCCAACAAAATTTCACTATATCGGGGAGTGTTTACAAACTCAAGGGATTTTCACAGATGCAACTTATCCTAGCCAGTGGCTTACAAGAGGTTTATATAGAGGTGGAAATCTAGGTCTTCAACGATCCGTACCGTACCGCGGGGATCTTCTTGGATCAACATATAACAAACTCCACCTTGAAACAAATTCCTTCTTATAGAATAAACATCAATCATCTTCCTGAACAAACAAACCAAATACTTTTGGCGCAAAAAGCCACTTGGGCTAATCAGTTAGACCAACTAAGTTCGAGCAAAGCTTAAACTTAGCAATAGGAACATGTTTAGTCATCATATCAGCGGGATTATCATGAGTGCTGATCTTGCATACCTTTAGTTTACCTTCAACAACAATGTCTCTAACAAAATGGTACTTGACATCAATGTGCTTAGTTCTCTCATAAAACATCTGATCTTTTGTAAGGTATATGGCATTTTGATTGTCACAAAACAAAGTAATGCAAGAATCATCTTCACAAAACTCAGCAAACAAACCTTTCAACCAAACAGCTTCTTTGCAAGCTTTAGCAATAGCCATGTATTCAGCTTCAGTAGTAGATTGTGAAACAACAGCCTGCAAAATAGCCTTCCAACTAATAGCACAACCACCAACATTAAACACATAACCTATGAGGGGTCTTCTCTTATCCAAATCGGCAGGAAAATCTGAATCCATATAGCCAACGAGTCCCTTACCGGTCCTGCCAAACTTCAAACAAGCATTGGAAGTGCCAAGAAGGTACCTAAAAACCCACTAAACAGCCTTCCAATGTTCTTTACTAGGATTAGCCATGTATCTACTTATCAAACTCATAGCATATGATAAATCAGGACGAGAACGAACCATGGCATTGACGGCTATCTACGCACAACCTGTTGGGAACCCCAAGAGGAAGGTGTGAAGCAGCAAGCAGCAAGTTTTTCCTCAGTTGAGACCGAGGTTATCAAACCAGAAGGAGGAAGGAAACGTCACACAGGTGTTGCAAACAACGCGGAGACCTGCACAACACAAACTCAAGACTTTGCCCCAACGAACAGTGAGGTTGTCAAGCTCACCGGTTTGCTATAACAAAGGATTAAACGTATAGTGTGGAAGGTAAAGGTTTGCAACAAGTGAGCAAGTAACAGTGGAAGATGTATCAATGGTAAATATTGGACCGGGGTCCATAGTTCACTAGAGGTGCTCTCCTTAGATAAACAACATGTCATGAAGGGTAAACAAATTACAGCAGGGCAATTGACAGGAACCGAGCAAGGCATAACAATGCAATTACTAGTCAGAAAGATCCTATGAGATTCGATTGGGCAATACAACAAGATACATAGACCGCCATCCAACTGCATCTATGACTAGAAGTCCACCTTCAGGTTATCATCCGAACCCCCTCCAGTATTAAATTGCAAGCAAAATACAACTGCTTTAAGCAAAGTGTGTAAGGTAAACAGTCCACATGTTCCATGAACTAGAGACCGTTGTTTTCTCCCTAGTAGCAACATCACATCTACAACCAAAGAGATTTTTGTCACTTCCCTTGGAAACTAGAGGCATGAACCCACTATAGAGCATAAATACCCCCTCTTGGAGTCACTAGCAACTACTTGGCCAAGATAGCTACTAACAACGGAGAGCATGCAAGATCACAAACAACATAGACATGATAGAATCATAAAGACAAAACCATTAATCAAACCAACATAATAATCTCAATATCCATTGGATCCCCACAAACACAACATGCATGATTACAGATAGATTAGATCTTGATCATGAACGGAGATCACAAGATCTATACATGAAAGCACAAAGGAGGAGATACAACCATCTAGCTACTACATGGACCCATAGTCCAAGGTGGAACTACTCACGCATCATATCGGAGAGAAGGCCTCCGTGATGATCTCCCCTCCGGCAGGGTGCTGGGAAGAACTTCAGATCCCCCCGATCTAGGGACGATGGTGGTGGTGGCTACAGACGGTTTCGTGGATATTTGATCGGGTGGTTAGGGTTTCTGCATCGGGGACTTCTTATAGGCGAAGGGGGAGACCGAGGAGGCGGCCAAGGTTCCCAAATCCTAGCCAGGCGCGGGGCTAGGCCCATGCGCGCCTGGGGTGGGTCTAGCCCCCCTGGCTGACCCCTCTGGCTCCTCTCTGGACTTCTTGTTCCCCACGGAAAGTAACTGACTTTGACGTTTGTCCCGTCCAATTCCGAGAATATTTTTTTACTAACTTTTCTAAAACCAAAAACAGCAGAAAACAGGCATCTGGCACTGTTGCAACTTGTTAATAGGTTAGTGCTAGAAAACATGTAAAAAACACCTCAAAGTGTAGACAAGCAAAGCAAATTAGATACAAAACAAGCATGGAGCATAAAAAATTATAGATACGTTTCCAACGTATCAACAACCCCAAGCTTAACTCCTTCTCGTCCTCGAGTAGGTAAGTGATAAACAGAATAATTTTTGAGGTGACATGATACCTCACAATAAAGATCCAAGCATTTGCAAGCATTGAAAGCTGGGATCAAAGAACTCTAAACATGTGCATGAAAGATGGAGTTCTAACAATAGGACATAGTAACTATGCATGCAACATGGCAAGCTACAAACAAAAATCATGAATAATATGCATTGAAAAGCGTTTGTTTGTTTCACATGCAAAAAACATAGCATAGTGGCAATCAGCTTGTCCCTCATAGAGTAGAAATATAAATGCATAGGAGACCTGCAAAGTTCACAAGGTTGACTAGAAACAAATAGCACAAGAACAAGTAATATCACAATATGCGTCAATTAATAAGCTTTGGAACACTGCACACAGAATGACAACTATGCTCTCTTAATGGTGCTTAAAGATAGAAGGTGGAGACTCAAATAATAGCGGAAGAAAGATCTTTTATAAAGGAAGCAGGGATTTCAAGTTTCAAAAAGAGCTTCCAAAAATTATGGTAGTTATTAGCTTTCAGCCCTCATTGCCCCTATCATAAGCATCTTGAAGTGGTTAAGGTTAAAGTGGCAAAGCTGGAGTATATGCTTGACAAATTATAAGTTGGAAATCTCATGTCCCTTGAATACGAGGCCACACCTCATGCATACTCAACTTTGGGTCCAGGTAAGTTCTTGTCACAGTAAGTATTTGCATATCATTGAGAACCGCCAACGGGGTACCCCTTGCACATGGTACAGGAGCTTTCCCATAACCAAAATGACAAGGCAAGCAGACAATGAGCATCTCAGCAATATTTTTATTTACCATATGCATAGATTTTTATTGAGGATGCTTCATAGATAGCTCACTATGGTGATGCTGTAAGTTTCTACCATGATTAGGCATGGCTTAGGCTAGCGGCCCAGGCGTTTCTCTAACACAGAATACAAACTCCATGGACTTACAAGTTTCCTCTTTATTTCACACCGGTGACATCCATAGACAAAAGAACACGATATCAACTAAGTACAACAAGGTACAAGTGCAATGTTGAAAACGTTCCCCGTGACAGCACGGTTCTTCTAATTCCAACTTATAAGTGCAAGCATATACAACAAAGTTGTCACAATGGTTCAAGTTTATTAGGGCCAAAGAATAAAGTATGCCATCAAGTTCCTGAGGGCTTTAATCACTAAGTTTTCACATAACAAAATAGTATTTAACTAGAAGATAGTTGAAAACAAGAATATACTTGGAATGGTGTAACACACCATGCATAGGAGTTTATAGTGGACACTTTGGAAAAACTTGGTTTCTTGGGAGTTGGAGGCATGAGTAGAACTTACTCATACAAGTGGAGGCTAGCAAAAGACTGGGAGAAACCAACTAAGAGAGCAATAATGGCCATAATCATGCAGTGCAACAAAGCATACTAATCAAAGCAAAGAGTGGTACTACAAGTCAATGACTAAATGATCATAGAGGCTAATGGTGACTTGTCATAGTCATAACATGGTGTGAGCATGTGCCAAGTCAACCCAAGCAAAACATCAAAGGAGAATACCACAATACTATGCTTTTGCATGCTAAAACAACGCATAATTTCTTCAAGGCACACTAAGCAATCCCAGTTGTTTGGAACAAGACATGCTACAGCAATAATAACTAAGCATAATGCTAAAACAACACCTAGCATGTCATGCTAAAGTCTAAGTCACAGTCAATGCAAGCTCCTCTTGCACTTCAAGCAAGAACTTACTACTCCTTTCCAACACCAAGCAAACTTATTTGCAAAACAACACAGCGAGAACGGGGGTCCAAACTACTTTAGCAAACTAAACAAACTAAGCAAAGCAAACAAAAACTAATATGCTCCAAGAACAACACAACTGTGCATGAAACAATAAAAACGAAGTGTCTAGACAGACCTGAGCTTTTTATTGATGAAGAAGGGGATGCCTTGGGCATCCCCAAGCTTTGATGCTTGTACCTCTTGGATATTTCTTGGGGTGACACCACGGTGGCATCCCCAAGCTTGAGCTTTTGTCCATTCTTCATCTCATTGCATCATTCTCTCTCTACACCTGAATTTTTTCCTTCATACAAAACTTCACACAATCTTCATTAGCAACATTAGTGTATTCAAAAGATATTAGACCTTTGGCAAAACTTTTGAACAACAAGGATTTTCACTAAAAACACAAGCTACTTTAGTAACTCCTTCAAAAATCTCAATTTACCTAAAGTGAACTAAAAAATGAATCAATAAGAAGCAAATGCAAATAATGGCAGAAATCTGTCAAAATAGACCAACAGAGAGAAACCGATTTTTTCGAACATCTTCTGTTGCTCAAATCAAACAGTGTTGAACTAACTAAAGTTAGCTAACATACTGGGGGATTTATTTGTACATTTTGAGCTCAATCCGAGTTACAGAGCCTCCTCACGATTTTTTTTGGTGGAGGACATAAATCTGTTTCGGGACAACAACTCCCCAAATCTTACTTCCCTCTCATTAGAGGTCATTCTTGGCACAAAAAGCAAACAAAAAGGATAAGGAGAGGTCATTACAGAAGTAATAACTTCCAAGACTCAAGGAAACTCTTGGGTTATCTCCTAACAAGTACTTTTCTTTAACGCCTTTAAGTTAGTCACAAGAAGCAAGAAGAATCAAGTATTTTCAAATGAAGAAGCATTAACATCAAATCTTTCTTTCAAAGAAGGAGCAAAAAGCAACTTCTCTCTCCTCATAGGGAAGTGTTCAATACCTTTATTGAATGGAAAATGATATTTAATGGTGCCTTCTTTCATATCAATGATGGCACCAACTGTTCTAAGAAAAGTTCTTTCCAAAGTGATAGGACAAGAAACATTGTATTCAACATCCAAAACATAGAAATCCATAGGGACATAATCATTATTAACCACGATGAGAACATCATTAATACTCTCCATGAGTACTAAAATTTCAGGATATGAAGAAGAAGAACTTATAAAGGTACTAAAATAGCATCATAAGGCATTTGGGTACTCAATCGACGACTTGAAGGGTATTAGTCCCATGATAGCCGTCCATCGAATATTCATGGAGGAAGGTGCTAAACCAGTTGCAGAGTTTAATAGAAGGCTAAAGCCTGAAATGAAGGAAGTGGTAAGAAAATAAATAGTACGCCTACTGAATGCAGTTATAATCTATCTTGTAAAAGAAAGTGAATGGATAAATCTTGTTCATTGTGTTCCTAAGAAAGGCGGTTTTACTATTGTTCCTAATGAAAACAATGAATTGATACCTACTAGAACTATTGTTGGACATAGGATGTGCATAGATTTTAGGAAATTGAATAAAGAAACTAGGAAAGATCAATATCCCTTACCGTTCATCGATCAAACTTTAGAGAGGTTAGCAAACCACACTCATTTTTGCTACTTGGACGGATACTCTGTTTTTTCCCAAATATCTATTCATCCTGATGACCAACTTAAACCAACTTTCATTAGTCCTTATGGTTTACATGCTTAGCGATGCATGCCTTTTGGTTTATGTAATGCACCAGCTACTTTTCAAAGATGCATGACTGCTATTTTCACAGGCTTTATAGAACTAATAATGGAAGTATTTATGGATAGTTTTTCTGTCCGTGGAACTTTGTTTACTAGTTGCTTAGATAATCGCAAAAGAATTTTGCAGCATTGCAAAGAAACTAATCTTGTTCTAAACTGGGAGAAGTGCCATTTTATGGTCGAAGAAGGGATAGTCCTTGGACATAAGGTATTAGGTAAGGGTATTGAAGTAGATAGGGCTAAAGTTGAAGCAATAGAAAGAATGCCACAACCAAGGGACATAAATGGTATAAGAAGTTTCCTTGGTCATGTAGGCTTTTATAGAAGGTTCATTAGGAATTTTTCTGGAATTTCTAAACCTTTGACTAATCTTTTGCAAAAGGGAGTAATATTTAACTTTGATGATAAATGCCTTATAGCCTTTGATAAACTTACATATGCTTTATCGCATGCCCCTATTATTAAACCACCTATATGGGATATGACTTTTGATTTAATATGTGAAGCTAGTGATGATGCTATAGGAGTAAGTATGGGACAACACATAGGTAGCAGATTTAATATTATACATCATGCTAGTAGAACTCTCAATAGTGCTCAAAATAATTATCCTAAGGAAGAAAGAGAACTCTTTGTTGTATTTTTTTCTGGTGATAGGTTTCGTTCTTATATTGTTGATGCAAAAGTAAGAGTTCATACAGATCGTGATGGTTTAAAATAACTCCTCAAGGGAAAGATTCGTAAGCCAAGACTAATCTGTTGGATTCTTTTACTTCAAGAATTTGAGTTGCAGCTTATGCAGAGACAAGAAGCAAAGGTAGTAGATGCGGCATCTATATTTGCCCAACAAGACACCGATCTTATTGAGAGGAGCCTTAGTCCCGGTGATTTTTGTTTTCAAGAATTATTATATTAACTAAAGTCAAATCCTTCCAAGAAGAAGAAGTCCTTGTTGTTGGAGGAGCTTGTCACTCCCGACTAGATAAACGGTAAGTGAAAGGTAAGTTTTCTTACTCTAATAAGTGCTTTGTCTTCACAGTTTCTACTTCTAATTTTTTTCCTTTGAATTCCTTTTGTTTTTATGAAGCTTTTAAGGGGTTTTAGTAACTATATGGGTGCAACTATATGGTCGGAGAAAAATCTCTTGCCGTATAGTTGGTCGTTAAAGCTTCTGGACCCCTTGCGAAAATAATTTTCATTGTGCAGTATCTATACGGCCAGAGAAAAATTTCCCGCCGTATAGTTGGTCGTCAAAGCTTCTGTATCATCTACTTATTTTTCGTTTTTATTTTATATTCATCAAAAAATGTCTTGTAGTTTCTTAGTCGGTAATCTAACCGACCTGGGTACGAGATATTTGGAAATATCTGCCCGAAACCAACTATACGGTTGGAACTATATGGGCCACGACCGTATAGTTGGTCGTTACGGAGCAGGACTCCGCCAAATACGTGATTTATTTTCCTAAAACGGTTTGGACTCTTTTCTTGGGCATGAATTTAGTGTTTCTTGCGAGTTTTACCGACCTCTGAACCCTCTTATATACTGCCATTGTGCCTCTCTCTAATCACAATCACCAGGAACAAATCCAACTATGGGCTATCCCATCCCAGTTCATGGAAAACCTATGGGGCTCATTGATCCTAGGGACCTTTCTAGTAGCCCGTCTATGGAGGATGGCGATGAGGGGGTGGAGATGTTTAGCCCGGGGTACAAAGAGTACGCCGAGCCAAGCTTCTACAACAGTGGCCCTGATGAAGGCTGGAGCGACATCTACATCTGCTGTGACGTCTATGATCCCACGGGGATCGACTGGGCAGCGATGAAAAGAACTCAAGAAGAGAGAGAAGGCCACAATCCCCATGGAAAAGGGAGTGTGGAGATGGTCAAGTTTATCACTACAGACCGGAGGCTGCACAAGCGTAAGGAAACACCTACCATTGATGTAGGTGCTAGCAAGGAACCGGCGTTGCCCCGCTCGAGGCCTACCACCGGCGCTCGTATGAGGGTGAAGCCTCAAGAGGAGTGGAGGAGCATCTTCTATTTCCCCGATCCATCAATAATGGATGAGGAAGAAGAAGTTGTCCCCAGGACAAAGGATCGCGTGCGAGCATTGGAGATATATCAGAAGCAGGAGCTACTCCATCGTGTCGAAGTTCGTCACCACCTCAAGGAGATAGAGAAGAAGTATGATCTTCTCCCGATGGTGACTAAACTCGCAGATAGGATGGATACTCAGCAATCTGATTTGCGCAGGTGCTACAGCCACATCACTGCTCTTAAGGATACCAACAAGAAGCTACGCACCATGGCTCTACATGACATGGCACCACAGTGACCTTCAATAAAACACGGTATCAAATAGATTATTTGATCCCGGCTGGCTTGATTCCAAGCTTGGGGAAATCTTTAAGACCTTGCAATCTATCTTACAAGTTTTTGTTACTATTCTAGTTTTGCATTAGTTCGAGCTCATAAATAAAGTTTGCATCATTAGAATTCCCTTCAGTAATATTTGATCCCTCTTATGAAATTCTGAGTTTATTATAATATATGGAGCATTATTGAGTTTGAGTTTATCTTATTGGATATATGAATGAC
Organism: Avena insularis; assembly: GCA_023614405.1. NCBI lineage: Eukaryota > Viridiplantae > Streptophyta > Magnoliopsida > Poales > Poaceae > Avena > Avena insularis. The sequence continues at coordinate 57,889,077 of CM042693.1, read as the reverse complement.
TTGAGTATGATTTTACTTGCACTTGATGATAGCAATATAAGTCTTCCACACCATTGGTATTAACAGAACATATAAAGAAAATTTGATCAATATGCTGTAGGTCAATGGTTTGATTTACAAAAAGGAGAGATTATCTATTTAGTTAAGTTGAAAAATAAAAACCTTGAACAAAGGAGAAATTAAAAGTGCTATCAGATAGAGTGAGAATTTGAGGTAGAGTATTCAAGTTATAAAGATGGTTCATATATATTTGGAAATTGGTAATTAAGATCGTTCAAACTTTGTATTCCTACATGAAGTAGAATGTATGGCTAGATTGTAACACCCCGTCAACTTGGCCCTGGGGGTGTCACTTCTGGTAGCTTAATAGGATATCTAGACTGGCCCCACAGACCAACACTAGTCTTTTCTGCGCACTTTGTCCTCACTCGTGCATACCCGGTACCCACTTCCCGGTTGGTCACCCATCCTAGAATTGCTCTAGGCCAAGCACGCTTAACCTTAGAGTTCTTTTTGAATGAGATTTCGAAAAAGAAGTTGCAACTTTTTGGTATGAGTATCCTATCAATCCTATTAGGTCATGTGCTTGGATCTCACATACACCCACCCTTTAGAAGATCTATGCCCTCATCGATCAAGCACACCCAGGAACGTTCCCTCTTGGCACACGTATGTGCGTCCAGTACCGGCACATGTGCCATGTCGTGTCCACTCCGGGCCACACGCGCCATGCTCCACATGTTCCGCCACTGACCCGCACACACCCGACACGCGTATGTGCATCCAGTGCTGGGACATGTGCCATGCCGTGTCCACTCTGAAAGAACATTTCATAATTCCTAAGTGTTTTGTGCGTTAGATAACAATATCAAGGATCATTTAACGTGTGTTGAAGTGCTGCATATTTGTACACTGAAAAGGGAAGGAAACTGCTTTTTGGGGGCGGATAATCCGCCCCTCCCAGAGGCGGATAATCCGCCCCAACCCTCTTTCAAGCGTGCGCAACCCCCATAAAGGGGGCGGAGTTTTTGGCCGGATTTTCCGGCCCGGCCAGATAGTCCGCCCCCTCGAGGACTTTCTTCAAGCCAAGGACTGCATCGCTCTCTATATGGGGGCGGAGTTTCCCTCGGATTTTCTGGCCCTTGGGCGGATTTTCTCCCTAGGGCGGATAGTCCGCCCCTGAGTGGGGGCGGATAATCCGCCCCCTCAAGAATTTTCTTCAAGTCCAGGCCGCGTCGCTCTCTGTATGGGGGGCGGAGTTTTCCCCGGAGTTTCCGTCCTCGGGGCGGGTTTTCTCCCCAGGGCGGATAGTCCCCCCCAAAGGGGGGCGGATAATCCGCCCCCAAATTTCTCCAACGGCTTGTTCTGGGCAGGGGGTATTTAAGCCTAACTTCTCCCTCTGGCCAAAACTCTTGGTTGATTCAAGACCTGATCTGCAACCTTCATCCAAGAGAACTCCACCTAGATCCACCCAAAGGCTCCGTCCCTTGGGGAATCAAAGGAGGAGGACTCGATCTTCATCAACTGCAATCAAGCGCTTCATCTCCTCTCCATTCATTTGGAGAATCACCGATCTAGTATTTCTTGCAAATATATAGATCCTTGTTTTTGTTTATATTGATAAACCTTGTTCTTGTGACAGCTTGTTGTCATCTCGGGAGCCCCCAATTCAGTTGTGGGTGTGTGTGCCCCGGTAGTGTTGTAAAGGCACCGGTTCCCGCCTCGAAGGGTACCAATAGTGGAGAAGGTGGATCGGGCCTTTCGTGGCGAGATCCATCGAAGAATAGGGTGAGGCCTATTGTGGCGTGGTGGTCTTAGAACCGCCCACCCCTCCAACGTAGATGTACTTCCCTTAACAAGGAAGGAACTGCGGTAAAACAAATCCCTATGTCTCCACGTGCTCCACTACGGTTCCCTCGCTCCTCTCTTTACGTGCTTAGTAGCTAGGTTTGCATATAGGGAAATTCTCGTAGTTACATATCCAGAGAATTTACTTTGTGTCAAGCCTAAAATTGTAAAAGAACTAAAAATTTGGTAGAACCTATTCACCCCCCTCTAGGTGCCCATACGATCCATTTCAATTGGTAACAGAGCCCCGACTCTTATTTCGGGCTTAACCGCCTAAGAGAAGTATGGGTTCCAAGGTAGATGGGAGTGATGCTCCGGAGGTAGTCACCATGGACGATCTCAAGACGTTGGAAACAACCTTGGTGAGTTCAATGGAGGCTAAGATGGAAGAGATGCGTTAATTGATAATGCGTCTCTCCACATCCGCAGCATCACCTCCATCTAACTCTGAGGCTACCACTCCGCAATCCAAGGAAACGGGTAAAACCAATTCCAAAGATAACGAAGTGGTTGGTGATGACACTAGCAAGAGTTCCTCCTCTAAAAAGGATAGTGGTAAGGATGGATACAATGAGGTGTCTCATGTGTATTCTCCTGATCCACCTATCCCTCACCCACATATACATAATAGGGGTGATCCACCCAAACTTTCAGCATCTACTTTTACTCAATGGCAATTTTTGATGAAATCTCATGTGTGCAGTTCCTCCATTGAGTTGTGGAAGATCATCGAAAATGGTCTTCATGTTGGAAACCCCAACAATCTCACAAGAAGAGAAGTTGTCGATAGCCAACTCAATGCTATAGCTCTACACATGATACAGTTTGGTGTGGGGGACAAAGATATGCCACACATTCAGCATCTTAGTACAGCTAAGGAAGTCTGGGATGCTCTCACCGAGCTCTTCATCGGAAAGGAAAGTATGAAAAGGAATAGATATGATGCTTTGAGCAACGAAGCTGAAGGATTCCATATGTTGGATGGAGAAGACCACGAGGACATGTATAGGAGGCTCAAGGCAATAGCCACAACTTTCAGAAACCATGGTGCCGCTCATGTTGATGATGCATGGATCAAGCGCAAGCATGTCAGTGCTCTTATTCCATTTGAGCCCACAGATTTCAAAAGTCTCCAAGGTAGGCATAACTACCATCTCATGACTTCCAATGAGGTAATGCAAGAAATGACCGCTTTCAAGGTGGCTACCAAGAATGCCGAAGATGCTCGTGCACGAGCTATGGGGATGCAAAAGGGGGTCAACATGGCCTTGAAGACTAGTGTGATTGATCATGATGAATATGCCATAGAAGGTATGGATTGTCCCGAGGATATAAAAAGGATCCACGGACAATACTTGGCTCTTTATGCTAGAAACTTTTGGAAAGATCCAGCCAAGGCTAAAGCTGAACTAGAACGCAAGAGTGGAGCCTATGGAAGAAAGGAAAATGGTCCCAAGCTGAGAACATGTTTCAACTATAGTGACCAGCTGCACTTTGTAGCTGAGTGTCCATATCAAAGTAGGGAAGATAATGGAGGAAGACTTATTTTCAAAGACAAGTCAAAGGCCCCACGCAAGAAACAGTTTGTAAAGAAGAATGATCCCTTCAAGAAGCAACCAAAGATTGTTCTAGTGGCTCAAGAAGAATATTCTTCGGGACGTGAAGATGAGGACGAGGACGATAGATCTCAAGAGGTGGCTTCTATAGCCTCCACATCTACATCAACATCTCTCTTCGACTCTCCAAACGAAAACATCATCAACAAGAATGCTACTTGTCTCATGGCAAGAAGCTCTGAGGTAACTACTTCTAACTCTTCTCTTCCTGAGGCTATGATTGACATGGATGATCCTACTAGTCTTAAGGTTAAAGAAGAGATTATTGCTTTGGATTATTTCTATACTAACTTGCAAGGTGAGCACAAATTATGTTTTGAAGCTCTTATGGATCAGTTGGCCCAAAACGAAGCTCTCCTCGAAGAAAAGGGCAGAATTGAAAGGGAGGATGCAATGGAAATTGCATCCTTAAAAATGCTCTTGAAGAAGAAGAAGCTCGGGTCTCTCTTGAAGAGAGTCTTGAGTCCATTGAGGAGTCACATGAAGAAATAGTGGCTAAACTTGTTAAGGAACGTGACAATGCAGTCACCAAAGCAAAGAAGTTAAAGAAGGAAAAGATTGACTTTGGGGCTGCTCATGATAGACTCTCCGAGGAATTGGAGAAACTTGACAACGCTCACAAGGCATTGAAAAGTGATTTCTCCATTATCAATGAGTCACATGATCAGCTCCAAATTCGATTGGCCAAGTATGATGTTTATAGCACATCCAATTCAACATATAGTCACAAGGAAAATGCTAGTGTGGAAAAAGAAGTGGTCAAGGACATCACTCCCAAGGATAAGGGTGTTCTTAATGAAGTTCTTGGCAAGCAAAGGTCAAATCATGGTAAAGAGGGACTTGGATATGTCACCAAGTCCAAGAAAAAGAAAAACAAGAAGAACAAGACCAAGAATGTGCAATCAAATACAAGCACCGTTGAGAAGAATGTCACAAGAGACAAAACTAACAATATTGGTTTTGCAGGGTTTCACAATCCAAATTATGAACTCTTTTGTGATGATTATGGCGATGTTTATGCTTATTATGTCGGTCCTTTTGATGAATATATTGCTTGGTCTATTTGGGTTCCAAAGACCCTTGTTACTAACATGAAAGGACCCATTGAAAAATGGGTACCTAAAACCAAGAAGTAATTCTCTTGCAGGGCTATGCTTCCGGTGGGTCGAAATGGGTGCTGGATAGTGGATGCACCAGTCATATGACCGGAAGCAAGGAGATCATCATGGAGATGCGTCCAAATCATGATAATATTACAGTCTCCTACGGTGATAAGTCTAAATCTCAGGTATTGGGTCTTGGCAAGGTTGTGGTTGCCCACGATATCTCTCTCGTGGACGTCATGCTTGTTGAGACCCTCGGTTACAACCTTCTTTCTGTCCGTGCCCTTGGCAAGATGGGTTTTGCTGTTTTTATCGATGATGATTTGGTGGTACTCTTGTGGAGCAAGTCTCTAAAGGTCGCTTTCATTGGGTATGTCGAAAATGACCTGTATGTGGTGGACTTTTATAGGAAAACCACTTCGGGTCCGATGTGTCTATTCGGAAAGGCCGACGTGGGCTGGTTATGGCATCGCCGTTTAGCCCATGTCAACATGAGAACTTTGCAAAGTCTCGACAAGGGTGGCCACATCCTTGGACTAAAAGACAATGTCTCCTTTGCCAAAGATCGTGTTTGCAGGGCATGTGTTGAAGGCAAAATGCATGACTCTCCCCACAACAAGAAGACTATTGTGTCTTCAAAGAGGATCTTGGAATTACTTCATGTGGATTTATTTGGTCCTCCTTCTCATGCAAGCCTTGGTGGTAAGAAATATTTCTTGGTTATTGTCGATGATTACTCAAGATATACATGGGTCTATTTCTTCAAGCTAAAGAGTGAGACTCAACAAAATGTCATTGACTTTGCCAATGAAGTTCAACGTCAAAACAATGTTCCTATCTTGGCAATAAGAAGTGACAATGGCTCCGAATTCAAAAACTACACTTTGAATGAGTTTCTAAGCGAAGAGGGGATTAGCCATCAATATTCCGCTGCGTACACCCCTCAACAAAATGGTGTAGCCGAGAGGAAGAACCGGACTCTGATGGATATGTCAAGATCAATGTTGGATGAATTCAAGTCTCCTTACAATTTTTGGGCTGAAGCCATATCCACTGCTTGTCACTCATCGAACCGGCTCTATCTCCGAAAGATTTTGGACAAGACTCCATATGAAATACTTACCGGTAACAAGCCCAACATCTCATACTTCAGGGTATTCAGGTGTAAGTGTTTCTTTATTATTAAAGGTGTCCGCCTGTCAAAATTTGAGTCCAAGGCTTTAGAAGGTATTTTTGTTGGTTACGGTGCCGTATCCCACACTTATAGAGTCTACAACAAGCTCACTGGGATTGTTGTAGAATCTTGTAGTGTGGAGTTCGATGAAAATAACGGCTCCTTTGTAGGGCAAGTTGATGTTTGTGATGCGGATGTTGAAATACCCCAAGATGCCATAAGAAGAATGGGCGTGGGATTTTTCCTCCCCATTGAGGAACCCCTTGTGGCGGATCGGGAAGGACAATGCTCCACTCAAGTGGAGCCCTCATCTACACAACATCAACAAGCTCCTACTGTTGGAGAAAAATTTGCACCGACTCCACAATCCACTAAAGATCATCAGTCTCCTGGACAAAATGGTAGTCCCAGGCCGGACTATACGCCCCCTCCAAGGGGCGGACAATCCGCCCCTGGCACTCCAACTTGTTCCAGGGGATTCGAAGAAGAAGGAAACAACCATGAAGTTCCCAGGCCGGATTCTCCGGCCCCCGAGGGCGGATTATCCTGCTCTGGATCTCCCAGTTCTGTCAGGCTTTCTCAGGAAGAAGAAGCTGGTGCCTCATCTCCCAGGCCGGATAGTCTGGCCCCACCAAGGGGCGGATTATCCGGCCCTGAAGAACAAATTCAGCAGCCAGCTCCTGTTGTTAGTTCAGATCAAGATCAAGGGAAAGGCAGTGGTCATGACAAGGATACAAATATTGAATCAACTCCTTATAGAAACAATAAGGACATTGAGGCTCGTCGCAAGGCTCATGCTGATCGGAACCTTGAACTAGGGGGTCACACTCTTGACAAGGTTGTTGGTGATCTATGAAGAAGGGTGTCTACTAGAAGAGAACTTGCAAGCTTCTGTGATCATCAAGCTCACATTTCCATGGTTGAACCGAAGAAGGTCTTTGATGCTCTTGAAGATCCCGATTGGGTTGTTTCAATGCATGAAGAATTAAATAACTTCGAGTGCAACAAATTTTGGAAGCTAGTAGAGAAACCCAAGGATTGCCGCAATGTTATCAGCACCAAGTGGATTTTCAAGAACAAACACGATGAAAATGGCATTGTTGTGAGGAATAAAGCAAGACTCGTGGCTCAAGGATTCTCTCAAGTGGAAGGAATTGACTTTGGCGAGACTTATGCTCCTATGGCTCGTCTTGAGTCCATCCGTATCCTTCTTGCCTACGCTGCCCATCATAATTTTAAATTATAGCAAATGGATGTTAAGAGTGCATTTCTTAATGGTCCACTACATGAGTTGGTATACGTCAAGTAGCCCCCGGGTTTTGAGGACCCCAAATTTCCGAACCATGTCTACAAACTCGATAAGGCGCTCTATGGCCTTAAACAAGCCCCACGTGCGTGGTATGAGCATCTTAAAGAGATTTTGTTAGACCGTGGATTCGAAGTTGGGCAAATCGATCCCACTCTTTTTACTAAGAAGGTCAATGGGGAGATTTTTGTATGCCAACTTTATGTAGATGACATTATTTTTGGCTCTAGTAACCAAGCTTTTAACGATGAATTTTCAAAGCTTATGACTAACAGGTTTGAGATGTCGATGATGGGTGAATTGAGGTTCTTTCTTGGATTCAAGATCAAACAACTTAGAGAGGGAACCTTTATTAATAAAGCTAAGTACATCCAAGACATGCTCAAAAGGTTCAATATGACGGATCTCAATATCGTTGCTACTCCAATGCAAACAAAGTGTCATCTTGAGCTCAATCCCAAGGGTAAAGACATGGACCAAAAGGTATACCGATACATGATCGGATCTCTCCTTTACCTTTGCGCATCTAGGCCCGATATCATGTTAAGTGTAGGAGTGTGTGCAAGGTACCAAGCCGCTCCTAAAGAAAGCCACTTAGTGGCAGTCAAACGAATCTTCTGATATTTGGTTCATTCCCCGAATTTTGGATTATGGTATCCCAAGGGTTCAAGTTTCTCTCTATGTGGTTACACTGATTCAGATTGGGCTGGTGACAAAGACGATAGGAAATCAACTTCTGGTGCATGTCAATTCTTGGGCCGGTCTCTAGTTTGTTGGTCTTCAAAGAAACAGAATTGTATTTCACTCTCAACCGCCAAAGCTGAATATGTTGCTGCTGCAAGTGCTTGTACACATTTATTATGGATGAGGCAAACTTTAAATGAATACGGTGTCATTTGTGACAAAGTGCCTCTATTATGTGACAATGAAAGTGCTATAAAAATTGCTTACAATCCCGTACATCATACAAGAACAAAACATGTTGAGATTCGCAACCATTTCATTCGGGATCATGTCTCTCGTGGAGATATTGCCCTATCCTTTGTGAGCACGAAGAATCAACTTGCTGATATTTTCACGAAGCCACTTGATGAAGCAATATTTTGTTATTTGAGGAATGAGCTAAATATCATAGATTCAAGGAGCTTGACTTGACTACCCTTGCACACTCACTTGCTCTTTTTCATGTATTTGGTCTAGATGCGGGTATAGACATAGGGGGAGTGTGGTCCTAATTGAGTGGGCTAACCCTCCCCCCATAATGCCGAAAGCAAGAAAAAATCATTTCCCTTAATATTACTTTGTGATATGTGGGTCATCGATGAGCATTGGTTTTGAACTCAAGATACATCTTCGCGGTGTCATGCCATGCGCTCCAATATGGTGGTTTCGGCCAACACCCTCTTCCTTGAGAAGAGTTGGTTTCTAATGGCTCTCTTTGGGTGTTCTTTCATATTTCTTGTTCTTATGGAAAACACAGCCAACTTTGGCTTTTGTTCGATTTGTTCTTGCAACTTTGGGTGTGTAGTACCATCACAGTTTGTTAATCTACACCCAAGCCTTTTTCTCTCCTTGAACCATCTATTCTTGCATATAAGTCCGCTATACACCATCGAGGGGTTTTGCTAGGATGCGCCGGCCTGATTCTGTCTTCACAGACAAAATCAGAGGGGGGTGGACTATCCGCCATAAGTGGGGGGCGGATAAACCGCCCCGGGCGCTTTCAGTCTCTAAAGGGCAGGGTTGGGAGAGGCCAGGCTCAAACAGAGTAGCCAGCCCTCCCCCACCCTTAGCTCTGCCCCTACCGCCGCCGGAGCTTCCGCCCCTCCCCAGAGTCGATTTGACCACCGGATTCTCCGGGCCCTCGCCAGATATTCTTCCTCATGCCTCCGGGTACCTTATCCTCCAAGCACTTCCTCCAATGAGTAAGGGTAACTCCCTCATCCATCTATTTTGCTTGAGATTCATTGTTGTGGTGGAAATCTCGTGGTAGATGATACTTGGTGTTTTCCCGTGCATGTTAGAATCCGTAGAAATACATCCCGTGTGCCTGATCTGTGCTGCCGTGGTCAATCTGGGCCAAACCAGAATTTTTTTCGACAGGGGCGGATTATCCGCCCCCATGGCCGGAAAGTCCGGCCTGGAGACAACGTGTCTGGTCTGGTTTGGTTCCAATTTTCTCACATGCACTCTTCTGGCTCATGAACTGTTTTCTTCCTCTTTCTAACATGCCTCCTGGACTTGTGTGTGCGCTTATCCCCATGCTTCCTCTCCATGCTTTTCACAGGTGGTTCTCGACCTCCTAAGACTTACAAGTGTCGTCCTTGTGCCCGTTATCTCAGGCCCGCTGCCGAGGGCACATTTGTTGATGAAACAGAGGTTCACAGGTTAGCCATAGAAGCTGAACAGATGGCAGAGGCAACAAGGAAAGCCAAGCGGGTTGCATCTCGCAAGGGGAAGGGTAAAGGCAAGGAGGCTCGGCCTAACTACTAGGACATGGACAACACTGATTACTCCTCCATGCGTCAGACAGATTTTTATGCAGATGTTGACAGTGATGGTGAGCCAGAGGATTCTATGTTTTGGTGCTCCCATTTTCGGTATACCCATGATGATGTCTATGTTCCTCTCAAAATTCTCCCCATGCACCCTCTGAATATGTCTGAGGCTCAATCAAAGGCTCGCCTTCGTGAATCTTTGGATGTGACTAACAAGATGGGGCTTCATCCACTTATGACTCTGCAGTGTCACTATGATTCCAAGATCATAAAGCATTTTTCTCCACTCTGGTTATCTGCGGCGATGAGCTTCGTACTATGAAGTGGATAACGGGAACATCAATGATCCAGTCTGATTTTCGCACCTTTGGTCAGGTTCTTGGCTATTCTTTTCATGGGCGGGACACCCCTTCAAGACACCACATTATTTCTCCGCTCAGGCCATCCAAGGATACTATGCTTGCTCCATGTTTTTCGCCCAATGGCGTTGTTGGTACCTTCGCTGGACTTTCACCACTGTATGCCACCCTTGTAGGCATGTTTCAGGACAACATTACTCCTAGTGGAGGCAACAATGACAAGATCCGCGGTCACCTGGTTCCTCTTCTTGCCTTTGCTCATGAGTGTGCCACCAATGCTGGCTCGTCTACAGGATACAAGTTGGATGTGATGGATTTCATCTATCATGAGATGACCGATGCGATGCTCAACAGGCTCTCCATCCCATATGCTCCTTTTATCATGATGCTCATCAAGCATATGCTGCCCCAAGAGGACTTTGGCACTGATTTGGATGGTTTGCACAAGTCAAAGAAAATTTACAACAAAGCTCAGATGACCTCTCACCCCTCCACTGCCCCTGAGTCCTTTATGCGTGATGCACGGGCTAGTGGTCGTCGTTCTGCCGTGTCCCCAATGGCACGCGAGGTTAAATAGCTCACTTGGTTCCAGCGGCACATCCTTTGCATGGGTATTGACACTCACAAAGGCTAGTATGAGGCGTATCGCAGGGACCATGCAAGGTATCACATTCAACAGCTCATTCTTCACCATGTTTCAGGTGCCACTGGCCTTCCACCTCCTCCCACTGCTCCAGAACCGTATGCTCAGTGGAACACTTCAGGGATCAACTATGGTGAGCTTGAGAGTTGCCTGTTTCCACCACCTCCGCGGGCACCCACTCCTCCAGCTGATGACGATGATGATGAGTATGACGAAGAGGAAGGGGACGGGGATGACTACGACGAGGATGAGGAGGCGTGATCTTCTGGGGCGTTAGCATCGCCCTTCTTCCTTTTTTGCGTTTTGATGCCAAAGGAGGAGAAGTAGTTCTATTAGGTCACCGGATTTGCATGGGTCGAGCGCAAGCAATTGCTTTTCCATTCGTTCGTTTTATTTGCATGCTTGTGCCCCTTTAGCGTGAACTTATTTGCTATTTGTGCTTGCTTGGTTATTGTCAGACTCTGTCGTGCTTTATTATGTATGGTCCTATGGAATTCTGGATTTATATTGTGGACCTACTATCATGGAATTCTGGATTTATCTATGGAGTCTAGCATTCTAGTTGATGACATATGGAATCATGGGATTATCTTATGTATGCATCAATTTTGTGGGATGTGCTTGGAGCCGGACAATCTCATTAGTTTATTTGGAAAAATTCACATCCCGGTGGTATGATCTTATTTACCAACCCATCTTGTTTAATTGTCTTTGCTATGAAAGTTGTGTTTTCTCTAGTGTGTGCATGTGTATTTCAAAGGCAAATATTAAATTTGCACACATCTAGGGGGAGCCTCTTTCATTTATTTTAAGGGTGTCGTTGGTAGTTGTTTGCGAATCCTAGTATTGTCATCTAACACCAAAAAGGGGGAGATTGAAAGAACATTTCATAATTCCTAAGTGTTTTGTGTGTTAGATAACAATATCAAGGATCATTTAACGTGTGTTGAAGTGCTGCAGATTTGTACACTGAAAAGGGAAGGAAACTGCTTTTTGGGGCGGATAATCCGTCCCAACCCTCTTTCAAGCGTGTGCAACCCCCATAAAGGGGGTGGAGTTTTTGGCCGGATTTTCCGGCCCGCCCGGATAGTCCGCCCCCTCGAGGACTTTCTTCAAGCCAAGGACTGCGTCGCTCTCTATATGGGGGGCGGAGTTTCCCTCGGACTTTCCAGCCCTTGGGCGGATTTTATCCCTAGGGCGGATAGTCCGCCCCTGAGTGGGGGCGGATTATCCGCCCCCTCAGGAATTTTCTTCAAGTCCAGGCTGCGTCACTCTCTATATGGAGGGCGGAGTTTTCCCGGAGTTTCCGTCCTGGGGGGCGGATTTTCTTCCCAGGGCGGATAGTCCGCCCCAAAGGGGGGCGGATAATCCGCCCCCAAATTTCTCCAACAGCTTGTTCTGGGCAGGGGGTATTTAAGCCTATCTTCTCCCTCTGGCCAGAACTCTCGGTTGATTCGAAAAAGTCAAGACCTGATCTGCATCCTTCATCCAAGAGAACTCCACCTAGATCCACCCAAAGGCTCCGTCCCTTGGGGAATCAAAGGAGGAGGACTCGATCTTCATCAACTGCAATCAAGCGCTTCGTCTCCTCTCCATTCATTTGGAGAATCACCGATCTAGTATTTCTTGCAAATATCTAGATCCTTGTTTTTGTTTATATTGATAAACCTTGTTCTTGTGACAGCTTGTCATCTCGGGAGCCCCCAATTCAGTTGTGGGTGTGTGCCCTGGTAGCGTTGTAAAGGCACCGGTTCTCGCCTTGAAGGGTACCAATAGTGGAGAAGGTGGATCAGGCCTTTCGTGGCGAGATCCATCAGAGAATAGGGTGAGGCTTGTTGTGGCGTGGTGGTCTTAGAACCTCCCACCCCTCCAACGCAGATGTACTTCCCTTAACAAGGAAGGAACTGCGGTAAAAAAAATCCCTATGTCTCTGTGTGCTCTACTACGGTTCCCTCGCTCCTCTCTTTACGTGCTTAGTAGCTAGGTTTGCATATAGGGAAATTCTCGTAGTTACATATCCAGAGAATTTACTTTGTGTCAAGCCTAAAATTGAAAAAGAACTAAAAATTTGGTAGCACCTATTCACCCCCCCTCTAGGTGCCCATACGATCCATTTCACACTCCGGGCCACACGCGTCATGCCCCACATGTCCCACCACTGACCCGCACACACTCGTTTTTAACCACGAGGATCATATCTGATACCACTTGTAACACCCCGTCCACTTGGCCCTATGGGTGTCACTCCTGGTAGCTTAATAGGATATCTAGACTGGCCCCATAGACCAAAACTAGTCTTTTCTACGCACTTTGTCCTCACTCATGCGCACTCGGTACCCACTCCCCGGTCGGTCACCCATCCTAGAATTGCTCTAGGCCAAGCATGCTTAACCTTAGAGTTCTTTTCGAATGAGCTTCTGGAAAAGAAGTTGCAACTTGTTGGTATGAGTATCCTATCAATCCTATTAAATCATGTGCTTGGATCTCACATGGCTCCTCTGCAAAACACTTAAACAAAAGTGTGAGCATAAATATATATATAGAAAGAGGAAAAAGAAAGATGAAGAAAAAAGAGAGAATGTGCAAAGAGCAAATAGGCATATACCACTATATTGTAGTAAGACAAAAAGACGTTTGAGATTTTTCCCAAGTGAATATGTTAATCCTAAAAGCACTTGGGACTAGCTCACTAACTCATTCGGTTGAACCAAAAACTTTTACATCATGTTAAGAATAATCTTTTATGAATTGTTAATTGCTAAGGTGTGAAAGCTTGCTAATATTATTCGAATGGTTTGAGTAAGGTACTATTCATAAACTTATTCATGTATATCCTTTATGATAAACACATGTTGCAACTGGCTCATTTATTTTATCGACTCATCTTCATGAATATGAGTTTCACATCCATTAAGCTAAGCTTGCTCGAGACGAGCAAGAGTCTAAGCTTGGGGAAGTTGATGAGTTCATATTTGCATCATGTTTTAGATTATTATTTTGTATTGTAGTGGTAGGATCTTGGTATTTTACGGTGTTCGCATGCACTTTTTATGTTTATTTTCACCAGGATCAGGTCAGATGATGGATACGATGGACACAATTTTTGGACCAGATATGTTGCAGTGAAAAGGAGCCAAAAAAACTACGTAAATTTCTTATTGGAGGAATATTAATAACACCAGAAGAAAACCCGAAGCAATTGAAGTATATAAAAGGTTTAACGACCAACTATACGACATGAAGAAATATTTCGGCCGTATAGTTGGCACCGACACCACCTTCTCAAATAGTTTCACCCCGTGCAACTGGATCAGGGAGACGACATATAGAACACCCATAAATCGCCGAAACCTAACCTCCGGAAGGCATTCAAAGGGGGAACACATCCACCAAGGATCCATCTTTGCCCTTCGCAGATCCAGGAGGCTCATCATCAACCGCTGCATTACCACCATCTCCATCCATCCCATCTACATCTTATCTAGATCTTATTGTAATTTCCATTCTCGTTGTAGATTTATACAAGAACTATTCATCTATTATAGATTCCATTACTTTTGCCATGATGTTGATTGCCTCCATGTCTGAATAGATCATTAGTTCTTGGGGACATGGAGAAACCCTAGTATGAGAATGGAATAAAATAAAGTTTATTATGATATTCATCGATGTGACCATGTGTTAGATTGTCTACATCTTGATGTTGGGATAAGTTGACCTCTCAATATTTACCTCTTGTGGGGACTTGATGGAGGGAACTACTTGTTGGTAGACAAAGGTGTGTTAGCACTTACAGTGACTATAAAGCTGTTGGCACCCTTTACGTATCAACTTGGGAATCAAAGGAACTCACCAAACATTGTCCGTGCCATGTGATACGTCCTGCGTGATTATGTCCCTTAATAGCGTAGTAATTCAATTGATGTTGATTGCTGTCTGTTGTGGTTATGAGGATGATTTGAGTAGTGGTTGCTGCCTCATTATCCAAATATGGAGTTCCTCCCACACATACATAGTTGAGAATGTTCATGATAATAATCTTTACCTTATCCCTTTATAATGGTAGTGGTGTATGCGCTAATCCCTGAGAACGCTTTCCCCTACTAAAGTTTCAAACCTCTTTTACATACGCGATACTTATTTTCTGTACTGAGTTTTGTTTACTTTACTCATTGTTATCTTATACCAAAAACCCAAAAACACATTTTTACACAATACTCGCATTTTATCTTGTCACTTAGAACTTTATTTAGCATTTCTATTTTCAGTATTTATTTCTAGAATTATTTGACTTTAGACTCCTGGTCTCTGTGGGATCGATATCTTTATTTCGAAACTAGCTACCAATGATCTGTGTACTTGCAGTCATCAGTTGCCCGGTCCAGCACCTGAGATGGCCGCCTCTTCTCCGGCCCTAGCGGGTCATCACTACCCAACCCGACACTGCCTGGCTCCCAAGCTCACGACACGCTCAGGTTGTTTCATCGCCGTCATCGGTGAGCCAGGACTTCCTCTACAACGACAAATGATGTGGAGTCGCCTCTGTCACCTACGTATGGCTCGACACAGTCAGTGGCACCTACTGTTGATGCCCTTCGCCCTCACACACGCAGTCATACTAGAGTTTTTCGTCCGAAGGAGCGCACTGATGGGACCATTGCATGGATTGCTGCTTGCATGGACCATGTTGCTGATGACCCCACAGCTGAACCTCGACGCTTACAGGTTGCTCTTGGTATTCCTCATTGGTGCACTGCGATGGAGCAAGAATTTCAGGCACTTCTAAACAATGATCCTTGGCATCTCATTCCTCCTATTTATGGTGTCAATATTATTGATTCCAAGTGGGTCTTCAAAGTTAAGAAGCATGTTGATGGCTCTATTGAACGCTACAAGTCAGGGTTAGTGGCAAAGGGCTTCAAACAGAGGTACGATTTTGATTATGAAGTCACTTTCAGCCCAGTTGTCAAGCCTACTACCATTCGCTTTCTTCTATCTTTGGTTGTTACTCGGGGACGGTATCTTCGTCAACTTGATATGCAGAATGCCTTTCTTCATGGAGTTTTGGAGAAGGAAGTTTATATGCATCAGCCCCTAGGTTTTATGTATCCTTCTCGTCCACAACACCTCTGCCGCCTTGTTAAGGCACTATGTGGACTTAAGCATGCTCCTCGTGCATGGCATGCACGTCTTGGCTCTGTTCTTCGGCTCCTGGTTTTGTTCCATCCATTGCTAACACATCATGATTCCTTCTTCAGCATCCTGAGGTCACGATGTATTTGCTAGTGTATGTTGATGATATCATTCTCATTAGCTTCTCTGATGATGATGTCGGTCGCCTATTGTCTGCACTAAGTGCTGATTTTGTTGTGAAGGACTTGGGTGCCTTGCACTACTTTCTTGGTCTGAAGGTTTCATGGTCTTCTGCTGGGTTGACTCTCATTCAACACAAGTACTTTCTAGACTTACTGCGTCGTGCTGGTATGTTGAAGTGCAAACATTCTACCACTCCTATGTCTTCTACTGATCGATTGTCTGCTCTTGATGGGGATCCTCTCTCGTATGATGATGCTACTGAGTACCACAACCTTGTTGGTGGTCTACAGTACCTGACTATCACCAAACCCGACATATCCTATGCAGTCAATCGTGTGTGCCAGTACCTTCATGCACCCAGGACGTCTCATAGGTCAGCTGTGAAGCGTATTTTGCGCTACATCTGTCTCACTGCCTTGCATGGTTTGCTACTCTAGCCTGCACCGTCTTGTGAACTCTCGGCCTTCTCAGATGCAGATTGGGCTGGCGGTCCTGATGATAGGCGATCGATGGGGGACTATGCACTATTCTTTGGTCCTAACTTGATCGCCTGAAATGCTCGCAAGCATGCTATTGTATCTCGTAGCAGCACTAAAGCTGAGTACAAGGCAGTTGCTAATGCTACAACTGAGCTCATATGGGTACGGTCCATATTGAGAGAGTTGGGAGTCTCTCAAGATCAGCCACCAGTCCTTTGGATAACAACATCGATGCAACATATCTTTCATCTAATCCGGTATTCCATACTGAAACGAAACACATTGAAATTGCATTTCACTTTGTGAGGGAACAAGTCGCACAAAGCTACTCTATATCAAGTCTATCTTCTCTAAAGATCAACTTGCTTACATTCTTCATGAAGCCTCTACCACAGCCACAGTTTGTAGGTTGTAGGTACAAACTTAACTTGTTTTGTACTTCAGGCCACAGTTAAGATAGAGAGAGGGTGTTAGACTGTATATATGTAGCCTCTGTAAATATCTTATATTATACCTCTTGGTACCTCTATATATATGAGATAGCAATACTCCTATATATTATTAGGATATCGAGCAGTTTCCCAAACCTTTTGTTTTACACTGCGCATTTCGACTCCGGCGGCATTTGGTTTCTTTGCCTTCTGGGTTGATAGTTCATCTATTCGGTTGGCATTATTCTGGAGTGGGCTGGGTGACCACCGTCCACTAGTTAGTGCTGCTTTCTTCCATTTTGGGGCCTGTCAAAAGTAAGTAATGAAAATTTTCCAAACGGTTGCTTGCCTTCTTTTGGGGTCTAGCTATCGTGGTCGTGGGCCAAGAACAAGTCATGTCGGCCTCTCGCCTCGCATTCTCAGAACTCGAGGTATATATAGGATTCTGTTCTCTGTTTTGGCGTTCATGCACAGCCTGCGTATCACCTTATCCTACACAAATCACTTGCTAAGCACAATATATATAGTTTTTATGTTGATGGGATCGTCACGGGACCGTAGACACGCTGTGTTTATCTCGAGACGCCATACCTGCATGTACTGTATATATGTCAGCCGTGCACGTAAGTTACGACGTACGTACGTGTATGGAGCAGCGTGCATGCATGTGTTGGTGACCTGATCGATATATAATTGATCAAGCGTACGTAAATAAACCACATATATAGACCTGAACTCGTGGTTACATTGGCACTATATACAGAGACGCGAGACGGTAACAGCTATCACAAAATAAATGATGCTGCAAGAAATATATTTTGAAATGCAATTGGGGAACATCACAATTTCTTCTTCTTAATAAGTCTCCTCAATTAATTACACTGGTTGGAAAACAAAAGCAAACTGACATACCTGAAGCTCAAATGAAACTGGAAAACCCCTTAATAAATGAATTTAAAACTACTAACCAACAACAAAAGCGCGCGCGCATCTAAATACATCATGGATCGACAATCGAAACTCAACACGTACTGATCATCAGCGACGAGCATCTGCAAGCAGCCTCCTCCCAAGCTTGTTGTTGACGAATGCATGGCCGACGCCTGGGCTGTGGCCCGGGTTCGAGGGCCGAGGGTCGTCGGTCGCCCCCACAAAGGCGCCTTTGCCTTCTGGAGGAGTGATGGCGCCATCGGTCACTCCATTCGTCGAAGTTGTGCCGTGAGAAAACATGAATTGAGAGCAAAGGATTAGCACGGCAAGGAGAACAGCTTTGCTGATATTGTTCATGGTCATGGCCATTTTCTACTACAAGAAAGGGCTGCGATAGCAAAAGGCTAACGGGCAGAGACAAGCTTAAGGAGAGCTAGCTAAACACTTCAAGTTAGTTAGCTAGCTATTGATCGAGATGGATGGATGCAACCCTTACTATGCCCTGTGCGTCTATTTATAGGAAGAGACCAGATACCTACCACTCGTCGAAGGAATCCAATACATGGAATATGCACAATACTGTAGTACATAATACTTAGGAGAATATGCAAGTGGCCGGGGGCACATCACATTATGTGACTTGCAATTGTTGTCCCCTTCACGTGGAGGGGGATATTGAAAAATAGATGTCATTTTAACTTCTATTAATTTCCACAAATTATTGATGTCCTACAATTTAGTAGAAGTTCTAGCCATTTTCTCCATTTAGTCACCCATCACTGCCACGCGAAAAGGGTGAATTCTTATATCCAACTCTTCAAAAGAAATCTATTTTGTTACATAAGGAGTATAAGAGATTTTGTGGGATTACTATGGTTTTTAGCGTTGAAGATCGGACATAAGCATTTGGTATTGGTTGAGCCAGATGTCCTTTTTGACTTGTAGAACTCGTTATAAAAACTTTACAATGAAGATAACACTGTTCATCCGTCGCTGCATACCGGTGGTTCTTTTTCAAAGGAAAAATATACATTCATCAACTCTGTTTGTTTTTTTTCGTTTTGACCTTTTTAAAATCGTGTGAACTAAAGAGGCCATGCATATGTAAAGTCCTTTGGGTTGTTGAGCTGACCACTGCTAATCATATTCATATGAGGAGATCAGGAAAGGGCGTGACAGCTGAGCAGATGTGCTCACTAGAGGAACCCGGACAAAATGTCCAGAGGAAATATGTCGAGAGGAGTACCCTAGCTTAAACGCAAAATAACTTGATGAGCACAGTCCCAGATCGATCAGCAGCTAGCCTCGAATATTCCCTCGGGCCACGGGGAGGTGGCGGCGGGCATGCACATGGACGCAACTGCAGAAGAGATCGACGGCGCGCGCGTGCGTGCCTGCTAGCTTCACGTGTGCAGCCATGCATGCACCAGCTAGCTAGGCGCCCTAGCTACCGTTCACGCCACGAGAGGTAGCAGCTACCCAGGAGCGCGGCACCAGATCTGTGATAAGCTAGCTGTGCGCTGCATGTTCGAGCAGGCCGGCAGCCACCCGGTTTGTATAAGCACGCATGCAGCTAGATCCCCCTAATTATGTCACCCAATTGCAAAGTTAGTTCTCCATTAGCGTTAGTATGTGCACGCATGTTCTAAGTTCAATCCTATGGCATATGCTCAGTTCATCACTGTTTCTTTAGGGCCATTCTAGCTGTCCGACCCAAACACCGATGCGCTCTGTTTGGATCCGTGCAGATGGAAGGACACCCAGCATGGCGTGTTTGGTAAAGCGCAGCTACTCAACGGTGGTCTAGCCACGTTAGACATTTTGTTTGGTTGCCTGCACGGGTTGACCCTATGGAGATTGGACTCACACACTTTTGGTTGCTCACATTGCAGTCTACGGAAATAGTGTTTTTTTTTTTGAACTGACGGAAATAGTGTGTTGTTGTTTGGTTATATGCAAAGTGGTAGGTGTTGTCATCTCTTCTCACCGTTAGTGTACCAGCTTACTCGCATAGAACACATCAACAAGCATATCACATATCCCACATCAGCAAGCATAGCATATATAACACACAACAAATTAGCTTACACATCATAATACTACGATCCACTGGTGGAAACGGGGCTATAGGTCCCGGTTGGTACGAGGCTTTAGTCCCGGTTGCCCAACCGGGACGGGGCAATCGGGACTAAAGCCCTAACCTTTAGTCCCGGTTGCCCCACCAACCGGGACAAAAGGGTGCACACGTGGCAGCGGCAGAGGGCGAGGGGGGTGGAGTATTAGTCCCGGTTCGTAACATGAACTGGGACTAATAATCTTCTGCCGCGACAGAGATTTAGCCAATTTCTCTGTCGCGGCAGAGAATTCATTTTGGCACATTTTGTTGCCGCGGCAGTATTTTCGCCACTTTTTGTGCCGCGACAGAGAATTCATTTAGGTTGTTTTATTGTTTATTTAGTGATTTGCACTTATCAATGAAGGAACCTTATATTACATCATGAATATCATGACAATATTACATTCAATACACATATCGAGTTCATGCACTACATACAAAAGTTGCTATTCGATGCTACCGGCCAATTCCTTCAAAGTTGCTATTTTTACAATCCCTATTGTCTATACACAGCCGAATAGTATTCCCCTTTTGGGTCTAGGACTTCTGCATCCAAGAATCCCGCCAATTCCTCCTGAATTGCTCGTACGCGATCCTTTGGCAGAAGACCGTCCCGTGAAGCTCGATCTGATTTAAAAAAGGAGTCAGCCTATATGAATGAAACTAAACACAATTTGATTGTAATTAAAAACTATAGAAATTGTTTACGTACGTGGAGTTGCTCTAAATTTCTGCCCTTCTTATCGCACGTCTGCCGGATGAACTCGCAAACATAGTATCCACATAGATTGTTACCTGGTCCCTGCGTCAGACACTTTACGAGAACAGAGTTCAATCAAAATAATAATCAAGCATGATAATAACTGTATCAAAACTAGAATCAAAGAGATGCACGGATATAGCTAGTGGTGCTTACATTTAGTGGTTGAAATGTAAGGTCCTCTTTCCAAACACCCGTAGCCTTGTCGGTGAACCGTTTTTAAGCGCTGCCCGGCGTAGAAAACGAATAAAATAAGTTATTAAGTACTTGATATCATAAAATTCACGAACGTTGCCGATATAGTATCGTAATGATTAGAATTACCGCTGGAGAAGTATCTGCATGTCGTTCCACGTCTCAAGGGGTTTATGTTTCGAGTCCATGACTAGTACACGCCCTTTGTCAAGTTGAATGATTAACAGAATATAGTGGTAGCTGCGAATGCATAACTAATCAATTATATACTTAACATCGAGTAAGCGAAATAGAAAGTGTATACAAGACAATAACACTCACTCGAAGTTGTAAGGAAATAGTATTTCCCTTTTGGTTTCTTGAAACCTTAACGCGTGTACTATATTATCCTCCGTATCCTGGGGGTTTGTTTTGAGATTAGCTTGATGAACCCAATATGGGTCAATGAAGCCAATGTCATAGATTTGTCCTCTGCTGCATTCGAGAATCTTCATTCTGCATATTACAGTATGATTATATACATGCAATAAACAAGGTGAGATAGCTGGAGACTAAATTAATTACATAATTAGTACTTACAGACAATAGGCACTAATGATCGATTTGTACAAGGCGTCTTGATTGAATAATTGAAATAGTTCATCAAATTCAATGGATATCATGTCATCTATATCTTTCCCATAATGCTTTTTTGTAACCTTCAGCACTATCCAGTTAGCCCCGGCCTTTGTGGCATGCAAGTACCAGTTATGCAATCTTCGCATTTTTGTTGGAAGATTGTTTACCTCCTCAGGTTTGACGAGAGGTTTGCCGTACTGGTATTTGTATGCTACTTCACTCACGGGGAAGAACTCTAATCGATAAATCTTGAGCAATACTCATACCTTGAGCAGCGACAACTTCTCTGTATTGTGCAACTCCTCTGGATCATATTGCTCTTCGGCCCCATATTTGCTCGACCCCACATTGGTTTGGGAAATCACCTTGAGAGGGGCGCAAGTCTGTTTTGCTTGTTCTCCGAGCTGGGCAACAGATTTCTCGCTTGCATCAGTACTGCTCTTCGAGGCTTTTTGTGCCGCATGTGACTTGAGAATAGAACGATCATAGTCTGATGATAGCTTTGGCTCAGGTTGATGAAGAGTCTTTAGCATTTTCAACACTTTGGCTTTTTCTTCTTTGGTGCTGGGGAACTCTGGCTCTTTCGGCCGCCTCAGCTTAGCAAAAATTTGTCGTTTCAAGATCAATGATCGCCGCGATCTCCTCTTGATCTGTCATAAGCTCTCTTGGGAGGAACCTTTGGTACTTTTGGAAGAGGCTCTTGTTTATGTTTGACGATCGCTAACGACCTGATGGCGACGCTTCGCTTTTTATCCTGAGGCGCCGGCGATGGCTGCACCGGAGATTGGTGAGGCGACGAATCCGGGTGAGGCGACGAAGACGGCTGGCGCGGCGGCGACGACCTCGCTGGAGACGGGTGAGGCGGCGGCGAAGATGGCCTTGGCGTGTGATTTCGAAGAACGATACATTCCTTCGGCCATAGAATGGTGACGTTTTTTGCGTCTCAAGACAGATCACATCCTTCACTGCAGGTAGTGAAGATCCAAAACTTCAAAGGTGGGCATGATTTCATCCACACCGACAACAGCGTAGCCCTCTGGAACCGGACGACAGTGGTAAGTTGGTGTGGGTCCAATTGGTAAGGCATAGCCGACCGCCACCTTCATTGATATGTTCACAACTTTGACATGTAGCTCGCAGTGTGTCATCTCTGTGATATCGTCCACTGGGTAGCCAACAGGAGCCATCGTCGGTGCATCATCATCATCGCCATTGTCATCACCCGGGACCTCGGTGGAAGCCACACAGCTTTTTCGATTATTCGATAGGCCGGTAGCATCGAATGCAGTGTGCTGCTGAGATGGGCCGGTAGTACTTTGCTCTTTAAGTGCGTTAATTTCATCTTGTTGTTTCTTTAATCGTTCTTCAATTAAACGCATTTGCTCTTTCTGACTATTTGCTTCAACTTCCACCCTGTCCTTTCTCCTCTAACGGCTTGTATTAGGATATTTCTTCCTCTCTTCGGGAAACCCAGTCCTCCATGGTTGGGAGCCTCTTGTGCCTCGTGTTCGTCCATCATGTTCCTTATTTCCAAGGGCGAGTGTGAGATCATCATTCTCTCTATCGGGAATGAAGTCCCCATCTTTAACAGCCTTTACTACTTTTCTCATCCTCTCGATTGGCAAGGGGTCTTCTTTATGTCGTATGTTATATATACACCTCCCTTCCGAGTCCAACGTGCCCCCATGCCCGTAAAACCAATTCCTTGCACGTTCTACCCAATCGTCTGTCTCTGGGGTGATCTTTTTAGCACGCAGTTCATTCTCAAGTTTCTCCCACTTAGGAATGCCAGCCCTGTAACCACCTTGCCCCATAGTATGGTGATACTTCTTGTTAGCAGCATTCAGCTTATTCGTTTCAGACATTTTCTTAGCTTTTTCTGATTTCTTGTATTCCACAAACTCAGCCCAGAATGGTTTTATCTTCTCAAACTGAATATTCTTGAAATCGGGAGTCTTCTTTTTCACGACATAGTCAAGGTGTAATCTTTTCTTCCAATTGGTGAAACACTGGGCCATCTTCTTCAAAGCCCACTCCCTGACCTTAGCCTCCATGGCTCTCCCATGTTGTAAGGCGTCCTCAACTGGATCCTCCGCATTTGGATCCAGCTCTATCTTTGGTAGTTTGAAATTAACCATGAGCCTCTTCCACAGTAAATCTTTGGCATGGTTAGGGACAAATAAACATGTTCCCTCTTCATCCGCATTAGCAGGCCTATTCCAATTTCTAATGGTGATCGGGATTAAGTCCCTAACGATTACTCTGCATTGTGCCACAAATTTGGTTGCGACAACTTCGGGAGCCGTCGGTTTGCCGTCTTCAGCGACATCTTCGATCCTGAACCTCTCATGGTCTTGCAACTTTTTGGTTGGGCCTCGTCTGGTCTTTTCAGTAGATTCCTTCGATCCGGAGGGCTAAAAGAAGAAAGATCGTCGTTACTATTTCTATATACATAGCAGATGATTAATTAATGAATTAATTATATTACATGCACCTCGCCGGAGCGGTCGTCTTCTCGATTACACAAGGCATCGCCTTCTCCCTCGCGGAAGGCAACACCTTCAACCTCAAACAAGTCGTCTATTCAGGTAAAAATAGGATCACCCTCACCGGAGTTGTTCAGAAACGTTGATACGTCTAAATTTTCTTCCCCACGGATCACACCTTGGATCAACTCTTCCTTTTCTTCGTCTCTGACGTGTGGGTCCATATTTTCTGCATAGGTGGAAAAACGAATAAGTCAAAGCGGCTAAAGGAGAAAGTTAGGTACGGTGTTGAGAGATATAAACCCTAATTCAGAGAAACCCTAATATATACATACACAATAATAAAAATGAAGATAAACCCTAAACCCTAAACCTAGCTACAAAAAGGAAACCGTGTAGTAGATATGTAACTCTAGCTAAAATCAACTAAAATCAATATTCCGGAGTTCCGAGGGGTGTAAAACCTAGTTCGGAAAAACCTCGGATGCATATGAGAGAGGAACATGAGTATAAGGCTACAAAAGGGAAACTATCCAGCAGATAGGTAACACTAGATACTAACAAATTACCATATTGGAATCGATTTAAGAGGGTTCGGAATGCTCTGGCGAAGGCACATCGTCGAACCCACATGCACCTAAGGGTCATGCAATTTCATGGGAAGATTTACGCGCGACCGAGCCAGACCGAGCTTTCCTACGTCGAACACAATGGTTTTGACCGCGCGACCCCTTCGCCCATGTCTGCATGCTGAGCGTAACAGGGGAACTCCCATCGGCGCCGCCTCCTCCCCCCTCTCCTCACCTTCCCCTCGCTTGCTGTCGAGGCGGGCCACCGCCTTGCTCGTTGCCGTTGCCGTGATGGCGGCAATCTGTAGATGTGGTGCATATCTACGATGGCGTTAACCCTTTTCCAAGACAATTCGGTGTCTTACCCTTTCACGATTCCACCGTCTATTCGATGTTTCTCGGCGCTTTCTCGGCGCCGCTAACCGAATCCCGAGCAAAACAGAGCTTCTGCCTCTCTCTTGCCACAATACACCGCTGCGTCCTGCCGCCTCCATGTCTGCGGAACCGGCCACTGACATCCCCTTTTCCCGAGCCGCCGACCGCCGTCTAAGACTAGGACTAGTCGGGAAAAAATATTATAGTATTTGCCACGTCCACAATCTGAACACCACAATCCGATTGCACAACTTACCCAATGTGATGCACATGAAGAACTTTGCATAAGCCATCTATATTAATAGCAAAAAATACCAAAGCATCCATTATCAAATGCATTATCCAACAAATTGTGATAAATTACATAATTATTAGAATAACTATTAGACATAATTACGACAAGCAAACTAGCAAAATTCTTTCAACACAACAATATCACTCACATATATTGCAAATTCTTTCAACACAACAATATCAATCTACATTACAAACACCAATCAACCTAATACTACAAATTTGCGGAAATTTGGGGGAGAGCGAGAGAGGGAAGGGCGCACGGGCCGGTAGACATACCCGAGGAAGGGGACAGGGGAGAGGCCGGAGGAGGTGCGGCCGGAGGAGCGGAGGCCGGAGGAGGTGCGGCCGGAGGAGGTGTGCGGGAGGAGGAGGAGCCGCTCTGGCCAGCGTGGCAGTGGCCGGAGGAGGAGCCGCTTCTGGGAGCCTTGTGGCGGTGGCCGGAGGCGGAGGCGTGACGACTGAGGGCGCGGGCACTGGCACAAGCGGCGTCGTCGATAAACGAAGAAGCAGAAGAGAAGCAGAGAAGAAGAAGAGAAGTTATAAAGGGAGGAGATATCGTCCCGGTTGGTGGCTCAACTGGGACTAAAAGATATCGTCGGTTGGAGCCACCAAGACGTATACTCAATTCAGCAGTGAAGAAGAAGGCTTAGGAAGGTCTTTAGTCGGTTGGTGGCTCCAAGCAGGACATATTCCCTGTTTTCAAATTTTTCAGTATTTTCTCTCTGTTCCGCCTTATTTTTTATTTTGGGGTTTAAATTTGTAATGTTTTTAAATGATAATTACTTTGGAATTTAGAAAAACTTTGAACATAAAAAGTGTTTGAATTTGAATAACTAATTGAAACCATTTTACATTTTGAAAAATAATTAATGTAACCATTTAAACTATGAACCATTTAAAATTAATAATGAAGTAACTTATATTTTTTAAATATTAATTTGGAATTTAGAAAAACTTTAAACATAAAAAGTGTATGGATTTGAATAAATAATCCAAAACCATTTTCTATTTTTAAAAAATAATTAATGTGACCATTTAAAATTAAAAATGAATTAACTTATTTTTTTTAAATATTAATTTGGAATTTAGAAAAACTTTAAACATAAAAAGTGTATGGATTTGAATAAATAATCCAAAACCATTTCTATTTTTAAAAATAATTAATGTAACCATTTAAAATTAAAAATGAATTAACTTATATTTTTAAATATTAATTTGGAATTTAGAAAAACTTTAAACATAAAAAGTGTTTGGATTTGAATAAATAATTCAAAACCATTTTCTGTTTAAAAAAATAATTAATGTAACCATTTAAAATATGAACCATTTACAATTAAAAACTGAATTAACTTATAAGTAATTTAAAATCATTTTCTGTTTTTAATGGGCGGAAAAAAGAGGACGGAAAATAATGGGCGGAAAGAAAATTTGATTAGGATAGAACTGGAATTAAAGTACATAACACAACTAACAGAAAGTTACATAGAAGAACTGAAAATTAAGATACATGGCCAGATTAAGCCACAATCGGCCGAACTTGTTTTGCAATGTTGGAATAATTCAGTCATGCTCCTGCCTACACCTGTAATACTCGCGCCAGTCGTCGTATTGCCGCCACGGCCATCGCCGCTATCATCGTCGGTCAGAATTAGTTGAACCTTGAAGGTTGATGCAGTGGGCTGGACTTGAGGGTAGCCAGCGAGGGCTAGAGTCGTGACGTGTCGTGAGCCATGACGCTCTGGAGAGTCCGGCCGCGCCACCACAGCCGACGGCCGGCCTCGTTGAAGTTTGGAGGAGGTGGGCCCTCCTCCTCGTGCCTGGCGAGTGCCCTCTCACGCCGATCCACGAAGAAGGCTTCCCAAGTCGGAAAATAGTCGGGATGCCATCTGGGATTCCTCCGTTGCTCCGGCGTGAGCTCGAAGTAGTAGTGATTCGTGATGGCTATCCGACACGCCACACCTAGAGGGACAGGAGGAACCGGAACGCCTCCGGTGCTCAGCATCCAGCCGACGGGACCATGGCGTGAGCGGGGGGTAGTTCGAGGCGCAAAGCGCCTCCGTCTCCCTGGGAGTTAGTGCTACGGTGGAAGCCATGGGAAAGAGTGATGAGGTTGCAGATATGAGTCTAGAGATGTGCAATGACAATGGAGGCCAACCCTACATATATATATAGTGAAGAACTGGCGGGAAAAATGGCGGGAAGAAAAATGGCGGGAAAAATGGCGGGAAAAATGGCGTGTCGACATTATGTCGTGCAGAGTGTACCTTGTCCCGGATGGTGTCACCAACCGGGACTAAAGATGAAAAATGGCGCGTCCACACACATGCATAATAAGGGCACAACATCACAAACTATGCCGTGATTCAGCACATAACATCGGTCATTGGACCGAAAGCCATGAAACCTCGAACATGATAGGTCATTTTATGAAGGTTTTTTCGAAACATGATCAATATACCAAGTCTGGTATTTTTCCTTTCAACTATGTACCAAAATATGACACCACGCGAAGGATTTTCATTGTTCGTATTTTTTTGAATTTATTATGCCCGTTTTGAATTATCTGAATTTCTAACTATGGTCGAAACGGTGTGCATGAAGATAGGGGACGAGCATCGTTAGAACTTGCATTGGATCTCTGAAGAAACCACATATTGCGAGTCTAAAAATGATTTTTTTCAAAAAATCACGGGCGATAGATCATGTACCTGTAGTACAAATCGGACCCACTTCCTGCCGATTCGGCATACATTTGTCCTTTTTACCCAGGATGGACGATTTCGGCAGGCTGGGCGAGGCAGCACTAATGATAGGGGTGAGTGTCGATATTATGTTGTGCAGCGTGTACCTTGTCCCGGATGGTGTCACCAGCCGGGACTAAAGATCAACCTGTAGTCCCGGTTGGAGACACCAACCGGGACAAAACACGAGTCAGCACTAATGATAGGGGTGAGTGTCGACATTATTTCGTAAGTGTCGACACTATGCCGAGCTGCTTGTACTATAAATAGGCATCCTTGCAGTCCGATCCTCCAGCCGTTTTGAGAGCAGGACACCATCATGGCGATTTCGTGGAGAGATGCCGACGAGCCTGGGCCCTCCGGCATCTCCGAGAAACTGGTCATAGAGGCACTCTAATATGTGAAATTTAGTTAGCTCGAGGCGTATTGATCTAGTTAGAGAAGTTACAAGCTGCAAGATGGTTTTCGAGCAGGGACACCACTTTGCGAGTTTGAGGAGATGCCGACGAGCCTGGTCCTCCGCATCTCCGAGAACTGGTCATAGAGGCACTCTAATATGTGAAATTAGTTAGCTCGAGGCATATTAATCTAGTTAGAGAAGTTACAAGCTGCAAGATGGTTTTGAGAGGGGACACCAGCGGCCAGTTTGAGGAGATGCCGACGGAGCCCAGTCCTCCGGCATCTCCGAGAAATTGGTCATAGAGGCACTCCCTAATATGTGAAATTAGTTAGCTCCGAGGCGTATTGATCTAGTTAGAGAAGTTACAAGCTGCAAGATGGTTTTCGAGAGCAGGGACACCACTACGACCAGTTTCAGGGAGATGCCACGGATCCAGTCCCTCCGCATCTCCAAGAAACTGGTCATAGAGGCACTCCCGGTCCAGCCACAAACGGGACTAACACTCAAGACATTTATTAATATTAAAAGCGAGACTACAAAACCGGGACTAAAGGCCACAAACCGAAAGATATCCTTGGTCAAGCCACAAACCGCGAAAAGACATGAACTAGAGTTACATAATATGAGCATGAACTTCTTGGCATATGTCCTTCCTTATGATCGCTTGACGTAACCATGGAGCATCTTCTTTACTTAACGGAATGCTTGGGTGGCCACCGTGAAGGGCGAATTTCATCAAACTTATTATAATCTTCGACATGTCTCTTGTCCTCGATTCCCACGATGTTTCTTTTCCCTGAAAGAACTATGTGACACTTTGGCTCATCATATGATGTATTCGTTTGCATATTTTTTCTTTTTTCGGTCTGGAGGACATGTCCTTCACATAGAAAACCTGAGACACATCATTGGCTAGGACGAAAGGTTCATCTCTATAACCAAGATTGTTGAGATCCACTGTTGTCATTCCGTACAACTGGTATATCTTTACCCCTTCCCCATTCAGGTTGACCCATTTGCAGCGAAACAAAGGGACCTTAAAAGAGACTCCATAGTCTAGTTCCCATATCTCCTCTATGTAACCATAATATGTGTCCTTTTGTCCATTCTCGTCTATTGCATCAAAGCGGACACCACTATTTTGGTTGGTGCTCTTTTTATCTTGGGCGATCGTGTAGAATGTATTCCCATTTATTTACACTTTGGAAATTCAATACAGTAGAAGATGGTGACGCGGCCAACAAGTATAACTGATCTCCAACAGTGGTGTCATTCAAGAGATGTGTCCGCATCCAACCACCGAAAGACTTCATGTGTTCATCTGTAATCCATGATTTAGGCTTCCCCGGGTTTTTGAAGCGTACAATATTCTTGTGTTCCTCGATATACGGAGCTGCCAAGGTGGAATTATGTAGAATTGTGTAGTGTGCTTTAGTGAAAGAATCCCCGTCCCTACATATCATTGCTTTCTTTCCCAGCGTGCCTTTTCCACTTAGTCTTCCCTCATTCCGCGAGTCAGAAACACCAATCGGCTTAAGGTCAGGAATAAAGTCAACACAAAACTCAATGACCTCCTCTGTTCCATATCCCTTGGAGATGCTTCCTTCTGGTCTAGCATGGTTATGAACATATTTCTTTAAGACTCCCATGAACCTCTCAAAGGGGAACATACTGTGCAGAAATACCGGACCGAGAATGGCAATCTCTTCCACTAGATGAACCAGGAGATGCGTCATAATATTGAAGAAGGATGGTGGGAACACCAATTCAAAACTAACAATACATTGTACCACATCCTTCTGTAACCTTGGCAGAATATCTGGATTGATTACCTTCTGAGATATTGCATTGAGGAATGAACACAGCTTCACAATGGGTACTCGAACATTTTCCGGTAGAAGCCCCCTCAATGCAATCGGAAGCAACTGCGTCATAATCACGTGACAGTCATGAGACTTCAGGTTTTGGAACTTTTTCTCTGCCATATTTATTATCCCCTTTATATTAGATGAGAAGCCCGACGGCACCTTGATACTGTAAAGGACTTCAAAAAGATTTCCTTCTCGCTTTGGTAAGAGCATAGGCATACGACTTAAGTGACGCCCTTTATCCATCTTGTTATGTGTATGCATGTTCTTTGGGTCTTTCATAATTTGTTGGTCCTCCCGTGCTTCAGGTGTATCTTTTGTCTTCCCATACACGCCTAGGAATCCTAGCAGGTTCATGCAGAGATTCTTCGTCACGTGCATCACGTCGATTGAAGAGCGGACACACAGGACTTTCCAATATGACAGCTCCCAAAATAAAGATTTCTTCTTCCACATGGGTGCGTGTCCTGTAGCGACGTCGTTCGGAACTGATTGACCGCCGGGACCCTTTCCAAAGATTACTTCTATGTCCTTCACCATACCAAATACATCATCACCAGTAGGGAGTTCAGGCTTCTGAAATGCTTGCCTTTCTTTCTTACGGAATGATTGGTCGGAAGAAATCGTCGATTCGCCAGGTACACAACCTTCTTGCATTTATGCAAATATGTACCTTCGGTCTTATCTAAACAGATATCCCTTGTTTGTTTGTCCTGAAAGGTTACTAAGAGCAGGCCAATCATTGATGGTTATGAATAACAACCCTCGTAGATCAAATGGCTCCTGTTTGTTCTCATCCCACGCACGTACACCTGGTTTGCCCCACAACTGTAAGAGTTCTTCAACTAATGGCCTAAGGTACACATCAATGTTGTTGCCTGGTTGCTTCGGGCCTTGGATGAGCACTGACATCATAATGAACTTACGCTTCATGCACAACCAAGGAGGCAGGTTGTAGATACATAGATTCACGGGCCAGTCTTTGTGGCGCAGCTCTGCTCCCCAAAAGGATTCATGCCATCCGACTTAGACCAAACCATAAGTTCCTTGTGTCACACCGCAAAGTCCGGGAAGTCTCTCGATTTTTCTCCACGTGACCCATCAGTGGTGCCTCAACTTCCGTCTTTCTTACGGTCTTCTTTGTGCCATCGCAACAACCTGGCATGCTCTTTGTTTCGAACATGCGTTTCAACCTTGGTATTATAGGAGCATACCACATAACCTTAGCAGGAACCCTCTTAGGAGGGGCTCTCCCTCAACATCACTGTGGTCATCTCGTCTGATCTTATACCGCAACGCATTGCATACCGAGCATTTATCTAAATTCTCATACTCCTTACCGCGGTAGAGGATGCAGTCATTAATGCATGCATGTATCTTTTGCACATCTAATCCCAGAGGACAGAGAGTCTTCTTTGCTCTCGGGAAGTTCGTTATGTTTTGGAAACTTCGTCTTCATTATTTTCAGCATCTTTTCAAATGAGGAGTCAGTTAGACCACACTCTGCCTTCCATCGCAACAGTTCCAGTGTGGTACCGAGCTTTGTGATGCCATCTTCACAATTTGGGTACAACAATTTCTTGTGATCTTCTAACATGCCCTCTAACTTCAACTTCTCATTTTTTGTTTCACAGTCTCGCTTTGCATCAGAAATGACCCTACCAAGTTCATCACCCGGCTCATCTGATGCCCGTTCTTCACCTCTTTCCTCTCCATTGTCTTCCATTGCAGTATCACTGTATTCAGGAAACATATGATGATAGTTGTTATCATCATCTTCTTCTTCACCATCTTCCATCATAACCCCTCTTTCCCCGTGCTTGGTCCAGCAATTATAGTTGGGCATGAAACCTTTCATAATCAGGTGGCCGCGAATGATTTTCGAGGAAGAGTACTCCTTGTTGTTCCGACATTGAACACATGGACAACTTATAAATCCATTCTCTTTGTTTGCCGTAGCTACATCGATAAATTTATCCACGCCTTTGATATACCCGGCTACGCGCCGATCACCGGACATCCATTCCCGACCGTTCATCTGCATCATATAAGTAAGTTTATCAAAAAACAGGACATCATAAATAGTGAAATAACCAATTCACACCGACACATGAATTGTATCAATGACCTAGAAAAGATAAGATTGCTAACCTCGATCGAGGGAAATAAAGAGGAGAAAGCTCAAGTGTGTCTCGGACACTTTCTATATTTTTGTTCTATGAGAAATTCAACAGGATTATTCACTCAAACATTTCATCAAACACCTTCAATGCATGCATAGAAGATAAAAAATTAGCACACCCCTCACACCTTCCACCATTCGAAAAAAGCAGTGGAGGGGGCTGGGCGTGCATTTATAGAGGCGGGAGAATCGTCCGGTTGGAGCCAGCAACCGGGACTAAAGGTGCGTGCCATGCCATGTGGCTGTGGCCAAACCTTTAGTCCCGGTTGGTGGCTCCAACCGGGATGTATTCCCCCTTATCAACCGGGACGCATGCCCCTGGCCCCGTGCCCGCTCCAACCGGGACGCGTGCCAGCATTAGTCCCGGTTGGTGGCGCAACCGGGACTAATGCTCTGAGGGGCCGCGAACGGATGGCCCTTTTTCCAATAGTAACATAGCGATTAACCTATAACAGTAGCATAGTCAATGATCATCTACGATAGGTTCACTAGTAGAAATCAGGCCTTTGGCCGAGACAATTAGTCCCAGTTTTGCTATAAACTGGGACTAATTCCCCGGTCCCAACGGCTAGAAACGGCCGCAGGACCCAGCCGCCACTAGTCCCGGTTCAAAGGGGACCTTTAGTCTCGGTTCGTTTAAAAAACCGGGACTAAAGGGTCTGGAGCTGGACAGGGCCTGCCGTATGGACATTAGTCCCGGTTTGTTACACAAATCGGAACTAAAGATGCTCTATTAGTCTCGGTTCAATTTAGAAACTAGGACTATTGTTCCTACTATATCTTGTTCCTCCCCTGCCCGAGCCATTTCAAGCTCACATTGGCATCTCCCTCTATTTTCTTCCCTCAAGCTCGAGTTCATGCCATTTTTTCTCAAGATTTGTCAAGATTTTTCGGCTCCAGATCTATCCAATGGTTCTAAAAGGTTAGCAAGTTCATCCTTTTATCTTTCATTGCTAGTTTAGCTCATTTCATGCTCTAGAAATTGAGGGATTTGCGGGTTTATTAGTTTGCTAGTAATTTTTGCAACAATTAACATGAGATAAATGTGGATTCTATATATCTTGTATTAATGTGATGAAATCCAAGATAAATATCTTTTTCAGATTCTATCTATATCTGATTTGGCACATATAGCTAGTTTCAAAATTCATTTGATTCATAGAAGCAAAGAGATATACATAAGTTCATAATCTCGGTTTGGCACATAGTCTCAAAATTTATTTGATTCACAGATACATCATGCCACCATCCAGAAACAAAATTTCCTTATTCTTATACCAGCCTTTAGCAAATTCACAAATTGTAATAAAAATAGGGTTAATTCATCAAAGCCATTGTAACAAAAAAAATAAGCAAAACTATAAAGATAAATTATTATAGGACCTCATAGTTATGTTGGACACGAAAATCACAGGGACGGCATGAGCGAGCCTAGTAGGATGCCCAATATATGTCCTTGTTCATATCACAAGGGTCACTCACACCTCCCCTAGGATCACATCCGAAATGAAGGCACACATATATATAGTTGCGCCCTAGCATTTTAATCATCGGACGTTGCAACAAGGAAGAACCAAAAACATAAACACGCTGGTGGAGCTAACAAATTTCACATATTAGGGAGTGCCTCTATGGCGAGCTCCTCGAAGATGTCTGAGGAAAGAATCCTAAGACAACTTCAAGAAGTTCCTCCGTAGTGGTGTCCCTGCTCTCGCACACCATCTTGCAGTTTATAACTTCGCTAGATAGATCAATACGCTGGTGGAGCTAACAAATTTCACATATTAGAGAGTTCCTCTATAGCGAGCTACTCGAAGATGTCTGAGGACGGGGTCCTAAGACATCTTCGAGAAGGTCCGCCTTAGTGGTGTCCCTGCTCTCGCACACGATCTTCCTTGGAGTTGATATTTCACAAGGAAGCCTATTTATAGATTAAGCAACACAACATAGTGTCGAGACTCACGACATAATGTCGAAACTCACCCCTGTTATAGTGTCTCCACCCACCAAAATAGTGTCGCGACTCACTGGCATAGTGTCGCCACTCACGATATAGTGTCGCCCCCCAGTTTTAATCCCAGTTGGAGTCCCCTTTAGTCCCGGTTGGAGACACCATCCGGGACTAAACGGGCTCATGCCAGCCCCATCCTGCCGCAACCCTTTAGTTTCGGTTGGTGTGTCCAACTGGAACTAAAGATGGAGCAGAAAGTTTTTAAATTAGTGCATAGTTGTTTGATGTACGCTCTATGCTTTTATTTTTAGACTGGTACTAATCTTAGCATCGTGATTCTGTTTGATGTACTTATATAATACAGATGAGCTGACAATGGATGTACGCTGACCAAATCTCTAGCGAGTTCATTAAAGGCGTGCATTCTTTTCTCGTTGTGGCTGAGGCAAACAAGCGGAATGGTTTTATGTGTTTTCCATGTGGTGATTGTCGGAATCAGAAGGAATACTCTTACTCAAGGGTCCTTCACGGCCATCTGTTTCCGTCCGGTTTCATGTCTGGCTATAATTGTTAGACAAAGCACGGAGAAAGAGGGGTTATGATGGAAGACAACGAAGAAGAAGAGAATGATGACAACTATCCTATGTCCCCTAAATACAGTTGTACTACAATGGAAGACAATGATGATGATGAAGAAGAAGAACGTGCATCATATGAGCTAGATGATGATCTTGGTCGGGCAATTGCTGATGCAAAGGGAGAATGCGAAAGCGAAAGAGAGAGGTTGAAATTTGAGCAGATGTTAGAGGATCACAACAAATTGTTGTACCAGAATTGCGAAGATGGCCACAAAAATCTAGGTAGCACACTGGAATTGCTGCAATGGAAGGCAGAGATCGGTGTGACTGGCAAGGGATTTGAAAATTTGCTAAAAATAATGAAGAAGCTGCTTCCAAAGGATAACGAACTGCATTCTAGTACGTATGAAGCAAAGAAGGTTGTTTGCCCTCTAGGATTAGAGGTACAGAAGATATATGCATGCATTAATGACTGCATTCTCTACCGCGGTGAGGAGTACGAGAATTTGGATGCATGCCCGCTATGCACTACATTGTGGTACAAGTCCGACGAGATGACCCTGGTAATGTTGAGGGCGAGCGCCCTAGGAAGAGGGTTACCTCCAAGGTGATGTGTTGTGCTCCTATAATACCACGGTTGAAACGTTTGTTTAGAAATGAAGAGCATGCCAAGTTGTTGCGATGGCATAAAGAAGACCATAAGAAAGACGAGATGTTGAGACACCCCGTTGATGGGTCTTAGTAGAGAAAAATTGAAAGGAACTACCCGAACTTTACAGGTGACGCGAGGAACTTATGGTTTGGTCTAACTATAGATGGCATGAATCCTGGTGCAGAGCTCCAATGATAGCATCTGGCCTATGACTTTGTGTATCTATAAACTTCCTCCTTGGTTGTGCATGAAGCAGAAGTTTATTATGATGTCAGTACTCATCCAAGGCCCAAAGCAACCCGACAATGACTACCTAAGGCTGTTAGTTAAAGAACTTTTACAGCTGTGGCACAGACAAGGTGTACGTGTGTGAGATGAGCACAAACATAAGGAATTTGACTTACGAGCATTGTTATTCATAACCATTAATGATTGGTCTGCTCTTATTAACATTTCAGGATAGACAAACAAGGGATATAATGCATGTACACACTGTTTAGGTGAGACTGAAAGTATTTATTTGAATAAGTGTAAGAAGAATGTGTACCTATGTACATCGTTTTCTTCCGCCCATGCATTCCCTAAGAAAGAAACGCAAGCATTTCAATGGTGAAGCAGATCACCGGAGTAAGCCTCTCCGCCGTATTGGTGATGATGTATTTGATATAGTGAAGGATTTAAAAGTAATCTTTGGAAAGGGTCCTGGCATACAGTTTGTTCCGAAGGACGCTGGCAGACACGCACCCATGTGGAAGAAGGAATCTACATTTTTGGAGCTACCCTATTGGAAAGTCCTAGAGGTCCGCTTTGCAATCGACGTGATGCACGTGATGAAGAATCTTTGCGTGATACTGCTAAGATTCTTGGGCATGTATGGGAATAATAAAGATACACATGCATCCAGAGTTGTTTCAAGGTACTGCCAGCTACGCTCTTCCTAAAGAAGAGAGGGAAATCTTTTTTGAATGCCTGAGTAGTATCAAGGTACTCTCTGACTTCTCATCGAATATAAAGAGAATAATAAATATGGCAGAGAAGAAATTCCAGGACCTGAAGTCTCATGACTTCCACGTGCTTATGACGCAGTTGCTTCCGGTTGCATTGAAGGGGCTTCTGCCGGAAAATGTTCAAGTACACATTGTGAACCTATGTGCATTCCTCAATGCAATTTCTTAGAAGTTAATCGATTCAGAAAGTCTACCAACGTTACAGAAAGATGTGGTCAG
The DNA here is from genome assembly GCA_023614405.1 of Avena insularis. NCBI lineage: Eukaryota > Viridiplantae > Streptophyta > Magnoliopsida > Poales > Poaceae > Avena > Avena insularis. The sequence continues at coordinate 57,852,360 of CM042693.1, read as the reverse complement.
TGTATTGTCAGCTTTGAGTTGGTGTTCCCACCATTCTTCTTCAACATTATGACGCACCTCCTAGTTCACCTAGTCAAAGAGATTACCATTCTCGGTCTTCTATTTCTACACAATATGTTTACCTTTGAGAGATTCATGGGAGTCTTAAATAAATATGTCCATAACCGTGATAGGACAGAAGGAAGCATCTCCAAGGGCTACGGAACAGAGGAGGTCATTGAGTTTTTTTACTTTATTCCTGACCTTAAGCCGACCAGTGTGCCTAAATCACGGCATGAGGGGAGACTGGTGGAAAAGTCATGCTAGGAAAGAAAGCAAGGATATGTATAGACGGGCATTCTTTCACTAAAGCACACTATATAGTTCTGCAAAGTTCCACCTTGGTGGCTACGTATATCGAGGTACACAAGAATATTGTATGCTCCAACTACCTAGGGTAGTCTGAATCTTGGATTAGAGATGAACACATGAAGACTTTCGACGGTTGGTTGCAGAAACATATCATGAATAACACCACTATTGGAGATTAGTTGTACTTGTTGGCTAGGTCTCCATCTTCAACTATATTGACTTTTCAAGGGTACGACATAAATGGGAATATATTTTACACGCACGCCCAAGATAATAAGAGCACCAACCAAAAGAGTGGTGTCCGATTTGATGCATCAGACGAAAATGGGCATAAGGACACACATTATGGTTACATAGAGGACATATGAGAACTTGACTATTGTCCTCATTTTAAGGTCCCATTGTTCTGATGCAAATGGGTCAAGATGACAGGAGGCGGGGTAATGGTAGACCAGCAGTACGAAATGACAACAGTGGATCTCAACAATCTTGCGTACGGAGACGAACAATTTGTCCTAGACAATTATGTGGCTCAAGTTTTGTATGTGAAGTACATGTCTACTAGAACAATAAAAATGAAAGATAAGCAAAAGAATACAATATCATACGATGAGCCAAAGTGCCACATAGTTCTTTTAGGGAAAATAAACATGGTAGGAGTTGAGGACGGGATATACATGTCAGAAGATTATAACAAGCTTCATGAAATTCTGCCATTTAAAGTGAAAACTGACCCAAGCATCCCGCTAAATAAGGAAGATGCTCGATGGTTATGGACTAGAAGAAAACCAAAACACTAAATGTGGATGTTGGTGATGTAATAATGTATTAAACCTTCTTATGAAGCTTTTTGTGAATTAACCCTATTTTTATAGTTTGTGAGATTACTGAAGGCAGGTAGAAAATAGAGAGCATTTGATAACTTGAGAGAACTCACAAGAATACAACAACATCTTCATATTTCAGTCCTGGTTCATAAAGTCCTTTAGTCCCAGTTTCTGAACTGCAACTACAGATCGGGTCTGAAGGCCCCCCTTTTAGTCCCGGTCCAGCCATAAACCAGGACTAACACTCAAGTCATTTATTAATATTAAAAAACCGGGACTATGAAATCGGGACTAAAGTCGCCCCCCTTTAGTCATAATCATGCCTAGTCCTATAGTACACAGCTTCAGGGTCATCTTTGTCATCGTCATCGTTGTCGTGGCTAGGCGCATGCGGCTGGATCCTCAGCCTAGCCATGGCATATACCGGGGCACCTGCCAGTTCGGCCTCGGGTTCACTACGAGCGGGGGAGGGGGCTCCTGGATGACAATGCCGCTACCACCACCCTTCTTGTGCTCTGCGGCGGGTGGAAGTGTGGGCATCGCATGCGAGGATGATCTACCCTAGCGATGTAGCGCATCATGCTGACGGTAGTACGGTTCGCCCACCACAGACGGCAACTGGATTCATTGTGGCTCATCGGGGGCGGGCCGTCACCCTCCTACCTGGCAAGCTCCCTTTCATGCCGGTTAACGAAGAAGGCATTCGAGGCGTCATAGTTGTCGGGATCCCACTGGGGATCCATATGGTGCTTCGGTGTGAGCTTGATATAGAAGTGGTTCGTGATGGTCGACTGGCGGGTGGAACCTTGAGGCCCAAGAGGGAGAGGAACCCCTCCAGCGCTCAGCATCCAGCCGATGGGCACCGGGTAGCCCGACGGGCATGGGTGGCCGGAGGAGCACAGCGTCCGGTCTCCTCGAGGATACAAATGGCCCAGTATTCGGTGTCTATTGTTGTGAGAGGGGAAGGTGTGGATGTGTGAATGGCCATGGTGGTCGACCTAGATATAGAGGGAAAAGGCGGGAAGCTAAGGGAAGTACCGGGTAAACATGGCCGGAAGCAGAGGGAAATGACAGGAAAGCTATCTTTAGTCCCGGTTAGTGGTTTCAACCGGGACTAAACACCCCTAAAATAACCGGGACAAAAGGCCCCTAAAATAACCGGGACCAAATTGAAAAATGGTTAATAGTTTAAATAGTTAGAATAATCAAATTCATATGAGATTCGAAAATTATGCAAAAGTTAATGAAACTCATATTCAAACACTTATCAAATATACAAAAGATTACCGATTAGGAAACAATATATGAAATATTATATTTTTAATGGGTAAAATTATGTTGTTGTGAATATTTTGGTATATTATATGTATTTTTCTGATTTTTAATTAATAAAATATGTTTTCCAAGATTAATAGAATATTTCTTAAACAATAAATTATTTCATTTACATATGTATAATAGAGTAGGATAATAGATTTAAATTATAGATATTTGTGTCTGAAAATATTGATATATAATACATAATTTTGTTAATTATATCTATTTTTTATTTTGGTGCCAAAAATACCCTTTAGTCCAGGTTTGTAAGTCAAACCGGGACTAAAGGGGTGTGGCTCGCGCGCAAAACGCGGCGGTCGAAATACCCTTTTGTCCCGATTTGTGTTACAAACCGGGAGTAAATGTACCCCTTTTGTACCGATTTGTATTACAAACCGGGACTAAAGGGTGCTAGGTATAAATACCCATCCCCCACCCCGGTTCGAGCCATGACCCACGGCTCAATTTCTTCATCTTCCCCGACCCGACGCTCGTCGCTGCCGCTCGTCCTCGTGTAGAAGGAGAGAGGAGGGGAGCCGCCGCCCGCCACGCCATCCCCGTCCTGCCCTACGATGTGTAGCCGCCCGGCCGCTGTCCACCGGCGCCCATGATGCATCGCCCGCCCCGCAGGTGAGCTCTGGTGGCCGCCCCTTATTTTATTTATGGTTAGTTTAGTATTAATTAGTAGTTAGTTAGTATTTTATTTAGTTAATTAATTAGTTCGTATTAGTTTATGGTTATTAGTGTATTTTAGTGTTAGTTTAGTGTTGGTGAATTTTAGTTAGTATATTTTAGTTAGTGTTAGTATATTTTAGTGTATTTTATTTAATATATTTTAGTTATAGTATGTAGTGTTTAGTTAGTATTTACTATTTAATGTATTTTAGTGTTAGATTTTACTATATGGATAATAGTATTTAGTGTATTTTTATGTAAATCAACATATGTATTTAGTGTTTATGTTTAGGATTATTTTAGTTTAAAAAATTTAGTTAGTGTTTAATTTAGTTTATTTTAGTTGATAATATTTACTATCGTCATGTTTAATTTAGCGTATAGGTTTAATTTAGTGTTTAGGATTATGTTGCGTCCTCATCGTTGACTCGGCGGGAACGACGGAGGACTACTAGGTTTCGTCGTCGGGCATCCACGGGACTGGGCTCCGTCGGGCTGGCACTTGGAGGTGCTACCTGCCGGGAGGCGTAGTTTGGTTAGGAATCCGGGTGTCGTCGTCGACCCAGAGCTTCTTTGGTGGCGGTCGCGTGGTGCAGAGGGAGCCACCCCCCGACGAGGTGGTACAACGTCATGTCAAGAAGGAGGACGAGCCCGTCTGTCGTTATATGTATGCATTGGACGTCAGGGTCTCCGATACCTTGCAGGTTCTTCAGGGATCTCACCCGATCTATGATCCTGTGATCGTTCCTACTCTTTGGGTGTACACCTCCCACGGCTAGGAGCCGGGGGTCGACGTCTTGATTGAGCTAGATGTGTAATAGCGATATATTATCTTTTATTATTGTTGTATTAACTGGATGATTCGAGATGTGTTATTGTTTCATTGGTACTTTATCTTTCTTAAGTTAAGCTGAATTATTTTATCTTCCTTCCTTTGTTGCATTAAGCAAAATGGTTTTATCTTTATTCTGTATTTATATAGTTAAGGTATGGATGGTAGAGACAATGAAGAGCGCATGTATGACATGATAGATGAGGATACAGAAGGTTACTATTACGATGGAGCAGCCGGCGGTGGAGATGATGATGGCTCCCAATACCTCAACTTGGATGGAGCCGGCGGTGGAGACTTTGGTCAAGACTTTGGTGGAGACGACGGTGGAAACACTATAACAAAGTCTAGAGAGGTATATAAATCCTCTGCTGATCACTAGTAGATTAGTTGATTTGTATATATATACTAACGACTGTTTCTTCTGTTAGACCTTCGCATCGGGCCAATCTTCTGCAAGAAAATAAGGCCCGACCAGAAAGTTGCCCGATGGTGCGCATTTCACAATTGAGGTAGTCTCTGAGTTGGGAGAACCGTTGGAGCTGACATAGGATGCAAATGCATTTGTACATCAATGCGGAGTGATAGTCAGGGACACCATCCCGATCACCACTCGGGGGTGGAATAAGCCAGGAAAGAAAGGGGATCAAGTTGGAGAAAGTGTTGTCGATGACAGAGCCAAAGATTGTCTTTGGAATACGCTCATGACACACTTCACTCTACCAGACTTGGAAACTAATGATCTCACAACGACATTGAGGTTGACAGTCAAGAAGTGGGCTCTTAAAAATATGGGCGAAGAATTCAAGGACTGGAAGAAAAGATTATACCACAACTATATCAAAAAGAAGCCGACTCCGCCATTCACTGGCGCACTAGAGAAGCAGTGGGATAAATGGGCCGCATTTGTGGAGTATAAGGACTCAGAAGAAGCTAAGGTAAGGTCGGCAAAGAATTAGAAAAATGCGGCCAAAAATAAATATTACCATAATCTGGGGACAGGAGGCTACAAGAGTGCCATGCCTAAGTGGGAAAAAACTTAGGCCGACATGCATGCTAAAGGGGTCATTCCAGCTACAAAAAAGTGGCCCATGAGGTCAAAAAATTGGTTACTTGGGCATGGGGGATCGTATGACCTTGAAACAGGGGACATTGTTGCAAAGAAAGCCATTGTTGCACCCAATGATGCACTTATTAGAGTGATAAAAGAGGCTAGAGAGGGAAAGTTCATTCCCGACCGAGAGAAAGATGAGCTGATAAAGGCCCTCGGGAATCCTAAAAAGGTTGGACGAACATGACGCTTTGGACTATCTTTTCCATGGAAGATTGGGTTTCCCGAGGACATTGACACTTATGGAAGCTGATCGAGAAAAATGAACCAGCAGAAGGCGGAGGAGGCAATGCGGTTGGAGGCGGTTGGAAAAAGGAACGAGGAATTTCAAGCCATGTTCAAGCTGCAGCAGGAGCAGATTAATGAACTTAGAGTACTGGCCCGACAACAATATGTTGCATTCGACAGTACGGTAGGCCCATCTCAGTGGAGAAGCAACATGGCTTCCATGGAGGTACAAGTTAATAATGTACTGGTGATCGAGAATAATGCACCGGTGATAGATGATATGGTCAGAGCAATGATGGTTCACTACCTCGTGGATGAAGTCGAGGCAAGGACAGCTTGTGAGCTACATGTGACACTCAATAACATTTACATGAAGGTGGCGCTCGGCTTCTCTACCTTGTCCACCGGAAGCGACCTACCATGGACGTTAGATTCTAGCTCTCTATGCTCGTGTCAGTGTGGATGATGTTGAACTGACATTTCAATCACTCGATCTTGACATCCCTGTGGCTGAAGGGGAGAAAACACTGGGAGAAGTGTAGAATAGCATCATTCTTTGGAAAAAGGAGAACATCGTGTTTCCAGGCTAGACGCCAAGGCCATCTTCTCCTCCGAGAAGCAATCCATCACCTCCGACACCACCATCTCCTCCGAGAACCAATAGTCCACACCTACTCGAGAGGGACCGTAGCGCAAGTCCATCTACATCTCCGACGCCTCCGCCCACTAACTCAAAGGGACAAAAGTAGAATAATAGCACCGCTTCGTCGAGGGATAACTGACGCGCAAAATGATAAGAACCCCTACTAAGAGTATATCAGCCTCTTCCCAAGTTATCTTTCCACCGGACTGATGAGGAAAGCATGCTGATCTCCCAAGTTGAAGTAAAAGGCCCATTTTGCATGAAAACAACCCGAGCCAAACGTGAAAATTGATCCGAAAGTCAAGAAACACTTCAAGTAATTCCTTGCACAACCACCCCAACATGTGTTATACAGGAAAGATGACTATACACGTTGTCTTACGAAGATAGTGAAAGAGAAGAAATCAAGTAGTAGTGCAAGCAGGAGAATATTAAGAGAAGTTCCCCATCTCGACAAACAGGCAAAACAATCGATCCCCCCGCTCAAGGTGTTACCTCAGCTTGCTCAAGTTGCAATAAATATGGAAGAGGCTATTAAATTAGAAAAGGAGTGTCAAATGACTCTCGAAGAAATTCTAGGCGGCGGAGAAATTGCCAAGGCACCAATAGCACGGAAATATGTCTACGGGGAGCCTCTGGTCAGCAAAGATGCATATAAGCATCTTCCAACACAAATGCGCCTTTGTCATGACTGGTACTTGAAAGTCACAAAGGAAGATCTACAATGTCTCTTAGTGAAAGTTGGAGATGAGTACTTCCATCCAGACATGATCTCTATTGAACCTTTTGAATTATTTTAGTTATTCAACCAACAAGCCCTCGACAAGTCCATCATCAACTGCTATTTTCTGTAAGTAATTAAGTCTCTAGCTGAGCTCTTTCCATTCATTGCCTGTAATTATCCTCACTATATCCTTTTGTAGAATAAAGATTCAGGAATGTAGAAGAAAGACAATATATTCCATTGGGTTTGTTGACCCAAACATAGTTAATGGACATACGCTAAGTTCGAAGACTAACGAAACGGATCTTAACTTGCTAATGTTTTTAAAGGAGCAACATTACACTACACAAATACTATTTCCTTAAAACTACGGGTGAGAGTCTTACTGTCTTGTACACATTCACTTTTTGTTTACTCGATGTTAAGTGTAATTGATGAGTATATAAACATGCACAACTACCACTGGATTCTTCTAAACATTGACGTTGACCATGCAAGAGTTGAAATCTCGGACTCGTTAAAGAAAAGCATGGAAGAGTACCGCATCATGCTTAATATGCTCCAAAAGTAATTTCAATCATTATCGCACTATATATGTCTCTTTTGTTCATTCTTTGATATGTCACGTGATTAATAACTCATTCATTTATTTCTTTTTTGCCGTACATGGTTTGGAGAAGTTGCACGAAGGAGGTTAAGGGTGAATCACGTAAAGAGATGACTTTTCATTCAATCCTGGTAAGTAATACGAGAGCTAGGTCTACGCATCTCTTCAATTCTAGTGTCTATACAATTATCATGCTTGATTATTATTTGATTAAATTATATTCTCGAAAAGTGTGCGAGGCAACCACATGAGACTAATTTATGTGGATACTACATATGCGAGTTCATTCACGGGTGTATCGAGTAAGGCACGAACTTTCTTGAAGTACGTAAATAATATATTCATAATTTATTTTATACCATAATTTTTGTTGAGTTCCATTCATAATGATCTACTTCTTTATATATAGTTGGATACGATGCGGGATAAGCTCCTACCACAGCAATGCCTACTAGCAATTCAAGAGGAATTGTTGGGATTTTTGCTCAAGCAGGCCATACACCCAAAAGGGAATACAATTTGCGAAGATAATAAAGCATCCATGTAATATAATGATCTCCATGTAATCAAATAAACATGTTCTAATCACGGTTGGTACTCATATACCAAGTTGTATATATATCTGTATGCTCGTGAGAGAAATTATATTATATATGCATAAACGTGTACATTATGTAGTAGCGTAGAATATGTATACGAAAACTTGTTTGAAATGAAAACACAAAATGAAAAATAATTGAACACAAAAAATAAAAAATAAAACCCTAAAACCCCATCTCCTGCTATGACAGCCGATTGACCCAAAATGCTGCCCTGGCAGAAAACCTTTGAACCCCATCTCCTGCCGTGGCAGCCGATTGGGCTAAAACGCTGCTGCGGCAAAAAACCTTTAGTCCTGACTCGTGTTACGAACCGGGACTAAAGGTCCTCCAGCCCAGCACACTATGTGGGGCCATGTGGAGACCTTCTAGTCCCGGTTCGTAACAGAGCCAGGACTAAAGGTCGAACCTTTAGTACCGATTCCGTAGTACCGGATGCACATCCGGGACTATAGCCTCTTAAGAACCGAGATTACAGGCTTGTTTTGTACCAGTGGTTGTTCGCTGGTAGTACAGAAACTGAAGTTCATCACATCATCAACAACAAGTCTACTCGTTCTCATCGAGGATCCTCCTAGTAGCATCATTGTGATCTGGAACTTCGTCACCACCTCACAGCAGGAGTAGTCGAAGATGACCATGCGGTACTCGTCATTGATATTCTTGAAGGTGATGAAGTAGCCCACCCTTAGGCCACGAGCAATGGAATAATATGCCCAACCCTGATCGATGATGGCTTTGTCACCCTCCTCCTTCAGCATCACTTCCTAGTTGCAGCCAGTGTGAGTCCTTAGGATCACCTTTCGTGGTAGCGTGCCCAAGTACTTCCTGAATCTAGGAGGGCTTTGCAGCACCCCTGAAAGGACCAACTTAGGTCGACTAGAGGGGTGATTAGGCGGCTACCCATTTTTATCCTTTTAATCATGTTTAGGCTTTACGAGAAGTAAATTTCTCTAGAGATGCAGCTAGGTGAATAATCCTATATGATAGAGACCAACAAGTAGCAAAGTGGTAAGGACAAGAAGTAAATGTGAGGAGTGAATAAACTGGAGAGGAGACGGGGAGACGTAATTCCCGTGATTCACTTCCAAGGAAGCTATGTCTATGTTGGAGAGGTGTTGGGGCCGCACAAAGGTCACCTTCTTCTTCAGTGAGCTCCACCACAAAGGCAGGCTCACGATCCACTAACTGGTGACCTTGAAGGAGCCAATCGAAACCTTTACAACAAGGTTGAGATCAGTCTCCACAACTCAATTGGAGTGCCCTCAACGACTCCACGGAGCTTCACAACTCATGCCCGAACTCCGAGGATGTCCTACACCATCTAGGGTTTCAATAACCCAATAGTAACAAGATCCACAATGGATGGGTGGGAGGAATCAACATTCATTTGGTGGAAGTGTAGATCTAGGTCACCTCTCCCACTCCTCAATAGATCAGGAGGTTTGAGAGGCTAGGGAGAGAGATCTAGGAATAAAAGAGAAGAGAGAAAAATGAATAGTTAGGTGGGGAGGAGGAAGAAGGGCTCCTTAAATAGGGCACTTCATTTTGAACTATTCCCACTTCCGATGGTGAGCCGGTGGCGAGCCGGAACTTCCGGTGGTGCAGGCTCCAACGGCTTGAAAGCCGCAGAAACTGCTCCATGGTACGGGCTAGAAGTTCTGCCGAGCGCGACCCGAACTTTTGGCCGGTTCTACCATCCAACTTTTGGTGCAACTTCTGCTAAAATGCATTTCATAAAAAAAATGTTCAGAGCGATAACCATCCCTCAGCGAAAGTAGGCTGGAACTTGGCTCGGAAATTCAAGGTCGTGAAACTCTGATGACTCCTTGATGGTGCCTGAGAACTTGGTGCTTGATGTGGAGTCTGTTGGGAACCCCAAGAGCAAGGTGTGAAGCAGCACATCAGCAAGTCTTCCCTCAGTAAGAAACCGAAGTTATCGAACCAGTAGGAGGAAGGAAAAATCACATAGGTGTTGCTAGAAACGCGGAGACCTGCACAACACAAACTCAAGACTTTGCCCCAAAGAATCAGTGAGGTTGTCAAGCTCACCGGTTTGCTGTAACAAAGGATTAAATGTATGGTGTGGAAGGTAATGGTTTGCAGCAAGTAAACAAGTAACAGTGGAGGATGTATCAATGGTAAAGATTGGACCAGGGTCCATAGTTCACGAGAGGTTCTCTCCTTAGATAAACAACATGGCATGAAGGGTAAACAAATTACAGCAGGGCAATTGACAAGAACTGAGCAAGGCATAACAATGCAATTACTAGTCAGAAAGATCCTATGAGATTCTATTGGGCAATACAACAAGATACATAGACCGCCATCCAACTGCATCTATGACTAGAAGTCCACCTTCAGGTTATCATCCGAACCCCCTCCAGTATTAAGTTGCAAGCAACAGACAATTTCTTTAAGCAAAAGTGTGTAAGCTAGACAGTCCACATGTTCCATGAACAAGAGACCGTTGTTTTCTCCCTAGTAGCAACAACATATCTACAACCGAAGAGATTATTGTCACTTCCCTTGGAAACTAGAGGCATGAACCCACTATCGAGCATAAATACCCCCTCTTGGAGTCACTAGCAACTACTCGGCCAAGATAGCTACTAACAACGGAGATCATGCAAGATCACAAACAACACAGACATGATAGTATCATAAAGACAGAACCATTAATCAATCTGACATAGTAATCTCAATATCCATCGGATCCCCGCAAACACAACATGCATGATTACAAATAGATTAGATCTTGATCATGAATAGAGCTAACAAGATATATAGATGAAAGCACAAGGAGTGGTTATAAAGAGTGGAGCGGGGATAGACGATTCACTTTCCCCCTTTGTTTTCCCTTCATATTCTTCCTCGCGCCGCCGCCTCCGTTCGTGTTCTAGCGGCTGCGCCATCGCCTCCTCCTCGGGTCGCTTGTTGTTCTTGGCTCCACGACCTGCGCTTGATGACCTCGCTCGGTGTACGCCGGTGAGTTTTCCGCCGCCGCTAGGTCTACGTGCTAGGCATCTCTATTGTTTTATTAGATTCCCCATGGCGGTTCTTTTTTGGTTCCGCCGCCGCGCTCGTTAGAATCACGACGGGGCCCTGTACCTCTAGGCCTCTCCCTGCCACTAGTTTCTCCTCCGTTGATTCCTCCGACGAGCCTATGTCTAGTTCCGCTAGCAGAGCTCTCGTCGGGGACGATGACTTCGCGTCCGGTCCAGAATGGGGTTCTTGGCAGGTTCCACCGTTACTCGTCGAGAGGTAGAGTGGTTAATTAAAACGCGCCGGATTCCCGCCAAGGTAAGCTGTCGCTTGCCCGACAAAGAATCCTCACCCGTACTCAACGAAGGCGAGTATGTAGTTTTCATGTCCCACTTCGCTCGTGGATTCGGCCTCCCTCTTAGCGATTTTGATAGGGGGTTCCTTGATTACTTTGGCATCCAGCCGCATCACCTGCCGGCCAATGCTATTGCCTCTCTGTCAGCTTTTATCTCGGCTTCAGAGGGGTATTTCGGCCTCTGGCCCTCCGTACATGTTTGGTCCAAATTCTTTCAAATCCGAAGTAATGTTGTGCCGGACAAATATCTTCATCCTTCTGAAAAATCTCTTATCCAATGCGGGACTGCGTCCATTACACCTCGGAGAAATTCCGAGTTCCCCCGTGTCGCCGGCCTCGAGTCTTGTAAGAAATGGCATAGATTATTTTTCTATGTCAAAAATACAGGGAAGGAAGATAAGATTCGGCTCCCCGCTTTCTCTATTGGTCCCCCTCCAAGAAGAATTGGAACTACAATCCTAGGAAAAGCCATGCTCTTGCCGAGGCATTTGAGATTCGGCTCAAAGAACTGATTTGCGCCGGGCTCCGTGGTGAAGATTTAATGTCCGCCTTCGTCAGCTGCCGAATATGCCCTTTTCAGCTTCGCACTCATAAGCTCTGTTATGTGAGTGGTCCTTTGGATCCCAACCTAGTATCTACGGTTGAGCTCGACGATTATCACATCTATATGCGCGTCCGGGCTATCTTTAAGACCGATATGCCGGAAGAATGGGAATGGGTATTGAAGCCATTTTCTCGCGGGAATCCCCCTCCTCAGGTAAGTTTAAACATTAGTGTTTTCTTCCGAATTGCTTTTTTGATTGTTCTTTTGCTAATTCTAATTTATTTCTCTCGCAGAGGTTTACGAAGCAGAAGACGGAAGATGCCGATGTTTTGGCTCTTCCGTGGACTGCTGATCTCAATACCCCGGACAACGGAGAGCCTGACTCGGAGGAGTTTATCCCTAAGTCGGATGTTGCTCCTATTAGTGCCTGTGGCAAGACCTCGGCCCATGCGGATGAAGGTGACTCGGACGACGTCCAAATTCTAGAGGTAGTTGCGGCGGTGCCTATCTCTTACACATTTCCGGCTCCTTCTTTCCGAGCTAATCCAGCTGGTCAGGTGCACGACGCCGAACCTCTTTCTTCTCAAGCTCCTGCTACTTCGAAGAAGCACACCGCTTCGACAGATCCCTCCGGTGCTGCCTCCAAGAAGCGAGTCAAGAAGTCTTCGCGGCATATCCCGAGGCGTAAGACCATGCCTGGGGTTACTGGGTGAGTTTATTTTCATTTGTTTTTCTTGTTTATCTCTTTTTGTCTCTTGACTCGACTTTTTTGTCTCTTGCAGATTTCCTCTCTCCGCGAAGCCAAGCGGTCCGAGTATGACAAGCAATGCTACCCGGCAGCCTTCTCCTCCTCCTCCTCCGGAAGATACTCGGGTTCCCAGTCCCTCTCGTGTTGATTCTCCTCCTGCGTCGACCAACGTATCGCCTCAACAAGATGTGCCTATTGTTCCCACCGTTATTGCCGACATAACCCCCACACCGGATCACCCGGTTGAGCCTGATGTCCCTCTCAAGACCACCGAGGTTTCCCCCAATGATCCTTTGATCACCACAGTCCCAGCTGCTTCTCCAACTCCAACCGAGGATATCACCACCTCGGCCCCCTTGGAAACTATAGTTCCTCCTGCCCCCAAGGGCGTGATTCCTAGTGCTGAAGTTGTTGCCCCTACCGAAGTCTTTACTAAGAGTAAGAAAGTTGTTGTTACTAAACCCTCGGCATCTCAGAAGGGGCCAACTAGCTCTTCTCAGCCCAGCATAGCTGATGTACTTCACAAGGGAGCTTCCTCTGCTAAGCCTGGCGTCTCCCTGCTGCCGACACTCAACTTACTCTTCACAAGAGTCCGGCAACGGCGGTAGTTACACAAGAGGCCCGAGGTAAAGTGTTGACCCGTACTGAGAGCGGGGACAGCCTCGGCTCTTTGGTGGAGTATGCCAATAACTGGAACGCCACCGATCAACTTGAAGGCAATCCGAGTAGCCAACCATTTCAGCTTTCCGACATCAGCAGTCGCTTGCACATGGCTGCTAAGATTGTCCTTGATAGTGACAAGATGAATGAGGCAAGCGCTTTCGTTGATACTTTGTCTATTATTCAGATGGTATTATATATACACTAGTCCCCGAAGCTTGCAACCGGATAACTTGTTGTTCGTTTGGAAGCTTTGTCAGGCTTCAAATGCATTTCTTGCTAAGTCAATTCCCTTCGTGACTCAGATTAGTCGTGACTCCCTCGGCACACCTTGCAGGTCCTGAGTTGACCATGCAAAGATATCCCGATTCTCACGGAGGAAGTTGGTGAGCTCGCTTTCCTATTTGGCATCTAGGCTAGCACCAATCGTGATGGTGCGCTCTAGGAACTACTCATCTATCTAGATCTTTTTCGTCTCTTTAGTCGGCTGGAAAGAAACACTCCCATGCGGGTTGGCTAATGCCGGCATATTCAGCTGTCCCGACTGAGCCAGAGCTGCTACTTCCTGAATCCTTCTTTTTTCACTTGCAATTACCAATGACTCGGCCAGGTTTGACCCGGCGGAAGCACATTCCATTGACTTTCTGTAATCTCCGGCTACTATTATTACCCCCTGAGGCCCAGGTAACTTCATTTTCAAATAGGTAATGTGGCAGCTGCTCATGAATTTAGCCAGTGCTAGCCGTCCGAGTAAAGCATGATAGCAACTCTCTAGGTCCACCACCTCAAACTCCAAATTCTCCGCTATGCAATTTTCCCTTGTGCCGAATAATACATCTACTCGGACTTTCCCAATGGGTTCGCATGAGAGACCCGGTACTATTCCATGGAACGTGGTCCTTGTGGGCTGTAGCATATTCTGTGCTATTCCGAGTTTGTGCATCGTGTCTTTGTACATAATGTTGATGCTACTTCCATTATCAATGAGTACCTTTGAGAATTTCATATTAATTCTGGGCCCGACAAATGTCGGATCTAGTACCAGTGCATATGACCCTGGGTTCGGCATTATCTTCGGGTGATCCTTTATGCTCCAGGTTATCTCTTGATCTGACCATGGCACATATCTTGGTACTTCCGGCATAAATGCATTCACTTCCATATGCCGGCGCTGTATGCTCTGTCTATCTTGCTGTTCTATTGTAAACACACAGTATGACTGATGATGTTCCCTGTAATCATTTCTCTCATTATTCCCGGGGTTTGCTCTTCCATCTTGATTTTGATTTACTACCTAATGCACTACATCTCTCTGGTCCGAGTTATGATACCTTAGAGGGGGCAGTGGTAACATTAGCTGTTGTGCATTTGCCCTAGTTAGCTGTGGGTGCTGCTGTTGTTGTGCTTGATGAGAAGGTGCTTGCACTCCTGCCGAGTTTCCCATTGCATTTTTCATCCATGCACATTGCCGAGTAGTGTGATTAGCTGGCTTGGCCGGGCTTGGGGTGTGGAATTTACACGGTTGATCCAGCATGGATTCAAATGTGTATTTTGGTCTTTCCTGCCATTGCTTCTTCTGCTCTGGTATAAATTGTCTTTTCCCTTAATTCCTCGGCATCCACTGTTGAGGACCATTCTTTTGCCGCTAATTGCTTCCATGACTCGGTTGATCATGTACAACCGCTGCCACTTGATTGGAAGCATATCTGTAATCCAGCCTCTCTTCCCTTCTTCTACCTCGGTACTCATTGCACCGCGATGACCCGGATGCATCCCTGGCATACTGATCTTGGTGTTCCCGATGCTCTGCCGACATTAACTCTGGTTGAGTCGGATCGCCTAAGGCATATGAGTCTGCTATTCGGATGTTTTCTGCTAATGTGGTTGGCATATCTCTCTGCAATCTTTGCCACAGTACACTTCCATACTGGCAGCCTTGAGCAAACCAAGCTATCTCTTGATATTCTATGACCCCTTCACATGAGTTTCTGAGGTTACACCACCGAGTCAAGAATTCCCTATCTGTTTCATTCGGCTTCTGCTTGCACATTGCGAGCTGTTGAGGCCTGTTTGGTCTCTTGTAAGTACTAGTGAAATTGCTGAAAAACATTTCTTCAAAATATAACCAACAGTTGATACTACTCGTCGGCAAATTATTTAGCCATACTCTGGCTGGCCCTTCCAGCATTTGTGGGACGTATCTTACCGCTCATCATAGGTTCCCGCCACCTATTTTCACTGTTGTGGCATAGTCAATTAACCAATCATGTGGTTTTGTGCTCCCATTGTATGTTTTCGTGCCCCTTGCCAATTGAAAGTTCGGCACGGGTGTTTCGCCCATGATCCGAGGTCCGAAGCATGCCGGACCAGGCGGACCCTGTTCCTCCAATAACTTGGACCGATATAATCTATACAGTTTTAGTCTTGCATCAGCTGACGACAAGTTCCTATAAATGACCCTCTCTTGTATTCCATAGTGGTTATGCCCACCATGCTCTGCATGCTCCATGTCCGAGTAACCATCATTGTATCTATCATTTGCCTGATTATGGTGAGCTGGTCTCGCTTCTCGTTCTTGCCGAGTCTCATACCTCGGCTGAGGATCTGGTGGAGGGTTCCTCCTCCCTTCTGCCGGGTTATGGTTCTCATGACTTCCCCTTCCGTGGTTCCCGTGCTCTTTGTTGGCACAGCCGGGTTTCTATCTCCACTGTTACCTTGGCTGCCATTGCCTCTATTCTCATTGACTTTTCCGGCTACGGCCGGATCATATGGAACAATTTGCTTATTTCTTTTTCCTGAGGTCACCGCTTTATCTCTTCACGCATTGTTTCCGGGTGAGGATGCTGCTGCCGCAGATAATGCGGGGGCCGCTCCTACCGAGTGAACCATGCGCAAGGCTCCTGGCCTTGCTGGGTTAACCCTGAATAATTACTCATTCTGCTGGTTTGTGATGCGCACCAGTTCATTTACTCTTTCTTGTTGTCTCTGCCAGGCTTCCCCGCTTAATCCTTCCAACTCCAGGGCTGCGGCATTTGCCGCCCTCAGGTTCTTTGCCGGGGTACTATACCTCGGCAAGCCTGGTTCGACCGAATCGTCTGGACGAGCCTCATGCTCTTTGTTGATATCATTCATGAGGATCTTTCCTCTCAATCTCAATTCATCTACCCGCTCAGGGGCCACATCTAGTTTGTTTGCCCTAGCGTACTCTCGCAGGGTCCTGTTTAAGGATTCCCGCAAGGCCGACACCTTTTTTGCCTCTACTAGTAATTTTTGTTTAGTTTCTTCTAACTCCGTCTGTGCGTTAGCCGGATCAAGTATCGGCGCCATAGGCATGGTTAGATTATCTATAGTTGCTTGAAGAATATTTTCTGGCCTCTCCAGAGGTGGCCATCTTACCCTTGCCGCCTTTGGGGTCGTCTCCTGCACCTCGGCTAACTTGGTTGCTGGTGGATCTACCTCGGTGGGCTGTGGAGCTGTCTGCTTCGTGGCCATATGTGCTCCTATCATCGGGTCCCTACTTGGTCCAGCGCCCGCTCCCGCTGCTGGTGCCGCGGCCGTCACCATCACCTCGATGCTACCAATGGGGCGTGCTCCACGCGGACTGTTAGCAGCACGGAGGGGAGGTTCTCCTGCTTCAATGACTCGGTGAGGATAGACGCAGGACGTGTCGACGCCGACATAGACCTTGTGCGTGCACAGGTTGATGAAGATGTCGTTGCACGGAGGCGCTTTCCTCCTGAAGCTACCTGCGTTATCGCTGACATAGTCCCAGAGATCAAATCACTGGACTAAGCCAGAGACAACCCGCTCGCCGGTGTGGATGAAGTTTCCTGTCCAGATCTTGACTCCATCTAGTACTGCTGCTGGCCCCACGGTGGGCGCCAACTGTCGTGGTGGTGGCACGGCAGATGCCATGGGTAGGCTAAAGTATGGGGCCAATGGATGCTAGAGGGATCCGGGGAGGGAAGATGTAGTGATTTCTACACTCAAATGTCCTGTAAGTAGATCTCTATTCTTCTTCTCAAGAACTACAAGTGCTCCTAGAGCTGTTTCATGGAGAAGAAGTAAACAACAACACGAGCCTTACGGCGTAGAATCAATCGATACCTTCTCAGGAGCCCGCGTCCCCCCTTATAAAGAGGTTCCTTGGTTCCTTCTAGGGCTGATGTGCAAGCATATCCTTGGAATATGCTTGTCCCAAAATGGTAACTCAGCAGCCTCCTTTCTGTGTCCCCCTTCTATCGGTGGCAATGTTCCAGAATCCTTCACATGCGCGCCTCGGGCTTCCTCACTATCACCTCCGTGACGTTTGTCTGCCCTTCTGCTGCTCTGCTCCTTGTCCTTTGCGCTTGGCTCTGTCTAGATTCCTCTTAGCTACTGACTAGGGTTTGACTATAGGCACCTCCTTCTCCTACAAGTTTCATGTTATTCGGCCTTATCTCGCATAACTCGGCTCAGCCTTCACCTGCACACAAGTTAATCGGTCTCATTCGGCCGACATAACTCATATGTCGGCTGAGTAAGGCGTTACTCATTTTGTCTATGCCATGGTTCTGCTCATATCGGCCGGATCTTACATGACTCGGCCGACACAAACAGTAATTCGGCTTAATACGAGGGAGACTCCTTTCGTCTTTCCCCTATCTTAACCCTATCCGGGGTCACCCCCCCAACAATACCAGAGAGAAGGCCTCCGGGATGATCTCCCCTTCGGCAGCCGGGAAGAACTTCAGATCCCCCCGATCTAGGGACGATGGTGGCGGCGGCTACAGACGGTTTCTTGGAGATTTGATTAGGAGCTTAGGGTTTCTGCATCAAGGGCTTCTTATAGGCAAAGGGGGAGGCCGAGGCGGTGGCCAGGGGCCCCACACCCCTCCCAGGCTAGGGGGGGTCTGGGCGCCCTAGCCGGCCTCTCCGGTTCCCCTCTGGACTTCTTGTTCCCCACGAAAAGTAATTGACTTTGGCTTTTGTCCCGTACAATTTCGAGAATATTTCTTTACTAGCTTTTCTGAAACCAAAAACAGCAGAAAACAAGCATATGGCACTGTGGCAACTTGTTAATAGGTTAGTACCAGAAAACATGTAAAAAGCACCTCAAAGTGTAGACAAAGCAAAGCAAAGTAGATACTAACAAGCATGGAACATCAAAAATTATAGATACGTTTCCAACGTATCAAGCATCCCCAAGCTTAACTCCTGCTCGTCCTCGAGTAGGTAAGTGATAAAAGAATAAGTTTTGAGGTGACATGCACCCTCACAATAAAGATCCAACCATTTGCAAGCATTGAAAGTTGGGATCAAAGAACTCTAAACATGTGCATGAAAGATGGAGTTCTAACAATAGGACAAAGTAACTAAGCATGCAACATGAAAGGCTACAAACAAAGATCATGAATAACATGCATTGAAAAATGTTTGTTTGTTTCACATACAGAAAACATAGCATAGTGGCATTCAGCTTGTCCCTCATAGAGTAGCAATATAGATGCATAGGACACCTTCAAAGTTCACAAGGGTGACTAGAAACAAATAGTACAAGAACAAGTAATATCACAATATGCATCAATTAATAAGCTTTGGACCACTGCACACAGAATGACAAC
Organism: Avena insularis; assembly: GCA_023614405.1. NCBI lineage: Eukaryota > Viridiplantae > Streptophyta > Magnoliopsida > Poales > Poaceae > Avena > Avena insularis. The sequence continues at coordinate 57,833,551 of CM042693.1, read as the reverse complement.
TATGCTCTCTTAATGGTGCCTAAAGGTAGAAGGTGGAGACTCAATAATGGTGGAAGAAAGGCCTTTTTCTAAAGGAAGCAGGGATTACAAGTTTCAAAAAGAGCTTCCAAAAATTATGGTACTTGTTAGCTTTCATCCCTCATTATCCCTATCATAAACATCTTGAAGTGATTAAGGTTAAAGTGATAAAGAGGGAGTATATGCTTGACAAAGTATAAGTTGGCAATCTCAAGTCCCTTGAATACGAGGGCCACACCTCATGCATACTCAACTTCGGTCACAGGTAAGTTCTTGTCATTGTAAGTATTTGCATATCATTGAGAACCGCCAACGGGGTACCCCTTGCACATGGTACAGAAGATTTCCCATAACCAAAATGACAAGGCAAGCAGACAATGAGCATCTCAGCGATCTTTTTATTTACTATATGCATAGCTTTTTTATTGAGGATGCTTCATAGATAGCTCACCATGGTGATGCTGCAAGTTTCCACCATGATTAGGCATGGCTTAGGCTAGCGGCCCAGGCGTTTCTCTAACACAGGATACAAACTCCATGGACTTACAAGTTCCCTCTTTATTTTACACCGGTGACATCCATAGACAAAAGAGCATGATATCAACTAAGTACAAAGTACAAGTGCAATGTTGAAAACGTTCCCCGTGACAGCACTGTTCTGCTAATTCCAACGTATAAGTGCAAGCATATACAACAAAGATGTCACAATGGTTCAAGTTTATTAGGGTCAAAGAATATAAATTGTGCCATCAAGTTCGTGAGGTCTTTAATCACTAAGTTTTCACATAACAAAATAGTTTTTAATTGGAAGATAGTTGAAAACAAGAATATACTTGGAATGGTGTAACACACCATGCATAGGAGTTTATAGTGGAAACTTTGGAATAACTTGGTTTCTTGGGAGTTGGAAGCATGAGTAGAACTTACTCATACAAGTGGAGGCTAGCAAAAGACTGGGAGCAACCAACTAAGAGAGCATAATGGCCATAATCATGCAGAGCAACAAAGCATTACAAATCAAAGCATAGAGTGGTACTACAAGTCAAAGACTTAATGATCATAGAGGCTAATGGTGACTTGTAATAGTCATAACATGGTGTGAGCATGTGCCAAGTCAACCCAAGCAAAGCATCAAAGGAGAATACCACAATACTATGCTTTTGCATGCTAAAATAACGCATAATTTCTTCAAGGCACACTAAGCAATCCCAATTGTTTGGAACAATACATGCTACAGCAATAATCACTAAGCATAATGTCAAAACAACACCTAGCATGTCATGCTAAATTCTAAGTCACAGTCAATGCAAGCTCCTCTTGCACTTCAAGCAAGAAGTTACTACTCCTTTCCAACACCAAGAAACTTATTTGCAAAACAACACAGCGAGAACGGGGGTCCAAACTACTTTATTCAAGCAAACTAAACAACCTAAGCAAAGCAAACGAAAACTAAGACGCTCCAAGAACAACACAACTATGCATGAAACAATAAAAACGAAGTGTCTAGACAGACCTGAGCTTTTTATTGATGAAGAAGGGGATGCCTTGGGCATCCCCAAGCTTTGACGCTTGTACCTCTTGGATATTTGTTGGGGTGACACCATGGTGGCATCCCCAAGCTTGAGATTTTTTCCAATCTTCATCTCATTGCATCATCCTCTCTCTACAACTAAAAATTTTCCTTCTTACAAAACTTCACACAATCTTCATTAGCAACATTAGTGTATTCAAATGATATTAGAGCCCTGGCAAAGCTTTGGAACAGCAAGGCTTCTCACTAAAAACACAAGATACTTTAGAAACTCCTTCAAAAAGCTCAATTCACCTAAAGAGAACTCAAAAAGGAATCAATAAGAAGCAAATGCAAATAATGGCAAAATTCTGTCAAAACAGACCAGCAGGTAGAAACCGATTTTTGCGAACATCTTCTGTTGCTCAAATCAAAAAGTGTTGAACTAACGAAAGTTATCTAATATACTGGGGGATTTATTTGTAAATTTGGAGCTCAATCCGATTTACAGAGACTCCTCACGAATTGTTTTGGTGGAGGACAGGAATCTGTTTCGGGACAGAAACTCCCCAAATCTTACTTCCCTCTCATTAGAGGTCATTCTTGGCTCAAAAAGTAAACAAAAAGGACAAGGAACGGTCATTACTGAAGTAATAACTTCCAAGACTCAAGGAAAATTTTGGGTTATCTCCCAACAAGTACTTTCCTTTAACGCTTTTAAGTTAGGCACAAGAAGCAAGAAGAATCAAGTATTTTCAAATGAGGCATTAATATCCATACTTGCAAAGTCTTCAACTATGAAAGGTATCTCATACAAATGGGTTTTGGAGGATCCCTTCTCATCTCTCTTTGGTCTACTACTTTCATCAAAAAGATTTTCAGGAGCAATCCAATCAAAATTCTTTTCAAAGGCTTCATGCATTCCAACAAGCTTAAAGGGTATGGGTATCTTAAATTCTTCTTTAGGCTTAGTTTTATCAGAAATACCCACAACATCTACACTTGATCCTAGCATATTGAAATGCTTAAAGACCTTTTTGGATTCTCTAGCAACGTCATGAAATTCTTTTGATAAAGTTTCAAGGATAAATTCTCTCTTTTTAGCATTATTTTCTTCTTTTAGTTTTAGGAACAAGAATTGTATGAAGGGGTTAAGGCTAACAAACCTAGCCTCCAACATATGAACTAAAGAAATTGCAGCAATCTCATAATTAGGAGCAAGTTCTTGTATAGAGTTATCCTTAGTGTCCTCATGCTTGCTAACATGATTAAAAAATTCTTCAATATTATCTTTCCCGATTATGGAGCCACTACCTATTGCAAGATCCTTCAGGGCGAACTTGGGGAGCAACATGGTGAGCTAGAGAAAGGTGGCAACTATAGTAGGATAATTTTTTTGTGTTTTTGAATAAAGAAAGCAAACCAAACTAGACTAATTTTTTTGGGTTTTTTTGGAAAGAGGAAAACAAAACCAAACAAAAGAAACAAAGTGAAAGGAAGTGAAGGACTCCCCTTTCAATACATCCTTAGCCTCCCCGGCAACGACGCTAGAAAACTTGTTGATGACTCCTTGATGGCACCAGAGAAGTTGGTGCTTGATGTGGAGTTTGTTGGGAACCCAAAGAGCAAGGTGTGAAGCAGCACATCAGCAAGTCTTCCCTCAGTAGGAAACCAAGGTTATAGAACCAGTAGGAGGAAGGAAACATCAAACAGGTGTTGCTAGCAACACGGAGACCTGCACAACACAAACTCGACTTTGCCCCAACGAATCAGTGAGGTTGTCAAGCTCACTGGATTTCTATAACAAAGGATTAAATGTATGGTGTGGAAGGTAATGGTTTGCAGCAAGTAAACAAGTAATAGTGGAGGATGTATCAATGGTAAAGATTGTACCAGGGTCCATAGTTCACTAGAGGTGCTCTCCTTAGATAAACAACATGGCATGAAGGGTAAACAAATTACAGCAGGGCAATTGACAGGAACTGAGCAAGGCATGACAATGCATTTACTATTCAGAAAGATCCTATGAGATTCGATTGGGCAATACAACAATATACATAGACCGCCATCCAACTGCATCTATGACTAGAAGTCCACCTTCAGGTTATCATCCGAACCCGCTCCAGTATTAAGTTGCAAGCAACAGACAACTTCTTTAAGCAAAGTGTGCAAGGTAAACAGTCCACATGTTCCATGAACAAGAGACCATTGTTTTCTCCCTAGTAGCAACAACACATCTACAACCAAAGAGACTATTTTCACTTCCCTTGGAAGCTAGAGGCATGAACCCACTATCGAGCATAAATACCCCCTCTTGGAGTCACTAGCATCTACTTGGCCAAGATGGCTACTAACAACGAAGAGGATGCAAGATCACAAACAACACATACATGAGAGAATCATAAAGACAAAACCATTAATCAAACCAACATAATAATCTCAATATCCATCGGATCCCCGCAAACACAACATGCATGATTACAAATAGATTAGATCTTCATCATGAATGGAGCTCATAAGATCTATACATGAAATCACAAAGGAGGAGATACAACCATCTAGCTACTACATGGACCCATAGTCCAAGGTGGAACTACTCACGCATCATAACGGAGAGAAGGCCTCCAGGATGATCTCCCCTCTGACAGGGTGCCGGGAAGAACTTCAGATCCCCCTCGATCTAGGGAAGATGGTGGCGGTGGCTATAGACAGTTTCATGGAGATTTGATCGGGTGCTTAGGGTTTTTGCATCAGGGGCTTCTTATAGGCGAAGGGGAAGGATGAGGCGGCGGCCAGGGGCCCCACACCCCTCCCAGGCGTGGGGCAGGGCCCACCCACGCCTAGGGGGGGTCTGGGCGCCCTAGCCCGCCTCTTAGGCTCCCCTCTAGACTTCTTGTTCCCCACGGAAAGTAATTGACTTTGGCTTTTGTCCCGTCCAATTCCAAGAATATTTCTTTACTAGCTTTTCTGAAACCAAAAACAGCAAAAAAAGGCATCTGGCACTGTGGCAACTTGTAAAAAGCTTGTTAGTATTTCTTTACTCCTACTCAGTATTCATTCTAGGGTTTCAATGAGGGGGTGGGGGAATATATATAGGCCAGCCATGAGATAGGGGTAGTTTAGGCATAAACATGAAGTTCTAGGCGTTATATGGGACATGCCCATATTGAGGCTCATAGGCCTATGACACTCAGGTCGGATACTCCGACATACGGGGGTTAGAGACTCCAGGGTCATCTTTGGGGTCAACTCCAGGCTAGAGACTTGGTTCAGAGACTTCGAGGTGCGCAGGCCGGATACTCTGGGGTTTATGGGCCAGAGACTCCAGGGTTGCTTCGATGATACGTCCAAAACGTATCTACTTTCCCGAACACTTTTTCTATTGTTTCTCCTCTAAACTTGTGTGATTTGGATACAACTAACACAGACTGACGTTGTTTTCAGCAGAATTACCTTGGTGTCTAGATTTTGTGCAGAAAATGAACTATTAGGAAAATTGTTGGGGATATGCTATATGGGTATCCTCATAGCATTCTTATCCGGATAACCCGGGTGGACCATAGTTGGTAGCATGGCCTATGGCCTGCTGGGCGGCCCAGTTAGATGGATCCAGAAGGGAGGCCCATGCCGGATAAAGGAAGGCTACGGTTGGAGTCACCGACGTACCCAGAGCCTTGGAGTACGAGACACACAAGACTAGTACTAGACGGTGTAGGACTCTGTAACATATCCGGCTAGGACTTTTCCCTGTAACCCTAGGACCTGGCGACTATATAAGTCGGGCCTATGGGAGCCTTTAGGGCACGAACAAGTAGCGATTAGCATACACCTCGCACAACGAACCTATCTCTGTAACTCGGCGTATTGCCCTTATAGTGATTTAGAGCAGGAGTAGGATTCCGCCACCATTGTGGGATTTGAACCTGGGTAAGCTGTGTTACCTCGTACTCGTCAACCGTCCGCCTTCCCCCACGTCTCTAAACACACACTGTGAGGACCCCTCCATGGCATACTCATCGGCAATACCACGACAGTTGGCGCCCACCGTGGGGCAAGAGGCGCTTCAGGCTCTTCAGCGTGCGAGGACCAGGATCTTTGCGGGAATCGGCAAAACCGTAGCCATCGGTCGTGTTCTCTTCTCCGGCAACGTTCCGATTGTCCCTCCCGACGAGTTCTGGATCCCGGCGAAGACGAACCCTACGCGGTGTTCGCCCGTTCCTATCAGAGACATCCACCTCTTCATTGGCGAAACCGACTCGGGCACTAGTTACCTGGGACTCGGAGGAGCATCAAGGCCCACACAGACCGCCTACAGGCAGGATACATTCGCGGAAGGATCAATGTCGGATCTCTCTTTGGAGTTTGCCGGCAAAGATCGGAAAAATTCAAGGCCCACCCAAACCGCCCCTGTGCAGGATATAATGGTGGAAGATCACTGCAAGTCCGCCGGCTTCGCCCGTGCGTCTGGACAGCAGAGATCCAAGTTCGTCGGCGTGGTTACCATCTTTGATCTGGCGCGTTGCGTTCAGACAGAGGGCGAAAACCCCCGTGATTACCTGGCCAGGTGGCTCCGTATACGAGCCGATCTGGCCCACTACCCCAATGATGATGTCATGTATCACTTTGTGGAAAGACTGGACCATGGCACACTCCTCCGGCATTCTCTAAGACGGCAGCAGGCGTCAGGACGCCTTACCTTCGAAGGCATGGTGAGCACCGTCAACAACTACGCGGAGGCTGAAGCGGCAGCTCAGACAGCGCTTGCACTCATTGACGGAGCCCCTCCGATTCAGCCACCGCCACCACCACCTCCGGCCGCCATCATCGCAGCTGCGCCGCCACCACCAGTCATTGTCGCTGCTGTTGCACCTCCACCCCTATAATCGAGGAAGTCCTGGCACCCTCCGACTCTATGATTGATGCGCTAGACGCCGACTTTAGTGCAGAATCAGAGGAGATAGATTTCAGTCCAGAGGAACTATACTGAGCCATGTAGGAGATGGAGGAGTAATACACACGCGACGAACAAGCCAACAACACCGTCACGTCTCGAGAGGTATTCGTCACCATTGGGACGGCGATGGATAAAGATCAACCCGGACGAGCTCCGCCTACAGCATCTATGTCTGCTGCTGCCCAAGTTAATCTAGCTGATAGAGTGATGTACGGCAATCTCCTCGTCGAGCCACTGACCGTAGCTCATATCCGTAACGTGACTCAGCTTGACGAGAAGCGCCAGCAGCTGCTGGAGGAAGCGCAGGCAATCACGGAGCAAGGCGCTAAGCTAGATCGAGATCTGGTCAACACGCAGAAGTCCATAGATAAAGCTAGAGCAATGGAGGCCGAGTACAAGACTCTGCTGCAACAGCAGAAGGATAAAAATGCTCTGGCTCGCGTCATCAACGATCCTGGTGTACGGCGAAACCTAGGATGGGCCCCCTCAAAGCCGGCACGGGCCAAGCCATACATTGACAGTGAAGGCAAACATGTGATGCCCACCCCACTCCTCAACCTCGCCGTCGCCAAGACCCTTCTGGAGCAGGATAGATCGCCCGAGGCAGTGGAACAGGTCTATGACCTAGTGGCCAAGGTGGTAAAACAGCAGGAAAAGACCACCTCTCACAGGCTTGAGTCTGACCCAGCGTTTTGCCAGTCTAGCCAGCATAAGCCGCCAAGGGATAGATCTCCTCTTGAAGTCGGGTCTTAGACGGGTTCATCAGAACAAAGACGGAGGGATGCGCGCAATAGGAAGGATGCTATCCCCATATCCTCCAACCACGGAGAAAAGGCCCGACCTCGTCGCCCATCGCCATCGCCCCGATCCCCCCAACACCGCGAAGATCCCAAGGCTCACCATCGTACGGATATGCCCCCGCCAAGGCAGTGCGGCATCGTCATCCGCGACAATGCGGAGCAGACCCGTCATGACGGAGAGCGCAACCAAGGACACAAGAGTAGGTTGCGCCATGACCCTCCGCGTCCAACAAGCAACCATGACAGGCGGGAGGCATTGCAGGAGGGTAACAGCAAAAAGGCTAACCCACTGCCACCTCCGCCTCCATCGTCACCTAGCAGTCACCATGGAGGAGGAGGCCCGCATCGTTCACGCAGCCCATCCCCTGTTGACAAGAAGAAGAAGAACCCGGAGCCGTATGATGCACGTTCGTGAATCGATAAGATCGACGAGGCCCGGGAAGGACCATACCTGGGACCACGTTGTTTTAGACCTGCAATACGGTCCGCAACTTACCACAAAGGTTTCCGGATTGACAATACCATCAAGACCTATGATGGCACCGCAAAGCTAGCCACATGGTTGCAGGACTACGGCAACGTGGTGGAGATTGCCGGAGGTAACCCCAACGTTGTCGTCAAGTACCTCCCTTTGATGTTGGCAGGCACGGCCCGTCAATGGATCGACGACTTGCCGGAGAAATCCATCTGCAATTGGTTGGACATGCAAGAAGCGTTCACCAAGAACTTCAAGGGTACGTACAAGCGTCCCTATACTATTGGCGATCTACAGCGGTGCTTGCAAGAGAAAGACGAGACATCTCGCGCCTACCTCTCCCGCTGGCTGGATATGAAGAATTCCTGCGCAGGAGTGCACGCTTAGACCACCATGGCCGCCTTCATCGATGGGTTGGAAAGGGGCACGTTGCTCCGACATAAGCTGAAGCGCTTGCAGGACAATCACCAGATTGACTTGAACCAGATGATTCAGTTGGCTAGTGAGTTCGCAGTTGCCGACGATGATGCTCGCGGCTCTCTACCGGCAACGGCCGTTCCAACTCAAGGTCGGAGGAACAGCAGCACAAAGAGGAAGACCGCTCCAGAAGAAAAGCAATCTATCGACATGGTCTCCATGACTTTTGCAGGACGAGGTGATGGCGGACAGTGTGGCCGAGGGCGGGGAGTTGGCCGTGGGCAGCAACGAGGAAGTGAAACTACCTCGGCGTTGCTCCGCGTGCCCCAAAGCTACAAAGAGTACCGCGATATGCCATGCCTCATACACCTCGATGTCAATGATAAGGACACCCATACCAATCGACACTGCAAGTTCGTTAACGACCTCAAGGAAGAACCGGAGTCCGGCTACAAGCAAAGTCGGAAGAATAGACCGTGAGGTGAGGGCAAGGGGAAGAAGAAGGAGGAGGAGTCCAAGGATTCAAGTGACATGGACGAGGATGTTGACCCCAAGCACGCCGCCAAGAGAGACGACAAGGGCAAGAACCCCTTCGTTAAGAAGGCGCCCGTCTACCACACTTTCCTTGGCACCCCCACCGTCCGACAACAGAAGACCTCTACGAGGATCCTGATGGCTACTCTACCCCTAGTCCCCCAGTACCTGTGCTGGTCGGAGGTTCCAATTACTTGGGACATGATGGACCACCCAGACCTCATTCCCACAGAGAACCAATACGCCATGGTCATCAACCCCTTGATTGATGGCGTGGAGTTCACCAAGTGTATGGTGGATAGTGGAAGCAGCATCAACATCATATACCTGGATACACTGCAGAAGATGAAATTGACAGAGGCAAACCTAAGGCGAACCAACACCATCTTCCACGGCGTAGTTCCTGGTCGGTAGGCTCGGTCCCTTGGGTGCATTAAACTTCAGGTTTCCTTTGGTGATGTTAATAATTACCACCAAAAGCGCATGACCTTTGAGGTGGTCCCCTTCAAGAGCGTGTACCACGTCATATTTGGCCGCGACATGTTCCACACATTCATGGCCAAGCCATGCTTTGTCTGCAACAAACTCAAGATACCCGGACCGAACGGTGTCATCACCGTATCCGGAAGCTTTACCAAGGCAAGGGACCGCGAGATTAATGAAGCAGCCTTCCAGGTTTCCCTCTGACAAAGAATTCAAAGAGATCGAGCAAGGTCGATGACTCGAGATGCCCGTCGAAGAAGCAGATCTCCGACCGCCTCCCTGCTCAAGGCCGCCATCGAGACCAAGCCGGTGGAACTTGTGGTAGGCGATGCCTCCAAGGTCACCGCCATTGGGACGAACCTGGATCCCAAATAGGAAAGCGCGCTCATCGAGTTCCTCCGTGAGAATAGGGACATCTTTTCCTGGCAGCCTGCCGACATGAAGGGTGTACCTAGGGAACTTGCCGAGCATAGCTTAAACATTGATCCAAAATGTAAACCAGTGAAACAACCTCTATGACACTTCGGAGATGAGAAGATACGCACCATTGGCAAAGAGATAGCTAGTTTACTTAATGCTAGATTTATCCGAGAAGTCCTTCACACCCGATGGGTGGCCAATCCTGTACTTGTCCCCAAAAAGGGAACCAGAGAATTAAGAATGTGCATTGATTCACCGGCTTGAACAAGGCTTGCCCCAAAGATCTGTTTGCTTTGCCTCGCATTGACCAAGTCATTGACTCAACGGCTGGTTCGAAACTTTTGTGTTTTCTCGATACATACTCGGGATACCACCAGATCAAGATGAGGAAGTCGGACCAATTGGCCACATCGTTCACTACCCCATAAGACACGTTTTGCTATATTACGATGCCCTTTGGGATGAATGTGCTACCTACCAGCGGACAATGCAACGTTGCCTTCACGACCAAATTGGTCGGAACGTTCACGCCTACGTGGACGATATTGCGGTGATGTCTAAAAAGTCCAATGACTTAATATCCGACTTAAAAGAAACCTTCGATAATCTCCGGAAATACAACATGATGCTTAACCCTAAGAAGTGCGTCTTTGAGGTTCCAGCCGGCAAATTGTTGGGCTTCATCGTTTCCCAGTGTGGAATCGAGGTCAACCCAGAGAAAATCAAGGCCATCTTAAACATAAACCGTCCGACATGCCTAAAGGATATTCAACGGCTAACAGGTTGTGTTGCAGCAGTTAGTCGGTTCGTCAGCCGACTTGGAGAGAAGGCTCTGTCGTTGTACAAGTTGCTGAAGAAGGTAGAGAAATTCACGTGGACGGACGAAGCAGATGCAGCATTGAAGCAGCTAAAGGAGATTCTTTCCTCAGCGCCCATCCTTGCAGCACCCGAGCCTGGAGAGCCCCTGTCAATCTACATGGTGGCAACCAACCGGGTAATCAACATCGTCGTCATGGTAGAGCGGAAGGAACCAGGCTACAAGCACGGAGTTCAATGACCAGTTTACTATGTGAGCGAGGTCTTGACGGAGTCCAAGCAGCGTTACCCGCACTACCAAAAGATAGCTTATGGAGTATTCCTTGCTTCTCGGAAGCTGAGGCATTACTTCCAGGAGCACCCAATCACAGTGGTGAGCAAGACTTCACTGTCCGACATTATCAACAACAGCGATGCTACGGGAAGGGTCGCGAACTGGGGCATTGAACTTGCCGCCTTCGAGATCACCTACAAAAGACGCGATGCTATCAAGTCACAAGCTTTGGCGGATTTTATCGCAGATTGGACGGAAATGCCATGTGCTACTCCGTTGCCGGAACCAGAGTACTAGGTGATGCACTTTGACGGATCAAAGCTGCTCAATGGCTCGGGGGCTGGTGTATTGCTACAGTCACCAACAGGAGACAAGCTACACTATGTTCCACAGATCCACTTCGAGGCTACAAACAACATGGCGGAGTATGAAGCACTCATTCACGGACTACGTGTAGCCAATGATATTGGCATCAAGCGCATAGTCTGCTGTGGAGATTCCGACTTGGTTGCCCAGCAGGTGGCTGGCACCTAGAATGCGCGGAACCCTATGATGGCGACATATCGAGACGAAGTGGACGAGATAGCCAAGAGCTTCTTGGGCTACGAAGTCAAATATGTACCGAGGGAGCAAAACGAGGCGACTGATCTGCTATCTAAGCTTGGATCAGGGCGCAAACAAATTCCTCCAGGAGTTTTCCTAAAGCATCTGCACACACCATCCGTGAAGGGAGCCGACATCGACAACCCGGATAGATTTGACTCTTTCGTCCACATGGTGACAAAGGTCCCTCCGGCTTGGACAAAACCGTTCATGGAATATCTCGAACACGGAACTTTGCCCGACGACAAAGTCGAAAGACGACAAATAGTACGACGAGCAAAGGGTTATACCATAATCAATGGACAACTCTACAAAAGGAGCACTACTGGTGTATACCTTAAGTGTGTTTCCCAGCTAGAAGGTATGGAAATCCTGCGTGAAATCCATCTCGGAGATTGTGGGCATCACGCCGCTCCTCGATCGTTGGTCACAAAAGCCTTCTGGCAAGGATTCTATTAGCTGACCGCGAAGGCGGACACCGACAAGCTGGTTTAGACATGTATGAGATGCCAGTATTATGCCCGACAACCACATGTTCCTGCTGAAGAATTGCGAACAATACCAATAACTTGGTCGTTTGCAGTCTAGGGGCTAGACATGGTGGGACCGTTACAGACGGCACCATGTGGGTTTACGCATCTTCTAGTAGCAGTTGATAAATTCACCAAATGGATAGAAGCTAAACCCATTAGAAAGCTTGATGGGGCAACTACCCTCAGGTTTGTCCGGGATCTAGTGGTGAGATTAGGTCTCCCACATAGCATTATCACCAATAACGGCAGCAACTTGTCACTCGGAGAAGTGGAGGCTTATTGTTGGGAGAAGGGCATCTGACTTGACCTTGCATCTGTGGCACACCCACAATCCAATGGTCAGGTTGAGCGAGCCAATGGATTAATTCTGCAGGGAATCAAGCCACGTCTTGAGGCACTGCTTCATAGAGCAGCTGGAGCCTGTGCGGAAGAATTGCCATCTGTGTTGTGGAGTTTACAAACTACAACCAACAGATCCACTGGCTACACCCCTTACTTCATGATATATGGAGCAGAAGCCATCCTACCTTCCGACATACTTCATGATGCACCAAGAGTTGCCGCCTACGACGAAGATGACGCTGAAGAATCCAGACGCCTAGATGTGGACCTTCTCGAGGAGGAGCGCGTTTTGGCATGCCAAAGATCCGCCATCTACCAGCAGAAGCTATGCAGCTACCATAGTCACCGTGTTCGGCATCGCTCGTTTAAAGAGGGGGATTTGGTGCTCCGACTTAAGCAGAAGAAGTCACACAAATTATCCTCGCCATGGCAAGGACCGTTCATCATAAGCAAGGCACTACTCAATGGGTCTTACTACCTTGTTGACAATCGTGAACTGAAGGATAGACCCAACGAGGATCACAAGCGTAAGCGACGTGACCCGGATGATGACTACCCGGAGCTTGATCGGCCATGGAACATAGCACAGCTACGTCCTTTTTACACTTAGCATTTTTTATCTAATTGTGTACCTCTTATATGATCAATGAAATAAAGCTCTCTGGTTCACTCATATTTCTGAGTCTTTTACCTCCTTTAGTGTTCATTTTTGGATCATATAAAACCTTTATGCACAAGTTTTGCGATTGCACTTGTGAAAATTCCGCCTACGGGCGTTAGCTTAAGTTTTCTGGTCTAAACATTCTTTGTCATTTTATGTGGATTCTGGAGTAGTGACTTTTGGCACTTATTGTCGGTGATTTTGTGCTTAGGTTATTGGCAGTGCCATTGGGCATCATCACTTGAGCGCATGGTTCCGACAATGAGTCTTCCGACTCACGAAAAGTCAAGCATAAGAGCCAAAGTAATGGATAAGCCAACACTTGCTTAAAAATATATACATGCTGGAACTAGTTCTTAAGTAGCAGGACATACATCATTGTTTTCCGCCTTAAGTTAATACATAGTTTTTTCCGCATACACATCACAAAGGAAACAAATATTACAAGTTTGTTTTTCATTCCTTTGGCGCAGGCGACTTGGAAGCAACGTCATCAGGAGCAGGAGAACCACCCTCGAAGTCGGCGGTGCGAAGAGACTCAGAGGAACTCTGGTTGCCGCCATCGATGGTATTTATCGGCACGAAGACGTTGACATTGACTAAGTCGACAACTCTGGTGTCATAACCCGCGAGTGACGACAAGATAGATTCGTGATTAATCTCTTTGCCATCGTCATCCATGTCGGGTATGCCAGAGGTTACCGTGTCGATGTCGGCATCTTCATAGTGTGCCTTGACCATGGACATCGCCACCCTTGCACCAGCCCGTGCACATGAAGCTTTCCAGCTTGTGATACCTCGGGGGCTCGGCGCAGAATCTCCGAGTACTTAGCCATAGAGTTCGATGCCTTGATATTGATTTGGAGGGGCTTGGCGATCTCTTTGGCTTGCGCGATGGCGATGTTGATGAAGTTGCCGGCAAGAACCATGCATTCCTTTGCTGGAGGAGGCGACCGAGTTAAACCCATAGGAGCTGCAAATTCCGACAAGGAGCACATGAGTTCAAAAATTCAAAGTATCCAACTTACAGACAACCAAGACAGAGAATTACTTACTAAAGATGTTGGCCTCAACCTGCTAGAGGGTATCCGCCAAGGAGTCTCGTTCTTGTTGGAGGAGCTTGTCGGCAGCTTTCTTCTGATCTCTTAAGATCTCTTAAGATCGAGATCTCCTCCTTTAAGCGGTTGATTTCCTCGGTGGCGGAGTCCTGCAGGACTTTCATGGATTCTTCGTGCATCTTCAGCATGTCCTTCCTCCCCTCCTTAAGGATATTGTTTCCGCTATCCAGCTCTTGAATGTGCTTGGATTTCTCGACAATGTCCTTGGCCTTGGCAATGGTTTCTGCAAGTCGGAGAAACAACAAAGTACACAGTGAGTACTCGGAGAATACACAAATTCAAGTCGGAATACGAAAAAGAAAGGAAAAACAGACGCTTGCTCTTGATGATCTATTCCTTCAAGAAGGCAGTTTTACCCTTTTTGGCTTCTAGGTCCGCACGCATCTTCTGATACTTGTCGTTGGACATGCCCCTCCGAGCATTCTCTTTCTGTGGAAAAAAGAAGAATTAAACGTTGTTTGGTCTACTTGGAGCATCTAGCCGGAAACTTTCCACCTAGACGCTCGGGGGCTACAATGAGAGTTTTTAACTTGGCAATATGCTTAGTCTATCTTTAAGCATCTAGTCGAAACTAATTCAGTTTTCGATTAGAAGCTTGGGGCTACAGTATAAAGTTTTTAACTCAGATGTATGCTTAGCTTTTCTTTAAGCATCTAGTCGGAACTAATTCAGTTACAACTAGAGGCTTGGGGGCTACAGTATTGAAATTTATAAACACTGCGTATGCTACTCTTAAAGCATTTAGTCGGAATATTTCATTCCACCTATATGCTTGGGGGCTACAGTGAGAAGTTTTCTAGCTTAGTCATTCTTAGAGCATCTAGACGCAAAGACTGATGGTTTTGTGTCTGAATCCTCGGGGGCTACAGTGGGATACTCATATGAAATACAAAAGGCAAATAAAACTTACAAGTGCAATGATCTTGAGGTTGGTAGCACTCTCGGCCAGCAGCTTGCCAAAGGATAGGTTGTTTCCTTGCAAGATCTCTGCTTGTCGGAGTAGCTCCTCTAGACCGCACGTCGAAGATGTCGACGCCGCACCGGGAATCAGAGCAGTGCTACCCGGTGTAAGTACCGGATAGACTATCTTTGGATACTCTATGGCTTTCTTGGGTGCGGGGGCGCCGCCTACGGCAGCAGTACCAGCTTCCACCACCGCCTTACCGCTACCGATGGCATCCTTAGCCGGAGCTTCAACCATTGGGTGTGCGGCTCTTTCCTGTGTCGCCTGCTCGCCGACGACAACAATATCTATAGAGGCACCTGAGTCCACTTCCATGGCGGAAGGGCCAGACGCTTCCTTGGCTTGTCAGCTTGTCGAAGCGGAGGAGGGCTTGACGCTGGGAGTAGCAGGGGCGATGGTGGGAGATGCGTCGCGATGCAGCATGTCCTTGATGGTGCTAGAAGCCCCCAATGTTTTGGAGGTCTTCTTCAAGCTGGTTGTGGCTTTTTTCCTGAAACGTGCAAAATGCATAAGTACAGGAGCAAGACAGATAAATAGACAATGTCAGAGATAAGGAAGCTTAGACAAGAGGGGGTGCGTTGGCAAAGGGGATCCCGGTAACTTTTCTCTTCTCCGCCTCTAGGGCGGTGGTAGTCTTTTTGGAGGCTCCACCCTCCATCTTCTTCTTCTTGCCTCCGTCGGCAGCGTCAGAGGTGGAGCTCTTCCGCTTTCGCTCCAATGGAGCATCGTCGTCGGACACGACGGTGACTTCCTTCATCTTTGGATCATAGATTTGAGGAGCCATGCTGTCCTCATCTATGTCGCTAAGCTGTAAGGTGAAGAACCACCGTGTTAGACGGGATGCCATTAACTAGACGAAATAACTGGAGTATTTGTCATACACGGAAAATAAACAATTACCTTCGGGCACTTGCCATCTACGAACATGTCGTAGGTGATGGTGAAGCCACGCTTCTTGTCCTTCACCTTGACGATGTCCTTGAGGCGGAGCTTGACGGAGTCACTCGAGAAATTATCCACGGAGATGCGGAGGCTATCCCTTATATCGCTGGTATACTCGTGCATTAGCTTCGCGCGGTGCTGCAGAGGCTGGATTCGCCTGATGAACCAGCACATGGCTAGGTCCAAGCCGGTTAAACCCATCTCTACGAGACACTCTATCCGCCTTATGGAGCGGGAGGCATCGAGGTCAGAGGGAAGGGAGGCCTGGGATCTCCATGATGAGGCTTCGGCGGCGGCTCCATCGACGAAGTCCGGGTACGTTACTTCTCAGCCGACCAGAGGGATATCTGGGCCGTAGAAGTAAGTACGCTGCCAGTTATTGCAGGACTCATGGCCGACGATGTCGGGGAACCGCCGGCCAGGATGGATCTTGAAGCTTATGGTGCCACAATTTCTAAGTTCGTCCTTGCTGGCTTCGGCTTCACGTTTGACAGTGAAGAAATACACGAAGATATCTAGCCTAGGCCTAATCCCTAGGTAACCCTCGCAAAGCGCCGCGTAATTGCTAAGCGCTATGATACTATTGGGGGAGAGGTTTTGGGGCTGGACTCGGTAGTGGTTCAAGACGGAAAGGAAGAAATTAGAGATGGGCAGGGAGACGTCGCGTACCAATTGAGATTTGAGGTACACCTTTTCTCCGGCTTGGGGAGAAGGTGTGACCTCGCCGGCCGGCGCCGCCCGCCAGACGAGCCCCTCCGTCACAGGGAGGTATCCCTCGATGATCAGCTCCTTGATGTCGCGGTCCGTGATGAACGAACCGTGCCAATCGCCCTTATGGGAGTCGTTGTCCTCCTCTAGCAGCTCTAGCGCCGCCTGATTATGGTTGCCACCGGTGGTCTTGACCACCGCGGAGACATGGATGACTAGGCCCTCTGGGGGCACGACGAAGGAGCTTGCCGGCTTTGCCGCGGCTTCGCCCGTTGCCGCCATCGAGGGAGTGGAGCTGCTGTTGGCCATTACACAGGTTTGGAGGTGACTGGCGAGATTGGGAGCTAGGGTTTTTCGCAAGGTTGCGGGGAGAGCTCGAGGGGGCGCTCGCTGGGGGAAGAATACGATGCGAAGAGAGAATGAGGTGAAAAGTAAAAATTCCACCGCAGTTACTATTTATGATCTCCAGCATCAAGATTCGTGCAGCTTGATCGGACGGTTGCCACGTAGACGACGTGTGTGCGAACGTGCGCGGAAATTTCGCCACATCCCAACTGTCTCCGCCAACGGTTCGTATCGCTCGCGCGGGAAAAGTGGACATGATTGTATTCTCTTCATATGTGAGTTACGAGGCGTCGCTGACCTACGTCTGCGTCACCCTAGCTGACATAGGCAGACGAGCCATCACATCAGAAGATTCCGGCATGGACGGATCCAGTCTGGCTATGGAAGAGTACAATGAAAGATTTAGCAATTCTCCGACTTACGAGTTGAAGACGGAGAAAACCTTGCAGGGTTCTTTGGGAGGACTACAAGATATTGCTTGACGATTTGCCGACATCCATCTAGACGGAGCATTCCACGCGAAAAGGCAAGATATCACAAGATCTCGGAGTTCTCCGAGGGCTACTGTTGGGGATATGCTATATGGGTATCCTCATAGCATGTCTCCTATCCGGATAACCCGGGTGGCCCACAGTTGGTAGCATGGCCTATGGCCTGCTGGGCGGCCCAGTTAGATGGATCCAGAAGGGAGGCCCATGCCGGATAAAGGAAGGCTACGGTTGGAGTCACCGACGTACCCGGAGCCTTGGAGTACGAGACACACAAGACTAGTAATAGACGGTGTAGGACTCTGTAACATATCCGGCTAGGACTTTTCCCTGTAACCCTAGGCCTTGGCGACTATATAAGTCGGGCCTATGGGAGCCTTTAGGGCACGAACAAGTAACGATTAGCATACAACTCGCACAGCGAACCTATCTCTATAGCTCAGCGTATTGCCCTTATAGTGATTTACAGCAGGAGTAGGATTCTGCCACCGTTGTGGGATCTGAACCTGGGTAAGCTGTATTACCTCGTACCCGTCAACCGTCCGCCTTCCCCCACGTCTCTAAACACGCACTGTTAGGACCCCTCCATGGCGTACTCGTCGGCAATACCACAACAAAAATCCCGAAAAATATGCCAAAATTATATTTCACCAGAAGACCCACGAATCCAGAAGACGAGACGGAGAAGGGGCCTGGGGGGCCCACACCCCTGCCAGGCGCGGGTGGGCCCTTCCCGCGCCTAGGGGGTGCAGCCACCCCAGGAACCCCCTCGGCCTCCCTCTGCGCCTATAAGTTGCCTTTCGACCTAAAAACCGAGGGGGGTTTGATAGTTTTCCAGAACGAGTTCGGCTCTGCCACCGCCACCAGAAACCAAGATTCGGATCCAGAAACTCCATTTTGGCACCCTGCCGGGACGGGTAATTTAGAGAGTATCATCGCCATCGTCATCACCAACGCGTCTCCATCAACCATCGATGTTTCCCTCATCCATGAGTGAGTAATCCCCCGTTGTAGGCTTGGGGATGGTAGAGATTGGATGAGTTCTATCATGTAGTCGAATAAGATCTGTTAGGGCATAGTGCCTACTATCTCTATTAGTGCTATTTGACTTTGTTGCAACTTTTTGTGCTTAATGCTTGTCACTAGGGCCCAAGTGCCATGATCTCAGATCTGAACTTATTATTGAATCATTATGATAGTATTATTTGTGATCTTATCTGCAAGTTGTGTACACATATCATTGTATGGATCCAAAGGAGCGAAAGTGACAATAATTGGGACAACCGGAGGGGATGGCTGTGGTGTGAGGATCACATGTGTTCACATAGTGTTAATGCTTTTCTCCGGTGCTCTATTAAAAGGAGCACCTTAATTGGCAGTAGTTCCCTAGAGGCCCCGCTGCCACGGGCTGGCTGGACAGAAGATGTTGTGCAAGTTCTCATTGCAAGCATGCATGACTATATATGGAGAACATGCCTAGGATTGTTTAGTACTTGGATGCTTATTCTTATTTATCTACAATGCCCTAGATCTTGAAGTTACGTGTTTAGACTCGTCCATGCAACGCGCGTCCATCCATCTTTATGCCTACCGCACTCGAATCATATTGTTACTGTTACTCCTGTTTTGTTGTTGCTGTTGCTACTACATACTGTTGCTTCTAATAAACTTCTGTGAGCAAGAACTATTTCCAGGTGCATCTGAATTGACAACTCGGTTGTTAAGGCTTGCAAGTATTCTTTGGCTCCCCTTGTGTCGAATCAATAAATTGGGCAATACTACCCGCGAACACTGTTGCGATCCCCTATACTTGTGGGTCATCATTCGGCTGCTTCTTCTTCTCTTCCAAAACTCTTCCTTGGGTGTCTTGGATCCTAGTGCGTCCTTTTCTCCTCCTCTTGGTGTCATGGTCATGGTCCTAGTCATACAATAGGAATTGGACTCAAGTAGGATCCCGTTGACATGATAACCAAAGGAAGGCAAGATATGGAAAGAGTTAACCTTTGTCGGCATGGTTGTCGTGACATGATGTGGACCAATGGTGGTCATCGACATGACGAGCTTGATGTTCCCCGTTGTGGTGGTGGGGTTCTCCATGATGAATGTGTGAGCGCGAAGACTCATCATGATGACTTGAAGAACAAGCCCGGATGAACTTTATGAGCTTGAAGTATGACCATAACGGTTACCAATGTTAGATATAGCTTGATGGAGACCTTGTAATTCAACGTGATGCTACGCTTGACGTTTCCTATCATGTACTCGAACTCTCTGAAAGTATCATCAAGACAAGATCAAGTCTATCAAATTGTCATTGAATTCTTGTCGTTGTTCCCATAAGTTGTGGAGCAAGGAAAAACCATCTTGGTTGTTGAATTTGCCATCTCCACTTGATCCGCTTTCCCTATACATAGTCTCAGAATACCAGGAGTATTATGGTGGAAAAGGATAAACAAGGTGTATTCCTATGTCGCACCGTTTGGATAGTATCGTGAGGATGATTGAAACCAAGGTCAGCAAAAAACACAAAACACAACACACACGCAAAGGAATATGGTGGTAGGTTAGGAAGGTGGATAGAAAATGGAACAACCAAACGAAAAGGTTATTGTCAGAAGTAGGTAAAATCCAACAAGAAACAAAGTCAAAGGAAAATGTCAAAAAGGGTGACGAGAACCTACTACTATACACACATGGTGGAGATTAATGTGGTTAGCACGACTACGGAAAATGAGGAACAAACAAAAATGGTCCAAACGAAGGCTAAAACTTGGTGTCGTGCCAACACTTGGAGAGACCGTAGCTTGTTTGCAACAAGATTGAGAAGCAATGGATTTGCACGCTTGCCTTGCTCTTACTCACACTCTTTCTTATAAGCTTTGGACTCTCTTTTGTATTGAATCTTTTTATATATATTTTTCTTTCTATGCTATAGAGTCAACCTTTTCTATTGCATATGCACTATCACTATGCAAGAGCAAGCACACAATGCTTCGGCAAACACAAAATGAGCTACTCTCTATAGGTTAGGTAACACACAAAGGAAGAATGGGAGTTGACAAGGTTGGTGCAAGTTATAGCTTTTGGTGATGTAATTTAGTTTAGAGATTTTAGTTATTGTAATTTATTTTAGATATTTTAGTTAGTGTAATTTAGTTTAGATATTTTAGTTAGTGTTTAGTTTAGTTGATCTAAAAATTTAGTGTTTAGTTTATTTTGGGTTTAGAGATAAAATATCTTTAATGTTTATGTTTAGGTTTAATTTAGTTTAGAGATTTTAGTTAGTGTTTAATTTAGTTTATTTTAGTTAATAATATTTACTGTTTAAGTTATGATTTAGTTCAGGTGTTTAATTTAGTGATTAGTTTATGACTTTTTAGGTTTAATTTAGTGTTTAGGGAATGCCCATCTCGCATCCTTGTCTTCGACTCGTCAGGAACTACGGAGGACTAGGCTCCGCCGGGCTGGCACTAGGAGGTGCTACTTGCCGGGAGGCGTATCTTGGTGAGGAATACGGGTGTCATCATCGACCCGAAGCTTATTTGGTGGACGTCGTGTGGTCTCTATCGATGCAGAGGGAGCCAACCCTCGAGGAGGTGGTACAGCGTTGTGTTAGGGAGAAAGATGAGCACGTTCGTCGCTATATGGTTGCGTTGGATGTCAGGGTCTCTAATAACTGGCAGTTTCTTCAGGGATCTCACCCGAGGTATGCTCCTGTGATGGAACCAGGAGTCGACGTCCAGTTTGATTGAGCTAGATGTGTATTAGTGATATTATCTGATATTATTGTTGTATTAAATGGATTATTCAATATGTCCTATTGTTTCATTAGTAGTTTATCTTTCTTCTATTAAGCTAAATTATTTATCTTCCTTATGTTGTTTGCACTAAGCAAAATTGTTTTATCTTTCTTCTATTTTAGTTAAGGTATGGGCGATAGAGACGATGAACAACGCCTATACGCCATGATAGCTGAGGGTACAGGAGGTTATTATTATGATGGAGCAGCCGATAGTGGAGATGATGGCTCACAATACCTTAACTTGTCTAGAGATGAATGTGGAGACTTTGGTGGAGATGACGGTGGAGACGATGGTGGAGACTCCTTAATAAAGTCCGGCGAGGTATATAAAGCCTCTGCTGATCACTAGTATATGCATTAATTGATTCATATATATATAGTAATGTTTGTTTCTTCTCTTATACCTCTACATCGGGCCAATCTTCTGTAAGGAAACGAGGCCCGACCAGAAAGTTGGCCGATGGTGCGCGTTTCACAATTGACCTAGTCTTTGAGCTGGGCCAACCGTTGGAGCCCACAGCGGCCGCAAATGCATTTGTACATCAATGCAGAGTGATTGTTAGGGATACCACCCCGATCACCACTCGGGAGTGGAATAATCCAGGAAAGAAAGGGATCAAGTTGGAGCAAGTTTTGTCGATGATAGAGCCAAAGATTGTGTTTGGAATTCGCTCATGACATATTTCACCCTACCAGTCTTGGCGACTAATGAGCTCACAACGGCATTGAGGTATCAAGTCAAGGAGTGGGCTCTTAAGAATATGGGCACACAATTTAAGGACTGGAAGAAAAGATTATACCACCATTATGTCAAGAAGTCGCTAACTCTGCCATTCATTGGCGCACTAGAGAAGCAACAGGATAATTGGGTCACATTTGTGTTGTACAAGGAATTAGAAGAAGCTAAGGCAAGGTCGGCAAAAAATCAGCTAAATGCGGCTAAAAATAAATATCACCATAATCTAGGAACGGGAGGCTACAAGAGTGACATGCCTAATTGGGCACAAACTGAGGCTGCCCTGCGTGCTAAAGGGGTCACTCTAGCTACAAATAAGTGGCCATGAGGTCAATAAATTGGTTACTTGGACATGGGGGGTCGTATGACCCAGAAATAGGGGAAATTGTTGCACCCAATAATCAACTTATTAAAGTGATAAAAGAAGTTTAAGATGGAAAGTTCAATCCCGAGAGAGATAGAGAGAGAACGATGAGCTAACAAAGGCCCTCGGGAATCCTAAAACGGTCGGACGAACACGAGGCTTTGGACCATCTTTTTCATGGAATATTGGGTTTAATGAGTACATTGACACTTATAGAAGCTGATCGAGAAAAACGAACCCGCAGAAGGCGGAGGAGGCAGCACGGTTGGAGGCGGTTGAAAAAAGAACGAGCAATTTCAAGCCATGTCAGGAGCAGATTAATGAACTTAGAGGACTGGCCCGACATCAAGATCCTACATTCGACATGTGATATCATGGTGCATTTATTAATAGGATTTATAGTATACACATACCAATAAGTTGCAACTTCTTTTCCGAAAGCTCATCTGAAAATAACTCTGAGGTTAAGCGTGCTTGGCCTAGATCAATTTAAGGATGGGTGGCTGATAGTGAAGTAGGTACCGGGTGCGCACGAGTGAGGAAAAAGTGCACAGAAAATACTAGTGTTGGTCTTTGGGGTTAGTCTAGAGATCCTATTGAGGTGCCAGGAGTGAAAGTCGCTGGTCCGGAGAGTTCGGGGTGTTACAATTGGTATCAGAGCCAATCCTCGCGGTTACAAGGGCGTGTGCGGGTTAGTGGCAGACATGTGGCGCATGGCGCGCGTGGTCCGGAGTGGACACGACATGGCGCATGTGCCGGCATTGGATGCACAGACGTATGCCAAGAGGGGACATTCCTACATTATGGTTGATCGACAAAGGCATCGATCTTCTAAGGGTGGGTGTATGTGATACCCTGGCACATGGCTTAATAGGATTGTTAGTATACCCATACCAACAAATTGCAACTTCTTTTCCAGAAGCTCATCTGATAAGAACTCTGAGGTTAAGCGTGCTTGGCCCAGAGCAATTTGAGGATGGGTGACCGACCGGGAAGTGGGTACCGGGTGCGCAGAAAAGACTAGTGTTGGTCTATGGGGTTAGTCTAGAGATCCTATTGAGATGCCAAGAGTGACGGCCGCTGGTCCAGAGAGGCCGGGGTGTTACACGGTAGTACGGTCAGACCATCTCAGTGGAGAAGCTGTTGGTAATATGCCCTAGAGGCAATCATGTATGATGATATTTCTCATTGTATTCATAAATATATTAAGTTGTCCTTGTATAAACATTGATGTGTATAATTGAATATGTGATTCAGTTGTGGAACTATACATTCATATTGTTTGTACTAAATATCCTTGGTCATCGAGGTTGTGCTGGACAAACAATTTAGACCAATGTGAAAGTCGGCTGATGACTTGGTTCCACTTGTCATGGGCATGGAGATGATATTCCAACTTACACAGATTGGGCTAAAGAGTTTAGCAAGTCGGATTGACCCATACTGAGTTACAACGAAAAAGTTGTCATTTGTATATCTCAATCAATGTAATCCTTAGACCTGAGGTTGTTGCACAGTCCGAGTTGACGATCAACGACTTAGGTTCTGCCAAACGCTGATCTGTAACTAGGCAGTTATAAAGACAGAGTTTGGGTCGACTAAGAATCAAGATGCGTGATGTGAATAACCAAGATGTGATTTTTCCACTCCAGTTGGAGAGATATTCTCTAGGCCCTCTCGGATGATATGATTTGGAAAGCATGGCCATGCATGACTCGGTTAAGTGTTAACTGAGGTGATGGACTAAAAGTTAGTCGGATGAATCACTTATCTCGGATTGAGAAGAGAGTCGGACTATTTAAGAAATGACAGTTATTCTCCTATAGTCTGACAAGGTATATCCTGAGGCAAAAGGGACTCGGACGCAAATTCACGTTGGAAAGGCAAGTCGTCATGACTCTTTGGTACTTGGGAGTCAGCAAGTTCTGGTAGGAGCCGCTACCGAATGATCGATTTAGGGTCAGACTCCAATCGTGTCCAAGTAGCCATGAGCCTGCGGGGTCACACACTTAAGAGTAGGAGCAAGTTCAGATTGGATCTGAACCAAAAATCTGGTTGGGTTGGATACAAGCCAGATTTGTACTGAGTCAGTTAGTCGGACTCACGATGACTAATATTATATGGGCTTTAGTGAATGGGCCACGAGTGAGTGGAGCCCATGTTCACTCCCTATATATAGTTGGGCGCCGAAACCCAAAGGGGTTGATCGGTTAGGTCATTCCATGCGTTGGAAACCCTAGATCCACAGCAGTCCAGCCGCCATACTAAACCTATAAGTTCACCTCCGGCGCACCTCCTTGTACGTGTGGACACCAGCAGAGGCGTTGTACCATATCAGCGCTTGGACGATCGTTATTGGATCGATATCGCAAGGACTGCACTGTATCAACTGACGTGCTCCAACAATCTGCAACCACGTGTCCAGTGGTGAACCTCGTGGACTTCTACGTCATCTTGATCTTGGGATCACCACGTTAGAGAGAAAAAGTTTTGTTTATCTCTGTGTGGCCCAACAGTGGTATTAGAGCGATAGCTTCTGGTTTTAGGCTCGAGATCTCGCATATGTGATATGTGGTTTGCTGTAGATTAGATCTATATGCTGTTTTGGTGGTCGATTTATGAGATAGATCGGTTTTGTACGAGGTTGATTGGATCAACTGTACTCGGGGAATGGTAGATCTGATTTCCGTGATCATACTGCTGAGGTCGTGGAACGACATGTCCCTACAGGTCGGTTTCCGCCATCAGGGTAGACTATGACACGTAAATCCAGATGCGTTGATCAAAGATCAAAGGAGTTTGATCGATTCGGAACAATGGTCAGAATCCATGTTCGAAATGTAGATGAGATCTATGTTTTCGGAACAATGGTCAGGACCGCTGACTTCACCCTGTCGTAACGCCTTATATGTCGCTGCGAGTTTCACAATGCCGGTAAGAAAAATATGGAAACATATTATTTTACCAGAAGACGAAGGAAGCCAGAAGGAGGAGCGAAGGGGGGGCACAGGGGGCCCACACCCCTCCTAGACGCGGGCTCACCTGACCCCACGCCTAGGCTAGGTTTGGCCCACCTACTCGGCCTCCGACTTCGCCCCTTCGCCTATATCTTCCCTATGGAACCCTAACACCAAAGGAGCGACCACAGATAGATTTCCGTCGCCTCTGGGGGCGGAAAACACCGAGGGAGAAAGATCTCTCCGGTAGACAGATTTCTGCCGGGGGAATTCCTTCCCGGAAAGGGGAGACCGTCGCCATCAACACCGTCATCAAGCTAGGCTTCATCGCGATCATCATCATCCACACCATCATCTCCACCAGCACCATCATCACCACTCCATCCCGCTGTAGCAATTGTGTTGGATATTGCTTTAGTTCTTAGGGGAAACTTTCCCGGTGTTGATTACTATTGTAGTTGATGCTTGTGAGTGGAACCATTGGATTGTTGTTTATGTTCAGATTGTTATACATTACCATATCATCCTTGATCTTGATCCATATGATGTCTCGTGAGTAGTTCGTTTAGTTCTTAAGGACATGGGAGAAGTCATGTTGTTAGTAGTGAATCTGTGATGCGTTATTATTCAATGGTTTAGTATTTAAGTTGTGGTG
The DNA here is from genome assembly GCA_023614405.1 of Avena insularis. NCBI lineage: Eukaryota > Viridiplantae > Streptophyta > Magnoliopsida > Poales > Poaceae > Avena > Avena insularis. Next base: position 57,807,632 of record CM042693.1, on the reverse strand, counting down.
CTATTCTTCTAGTGGTGTCATGTGAACATCGACTACATGACACTTCACCATTTATGGGCCTAGGGGAATGCATTGTGTATTTCGCTACTAATTGTGGGGTTGCCGGAGTGATAGAAACCTGAACCCCCGTTAGGACACCTTTGCACAAGGGAGTGTAGGATCTCAGAGTTTAAGGTTGCGGTTAGATTTATATCTTAATTACTTTCCTGTAGTTATAGATGTTTGCAGGGGGTTTAATCACAAGTATGTATTAGTCCTAGGAAGGGCAGTATGTTAGAACAGGTTCACCCACACAACACTTACAAACACCAAAGAAGAGTACTCAGCTATTTTAAGCGAAAGCACTTGACAGAATTCCCATGTGTCCTCGAGAACGTTTGGTCCTTATAAGTATTTCTACCGACTTGTGCTTTGCTAAGAAAGGATTGGGCCACTTGCTCCGTTTGTTCGTTACTTCTGTTACTTGCTCTTTGTTTTGTTGCCTTGTCAGAAAACCACTAAAAATCCGTTTGCTAAGTATTCACAGGGATTTCCTACTCCATACCACTGTTCAGCACCTTCTGCTCCTCGTTGGGATTGACACTCCTATTTATCGAAAGTACTACGATACACCTCCTATACTTGTGGGTCATCAAGACTATTTTTTGGCGCTGTTGCCGGGGAGTGAAACCCTATTGAAGAGTGGAACTGGTAAGGGAAACTTTCACTGTGAGTATTGCTTTTGTTACTGCTTGTTACTTTGTTTCCAATATGAATAACCCACTTGGTTTTCTGTTTGGGAAAACTACTACCAGTTCTATGGTAGTAGATGAACCACCACCTGTTGAGATAGATCCTCTTAAGATACCTACGAGTATTGTTAATCGTGTCATGGATAATTATTATTTCGGGGATCGAACTGTCCATCCTAGTGATCACTTGCTTTATATCCATGAATTATGCGGGTTGTTTAATTGTGCAGGTATCACAACTGAACAGGTGAAGAGGAAGTTACTCTCCATATCCTTGAAAGGGAGAGCTGAGGCATGGTATAAGCTATTAAAGAATGGACAATCCATGGAATGGGAGGAGATGGCATCTCTCTTTCACTCTAAATTTTATCCTCCCAGTGAAATCCAAAAGGATAGAAGTCTTATATATAACTTTTGGCCTGTTGATGGAGAAAGTATAGCTCAAGCTTGGGTGAGATTGAAGCTGCTAATGCTTAAATGTCCTATTCATGAACTCCCTAAAAATATTATTCTCAATAACTTTTATGCTAGGCTTTCTCTTCATGATAAAGGTTTATTAGATGCTTCGTGCGCTGGATCGTTCACAAGTATGAAAGAAGAAGCTAAATGGGACCTCTTAGACCGTATTCAATATAACACCGAGGCTTGGGAGAATGATAAAGGAAGAAAGTCAGGTATAATCTATGACTATGAGTGCATTAAGTCTTTTATGGGTACTTTCTGTGATATTTGCAATAAGTTTGGTCTTGATTCCTAAAGTATCTCTAGCTATTTTAAGGCCTTTGTCTCTTACATAGAAATTCCTAAGAAAAAGTGGAATAAGTACCATGCTCCTTATAAAGATGTTCTTAATCATGCTCCAGTTAAAAGTACTCAAGTTTGCACTACTAATCATATTGTGCCTAAACCCCATGTTGAGAAAATGCCTTTCCTAGCTAAGGTAAAGGAGTATTCTATGATTATTAGTGCGAATAACAAGGGTACAATGGAAACTGTGGAGCCTGGTAAGCATTTGAGTGATGAACCTATGGTAGCTATTGTGAAGGACACTATCACTTGAAATATAAAGGATGAACATACTATCTTCTGTGAAGATGCCGCTAATTTTATCTCTCATCCTGGTAAATTTAGGAAAGCTAGTGTTCCTGTGCTTTCTGTTAAAATTGGTGATCATTGCTACTATGGTTTATGTGATATTGGTGCTAGTTCCAGTGCTATTCCTTATGAGCTTTACAGGGAAATTATGCATGAGACTGGTCCTTGTGAGCTTGAGGACATTGATGTGGTTATTCGCCTTGCTAACAAGGAGACCATTTGCCCCATTGGTATTGTAAGAGATGTGGAGGTTCTCTGTGGTAAGATTAAATATCCTGCTGATTTTCTAGTGCATAATTCAGCAGCTAGCAAAACTTGTCCTATCATTTTTGGTAGACCTTTCTTGAATACTTGTGGATCCATTATTGATTGTAAGAAGGAAAAAAGTTTTAACTAAGTTTGATGGAGATTCTTATGAGTTTAACTTTTCCAAATTTGCTAAAGCTCCTTGTGAAAATAGCTTGCCTAATAAAGATTTCATGATGGAACAACTTGCTTCAATTGATCTATTCTATGACCTTGGACCTCTTTTTGAAGACTGTAAGTATGCTTACTCAGATGATAAAGTTGTTTCCAGTGACAGTTATATGGTCAACTTTATTCAAAGTGCTACTGAAAGTTATTTTGAGAGAGGGAAACATGGTTTTATGCATCTCAATGATGTTAAGTTTCCCTGTTTTATGTTGAAAGCCTTAAAATTGCATTTGTTTTGTCTTCATATGCTTGTGGCCTTTTATTTCAACAATTCATTTTCTCATTACACCCCCATGCATAGGAAGTGGATTAGACTCAAGTGTTTTGGTTATTTGCTTCTTGATGATCTCTTTCACTCCAGATATATTTATCCTATGTGAGCATCTTTGGAAGTTTCAGGGATAACTTAAAGGCATTAAAGAAAAGTACTTGTTGGGAGATAACCCAAGATTTTTGTCGAGTCTTGGAAGTTATTACCTCTATAATAACCACTCCTTATCCTTTTTGTTTTAGTTCTTGTGTCAAGTTCAACTACTTTTGTGAAGTTGAGGAGTTGTGAAAAGTGGCTGTCTTGGGACAGTTTTTTGTGGTGCATTGTAAAAATTCGTGAGGAAGCTCAGTACTTCGGATGAGCTGCATTTTTCTGAATTTGTTCTCCAAGTGGTTACCCAACTTTCATCAGTTCTGAACTTTTTGATTTGAGCAACCGAAGGTCTTCGGAAAAATCAATCTTTACCTGCTGGTCTGTTTTGACAGATTTCTGCCGTCTTTTGCATTTTCCTCTTATGGAAGCATTTTTGTTGATGAGTTTTCAGTTGAAGTGTGTACCAAAGGTTTATTGTTTTTTCTTACACTAATGTTGTCATTAAGTTTGTGCAAAGGTTTTGTATGAAGGAAATTCTCAGGAGAAAGAGGAAAGGAATCTGCAGAGTTCGTCTATGAATAGGTATAAGTGGTGAAAATAGAAGGTTCGTGAAACCCCAATCTTTTTATATTTTTTGAATTTTTAATACATAAGGTAAGTTACGAGACGAAAATGAAGAGGAAAAGGAGCCCGGGGTGGACAAACCCACCCCAGGCGCGGGCCCAGCCTGGCCGCGCCTGGAGGGGGTTTGACTCCCCTGAACTCTGTCTCCACTTTGTTTCCATGTCAAAACCTTCCTTATGCATTGAAACTTCGTAATATATAACCCACTGGGTTCCCCGAGGTTCTTGCATCGTGTTCTCGTCGTGTTTTCATTTTCAATCTGTTTCTGTCAGGAAAAATCTTAGATTTGGAGCCTCAATGTCTTCCTCTGGATCACCCATGGAGGATTCCTCTGCGGATGTCCTCAAGCCGTACTTGTATGAGTTGAGGATACACCCCAAAGAGTTGATCCTCAAAGAGGGGAAGGTACATATGAAAGAAGTTCAAGGCCCTAAAGTAGAAGGCAACCTGGAAGACAGGATGGAAGCATCGGAACAAGAAGTTTTCAGGTACAAGAAGATGGCAGAACGCGAAGTGGATGTTATTCACAAGATAAGTTCATAACTCATCACCAAGCATGAGGGAGAAGTTGCTAAGCTCCGAGAAGAGATCTTCTCACTCCATCAAACCACCAATCAATTGCAAGCACAGCTCTATGACATACAAAATCAAAACTGTGAGTATGAAGCTAGATTTGATCGCATTAGCTCTGCTGCTAGTTTCTGGATTGCAGAAACAAAGACATCCTTTTTGGATGGGGAACCATTGCCTTGGAAGTTTGATGATGACAAGAGACCACCACCACTAAAGGAGTAATTCGTCATCAGGTTTGGCATCCCCTTGGCTTGTTCCAAGCTTGGGGGAGTGCCACGGTATCACCACCACTATCTATTATCTTTTACCTTTTTAGTGGATTCATATCTGTGGTAGAGGGATTATCTTATAGTTTGGTTTGCATGTGGAAGTATCTCTCCTTTAGTTGATTATCTATGTATCCATTGGTGTGAGTGCCTTTATTTAATATTAATGAGAAGTCTCATCTTTTACTTTTTGCACTTCTTATTATTAGTTTGCAATCTCTATTATATGATGGATCTTGTTGTTCAGTATTGGCACCACTTTGGGATCATCAAGTGGATCTAAATTGGTTTTGGCAAACTGGGTTCTGGTCAGTGGCATTAGTTTGAAAGAAAATAAGGAAAGAAAAAAGCTTACAAGTATTTGGTATCATTTGTTTTCTTTCTTGTTGGCTTATAAGCTTAGTATACTTTATTTAAGATTTTTTTGTGTCTTCAAGGAAGATTGCATGTTTGTCTTTATTACTTGTATGTTTGCATGCTTCTTTCAACTCTCTTTCTTGCTACCCAGCCTTGCTAGCCAAAAACCTATTTTGAGAAGGCATACTTCTCATGTTTGCAAAACCCTTTAAACCAAAAACGTTTGCCACTTATGTCCACCATATCTACCTAATAGCTATTTTTATTCCGAGCAAATTCTCAAGTTTCATCTAACTTTCAAATTAAAAAGTATTTTATTATGTGAAAACTAGTGAGTAAAGCTCTCACGAACTTGATGGCACACTTTACTTACTTGCCCCTAATAAACTTGAACCATTGTGGACATCAAAGTTGTATATGCTTGCATCTATACGTTGGGATTAGCAGAACCGTGCTATCACAGGGAACGTTTTCAACATTGCACTTGTACCTTGTCGTACATAGTTCATATCGTGCTCTTTTGTCTATGGATGTCAACGGTGTGAAATAAAGAGGGGACTTGTAAGTCCATGGAGTTTGTATTCTGTGTTAGAGAAATGCCTGGGCTACTAGACTAAGCCATGCTTAATCATGGTGGAAACTTGTAGCATCACCATATTGAGTCATATATGAAGCATCCTCAATAAAAATTTATATGCATAGTAAATAAAAAGATTGCTAAGATGCTCATTGTTTGCTTGCCTTGTCATTTTGGTTATGGGAAAGCTCCTGTACAATGTGCAAGGGGTACCCCGTTGGCGGTTCTCAATGATATGCAAATACTTACAATGACAAGAACTTACCTGGACCCAAAGTTGAGTATGCATGAGGAGTGGCCCTCATATTCAAGGGACATGAGATTGCCAACTTATATTTCGTCAAGCATATACTCCATCTTTGTTCACTTTAACCTTAATCATCTAAAGATGCTTATGATAGGGGCAATGAGAGATCAAAGCTAGTAATTACCATAATCTTTTGGAAGCTCTTTATGACTTGTAGTCCCTGCTGCCCTCTAAGTAGGGACCTTTCTATCAGTTACCAGTTGAGTCAGTAAACCTACTTCCTCTCTATCTCCAGCAAGCTTTTGAGTTGTTGTGTTCAAGCATTCATATGGTGATTTATTCAATCATGTTCTTTATCTTCCTTGTTTGCAAAAAAAACTCTTATCTATTGAGTATTACTTTGAAATCCTTCACTTGTGAAAAACCTTTTTGAGCAAAGAGTGCTCATGTTTTGAAACTTAAACAAAAAGCTTTTGTGAAACTGTTTGCCAGTTGTTCTCTGACCAAGAACAAGTTTGCCAATTCCATTTACGATTTATATTTATGCATCTCTATTGTGACTGTTGTACTTGGTTGCAAGCTAAGTTATATAATGGTGAGTTGCTTTCTTCTATGAGTTGTGCAATGGTAAGTGTGATGCTTCTTGTTTGTATTCTTTTATGGACACTTCACTCCATAAACCTGTGGACATGTTTATTGAGATCAGTTTTCGCTTGGGGACAAGCAAAGTCTAAGCTTGGGGGAGTTAATACGCCCAATTTGCATCACCATTCGATATCATAATTTACCTCTGTTCATTGATATTTCTCTTATTATGAGGTATTACTTATGGCATTTCATCTGTTTATGCATGTTGGATTATTCCTGGAGGATGGACTGCCGGAGTCTGGACTCTGATGGAAAAGACGGTGTTTCGGTGCAATTTCGCAAAGATCATAAAAATACCAGAAAAATATGGAAACATATTATTTTACCGAAAGACGAAGGAAGCCAGAAGGAGGAGCGAAGGGGGGCCTCAGGGGGACCACACCCCCCTAGGTGCGGACCCACCTGACCCCGCGCCTAGGGTGGGTTTGGCCCACCTGCTCGGCCTCCGACTCCGCCCCTTTGCCTTTATCTTCCCTATGGAACCCTAACACCAAAGGAGCGACCACAAATAGATTTTCGCCGCCTCTGGGGGGCGGAAAACACCGAGAGAGAAAGATCTCTCCGGCAGACAGATTTCTGTCAGGGGAATTCCTTCCCGGAAAGGGGAGACCATCGCCATCAACACCGTCATCAAGCTAGGCTTCATCGGGATCATCATCATCATCCACACCATCATCTCCACCAGAACCATCATCACCACTCCATCCCGCTGTAACAATTGTGTTGGATATTGCTTTAGTTCTTAGGGGAAACTTTCCCGGTGTTGATTACTATTGTAGTTGATGCTTGTGAGTGGAGCCATTGGATTATTGTTTATGTTCAGATTGTTATCCATTACCATATCATCTTTGATCTTGATACATATGATGTCTCATGAGTACTTCGTTTAGTTCTTGAGGACATGGGAGAAGTCATGTTGTTATGTAGTTAATCTATGATGAGTTATTATTCAATGGTTTAGTATTTAAGTTGTGGTGCTATTCTTCTAGTGGTGTCATGTGAACATTGACTACATGACACTTCACCATTTATGGGCCAAGGGGAATGCATTGTGTATTTGGCTACTAATTGTGGGGCTACAGGAGTGACAGAAACCTGAATCCCCGTTAAGACACCTTTGCACAAGGGAGTGTAGGATCTCAGAGTTTAAGGTTGTGGCTAGATTTATATCTTAATTACTTTCCTGTAGTTACGGATATTTGCAGGGAGTTTAATCACAAGTATGTATTAGTCCTAGGAAGGGCAGTATGTGAGCATAGGTTCACCCATACAACACATACAAACACCAAAGAAGAGTACTCAGCTATTTGAAGTGAAATCACTTGACAGAATTCCCATGTGTCCTAGAGAACGTTTGGTCCTTATAAGTATTTCCACCGGCTTGTCCTTTGCTAAGAAAGGATTGGGCCACTTGCTCCGTTTGTTTGTTACTTCTGTTACTTGCTCTTTGTTTTGTTGCCTTGTCAGAAAACCACTAAAATCCGTTTTCTAAGTATTCACAGGGATTTCCTGCTCCATACCACTGTTCAGCACCTTCTACTCCTCGTTGGGATAAACACTCATATTTATCGAAAGTACTACGATACACCCCCTATACTTGTGGGTCATCAGTAATCCATACATGATCTGCGGATCACGGTTTTTTGTCAGCCGGCTAGAGCCTAGGTGCTGTCACTTTATTGTATAACGACCTGCGTGTCAGATTCTCTACGTAATTTACTTGACTAAGCTAGTGTAGCTGTTTGGAGAACCCGAAATGGCATGCAAGTCGATGTACAAGTCGGCAACATGGAGTAAGACGGTAAGTGACAAGAGTTGGCACGAGTCAGACTACATGCTTTGTGGAGATGGAGACCACCATGAAGAGAGCCATACCATTTCACATTATAATTGCTTTATTTTGTATTATTGTTATGTATCTGTTTTACCTCTATTAGATAGTCGGTAAATTTAATCCCTCAAACAAGGTCTAGTCGGTTTTCCTGCCAGTGTTTGCACCATCACACGTCGGACATTTTTAGTAGTGGTCTCATAAAATTGATGTGCTGCCAATTCTTTTTGACTAGGTGGGTTCGAGTAGGACTCTTATTGCGGAAACACTCGGTAAGATAGACGGGTCTATCACAACGGTTGTGGGACTCGGGGAAAAGTCGGACGGGAGCCGGGACATGTGATGCCACCCGACCAACAGGAGTCGTATGCGATGTGTTTGACAAGGAGTTGTCTACCTAGATCACTTGGCGGCTAGCGGTGATGCTAAAACTCACTAGCCGACTGGCTTATCTAGGATCCTGAATCACTAAGTAACCATCAGAGGGGTGTTCGTTTTAGTGGGAGCATAAATATTAAAGTGTTTAATATGCTTGCTCTTTTATGAATACATGTCTTAAGTGTTTTGCATATTTTCTATTGTAGATCATGGCACCATGTAATAGTCACCCTCAGATATCCGGTTTTTCTTTGAGAACCATTCTTGAGAAAGATAAACTGAACGACACTAATTTTACCAACTGGTATCAAAATATGAGAATTGTTCTCAAACAAGAAAAGAAGGACCATGTCCTAGACAACCCACTTACAAATGAGCCAAATGAGAATGCGACTGTCGCTTCGACCAATGCCTACCATCGGGATAAGGATGAGTCCACGGATATGAGCTGTCTTATGCTTGCTCACATGGAACCATGATGGCGCCCAGCACTTGTCGCGGGACGCTTCGTTGTAAACCCCAAGAGCAAGGTATGAAGCAGCATAGCAGCAAGTTTCCCTCAGTAAGAAACCGAGGTTATCGAACCAGTAGGAGGAAGGAAACGTCACACAGGTTTTGAAAGTAACACGGAGACCTGCACAACACAAACTCAAGACTTCGCCCCAACGAATCAGTGAGGTTGTCAAGCTCACCGGTTTGCTGTAATAAAGGATTACACATATGGTGTGGAAGGCAATGGTTTGAAGCAAGTAAACAAGTAACAGTGGAGGATGTATCAATGGTAAAGATTGGACTGGGGTCCATAGTTCACTAGAGGTGCTCTCCTTAGATAAATAACATGGCATGAAGGGTAAACAAATTACATCAGGGCAATTGATAGGAACTGAGCAAGGCATAACAATTAAATTACTAGTCAGAAAGATCCTATGAGATTCGATTGGGAAATACAACAATATACATAGACCGCCATCCAACTGCATCTATGACTAGAAGTCCACCTTCAGGTTATCATCCGAAACCCCTCCAGTATTAAGTTGCAAGCAACAGACAACTTCTTTAAGCAAAGTGTGTAAGGTAAACAGTCCACATGTTCCATGAACAAGAGGCCGTTGTTTTCTCCCTAGTGGCAACAACACATCTACAACCGAAGAGATTTCTGTCACTTCCATTGGAAACTAGAGTCATGAACGGAGTCACTAGCAACTACTTGGCCAAGATAGCTACTAACAACGGAGAGCATGCAAGATCAGAAACAACACAGACATGATAGAATCATAAATACAAAACCATTAATCAAACCAACATAATAATCTCAATATCCATTGGATCCCCGCAAACACAACATGCATGATTACAAATAGATTAGATCTTGATCATGAACGGAGCTCACAAGATCTATACATGAAAGCACAAAGGAGGAGATACAACCATCTAGCTACTACACGGACCCATAGTACAAGGTGGAACTACTCACACATCATACCGGAGAGAAGGCCTCCGGGAAGATCTCCCCTCCGGCAGGGTGCCGGGAAGAACTGCAGATCCCCCACCCCCGATCCAGGGACGATGGTGGTAGCGGCTACAGAAAATTTCGTGGATATTTGATTGGGTACCCCGGGTTTCTGCATTGGGGGCTTCTTATAGGCGAAGGGGGAGGCCGAGGAGGCCACCAGGGTCGCCAAACTCTAGCCAGGCGTGGGGCTGGGCCCACCCGCGCCTGGGGTGGGTCTGGCCCCCCTGGCTGGTCCTTTCGGCTCCCCTCTAGACTTCTTGTTCCCCACGTAAAGTAATTGACTTTGTCGTTTGTCCCGTTCAATTTCGATAATATTTATTTACTAACTTTTCTGAAACCAAAAATAGCAGAAAACAGGAATCTGGCACTGTTGCAACTTGTTAGTAGGTTATTACCAGAAAACATGTAAAAAGCACCTCAAAGTGTGGACAAGTAAAGAAAAGTAGATACTAAACAAGCATGGAGCATCAAAAATTATAGATACGTTTCCAACGTATCAAACCAGATTTGCAAAAGAAGTTCGAGAATGTTGAGGCCTACGATATGCTCGAAAGCCTCAAAAGTATGTTCCAGTCTCAGGCGGAGACTGAGAGGTATGAAGTCTCTCAGGCTTTCCTGAGTTGCAAGCTTATGGATGGTGATCCATTGAGTCCGCATGTGATCAAAATGGTTGATTCCGTGCAGTCTCTAGAGAGGCTTGGCTACCCCATTAGCAAAGAGTTTGCTATGGATATAATTCTGAACTCTCTTCCTAGTGTGTATGGTCAGTTCATTTCGAACTACCACATGCATGGTATGGATAAGAAGCTCACTGAATTTCATGGGATGCTCAAGCAGGCAGAGGCGGATCTCAAGAAGGGTGCCAGTCAAGTGTTGATGGTGCAGAATAAGGCTAATTTCAAGAAGGGTTCTTGGACTAAGAAGAAGGCTATGTCGGGAGGAAAGAAGTCTCAGTACCCGGTCCCAAGCGCTTCCTCAGGGACTAAGCCATCTCCTTCAGCTGGATCCACTTGCTTCTACTACAAGGCGGATGGCCACTAGAAGAGGATCTGCAGCAAGTATTTGGCCGACAAAGCCAAGAGTGGAGGTATGACTTCCGATCAGGTACACTTGTTTTGCAATGTTATAGACATTTATCTTGTTGATGCACCTAATAGTTCTTGGGTATATGATACTGGATCAGTTAGTCACATATGCAATTCGTTGTAGGGACTGGTAAGAACTAGGAGCGTAGCAAGAGGCAAGGTTGATGTTCGAGTTAGCAACAAAGCGAGAGTCGCTGCGTTGGAAGTCGACATGATGCAACTTCATTTACCTTCCGGATTCATTATGGAACTGAATAATTGTTATTATGTTACAGTGCTTAGTCGAAACATTATTTCTATGTCACATCCCAAAACTTTCCAAATTTTGTAATGTGAAAAATAAATAAACAAAATAATAATTGTTGAAATTTAGGGTGAAAAGAAACTTTTTGATTCCAAATGGAAACTTAAAAGCCCATATTGAACAAACTTTGATTAATGTTTGAATCCAACCAAATTCAAATCAAGTGAAATGCATTCTTCATAAATGCATCTTGAAATTTAAACACTTGGAAAATAAACCAAAACTCTAAAACCCTAATGGAAGAAAAACATTTCCAAGTTATCTCCAAGATCATGGATTGGATCCATACAAAATTTGTCAGCAAATATTTATAAATGATCAAGGATGACAAATAGAAATATTATAAAACCATAGAAACTGATTTCATTCAATTTGGAACCCTAGATAAAATCTTATGAATTTAATAAGATAAGGAAAAGTAATTTCCAAAGCTAATAAAGCACCTATCTAAAATCCATACCAATATGTGAGAAATTAATCCTAAAAGAGATATAAAAGGATAAACAAATATTAAATATAATTTTACAAATTGGAATCATCAAATTTGGATCTATAAATAAAAAGATATGGATTTTATAAAATAAAGAAATAAATAATAAATAAGGAGTATTTTAGAAGCCAAATTAAATCTTAGCCAAATCCATAAATGGAATGAGTATGATCCAAATCCAAATGAAATAATGAATAAAGAATATTTCAAATAAAATAATATGGCCCCAACCAAATTCTATTTGATTAAGACAAATCCCTAATAGAAATGATTAATTAAATCAGGGAAAAATAATTGGAATTTACCCAAGTGGAATAAAAGTTATTTAATTAACTCAAATGAAATAAAAGAATCATTTAAATAAAGTTATATGGAATTAAAACCATATTTGAATTTCATTGTAATAAAAACAATTGCCCAAATTAAAATGATCAATAATCATATTAAAATACTATAAATAATTTAAAGTGAATTATTTAACACCCCATTAAATAAATAAACCTACTGAAAAGGTTTTGTAAAAATATTGGAATTTAAATAAGGTTTGAAAATATATCTTATTTGATTTAACACAAGGGCCTATTTTAAATAATTATTATACCCTAAAAAGAATAAAAGAATTATTCTAAATTTGACTTTAGAATGTATTATTAATCAGTATTTGAATATACACAAAATTTGGTAAAAGTTTGAATTCAAATGGGTGTTTGAAAATTTTAAACAAAATCAAAACAGATAAATATAAAAGGAAAAAAGAAAAACATTCGGAACAAAAAAAGAACAGAAGCCAGCCCAGACCAGAAAACCTAACAGGCCCAGCAGCCCACTCCCTCTCTCCCACGAGAAAAACAATTCACACCCGCAGTTTCACCCCCTCAGACGCTGACGACTGGACCCCACCTCTCCTCTCTCACTCTCGCTGTCAAGCGGACCGCACGCTGTCATCCTTCTTCCTCACTCACCGCGGTGACCACGCCCCCTCGCCAGCCGTTTCTGCAGTCTTAAAAATCGATTCAATACACGTTAATGATGCGGCGATTACTCCCGATGACCAAGCTCGTTTAACCACCTCCCTATCCCCTCCCTTTCCCCCAGACGCCACACCTCGAGAGCCCCTAGGCTGCCCCAATTCCTGCTCAGACCGCCGCTGCCTCCAACGAGCTCATCGTCGAATTCCGGTGAGCCCCGCATCCCCCTCTGCCTATGGTTCAGACTAGCTTATTCTCCATCCCCATACGCACCTACTGACACGCTCCACTTGTTCGCACATACTCCAGAAGCTCGACTCCGACCTCACCTACTCGTCGTTGTCGTCTGCCTCATCTCCGGCGAGCGATAGCCGTCGTCCCCGTGCATCCCTTGCTCCCTGGTGAGTTTTCCCACACTCCCCGAACACGTGCGCACCTCACTGACGCGTTGCCTTGCTCGCTTGAGTCCCAGGTACTCGTCTCTGACAAGACCCGTGCGTGACCCGACGACAGCAACCACTTCGGCGAGGAATCCACGAAAACTTCGTGCGCCCCCTGTCCTACCTCGACCACCTCGAGAACCAGCGCTTCGCGTAGAACCCATGGAGCAACTTTCCCCTCTCCCCTGCTTCATGTTTTCACCGGAACACCCCTGCCCGAGCGCGTCGCCGCCAGTCATTGCCGCTAGCGTCGCCCGTTTTAGGTTAGACATCTTAGGCCGTTGGATCTTGGTCGGAAGCACACGATAGAATCACTAAACGAAGAGGTACGCAGTGATCTGAGCCACTCAGATCTAATCCGATCCAACAATCCATAGCATGCTATCCACGCGAACCGGTATTGACCAATAAGAACGTGACACGTAGCCAGACTCTGGTTTTAAAACAGAAAATTGATCTATTAGTGATTAGATTTTGCAAAATTCATAACTTTTGATCCACACGTCCAAATGTTGCAAATTTTATATCAATGGAATCACCAGACCAAGTACTGACCAACCATGTGCTTTGTTTAATGAATTGCTTCTAGAAACTTGGTTGTTTTTGCAGAAACTTGTGTAGGCATAATTTGAATATAAAATAGATTCTAAAATTATTTTTGTGATAAAATCTTTGTCCAATGGATTGTTTTGAACCTACTGACCATATAAACCAACTTGTGGTTTCAAAAACATATTTTGTGAGGCAAAAGAATAAATATTTGATTAAGAACATTTCTAGTCAAATAAAATGTTGTTTATATGTTAAAAATACTTTTTGGAGGAAAAACTTTGGGAAATTATTTGGATTAAACTCTCTGACCCTAAACACAAATATTTATGATTTAAAAATATATATTTTGTGAACCCTATAAAAAAATTATTACTTTGCTAAAAGCATTTTCAACCACATAAAATAATGATTTGGTTTAAAAAGGGTTTATAGGTAAAATCCTTTGCAAATGACCTTGCCACTTTTAAAATGACCAATAGGTGTTTTGAAATGTTTATAACCCATTAGAAACCACTTTTCCAAATAAAAAAATCTTTGGCATACTTGCATGCATTGCTTTGGTTTTATTATTTTATGTGATGATTGCTTGATTGGTAGATTGAAATTGTGTCTTGCTTGATTGAATTGTAGTGACATTTGAAGGGTGTGACTAGTGCAAGATCAAGGAGTGAACTTATAATCTCTACCAAAAAGGCAAGTGATGCTTCATACTGTTGTCCCATTATTTTCACTATGCATTAGTGATATTTCTAAGTAGGACTTGCATGGAATTTTGCTAAGTATAAACTATGCCATGGGAAATCCTAGTAGATGAAACCTTAGTAGAATTTCCTAAGTTAAGATTCCTACTACCATCATGCTTAGTTTAGCTAGTAGAAAACAAGGGTGGATTATATTCATGCTATGGAATATTTCTAAGTCAAGGACTTGTGTTTTGTTCAATAAAACAACTAAGTGAATGAAACACCTGGGTGGAATGGAAGGAATGGTTTGTGTTGAGTGGTTATACAAGGCCTATTTCTATGGTTTACCTTGTGTATCTCACTTGTCGATGGCCACCCAGGAACAAAGAGATTTGAGATGTCAAATGTTGAGAAGCTTCAAGTGCAGCCACTTGGCATTATGGGCTCTGCCTGGATCATATAGGTTGCAATAACTTAGCCAAATGGACAGTTAGTGGTAGGGGATTGATAGGTTGGAGCGCGTCCATTCTGGTCTAAGGTAAGGCTTCTGAAAGATCTTGTCTTGGTGAAACCAAGTCTTGTGGAGAAAGTGCACCACCTCTGCAAAGTGTAAAATCTAAGTACTTAGCCATGTCCCTGGCAAAGGACAATTTGAGCATCAAGACATGGAAGCTATCAAGAATCTCCTCATCCCAATTTCTAAGTTAAAATTTTGTGGTTGAACAAGGGTTGAAGGCTCACCAATTTCTATTGGGAGATGCCTTGGGTGATTTTGACAAACAAAAACTTAGTGTTTTCAAATGATAAGGAAAATCTATTTTGAGCAAAGCAAGCCTAAGCTCCACCTAACCAAATGCATATAGATGATAGACTCCACCATACTACCATAGTATCACTTGCCAATACAATTCAAATGTATTGACCCTTGTGGCTGTAACTTATTATGTTGCAGGTTTGTATGATGTTAGTGAAATGTGTTGATTAGGATTACAAGTCTACAACCAACATGATTGCCTGTTGCACTTTGAAGATGAAGGAACCCATGCTATATAGATATTCTGCTGCATTGTAAAGTGATAGCCAAATAAGCTATGTAAGGTGTAATGAATTATTTTATTCCTGGTTCTAAAGTTGTATTATGACCTTTGTTTCTTGATATTACATCTTAACTGTGGATTCTAGCTATTGATCCAGGGACTAGCATTGTAAACACAGGGATCTCTACCTTATTAAAGGTTGGGACCTCTACATTCTACTTCATGTTTGATGAGGCAATGCTATGAGTCGAATATCAAGAATAATGGTTGTTCTTTATATTTGAATGATATGTTTCACGGCTTTGCACCTGTCCAGGACGGGTTATTTATTTTGAATCTTGATGGTGAGTCGGTTTATAACATAAATGTTAAAAGGTTGAAACCAAATGATCTGAATATGAATTACTTTTGGCACTGTCAGCTTGGTCATATAAGTTGGAAACGCATGAAGAAGCTCCATGATGATGGACTCCTAACTTCGTTCGACTTGGAGTCGTTCGAGACATGCGAATCTTGCCTACTCGGCAAAATGACCAAGACACCTTTTGCAAAGAGTTGCGAAAGGGCGTCCGACTTGTTGGGACTAGTACATAGTGATGTATGTGGACCAATGAGCACGACAGCCAGGGGTGGTTATGAGTACTTCATTACCTTCACTGATGATTTGAGTAGGTATGGATATATCTACTTGATGAAACATAAGTCGGAAGCCTTTGAAAAGTTCAAAGAATTCCAGAATGAAGCACATAATCAACTCGGCAAGAAAATAAAGTTTCTTCGGTCGGACCGAGGAGGCGAGTACATGAGCCATGAGTTTGATGACCATCTGAAAAGTTGTGGAATAGTTCCTCAACTTACTCCGCCAGGAACGCCATAAAGGAATGGTGTTTCGGAAAGGCGGAATCGGACCTTGTTGGACATGGTACGATCAATGATGAGTCGGACAGATCTTACTTTATCATTTTGGGGTTATTGTCTAGAAACAGCGGCGTTCACACTAAACAGAGTACCATCAAAGTCGGTAGAGAAGACACCGCATGAGATGTGGACAGGCAAAAAGCCAAGTTTGTCTTTTCTTAAGATTTGGGGTTGTGAAGCATTTGTCAAGCGACTTCAGTCGGACAAGCTTACGGCCAAGTCGGATAAATGTATTTTCGTGGGGTATCCGAGGGAAACCTTGGGTTACTACTTCTACAACCGAGAAGAGGGCAAAGTGTTTATCGCTCGGAACGGTGTCTTCCTTGAGAAAGAGTTTCTCAGTCGGGGAGTAAGTGGGAGCACGGTGCAACTCGAAGAAATTCGAGAGGAACCGGCTAGTAGCGAGTCGGCAAAAACCTTGGAGGTTGATCCGGTCGTGGCAGCTGAGCCGGCAGCAGCACCTGTACTACGAAGATCGGCAAGATTACGAAGTGTTCGTGATGTGTTACTGTTAGACAGTGATGAGCCGGCAAATTATTCGGAAGCGATGGTGGGATCTGATTCCGAGTCATGGCTTGGAGCCATGATATCCGAGATAAAGTCCATGGATGAAAATCAAGTTTGGAACTTGGTTGATCTGCCAGACGGTGCAAGACCCGTCGAGTGCAAATGGGTCTTTAAGAAGAAAACTGATATGGATGGAAATGTTTCAATCTATAAAGCACGCCTTGTCGCGAAGGGGTTCCGACAAGTTCAAGGAGTTGATTACGATGAGACTTTCTCGCCCGTAGCGATGCTTAAATCAGTTCGGATCATGTTAGCTATAGCGGCCTATTTCGACTATGAGATATGGCAGATGGATGTCAAAACGGCTTTCCTTAACAGAAATTTAACCGAGGACGTGTATATGATACAGCCCGAGGGTTTTGTCGATCCGGCTAATGCTGACAAGGTGTGCAAACTTCAGAAATCCATTTATGGGTTGAAGCAAGCATCTCGGAGTTGGAATATTCGCTTTGATGAGGTAGTCAAATCGTTTGGCTTCATCAAGAGTGATCATGATTCTTGTTTGTACAAGAAGTTTAGTAGGAACAAAGTAAATTTTATAATCTTATATGTGGATGACATATTACTGATTGGAAATGATGTCCAGATGTTGCAAGAAACCAAAGAATCATTGGAAAGGAGTTTCTCAATGAAAGACTTGGGTGAGGCAACATACATCCTCGGAATCCGGATCTATAGAGATAGATCAAGGAGGCTGATTGGATTGAGTCAGAGTACTTATTTGGACAAAGTGTTGAAGAAGTTCAACATGGAATCGTCTAAGAAGGGGTTCTTACCGATGTCCCATGGTGTAAAACTTAGCAAGACTCAGTGTCCTTCGACAACTAATGAGCGAAGTCGGATGAGTGTGATTCCATATGCTTCTGCAGTCGGATCCATCATGTACGCCATGATTTGTACTAGGCCGGATGTTTCCTATGCTCTAAGTGTTGTGAGCAGATACCAGGCTGATCCTAGAGAGATCCACTGGACAGCGGCTAAAAATATCCTAAAGTACTTGAGAAGGACTAAGGATATGTTCTTGGTTTATGGTAGTGAAGATGAACTCAGTGTAAAGGGTTACACGGATGCGAGTTATCTCACCGACTCTGATGATTCTCGCTCGCAATCCGGATATGTGTTTATTATAAATGGAGGTGCTGTGAGCTGGAAGAGTTCCAAGCAAGAGACTGTGTATGCGTCTACAACAGAGGTTGAGTATATTGTCGCCTCGGAGGCAGCAAAGGAAGCTGTTTGGATGAGGAATTTCCTCATAGATCTTGGTGTGGTTCAGGGCTCGTCCAATCCGTTGGACGTGTATTGTGACAACAATGGTGCTATTGCACAAGCCAAGGAACCTAGACAACACCAGAAGAACAAGCACATACTCATGCGGTACCACCTGATTCGCCAGTTCGTGGATCAGGGTGATATCAAGTTATGCAAGGTACACATGGATGCAAATATTGCGGATCCGTTGACAAAGCCGTTACCCCAGCCGAAGCATGAGGCGCACCTGAGAGCCATGGGCATTAGATGCTTAGACATGTGATGTCGAAAGATTGACTCTAGTGCAAGTGGGAGACTGTTGGGAATATGCCTTAGAGGCAATCATGTATGATGATATTTCCCATTGTATTCGTAAAGATATTAAGTAGTCCTTGTATAAACATCTGATGTATATCATTGAATATGTGATTCGGTTGTGGAACTATGCATTCATGTTGTTTGTACTAAATATCCTTGGTCATTGAGATTGTGTTGGACACACAACTTAGACCAATGTGAAAGTTGGCTTGATGACTCGGTTCCACTTGTCATGGGCATGGAGATGCTATTCCAACTTACACAGACTCGGCTAAAGAGTTTAGCGAGTCGGATTGACCCATATTGAGGTACAACGAACTAGCTGTCATTTGTATATCTCAATCAATGTAATCCTTAGACCTGAGGTTGTTGCATAGTCCGAGTTGAGGATCACCGACTTAGGTTCTGTCAAACGCTGATCCGTAACTGGGCAGTTATAAAGGCAGGGTTCGGGTCGACTGAGAATCAAGATGCGTGATGTGAATAACCAAGATGGGATTTTGCCCCTCCACTCGAAGAGATATTCTCTGGGCCCTCTTGTGAGATATGATTCGGAAAGCATGGCCATGCACGACTCGGTTAAGTGTTAACCGAGGCGATCGACTAAGAGTTAGTCGGGTGAATCACTTATCTCGGATCGAGAAGAGAGTCAGACTATTTAAGGGATGACAAATATTCGCCTATAGTCTGACAAGGTATATCGTGAGGCAAAAGGGACTCGGACGTAAGTCGCATTGGAAAGGCAAGTCGTCATGACTCTTTGGTACTTGGGAGTCGGCACGTTCTGCTAGGAGCCGCTACCGACTGATCGATTGAGAGTCAGACTCCAATCGTGTCCAAGTAGACATGAGCCTGCGGGGTCACACACTTAAGACCGAGAGCAAGTTTGGATTGGATCCGAATCTGTAATCTGGTTGGGTTGGACCTAAACCAGATTAGGACTGAGTTAGTGAGTTGGACTCACGGTGACTAGTGTTATATGGGCTTTAGTGAATGGGTCGCGCGAGCAGAGCCCACGTTCACTCCCTATATATAGTGGAGCACCGTCACCCAGAAAGGTTAATCGTTGTTCTGTTAGGTCATTCCATGTGTTGGAAACCCTAGCTCCACATCAGTCCAGCCGTCGTTACGAACCTAGCAGTTCGCCGCCGGTGCTCCTCCTTGTACGTGTGGATACCAGCAGAGGTGTTGTGCGATCAGCACCAGGACGATCGGATCGTGAGGACTGCACTGCATCAACTGACGCGCTTCATCAGTAATCCGCAACTACGCGCCTAGTGGTAAACCTCGTGGCCTTCTACCTCGGCTCGATCTTGGGATCACCACGTTAGAGAAAAAGTTTTGTTTTATCTCCGCGTGGCCCAACAATCATGTGCTAACATGATGAGCTTTACTTCACAAGAATATTCTTATCCACCTTTTATTCTTCTAAATCTATACTTGGTTATCAAACTATTCTACTACTAATAATCTCCAATCCAGCAGATGGTCATAATTACCTCTATTTATACCCTTCCTTTATTATCCATCACCAACATTACTCTATGAATTCATTTATAATTATATATATATATATATCAAATCCTACTTCATCACTAGTGTTTAATATTTCTAAGAGGAAAATACTAACTCTATATTTCATTGCTGCTCTAGCATCATCCTCATCATACTATCTTATCTCTACTTAACTCCAATATCTTATACTAGAGTTCAACCATGTTTTACTCACCAATGTCACTTATACTGGCTATAAGTATTCAATCTTGGTGACTAAACCATGATCATTTGTAATCCTTTGATCATTTATGGTTTAGGTTTCCAATTAGCTAATCAAGGATTCATCAATACAACATTACAGTTGTATTGAAATTATCTTCTTAATATCTCTAGTGGATTAGGGAATGTTATTCATGGACTATACCTACTTAGTCCCATAGGATTACTATTTGGTCTCTATCTTCAATGTTCATCCTTATAATCCTATTTGTTACCATATAATTAGATCTTCCATATAACTCTTCTATTTATTCAGTAGTGAGTTAACTCGTTCATTTACTATATTGATTAGATTCCCTTAAATCACTCCCATCCTATAGATGATATCCAAAACTAGCATTACTACTTACTTTTTCTTACTATTTTCTTTATAGGCCTTAAGTGAATTCTTTGCTATAGACAAGAGTTGATAGATTAATAATTAATGGGTTAAGAATTGCTGAATCAATAGTTGATTACTCAACTTTGATGATCAACAGATATGGGTATAGGGTTTAATGGAGATGATAAGGATAGATATGGAAAGAAAGATATGTGATGAATGGTCTTGGCTTAGCTTCCCTTCTAACTAAAGAGTTGGGGTGAAGTGTTACCATGTTTCTCATGGTAGAAATAGATAAGGATTAAGTAGGTCAACAGTTAGTTATTACATTCTTGTTACTTGGTATTCATGAGTTATTGTAATGAATACTAGGATATGATCACCTAGAGATCTAATTACAATCATTAATCAATGTATAGTGGTTTAGTTTCATTGTATTTGACCTACCCTTAGATCAAATCATGTTTACCCAATTTGAGGTTTTAGCAAAGGTCATATTGAAACTTATCGCAATCAACTTGATGATCTGTGTCAATTCCATCCAGTTGAGAGAAGCTTCAGTTACTTTGATAACTTTTGTTCAAAAGCGCTTAAATTATTCAGATTTTCTATGTCTGAATGCAATGCACACAACTGGGTTCAACTTATTTCTAAGCTCTAATGCTGGGATGTTACAAACTCTCCCCCTTAAAATAAACTTCATCCCCGAAGTTCGTAAACTCTCTCGTTTCAGAGTAAGGTATTGTATTGTATTGGTCACGACGGTTCTAAACTCCATGGTAACCTTAATGGGAATAATTGTAGCATTCCATATCCCAATAGTTTTCTTATTCCGATTAGATATCCTAATTTAACTCTTTCACTTAATCATTGAACTTTCTTACTATATTATATAAGGTCTAGGAAGTCTCACTAAACAGGTTTTAAATTTCTATTTGCCAATAGTTATGGTCAAAAAGACTATATTTTTGTTTTATCATAGTATGGTGGATACTGGTATTCCTTTCAAAATTGGATTTGAACTCATTTAGTTCATACCCATTGGAATTTCTTGTTCCTCTACACCTATCCAATTGGATGTGGTTTATTCTCTCTTATGAATCACTTAAGAGTTGTTTTCTCTAGAATAGTATATTAAGATTAATCTATTTTATCACCTTCAAGTTTTTACCTTATCAAGCTTTAGATAATCTTTTGTTATTACCTTAAATACTTCTTATACTTCCTTATATTGATTGCCTTAAGGTTTGAGTCCTACTATCTTGGTTTACTTCAACCTTCCATCCAGACATACTTTTGAAAGTACCTCCATAATAACGACTTAAACCTTATGAATATAAGGCTTAATGTTGTCATGGGTTAGTATTTCTTTTTCAACCTTTACTCTAGGATTCAGATAACAGTATTTCCGTTTACTGTTTACTCTCCCCCTTAGGGTTTACTAATGGCCTCTAAACCGCCTTTATAGTAACTATTGGCTTCATACCTAGGATATTGGTCTCTATCCAACTTATATTATACCTCTTTAAGGTCTCACGAAATAACTTACGGTATACCAACACAATTGTGGATCTCCGATATAGATCTTCCAGGATTATTTGTCTTACTTTCTATTTGGACATTTTCGCTTTGATAGGTCTGACTTTGCGAAGCGCCTCGAAAGACGGTCGCTTTAATATTTTACTCCTTCATGCCTTCCTTAACTTAGGCCAAATTTTATGCTCTTTATGCAAATTTAAACATGATCTGGTTAAATATTTTAACCAATACCTGTTGCGGTCAAGTTATCGACTGCGGACCATCCTAGGGTGTATGGATTATCCTATGGTTCCCGACATACTACTAGCATTCGCTCTGAATTGTCAGAGCTTGAATACCATGTTGTTCCAAAGCTTCTTGTTTGTACTTATTCATGATACTCCCATGAACTATTACTACTACTCCATTAACTTCTTAGCAACATCACCCATTTCTTGTGAACTTAATTTCACTACTTCTTGTTGCTTTCTTCTATATGTAAACCTCCTCGGAATTCGTCACTCCCTTACACGGATTCCCATTCCTATCTAGGTCTATAGCATCAAGTAATAACTGGGTGTTACATCATGCATTTGCACACCAAGTCAAACTTCATGTACAGATCTAGTCAATCAAGAAGATTCAAGAAAATCCAAGAGTCGATAAACAACCAAACATATACCATGTATTATACATAGGTTTTAAATAATTTACAAATGAACTAACTGTTCCAACGGTTTGCCTCGCATATACATCACACAACTATCTTACAAGAACGTCTTGTTCTTGTGAGTATATCCTCACTTATTTCAGCAAATCCTTAAAACTATAATACGCATTACCCTCTATGTACATTATTCAAGCACTCATCCCTAGGGATTTCGTTCCTTTCTTACTTTTATATTCCTCTAGTGCTTCCTGGAGTTCCGTCCATGATGACGTGAAGTCCTACGACTACCTTTTGGAGTGTAAGAGCATCCAAGAGTTGCGTATTCTTGATTAGAAGTACCGAGACTGAGATTAGTCATTGAAAAATGACTAGAGTTGGCGTAATCTTCTACAGGATATTCCTGGTTTTCCGGCAACGCTTCCTCAAAGTAAGATGGCTCCTTAGCCTTTTCTTGGATCCATTCGTACATATTGGTATAGTAACTATCAGAATACTCTTCTAAGTCGATTGGATTGGTATTACCCCCATATGGTCCATAAGGCTCTCTATGGTTATAGTTGGTCTCTTCTCCAATACCTGTATCACAAGGTATAGGATTTCCTATGGTTCCACCTTGAGATTCTACTCCCCATTCATACTGGTTTTTCTCGGGATTACCTAGAATAGCTCCCGCCCATTCCTTTTGTTCGGAGTTATACTTGGTCCATAGATCTTCAGGTGGCTGGGGTTTATTTTGGTAGTAGGCATAGTTTTCTGAGTGTGGATCATCAAACTGAGTTTCCTCATACACTTCTCCTGAAGGTATGTATTTGGGATGCCTAACTTCTTTATCTAACTTCTTCCTACGTGCCATTGCTTTATCGGGATCAGTAAAATCCTCAATGATCGTGTCTAGCTCCTGAACTAAGACCTGATGAGTGCTATCGTAAGTGTTTAGCAAAGACCGATCATGATCCATATACTCTACTGCTCGTGTGGGTTCAGTTTGGACTAGAGTAGAGTGATCTCACTCATGCTCCGGGTTTGATGTTTCATGGGGTATAATGGTGTGGGTACTACCTTCTAGAGCTTCGGATTTCTATTCTCGAATCATGGTTATGGCTGCTGCTACGACAATCTGATATGCTGATGCCATGCACCTTGCCTCTCCTGATGGCATTTCTCCCTTAAGTCCTAACTTCTTGGGTAACATGATCATGACACGGTATTTAGCTAATACCTGCCCATCATAGTAACTGTAAATCTTGACCAAAAGTCTCGATTCACATTCCAAACTCCATAGAAGTTGTTGGAGGTTATCTGTCCAATCCCCTCCATAGTCATTTAACGTATTGTTCATCACTTGAACATTCCGGGGTGGATATCGACGTGCCATGTAGAACTATAGATAAGAAATTATCATCAGTCACATAGAGCTAAAACTCTTGGTAGTGTTCAGGATTGCAATCATACTAAAGAATTATCGCACTAGCAACATGACAGAATTATTCTCAAGTGAATATCCCTCATATCACTAGAGAACTCTTTATTATTGCAGGTATGTGTCCTACAGGTTCTACCCATTTACTAGGTTTCCAACCTAAGGTCAAAGCATATGCTCTGATACCAACTGCGGTGACCTAGCATACCACTGCATGATGTAGTATACTATATTCGTTGACATAACACCAATGAAACACATGTTCACTAGTATTACATCCCTCAAAGTGGTACAAGAGAAACACAGTGGGTCCAAGACATTGCTAAAGGTTACAACTCTTTACATAAGATCCAAAGAACACTCTAGGTTTAAGAGAGAGAAAGAAACTTCTTACAAATAAGTATCAGAAATAAACAACTCAAGAACTATCATACTATTAAGACTAGTATTTTAACTAATGGTCTGGCATTGCTGCTATTGCAATATGCTACAGAAATAGGTTCTTTGGCTAGAGATTCTATTCCTATCTAATCAGTAACTTCGTCTTCATTTGAGTTGATGTATATGTTGACTTCCTTGACTTCGCCGAAGAGCTTTAGCTTTTGATGATGATCCCGGGAGGATAACTTGATGTAGATGTTATCTGTACTGGCTTCAGAATCTAGCAAGGGTTAAGAAGATATGTTGAGTACGAGCGTACTCAGCAAGTTCACTAGAAAAGGAGTGTTTGATGCACTATATCTATAGCCACTGACCATAGGTCGTAGGCAATGCAAGTTTTTGTAAACATTTCTTCAAAGGTTGCTTTTATTCGGAAAAACTATGTCCGTCAGCCTTCACGGGTTTACTAGAACCTTCATGGAGTTCCTTTCCCGCAGCGTTCGCAGCTCCTTCCCCGAACAAGGAGTAACAAGTTACAGTTCTTACACTCTGCAGAGGTGCGTCACTTTACCCATGAGAGACCTTAGCCTTTTTGTACAACCAAGTCATGACCTTGTCCATACTTCCTTGGTATGGGGCCCAGTCTAAGATCCAAGCCAATCACTGCCCTCTTTGCGACCTCATATGTCTGCACGATCCTTCGGGTTCGGCTCACCTCCGTTAAGCCCCCTTTCGGGCAGGCTAAAACCCTGATGAGTTCCCGAAGACTCTATGACCTGGTGATGCCCGGACGAGTACCATTTAAATGGACTATATCCCTAAACACCATTCATAGATAATCTGGACACCAAAAGTGTGGGGCGTAAGGGTTCTCACCCATATGTTGGATCCGCACAAGGAATCACGACGTCACGTTAAGTTTGTCTTGCCTCCATACGAGAGGAAAAGGATACAGCTGACTTCTCCGTCCCATTCCAAATCTCATGGTTAACGTGTTATATACGGCGCAAGAATCACTGGCGATATTGGTTGTTAAGTCCTAGATAATATGTTCCTTTACCACCGGAACTTTCATAGTAGGTTATTACCTCATGGTAAATAACCTATAATCATTTATTATGAAAATAGTGTTTTCCGACCTTTTTCAAATGCAGGTGATGACAACATTGGATTTGCAAAATACTTTACAGAAAATAATCAAAGGACATGAGCAAGTGTAAACTTGCCTTTTGTGATTGCAAGATTATGCACTCACGGTCTTCAAGACAATATAAGATCCAATATCTAAAATCAGCATCATTGGTCCGGTAAGGACTAATGTTTAAAGAAGCAGGATGCCTTTATGCATCAGTAATGTAATGCATTTTATAAATGTGAATCCCGGGGATAACGTTGATCTAGAGTTTGGAAACTAGAATTGGTTTCTTTAGAATGTGTTGTTCTTTTAGATAAGTTTAATACTCGTGCTTCTTATTAAGGCTTGTGAGTTTGTGTGAAACAACATGTAATTATAATGGTATATAACATTAAGATATACGAAAGTGGAATGCTACTCAAAGATTACTTATATAAGAATTGCCTTATCTCAAAACCTTTCCTTTACAAGTATTTACATCTATAAGTAACTTAAGTGTTAATAATTCTAAATAATCAAGTAAAGTATAAAGTAATGTGATTACGATTATTTGTCATCTGTTGACTGAAGTGACAAAACGAATAACTTTTGAAGAAAAGATTTATTTATTAAGGTTTAAACAATCCTGGTAGTTTTTAGAGTATGGTTGATAGGATGTGATTGATGTTGTTCATGCTTGCTTGGATAGTTTGGATTTGAGATGCTTTATAACTTAATTATAATAGACCAAAGTTAACTATAAAATACTTACAAAATCTTTAGCATAGTATTTGGAAATATTGTAGACTAAAGTTAACTTTAAAGACATAGATGGTTTTAAGGTATATTGCTTATGTTAATTGTACCTTGTGTACTTTGTAATGTTTCCTTAAAGTTACTTAAGAATGGTTATTCTTCTATTTAAGTAGTGGTTTCTTAATTTTATAATGGAACATGATCACTTATTTCCTTATAAAGGTGTGATTATGGTTTGTGGATAAGTAAATAGTATTAGTGACTACTTATGAATTATCTTTGGATTTATTCCATTATAAGGTTGTGAGTGAAACAATGGTAAAAGATTTTATTTGGTTAAAATATCATTCTTGAAGATTTTTTTAATTGTTAAAGATCCTTTTAGAAAATAAACTACACATATGGTTGAAGGATAATTCAATAAAATTGTATTTAAAATGTGTTGGACCAATTGATTTTATATTATAAATATTTAAGACTAATACTATTTATTAGAATTAATTGGCTAATTTCTAAAATTATTAGCTATTTTTATTTACCCTTATATGAATTATTCATTAAGGAACTAAGTTTAAATTCAAGTTATTAAGTTTTAAATGTTTATTTACTTCAAAAGTGGAATATTACATGTAGGTATTATTTTTGTGATCATTTTGGTTTATTAAAATTATTTTTGTGATTTATAAATAATAAGATATGATTTTTATAAGATTTATTACTTTATAAATACTTAATAAATAATAAATATTTAATTAAGTGAAATAATAATGCATGATTATAGTTTTAAATTATAGTTCTTATTTTTCTAAGATTTTTGGGTATTTTATTTATATTTTGAATATTTACTAATATTAAAATATGGATTATCTAAGTTTTATTACTTATAAAAGCTTTATTAAATAATATTTATTTAAATAATTATCATAATAATATTTATAATAGTTTTAAGTTGTAGATTTTATTTTTCTGAAAATTTTCATATATTAAACATGTTTTTCTGAATTATAAAACAAAAGTTATTAAATTTCTAAGATTTAATCATTTCATTCAATTTCTGGAATTTATTTGTGTTGGATGTATATTGTTTTATTCAATTTCGAAACAGGCAATACTTTTTATACCAGGCTAAACCTAGACACAGTCACTGACTGGTGGGGCTCTGGCCACGGTGGATGCCATGTTGGTGTGGACGAGTCGACACACTGACCAGGCCAAAGCTGGCGCATGCATGGCGTCATGCTGATGATAGCACAGCCGCCACTGCCAGGGTATGGTCGCCGGCGGCGAACCTGTGCACGCCGGTGAACGCGAGGGTGTTTGTTAGAACCGTAGGTACAAAAGACATACCCCAGTACTCGCACCACCACCAAATGGTCACCGGAGCTATGGAAACGACGACGACTAACGGCGGCGCACGGCGGTGTTACAGCCGAGCACGCTAGGGAGCGCGATAGGAAGAAAAGAACGATGCTTGAGCATCAGTGACTCACCCTGGTTGCAGTGGTGGTGTCGGCGAAGACTGGTGTGGTCGGAGAGGAGCTCTCCGACGAGGATTCCGATGAACTAGCATAGAAAGGAACGGCAAAATTCTCCCTCTCTAGAGGTCCCCTTGATGCAAGACTCCACCCAGAGGATCTACGGAGCACGGGGCATCTCCATGGCTACTTGGAAGAGAGTGGGGAGGTGCGGCACGACGGCGAGGTTATCTAGGGTTTCGGCTTTGAGGAGAAAATCGAGAGAGAGATTCAGAGGAAAAGAGAGTGGATGAGGACGAGCAGACGACGTCGTGGCATTCTTATCCCCTCCTCCAGGAGCGGCGACATGCATCGCAGCGCGGTGGTCGATCGACGGCGGAGCTCCGGCCAGCGAGCTGCTTCCAGTAGGCAAGGAAGACGACGATGCAACATTTTTGGATAACCCCCTGGAACGTTTCCTCTCTCGATCCGTAGTCCTCTAGCTGGCCCACTCGTCAGTCACTGAGTGAGACGAGCCGGGCTGGTTCTTGGGCTGAGGTGGCTGCTACGGGCTGCTCGTGAGCAATGGATAAGGAGAAGGAAGTTGGGCCATGATCCAGATTTAATCTCCTTCTATTTTTTTCCTGGTTCTTTCCTTTTTTTATTCTGTTTTGTTTACAGATTTGAATTTGCATATTTGATTTGAATTTTCTTTATGGGCTTTATTTTATAAATAATTGTAACTATATTAAAAGGTATTTACTAGCATTTTGTGAGCTTTTATTCAATAATATTATATTTCTTTATTTTCTGTCCAGAATAAACCATGGATTTATATTATAATATTTCTTTCTTTTTAGTATTTGTAATATCTTTTGTTAGGAATTTTAATTTATCTTATATTCATAAGCTTATTAAAAAATGCATTACTTTTAACTTATGGGATTTGATTCTCATTGACTTATATTATTAAAGGATGTGGTGATCTTTTATTTTTCTATGATAAATAGAGTTCTGGGGAATTAATATGGTTAATATTATTCCCATAATTTTAGGAAATAGCCATGTATACATTTAATTATAACTAATATAGGAGTTAAGGTTTGAATTGAAAATGCTTACCCCTATGGTTTAGGGTTCTTACAGTACTTATATTCTTTTGTTGATATGAGTACATATTAATAGCTAAACATATTGTCTTTATGTTTGTGATATTTAATGATATCATCTTTTAAAATATAAAGTTATTATTTGGAATGTCTTATGGAAAAGAATTGATAAAAATAACTCCTAAACACATATGGTTATGATAATTGGGAAATGACAGAGATGTGCTTAAGTTATTTGCTATAGGAAATATTCCTATAAAGCATTATGGAAATAAAATGATTTATACAACACATGGGATGGATATTAAGCTTGATTATGCATTTAAGGTTTAGTGTTTACATGGAATTCCTATCTTCCATAATTTAGAATTCTTGACTTCTACTTAAAGAATTCATTTCCTAGATATACTACTCCTTCATATCCATCATCATGTGCTAACATGATGAGCTTTACTTCACAAGAATATTCTTATCCACCTTTTATTCTTCTAAATATATACTTGGTTATCAAACTGTTCTACTACTAATAATCTCCAATCCAACAGATGGTCACAATTACCTCTATTTATACCCTTCCTTTATTATCCATCACTAACATTACTCTATGAATTCATTTATAATTATATATATATATATATCAAATCCTACTTCATCACCAGTATTTAATATTTCTAAGAGGAAAATACTAACTCTATATTTCATTGTTGCTCTAACATCATCCTAATTATACTATCTTATCTCTACTTAACTCCAATATCTTATACTAGAGTTCAACCATGTTTTACTCACCAATGTCACTTATACTGGATATAAGTATTCAATCTTGGTGACTAAAGCATGATCATTGTAATCCTTTGATCCTTTATGGTTTAGGTTTCCAATTATCTAATCAAGGCTTCATTAATACAACATTACAGTTGTATTTAAATTATCTTCTTAATATCTCTAGTGGATTAGGGAATGTTATTCATGGACTATACCTACTTAGTCCCATAGGATTACTCTTTGGTCTCTATCTTCAATATTCATCCTTATAATCCTATTTGTTACCATATAATTAGATCTTCCATATAACTCTTCTATTTATTCAGTAGTGAGTTAACTCCTTCATTTACTATATTGATTAGATTCCCTTAAATCACTCCCATCCTATAGATGATATCCAAAACTAGCATTACTACTTACCTTTTCTTACTATTTTCTTTATAGGCCTTAAGTGAATTCTTTGCTATAGACAAGAGTTGATAGATTAATAATTAATGGGTTAAGAATTGGTGAATCAATAGTTGATTACTCAACTTTGATGATCAACAGATATGGGTATAGGGTTTAATGGAGATGATAAGGATAGATATGGAAAGAAAGATATGTGATGAATGGTCTTGGCTTAGCTTCCCTTCTAACTAAAGAGTTGGGGTGAAGTGTTACCATGTTTCTCATGGTAGAAATAGATAAGGATTGAGTAGGTCAACAGTTAGTTATTACATTCTTGTTACTTGGTATTCATGAGTTATTGTAATGAATACTAGGATGTGATCACCTAGAGATCTAATTACAATCATTAATCAATGTATAATGGTTTAGTTTCATTGTATTTGACCTACTCTTAGATCAAATCATGTTTACCCAATTTGAGGTTTTAGCAAAGGTCATATTGAAACTTATCGCAATCAACTTGATGATATGTGTCAATTCCATCAAGTTGAGAGAAGCTTCAGTTACTTTGACAAGTTTTGTTCAAAAGCGCAAAAATTATTTGGATTTTCTATGCATGAATGGAATGCACACAACTGGGTTCAGCTTATTTCTAAGCTCTAATGCTAGGATGTTACATGTATATGATACATCCCGATGGTTTTATCGATCCGGCTAATGCTGACAAGGTGTGCAAACTTCATAAATCCATTTATGGGTTGAAGCAAGCATCTCGGAGTAGGAATATTTGCTTTGATGAGGTAGCCAAATAGTTTGGCTTCATCAAGAGTGATCATGATTCTTGTATATACAAGAATTTTAGTGGGAGCAAAGTAAACTTTCTAATCTTATATGTGGATGACATATTACTGATTGTAAATGATGTCCAGATGTTGCAAGAAACCAAGGAATCATTGGAAAGGAGTTTCTCAATGAAAGACTTGGGTGAGGCAACATATATTCTCGGAATCTAGATCTATAGGGATAGATCAAGATGGATCATTGGATTGAGTCAGAGTACATATTTGGACAAAGTGTTGAAGAAATTCAACATGGAATCGGCCAAGAAGGGGTTCTAACCAATGTCCCATGGTGTAAAACTTAGCAAGACTCAGTGTCCTTCGACGACTAATGAGCGAAGTCGGATGAGTGCGATTTTGTATGCTTCTAAAGTCGGATCCATCATGTATGCCATGATTTGTACTAGGCCGAATGTTTCATATGCTCTAAGTGTTGTGAGAAGATACCAGGCCGATCCTGGAGAAATCCACTGGACAGCGGCTAAAAATATCCTAAAGTACTTGAGAAGGACTAAGGATATGTTTTTGGTTTATGGAGGTGAAGATGAACTCAGTGTAAAGGGTTACACGGATGCAAGTTATCTTATCGACTCTAATGATTCTCGTTCGCAATCCGGGTATGTGTTTGTAATAAATGGAGGGTCTATGATCTGGAAGAGTTCCAAGCAAGAAACCGTGTCTACATCTACAACAGAGGCTGAGTATATTGCCGCCTCAGAGGCAGCAAAGGAAGATGTTTGGATGAGGAATTTCCTCATGGATCTTGGTGTAGTTCAGGGCTCGTCCAATCCGTTAGACGTGTATTGTGACAACAATGGTGCTATTGCACAAGCCAAGGAACCTAGACAACACCAGAAGAACAAGCACATACTCATGCGGTACCACTGATTTGCTAGTTCATGGATCATGGTGATATCAAGTTATGCAAGGTACACACGGATGCAAATATTGTGGATCCGTTGACAAATCCATTACCACAGCCGAAGCATGAGGCGTACCTAAGAGATATGGGCATTAGATGCCTAGACATGTGATGCCGGAAGATTGACTCTAGTGCAAGTGGGAGAATGTTGGGAATATGCCCTAGAGGCAATCATGTATGATGATATTTCCCATTGTATTCATAAAGATATTAAGTTGTCCTTGTATAAAAATCTGATGTGTATCATTGAATATGTGATTCAGTTGTGGAACTATACATTCATGTTGTTTGCACTAAATATCCTTGGTCATCGAGGTTGTGCTGGACACACAACTTAGACCAATGTGAAAGTCGGCTGATGACTCGATTCCACTTGTCATGGGCATGGAGATGTTGTTCTGACTTACATAGAATCGGCTACAGAGTTTAGCGAGTTAGATTGACCCATATTGAGGTACAATGAACAACTTGTCATTTGTATATCTCTATTAATGTAATCCTTAGACATGAGGTTGTTGCACATTCCGAGTTGAGGATCACCGACTTAGGTTCTATCAAACGCTGATCCGTAACTGGGCATTTATAAAGGCGGAGTTCGGGTCGACTGAGAATCAAGATGCGTGATGTGAATAACCAAGATGGGATTTTGCCCCTCCACTTGGAGAGATATTCTCTGGGCCCTCTCGGATGATATGATTTAGAAAGCATGGCCATGCATGACTCGGTTAATTGTTAACCGAGGCGATCGACTAAGAGTTAGTCGGATGAATCACTTATCTTGGATCAAGAAGAGAGTCGGACTATTTAAGGGATGATAGTTATTCGCCTATAGTCTGACAAGGTATATCGTGAGGCAAAAGGGACTCGGATGCAAGTCACGTTGGAAAGGCAAGTCGTCATGACTCTTTGGTACTTGGGAGTCGGCATGTTCTGCTAGGAGCTGCTACCGACTGATCAATTGAGAGTCAGACTCCAATCGTGTCCAAGTAGCCATGAGCCTACGGGGTCACACACACTTAAGAGCAGGAGAAAGTTCTGATTGGATCTGAACCGAAAATCTGGTTGGGTTGGAGCCAAGTAGCCATGAGCCTACGGACTCACGGTGACTAATATTATATGGGCTTTAGTGAATGGGCCATGAGTGAGTGGAGCCCATGTTCACTCCCTATATATAGTGGGGCACAGAAACCCAAAGGGGTTGATCGGTTAGGTCATTCCATGCGTTGGAAACCCTAGCTCCATATCAGTCCAGCCGCCGTACTGAACCTAGCAGTTCACCGCAGGTGCTTCTCCTTGTACATGTGGACACCAGTAGAGGCGTTGTACCGTCAACGCTTGGACGATCGTTCATTGGGTCGAGATCGCAAGGACTACACTGCATCAACTGACGCGCTCCATCAATCCACAACTGCGCGTCTAGTGGTAAACCGTGTGGCCTTATACCTCAGCTAGATCTTGGGATCACCACGTTAGAGGGAAAAAGTTTTGTTTATCTCTACATGGCCCAATAGAAGCAGCATGGCTTCCATGGAGGTACAGGCTAATGATGTACTGCTGATCGAGCATAATGCAATGGTGATAGATGATACCGGTGCAATGATGGTTCGCTACCCCGTGGATGAAGTCGAGGCAAGGACAAGTTGTGAGCTACATGTGACACTGAAGAACATTTTCATGAACATGGTGCTCGGCTTTGCTTTACCTTGTCCACCGGAAGCAACCTACCATTGTCGTTAGGTTCTAGCTGGCTATGCTCGTGTCGGTGTGGATGAAGTTGTACCGGCATTTCAATCACTGGAGCTTGGCATCCCTATAGGTGAAGGGGAGAAAAATACTGGGAGAAGTGGGGAGTGGCTTCATTCTTTGGAAAAAGGAGCACATCGTGTTTGCAGGCTCGGCACCAAGGCCATCATCTCCTCCGAGAAGCAATCCATCACCTCCAAGGTCATAGTCTCCTCCAAGAAGCAATCCATCACCTCCGAGGCCATACTCTCCTCTGAGAAGCAATAGTCCTCCCCTCTTAGAGAGGGACCACAATGCGAGTCCATCTCCTGCACCTCCGCCCACTAACTCAAAGGGCCAAAAGAGGAAGAATACCACCGCTTCGTCGAGGGATAACCGACGCAGAAAATGACAAGAACCCCTCCCAAGAGTACCGTCGCCTCTTCTCAAGTTAGCTTACCACTGGACTGATGTGGAAAACAAGCTAATATCCCAAGCCAAAGTGAAGGCCCATTTTTCACCAAAACAAGCCGAGCCAAATGAGCCAATTGATCCGAAAGTCAAGAATCACTTTGAGTAATTTCTTGTGCAACCACCCCAACATGAGTTATATAAGAAAGATGACTACATGCAGTCTTACGAAGATAGTGAAAGAGAAAACATCAAGCAATAGTGCAAGCGGGAGAAGCTTAAGAGACAATCCCCCAGCTTGGGAAACAGGCAAAACAATCGATCCCCTGCTCAAGGTGTTACCCGAGCCCAAAGAGCCAATAGATATAGAACAAGCTAAGATTATCCAAGGAGTGTCAAATGAGTCTCGAAGAAATTCTAGGCGGAGGAGAAATTGCCAAGGCAGCAATAGCACGAAAATATGTATCCGGGGAGCCTCTGGTCAGCAATGAGATACTCCGGCATCTGCCAACACAAATGCGAAAGTTGCATGAGTGCTACTTGAGGAGTACTTCCGCCCAGATGAAAGTTGGAGAGGAGTACTTCCGCACAGATGAGATGTCTATTGAACTTTGTGAATTATTTTAGTTATTCAACTAAGAAGCCCTTGACAAGTCCCTTGTCAGTTGCTATTGTCTGTAAGTAATTAAGTCTCTAGCTCAGCTCGTTCAATTCATTGCATGTAATTATCTTCACTATATTCTTTTGTACGCTATTATGCAGAATGAAGATTCTGGAATGTAGCAGAAAGAGAATGTATTCTATTGGGTTCGTTGACCCAAACATAGTTAATGAATATACGCTAAGGACAAAGCCTGAGGAAACGGAGTTTAACTTGCTAATTTTTTAAAGGAGCAACATTATACTAAGAAAATACTATTTCCTTACAACTACGGGTGAGAGTATTACTGTCTTGTACACATTCACTCTTTGCTTACTCGATGTTAAGTATAATTGATGAGTTACCCATGTATATAAACGTGCGCAGCTTCCACTAGATTCTGCTAAAGATTAACGTTGACTGTGTAAGAGTTGAAATCTCGGACTCATTAAATAAAAGCATGGAAGAGTACCTCGGCATGCTTACTATGCTCCAAAAGTAATTCCATTCATTATTACACTATATCCGTATCTTTCGTTCATTCTCTGAGATGTCAAGTAATTAATAATTCATTCATTCATTTCTTTGTTGCCAGGCAGGGTTTGGAAACGATTCAGAAAGAAGGTTAAGGGTGAATGGTAGAAGGAGCTGTGACTTTTCATCCGGTCCCGGTAAGTAGTATGAGAGCTAGGTCCGTGCATATCTTCAATTCTAGTTTCAATACAATTATCATGCTTGATTATTATTTGATTGAATTATATTCTCGAATAGTATGGGAGGTAGGCACATGAGACTAATTTATGTGGATACTACGTCTATGAGTTCATTCGCGGGTGTACTGGGAAGGACACTGACTTTCTTCAAATACGTAAATAATATATTCACAATTTATTTTATACCATAATTTGTGTTGAGTTTCATCATAATAATCTCCTTTATATATAGTTGGATGTGATGCAGGATAAGCTCCTACCATGAGAATGCCTACTAGCAATTCAAGAGGAATTGTCAGGATTTTTGTTTCATGAGGTCATACACCCAAATGGACAATACAATAGGCATAGAAAATAAAGCATCCATGTAATATAATGATCTTCGTGTAATCAAATAGACGGGCTCTAGTCTCGGTTGAGAATCATATACCAAAGTTGTATATATGTTTATATGCTCATGAGAGAAATTATATATATACAACGCGAATTTGCTATCTAGGATGCTACCAATGCACGCAAGCGTTGACGTTGGATACAGAGAGTACGTGAACTAACTGCCAAGATGAGAGAGAGCCAAGATCTTGCATGCAGTTAATGGTGTTATTGTCGTTTGTAGAATAGCATGACCATACTTCATATCAAACAACCCCTATTATTGCAAAAATTTCTACAAACTCGAATACATGCGTATGCTAGTTGTACTTGCTGCACTAGACCCTGACTAGCTGTACTACTTAATGAGATATGTGCATGCTAAGCATCAATCCGAGCATGGAAACATATACGAATTTCGACAATAAATCCAACCATGAGAGTAGACCAAGATAGCAAGCAGGTTATCATGCGTTCCGGGTTGCATGAATTTCAGCCAAAAATTTTGTGTGTGGCATTCGCTTAGCGCGGAAGTGCTTCCCGCGTCTGTTTCCGCTAGATTTTTTTCAGTACAAAATGCAAAACTCATTCCTTTATATATAGATTCCAGATCATTTGCTTTTTTCTATTCGATTCCCTGTGTCTAAATTATAACTAGTACTATGCTCTATATGAACAGCTGTGCGGAGGTTGGCCAATAATATGTTACATGTGCTAGCAAAATTGTTTGATTGGGTTGCTCAAATATTGGCGAATTTAATGGTCTACATGTAGTGCTCGCTTGCATGCTCGAAAATTGGTCTGTTTAATGGTCTACATGTAGTGCTAGAATGCATGCTGAAATTTTGGTCGGTTCAATGGTCTGAATGTATTGCTAGCTTGCATGCTTAAATTTTAGCCGGTTCAATGATCTATAAGTATTGCTAGCTTGCATGTGATATGTGAGCTGTTGCTAGTTTCCATGTATATACTAGCTTGCGTGTGGTACTTGCATGTACTAGAAAGTGCATGCAAATTATGTTTTTGATGTAACCGAGGTGGTGTTCTCCGTTAGATATTTTGTGCTCCGGCTGCTCAAATTCACGCTCTCTATAGAATATCCAATGGTTGGATTAGTATGCATAGGTAGCACCCTAGATAGCCTACTATTTCCCTATATATATATGTATATATATGCCCAGCGTGTTTAGTATGTAGTAGCGTAGAATATGTTTGAATGCTCATGAGAGAAATTATATTATATATATGCATCAGCATGTTCAGTATGTAATAGTGTAAAATATGTATACGAAAACTTGTTTGAAATGAAAAATAATTGAACAAAAAAAGAAAATACAGAACCCTAAAACTCATCTCCTGCCGCGGCAACTGATTGCGAAAAAATGCTGTTACAAGCCGGGACTAAAGTCTCTCAGCCTAGCGCACTACGCGTCGGCACGTGAACATCCTTTAGCCGCGGTTTGTATCATAACCGAGACTAAAGATAGAACTACTAGTAGAAAATAGGCTATCCATATGCGCCCCCTAACAGCATTATTCCCGGTTGCGCCATAAACCGGGACTAATGCTGACACGCATCCGGTTCGAGCGGGCACGGTGACCGGAGGCATGCATCCCGGTTCGTGAGGGGTCAAGCATCCCGGTTTGTAACACAAACCGGGACTAAAGGTTGGACACCAGACACGTGGCCTGCCACACACCTTTAGTCCCGGTTTGTGTTACAAATCGGGACATATGATCCCGCCCTCTATCAATACGACGCCCAGCCCTCTGCCTTCCCTCTGTTTTTTCTTGGTGGAAGGTGTGAGAGCTGTGCTAGTTTATTTTTTTCTATGCATGCATTCAAGGTCTTTGATGAAATGTTTGAGTAAATAATCCTGTTCAATTTATCACAGAACAAAAATATAGGAGCTGCTCGAGACGCACTTGAGCTTTCTCCTCTTTATTTCCCTCGATCGAGGTTAGCAATCTTATCTTTTCTCTGTCATTGATACAATGCATGTGTTGATGTGAATTGGTCATTTCACTA
The DNA here is from genome assembly GCA_023614405.1 of Avena insularis. Taxonomy (NCBI): domain Eukaryota; kingdom Viridiplantae; phylum Streptophyta; class Magnoliopsida; order Poales; family Poaceae; genus Avena; species Avena insularis. Next base: position 57,770,021 of record CM042693.1, on the reverse strand, counting down.
TTTATGATGTTCCGTTTTTGATAAACTTAATTATATGTTGCAGATGAATGGTCGGGAATGGATGTACGGTGACCGGCGTGTACCCGGGTACATTAAAGGCATGGATAAATTTATCGATGTGGCTACGGCAACAAAGAGAATGGTTTTATCCGTTGTCCATGTGTTCAATGTCAGAACAACAAGGAGTACTCTTCCTCGAAAATCATTCGCGGCCACCTGGTTATGAAAGGTTTCGTGCCAAACTATAATTGTTGGACCAAGCACGGGGAAATAGGGGTTATGATGGAAGACAATGAAGAAGAAGATGATGATAACAACTATCATCATATATTTCCTGAATACAGTGATACTGCAATGGAAGACAATGAAGAGGAAGGAGGTGAAGAATGGGCATCAGATGAGCCCGCTGATGAACTTGGTAGGGTCATTTCTGATGCAAAGCGAGTCTGTGAAACAGAAAAGGAGAAGTTGAAGTTGGAGGGCATGTTAGAAGATCACAAGAAATTGTTGTACCCAAATTGCAAAGATGGCAACACAAAGCTCGGTACCACACTGGAATTGCTGCGATGGAAGGCAGAGTGTGGTCTAACCGACTCCTCATTTGAAAAGATGCTGAAAATAATGAAGCCGAAGTTTCCAAAACATAACGAACTTCCCGAGAGTACGTACGAAGCAAAGAAGACTCTCTGCCCTATAGGATTAGATGTGCAGAAGATACATGCATGCATTAATGACTGCATCCTCTACCGCGGTAAGGAGTATGAGAATTTAGATAAATGCCCGGTATGAAATGCATTGCGGTATAAGATCAGACGAGATGACCCTGGTGATGTTGAGGGAGATCCCCTCCGGAAGAGGGTTCCTGCTAAGTTTATGTGGGATGCTCCTATAATACCAAGGTTGAAACACATGTTTAGAAACAAAGAGCATGCCAAGTTGTTGTGATGGCACAAAGAATACCGTAAGATAGACGGGAAGTTGAGACACCCTGCTGATGGGTCATAGTGGAGAAATATCGAGAGAGACTTCCCGGACTTTACAGGTGAGGCAAGGAACTTTTGATTTGGTCTAAGTACGGATGACATGAATCCTTTTGGGGAGCAGGGCTGCAGTCACAGCACCTGACCCGTGACCCTATGTATCTACAACCTTCCTCCTTCATTGTGCATGAAGCGTAAGTTCATTATGATGCCAGTGCTCATCCAAGGCCCGAAGAAACCGGGCAATGACATTGATGTGTACCTAAGGCCATTAGTTGAAGAACTCTTATAGCTATTAGAACAAAATAGGAGCCATTTGACCTACGAGGGTTGCTTTTCGTAACCATCAATGATTGGCCTGCTCTTAGTAACCTTTCAGGATAGACAAGCAAGGGATATAAGGCATGGACGCACTGTTTAGATAATACTGAAGGTACATATTTGCATAAATGCAAGAAGGTTGTGTACCTGGGGAATCGACGATTTCTTCTGACCAATCATCCCGTAAGAAAGAAAGTTAAGCATTTAAAAAGTGAGGCAAATCACCGGAAGAAGCCTGAACTCCCTACTGGTGATGATGTATTTGGTATGGTCAAGGACATAGAAGTAATCTTTGGAAAGGGTCCCGACGGTCAATCAGTTCTGAACGACGTCGCTACAGGACACGCACCCATGTGGAAGAAGAAATCTATATTTTGGGAGCTGCCATATTGAAAAGTCCTACCTGTCCTCTCTTCAATCGACGTGATGCACGTGACGAAGAATCTTTGCATGAACCTGCTAGGATTCCTAGGCGTGTATGGGAAGACAAAAGATACACCAGAAGCATAGGAGGACCAGAAAATTATGAAAGACCCAACGAACATGCATACACAGAACAAGACGAATAAAGGGCGTCACTTAAGTCGTGCCAGCTATGGTCTTACCAAAGCAGAGGAGAAAATCTTTTTTACAGTCCTTTACAGTATCAAGGTGCCGTATGGCTTCTCATCTAATAACTAATATAAAGGAGATAATAAGTATGGCAGAGAAAAAGTTCTAATACCTGAAGTCTCATGACTGTCACGTGATTATGACGCAGTTGCTTTCGATTGCATTGAGGGGCTTCTACCGGAAAATGTTCGAGTACCCATTATGAAGCTGTGTGCATTCCTCAATGCATTCCACCAAAATTTTGTTTCAGAATGCTACTGTCCCATTTTTATAAAATACTAGACCACCTTACATGGACTATCCCCCAACCGGAATATCTCAAACCTTTCCGTCCATCCCGGGTAAAAAGGACAAATGTCTGCCGAATCGGTAGGAAGTGGATCCAGTTTGTACTACAGGTACAACATCTAACGCCCATGATTTTTTGAAAAAATCATTTTTAGACTCGCAATATGTGGTTTCTTCAGAGATCCAATGCAAGTTCTAACGATGCTCGTCCCCTATCTTCATGCACGCCGGTTCGACCATAGTTCGAAAAGGGAAAAATTCAAAACGGGCATAAGAAATTCAAAAAAAGTCCGAACAATGTAAATGCTTCACGTGGTGTCATATTATGTGACATAGTTGTAAGAAAAATACCAGACTTGGTATATTGTTCATGCCTCAAAAAAACCTTCACAAAATGACCTATCATGTGTTTCATGGCTTTCGGTCCAAATGACCGATGTTATGTGCTGAATTGCGGCATAGTTTGTGATGCTGTGCCCATATTATGACTGCATGTGGACATTGGGATGGATAACAATGTTGTAGGAGGAAGTTTTCCTTTTCGTCGCACGGAAAAGCCATTTTCCGAGCGCAAAAAATGGGTCGTTTTGTGAAGCAACCACCAAAATTCTATTTCAGAATGCTACCGTCCCATTTTTCTAAAATACTAGACCACCTTACGTGGACTATCTCCCAACCGGGATATCTCAAACCTTTCCGTCCATCCCGGGTAAAAAGGACAAATGTCTGTCGAATCGGTAGGAAGTGGGTCCGGTTTGTACTATAGGTACATGATCTAACGCCCATGATTTTTTGAAAAAATCATTTTTAGACTCGCAATATGTGGTTTCTTCAAATATCCAATGCAAGTTTTCCCGCCATTTTTCTTCCCGCAATTTCTTCTCGCAGTTTTCTTCCCGCCATTTCTCTTCCTGCAGTTTTCTTCCCGCCATTTCTCACTACATATATGTAGGATTGGCCTACATTGTCATTGCACATCTCTAGACTCATATCTGCAACCTCATCACTCTTTCCCATGGCATGGCTTCCACCGTACGACTAACCCCCAGGGAGGTGGAGGCGCTTTGCGCCTTGAACAACCCCTGCCTGCCGGGCTATTGCGTCCCCGTCGGCTGGATGCTGAGCGCCGGAGCCGTGCCGGTTCCTCCTGTCCCTCTAGGTGTGCCGGGCCGGATGGCCATCCCAAACCACTACTACTTCGAGCTCACGCCGGAGCAGCGGAGGAATCCCAACTGGCATCCCGGGTATTTCCCGACTTGGGAAGCCTTCTTCGGGGATCGACGTGAGAGGGCGCTTGCCAGGCACGAGGAGGACGGCCCACCTCCTCCAAACTTCAACGAGGCCGGCCGTCAGCTGTGGTGGCGCGGCCAGACTCTCAAGAGCGTCATGGCCTATGACACAGCCGCTGACTCTAACCCCCGCCTGCGCTATCCTGAAGGCCAGCTCACTCGTACTCAGCCTTCAAGGTTCAACTATGGCGACCCTGACGATGACAACGACGACGGCCGCGGCGAGTATGACGACTACATAGGCGAGTATTACAGGTGTAGGCAGGAGTATGACTGAATCACTCCAACATTGCAAAACAAGTTCGGCTTATTGTGACTTAATCTGGCCATGTATCTTAATTTTTAGTTCTTCTATTTATCTTAATTTTCAGTCGTGCTTTATGTAACTTAGTGTTAGTTGTGTTATGTACTTTAATTCTAGTTCTATCGTAATAAAATTTTCTTCCCGCCCATTATTCTGTCCTTTTCTTCCCGCCCATTAATATATAAAAAATAAAAGTTAATTCATTTTTAATTTTAAATGGTTCATAGTTTAAATGGATACATTAATTATTTTTAAAAATAGAAAATGGTTTTGAATTAGTTATTCAAATTCAAACACTTCTTATGTTTAAAGTTTTTCTAAATTCCAAATTGATATTCAAAAAATATAAGTTAATTCATTTTTAATTTTAAATGGTTCATAGTTTAAATGGTTACATTAATTATTTTTAAAAACAAAAAATGGTTTTGAATTAGTTATTCAAATACAAACACTTTTTATGTTTAAAGTTTTTCTAAATTCCAAATTAACATATAAAAATATAAGTTAATTCATTTTTAATTTTGAATGGTTCATAGTTGAAATGGTTACATTAATTATTTTTAAAAACCGAAAATGGTTTTGAATTAGTTATTCAAATTCAAACACTTTTTATGTTTAAAGTTTTTCTAAATTACAAATTAATATTCAAAAAATATAAGTTAATTCATTTTTAATTTTAAATGGTTCATAGTTTAAATGGTTATATTAATTATTTTTAAAAACAAAAAATGGTTTTGAATTAGTTATTCAAATCCAAACACTTTTTATGTTTAAAGTTTTTCTAAATTCCAAATTAATATATAAAAAATATAAGTTAATTCATTTTTAATTTTAAATGGTTCATAGTTTAAATGGTTACATTAATTATTTTTATAAAAAAATAGTTTTGAATTAGTCATTCAAATCCAATCACTTTTTATGTTTAAAGTTTTTCTAAATTCCAAATGAATTATCATTTAAAAAATATTACAAAATTAAACCCCAAAATAAAAAATAAGACAGGAACATAGAGATAATTTGTGAAAAAAATGAAAACAGGGTCATACGTCCCGGTTGGAGCCACCAACTGGAACTAAAGGCCCCCTGCGCGCGCCGCTTGATGTCAGCCCGAAATATGAAAAAAAAGTGGAGCATACGTCCCGGTTGGTGGCTCCAACCGGGACGTATGATCCTTTAGTCCCGGTTGGAGCCACCAACCAGGACATATTCTCCCTTCCCTTTATACATGACGCCTGTTCCTCTCCTTCCCCTTCTCCATTCTCTACAACTACGACGCGCGCGCATAGGGAGACGTCGCCGGCCACCCCGTCGTCAGGCTGCCCGCCGTCGTCTCTGTCCGCCGCCGTGCGTTCTCACCCTCTTTCTCCCCCTCGCATGCGTTCTCTCCCTCTCTGGCCAAACTCTAGCCCCAGTAGCCGGTCGTCGTCGCCGTTCCCGGCCTCCCCTCGACCAACTGGTGGTGCCAGGAGCTCTGCCTCGGTCCCCTGTTTCGTCCCACTGAAGGAATCAAGCCCCGGTGCTCGGAATCGTCACCAACCTCGCCGTCTTCCCTGACCCTGACAAAGCTCGCCTCCATCGATTAGCTCGCCTTCGGCCTCTCCTGGATTCCATGACCCCACGTCGAGCACCATGGTGAGATTCTGGTGCTCAGGGCACCCTCCGTTTGCCTCCTAGATCTTCGTAGCCGTCGCGCGTCGTTCGTCTGTGAGCTCTGTCGCCGCCGCTCGTCATAAGCTTTGCTCCGGTGACCCTAAAGGGACGGCGCCGCCACTATGTGGTTCCCCTCATCACGCTCTTTCCAGCGCACCCCTCCGCGCATGCTGGGGTGGCCCAGATCGTCGCCGGCGACCACCAGCCGCCGCCTCCCGCCGCCGCGTCTGACGTGGCTCCTGCGTGGCCACGGGGTGGACCCAGCTCGGCCTAGGGCCCCCTAGTCAGTGGCTGTGGGTAGGAGCAGCCCCGGTGTAGAAAGTTAGGGATAGGGTTGATGACGTCAGGGTGATGCAGTAATGGCTTAATCCTTTTCAGAAATGTTTGAAAATAGCATAAATTAATATAATTTTGTAAAATCAATAACTAATTCATATTTAATCATAAAAATATGTATAATATATCAAAATGTTCAGAAAATTGAGGGCTCTGTTTCTAAGCAATCATAATACATTGTCAAGCAACTTTAAAACCTAGTTTAGTTGGAAGAACATCGATACCCCTCATATACATGTGAGTTTGACGATGCACCTTTGCCAGGGCATTCTGAACCCTCTTAAATCGACATGCATTATGGTTACTGCATAGTATCTAATCTGACATGTCATACATATTGTTTGCGCATTGTATTATGCCATGTCTTTAATTGTCGCCTTTCTTTCCGATATTGGTTCTTCGCGATAGGATCCGAGCCCGAGGGCAAGCGTAGCCTCTCATTCTGAACCTATTACAAAGTATCTACTTTCTCGCTATGATGCATATGATTCCAATGTGGTTTTTTGTCAATAGCTAGATTTACCTATCTACTGCATAGTTTCCTTTTTGTAGCTAGGTTTAGGGTTTCTCTTCATTTTTATTATTGTGTATGTATATATTAGGGTTTCTCCAAATTAGGGTTTATATCTCTCAACACCCTACCTAACATTCTCCCTTAGCCGCTTTGACTTATCCATTTTTCCACCTATGTAGAAAATATGGAACCACACAGCAGAGACGAAGAAAACGAAGAGTTGATCCAAGGTGTGATCCGCGGGGAAGAAAATTTAGATGCATCGACGTTTCTGAACAACTCCGGTGAGGGTGATCCTCTTTTTGCCGAAAGACGACATCTTTGAGGTTGAAGGTGATGCCTTTCGCGAGGGAGAAGGCGATACCTTGTGTGATCGAGAAGACGACTGCTCCAGCGAGGTGCATGTAATATATTTAATTCATTAATTAATCATCTGCTTTCAATATAGAAATATTAACGATGATCTTTTTTCTTTTAGCCCTCCGGATTGAACAAATCTACTGAAAAGAGTGGACGAGGCCCAACCAAAAAGTTGGAAGACCATGAGAGGTTCAGGATCGAAGAAATCGGTGACGACGGCAAACCGACGGCTCCCCTTGTTGTCGCAAACAAATTTATGGCACAATGCGGAGTAATCGTTAGGGACTTCGATCCGATCATCATTCGAAATTGGAATAGGCCTGCTGATGCGGAATAAGAGGGAACATCTTTATTTCTGTGGAAGAGGCTCATGCTTAATTTCAAACTACCGAAGGTAGAGCTGGATCCAAATGCGGAGGATCCAGTTGAGGACGCCTTAGAACATGCCAAAGCCATGCAGATGAAGGTCAGGGAGTGGGCTATGAAGAAGATGGCCCAATGTTTCACCAACTGGAAGAAAAGATTGCACCTTGACTATGTCGTGAAAGAGAAGACTCCGGATTTTAAGAAGATTGAGTATCAGAAGTTAAAACCATTCTGGGCTAAGTTTGTGAATTACAAGACATCAGAAAAAGATAAGAAAATGTCTGCAACGAATAAGCTGAATGCTGCTAACAAGAAGTATCACCATACTATGGGGCAAGGTGGCTACAGGGCTGGCATTCCTAAGTGGAAGAAACTTGAGGATAAACTGCGTGCTAAAAATATCATCCCAGAGACAGACGATTGGATCGGACGTGCAAAGAATTGGTTTTACGGGCATGGGGGCACGTTGGACTCGGAAGGGAAGTGTATATATAACATACGACATAAAGAAGACCCCTTGCCAATCGAGAAGATTAGAAAAGAAGTAAAGGTTGTTAAAGATGGGGACTTCATTCCCAATAGATAGAATGATGAGCTCACACTCGCCCTTGGGAATAAGGAACATGATGGATGAACACGAGGCACAATAGGCTCCCAACCATGGAGCACTGGGTTTCCCGAAGAGAGGAAGAAATATCCTGATAGAAGCCGTAAGAGGAGAAAAGGACAAGGCAGAAGTTGAAGCAGATATTCAGAAAGAGTGAATGTGTATAATTGAAAAACGAATAAAGCAACAACAAGATCAAATTAACGCACTTAGCCGAAGGTACTACCGGCCCAACTCAGCAGTACATGGTGGTATAACCTGCATTCGATGCTACCGGCCTATCAAATAATAAAAAAGTAGTGTGGCTTCCACCGATATCCCGGGTGATGACAATGATGATGACGATGGTGCACTGACGATGGCTCGTGTTGGCTACCCAGTGGATGATATCACACAGACACATTGCGAGCTACATGTCAAAGTTGTGAACATATCAATGAAGATGGCGCTCGGCTATGCCTTACCAATTGGACCCACACCAACTTACCATTGTTGTTCGGTTCCATAGGGCTACGCTGTTGTCGGGGTGGATGAAATCATACCCACCTTTCAAGGTTTGAAGCTTGACTACCCTGCAGGTGAAGGGGATGTGACTGAACTGGGAGAAGCAACAAACGTCACCATTATATGGCCAAAGGAATGTATCGTCCTTCCAAATCACACGCCAAGGCCATCTTCGCCGCTTCACCCGCTCTCCAGCATGGTCGCTGGCCACGCAGCCTTTCTTCATCCTCACCTCCTGGTCGCCTCACCCGCCCGCTCACCGCCTCCGCATGCATATCGCCGCAACAACCATCGCTGGTGCCTCAGGAAAAAAAGCGTAAGCGTACCACCGCTACTCTGCGGAGTGGTAAGCGATCGCCGACACGTAAACATGAGCCTCTTCCAAAAGTACCAAAGGTTCCTCCCAAAAGAGCTTATAACTGTACTGAAGAGGAGACTACGACGATCGTTGAGGCAGAAATGATAGCGTTTTCTGCTAAGCTGAGGCGGCCGAAAGAGCCAGAGTTCCCAAGCACCAAAGAAGAAAAAGCCAGAGTGTTCAAAATGCTAAAGGCCCTTCACCAACCTGAGCCAAAGTTGTCATCAGACTATGAGCGCTCTATTCTCAAGTCACATGCGGCACAACAACTATCGAAGAGCAGTACTGATGCAAGCGGGAAATATGTTGCCCAGCTCGGAGAACAAACAAAACAATCTTGCGCCCCTCTCAAGGTGATTTCCCATACCAATATGGGGTCGAGCAAATATGCAGCCGGAGAGCAGTATGATCCAGATGTAGTTGCACTATACGGAGAAGCTGTCGCTGCTCAAGGTATGAGTATTGCCCACTACTTATCCCAGTTACAGTACTTCCCCGTGGGTGAAGTAGCATACAAATACCAGTACGGCAAACCTCTCGTCAAACCTAAGGAGGTAAATAATCTTCCAACAAAAATGCGAAGATTGCATAACTGGTACATGCATGCCACAAAGTCCGAGGCTAACTGGATAATGCTGAGGGTTACAAAAAAGAATTATGGGAAAGAAGTAGATGACATGATAGCCATTGAATTTTTTGAACTATTTCAATTATTCAATGAAGACGTCTTGGACAAATTGATCATCAGTGCCTATTGTCTGTAAGTACTAATTCTGTAATTAATTTAGTCTCTAGCTATCTCACCTCGTTTATTGCATGTATATAATCATACTATAATATGCAGATTGAAGATTATCGAATGCAGCAGAGGACAAATCTATGACATTGGGTTCGTTGACCCATATTGGGTTCATCAAGCTAATCTCAAAACAAACCCCCAGTATACGGAGGATAATATCATACACGCGTTAAGGGTTCAAGAAACTAGAAGGGAAATACTATTTCCTTACAACTTCGAGTGAGTGTTATTGTCTTGTATACACTTTCTATTTCGCTTACTCGATATTAAGTATATAATTGATGAGTTATGCATGCGCAGCTTCCACTATATTCTGTTAATCATTCAACCTGACAAAGGGCGGGTACTAGTCATGGACTCGAAACATAAACCTCTTGAGATGTGGAAGTACATGCAGATGATTCTCCAGCGGTAATTCTAATCATTACGACACTATATCGGCAACGTTCGTGAATTTTATGATATCAAGTAATTAATAACTTCTTTTATTCGTTTTCTTTGTCGGGCAGCGCTTGAAAACGGTTCACCAAGAAGGCTAGGGGTGTTTGAAAAGAGGAGCTTAAATTTAAACCACTAGATGTAAGCACCACTAGCTATATCTGCGCATCTCTTTGATTCTAGTTTTGATACCGTTATTATCATGCTTGGTTATTATTTTGATTGAACTATGTTCTCGTAAAGTGCCTGACACAGGGACCAGGGAACAATTTATGTGGATACTATGTTTGCGAGTTCATCCGTCAGACGTGCTGTGAGAAGGGCAAAAAATTAGAGCAACTCCACATACGTAAACAATTTTTATAGTTTTTTATTACCATCAAATTGTGTTTAGTTTCATTCATATAGGTTGACTTATTTTTTAAATCAGCTCGAACATCTACAGGACGGTCTTCTGCCAAAGGATCGCGTACGAGCAATTCAGGGGGAATTGGCGGGATTCTTGGATGCAGAAGTCCTAGACCCAAAAGGAGAATATTATGCGGGTGTGTATAGGCAATAGGGATTGTACAAAGAGCTTATTTTGTATGTAGTGCATGAAATCTGTGTATCGAATGTAATATATTCGACACTTGGATCTATATTGTCATGATGATCTTGTGTAATATAATGATTCCTTCACTGATAAGTGTAAAACACAAAATAAAAAAATAAAACAACATAAATGAATTCTCTGCCGCGGCAAAAAAAGTGGCCAAAATGCCGCGGCGGCAAAAAAAAAGGTGCCAAAATGAATTCTCTGCCGCGGCAGAGAAATGTGTCAAATCTCTGCTGCGGCAGAAGGTTATTTGTCCCGGTTCGTGTTACGAACCGGGACGGTTGCTCCTCCCCCTCGCGCGGAGCAACGGCCACGTGTACTTTTTTTGTCCCGGTTCGCGGGGCAACCGGGACTAAAGGTGGGGGCTTTAGTCCCGATTGCCCCGTCCCGGTTGTGGAACCGGGACTAAAGGCCTTTACCAACCGGAACACATGGGTCCATTGCACTAGTGAACCTCTAGTCCTGATTCGGTAGTCTTGGTTATACATCCAAAATTAGAGACCCTCACGAACCAAGATTAGAGACATGTTTTCTACTAGTGGACTTTTCCTGTTCAAGAGAAAAAGGATGGGTAACTCTTCTCTCCTCCGGGGCTTATTAGGGGAGAAGTGTGATCAGGGTGTCGACAGTACCCCGACTTGACGTGCCTGTAGTGGTGGCCGATTTATGGTGGACGGAGATGCACAACTTTGGGAGCGAGCGGAGGGGCAATGTTAGCACTAGCATGCATGCATACACTAGCCAGCAGCTGCCCCAGTGCGCCACGATGTTGCTACAGTATTTTACTCAACGAGATTGAGCAGTTAGGAAGGTTATTTCAGGGGCCACCCATCGATCTATTTTCAAACGGGCCAAAGTACAAGTTCGAAGTTAGAATAAGGAGAATAGTTGGTAGTCTGGTACGATAGTCCAAAAGCAAAAAGTTCGTACGTATTAAAGTCTCGCCACTACTTGTTAGTAGTCTATATATAACACGATTTAACTGGCCGGTGCAGCCAGCTATGCCTCTACGTACTCTCGTAGCTATATACATTTGCTCTCTGCTTGGACGCATTCAGCTCCCACGACACAGCATGCAAGAGAACCCACTGGCTGTCTGGCAACTTTGTCTGCTCAAGTTGAAAATGGCCTTAACTAGTTTCAGGAGCCACTTAAGCCGCCATGAACTTTAGCTTTGGTCCTACTATATGCAAACTAGGCCATCTTCACTCCACAAAATGGCACTTCAGAGTCACTAAGGGCAAGAATGCATGCATGTGATGGCCTGACGGCGCATTTAATTAATCGTCAGTATTGCAAAGGCGGCGAGAGTACCAACTGGAGTATATAGATTCACCAAGATTCACCCCGCCTTTAGGAAGAGATTCCAATCCAGTGGAGCATCAAGATTCTCTGCTTGATGTACTGCTGGTTGCACTGTCGTTATCGTACTCCCATTTCATATTTATATTGCGAAATTAGATTAAACATTTAGTTACTAAAACGTACGGTTCTCGGTTTACTCTTACCTTGTCTTGCGGGTTGAGGCACCACAGATTTCTTAAGAATTATAGGGAAAAATCATGGGCGAAATGAACGTGAAACTTTACATTCAGAAGTTTTATTTATGTTCAAGTCACATGACACTGCATTGTGTAGTGTTTTAGAACTTGAGAGAATCAAAACAAATAATGTGAAGATATTCAAACGATTATCGATCTACGATTGCTCTCATAGTAATGTGAAGATGCTGTACATGGGAGAATATACCGGCCTGTATGTAGATTCCATCGTTCCAAAGCTTATTTGTATAGTAACCATATTACTTAAGTTTTTTTATGCCTTTCCCCTTTCGTCTCGAACTGATTACTGATAATACTTGGCTTTGCTTAATTTGGTTCGGGTATCAAGTTAGAATATCCTTAAGATCTCCCCGACAAAAACATATAATAACTAATCAAAACATGTCTATTGTGATATTCTGTTGTTGGTCAAAAGGTTGAGGACCAGATGCACATGACTGATACAACTGGATTTCTGTACTTAATCTGTTGTTTAAGATGCAAAATGTAGGTCATAAATGTCTCTTCGGACATGCGACTAGACGTATTTGGCCCATATAGCATGGTTGGTGCAGATCCCGATTATGCAGGTAGTTGGGCTTCTTAGGTTTGATGAAGCGCTGCAAGTGTCTTAAGGCTCCGACTCATATTAGTTGACTTAGATTTATTTAAATATCTAACATTAAAATTTGTCTATATACATTCGTATCTAATAAATCTAAGTCAACTAATATAGGGTAAGAAAGTATTATTTCCTGAATTACAAATTAACGATATTTACACTTGAACACAACAGGCTCACGCACGCACGCTTTTCTTTCTGAAGATACACACACTCTCTTTTCTTTCTGAAGATACACACACACTTGAATGTTCTGAAACACACGCTAGATCAAGAGTGGAGATGGCTCACATGATGCAAAGATTTATCCTATACATCACGAACCGTGGAAATATGTGTTATCACTAGAAGCACACAATGTGCCGCAATTCTGCAAAAGTTGTGTAACCAATTAGTCATGATTGAATAACTAACATTAATTAGGCCTTTTTCATTCTAAAATATGTCGAGCTCAAACATCTGCCTTATCTTGTAATAAAAAAAGGTATAAATTAGAGTTCTCATAAAAGAACTGACATAAAATATTCAAAGTTTCAAACCTTAACTTATACTACTTCTGGTAAAAAAATATAGTTCATTTAACCGGCTTTTACATTGCTAATATTTTCTCGTGCACCTCAATTGTATCATCTCCTCCGTGGTGATCACATGGATAACTTCACCGTAGACCATTTTATAATATGGTGTCATTGCCGTAGAGTTCTTATACGCAGGGCGATAGGCCCAAAGTGAGTCATTCAACTTTCTTGCCCAATCCTTTCTTAACTTTTTGACCGTCGTTTGTAGTATTACCTTTATTTTCCTTTTTGATAGGTCAAGTTGCCCACTCTTGTGGGGATGGTGTGGTGAACGACGCGGTACCCCATACTGGCAGAGGATCTTTCTAAAAACCCTCTCATAAAGTGACATCCACCATCAGTTATTCGAAATCTAGGTACTCCAAGCTTAAGGAATATGATGTCTTTATTCATCTTTATTGATGTAGCCACATCTACGTTAGCAGTTGGTATTGCTTAAACTCATTTAGTAACATAGTCAACAACAACAAAAATATGACTATATCCATTAGAGTGTGGAAATGGACCCATTACTTTATAACTTACGCGTGAGCAAAAGCCAGCATTCTCAGGCCATCTCCACACGCGGGATGGCTTTTTTTCTGTCTATTGGCGTTTTTCACTTTTATCCCTTCAAAACCGGGTAACTTATCGAGCTCCAATCTTATCTGAACCGCACCCACACGCAAACCTGGCCATCGGGCCGTGCCTGGGCGGGCCGGCCCGCGGCACGCCAAAAAAGCCCGGCCCGAGCACGGCCCGGCACGTGGCTTGACGGGCCGTGCCCGGCCCGTGGCACGCGGGTGCCGTGCCCGTGCCGCGTCCCCGGGCACGCGGGCCGGCCCGGCACGGCCCGTTTAGCATGTGTTAGATGTAAACTTTGTATAAATATGCAAAATACGAGTGCCTGGGGTTTAAACCCAGGACCTGTCAGCCTCCCGCGCTCCTCTAGACCAACACACCAGCGAATATTAGTTGATATAATACAGATTAGGACTGTTTTGTACCTAAATTTTAACGGGCCAGCAGAAAAAGGCCACGGCCCAGCGTGCCGCGGGCCGGCCCGTCAGGAGCCAGGGCCGGGCTCGGGCCTCGAAGCTGGGCACGTAGCACGGCCCGGCACGGCACGTGGCTTGGCGGGCCACGACGGACCGTGCCGCGTGCCGGCCCGTTTGGCACGCGGCCTGGGCCGTGCGGGCCGCCGGCCAGATTTGCTCACACGCTAGTCCTGGATCAACAACGTCGCCGCCCCCCCCCCCCCCCCCCGACTCCAGACAGAGCTGCTACCCGCATCGATGGAGGCCTACGCCGCACCGAGGCTCGCAGGGAGACGAAGGAGGACTGGCCGGAGAGCTCAGCTGTTCCCACCGCGCATGAGACGGAGGGCTCGGATCCTCCTCTACTGGCTTGGGACGCGGCTCATGGGCGGGGCAGCGTCGGGAGGACGAACGTGTAGAATTTCTTACCCATGGCATAGGCCGCAGGCGTACGGCTCTGGTAGCGGTTGGGCTCAGCCCCTTCTTGCCACACGCCTCCACCTCCTTCCCCAACATCCTCCTCCGGTGCCATACCTCTAGCATCTGGCCCTCCTCCTTGTCGGACACATCCTAGATCACCGGCGGCCTCAACCCCTCTTCTCCGCTAGAGTCCACAGTCCTATACTGGCCCTCAACCTCACCCATGGTGACCTGAGCCTACCTTGCCACCGACCTCAGCCTGGCCTATCCACCTGCATCCGCACGGTGGCAGCAAACTTAATCCCCTGTATTTTCCACTGGAACCACTCAATTCCCATTTTCGCCGTGGTGACTAGATTTCAGATTTAGTGCCAATTAATCCTCTCCAATATATGTAAGCTGTTGAGCTCCCTAGATTTTAGATTTAATGCCAATTAATCCTCTCCAATGTGTGTAAGCTGTCGAGCTCCCTGGAATAATTGCATGATTACCGACGGTCTAATTAGTCATGACTTCATTCTATGTACTCTATAGTCTATACATATGTCGTCTTAGGTGTTCTTGCAGCAATATTGGCTTGGTGCATTCACGAGCTCCTCATCTTCATTGGTGACTATAGTCAGGATTCCATAAGCCTCTCTTCCCTTCCATCAAGTAATTCTCCTCTTTCAGCACTTCTCCTTCAGATAAATATTCTGTCCAAGTATATATGGTGGTTTTTTTTCCTAAAAGGAGGTTCAATCTTTGGTCTTCTATTTTTTAACCTCAAGGAGTTTAAGAAGATCTCTGGACATTATGAATTAAATTTAATGTGGTACTGAAATTCAGTTCTGCCCTCTCCGGTTCTGTATCATCTTATATGTATATTCAGCTATGGATGTCAAGGTTTCATTACTCATTCAATATCCTAAACTCTTGAGAGACAAGGAGATGCAATTTTTTACTGGATAACACATGGATTTATTTATGGAGCTTTAAATAGTGGATTTGCACACCTTCGGTTTGCTATGGCTCCATCAAGTTGAGTTTGTATATATGATATATCAGGTGCCATCTTCAGTTGAGATATCAAATTGGTATTGGTTCTACATAGCTCTTTTTCGTACTCATCAAACCACATGTATTTTTGTTTCCTGGTACACTCACATTTCTTTTCTGTTGTTTCCATTTTGCACCATAACCATTCACTTTGTTGGAGGTTGTATTGTTGCTTCTTAGGCATGTTGGAGATGATTGTGATCGGGTTTTCTCTCAACAAGCATAGCTCAAGCCTTACCGTACTGATGTACTACTATGCATCTTTAACTCTAGCGTGCAACTACAACCTCTGATTTCTTTATTACATAGAAGCCTGCGAATATCTTTATTTGTAGCCTTAATAATGTTCGTTTCTATTGATGTATGTAGTGCGCGTTCTTCTGATTTGGGATCATAGACTGTTGTGCACATATTTTAAATAGGATAAAATGATCCAGAAAGAAAACGTGCAAGTAAGATTGTTCTTTCTCTGCATGCATTATCTGTTTTATAATTTTGAATTCAAGCGTCACATAAACACTTTCACATGCACAAGGTCTTATAATTTTCTAAGACACAACATGACACCATTTTAGTTGGCTTTAGGATGTGTTTTATCAACCATTGTATTATTCCACTTTTTGCCTGTGTGAGTAGTAGATAATTTTTGTTTTTCTCATCACAAAAAATGATCTTTGTGTATAGGTACCTCTATCTGATCTTCAATAATATCTTTGTGGAAACAAGGAAAACTCTTCCAAAACATTAAAACAAATATATTTCACTCTACACATGTTGTACTATTATGTGAATTGTCCTTCCTCTTTCAACTCAGAATTAAGTAAAAGCTTAAGCGCGGAGAGCTGCGGCTGCTCTGAGGCTACTTGCATTGTTTCACTGTCACGTGGGCCCTAGGTGGATGTGCACGTGGAGGCTAGCGCTGATGTGTGCGTGGCAAGGCACGTGGTCTTCTCTGTGTCTCCGGCTCCCAAGTAAAAAACGACCAATAAATCTTTTTCCGCCACGACTCTCTCCTACGGTTCTCTTGAAGAGCTAGGGTTCCGTCGCCACCATTGTCCCTGTGCCTGCCCTAGCCCCCGCCACTCCTCAAACCTCTCACCCCGCCACTGCATCTCACCCTGGCTCAAGTCGCGGTCAGCCTCCACACGCAGCAACCCCCGGTGTCAATGACCAAGTTCGTCTCTCCAAGTGCAGCAGTGACCAGCGTCGACCGCTGCGCTCCATCACCTGCATGGTATTCTCCCCTTCCTCACCTGCTTCTCGCTTCTATCGCCGCCCACCTAGGGAACCACCGCTCTGGATGGACAAGCGCCACCATTGTCGCCTCCGGATAGGAGGTAGGTGATGGGTCTGCCCCCATGATGAGCAGGCGACGATGATGCAGTTGCAGATCTTGCAGAGGAAACCCTACATGCATCATATTTGGACGTATTAAAACCTGCTCTGTCCATCTCTCCTCGTGATTCCGTCGGTGTCCTATGCATACCCGATGTTGATCATCCATGGTTCCTCTCGTCACTTGCCACACCTTATATCATTATTTGCACTTTTGGTGCTCTTTATTTGGTTTCATGTGGTGCTTATCGAAGGGGCGATCTCCATGGCCGGGAAGGGATGGACATGGGCTATGAGTTTTCAGGATCTCCGCAAGGTAATTGATTGAATGTATCAGAAAATTATTCTATTGTTATGCTATTTATAGTTATTATGTTTAAACATGGGATCTGATCTGAAGCTGCACGGAAAAGAACAGAAACAATGAGGGATGAAGTGCTGCTTTCTTCTCATTTTTTCCTTGTATATTTTTGTGGGATGGAACATCCTGAAGTTTTTCCTGATCATTTAGAAGGAGTTTGCTTATCCCCAAAAGAAAAACAAGCGGGACATGTAAGCCATTTGTCCCAAAAATGTACTCTATTATGGCGTCTATTAAGTGACAAGAAGTAGATATGAGGTATCCGGAGATCAAGGTCTTTGCAATGCTACTTGTAGTTCTTTGTGTATGATGTATAAAATCTGACGAGAAGCAAGTTCTTGAGATTGTTCATATGTTACTCTATCTGGACCAGTTTAGAGTTCATTTTGTTTAAAAGAGATGCTTCTGGGGTTGATTGTGCACAATCATTAGTGCTATTTTGAAAAGTTTGTAGCATTGTATTTACGTGTAACCATTAATTTTTACTTTTGATACTATTTTGAAAAAAATAGGTTTGGATGTGTGTTAACCTTTTCAGTTGTAGGCTCTAAGTAGTAAATATGAAGCTTGACAATATAACAATGAAAGTTTCATGCTTATTTTCTGTAACCATCGAATAAATACTCACCAAGTTCCCGAGGGTTTTCATATTATCTATGAATCCTCAGTTTGATTAGTTTGTAAACTAAGAGGTTTGGAGCAGTCTCCAGCCTTGAAGCGACAAACAGTAACAAACCCAAGCATTTTTTCCTTAAATAAATCTGGAACATCACTATTTTATGGTATGGCATCCCATTTTTTTCTTGGTTAATCTGTATTATTTTCTTGGTCAGATATTAAGAAATACGACCGTTCGGTTCTCTCTGGTGCCGGTGCTTGATCACATCTAGCGATAGTTTGGTTCTCTCGAGTGCCGGTGCTCGATCATATCTAGCTATTATATCAACATGGCGGAGCATGCATACCAACCTATTTACACTAGTGCATACACAGGCCTCTAACACCGGTTCGGACCAGCCTCTAACAGAGGTTGTAGAACTGCTGTTGGCGGTTCGGTGTTAGAGCCCCCCCTTTAACAGCGGTTCTTATACGAACGCTGTTAAAGGGTGGCTCACGTGGGGCTGCTGCAGCGCTCTGACCCCCCCTTTAACACCGGTTCGTAACACGAACTGGTGTTAAATGTTCTCTACCGCGGCAGGAAAAAAGCATAAATCTCTGTCGCGGCAGGAAACGACATAAATCTCTACCGCGATAGAGTTCTGCCGCTGCCCCGTTCTAGGCGTATTTCTGCGGCGCGGCGGGGACAGGGAGGGGGAATCGATCAGGAGAGGTATACACATACATCGTCGGTACATACGAGTACATGAATAATTAAGCAACTATTATTATACACAAACATTGTCATTGTGGTATTCTCCGTAAACGTTGAAGCATCAAGTACAAGACAAACACGTTCAAGCATATATACAATATAACATCTCCGTACACGTTCATTTTGGTGGATATTCAAAGAGTTCTCCACCAGGTGTGATGACCTCATCAAGTATGAACCCCACCAATTCCTCTTGAATGGCTCGTATGCGGTCAAATGGTAGGAGTTGGTCCCGTATCCGTTTGATCTAAATATATATGAAGAATGGAGTCAATATATATAAGAATAAAACTAAACACAATTGATGGTAATAATATAATATTGTGTACTTTGTTTACTTACTCTAAGATGTTCTAGTGCGGCTTGGCTCGTCGCACATATCGTGTTGCGAATGAACTCGCAAACATAGTATCCACATAAGTTATTGTCGGGTCCCTGATGCGCGCACTTTACGAGAATAGAGTGTTCAATCAAAATAATAATCAATAAAGCATGATATAATGGAATTGGAAGCAGAATCAAAGAGATACGCAGATCTAGCTAGCTAGTATTACTTACATTTTGGTCTACAAATTTTAGTTCTTCTGACCATTCACCTACGGCCCTGCCCGTAAACCTTTTCCAAACCCTGTCCGACAAAGAAAATGGATAAAGGAGTAATTAATCACTTGTTGTCACGAAAATTGCCAATCTAGTGCGATAATATGATTTGAAATTACGTCTGAAGCATCTCTTTAAAGTCTGCCCATAGCTCTTGGTCTTTTCGTAACGAGTCCGTGACAAGGACTTTTCCTGAGTCAGGTTGAATGACTAGCAGAATAAATTGGAACATGCGCAAGCATAACTCATCATCAGTTACACTTAACATCGAGTAAGCCGAAACAGAATGTGTACAACAGAGGGTAACAGTACTCACGAGAAGTTGTAAGGCAATAGTATTTCCCTTTTGGTTTGTTGTCTCAGTAAATACCTTAGCAAGAAATCTTCTGTTTGTCCGGGTCTGTGTTTTACCACTTCTTCATGAACTCTATTTGGATCAACAAACCCAATGTCAAAAGGGACTCCTTTCATGCATTTCATAACCTTTTTCCTACATAATAGTATATACATATATGGTGAGCATATATATACATGTAATTAATGAATTGAATGAGATGAGATAGAAATTACAGAAATAGTACTTACACACAATAAAGGCTGATGGCAGCTTTGTTGAGTTCCTTCTGATTGAATAGAAAATGCAAGTCTTGAATGTTGAAGGCGATCTCGTCGTCTCCACACAAGAAAATCTCATCTCTTATATGCGCCGCGATCCATTCTTCCTTTCTCGTCTTGCAGAAATCAAGGTACCATGTAACACCCTCAGAATCGACCCTATGCAAGTCTCAGCGATTCCCGCCAAACCCGCATAGAAACGATTCAAAGGTGCCCACCAGGCACTTGCGTGCGGGTGGAATACGAAGTAATATCATTACACATTAGTCCACGATAGAACCCACAGAACAGATATATACAACAATGACTCAAAGAGTCAAGAATACAGATATACAATACAAAGATCCAAATCACCTTGAAAACAATACAGCGTCCGAGTACAGACAAGATGCAAATTGAGCTAAGAGCCCTGAAGAATAACCAATGGCGTCCATAACCTGCCTGTGCCAAGCCGTAAGGGTAACCCTGCTAACGACGTCGATCTCAAAACCTGCTTAAACAAAAGGGGTGCCGACAAAGGGCAAAGGAAAAAAGAGAGCGGTCAAGATCTTGAGGCCATACAGCGAGGCTAGAATTGGCGGTCCTCGCCTTCATAGGTCTGGTGGATCAAGCGGCAGACAAAGATGCACTAAACAACCTATAGAGACTCGATATAACTGTCGGCTATCAGAGAGGGATAAGAAAGACCTATTCGGAACCAACCTGATGCTACCACCAAACATACCCATCCTGGTATTTCCCCCTCGAGACCAAACGAGGAAGTCAACCGAGGAACTCACACAGTTGGCAGTTTTATTTATTCAGTTATCGTTGCACTAATTACTAGTCAGGTATAGATAGTCATCCTGATATAATAAGCAGTGGGCAGTTTTAGTTAACCATTCCGTTGTAGTTGCAACACATACTAGTCAGATACAATAAACATGAGATATCCCAAACCCAGCAGTTGTTGGTACTTTTATTTAGCCATTCCGTTGTAGTGAAGCTGATTACTAGTCATATCGGATACAAGTCAAATTATAACAGTAAACTTTAGTTATAATTGTCTATGATCGAGAACTGTGCTCCAAGTCATCCATAACCGCGGACACGACTTCTTGAAAAGATTTAACCCTGCAGGGGTGCACCAAAGTTTCCACACGCACCTACACCCTTGTTGTCAGATCAGGTAGGTACAAGATCACAAAACATACACCCAACGGTATGTCGACGGGGTTTCGGACACGATGTTTCCCAGACCCAAAGCAAGCACATGGGAGGCCACCCCACTAAGCTACCCGTAACAAAGTCGGCCGGTCTCCGAGACGGACCCAGGGTTTACGAGAACGGCTGTAAACGACTGGGAACCCGAAAGTGTGGCTGGGCTTGTCGATACCGCGAAATCATGCCGCGATCCAAAACAGTACAGGCGCTCCACGCGCAATCATAAATAAAGAAGTAAAACATGACATAAGTACAGGATAGTAATAAAGCCCCAAACTACTTTGTGGCCCCCGGTACAGTACTTTGAAATCAGGTACTAATCGATGGGGGTGCCCACACACCCCACCTGTGGTTAGCGCGCTCGATCTCGGAACAGGTGTCAAGAACTCGGGGTCCTACGGGACACCAGTGAGCGGTTAAAAACCAAATATTGTCTATTACCCACCGGTGCCTCTGCATTTACCTACTTCAATTTTAGTTATTAAACGATAACTAAAGCCATGATCATCTCCAACATTAAACATACGACAATACTCCAACAACTGTGGTACTTGACGACACGCAACAGCACTTGAGCAAGCGACTACGACACGCAAGTCCAACTATCTACCAAACAACAGGTAATAGGATGTGTCCAAGGCAATATAAGGCTGCAAGGGATATCACGGGTACGAAAACTAGAGCATCGCAACACAGATAGCAATGGATCAACAGGAGGACATAAGGACTATAAAAGTAAGATAGGTAGAAAGGGGGAGAATGCTCGCCTGGAAAACATTGCTGAAGGTTCATCCGAAGATCGGGTCGACACTCGCATCCACTCATCGGCCTAATCCGTGAAGAAGCAAAGCACTAGAAGAAACACCGGATGCACTATTTAATACTACGGCAAAAGATCGGGCATGATGCATGTATGATGTATGACATGGCGAGGATGCAATGCGATTAGGCCATATTAAACGGAACCGGGGTCCCGACAATTAATTAAATGGTTCATGTTGTTTAGATACCCCACAATTTAAATGTTGCATTAACAAGGCAAAAGATAGCACCGGTTCGCTACACAAATTTAAATGGGGCCAATATTAGGCTAGATTTGCCCGCATATGACCTCCATATTTAATTATGAGGTGAATCGACATAATGCCCCCAACACCCACAATATGTATGCAAACATGTTCATTTAATATGCAACAAGATCAATATCATTTATAAAATAGGGCTTTGAGACAAGGGGTCACACATGAGGCGGTGGTCTTGGTTCGATGTGGTTCGGGTTCGGACTCCGGGATCGGGCTTCGGAATCCGTGAGGCGATCTTGGTGCTCCGTGTACGAGAATCTTCGGCTCCCTATCAACGATTCAGAGGTTCTGACTTGGTTTGCCGATGGAGAACTTGGGCTTGGGAGCTTGATTGTCGGTATCGGTCTCGGGTCTTGACATCGGTAGGCCTTGGTGACGATTATGTCGACTTCGAGAGGCTTGAAAAAGCCTTCTGCTAGAGGCATAGCACAAGCACACGACATTGGTCATGAAACAGAACGGGGATCACAGGAACATAGCGAGGAGGCCCTGTTTCACTCGAACGTTAACTCAAACACCTTGAAGACGTGGTTGGGGAGGTCCCTGGCGGAGGCGAGAAGGACCACCGACGACCGAAACAATTGAAGAAACAGGCCCTCGTGTGGACAGCCCAAAGTGGACAGAACTGGCAGAGGGAAGGCGCTTGCAGAGGTGGTCGACGGGGCGGTGCCTGGCGAGGTGGCGGTCGGCGACGAGGTCCGCGCGGCGACAGGACGGAGCCGAGGAGGAGAGCCAGGCGGCCGCAGAGATGAGAGGAGGGTCGGAAGGTACAGGGATCCAGGCAGGGTCGCCGGGAGAAGGGAGGACGACGGCCGGTGCTGGCGAGGACGCGACCAGGCGATAGGGCACCATGGACGGAGGAGTCCCTGGGCGACGCGGCTCGACAGCGACGGAGGGTCATGGTGAGGCAGAGATGGAGAAGGCGATCGGAGGCGCTCAGCGACTGCAGCAGAGGCGCGCCAAGGACGGAAGGGTGCGGGCGGCGGGACTTGAAGTAGAAGGGAACGGGCTCGGGCAACCGGCGGTCGACGAGGACGGAAGAGGAGCCGCGATCGGCTACGGCGATGGGGAGAGCTGGGCCGGGAGGAGAGGAGAGGGCGGCGGCGGGATCGGCCAGAGAAGGAAGGTTCGAGGCGAGAGGAGAGACGCGGGGGTTGGTGGGCGATAGTGTGAGGTAGGATGGGGCCAGGAAGATCGAGCGGGGTCTGGGGAGGGTCGGTCGTGGTGGGGTCTGCTCGCAGGTGTGTCGAGCAGTGTGCGTGTACCCCCTGGGGAGGATGCGTGCGACGGGGTGAGGGGTGGGTGTTAGCTGGGAGGAAGGTTTAGGGTTAGGGTTAGGTAGATTTTAGGGTTTGGGGTAGTAGGCAGTTGGCTTGCTGGGCCTTTTGGGTCTGGCCGGCGGCTGCCTCCCCGATACAAAATATTTTATATTTAATATTTTTCCTGTTTTATTTATGAGGCCTTTTATAAATAATTTTAGACAAAACAAAATATTCGGGAAGACCGAGATTTCAATTTGAAATAGAGAAGGGGATAATTAGAAAACAATATAGGCTTTTGGGGAATAGGTTTAGTCAAACACATGCATGATGATGTCAAGATGATGCGCAACATACAAACAACCGCGATTTTCTAGTACTGGTTTTACCCAGGGTGCTACATACCACTTGTGCAATCTTCGCATCTTTGTTGGTAGATTCTTGGGCTCCTCTTTCTTGACGAGATTCTTCCCATAATTCCATGGCTGTATGGGGTTGACATCGCCTTTGGGCAAGTTGTCTCCCATGATGTTCAAGTATGCAATGTAAGTCATCCCCATCTCATTGGCCTTTCTTTGTAGCTCTGCCTCGTAATCATTTACAGGAGGAGCTATCCGTGTGTCGAACACTTGAAGCGGGGCGCATGATTGGTTTTCCTGCTCTCCGAGCATGGGAACTGTTTTCTGAGGTGTCGCACGACTTCTACTTTCAGACTCCCTCTGCCTTGCATCCCCCTTCATAATCTGGCGCTCGTAGTCCGGCACAAGTGGGGTTTCAAGTTTCAAAAGATTATTGTAAAACTTCTCCACCACCGTCGGATCTAGTTTCTCCTTTGGCTCGGCACGTCTAGGTGCAAAGAATTTCTTGACCTCTTCTTCTGAGATCCTATTGGTCTCCTTGTCGCTGCGATTCCACGATAATACCGGCAATGGCTTGACGGAAGGCTACGGGACGTAGTTTCTTGAACTCTTTGGCGTACGGTTTCCTACAGATTTCTTCGTGGCAGTGCTAGTGATGCTCTTCGTGGTAGTGCTCTTCCGCTTACGCTGAGGAGATGACTGAAGCGCCGGAAATGGATGACGCATAGGAGATGGCTGGCGCAACAAGATGGTGACGCCAGAGATAGATGGTGGCCTTGGAGATGGCTGCCGCGCAGGAGATGGCTGAAGCGCCGGAGACGACAGGGGAGTATTCTGATGACTTGGACACGGCTGAGGCGGCTCAGACTGCTGACGCTGCGGAGACGGCGGGGGTGCCAGTGGCCTCCAATTTGGAAGCACGATGTGTTCCTTCTTCCAAAGAATGGTTGTTCTCACTGCAAATTTGAGTTGAGTTTCCCCTTCACCTGTAGCATGGTCAAGTTGTGCTTCCTCATATTCCTTCACAACCTCATCCACCCCGACAATAGCATAGCCATCTGGAATCGGTCGGCAGTGGTAATTCCACCAGCTATAGGAGGTAAGGCATAGCCGGCCGCCACCTTAATGGATAAGCCCATTAATCTCACATGCAGCTCAGCGTATTTGCTCTCCATGATATCATCCACGGGGTATCGAGGACCCGCCATTTCAAGCGTGGGCTGCATGTTCACCGTGGAAGCCACGCTACTTTTCCACGCAGAGTCTGGGCCGCCGGGAGTTTCCAATGCAGGCTCTTCGTGCCACAGAGATGGGCCGGTAGCTTGCTGGCTCTTTTGTGTATTCACATGTGCCTGCAGCGCCACAAGTGCATGTTCTATCTGTGTCATCCGGTATGTACGCTCTTTTTCTTTTCTGCCGACGCCATCTATAAGAGTCGCCCCACTCGGCAAACCCATCCTTCCACGTCATACCCCCTGTGCCTCGTGCAAGTCCAGGGTGTTCTTTTTTACCGATGGCGTGTGTCAGCTGGTCATTCTCTCTGTCGGGATGAAAGGTCCTGACGGCTGTTTCCTCATATGCCGTGATGAGTTCAGTGACGAGTTTGGCAAGGGAGGTTGGGAAGATACACAATCCCGTTTCTGGGTCCAACCTTGCCCCGATTCCGTAGAACCAAGTCTTGCACGTAGGTCCCACCCATGTGTCTGGGGTGTGATCCCTCTATCGCACAGGGCCTTCTCAGCTTCCTCCCACTTAGGCCTCTAAGATATGTAGCCACCTGACCCCGTCCTCTGGTGATATTCCTTCTTCTGGGCATTTAGCGTATTGGTTTCTGACCTCTTTGTAGCTATAGCACCTTCCTTGTACGCCACAAATTCGAGCCAGTGAGGTCTTATCTTCGCATAATATGCGTCTTCGAAATCTGGAGTCTCGCGAGCTTTGACAAATTTGTTCAATTTTGTCTTCCAGTTGCGGAAAGCGTCAGCCATCTTCTTTAGAGTCCACTCTTTGACCTTTTCCTTTATAACCGGTTTATTTTCATCCTCCTCTGGTGGTAGGGTGAAATTTACCAACAGCGAATTGCAAAGCGTTTCTTTAGATCTTTCATCGACAAAGGTACCGTTGTCCTTTTTTGGCTTATTCCAATATTCAATTATGATTGGGATTTGGTCCCTAACAAGAACTCCAGCCTGACGTATAAATTTGTCTGCGGCCTTCTTGGGCTCCATCGTCCTGCCATCAACACAGACTGTTTCGATCGTGAACTTTGCACGATCTTTCAACCGATGGCTCGCGCCTCGCTTGCTCTTTTTCGTAGAAGAAGATTGTTGCTGGTTGGTCGATCCGGAGGGCTAAAAGAAGAAAGAAGCGTTAATTAATACATGTACATATATATAAAAATCAATCGGTGCAAGTCAGCAGAGGCTTAATCCATGAATATATATACCTCGACGGACTTTGTAATCACTAAAATGCGTTCACCGGAGTCGTCATCTTCTCCATGACTACTTGAGCTGTCATCATGTCCCTCCAAGTTCAGATATTGTGAGGTGTCCTCGTGGATCATGTTCTCCATTATTTCTTCATCTTCAAGGTTTCTACTGAGTGGATCCATAGTTCCTAAAATAATAATATTATATAGAGTAAGAGAGTAAACATTCAAGTGGACTTGGATTCATACAAAAATATACATATTATTCATACAAAAATACATAAATATTATCTAGAGTAAGAAAGCGACCTAGGGGTCACGGAGGCGGGCAACGACGTGACGAAGGCTCCGAGCGAGAGGGAGCGAGCGGAGGGGTGGGTGAGCACCGTGGGCTCATCGTGGGTCTACCAGAGGGGTCCGTGAGGCTGGGCGGAGTCGGAAACGACGACGATGGCGACGGTGGTGGTCATCAGGCTCGAAGAAGAAGCGGTGCTAGGGGGTCGATTGCGGATGCCCCGCGTCGATTCCTTGGACGCGGAAGAAGAGCACGACGAGGCGACGGCAATGGCGTGGGTGGGCGCGACGGCGACGGCGGCATGGGTGGGCATGCCCTAACATTATGATTATTCTCTAAACTTAATTATGATTATGACACAAAATATCCTATGATTATGATTATTCTCTAAACTTAATTATGATTATGACACAAAATATCCTAACATTAAAGTCCTAACAAAATATTCTCTAAACTTAATTATGATTATGATTATGACACAAAATATCCTAACAAATATTCTAACAAATTTTTCTAAAAAATCCTAACACACACATATATATATATATATATATATGCTAATTCATAAAACAAAAATCCTAAAACAAAATTGCTAAAACAAAATTGCTAACACAAAATTACTAAACAAAAATCCTAAAACAAAAATGCTAAACAAAAATCCTAAAACAAAATCTGTCATGGTCTGTCGACACGTACGCCATAGGGGTATCCCAACGGCGAGTTTAGAGACGTGGGGGGAAGACGGAGAACGTCCGGGTCGGCCTGACACAGTTTACCCAGGTTCAAATCTCACGACAGTGGCGAGATCCTACTCCTGCTATAAATCACTATAATGGCATACGCCGAGTTACAGGATTTGGGGGTTCGCTGTGTGCGAGTAGTGCCATGCACTTGTCTCTCTAATCTTGTGTTCTGCCCTAAAGGCTCCCGTAGGCCGGCTTATAAGAGCGCCAGGACCTAGGGTTACATGGAGAGTCCCAGCCGGATACGGTTACAGAGTCCTAGACTAACACTAACTAGTCTTCGTGTCCTCCAAGGATCCGGCTTCCATCTAAGGCGGTGGCACGTCGCCTTCCATCTCCTGCTGGACCTCCGTCTTGTCTATCAGCAATTGGGCCGCCCAGTTATGCCATAGGCCTAACCACCAACCGTGGGCCACCCGGGCTTGCCGGTATGAGACTATGCCGTAGGTATAACCATTTGGTATATCCACAACAGTAGCCCCAGGAGTTCTTCAAGATCCTCGTGTTCCTCCGTCTAGCTTTGAGCGTAAGTATCACGTCGTCTTCAATTTGTAGGCGTGTTTCACGATGAATCTTGGAAAGCTCTCATATATCATATTCTCATCCGACTAAGCCTAGCCAGAGAATTGCTTGTATGCTTCTTATGAATGAATCCAAGGCGGAGAACTCTAACGAATCGTTAGTGATTCTTCCAAGCTCCAGGAACGTCTTCAATATCATCATCCATGCAGGACGATATGTAAGCCGGAAAAAATCACGGCTATTGCACCACGGTCGTAAAGGCTATCAAACTACCGACTTAGAGCCAACAAAGTCACAGACATAAGAGCTTGCCAAATTAAGGTCTTAGAGCCTCTCAAGTCATGGATGTTTAAGCCATCGAGCCGTGTAACCCAGGAAACTTCCGTGAAGGAAAAGTTAATCTCAAGCCCCCAAGTTTCGCTAGCCGGATTCTTCACCGTCTTGAAAGTTTTTTGACATAACCATATGTAGCCCCCGAGCATTGAGTCGTCTTCCATGATGAAGGCGGCTTGATGCTTAAAAGAACATGCATAATTGTACATCAAACGATTGTAGCCCCCGAGCGCCAAGTCGGAGTTTCAAAAGAAAAACGTATTGGTGCTCTTAGAGTAGCTTTAGGAAAAATGTGAACAGTGTAGCTCCCGAGCGCCAAGGCGGAAATCACATGAATTTTCCGGCTTGATGCTCATAGAGAACTTTTACCATATCTTGCAGATCATAGTAGTGTAGCCCCTGAGGTTTGTTCCGGCTTGGACGCAAGGCGGGACAAAGCTCTTAAATTAGAGATGTCAAGCCCCCAAGCATCGATCCGACATTCTCAAAGGCGGCTCAAATCTTGGTCAACAATTACAATTGCAGCCCCCGATGTGTCAAGCCTAGTGAAAATCCGGCTTAAACACCTTAATCCAAGGAACGTGGCAATGTCCAAGCGTTACGTACCTAAAACATAAACATAAAATTACAAATATATTAAATTATTCCTTTAATCGTGTCCAATAAACAAATGTAAGGCAGAACAAACATGACCTTTAAACAGATGCTTTAAAGCTGAAATAATACAGCAGTTGAACAACATAAAACTGTTTAGGAAAAAAAACACTCAACTGATTTAAACAGTTTATGTAAAATTTTGTTTAAGCAAGTGCTGGCTTATCCATTATTCTGATTTTTATGCTTGATCTTTCGTGAGACGGAAGACTCGCAGCACAGAACCATGTCCTTGGGCGATGATGCCTAATGGCACCATCCAGAACTCAAGGCCAAAACGCCGGCTTTGAGTGCCGAGAAGTCACTACTCCGGAATCCACATAAAAACAAGAGAAAACATGTATCCAGAAAACTTAAGCTAACGCCCGAAGGCGGATTTTTTGCATGGTACTAGGGCCTTAAACGGTCAAAACTAGTGAAAAGTTTATACTCACGAGCGCAAAGCAAATCGTGAAAAATATATGATCAAAAACGAAAGTGGTAAAAGACTCGGGATATGAGTGAAACCAATCTTAATCTTACGATCATAATAAACAATTTAAATAATAAATAAATAGAAACTTAGCTGTTTAAACGTTGTCGGTGTGTTCGTAAGCAGTGAAGCCGAGGCGACAAAGAAATTTGAGTGCGTCTTCACGTGTAGACAAAAAACCAATTAGCCAATGAGCAGTTGATTGCTTTTATTTTCCTAAAAGTCTTCAAACATGCTGATCGATCGATGCGTAGGCAGATCAAAATCAGTATCTCATAGTACGAAGCCGGACTGGTATCGTTGTAGTACTCCATAAGGTCATACGTCATCTCAACTTGAAGACACGTATCAGCGCTAGAACGGATACAACACTAACGCCCGGATCGTGTGCGGTGGGCAAGTTACGGTAGATTTTCATGCCGGACCATAGACACGCAAGGCGTGCGTACGCCTCGACAACGAAGCTTGCCGGCCATGTGTAGATGTAGAAGGTTGTCGGGCTGCCGAATCCATCAGCCTATCGGCGAGGAAAAAACCAAGCAAGACCATTGCAGCCTTTTGCTGATGAAGATTTCCGTGACACCGCTAACTTAGCCACACGCTCGAGAGGAGAGACGATAAATCACCCTCATACTCTTAAGAGCAATGACGAAGTCGGAGCGTCAATGACGATGGATTTGTCCGTCTTCGAAGACGGCGAGGTATCCCGCCCGGATCCCTGTTGTAAGCGCCTCTTGCCCCACGGTGGGCGCCAACTGTCGTGGTTTGTCGACACGTACGCCATAGGGGTATCCCAACGACGAGTTTAGAGACGTGGGGGAAAGACGGAGAGCGTCCGGGTCGGCGTGACACAGTTTACCCAGGTTCAGATCTCACGACGGTGGCAAGATCCTACTCCTGCTATAAATCACTATAATGGCAATACGCCAAGTTACAGGATTGGGGGTTCACTGTGTGCGAGTAGTGCTATGCACTTGATTTTCTATTGTGTGTTGTCCTAAAGGCTCCCGTAGGCCGGCTTATAAGGACGCCAGGACCTAGGGTTACAAGGAGAGTCCCAGCCGAATACGGTTACAGAGTCCTAGACTAATACTAACTAGTCTTCTTGTCCTCAAAGGCTCCGGCTTCCATCTAAGGCAGTGGCACGTCGCCTTCCTTTATCCTTGCTGGACCTCCGTCTTGTCTATCAGCAACTGGGCCATCCAGTTATGCCATAGGCCTAACCACCAACTATGGGCCATCCGGGCTTACCGGTATGAGACTATGCCGTAGGTATACCTATTTGGTATATCCATAACAAAATCCTAAAACAAAAATCCTAGGAGCGCGCGGCTCACCTAGGGCACCACGGCCGACGACGGCGAGGCGGCGCGGACAACGAGGAGGCGCGGCCGACGACGGGGGCGCGCACGCGGTGCGGATGGTGAGGCGGGGCGGCGGACGTCGAGGAGTACGGTGGCGGACGGCGCGGGCACGGTGGAGGACATCACGGGCGCGGTGGCGGACGGCGCTGGCGCAGCGGCAGACGGTGACGGCGCGGTCGAGCAGCCTGCCGGTGTCGTCGTTGTTCTCCGCGCGCTCCTCTGCTCGATCCCAAAATTTGCCAAGTGTCTGGCTGGGGAAGAGGAAGAATGCGCGCACTGCGTTATAACCCCCCCTTTAACACCGGTTCCAGCCACGAACCGGTGTTAAAGGGGGGAATTCGTTTCGGGCGCGCACCCCCCTTTAACACCGTTTCGTGGTGTTAAAGTGCGGGTGCACGCGAAACGAAATAAATGCCCCCCTTTAACACCGGTTTGTGGCTGGAACCGGTGTTAAAGGGGGGCATTTATTTCGTACATTAAAGGGGTGGGGGCTTTTTTAATTCAAAAAATAGGATATAATTAAGAAAATTCATAATTTTCAGAAAAATAAGATCTATACATTCATATAAAAACATTTTATAGTTACTGTAGATGAAAATTTTCAAAATGATTAAAACACTTACATATAAATTTTGATTATTCAATTAAGACAAAATTAAAATAGTCAAACCCTAAAACTTTGAACTTAAGAAATATTAAGCATCTGAAAAGGAATATAACCATATTTTATTAGAGAAAATCATATTTTATTTTGTATTAATATTTTTGAATTGTTTGGATATTTAAATTTAGCATCTTTTGTACACTTTGGAATCTGACAAAACTTTCAACATGAAAATTATTTGTATTTGAATAATTAATCCTAAAACATTTTTTTTAAATAAAATTCTAACTATTCAAACTAGTAACATATGGGAAAGGGCGGGCAGAATGCGCGGGAGGAAAAGGGAGCGAAGGAAATTTTATTACGATAGAACTGGAATTAAAATACATAACGCAACTAACAAAGCATGACTGAAAATTAAGATACATAGAAGAACTGAAAATTAAGATACATCCAGATTAAGTCACAATCGGCCGAACTTGTTTTGGAATGTTGGAGTGATTCAGTCATGCTCCTGCCTACACCTGTAATACTCGCCATTGCAGTTTTCGTACTCGCCGTGGCCATCATCGTTGTCGTCATCGGGGTCGCCATAGTTGAACCTTGAAGGCTGAGTACGCGTGAGCTGGACTTGAGGGTAGCGCAGATGGGGGTTAGAGTCGGCGGCGGTGTCGTAGGCCATGACGCTCTGGAGAGTCCGACCGCGCAACCACAGCCGATGGCCGGCCTCGTTGAAGTTCGGAGGAGGTGGGTCGTCCTCCTCGTGCCTGGCGAGCGCCCTCTCACGTCGATCCCCGAAGAAGGCTTCCCAAGTCGGGAAATAGTCGGGATGCCATCTGGGATTCCTCCGCTGCTCCGGCCTGAGCTCGAAGTAGTAGTGGTTCGTGATGACCATCCGGCGTGCCATACCTAGAGGGACAGGAGGAACCGGAACGCCTCCGACGCTCAGCATCCAGCCGACGGGGACGCAGTAGCCCGACAGGCAGGGGTAGTTTGAGGCGCAAAGCGCCTCCGCCTCCCTGGGGGTTAGTGGTACGATGGAAGCCATGGGAAAGAGTGATGAGGTTGCAGATATGAGTCTAGAGATGTGCAATGACAATGGAGGCCAACCCTACATATATAGTGAGAAATGGCAGGAAGATAACTGGAGGGAAGAACTGGCGGGAAAAACTGGCGGGAAGAAATGGTGGAAAGAACTGGCGGGAAAAAATGGCGGGAAGAAATGGCGAGAAGAAAAATGGCTCATTTAATACATATAGTGTTAACAGAAGAAATATGACATTGATTTCCATTTTGAGATACATATGTGTGCCAAAAATGGCTCAATTAATACATATAGTCAATCTTATGATCGTGTCGGCCGTAACCATGGAGTATCAGCACCGTTTAACAGGATGGTTGGGTCAGTCTTCACTCTAAAGGGCGGAATTTCATCAAACTTATTATAGTCTTCTGACATATCTGTCTTCTCCTCCACTCCCACGATGTTTCTTTCCCTGCAAGGACTATGTGACGCTTTGGCTCATCGTGTGATGTATCTGTTTGCTTATTTTTTCTTTTTTTCGGTTTGGTAGACATGTCCTTCACATAGAAAACCTGAGCCTCATTATTGGCTAAGACGAATGGTTCGTCTAAGTTCTTGTCTACCTTCATAAGATTGTTGAGATCCACTGTTGTCATTCCATACTTCTTGTCTACCTCAACCCCTCCTCCTGTTAGCTTGAACCATTTGCACCGACACAAGGGGACCTTAAAATTAGGTCCATAGTCAAGTTCCCATATCTCCTCTATGAAGCCATAATACGTGGTGTTTTGCCCATTGTCTTCTGCTGCATCGAAGCGGACACCACTGTTTTGGTTGGTTCTCTTTTTATCTTGGCCTATCGTGTAAAATGTATTCCCATTTATCTCGTACCCTTGGAAAGTACATACAGTCGAAGATGGTGTCCTGGCCAACAAGTACAGCTGATCTCCAACAGTGATGTTACTCGTGAGAAGTCTTTGCAGCCAGCCACCAAAACTTGCCATGTGTTCACTTATAATCCATTCATCAGACTGTCCTGGGTGTTTGAGGCATATAAAATTCTTGTGTTCATTGATATACGGGGCAACCGAGATAGATCTTTGTAAAACCATGTAGTGTGCTTGATTGAGAGAATGTTCGTCCCTACATATCATTGCTTTACATCCTAGGGTGCATTTTCCACGCAGTCTCCCCTCATGTCGTGATTCTGGAACACCAATCGCCTTAAGGTAAGGAATAAAATCAACATAGAACTCGATGACCTCCTCTGTTACATAGCCCTTGGAGATGCTTCCTTCTGGCCTAGCACGGTTATGAACATATTTCTTTAAGACTCCCATGTACCTCTCAAAGGGGAACATATTGTGTAGAAATACAGTACCGATAATGGCAATCTCTTCTACTAGGTGAACCAGGAGATGCGTCATAATATTGAAGAAGGATGGTGGGAACACCAACTCAAAGCTGACAAGACATTGGGCCACATTTGTCTGTAACCCTGGTAGGCTTTCTGGATCAATTACCTTTTGAGATATTTCATTGAGGAATGCACATAGCTTCACAATGGGTACTCGAACATTTTCAGGTAGATGCCCCCTCAATGCAATCGGGAGAAATTGCGTCATAATCACGTGGCAGTCATGAGACTTCAGGTTTTGGAATTTTTTCTCTGCCATATTTATTAATCCCTTTATATTCGACGAAGCCGAGGACCTTGATATCGCTGGCATTCAAAAGAGATTTCCTTCTCTGCTTTGGTAAGAGCGTAGCTGGCATGAGTTAAGTGGCATCGTTTACCCTTCTCGTTCTCAGGATGCATAGGCTCTTCAGGGTCTTTCATACGTTGCTGGTCCTACCGTGCTTCCGGTGTATCTTTTGTCTTCCTACACTCCTAGGAAGCCTAGCAGGTTCACGCAAACATTCTTCGTCACGTGCATCATCACGTTGATTTAAGAGCGCACCTCTAGGACTTTCCAATAGGGTAGGTCCCAAAATATAGATTGTTTCTTCCACATGGGCGCGTGTACGGAATTGTCATTCAGAACAGATAGACTGCCAGGACCTTTTCCAAAGATTACTTCTAGGTCCTTGACCATACCAAATACCTCCTCACCGGTACGGAGGACAGGCTTCCTCCGGGGTTCTGCCAGACGTTTCAAATGCTTGCCTTTCTTTATTACGGGATGCAGGTTCGGAAGAAATCGACGATACCCTAGGTACACAACCTTCTTACATTTATCCAAATATACACTTTCTGTCAACACCCGGATTTTTAATCCCAGATACCTGTTATGCCATACATCGCAATCCCAGGATTACCATTTTTGCGAGACATAACAGATTTGGATATCACAGTACATCATCCATTACAAACCATACATAAGGTCTTACACAAATAAGGATCTCATGATCCAGTTCTTAATACAACTCAAGCAGTGGAATAACGTAATATTAAAGGTAGCGTAGGCGAAGCTCCATCTTTGGGGTCACAGGCAATGCTGACGATGGGAGATGATCCTAGTTGTTGTAACCTTCCTGGGGTCCATCATCCTGGTACTCCTCTTCATAGTCTAGCCACGGTAATAGCCAGGGACAAATCCATGAGTACTCTTTAAGTACTCGCAAACTAATACTAACAAGTGAAGTGGTTTTTGTAGCAGGACACTAACCTCTAGGGTTGTTTTGCAAAAAGCCAGATTTACCTCTACTAAGTTCAAAAGCAAAGAAACAAGTTGAAATTTTTTATAACACCTAAGTGGGAACTTGAATTTCATATCACAACTCTGTTGTGGTCAAGTCAAAGTCTCAATCTATTTCACAAGTCATTTTGAAAACATCTGACGGGGGAACAGTATGGCCACTCCAACTGTCCATAACCCCGGACGCGGCTATTCGAATAGTTTGACAAACCGCAGAGATTGTACACTTTCACCACAACATTTGATACATCCGTCAGGAACAAATCCTGAATTCACCATACTCAGTATGTGTATAATCAATCCTAACCTTTCAATTACACGCCCAAGTATAGGCACCTCTCCTGTGAGTTTGGCCTCCCAACCATGACCAACTGTCATCTTGGGTACTGCACAGGTGGACAATCTTCACAAGGTAGCCTCAGACCTTGGCCGTGAGGGAACCCATACTAAGGTATATAAGTTTCCAGTCAAGCCTTACCCAATTTTCGGGTATTGTGGTTGTATGGTAAAATTGGAATGGTATCGCATCCAGACAACCATCAGTTTTATAAAGGGCTAAGGTTCATGCCTCAACATTTTCATCATCAAAATCATCTGGTGTTCAGAAACACATGTCAAAACATCTCAGTAGAGGGACTCATCATTCTAAGGTTTTCGTAACCATTTTCACCAAGTATTCCCATCTAAAGTTGATCAAGTTTTATGCTTAGCACTAGCATCTACAAGGGGGGACGAGTACTAATGAGGGGTGGTAAACAAGTGGAGATTAATTAAGTTCAATCTCATGCCTTAGGATGACATCAAGATTATCTAGCTTAGGCCAAATTTAATGCTCTTTATGCAACCTTCAATTATATTCCTAGACACTACAAGTTACTTAAGTAAACTCTAATAAAAAGCTTTGATAAAGAAATAAAGTATAAAGCTTGCAAATAAAACTAGGAGGGTTTATCAAGTGGTATAAGCTTGCAAGTAAAACTTGCATGGTTTGGCTTGCTAAGATAGGGGTATAAACTTGCTAGGTGGAAAGTGTTAGCTTGCATAGGTCAACTTGGTTAGCAAGGCTTGCCTTGTGCAGAGCAGTGGTTGAAGTTTTCCTCGGCTTCTTCCTCGTAGTATCCTCCTTCCTCCTCGTATCCTTGGTCGGTACTAGCGTCTATAAATAAATATGAGGTACACAATCACCAAAAAATACTTAACTATTTTCAATCATCACACAAAGATGCACTATAGATGATCTAGCATCATCACCTATATTACAAGCTTAAAACATTTGTCTTATTTATTTTAATTTGAGAAAAGTAATTTCTACTCATTGAAAAACCACTTAAGATTTAATATTCTTCAACTCAAATATGGGATCATGTTGACACATGTCATCACCACATATTTCAGTATATGGGAATGTGATTTAAAGTGGTGTCACAATTTAATAAGGTTTAACCTTTTATTTTAATTAAATAAAGGGACTAGAAATTCTTATGTAGCATTCCTTTATTACTTGAACATTATTTCTGTAGTGAAACCCATATGTTTTTATATATTCTGAAAGGTATGATCAAATGTGATTTTTGAGAGATGGAATCAACTCAAAGGCTATTATGGTTGAAATTTGAAAAATGTTTGAATGCAGAAAAGCTTCTGACTTGTTATTTTTACCAAGGTTGATCTACATATCCAAATGTTTTGAATTCAACGGGCTTGGATTAAGCATTTCAGTACCTTTCTAACAAAATTGGTTTCATGCAATTTGGTTTATTGAATCGAGCTGGGTTGATTTTTGAAACTAGGTACATAATTGAGTTTGAATTAAAATAGAAAAATCTAAATTCAAACGGTTGGGCTGCGCGGGAAAGGTTAATGGGCCGGCCCAGTGTCACTCCGCAGCGCGGGGCTCAGCTGACAGGGGGTCTACCGGTCAGCGGATCATAACACGCGAAGTGGTACGAGGCTGTGTGGTTCGTTGGATTAGAAGGGTGATCGACAGCTGAGGGTCGTCGTCGATGATGAACATGTCACCGGCGAGCTCGAACCCTAGCGGCTCAGTGGGGGTGCATAGGGGGCATACCGGGGCTCCAGGGACGACGGCGAGGCGGACAAACGAACGTGTGGTCAACGGCGAGCTCAGGGATGGTCGAGGCAGCTTCGGGGGTGGTCGAAATCAACGGCTCCCTTCTTCTCTAGAGGTGGCCTGCTCCGGCGCAATTCTGGTGAACTGCTGCTCCTCGTGCTCTGTCTCGAGGATGGAATGATCAGTGAGGTGAGGGGAGTGGGATGGTGTGCTTCAAATGGCTTGGGGTGGCCTCCTTTTATAGGCTCGACGGCAAGACCGAGAGGGATGTGCAGGTGACGGTGGCGACATGGCTACGGGCGGCTAGCGGTATGGCTGAGGTTGGCGATCGACGGGCGGTCTCCTGGCGATGCTCTAGAGATTAAATGCGTGTGTAGGGCGGTGTCAATTGGTCAGGAACGTGTGGTGCTCTACGCGGTACCGACGGCGAACTCCGCGGCGTGCGGTGGCTACGGGGTATGGGCGATGAAACGAACATGTCTGGTGGTCTCCTGGGACTGTGGAGTTCATGCTGGCGGGCGGCAAGGGCTCGAGGTGGTCGGGTTGAGTGGGAACGACGCGTGCTAGATGATCTACTAAGGCTAGTTGCAACCAGAGAGGGAACAAGTTAGGCCCAATTTACTGCACACAATAGTGTTTGTGATTTGTTTGATTTGAATCTGCAAGGTGTTTGATGAAATGGCTGCAAGAAACTTACTTTCAAATTTTGAAAAGATTTTTTGCGGGTGTGCTAGGCAAGTGCTAGAGACTCTCTGGGTGCTTGGGTTTTGAAAATTGAGTTTGTTTGCGTGGTTTTTGAAATAGTGGGATCTTCCCATATGAGATAGATTCAATTTTAAACTATCATTTAAACTTGGTATTTGAATGTTTTTGGATGATCACAAAGTGGTCCTTGGTACCTTATTATGAGTACTAACAAGGGGTGCAAAGATCCACAAATGTTTCTGTTGAGTTTTGAAAAGTAGAGATAGCCAAAGTAGGCATGAGAGTTAATTTGGCCAAAGTGACGATTCACTTTATTTGTTTATTTTGGGTTGTTTGTCTTTGGGAAAAGTTTGGGGATTGTTTAGATGATGTTTATTTCACCTAAGAATCATTTTACAAGCAAATAAACACAGAACCATGGCAATTCAAAAGAACCCAAATTTTAATACACACATATGAATGCTTTCATATTTTTAGTTGGAAAAGTTTTTCTTAACCCTAATTTTGATGATTAGAGTTTGATGATCCAAGTTTAATATTTTTGGGATGTTACAAACCTTCCCCCCTTAAACAAAATCTCGTCTTGAGATTTGAAAAAGGACGAAAAAGATTACCTTGGATTTGAAGAGATCGGGAAACTCCATCCTGATGTGATCTTCGCACTCCCAGGTAGCTTCCTCTTTTGTGTGGTTGCTCCACTGAATCTTGGGAAACTTGATGCTTCGGGTTCTGGTAGTTCTGAAAGCTTCTTCCAAAATATGGATGGGTACTTTGGATAGGTCAGGTCATCGTTTATCTCTATGGTCCGGTGATCAATGTTCTTGAACACTTCAGTCTTCTCCGGAACTTCGAGGCATTTGTGAAGTAATGAGATATGGAACACATTGTGCACTGCTGACATTTCTTCTGGCAGTTCCAATTGATACGACACTTCCCCTCGACGGTTCAGAATCTTGAAGGAGCCGATATATCTGGGGGCTAACTTTCCCTTGAGCTGGAAACGCTGCATTCCCTTCAATGGCGACACTTTCAGATACACAGAATCTCCTATGTTGAAGGCGAGGTATCGACGTCTCTTGTCGGCGTAACTCTCCTGCCTTGACTGGGCTGTCTTGAGGTGCTCACGAATCTTATGAACTTTCTCTTCTGCTTCTCGTAGGATGTCGGGTCCGAAAATCTGACTCTCTCCTACTTCCGACCAGTTCAAAGGGGTGCGACACTTCCTTCCATACATGAATTCATATGGGGCCATTTGCAAACTAGCTTGATAACTGTTGTTGTATGAAAATTCTGCGAACGGCAGACAATCTTCCCATTTAGATCCATACTCTAACACACAGGCTCTCAACATATCTTCGAGTATTTGATTTACTCGCTCCGTTTGTCCGTCGGTCTGAGGGTGATAAGCTGTGCTAAAATCTAGTCGGGTTCCCAAACCTTCTTAGACTTTCTTCCAGAATCTTGAGGTAAACTGAGTTTCTCGATCAGATACGATGTTCTTGGGGACTCTGTGCAAACTGAAGATTCTAGCGATGTATAACTCCGCTAGCTTCGAACTCTGATATGTGGTCTTGACTGGTAAGAAATGGGCAACTTTGGACAATCTGTCCACTATGACCCAGATAGAGTCATTTCCCCTACTAGAAGTAGGCAATCCGGTGATAAAGTCCATTCCAATGGAATCCCATTTCCATTCCGGAATCTGCAATGGTTGCAACAATCCAGCGGGTCTTTGATGTCCCGCCTTGACTCTCTGACATATATCACACTTGGCGATATAGCTTCCGATTTCTCTCTTCATCTTCTGCCACCAAAATTGCTCTTTCAAATCTTGATACATCTTCGTTCCTCCGGGGTGGATAGAATAAAGAGTATAATGAGCTTCCTTCAGAATCACTTTTTTCAACTCTGAATCTACTGGTACACAAAGACATCCTTTGTACCACAGAACTCCTTCTTCGTCTTCGGTGAATCCGGGTACTTTGCCTATACCGATACGACGTTTGATTCCGTCGATACTAGCATTTCCTTTCTGCGCCTCCTTGATCTAGATGATCAAAGTGGGTTGAAGTTCTATGCTAGCCAAAAATCCTTCACTCACCAATTCCATTCAGAAATCTTCCATCTCTTTGTGCAGGCTTGGTTGCTCCTTCAAAATCATGGAGTTCAAGCGGCACAGCAATCTGCTAAGGGCATCTGCTACCACATTGGCTTTACCGGGGTGATAGTGAATGTCCAGGTCGTAATCCTTGATTAGCTCAATCCATATTCTCTGTCTCATATTAAGCTCCTTCTGAGTGAATATATACTTCAGGATCTTGTGATCCGAATAAATCTCACAACGATTTCCCATCAGGTAATGCATCCATGTCTTCAGGGCTATAACTACGGTTGCGAGCTCGAGGTAATGGGTTGGATAGTTCTTCTCATGTTGTTTCAGTTGCCGAGATAGATAAGATATAACTTTGCCTTCTTGCATTATCACACATCCGAGACCGATCTTGGATGCATCACAATATACGTCAAAGGGCTTCGTGATATCCGGCATGATTAAGATTGGGGCTGAAATCAATCTCCTCTTGAGTTCTTGAAAACTCCCTTCACATTTGTCCGTCCATTCAAACTTCTTGTCCTTCTTCAGCAATTGGGTCATGGGTCTGGCGATACTCGAGAATCCTTCTACGAACTTGCGATAGTATCCCGCCAATCCGAGAAATGCACGAACTTGGGTTTGGGTGGTTGGGGCATGCCAATCTTCGACATATTTCACCTTTGCAGTGTCAACGGCAATTCCTCCGGCTGATACAATGTGACCGAGGAATCCTACCTCCTATAACGAGAATTCACATTTGCTAAACTTGGCATACAACTGATGCTCTCTGAGGGTTCCAAGAATGGTCCTTAGGTGTAGCTCATGTTCTTCTTCTGATTTGGAATAAATCAGAATGTCATCGATGAAAACAACGACAAACTTATCCAGGAAGTCCATAAAAATCTTATTCATGAGATTCATGAAATAAGCGGGGGCATTGGTTAATCCGAAAGACATGACAGTATACTCGTATAATCCATATCTCGTGGTAAAGGCAGTCTTGGGGATATCCTCTATGTGAATCTTGAGTTGATGATAGCCAGTTCTAAGATCAATCTTAGAAAACACTTTGGCACCCGTCAACTGATCAAACAAATCTTCTATCTTGGGCAATGGGTACTTGTTCTTGATAGTGACATCATTCAACTTCCAATAATCCGTACATAAATGGTTACCTCCATATTTCTTGTCCACGAACAAAACAGGTGATCTCCAAGGTGACACACTTGGTTGAATCAATCCAATTTCCAACATGGCATCTAGTTGCTTCTTCAGTTCTGCTAGTTTAGACGGGTTCATACTATATGGTCTCTGGGCTATGGGTCCTGTTCCGGGGATTAGTTCGCTGATAAACTCGATATCCTGATCTGGGGGCATACCGGGCAAAACATCTAGAAATACATCGGGGTATTCACAGACTATCCGGACATGGTCAATGGTAGATTGGGCTATACTCTTGTTGCACTTTAATTGATGA
Source organism: Avena insularis (assembly GCA_023614405.1). NCBI lineage: Eukaryota > Viridiplantae > Streptophyta > Magnoliopsida > Poales > Poaceae > Avena > Avena insularis. Next base: position 57,728,810 of record CM042693.1, on the reverse strand, counting down.
GGTAAGGTTTCAGATACATGCTCGACTGATACTCCAGCTGTACTGGTCATGGTTATGGCTTTCTTGGCACAGTCAATTAATCCTTTATGTTTGGACATCCAATCCATTCCTAGTACTACTTCCAAACCTTTAGTTCCGAGTACTATCAGATTAGCATAAAAATCTATGCCATGGATTCGGATAGGGACGGCTTTGCAAATTTGCCTAGCTTTGGTGGTTGAACCGGGGATTTGAACAATCATAACATGCTTCAGTTTGGTTGGTTGAATCTTACTAGTGCATGCAAATTCTTTGGTGACAAATGAGTGCGATGCACCAGAATCAAACAACACTCTAGCAAGTACTGAATTAACAGAAAACATACCCAGCACGACATCTGGCACTTCTTGGGCTTCTTCAGCATGCATGAGAAAAAGACGGCCGTTGCGGTTGAGCGAATTCCCTTGGGCAAACCTTCTTCCGGGCTGAACACGACGCTACTGCTGAGCTGGGGCATTTGCATTGGGGGCTGCGGCATTCTTCTTGGGGCACTCATTGGAGTAGTGACCCTTATTTCCACAGTCATAACAAGTCACTTGCGACTTGTCCTTTGCTGCAACAGGCACAACATTGCTTCCAGTCCTCAGGGCAGTGTTGGTGTTGGCGGCAGCATTGTTGTTGTTGAACTTAGGTGGTGCACGGTTGAAATTGCTAGAGTTGCCGGGGTTGTTGTGATTTCCTTCGGCCCTTGGGTTTCCACCGTTGGGATAGGTCGGACGGTTCATCGGGGGTCTGTTGGTTCTCGGGGCAAATCCTGGAGATGGGTTGGGGTGATACTTTGGTGTCTGATGGGTTCCTGGCTGATGCATCATGTGACGCTTGCGGTTCTCATTGGCTTGGTTGATCTTTCCTTCCATCTGAATGGCAGAGTCGACGAGGGCTTCAATATCAGCAAAGGGGATATTGACTAACACCGTTTGCATCTCATCGTGCAGACCATTCAATAATCTTTCTTTCTTCTTGGCTTCAGTGTCGATCTCATCCGGGGCATACCTAGCTAATGACAAGAATTTGTCACGGTACTTCCACTACAGTCATCCTTTGTTGCTTCAGTTCTCTGAATTCATCTCTCATTCTCTTGATCAAACCCGGTGGCACATGAGTTCTGCTGAACTTGACCTTGAATTCCTCCCAGGTCATCATCTGTCCTCCGATCATTGCACGAACGATGTTCCACCATGCTCTTGCATCTCTGGCTAGATAGTGGGTGGCAAACAGAACTTTCTCGTTAGCTTCCACTCCGGCGACTTCCAGGTTGTTTTCCATGGTTTGCAGCCAATCGTCTGCATCTAGGGGCTCTTCTGACTTAGTGAAAACAGGTGGGTTGGTGTTCTGGAAATTCTTGAGCTTAGATCCATGGTTGTATTGATTTCCTTGGCCTTGATTATTGTGGGCCATCTGAGCTATCTGCTGAAGGGTGGCTATGTTGGCTTGACGTTCGGCTCTATCAGCTTCGCGGTCAGAAACCAACATTTGCAGGATTTGCAACATAGGGTCCGGGGATGAACCACTTCCTCCGCGAGGAATCTGAAGATTGAGATAGATCATGAGAAAAGAGGGAAATTTCTAAGGTTCAGGGACTTTGAAAAGTTTTTAAAGTTTGACTCAGATTTTCTAGCAACTTGCTTTTCATTCATTCATTCATAGCACACGATACAACACACACCACAACAAAGGGAAACAGATGGTTTTAAGAACCATTCTAGAAACTACGATACAATGGGACCGAATAAAGCTCACTAACTCTAGTGCTCAAGTGTTACTACTCCTCGGAGTCGGTGTAATCATCATCCTCATCGTCATCGATGAAGGAGAAATCCTCCTCATCGGTGAAGAAGTCCATGGTCTGATCCTCCAGAAAGTCATCATCATCACTGAGATAAGAGTAGGGATCTCCACGAAGATCTTCTCCGGCATTCTCCCTTTCCTCCAACTGCATGTCTCTCTCGTGGATGGTCTCCTCCAAATCCGAGATATGGTGGCAAAGACGAGCAATGATGCGCTCCTTCTTGTCGAGCTGACGGCGGCGAGACTTGCGGTCCTTCACTAGCATGGCGATGGTCTGATCCTTCGTCCTGATGATGGCGGACTTGTGGTTGGAGTAGTGACGGGCATTGTATAGTTCTTGTTGACGATCATACATCATGAAGCTAAGGTGGTCCAACTGAGTCTTCAGCTCGGGGTGGTATGGGGCTTCCAGGGGTTGTCCCATAGCATCACGCCTTGGGCAAAACTTAAAGCGGGTACCCTTGATCTGATTGATACTCTGCCCACATAGACGGGCAAGAGCTTCCTGCATGGCCCTGGCGAGTCCATCGAGCCAGTTGTTCTCTCTTAAGGTGAACTGAATTCCCTCGGCAGTGGGCGGTTCAATCTTTCCTCGGAGACTTGCAACAACTAACCATTGCCGATCTTCTCCTTCCTGATCATTGAGCTCGAAGAAGTCGAAGAAGTGCGGACGCTCCAGAAGTTCCGAAAGCTGGTCCAAATCCCGCTCAAAGATGAGGTCTCCTCCATTCCCCAGCTGATAAAACTTGCTGTACTTCACGTCCGTCTATAAGAATATAGGATGAGTAAGTTAGTAGAGTGATCAAGTGTGTCAAATTTTATGTATTTTGTGTAGGGTTTTGTAGCATGGAAAACAAAAAATTTCTATCGCATACAAACAAACAAGCTAAGATCTATCTACTAGATTGTAGCAACGAGTCGATGGAATAACTCACCCTCGAAGATTCCAAAGCGTTTAACGAGAGCGGATTCTCGTGGGTGATGTAGTCGTACTCTTCCCGATCTCAAGATCGCGTAGACGATCCTTCCAAGGTGCGTTCAGCTCCATGCAATCGGTCACACGTTCGGTACTGACGTAAGACCTTCCTCTCCCTTGTTCCAAAGAAAATGGAGGTTGTAGCACTCTCGCGATTCCAAAGACAACGACGTGGTACCGGAAGTAGAGGGGAGATCTCGCAGGGCTTCGCCTTAAGCCGGAGCGAGTATGGTGGAGTATGAGAGAGTCCCTCGGTGTTCTAGGGTTTAGACACACCAAGGAGGGGCAAGACGGCGGCTAGGGTTTAGCTAGGCGGCGGCTAGGGTTTTCCCTAGGGCCGGCGGCGGCTATGGAGGCGGCGGCGGCTTGGTGCTAGGGTTTGGAGGAGAGGATCTTGTGTGTCAAGGAGGAGAGACCTGCCCCTCCTTATATAGGTGTAGGGGGCCGGCCAAGGGGAGGGGAGTCCCTCCCCAAGTCGGCTTGGTGGTGGCCCGGTGGGAGGAGGACTCCTCCCCAACTCGGTTTCCTCCTCCTTTCCCACTTCCCAAAAATAGCCGTTTGACTTTCAAACTAGCCGTTTGACTTTTCAAACTAGGATTTGATTAATCCCTCTATTTTGTTCAGCGATGACACTTAGTACATGATGCAATCATACCAATTTGATATAACACATCCATGTACCCTTCCCCTCCGGAGTGCCGGACATTTCGGAACCTTCTAGAACATTCCCGATGAAAACACCGGAACCATTCCCCAACTCCGAAACGAGACTTTCCTTATATGAATCTTATTCTCCGGACCATTCCGGATCTCTTCGTGATATCCCGAATCCCATTCAAGACGCCGAACAAAATTTGGTCTCTTTCTCATCATTCCATAACTACTCAAACAACGTCGAATCCTTAAGTGTGTCTCCCTACGGTTCGTGAATTATGCGGACATGATCGAGACACTTCTCCGAACAATAACCAATAGAGGAATCTGGAAATTCATATGGTTCCCACATATTTCTATGATTACTTCGTGATCGAATGAACCACTTTACATACGATACCAATTTCCCTTTGTCTCACGATAGTTTACTTATCCGAGGTTATGATCGTCGGTATCTCTGCATACCTAGTTCAACCTTGTTACTGATAAGTACTCTTTTCTCGTTCCCGTGATATGTGATCCCTTGTGAGCCAGTCACATGCTTGCAAGCTAATTGGATGACATTTCACCAAGAGGGCCCAGAGTATATCTATCCGTCATATGGATGGACAAATCCCACTCTTGATCCATGTGTCTCAACCAATACTTTCCGAACACTCAATGCCACCTTTATAGCCACCCAGTTACGGTGTGGTGTTTGATGTCATCAAAGCATCCATCCGGTAAAGGTGATATGCATGATCTCATGGTCGAAGGAATTAGGTTACTATGTATCAGAAAGCATATAGCAATTGAACTATTAAAATGACTTGATCTTTATGCTATGCTTAACTATAGGAGTATGTCCATCACATCATTCCCCTAATGATATGACCCTGTTGTTAATAACATCTCTATGTTCATGATCAGGAAACCATGATCATATATTAACCAACAAGCTAGTTTAACAAGAGGCTTTACTAGGGACTCTTTTATGTTTACAAATCACACAAGTATTAATGTTTCCGGTTAATACAATTATAGCATGGTATGTGAACATTTATCATAAGTATGAAGATATGATAATAACCACTTTATTATTGCCTCTTGGGCATATCTTCAACAGTCTCCCACTTGCACTAGAGTCAATAATCTAGTTTCAAACCTTTGTGTATTCATCACCTATGGATTTCCGGTGTTGTATGTACACGTTTGCAAGTGATCAACTGATCTCCGGATCTGACACTTCCAGGTCCGTGTGTAATTGCATGTCTTTGCGTCTCTACGCATCACTCATTCTCTAATGAGATGGCTTTGTATAAATTTGGTCCTTTGGTGAGACCTTTAGTTCTTTGGGGTTAAAACATGTTGATAATATTGTCGTACAATATATCTTCATAGTATTATCCCGCTGTGAACTACACCTAGTTTGATAACAAACTACTTTGACACAAATGCCCTCTTTAACTGCTATAGTAGCAGTCATATACTTAGCCTTTTGTTGTAGTATCTGTCACAATGTCTTAACTTTGGAACTCATCCAAATCCATTATGGAACTTACTTTCCATCACATTGTGCCACCCTTAGTTTAGATTGAGATAAACTTAATTTGCACTTCGTGACAAAACTAGTATCAATGTAGTACTTTTACAATGAACTAACCATCTATTTGTCACTTCTACAAAACAATATATTCTTAGTTCTTCCAAAAGATCATAAGAATATCCTTACTATCGTCCAATGATCATCTTATGAATCATTCTGGTATATGCTCACATCATTTAGAGCATAGGACATATCTGGATTTGTACATATCACAAAGATGATTGATATAAATACTCTTTGTGATTTCATACATCAAGTATCAATCTATACTTGAATCTTTGTTTCACTTATCAAGTGTCAATACACTAGAATATATCAACAATATTGAACTCATTCAATCCTTTCTGTGTGACAAGAACCTTTCTTGTAGTTTCTATATTGAACTCATTCAATACATCATCTATGTACTTTCGGCACAACCATATTAGCGTCTATTGATGCCAAATATTTGGGTTTTGCCTAAGTCTTTCATCGGGATGAAATTCTTAATATGTGTTAATAAAAGATACATCGTTTCCAATCAACAATATGTCTTCCACATAATGTATTAGAAACATGTATTAGCGCTCCCACTTAATTTCTTGCAAATGCAAGCATCTTCATCGTCTCCGACGAATTTAAACTCCTTTAACAGTTTCATCATGGTGAAGATTCCAACTCCGTAATACTTACTTCAACCATTGAAGTTTGCATATGCATTTAGCATCCTTTGTATTAACAAAACCCTTTGGACTGTTGTCATGCACATGTCCTAGGTAACCCTTCTATTAGAAGAACTTGTTTTGTTTATCCAACATATAACAAAATTATATGTCGTGGTTGCTACATTAATCCGTCTAGACTAAATATCGCTATGAAAGATCAAATCTTGTCATAGTCAACCTTTGAACATTGTTGTGAACTCTTTCCCAACATGTCGACTATTTCATAGATGTGAAACATCCATGTCTACTTCTTCATAGATCCAAACACAACTGTAAGGTCTTACACCTTTCTCGAGGGTCCTTCAAGTTTAAAACTTGATTTCTCGTGTATGGAACTATCACGGATTTTATGGCTTCAAGCCATTTGACGGAGTCAGGGCCCATCATCGCTTCTTTGCATGTAGTCCGTTCATTATTCTCAAATAATGATTCAACCCTCAAATCTTGGTATTTGATTGTTTACTCGACCTACTTGGTTCAATAGAAACTTAGACCTCCGTGACCACAACCTTTGAGGCACGTGAGCCATGAGCATTGTTGCTGCCTCCGAACACTTTTTCGCGCGCAACTTTGCACATATAGCTAAGGTTCTTTTAACCTTATCAAGTTCTATTTTCCTCCCACTTAACTTTTCATAAAAATTCCTTCTAAGAAACTTGACGTTTTAAGCGACAAACATTTTTGCCTCCGATGTTATGGAGGAACAGTTATTTGAAATAACATACAAAGACAGGTTCATCCGACTTTGGTTGCAAACATCTTTCTTATGCATAGCATACCAATGTTTAAGAAAGGACAACTTGGGTTTTATCCCAAACCATAACTTTATATGGTGTCATCTCAACGGATTATGATGGAGCTCTTTTCAGTGGAAAAACGGTAGTCTCTCAAGCTTTTAATCTTTAAAATATAATGACAGTTTTATAAATTACACCTTTGATCTTACCATGTCAAACAAGGTTTAATTACATATCTCGAACGCTCCATACTCTTATGGTGTTTCGGGACATACAAATCCACGGAACGATTCCTTAAATCTTAGGTATTATGCTAAACTTGTAACTTAAATATCTTCCTTTATGATCTTATCATAAACTATTTATATTCTTGTTACAGTGATTTTGCACTTCATCTTGAAAGTCTTTGAACTTTTCAAATGTTTCATACTTCATCCTTATTAAGTAAATATTCATATATTCACTCAAATTTTCGGAGAAAGCATATGAAGTTGAAATCCATCGCTCTTGACTACACATAATGGACTTCGTACAACAATATGTACAAGTTCCAATAAGCTAGTCATTCGTTCCCTTTTGGCCTATGAACGAAGTTTTAATTATCTCTAGGAAAGTTCCACAAGCGTCATTTGATCAAAATCAAATAGACTCCAAAATTCCATCCATATGGAATTTCTTCATGTTTTCTTTCCAATATAATTTAAACGGCGATGTCACTTCCTAAGTGATCTTCCAATCAATTTGTCTTTCGACATTTTTAGCACTAGTTTTATGGATGTGATTTATCCAACGAGATTTGTAAATCATCCATCTTTTATGGATTACGACAATTATTTGAACAACCCTTTTGTTCTCATAATACCTGATAAAACAAATCTTGAAGGCAAGCTTTGATGTTTAACGAGCAACACAATAACCCTTTATTTGTTCTCGATGAACATCATCACATATTCTTTTGCTAGTTACTTAGGCCATTGTAGTTCATGAATTATGTTGTTTCGTATGACGATTCACACCAACAAATTCAGTATCAAATACTTAAGAACCACATTGTTTAAGAAGCAAAGAATATAGCCATAACATGTATATCATCTATATACTTAAGCTGAACAATTCTAGTCTTTTCTTTTCTGCCACATACTTATGAGATTCTCTTTCAGTATTTCCTTTTCAGTTTGAAAGAATCTATCAACATCAATAGTGGAGTCATACATATGAGACATAGTCCAAAGCGTGTATAGTTAAATACCAATGTCTTTGGACTTGCACTTTGAAGTAGATCACCATCATCAAATGTTTGGTGTTCTTTCAAATTCCTTTCTTTAGTAATCTCTTGGTGTAGTAAACATTTTACCTACATCAAATATTCACCCTCATCATGGAATTATCCATGATCAAGCTACTTTTAGCTTGTAACGGTGAATCGCGAGTATAATGTTGCTTTCCAAAACCTTTTGGAGGTTTAGGACAACTAGTTTCTCCAACCTTTTGCAAATTCTCATCAAATATGAGAACATGACTTTTGCCATATTATACTCTATCATGTTGCAACCAAAATTTCGTTTCAGATATCACAATATCTTCCACACATTATGGTTTCTGAAACAACTCTTTCAGATCCTAGATAACCTTGATATTAAGAGAATCCTTTGAATATCAAGAATCATGGAGGCAAACATGATACTCATACACTAACACTTGGAATTGTCACTCTTGTTTTTAATACCAATTATTAAACTTCATGGAGTAACCGGAACTTTACTGAAAGTTTGCAATAGGACTTTTAAACTTTAGATTAACACTTCAAAACAATACGATACCAGTTCGTAAAGTAACTAACCAGAATTCTATAGTTCTATCATCTCAATTAAAACTAAGCGCAAGGTGGTAAACGGATGCCAATGACTACAACAACTATGCAAATTCACTTTGATTTAAATTATGATAAATAGTGTTCAACTTTTAATCATATCACCGTTGAACTCCCACTCAAAACAATATCCCTCACATTGTTTTAGTGATCACACGAACCAAATCCACCACATCAAAACCGATCATCACGAGAGTTGATGTAGCTTCAATGGCGAACAATCAACATGTTCATCATATCTACTATATGACTCATGCTTTACCTTTCGGTGATCCGTGTTCCGAGACCATGTCTGTACATGCTAGGCTCGTCAAGATCAAACCTTAGCTTCCGCTTGAGCAAATCTGGCTTGCTCACGTTGTATACACTCGTAGAATCTAACACACCCGATCATCACGTGGTGCTTCGAAACAACGAGCTTTAGCAACGGTGCTTACTAAGGATGAACACTTTAAAACTTGAAATTGTGTGCTTGAGGGATCATCTTATAATGCTACCATCGTGAACTAAGCAATACAAGATGCATAAAAGGATTAACATCACATGCAATTCATAATATGTATATGATATGGCCTTTCTTCTTGTGCTTCCGATCTCCATCTTCAAGCACGAACATGATCTCCATCATCACCGGTGTGGCATCAAGGTCAATGACGCCGCTTCATGGTTGTCGTCCACCAGCTTCAACTATTACAACTACTTTGAATAGACACGCGGGTCTTAACAGAATTTAAAGACAACCATATGGCTCCTGCCGGTTGCCAACTTACAGTAAGGAACATTGCATACATCATATATAATCACAATCATGGCCATATCACATCACAGCACACCCCTGCAAAACAAAGTTAGACGCCTCTAATTTTCATTGCATATTTTACGTGGTTTGGGGCTTTCAATAAGTGTCGTTCTAACTTATGAACAAGAACCACAACATTGATACTAGTATTGTCAATCACCCGTTGTAAATTGAATCTTAACTATGTTGGGAGAAACAGGCACCCGCAAAGCCACTTATGCAATACAAGTTGCATGTCAAGCGTGGAGCAAGTCTCATGAACGATGTCATGTAAGGTTAGACCGGGCCGCTTCATCCCACCATCCCGCAATATGCAAAGTACACAACAAGATCATTGTGTTCTACTCGTGCAACAGATCTACATATAGACACGGCTCTGATACCACTGTAGGGTTTCGTAGCATGGAAAACAAAAAATTTCTATCGCATACAAACAAACAAGCAAAGATCTATCTACTATATTGTAGCAACGAGTCGATGGAATAACTCACCCTCGAAGATTCCAAAGCGTTTAACAAGAGCGGATTCTCGTGGGTGATGTAGTCGTACTCTTCCCGATCTCAAGATCGCGTAGACGATCCTTCCGGCCATGCTCCGCAGCTCTCCAATCGGTCACATGTTCGATTGACGAAGACCTTCCTCTCCCTTGTTCTAGCAGGCAGCGGAGGTTGTAGCACTCTCTCGCGATTCCGCAAGACAACGCGTGGTACCGGAAGTAGAGGGGAGATCTCGCAGGGCTTCGCCTTAAGCCGGAGCGAGTATGGTGGAGTATGAGAGAGTCCCTCGGTGTTCTAGGGTTTAGACACACCAAGGAGGGGCAAGCCGGCGGCTAGGGTTTGCCCTAGGGCCAGCGGCGGCTATGGAGGCGGCGGCGGCTTGGTGCTAGGGTTTGGAGGAGAGGATCTTGTGTGTCAAGGAGGGGAGACCTACCCCTCCTTATATAGGTGGAGGGGGCCGGCCAAGGGGAGGGGAGTCCCTCCCCAAGTCGGCTTGGTGGTGCGGTGGTGGGAGGAGGACTCCTCCCAACTCGGTTTCTCCTCCTTTCCCACTTCCCAAAAATAGCCGTTTGACTTTCAAACTAGCCGTTTGACTTTTCAAACTAGGATTTGATTAATCCCTCTATTTTGTTCAGCGATGACACTTAGTACATGATGCCACCATACCAACTTGATATAACACATCCATGTACCCTTCCCCTCCGGAGTGCCAGACATTTCGGAACCTTCTAGAACATTCCTGATGAAAACACCGGAACCATTCCCCAACTCCGAAACGGGACTTTCCTTATATGAATCTTATTCTCCGGACCATTCCGGATCTCCTCGTGATATCCCGAATCCTATTCAAGACTCCGAACAACATTTGTTCTCTTTCTCATCATTCCATAACTACTCAAACAACGTCGAATCCTTAAGTGTGTCTCCCTACGGTTCGTGAATTATGCAGACATGATCGAGACACTTCTCCGAACAATAACCAATAGAGGAATCTGGAAATTCATATGGCTCCCACATATTTCTACGATTACTTCGTGATCGAATGAACCACTTTACATACGATACCAATTTCCCTTTGTCTCACGATAGTTTACTTATCCGAGGTTATGATCGCTTGCAGATCTCTGCATACCTAGTTCAACCTTGTTACTAATAAGTACTCTTTTCACGTTCCCGTGATATGTGATCCCTTGTGAGCCATTCACATGCTTGCAAGCTAATTGGATGACATTTCACCAAGAGGGCCCAGAGTATATCTATCCGTCATATGGATGGACAAATCCCACTCTTGATCCATGTGTCTCAACCAATACTTTCCGAACACTCAATGCCACCTTTATAGCCACCCGATTCACGGTGTGGTGTTTGATGTCATCAAAGCATCCATCCGGTAAAGGTGATATGCATGATCTCATGGTCGAAGGAATTAGGTTACTATGTATCAGAAAGCATATAGCAATTGAACTATTAAAATGACTTGATCTTTATGCTATGCTTAACTATAGGAGTATGTCCATCACATCATTCCCCTAATGATATGACCCTGTTGTTAATAACATCTCTATGTTCATGATCAGGAAACCATGATCATATATTAACCAACAAGCTAGTTTAACAAGAGGCTTTACTAGGGACTCTTTTATGTTTACAAATCACACAAGTATTAATGTTTCCGGTTAATACAATTATAGCATGGTATGTAAACATTTATCATAAGTATGAAGATATGATAATAACCACTTTATTATTGCCTCTTGGGCATATCTTCAACATTTTGCACGAGTTTTTGAGGAACATGAGTTTTCATGAAAGAATAAAAGTGATAAGAATGGGAATAAGTTTTTGTAAATATTTGCTTCCTTTGGTTTTGAAACTAAGTTTTTGGTTCAAAAGTCCATTCTAACTAGGGTCTCCTATGGTCAGGATGGCTCTGATACCAACTTGTGAACACCCGGATTTTTAATCCCAGATGCCTGTTGTGCCATACATCACAATCCCAGGATTACCATTTTTGCGAGACATAACAGATTTGGATATCACAGTACATCATCCATTACAAACCATACATAAGGTCTTACACAAATAAGGATCTCATGATCCAGTTCTTAATACAACTCAAGCAGCGGAATAACGTAATATTAAAGGTAGCGTATGTGAAGCTCCATCTTCGGGGTCACAGGCAATGCTGACGATGGGAGATGATCCTAGTTGTCGTAACCTTCCTGGGGTCCATCATCCTGGTACTCCTCTTCATAGTCTGGCCACGGGAATAGCCAGGGACAAAGCCATGAGTACTCTTTAAGTACTCGCAAACTAATACTAACAAGTGAAGGGGTTTTTGTAGCAGGACACTAAGCTCTAGGGTTGTTTTGCAAAAAGCCAGATTTACCTCTACTATGTTCAAAAGTAAAGAAACTAGTTGAAATTTTTTATAACACCTAAGTGGGAACTTGAATTTCATATCACAACTTTGTTGTGGTCAAGTCAAAGTCTCAATCCATTTCACAAGTCATTTTGAAAACATCTGACGGGGGAATAGTATGGCCACTCCAACTATCCATAACCGCGGACGCGGCTATTCGAATAGTTTGACACTCTGCAGAGATTGTACACTTTCACCACAACATTCGATACATCCGTCAGGAACAAATCCTGAATTCACCATACTCAGTATGCGGATAATCAATCCTAACCTTTCAATTACACGCCCTAATATAGGCACCTCTCCTGTGAGTTTGGCCTCCCAACCATGACCAACTGTCATCTTGGGTACTACACAGGTGGACAATTTTCACAAGGTAGCCTCAGCTCAGACCTTGGCCGTGAGGGAACCCATACTAAGGTATATAAGTTTCCAGTCAAGCCCTACCCAATTTTCGGGTATTGTGGTTGTACGGTAAAAATGGAATGGTATCGCATCCAGACAACCATCAGTTTTATAAAGGGCTAAGGCTCATGCCTCAACATTTTCATCATCAAAATCATCTGGTGTTCGGAAACACATGTCAAAACATCTCAGTAGAATGACTCATCATTCTAAGGTTTTCCTAACCATTTTCACCAAGTATTCCCATCTAAAGTTGATCAAGTTTTATGCTTAGCACTAGCATCTACAAGGGGGGATGAGTACTAATGAGGGGTGGTCAACAAGTGGAGATTAATTAAGTTCAATCTCATGCCTTAGGATGACATCAAGATTATCTAGCTTAGGCCAAATTTAATTCTCTTTATGCAACCTTCAATTATCTTCCTAGAATCTACAAGTTACTTAAGTAAACTCTAAGAAAGAGCTTTGATAAAGAAATAAAGTATAAAGCTTGCAAATAAAATTAGGAGGCTTTATCAAGTGGTATAAGCTTGCAAGTAAAACTTGCATGGTTTGGCTTGCTAAGATATGGGTATAAACTTGCTAGGTGGCAAGTGTTATCTTGCATAGGACAACTTGGTTAGCAAGGCTTGCCTTGTGCAGAGCAGTGGTTAAAGTTTTCCTCGGCTTCTTCCTCGTAGTATCCTCCTTCCTCCTCGTATCCTTGGTCGGTACTAGCGTCTATAAATAAATACGAGGTACACAATCACCAAACAATACTTAACTATTTTCAATCATCACACAAAGATGCACTATAGATGATCTAGCATCATCACCTATATTACAAGCTTAAAACATTTGTCTTATTTATTTTAATCTGAGAAAAGTAATTTCTACTCATTGAAAAACTACTTAAGATGTAATATTCTCCAACTCAAATATGGGATCATGTTGACACATGTCATCACCACATATTTTAGTATATGGGAATGTGATTTAAAGTGGTGTCACAATTTAATAAGGTTTAACCTTTTTATTTTAATTAAATGAAGGGACTAGAAATGCCTATGTGGCATTACCTTATTACTTGAACATTATTTCTATAGTGAAACCCATATGTTTTTATATATTCTGAAAGGTATGATCAAATGTGATTTTTGAGAGTTGGAATCAACTCAAAAGCTATTATGGTTGAAATTTGAAAAATGTTTGAATGCAAAAAAGCTTCTGACTTGTTATTTTTACCAAGGTTGATCTACAAATGCAAATGATTTGAATCCAACGGGCTTGGATTAAGCATTTCAGCACCTTTCTAAAAAAATTTGTTTCATGCAATTTGGTTTATTGAATCGAGCTGGGTTGATTTTTGAAACTAGGTACAGATTGAGTTTGATTTAAAATAGAAAAATCTAAATTCAAACGGTTGGGCTGCGCGGGAAAGGTTAATGGGCCGGCCCAGTGTCACTCCGCAGTGTGGGGCTCAGCTGATAGGGTCTACGGTCAATGCTCATAACATAAGCGTGCACGGGTTGTGTGGTTCGTTGGATTAGAAGGGTGATCGACGGCTGAGGGTCGTCATCGACGATGAACATGTCACCGGCGTGCTCGAACCCTAGCGGCTCAGTGGGGGTGCATAGAGGGCATACCAGGGCTCTAGCAACGACGGCGAGGCGGGCAAACGAACGAGTGGTCGACGGCGAGCTCAGGGATGGTCGAGGCAGCTCCGGGGGTGGTCGAAATCAATGGCTCCCTTCTTCTCCAGAGGCGGCCTGCTCCGGCGCCATTCCGGCTCAAGGGTGGAATGATCAGTGAGGTGAGGGGAGTGGGATGGTGTGCTTCAAATGGCTGGGGGTGGCCTCCTTTTACAGGCTCGATGGCGAGACCGAGAGGGATGGGCAGGCGACGGTGGCGACATGGCTACGGGCGGCTAGCGGCATTGTTGAGGTTGGCGGTCGAATGGCAGTCTCCTGATGATGCTCTAGATCTTAAATGCGCGTGTAGGGGCGGTGGAAATTGGTCGGGAACATGAGGTGCTCTGCGCGGTACCGACGGCGAACTCCGCGGCGTGCGGTGGCTACGGGTACGGGCGATGAAACGAACATGTCTGGTGGTATCCTGGGACGGTGGAGTTCATGCTGGCGGGCGGCAAGGGCTCGATGTGGTCGGGTTGAGTGGGAACAGTGCATGCACTGAGGTACGCGTCGGCATGGTCGACAGTGGCGCGGGCCCGGTGTTCTTGGCGGTTCTCGTCTCCGTCTTCGAGCTAGGGCTGGTGGAGAGGGGGCGTGTCACATCCCAAAATTCTCCTAATTTTGGAATGTGAAATAAATAAATAAGTTTGATTGGTTGTTTAACTATGTTGAAAATTCTCAAAGAGAAGAAACTTTTTGAATAGAAAATCCTCTCAACCTTGAATTCAAAATCTTATATTCTTTTGTTATGACCTAAGTAGCCATATAGGCAAAAGGGCTTGAATTGATTATGGATTGAAGAATTGGTGTGCAAGATTTCAAAATGAAAATCATGAAGCATTCATAAGCATTTCATTACATCCATGCAAAGTTCTCACAAACTAAATCCAAATCCCGGTATCTAAATCCTGTAGTTGATTCGCCCAAATGTTTCTAAGGGTAATTAAATTGACTTTATAAAACCCACTGTTGCTAAGGCATAAATTATTAATAATTATAGCCTAAAGAGATCCAATTAATATTACAAAATTTTAGAAACAAAATTGAGCTCATTCGGAGCTATTATGAAAAAGTTATGGAATAACTACAAACAAATAAAGATATAAATAAAATGGAATATATAAGGATTTATAAACCCACTACTTCCAAACTAGTAAAAATATTACAAATTTGATCCTATAATAATCTATTCAATTTTAGAAAAATTTAGAAACAAGAATCGTGTCATTTGGAGTTCGTATGCAAAAGATATGAGGAAAACAAGTAAATAGAAAAAGAAAAAAAAGAATTTTTTTCTAGTGGGCCGGCCCACCCGGATCGAACCAGCACGCACGGGAAGGTTGGATCGATTGGTTGCTTTAAAAAGCGTGCAAAATCTGTTTTGTTAAACCTATCTCTACTCAAACTGCTATAACTTTTTATCTACAACTCCGAATCGACTTCCGTTTGTTTCTACTTGTTCCCTACTCCAATACCTATCTCTACAACATCCTAAATCTCCATATAATCTCGTGGAGCCACAGGTGTATGAGTTTCCCTTCTCGAAATCCCGAATCTACACATGCCCGAATCTTATTTCGCTTTTTAACCCATCTAGACTTCGTCGTTTGCCTTCGGTGAAAAAACGGAAGTTGTAGAACACGTCGAAATGGCTTCAAATGGGAGACCTCCCTTTAGTGAGGTGAGGGGAGTGGGATGGTGTGCTTCAAATGGCTTGGGGTGGCCTCCTTTTATAGGCTCGACGGCGAGACCGAGAGGGATGTGCAGGCGATGGTGGCGACATGGCTACGGGCGGCTAGCGGCATGGCTGAGGTTGGCGATCGACGGGCGGTCTCCTGGCGATGCTCTAGAGCTTAAATGCGTGTGTAGGGCGGTGTCAATTGGTCAGGAACGTGTGGTGCTCTACGCGGTACCGACGGCGAACTCCGCGGCGTGCGGTGGCTACGGAGTATGGGCGATGAAACAAACATGTCTGGTGGTCTCCTGGGACGGTGGAGTTCATGCTGGCGGGCGGCAAGGGCTCGAGGTGGTCGGATTGAGTGGGAACGGCGCGTGCTAGATGATCTACTAAGGCTAGTTGCAACCAGAGAGGGAACAAGTTAGGCCCAATTTACTGCACACAATAGTGTTTGTGATTTGTTTGATTTGAATCTGCAAGGCGTTTGATGAAATGGCCGCAAGAAACTTACTTTCGAATTTTGAAAAGATTTTTTGTGGGTGTGCTAGGCAAGTGCTAGAGACTCTCTGGGTGCTTGGGTTTTGAAAATTGAGTTTGTTTGCGTGGTTTTTGAAATAGTGGGATCTTCCCATATGAGATAGATTCAATTTCAAACTATCATTTAAACTTGGTATTTGAATGTTTTTGGATGATCACAAAGTGGGCCTTGGTACCTTATTATGAGTACTAACAAGGGGTGCAAAGATCCACAAATGTTTCTGTTGAGTTTTGAAAAGTAGAGATAGCCAAAGTAGGCATGAGAGTTAATTTGGCCAAAGTGACGATTCACTTTATTTGTTTATTTTGGGTTGTTTGTCTTTGGGAAAAGTTTGGGGATTGTTTAGATGATGTTTATTTCACCTAAGAATCATTTTACAAGCAAATAAACATAGAACCATGGCAATTCAAAAGAACCCAAATTTTAATACACACACATATGAATGCTTTCATATTTTTAGTTGGAAAAGTTTTTGTTAACCCTAATTTTGATGATTAGAGTTTGATGATCCAAGTTTAATATTTTTGGGATGTTACAAACCTTCCCCCCTTAAACAGAATCTCGTCCTGAGATTTGAAAAAGGATGAAAAAGATTACCTAGGATTTGAAGAGATCGGGAAACTCCATCCTGATGTGATCTTCGCGCTCCCAGGTAGCTTCCTCTTTTGTGTGGTTGCTCCACTGAATCTTGGGAAACTTGATGCTTCGGGTTCTGGTAGTTCTGAAAGCTTCTTCCAAAATATGGATGGGTACTTTGGGATAGGTCAGGTCATCGTTTATCTCTATGGTCCGGTGATCAATGTTCTTGAACACTTCAGTCTTCTCCGGAACTTCGAGGCATTTGTGAAGTAATGAGATATGGAACACATTGTGCACTGCTGACATTTCTTCTGGCAGTTCCAATTGATACGACACTTCTCCTCGATGGTTCAGAATCTTGAAGGAGCCGATTTATCTGGGGGCTAACTTTCCCTTGAGCTGGAAACGCTGCATTCCCTTCAATGGCGACACTTTCAGATACACAGAATCTCCTATGTTGAAGGCGAGGTCTCGACGTCTCTTGTCGGCGTAACTCTCCTGCCTTGACTGGGCTGTCTTGAGGTCCTCATGAATCTTGTGAACTTTCTCTTCTGCTTCTCGTAGGATGTCGGGTCCGAAAATCTGACTCTCTCCTACTTCCGACCAGTTCAAAGGGGTGCGACACTTCCTTCCATACATGAATTCATATGGGGCCATTTGCAAACTAGCTTGATAACTGTTGTTGTATGAAAATTCTGCGAACGGCAGACAATCTTCCCATTTAGATCCATACTCTAACACACAGGCTCTCAACATATCTTCGAGTATTTGATTTACTCGCTCCGTTTGTCCGTCGGTCTGAGGGTGATAAGCTGTGCTAAAATCTAGTCGGGTTCCCAAAACTTCTTGGACTTTCTTCCAGAATCTTGAGGTAAACTGAGTTCCTCGATCAGATACGATGTTCTTGGGGACTCCATGCAAACTGAAGATTCTAGCAATGTATAACTCCGCTATCTTCGAACTCTGATATGTGGTCTTGACTGGTAAGAAATGGGCAACTTTGGACAATCTGTCCACTATGACCCAGATAGAGTCATTTCCCCTACTAGAAGTAGGCAATCCGGTGATAAAGTCCATTCTAATGGAATCCCATTTCCATTCCGGAATCTGCAATGGTTGCAACAATCCAACGGGTCTTTGATGTCCTGCCTTGACTCTCTGACATATATCACACTTGGCGATATAGCTTCCGATTTCTCTCTTCATCTTCTGCCACCAAAATTGCTCTTTCAAATCTTGATACATCTTCGTTCCTCCGGGGTGGATAGAATAAAGAATATCATGAGCTTCCTTCAGAATCACTTATTTCAACTCTGAATCTACTGGTACACAAAGACATCCTTTGTACCACAGAACTCCTTCTTCGTCTTCGGTGAATCCGGGTACTTTGCCTGTACCGATATGACGTTTGATTCCATCGATACTAGCATTTCCTTTCTGCGCCTCCTTGATCTAGCTGATCAAAGTGGGTTGAAGTTCTATGCTAGCCAAAAATCCTTCACTCACCAATTCCATTCAGAAATCTTCCATCTCTTTGTGCAGGCTTGGTTGCTCCTTCAAAATCATGGAGTTCAAGCGCACGAATCTGCTAAGGGCATCTGCTACCACATTGGCTTTACCGGGGTGATAGTGAATGTCCAGGTCGTAATCCTTGATTAGCTCAATCCATCTTCTCTGTCTCATATTAAGCTCCTTCTGAGTGAATATATACTTCAGGATCTTGTGATCCGAATAAATCTCACAACGATTTCCCATCAGGTAATGCATCCATGTCTTCAGGGCTATAACTACGGTTGCGAGCTCGAGGTAATGGGTTGGATAGTTCTTCTCATGTTGTTTCAGTTGCCGAGATAGATAAGATATAACTTTGCCTTCTTGCATTATCACACCTCCGAGACCGATCTTGGATGCATCACAATATACATCAAAGGGCTTCGTGATATCCGGCATGATTAAGATTGGGGCTGAAATCAATCTCCTCTTGAGTTCTTGAAAACTCGCTTCACATTTGTCCGTCCATTCAAACTTCTTGTCCTTCTTCAGCAATTGGGTCATGGGTCTGGCGATACTCGAGAATCCTTCTACGAACTTGCGGTAGTATCCCGCCAATCCAAGAAATGCACGAACTTGGGTTTGGGTGGTTGGGGCATGCCAATCTTCGACATCTTTCACCTTTGCAGGGTCAACGGCAATTCCTCCGGCTGATACAATGTGACCAAGGAATCCTACCTCCTATAACGAGAATTCACATTTGCTAAACTTGGCATACAACTGATGCTCTCTAAGGGTTCCAAGAATGGTCCTTAGGTGTAGCTCATGTTCTTCTTCTGATTTGGAATAAATCAGAATGTCATCAATGAAAACAACGACAAACTTATCCAGGAAGTCCATAAAAATCTTATTCATGAGATTCATGAAATAAGCGGGGGCATTGGTTAATCCGAAAGACATGACAGTATACTCGTATAATCCATATCTGGTGGTAAAGGCAGCCTTGGGGATATCCTCTATGTGAATCTTGAGTTGATGATAGCCAGTTCTAAGATCAATCTTAGAAAACACTTTGGCACCCGTCAACTGATCAAACAAATCTTCTATCTTGGGCAATGGGTACTTGTTCTTGATAGTGACATCATTCAACTTCCGATAATCCGTACATAAATGGTTACCTCCATATTTCTTGTCCACGAACAAAACAGGTGATCTCCAAGGTGACGCACTTGGTTGAATCAATCCAATTTCCAACATGGCATCTAGTTGCTTCTTCAGTTCTGCTAGTTTAGACGGGTTCATACTATATGGTCTCTGGGCTATGGGTCCTGTTCCGGGGATTAGTTCGCTGATAAACTCGATATCCCGATCTGGGGGCATACCGGGCAAAACATCTGGAAATACATCGGGGTATTCACAGACTATCCGGACTTGGTCAATGGTAGATTGGTCTATACTCTTGTTGCACTTTAATTGACGAGGTAAGGTTTCAGATACATGCTCGACTGATACTCCAGCTGTACTGGTCATGGTTATGGCTTTCTTGGCACAGTCAATTAATCCTTTATGTTTGGACATCCAATCCATTCCTAGTACTACTTCCAAACCTTTAGTTCCGAGTACTATCAGATTAGCATAAAAATCTATGCCATGGATTCGGATAGGGACGGCTTTGCAAATTTGCCTAGCTTTGGTGGTTGAACCAGGGATTTGAACAATCATAACATGCTTCAGTTTGGTTGGTTGAATCTTACTAGTGCATGCAAATTCTTCGGTGACAAATGAGTGCGATGCACCAGAATCAAACAACACTCTAGCAAGTACTGAATTAACAGAAAACATACCCAAAGACGACATCCGGCGCTCGGGCTTCTTCAAAGATGCATGAGAAAAAGACGGCCGTTGCGGTTGAGCGAATTCCCTGGGGCAAACCTTCTTCCGGGCTGAACACGACGCTACTACTGAGCTGGGGCATTTGCATTGGGGGCTGCGGCATTCTTCTTGGGGCACTCATTGGAGTAGTGGCCCTTATTTCCACAGTCATAACAAGTCACTTGCGACTTGTCCTTTGCTGCAACAGGCACAACATTGCTTCCAGTCCTCAGGGCAGTGTTGGTGTTGGCGGCAACATTGTTGTTGTTGAACTTAGGTGGTGCACCGTTGAAATTGCTAGAGTTGCCGGGGTTGTTGTGATTTCCTTCAGCCCTTGGGTTTCCACCGTTGGGATAGGTCGGACGGTTCATCGGGGGTCTGTTGGTTCTCGGGGCAAATCCTGGAGATGGGTTGGGGCGATACTTTGGTGCCTGATGGGTTCCTGGCTGATGCATCATGCGACGCTTGCGGTTCTCATTGGCTTGGTTGATCTTTCCTTCCATCTGAATGGCAGAGTCGACGAGGGCTTCAATATCAGCAAAGGGGATATTGACTAACACCGTTTGCATCTCATCGTGCAGACCATTCAATAACCTTTCTTTCTTCTTGGCTTCAGTGTCGATCTCATCCGGGGCATACCTAGCTAATGACAAGAATTTGTCACGGTACTCCACTACGGTCATCCTTTGTTGCTTCAGTTCTCTGAATTCATCTCTCATTCTCTTGATCAAACCCGGTGGCACATGGGTTCTGCTGAACTTGACCTTGAATTCCTCCCAAGTCATCATCTGTCCTCCGATCATTGCACGAATGATGTTCCACCATGCTCTTGCATCTCTGGCTAGATAGTGGGTGGCAAACAGAACTTTCTCATTAGCTTCCACTCCGGCGACTTCCAGGTTGTTTTCCATGGTTTGCAGCCAATCGTCTGCATCTAGGGGCTCTTCTGACTTAGTGAAAACAGGTGGGTTGGTGTTCTGGAAATTCTTGAGCTTAGATCCATGGTTGTATTGATTTCCTTGGCCTTGACTATTGTGGGCCATCTGAGCTATCTGCTAAAGGGTGGCTATGTTGGCGTTCGGGCTCTTTCAGCCAAGGGTCGAAACCAACATTTGCAGGATTTGCAACATAGGGTCCGGGGATGAACCACTTCCTCCGTGAGGAATCTGAAGATTGAGATAGATCATGAGAAAAGAGGGAAATTTCTAAGGTTCAGGGACTTTGAAAAGTTTATAAAGTTTGACTCAGATTTTCTAGCAACTTGCTTTTCATTCATTCATTCATAGCACACGATACAACACACACCACAACAAAGGGAAACAGATGGTTTTAAGAACCATTCTAGAAACTACGATACAATGGGACCGAATAAAGCTCACTAACGCTAGTGCTCAAGTGTTACTACTCCTCGGAGTCGGTGTAATCATCATCCTCATCGTCATCGATGAAGGAGAAATCCTCCTCATCGGTGAAGAAGTCCATGGCCTGATCCTCCAGAAAGTCATCATCATCACTGAGATAAGAGTAGGGATCTCCACGAAGATCTTCTCCGGCATTCTCCCTTTCCTCCAACTGCATGTCTCTCTCGTGGATGGTCTCCTCCAAATCCGAGATATGGTGGCGAAGACGAGCAATGATGTGCTCCTTCTTGTCGAGCTGACGGCGGCGAGACTTGCGGTCCTTCACTAGCATGGCGATGGTCTGATCCTTCGTCCTGATGATGGCGGACTTGTGGTTGGAGTAGTGACGGGCATTGTATAGTTCTTGTTGACGATCATACATCATGAAGCTAAGGTGGTCCAACTGAGTCTTCAGCTCGGGGTGGTATGGGGCTTCCAGGGGTTGTCCCATAGCATCACGCCTTGGGCAAAACTTAAAGCGGGTACCCTTGATCTGATTGATACTCTACCCACATATACGGGCAAGAGCTTCCTGCATGGCCCTGGCGAGTCCATCGAGCCAGTTGTTCTCTCTTAAGGTGAACTGAATTCCCTCGGCAGTGGGCGGTTCAATCTTTCCTCGGAGACTTGCAACAACTAACCATTGCCGATCTTCTCCTTCCTGATCATTGAGCTGAGCTCCGAAGAAGTCGGGGTGCGGACGCTCCAGAAGTTCCGAAAGCTGGTCCAAATCCCGCTTAAAGATGAGGTCTCCTCCATTCCCCAGCTGATAAAACTTGCTGTACTTCACGTCCGTCTATAAGAATATAGGATGAGTAAGTTAGTAGAGTGATCAAGTGTGTCAAATTTTATGTATTTTGCACGAGTTTTTGAGGAACATGAATTTTCATGAAAGAATCAAAGTGATAAGAATGGGAATAAGTTTTTGTAAATATTTGCTTCCTTTGGTTTTGAAACTAAGTTTTTGGTTCAAACGTCCATTCTAACTAGGGTCTCCTATGGTCAGGATGGCTCTGATACCAACTTGTGAACACCCGGATTTTTAATCCCAGATGCCTGTTATGCCATACATCGCAATCCCAGGATTACCATTTTTGCGAGACATAACAGATTTGGATATCACAGTACATCATCCATTACAAACCATACATAAGGCCTTACACAAATAAGGATCTCATGATCCAGTTCTTAATACAACTCAAGCAGCGGAATAACATAATATTAAAGGTAGCATAGGTGAAGCTCCATCTTCGGGGTCACAGGCAATGCTAACGATGGGAGATGATCCTAGTTGTCGTAACCTTCCTGGGGTCCATCATCCTGGTACTCCTCTTCATAGTCTGGCCACGGGAATAGCCAGGGACAAAGCCATGAGTACTCTTTAAGTACTCGCAAACTAATACTAACAAGTGAAGGGGTTTTTGTAGCAGGACACTAAGCTCTAGGGTTGTTTTGCAAAAAGCCAGATTTACCTCTACTATGTTCAAAAGCAAAGAAACTAGTTGAAATTTTTTATAACACCTAAGTGGGAACTTGAATTTCATATCACAACTTTGTTGTGGTCAAGTGAAAGTCTCAATCCATTTCACAAGTCATTTTGAAAACATCTGACGGGGGAATAGTATGGCCACTCCAACTATCCATAATCGCGGACGCGGCTATTCGAATAGTTTGACACTCTGCAGAGATTGTACACTTTCACCACAACATTCGATACATCCGTCAGGAACAAATCCTGAATTCACCATACTCAGTATGCGAATAATCAATCCTAACCTTTCAATTACACGCCCTAATATAGGAACCTCTCCTGTGAGTTTGGCCTCCCAACCATGACCAACTGTCATCTTGGGTACTGCACAGGTGGACAATCTTCACAAGGTAGCCTCAGCGCAGACCTTGGCCGTGAAGGAACCCATACTAAGGTATATAAGTTTCGAGTCAAGCCCTACCCAATTTTCGGGTATTGTGGTTGTACGGTAAAATTGGAATGGTATCGCATCCAGACAACCATCAGTTTTATAAAGGGCTAAGGCTCATGCCTCAACATTTTCATCATCAAAATCATCTGGTGTTCGGAAACACATGTCAAAACATCTCAGTAGAATGACTCATCATTCTAAGGTTTTCCTAACCATTTTCACCAAGTATTCCCATCTAAAGTTGATCAAGTTTTATGCTTAGCACTAGCATCTACAAGGGGGGATGAGTACTAATGAGGGGTGGTCAACAAGTGGAGATTAATTAAGTTCAATCTCATGCCTTAGGATGACATCAAGATTATCTAGCTTAGGCCAAATTTAATTCTCTTTATGCAACCTTCAATTATCTTCCTAGAATCTACAAGTTACTTAAGTAAACTCTAAGAAAAAGCTTTGATAAAGAAATAAAGTATAAAGCTTGCAAATAAAACTAGGAGGCTTTATCAAGTGGTATAAGCTTGCAAGTAAAACTTGCATGGTTTGGCTTGCTAATATAGGGGTATAAACTTGCTAGGTGGCAAGTGTTATCTTGCATAGGACAACTTGGTTAGCAAGGCTTGCCTTGTGCAGAGCAGTGGTTAAAGTTTTCCTCGGCTTCTTCCTCGTAGTATCCTCCTTCGTCCTCGTATCCTTGGTCGGTACTAGCGTCTATAAATAAATACGAGGTACACAATCACCAAACAATACTTAACTATTTTCAATCATCACACAAAGATGCACTATAGATGATCTAGCATCATCACCTATATTACAAGCTTAAAACATTTGTCTTATTTATTTTAATTTGAGAAAATTAATTTCTACTCATTGAAAAACTACTTAAGATTTAATATTCTCCAACTCAAATATGGGATCATGTTGACACATGTCATCACCACATATTTCAGTATATGGGAATGTGATTTAAAGTGGTGTCACAATTTAATAAGGTTTAACCTTTTTATTTTAATTAAATAAAGGGACTAGAAATGCCTATGTGGCATTCCCTTATTACTTGAATATTATTTCTGTAGTGAAACCCATATGTTTTTATATCTTCTGAAAGGTATGATCAAATGTGATTTTTGAGAGTTAGAATCAACTTAAAAGCTATTATGGTTGAAATTTGAAAAATGTTTGAATGCAGAAAAGCTTCTGACTTGTTATTTTTACCAAGGTTGATCTACAAATCCAAATGATTTGAATCCAACGGGCTTGGATTAAGCATTTTAGTACCTTTCTAACAAAATTGGTTTCATGCAATTTGGTTTATTGAATCGAGCTGGGTTGATTTTTGAAACTAGGTACAGAATTGAGTTTGAATTAAAATAGAAAAATCTAAATTCAAACGGTTGGGCTGCGCGGGAAAGGTTAATGGGCCGGCCCAGTGTCACTCCGCAGTGTGGGGCTCAGCTGATAGGGGTCTACCGGTCAGCGGCTCATAACATGCGAAGCGGTACGGGGTTGTGTGGTTCGTTGGATTAGAAGGGTGATCGACGGCTGAGGGTCGTCATCGACGATGAACATGTCACCGGCGTGCTCGAACCCTAGCGGCTCAGTGGGGGTGCATAGAGGGCATACCAGGGCTCTAGCAACGACGGCGAGGCGGGCAAACGAACGAGTGGTCGACAGCAAGCTCAGGGATGGTCGAGGCAGCTCCGGGGGTGGTCGAAATCAATGGCTCCCTTCTTCTCCAGAGGCAGCCTGCTCCGGCGCCATTCTGGCTCGAGGGTGGAATGATCAGTGAGGTGAGGGGAGTGGGATGGTGTGCTTCAAATGGCTGGGGGTGGCCTCTTTTTATAGGCTCGATGGCGAGACCGAGAGGGATGGGCAGGCGACGGTGGCGACATGGCTACGGGTGGCTAGCGGCATGGTTGAGGTTGGCGGTCGAATGGCAGTCTCCTGGTGATGCTCTAGAGCTTAAATGCGCGTGTAGGGGCGGTGGAAATTGGTCGGGAACGTGTGGTGCTCTGCGCGGTACCGATGGCGAACTCCGCGGCGTGCGGTGGCTACGGGTACGGGCGATGAAACGAACATGTCTGGTGGTATCCTGGGACGGTGGAGTTCATGCTGGCGGGCGGCAAGGGCTCGATGTGGTCGGGTTGAGTGGGAACAGTGCATGCACTGAGGTACGCGTCGGCATGGTCGACAGTGGCGCGGGCCCGGTGTTCCTGGCGGTTCTGGTCTCCGTCTTCGAGCTAGGGCTGGTCGAGAGGGGGCGTGTCACATCCCAAAATTCTCCTAATTTTGGAATGTGAAAAAAAAAAAAAGTTTGATTGGTTGTTTAACTATGTTGAAAATTCTCAAAGAGAAAAAACTTTTTGAATAGAAAATCCTCTCAACCTTGAATTCAAAATCTTATATTCTTTTGTTATGACCTAAGTAGCCATATAGGCAAAAGGGCTTGAATTGATTATGGATTGAATAATTGGTGTGCAAGATTTCAAAATGAAAATCATGAAGCATTCATAAGCATTTCATTACATCCATGCAAAGTTCTCACAAACTAAATCCAAATCCCGGTATCTAAATCCTGTAGTTGATTCGCCCAAATGTTTCTAAGGGTAATTAAATTGACTTTATAAAACCCACTGTTTCTAAGGCATAAATTATTGATAATTATAGCCTAAATAGATCCAATTAATATTACAAAATTTTAGAAACAAAATTGAGCTCATTCGGAGCTATTATGAAAAAGTTATGGAATAACTACAAACAAATAAAGATATAAATAAAATGGAATATACAAGGATTTATAAACCCACTACTTCCAAACTAGTAAAAAGATTACAAATTTGATCCTATAATAATCTATTCGATTTTAGAAAAATTTAGAAACAAGAATCGTGTCATTTGGAGTTCGTATGCAAAAGATATGAGGAAAACAAGTAAATAGAAAAAAAAAGAATTTTTTTCTAGTGGGCCGGGCCACCCGGATCGAACCAGCACGCACGGGAAGGTTGGATCGATTGGTTGCTTTAAAAAGCGTGCAAAATCTGTTTTGTTAAACCTATCTCTACTCAAACTGCTATAACTTTTTATCTACAACTCCGAATCGACTTCCGTTTGTTTCTACTTGTTCCCTACTCCAATACCTATCTCTAGAACATCCTAAATCTCCATATAATCTCGTGGAGCCACAGCTTTACGAGTTTCCCTTCTCGAAATCCCGAATCTACACATGCCCGAATCTTATTTCGCTTTTTAACCCATCTAGACTTCGTCGTTTGCCTTCGGTGAAAAAACGGAAGTTGTAGAACACGTCGAAATGGCTTCAAATGGGAGACCTCCCTTTAGTGAGGTGAGGGGAGTGGGATGGTGTGCTTCAAATGGCTTGGGGTGGCCTCCTTTTATAGGCTCGACGGCGAGACCGAGAGGGATGTGCAGGCGACGGTGGCGACATGGCTACGGGCGGCTAGCGGCATGGCTGAGGTTGGCGATCGACGGGCGGTCTCCTGGCGATGCTCTAGAGCTTAAATGCGTGTGTAGGGCGGTGTCAATTGGTCAGGAACGTGTTTCACGCTGGCAGACGGCGAACTCATGCATATGTGGCTACGGGGTATGGGCGATGAAACGAACATGTCTGGTGGTCTCCTGGGACGGTGGAGTTCATGCTGGCGGGCGGCAAGGGCTCGAGGTGGTCGGGTTGAGTGGGAACAGCGCATGCTAGATGATCTACTAAGGCTAGTTGCAACCAGAGAGGGAACAAGTTAGGCCCAATTTACTGCACACAATAGTGTTTGTGATTTGTTTGATTTGAATCTGCAAGGTGTTTGATGAAATGGCCGCAAGAAACTTATTTTTGAATTTTGAAAAGATTTTTTGTGGGTGTGCTAGGCAAGTGCTAGAGACTCTCTGGGTGCTTGGGTTTTGAAAATTGAGTTTGTTTGCGTGGTTTTTGAAATAGTGGGATCTTCCCATATGAGATAGATTTAATTTTAAATTGTCATTTAAACTTGGTATTTGAATGTTTTTGGATGATCACAAAGTGGGCCTTGGTACCTTATTATGAGTATTAACAAGGGGTGCAAAGATCCACAAATGTTTCTGTTGAGTTTTGAAAAGTAGAGATAGCCAAAGTAGGCATGAGAGTTAATTTGGCCAAAGTGACGATTCACTTTATTTGTTTATTTTGGGTTGTTTGTCTTTGGGAAAAGTTTGGGGATTGTTTAGATGATGTTTATTTCACCTAAGAATCATTTTACAAGCAAATAAACACAGAACCATGGCAATTCAAAAGAACCCAAATTTTAATACACACACATATGAATGCTTTCCTATTTTTAGTTGGAAAAGTTTTTGTTAACCCTAATTTTGATGATTAGAGTTTGATGATAATATTTTTGGGATGTTACAAACCTTCCCCCCCTTAAACAGAATCTCGTCCTGACATTTGAAAAAGGACGAAAAAGATTACCTAGGATTTGAAGAGATCAGGAAACTCCATCCTGATGTGATCTTCGCGCTCCCAGGTAGCTTCCTCTTTTGTGTGGTTGCTCCACTGAATCTTGGGAAACTTGATGCTTCGAGTTCTGGTAGTTCTGAAAGCTTCTTCCAAAATATGGATGGGTACTTTGGGATAGGTCATGTCATCATTTATCTCTATGGTCCGGTGATCAATGTTCTTGAACACTTCAGTCTTCTCCGGAACTTCGAGGCATTTGTGAAGTAATGACATATGGAACACATTGTGCACTGCTGACATTTCTTCTGGCAGTTCCAATTGATACGACACTTCTCCTCGATGGTTCAGAATCTTGAAGGAGCCGATTTATCTGGGGGCTAACTTTCCCTTGAGCTGGAAACGCTGCATTCCCTTCAATGGCGACACTTTCAGATACACAGAATCTCCTATGTTGAAGGCGAGGTCTCGACGTCTCTTGTCGGCGTAACTCTCCTGCCTTGACTGGGCTGTCTTGAGGTCCTCATGAATCTTGTGAACTTTCTCTTCTGCTTCTCGTAGGATGTCGGGTCCGAAAATCTGACTCTCTCCTACTTCCGACCAGTTCAAAGGGGTGCGACACTTCCTTCCATACATGAATTCATATGGGGCCATTTGCAAACTAGCTTGATAACTGTTGTTGTATGAAAATTCTGCGAACGGCAGACAATCTTCCCATTTAGATCCATACTCTAACACACAGGCTCTCAACATATCTTCGAGTATTTGATTTACTCGCTCCGTTTGTCCGTCGGTCTGAGGGTGATAAGCTGTGCTAAAATATAGTCGGGTTCCCAAAACTTCTTGGACTTTCTTCCAGAATCTTGAGGTAAACTGAGTTCCTCGATCAGATACGATGTTTTTGGGGACTCCATGCAAACTGAAGATTCTAGCAATGTATAACTCTGCTATCTTCGAACTCTGATATGTGGTCTTGACTGGTAAGAAATGGGCAACTTTGGACAATCTGTCCACTATGACCCAGATAGAGTCATTTCCCCTACTAGAAGTAGGCAATCCGGTGATAAAGTCCATTCCAATGGAATCCCATTTCCATTCCGGAATCTGCAATGGTTGCAACAATCCAACGGGTCTTTGATGTCCCGCCTTGACTCTCTGACATATATCACACTTGGCGATATAGCTTCCGATTTCTCTCTTCATCTTCTGCCACCAAAATTGCTCTTTCAAATCTTGATACATCTTCGTTCCTCCGGGGTGGATAGAATAAAGAGTATCATGAGCTTCCTTTAGAATCACTTATTTCAACTCTGAATCTACTGGTACACAAAGACATCCTTTGTACCACAGAACTCCTTCTTCGTCTTTGGTGAATCCGGGTACTTTGCCTGTACCGATACGACGTTTGATTCCATCGATACTAGCATTTCCTTTCTGCGCCTCCTTGATCTAGCTGATCAAAGTGGGTTGAAGTTCTATGCTAGCCAAAAATCCTTCACTCACCAATTCCATTCAGAAATCTTCCATCTCTTTGTGCAGGCTTGGTTGCTCCTTCAAAATCATGGAGTTCAAGCGGCACAGCAATCTGCTAAGGGCATCTGCTACCACATTGGCTTTACCGGGGTGATAGTGAATGTCCAGGTCGTAATCCTTGATTAGCTCAATCCATCTTCTCTGTCTCATATTAAGCTCCTTCTGAGTGAATATATACTTCAGGATCTTGTGATCCGAATAAATCTCACAACGATTTCCCATCAGGTAATGCATCCATGTCTTCAGGGCTATAACTACGGTTGCGAGCTCGAGGTAATGGGTTGGATAGTTCTTCTCATGTTGTTTCAGTTGCCGAGATAGATAAGATATAACTTTGCCTTCTTGCATTATCACACATCCGAGACCGATCTTGGATGCATCACAATATACGTCAAAGGGCTTCGTGATATCCGGCATGATTAAGATTGGGGCTGAAATCAATCTCCTCTTGAGTTCTTGAAAACTCGCTTCACATTTGTCCGTCCATTCAAACTTCTTGTCCTTCTTCATCAATTGGGTCATGGGTCTGGTGATACTCGAGAATCCTTCTACGAACTTGCGGTAGTATCCCGCCAATCCGAGAAATGCACGAACTTGGGTTTGGGTGGTTGGGGCATGCCAATCTTCGACATCGGGTCAACGGCAATTCCTCTGGCTGATACAATGTGACCAAGTAATCCTACCTCCTATAACGAGAATTCACATTTGCTAAACTTGGCATACAACTGATGCTCTCTAAGGGTTCCAAGAATGGTCCTTAGGTGTAGCTCATGTTCTTCTTCTGATTTGGAATAAATCAGAATGTCATCAATGAAAACAACGACAAACTTATCCAGGAAGTCCATAAAAATCTTATTCATGAGATTCATGAAATAAGCGGGGGCATTGGTTAATCCGAAAGACATGACAGTATACTCGTATAATCCATATCTGGTGGTAAAGGCAGTCTTGGGGATATCCTCTATGTGAATCTTGAGTTGATGATAGCCAGTTCTAGGATCAATCTTAGAAAACACTTTGGCACCCGTCAACTGATCAAACAAATCTTCTATCTTGGGCAATGGGTACTTGTTCTTGATAGTGACATCATTCAACTTCCGATAATCCGTACATAAATGGTTACCTCCATATTTCTTGTCCACGAACAAAACAGGTGATCTCCAAGGTGACGCACTTGGTTGAATCAATCCAATTTCCAACATGGCATCTAGTTGCTTCTTCAGTTCTGCTAGTTTAGACGGGTTCATACTATATGGTCTCTGGGCTATGGGTCCTGTTCCAGGGATTAGTTCGCTGATAAACTCGATATCCCGATCTGGGGGCATACCGGGCAAAACATCTGGAAATACATCGAGGTATTCACAGACTATCCGGACTTGGTCAATGGTAGATTGGTCTATACTCTTGTTGCACTTTAATTGACGAGGTAAGGTTTTAGATACATGCTCGACTGATACTCCAGCTGTACTGGTCATGGTTATGGCTTTCTTGGCACAGTCAATTAATCCTTTATGTTTGGACATCCAATCCATTCCTAGTACTACTTCCAAACCTTTAGTTCCGAGTACTATCAGATTAGCATAAAAATCTATGCCATGGATTCGGATAGGGACGGCTTTGCAAATTTGCCTAGCTTTGGTGGTTGAACCGGGGATTTGAACAATCATAACATGCTTCAGTTTGGTTGGTTGAATCTTACTAGTGCATGCAAATTCTTCGGTGACAAATGAGTGCGATGCACCAGAATCAAACAACACTCTAGCAAGTACTGAATTAACAGAAAACATACCCAGCACGACATCTGGCGCTTCCTGGGCTTCTTCAGCATGCATGAGAAAAAGACGGCCGTTGCGGTTGAGCGAATTCCCTGGGGAAAACCTTCTTCCGGGATGAACACGACGCTACTGCTGAGCTGGGGCATTTGCATTGGGGGCTGTGGCATTCTTCTTGGGGCACTCATTGGAGTACTGACCCTTATTTCCACAGTCATAACAAGTCACTTGCGACTTGTCCTTTGCTGCAACAGGCACAACATTGCTTCCAGTCCTCAGGGCAGTGTTGGTGTTGGCGGCAACATTGTTGTTGTTGAACTTAGGTGGTGCACCGTTGAAATTGCTAGAGTTGCCGGGGTTGTTGTGATTTCCTTCAGCCCTTGGGTTTCCACCGTTGGGATAGGTCGGACGGTTCATCAGGGGTCTGTTGGTTCTCGGGGCAAATCCTGGAGATGGGTTGGGGCGATACTTTGGTGTCTGATGGGTTCCTGGCTGATGCATCATGCGACGCTTGCGGTTCTCATTGGCTTGGTTGATCTTTTCTTCCATCTGAATGGCAGAGTCGACGAGGGCGTCAATATCAGCAAAGGGGATATTGACTAACACCGTTTGCATCTCATCGTGCAGACCATTCAATAACCTTTCTTTCTTCTTGGCTTCAGTGTCGATCTCATCCGGGGCATACCTAGCTAATGACAAGAATTTGTCACGGTACTCCACTACGGTCATCCTTTGTTGCTTCAGTTCTCTGAATTCATCTCTCATTCTCTTGATCAAACCCGGTGGCACATGGGTTCTGCTGAACTTGACCTTGAATTCCTCCCAGGTCATCATCTGTCCTCCGATCATTGCACGAACGATGTTCCACCATGCTCTTGCATCTCTGGCTAGATAGTGGGTGGCAAACAGAACTTTCTCATTAGCTTCCACTCCGGCGACTTCCAGGTTGTTTTCCATGGTTTGCAGCCAATCATCTGCATCTAGGGGCTCTTCTGACTTAGTGAAAACAGGTGGGTTGGTGTTCTGGAAATTCTTGAGCTTAGATCCATGGTTGTATTGATTTCCTTGGCCTTGACTATTGTGGGCCATCTGAGCTATCTGCTAAAGGGTGGCTATGTTAGCTTGACGTTCGGCTCTTTCAGCTTCGCGGTCAGAAACCAACATTTGCAGGATTTGCAACATAGGGTCCGGGGATGAACCACTTCCTCCGTGAGGAATCTGAAGATTGAGATAGATCATGAGAAAAGAGGGAAATTTCTAAGGTTCAGGGACTTTGAAAAGTTTTTAAAGTTTGACTCAGATTTTCTAGCAACTTGCTTTTCATTCATTCATTCATAGCACACGATACAACACACACCACAACAAAGGGAAACAGATGGTTTTAAGAACCATTCTGGAAACTACGATACAATGGGACCGAATAAAGCTCACTAACGCTAGTGCTCAAGTGTTACTACTCGTTGGAGTCGGTGTAATCATCATCCTCATCGTCATCGATGAAGGAGAAATCCTCCTCATCGGTGAAGAAGTCCATGGCCTGATCCTCCAGAAAGTCATCATCATCACTGAGATAAGAGTAGGGATCTCCACAAAGATCTTCTCCAGCATTCTCCCTTTCCTCCAACTGCATGTCTCTCTCGTGGATGGTCTCCTCCAAATCCGAGATATGGTGGCGAAGACGAGCAATGATGTGCTCCTTCTTGTCGAGCTGACGGCGGCGAGACTTGCGGTCCTTCACTAGCATGGCGATGGTCTGATCCTTCGTCCTGATGATGGCGGACTTGTGGTTGGAGTAGTGACGGGCATTGTATAGTTCTTGTTGACGATCATACATCATGAAGCTAAGGTGGTCCAACTGAGTCTTCAGCTCGGGGTGGTATGGGGCTTCCAGGGGTTGTCCCATAGCATCACGCCTTGGGCAAAACTTAAAGCGGGTACCCTTGATCTGATTGATACTCTACCCACATATACGGGCAAGAGCTTCCTGCATGGCCCTGGCGAGTCCATCGAGCCAGTTGTTCTCTCTTAAGGTGAACTGAATTCCCTCGGCAGTGGGCGGTTCAATCTTTCCTCGGAGACTTGCAACAACTAACCATTGCCGATCTTCTCCTTCCTGATCATTGAGCTGAGCTCCGAAGAAGTCAAGTGCGACGCTCGAAGTTCGAAAGCTGGTCCAAATCCCGCTTAAAGATGAGGTCTCCTCCATTCCCCAGCTGATAAAACTTGCTGTACTTCACGTCCGTCTATAAGAATATAGGATGAGTAAGTTAGTAGAGTGATCAAGTGTGTCAAATTTTATGTATTTTGCACGAGTTTTTGAGGAACATGAATTTTCATGAAAGAATCAAAGTGATAAGAATGGGAATAAGTTTTTGTAAATATTTGCTTCCTTTGGTTTTGAAACTAAGTTTTTGGTTCAAACGTCCATTCTAACTAGGGTCTCCTATGGTCAGGATGGCTCTGATACCAACTTGTGAACACCTGGATTTTTAATCCCAGATGCCTGTTATGCCATACATCGCAATCCCAGGATTACCATTTTTGCGAGACATAACATATTTGGATATCACAGTATATCATCCATTACAAACCATACATAAGGTCTTACACAAATAAGGATCTCATGATCCAGTTCTTAATACAACTCAAGCAGCGGAATAACATAATATTAAAGGTAGCGTAGGTGAAGCTCCATCTTCGGGGTCACAGGCAATGCTGACGATGGGAGATGATCCTAGTTGTCGTAACCTTCCTGGGGTCCATCATCCTGGTACTCCTCTTCATAGTCTGGCCACGGGAATAGCCAGGGACAAAGCCATGAGTACTCTTTAAGTACTCGCAAACTAATACTAACAAGTGAAGGGGTTTTTGTAGCAGGACACTAAGCTCTAGGGTTGTTTTGCAAAAAGCCAGATTTACCTCTACTATGTTCAAAAGCAAACAAACTAGTTGAAATTTTTTATAACACCTAAGTGGGAACTTGAATTTCATATCACAACTTTGTTGTGGTCAAGTCAAAGTCTCAATCCATTTCACAAGTCATTTTGAAAACATCTGACGGGGGAATAGTATGGCCACTCCAACTATCCATAACCGCGGACGCGGCTATTCGAATAGTTTGATACTCTGCAGAGATTGTACACTTTCACCACAGCATTCGATACATCCGTCAGGAACAAATCCTGAATTCACCATACTCAGTATGCGGATAATCAACCCTAACCTTTCAATTACACGCCCTAGTATAGGCACCTCTCCTGTGAGTTTGGCCTCCCAACCATGACCAACTGTCATCTTGGGTACTACACAGGTGGACAATCTTCACAAGGTAGCCTCAACTCAGACCTTGGCCGTGAGGGAACCCATACTAAGGTATATAAGTTTCCAGTCAAGCCCTACCCAATTTTCAGGTATTGTGGTTGTACGGTAAAATTGGAATGGTATCGCATCCAGACAACCATCAGTTTTATAAAGGGATAAGGCTCATGCCTCAACATTTTCATCATCAAAATCATCTGGTGTTCGGAAACACATGTCAAAACATCTCAGTAGAATGACTCATCATTCTAAGGTTTTCCTAACCATTTTCACCAAGTATTCCCATCTAAAGTTGATCAAGTTTTATGCTTAGCACTAGCATCTACAAGGGGGGATGAGTACTAATGAGGGGTGGTCAACAAGTGGAGATTAATTAAGTTCAATCTCATGCCTTAGGATGACATCAAGATTATCTAGCTTAGGCCAAATTTAATTCTCTTTATGCAACCTTCAATTATCTTCCTAGAATCTACAAGTTACTTAAGTAAACTCTAAGAAAAAGCTTTGATAAAGAAATAAAGTATAAAGCTTGCAAATAAAACTAGGAGGCTTTATCAAGTGGTATAAGCTTGCAAGTAAAACTTGCATGGTTTGGCTTGCTAAGATAGGGGTATAAACTTGCTAGGTGGCAAGTGTTATCTTGCATAGGACAACTTGGTTAGCAAGGCTTGCCTTGTGCAGAGCAGTGGTTGAAGTTTTCCTCGGCTTCTTCCTCGTAGTATCCTCCTTCCTCCTCGTATCCTTGGTCGGTACTAGCGTCTATAAATAAATATGAGGTACACAATCACCAAACAATACTTAACTATTTTCAATCATCACACAAAGATGCACTATAGATGATCTAGCATCATCACCTATATTACAAGATTAAAATATTTGTCTTATTTATTTTAATTTGAGAAAAGTAATTTCTACTCATTGAAAAACTACTTAAGATTTAATATTCTCCAACTCAAATATGGGATCATGTTGACACATGTCATCACCACATATTTCATTATATGGGAATGTGATTTAAAGTGGTGTCACAATTTAATAAGGTTTAACCTTTTTTATTTTAATTAAATAAAAGGACTAGAAATGCCTATGTGGCATTCCCTTATTACTTGAACATTATTTCTGTAGTGAAACCCATATGTTTTTATATATTCTGAAAGGTATGATCAAATGTGATTTTTGAGAGTTGGAATCAACTCAAAAGCTATTATGGTTGAAATTTGAAAAATGTTTGAATGCAGAAAAGCTTCTGACTTGTTATTTTTACCAAGGTTGATCTACAAATCCAAATGATTTGAATCCAACGGGATTGGATTAAGCATTTCAGTACCTTTCTAACAAAATTGATTTTTCATGCAATTAGGTTTATTGAATCGAGCTGGGTTGATTTTTGAAACTAGGTACAGAATTGAGTTTGAATTAAAATAGAAAAATCTAAATTCAAACGGTTGGGCTGCGCGGGAAAGGTTAATGGGCCGGCCCAGTGTCACTCCGCAGCATGGGGCTCAGCTGATAGGGGTCTACCAGTCAGGGGCTCATAACACGCGAAGCGGTACGGGGTTGTGTGGTTCGTTGGATTAGAAGGGTGATCGATCACCACAGCTGAAGAATTTCGTCTCGCAATATTTCAGATCTTACGGTGTAAATCCAAGATGTACTCACGCTCGTTTCTTCAAATCCAAATTCCTTTGGTGAGAAGGTAGGAATAATGATTCCCCACAACTTTTGTGTTCTAAGTTTTTCAATTTGACCTACGGATTTGTCTCTCTAACACAGATCTGTTTCTTGTCTATTCTGAGCCAAAATCGGGTCAATCTCTTCTTCTAGCCACCGGATCCTATCCAGACGGTCGAAATCCAATCAAACCGGTGCGTGCCATGTCGTCATCCTAGTCAGCATGCAAAGTCAACCTGTCCAGTCAGCGGAATATTCCCTGGAATATTCCGTTCGAATTTCAAATTGCATATTATAGATCTAACTTGTAAAATTCATTAGAAATTCATACCACGTCCAAAAATTGCGTATAATATATCAAATTGAAGATAATTTTACGTAGAATCATCTTATCAGAATAGATCCAAATTTTACTGTACGTGGTTACTGCAGTAATTTAATTAGTTTTAATGGTCTTTTAGGTTAATAAATTCATAAGAAATTATCTGTAACTCCGAAAAATATGAATAATATATCAAATTGAAATTACTGTAATGTACTTTAATAATATCTGGTTGTATCTAGACTTTGTAGATTATTTAACCCGTAGCAATTTAATTAGTTTTAATGTCTTTATAAATCATTAAATTCATAGTAAATTAATTGCTTGTCACAAAAATATAAATGATATACCGATGAAAAACTGGTTCCATGTAGATCATCAATATGCAATTAGTTCAGCATTTTATTGTAAGGTTTTGCCGTGAAGATTTAAATGGTTTAATGGCCTATTTAGAGTAATAAATTCATAAGAAAATAAATACTATTCAGAAAATTACAAATAATATGTCCCTGAAATCACAATTCTGTGGAGATTAAAGATATAATTTTAGTTTGATTTTTAGACAATAGAAACTATATGAATCATTTAAAATCATTAAACACTATTTAAATCATACAAAAAGATCTATAACTCCGATTAGGGTGAATCCAAGTGCTAAGGTTTTGTATTGACAATATCTAAAAGAGAAATTGCATGACAAATTATTTGGTACTGTTAAAACAGAAATTCATACAGAAATATTTAAACCCATTGAAATAGTGTTTTAATGATAAGAAAATATCTATAACTCCTTTTTAGGTGATTCAAATTGCCACTATCTCTAAATTGCATTACCTCTACCCAGTAGCATCTAGTTCATAATTTAATACGACATAAACATATTTAGTTCAATTAAAGTGGTATGCACCATATTAAATCGATACAACTTTAGTAATAAAAGCTTTAGTACAATAAATGACTTTCCACATGCATCATGTATTCTAACTATGTTCAGAACACTAAATGCAACCATTGTGACTCATTAAATCGTCATGCATGCATCTGTTCATCATTGTTTTCTTGTAATGTTTCACTGTTGTATGTTTGCAATGTTTTAAATGTTGTTTGTTGTGTTTGCTTCAAACGTTAGATTGCGAGGAGTGCAACTACTGTGATTGCAACTACTATGATTGCAAGTATTGTGGTTATTACGAAAGAGGCCATTATAATTGTGAGGATTATCTAATCGACTACATCTACAACAAAGGCAAGTGGTGCTATCTTGGTCATAAATGTCCTACTGTTTTCCTATGCATTGTAGATGTTTTTGTAGAATTGCATATGTAGGAATTGATGTGTATATGCTATGCTATGTCCCATATTATTCCCTAGCATTCCTTGTTTATGAGCCACCGTTGGTAGATGTGCTTAGCCATGCTATGATGAACGAGGGCTGGGTTACATCACTGATGTTGATTCTAAATGTGTTGGTTTGCGGAACTAAAACAACTTAATCAATGAATCTCGTGGGTGTGATGGGATTAATAATTTTTGGTGGTATCATTGCGGAAAGGCACCCAGGACACTAAGAAATGATTGGTTTCTTTGTTTGGAAGCTTTCGTGTGCAACCATGTGCCAATAATGAAATGGGCGGTTGGTTGAACTCAGTAGGTTGTGGTAACTCAAACCCGCGTATCCAGAGATGTGGATAGTGTAGGTTGGACCGGTGCGCGTCAGGATTGGGGAGCTACTTCCCAAACGGTTCCTTCTTGGACTTCTCCCTATCATCACCCAATATAAGAGTGGTGGTACGAGCTGGGTTGGCCAAGTCACATGGGTAAAGTGTACTAACCCCTGCAGGGTGTATAAACTAATCGATTAGCCGTGTCCCCGGTTATGGACAATTTGAGCGACTTGATACTGATGCTATAATATTTCTCACTCATCCTTATTTCTTAATTACTTAAAACTTGTTGGGTGAACATAATTGGGTAGGAGCACCTGGGAGTGAACCAGAGTGTCCTATTTATCGTATTGGAAAACTACTTTGTTACAAATGTTAGGATAAAACGGTTGCTTTATGCAAATGAGCCTGAACTCCACTTGGCCAAATAAGCATGTAGTTGATAGATCTATTGTTAACCACTTTAGCCTACTTGCCATACATTCAATGTATTGACCATTCGTGGCTGCAACATTTCATGTTGCAGGTTATATCGTATCTGAGTGATCGTTCATAAGTCGCGAGACTCCACTCAACAATTGTTCGCCTGTGGCACATTTGGAGGATGGAGATCTACCTTGTATTCGTTTTCCGCTGTGTACTTGAATAAATAATGTAAATTCGGGATCATATTCATTGTATTTATGATGCATAGTTATATTTGGTATCATTTTGTACTGTGTGTGCCAGTGAACCGATCCAGGGATTGGTACTATACACATGAACTCAGCCTTATCAGGCGAGGGTGTTACAAGATGGTATCAGAGCTGTGTGTTGACTGTAGGATCGTGACCTTAGAAATGGATTAGCAATAGAAGGACTCTATTAGGAGAACTATCATATTTTATACTTATTAGAGTTCTTATATTCCTTGTCTATCATTTTCCAACACCTCTCCTTGTTCAAACTTGTAGATGTCCATTCATTTGATTAGTAGAAGAAGTGATCTACCATAAAAACTACAAGAATTGGAAAATGTTATTAGTAGTTTTCTATAAAGCAAATCACTATATGAGAGTTGGCCTACAAGTAAAGGACAAATACTATGACATAAATAAACATCTCATCAAGTTTGGTTAGGTCTAGACCACCATGTTCTATATCTTTAGGAGATCATCGCTATCGTGTTAGCATATTGTTCTTATCAACTTATGTGGTATGACAATATAGGTTGTTTGCTTGGTTGTATTGAGCTATTTTGTGTGATGCTTTGTTTAGGATCAGTTAGTTTTGAACTCTAATGTTTCTAAAATTGTGATGAGGTTTTTAAATTAGTTTAATTGTGTGAATTGATTGAAATTCGTGATTTTACTGCTGCAGTTTTCTGCATGACCTGTTGTACCGCGCGATTTTTCATATTTTACTGGTAACTCAGAAAAATCCAAAAACATAGGATCTGGAGCATAATTACCTGTAGTACATGCACATAAATTGTCTAAAATTCCTGGCGAGTTTAGGTCTGTCAGAAAAATTCGTGAAGTCTGCTGTACCGTTTTGACAGATTTTGTTTATTGCTTATAGGTTGCTCTATTTTACTCTAGTATTGTTCCCAATGCTTTCAAACTATTTTGTGGTTTTATACTACTAAGTTTAAACACCTGTAATGTTATTATACAAGTGTTTGTTTGTGTGTTGATTCCTTATGATTGTTTGCTTGTTTATGACATTGAATGCTTCATATAGTTATGGGTAGGATTATTCTTCTTAGTCGTTTCTTTCCTATAGAATCTATTCTTCCCTATCTTGAACCCTTGGAGATATAATGATGTGTTAAGCGGAAGGTTTGACAACACAATACATTTAGGAAAGAGAATGCTTCACCTAATGGAAAAAGGATGTGGAAGTATGAAGTGTTGCACATGATGTTATGTAGTAGATTACCCAACCTGAAAGTTGAAGTATCATAGCTTAGTTTTAGTAGTAGCTTTGTTGATTGGATACATGGGAGTATACATAGAGCATTAGCTCGTGCCCATAGAACATTCTTCAAGGCAAGTGAGAAAGCCCGAGTGATAGAAAAACGTGATTTACCTATCCTCATACATGGTAATGATTTGGGTGCAGGATGGATTGATCACCATTCCTACTACTCTTATTATTCGCTCTTGTACTATTGGCTTTGCGAATCTTGAGTGCCCCTTTCAGCCTTAGCAGAGAGTCGACGTTGAGCCTAAACCCTAGAATGGTATATTGTCACACCCTTCTAAAAGCATACATTGCTAAGCATAGGAATGTACGGTAAGGATGAATCCCAACCGTGAATTATGGGCACCGTGAAGTAAACGTTCCCTATTTGCCCACCATGAGAGTTTTGCTAGTTTAAGAAGTGATTTCTCAGAAACTATCAATCATAATGTTTAGAATGTGCTAGAGACATTGTGCCAATAAAAGTCTAAAGGAGAACCAATCTGAGCCAAGTGAACCCTCAAGAAGTGACCTAGTCAATTTTCTTTTAAGGGTGGTAGCATCCTAATGGATCCCGAACCTTTCTTTCTTTCTAGCCTTCCCAAATCTCGGGACGAGATTTCTTTTAAGGTAATTCTGTCACATCCCAAAATTCTCCTAATTTTGGAATGTGAAATAAATAAATAAGTTTGATTGATTGTTTAACTATGTTGAAAATTCTCAAAGAGAATAAACTTTTTGAATAGAAAATCCTCTCAACCTTGAATTCAAAATCTTATATTCTTTTGTTATGACCTAAGTAGCCATATAGGAAAAAGGGCTTGAATTGATTATTGATTGAAGAATTGGTGTGCAAGATTTTAAAATGAAAATCATGAAGCATTCATAAGCATTTCATTACATCCATGCAAAGTTCTCACAAACTAAATCCAAATCCCGGTATCTAAATCATGTAGTTGATTCGCCCAAATGTTTCTAAGGGTAATTAAATTGACTTTATAAAACCCACTTTTGCTAAGGCATAAATTATTGATAATTATAGCCTAAAGAGATCCAATTAATATTACAAAATTTTAGCAACAAAATTGAGCTCATTCGGAGCTATTATGAAAAAGTTATGGAATAGCTACAAACAAATAAAGATATAAATAAAATGGAATATACAAGGATTTATAAACCCACTACTTCCAAACTAGTAAAAAGATTACAAATTTGATCCTATAAAAATCTATTCGATTTTAGAAAAATTTAGAAACAAGAATCGTGTCATTTGGAGTTCGTATGCAAAAGATATGAGAAAAACAAGTAAATAGAAAAAGAAAAAGAAAAAAAAAAAAATTTCTAGTGGGCCGGCCCATCCGGATCGAACCAGCACGCACGGGAAGGATGGATCATTGGTTGCTTTAAAAAGCGTGCAAAATCTGTTTTGTTAAACCTATCTCTACTCAAACTACTATAACTTTTTATCTACAACTCCGAATCGACTTCCGTTTGTTTCTACTTGTTCCCTACTCTAATACCTATCTCTACAACATCCTAAATCTCCATATAATCTCGTGGAGCCACAGCTGTACGAGTTTCCCTTCTCGAAATCCCGAATCTACATATGCTCGAATCTTATTTCGCTTTTTAACCCATCTAGACTTCGTCGTTTGCCTTCGGTCAAAAAACGGAAGTTGTAGAACGCGTCGAAATATTTCAATCCCGACAAACCTCACCTCTTTTCATCCACCACAGCCGGAGAACTTTATCTCGCAATATTTCAGATCTTACGGTGTAAATCCAAGATGTACTCGCGCTCGTTTCTTCAAATCAAAATTCCTTTGGTGAGAAGGTAGGAATAATGACTCCCCACAACTTTCGTTTTCTAAGTTTTTCAATTTGACCTACGGATTTTTCTCTCTAACACAGATCTGTTTCTTGTCTATTCTGAGCCAAAATTGGGTCAATCTCTTCTTCTAGCCACCGGATCCTATCCAGACGGTCGAGATCCAATCAAACCATTGCGTGCCATGTCGTCATCCCGGTCAGCTTTCTCATCAACGCCACGTCAACGTCAGGTCAACATCTAGTCCCAGTTAGCATGCAAAGTCAACCTGTCCAGTCAGCGGAATATTCCCTGGAATATTCCGTTCGAATTTAAAATTGCATATTATAGATCTAACTTATAAAATTTATTAGAAATTCATACCACGTCCAAATTATGGGGATATGCCTACCGGGGTATACCCAGCAGACTTCCGATCGCGCCCACCGCGTAGTGGGCCCGCAAGACGGCGACTAGATCGAGACTGGCCGGGATCCAAGCGATCGAAGTTGAAGGCCCAGGAGAGTAGATAGGCAAATGGATTAGGTTAACGAGCATCAAAACCTTAACAGCGGTTGAGATTCGTAAACCCTAGGGAGGGTGAGTCTATATAAACCTCCCTGTGTGTGTAGAGGTACGCTCCATCATACGTCCAAGCATCACGCCAGCCGCCGAGCTCGCCCCCATTGTACCACCATCATAATACAATCTAGCAGGAGTAGGTCTTTAACCTCCTCCCAAACCTGTAAAACTGTGTTTCCGCCTCATCTCGCGACCGCAGATGGCTGGCCGCCTTGCCCCTTGTTCTACTACTGCTGCCGACAAGATCTGCGTGACCATTCCTGACAAAGGGCACCACCGAAGGTGCCGGGTGGAAGGCGATCCGATCGGCAAGGTCACGCTGCCATCACCTTCGGCACACCAGCAAACTTCCGCGACCGAGCGGATCGTCTTATTGGTACCTTTGACAAATTTTACCACTGCGTCCCTGGGCGCCAGCGTTCGCCAAGTTCATGGCAGTTCACCACGCGATAACGCGATGAAGCTCCGGGCCATGCGGTGTCATCACCATCAACGGCGACCCGACATGCCGCCGATCGCGGAAGCAAAGGAGCCGAATTCGCCGCCATCGCGAGACCAACCACACCGACGAAGCTCGCCAGACGCAAGCGGGTCAACGACGATGACCCCACCATACTCAAGAAGCCCAACTCGGGCGCAAACACCTCAGCCTTCGAGGCAACGACGACACCCGCACTGCCGTCGAGCTGGTCCCAGCGACTCCAGCAGACGGTGACGATCGGACGGGCATGAGCCCAGCCTAGGAAGGCGCTCATCGAGTTACTCCGTGAGAACAGGGACATCTTCGCATGGAAGCCCTCCGACATGCTGGTGTCCCTAGGGAACTCGCTGAGCACAAACTAACGCCGACCCAAAGTGCGACCCGTCAAGCAGTCGCTGCGGCCCTTCAATGAAGAGCGCCGCCGAGCTATCGCCGAGGAGGTGCAGCGTCTACTCGCTGTAGGCTTCATCCGGCCAATCAAATACTCCAAGTGGCTGGCAAACCCAGTCTTGGTCGAGAAGAAGAACGGGACCTGGAGGATGTGTATTGACTACACAAACTTAAACAGCTCTTGCCCGAAGGAGCAGTTCGTCCTCCCGTGGATCGACCAAATAATCGACTCCACCGCGGGCTCGGAGTCGCTGTGT
The DNA here is from genome assembly GCA_023614405.1 of Avena insularis. Lineage (NCBI taxonomy): Eukaryota > Viridiplantae > Streptophyta > Magnoliopsida > Poales > Poaceae > Avena > Avena insularis. The sequence goes on along the minus strand of CM042693.1, from coordinate 57,685,002 downwards.
TTCCTCGACGCCTACTCTGGGTACAACCAGATCAAAATGGCTGTTGAGGACGAGGAAAAGACGGTGTTCATCACGCCATTCGGAGCTTCCTGCTACCCCGCCATGACCTTCGCCTCAAGAACGCCGGGCAACCTACCGGTGGTGCATGCAGAGTGCCTTGCAGCCAAATTGACGCAATATATCCACGCCTACATCGACGACGTGGTAGTGAAGTCCGCCGTCGGTATGATCTACCGCCAACTGGCGTAAACATTCGCCAACCTGCGGAAATACAAGATAAAGCTCAACCTGGGCAAGTGCACCAAAGGTGACAACCATCGGGCACGTTGTTCCAAGCGCCGGATCGAGGCTAACCCCACCAAAATCAACACGATCGCCGACTCGCTAAGAAACCCAGTGCTGCGCGCCGAAGCTAGCCAGCGTAGTAGCGGCTCTCGTCGCCAGATCCCCTGGGCGAAAAGGTGATGCCCCTATACCGCCTGATGCGCAAGAACCCCACCTTCGAGTGGGACAAGGAGGCGGACGACGCACTCCATGACATCAAGAAGGTGCTACTCGCAGCACCACTACTCGCCGCCCCCATCGACAAAGAACCCATGCTGGTTCACGCTATGCTTCCGAAGCGTGTCGCCAAGACCGCCATGGTCGCCGCGCCGAGGAAGGAAAGGAGCGCCCGACAGCGACCGGTGTACTACATCAGCGAGGTCCTCACCGAAGTCGCACCGATACCCGCAGTACCATAAACTGTATACGCGTCTTTAGAGAATAGCGCCCGCCAGACTACTTCGAGAGCACCGATCACGGTCGTCTCTTCAAAGACAGCTGGTGACATCATCAAGAATCGCGAGGCGACCGGGCGAGTCGCCAAGTGGGCCGTCGAAATCGCGTCCACAACATCAAATATGATCCACGAAAAGCGATCAAGTCGCAGGCTCTAGCGGACTTCATCGCCGACTGGGAAGAGGCCCAGCAAAAAGCTTAAGCTACCATACTCCACCATCGAGCTCGTGACCGAGGGCTCCAAGAACGCGGACGGCGCAGAGCAGGATCGTGCGACTTCACCAAAGGCGACAAGCTCCGCACGCCTTCGCCTCGACTTCACCCTCACCAACAACATGGCCGAACGGCACTACTCCACGGCATGCGAGCTGCCAAGGAGATGAACGTCAACCGCCTACGCTGCTACGGAGACCCCGACCTCGTCGCCGGGCAAGTCGCTGGCACTTGCGACGCCGTCTCTCCCACCATGGTGGCATACCGCCAAGCTTAGACAAGCTAGGGGGACACTTCGCAGGTTACTCCGTCGAGTGGATCGACAGGCGGAAGAACGAGGAGGCTGACGCACTCTCTCGCATCGGGTCGGCTCGACTCGCACCACCCACCGGCGTCTTCCTCGACACGATCACCAAGCCATCAGTCTCTCCCCCAAGGGAGATCGACATCAGAGTCCCGCTGCAACTAGAGGCAGCCCTGGTCGCACTCATCGCCGAGCGGATCGTATACCAAGCCGTACATCGCTACTACGGAGGTGGCACCTTGCCGGCAGACGAGACAGATGCCCGGATGGTTGCACGCCGATGCAAATCCTTCACCATCATCGACGGCGAGCTCCACAAGCGCAGCGTGACCGGCGTGTTCCAACGCTGCGTCCAACCCGCCGAAGGACGCAAGATCCTCCACGACTGCGGCCACCACGCTGGCGCCCGCTCTCTGGTCGCCAAGGCTATGCGGCACGGCTTCTACTGGCCCATCGCACACTCCAATGTCGTCGACATTGTCCAGCGGTGCGCCGGGTGCCAGAAGTACGCCAACCAGACACACGTGCCAAGCTCAGCGCTCAAGACAATCCCCATCACCTGGCCATTCGCCGTGTGGGGTATGGACATGGTAGGCCCCTTCAAAAAGGCCCCCTCCGGCTTCACCCACCTCCTGGTCGCGGTCGACAAATTCACAAAGTGGGTGGAGGCCAAGCCAGTCCGGAAATACGACGGGAAGACCGCCACCAAATTCCTACGCGAGCTCATATATCGCTACGGGTTCCCAAACAGCATCATCACGGACAACGGCACCAACTTCGCCAAAGGATCCATGGCCAAGTTCTGTGAGGAACACCACATCCGGCTCGACCGTGCGTACCGCCCACCCGAGTCCAATGGCCAGCGGAACGGGCCAACCAGAGCATCCTCCACGGCCGAAGCCGCGACTCCAAGTACCACTCGAAACTGGGTGTTGTGCTGGGTCGAGGAGTTACCCTCCGTCATCTGGGGCATCCGCACCTCGGTCAACAGGTCGACAGGGTTCACCCCCTTCTTCATGGTGTATGGCGCTGAGGCAGTCATGCCCACCGACCTCGAGCACGACTCGCCAAGGGTCGTCCACTACACGGAGGCTGCGAACGAACTCGCACGACAGGATGGATTCGATCAACTCGATGAGGCACGCGACCTAGCTCGCTCACGCACCGCCATCTACCAGCAAGGACTCTGCTGCTACCACAGCCGGCGGGTGAAAACTCGCACCTTCCAAGAAGGCGACCTGGTGCTGCGCCTCATCCAGGACAAGAAAGGCATGCACAATCTTCCCCCCCCCCATGGGAGGGACCATTCGCCATCGGGCGAGTACTCGGCAACGACGCCTACTACCTCATCGACGTCCTCGGGGACGGCAAACTCGACGTCAAGCGACCATGGAATGTAAACCTCCTACGGAAGTTCTACTCCTAGAACCCCACATATGTATCCCCCAGTCGCTATGAAATAAAAAGAATTGGTTACCGCAAATTGCGTCTACTCTCCGTGTCTTGTGCCACTCGCACTCGTAATAACAGCGTCAAGCTAACTACAGAAGTCAACCTCTGGTACAGCGATCGGCACGGCCAAGTAGTGCGCTACAAGGGCACTGGGTTACCCTAGGTCTTGTAACGTCCACGAAAAACGCCTACCCGGAGCCCCATTGGAGTCGACTAGCTCGACTGGCTCAACGAGCCAAGACAATCGCCGCTTCTCACAATGACCATGATCCGCCGCATCCTCGACAATGACTCGAACGGCCAAGTACCACGCCGGGATCGACGACCAGTTATTCAGCGCTAGGGAAAACGCCAAGTATGAGAGCATGCCCAGATCACATACGACCCGACGGGCCAGGCAGGAGTGATGCGCTAACCCTAACGCGCCAAGTCCTCACCCACCCTCGAGTCGCGCCTAGAATAACCAAGTACCACGCTCGGGGACTCGGCTACCCGACCTCGTTCGCGCAAGGGAAAACGGTGAAGTACAGAGCACTCATGGGAGTCGCCTTATGATGGCTCTCCAATTCAGCAGTCGACCTCAATAACAAAACATTCAAAACCGCAAACACATAACAAACGAGGTAAACCCCATAAAAAAGGGAGGACGCGCTCGGGGACTCGTTCAACCCTCAATCAGAAACACACGACAATTCACAAAACAACACGATATCTCATTAATAGCATGTCGCAATCGTTACAAAATACAAAGTATGCCCAATGGTAGCACTGCTACTAACGCCCCAAGGGCACAATGTTTCATTCTGTAGGCTTTGACGACGACTCGCCGCCACCCTTGCGGTTGCGAATGAATGGAGTATACGGGTTCGACGGGTACGTCGTCAACTCACCCGCCATCGCCGCACGAAAGGGCTGCTCGATCTTGAAGTCCCGGTGCTGTGGCTCGGGGTCGTTGGGTGCGACGACCGTCTCCTGATAAGGAAGAAGGTCGCCCATCGCCCAGACACACTCGGAGTACACCGCGGCGCGGTCCGTCAACTTCAACACCTCGGCGATCTCCACCGAGCCAATCGACGACGGGTAGCCACTCGTCACGTCGTCCAAATCGAAATCTTCCGGGAAGTGGGCGAGCCCAAGGCTCAGCGCCGTCGCCGCCCTGCGCCGGAACGCCGACCGCGTCATGAACTCGACGACCGACGGTGCCTTCTCCAAGTATCGCCACACCTCGACGAGGTCGCTCAGAATCACTTCCGTGGGCGACATCTCCTGGAGATACGCCCGTATACATGTCGCCGACAACATAGCCGAATTGACCAGCGTGGCTACACATTGCCGTGCGTCGAACGAATTCGCCTCTTCCGCACTGTCAATGATACGACCTGTGGACAGAAGGCTACAGTGAATACATCAAAGATTAAACCCTACAGCCTTGGCGATAGTGAATACATTGCGGCGGCTGTGACGGCAGCCTTGGCTCGACCATCCGCCGAACTTGCCTCCTCCTTCGCGTCCTTCAGCTCGCGCTCAAGGTCGGCGATCCGCTTTTTCGCTGAGCTCAATGCAGTTTCAGATGCCGCCAACTCACTCGCTGGGACAAGGCCCTGGCGGACCTCCTCTGCCTTCGCAGCGATCGCCTGGAGCCCCTTGTTCGCCTCTTGGACGGTGGCCAGTTCCTTCTTCGCGCGACGTTTCGCAGCAAGCCGCTCGGCTGAATCATGCTGCAAACCCTGCACACAATTCAAACAGTTAACAGTAGCGGAATCCTAAGCGCCCACCCGCTGAAATTCAGCGAGTGCGCACTCGGGGACTAGCAATCAAAAATCCTAAGTGCCCACCCGCTGAATTCAGCGAGTGCGCACTCGGGGACTGGCAATCAAAAACCCTAAGTGCCCACCCGCTGAAATTCAGCGAGTGCGCACTCGGGGACAGGCAATCAAAAATCCTAAGTTCCCACCCGCTGAAATTCAGCAAGTGCGCACTCGGGGACTGGCAATCAAAAATCCTAAGTGCCCACCCGCTGAAATTCAGCGAGTGCGCACTCGGGGACTGGATGCGAGAAATAAAAACAAGACACTAAAAGAATCCGACCGCTGCAAATCAGCAGTCCGATCCTCAGGGACTGGACATACCTGGATGGCTGCTCCAAGCATACCATGAAGCTGTATCGCGTCCACAGATGCGAGAAAAGCCGAAGTGTGCCCACGATGTTGCTCGACCTCCGTCTCGGCAACCCCAGGTGTGCGGCTCGAGGGCGAGGTACCACTCGCCGTAGCCGCTTTCTCCACGAAGCGCGGAAAGGTTGCAATCGAAGCGCCGGCACCAAAGGAGGCCGGCTCGGCTGCCCCAGGCGAGGGAGCACCCTCCTTGGTCGTCAAGGCCGCCTCCGCCACGGGATCACTTGGAGCGATCGTCGTGTCGTCAGACACCGTGACGACTTCGTCGCCCTTGGCCTTCTTGGCACTATCCGCAGGGGTGACGACCTCGTCCGCCTTCCTCTTCCGAGTGGGATCCTCCTCGGCGACGACTGGCGGCACCTTGGCCACGGACGGGTGGCCTATCTTCTTAGCTCCAGTCCTACAAATTGATCAAATAAGGAATGTGGTTTGAGCACAATGAAAAACAAAGACAGGCGAATAGAACTCACTTGGCGACTAGTAGAAATCGCAGCCCAGTGCGGATGCCGGCCGGCTTCTCCAGTTCTAGGCCCAGTTTGCGACTGAGACCCATCTCCAGGATATCGTGCGCCTAAGTCACGGACGGCTTTTTCGTTGTCGAGGCCGTGACGGGAGCCTCTGAAACATTTTCGGCAGGGGCCTCCCTGCGAGGTGAAGCCGCCGCGACCGAAGCGGCCCCCAACCCAGAGACTGGGGCAAACGGCGGATGAATCGAGGCCAGAGGCACCTCGCTCAGGACGGCGGCAACGTCCGGTGCGGCCGCTGTCGGTGGCGTTTCATCCTTGGCCAGGCTAGTGGCATCGGAGCTTCTCGTCAAATGAGGCGGAGATGCTTGTCTCACTGGCTTTGTTTTCCTCTTCGGAGGGGCCTTCACCTCCTTCTTCTTCTTCTTCTTCGACGGAGTGGCCTGGCGACGCGAGGTAGTTTCGGGAAGTTCTTCGTCATCATCATCATGACATTCGAGGCTTTTGCTCGCCTCGAGCTCGCGCTGACGCTGCCCGCGAGTTTTGCGCACCAGCGGGGCGACCTCTTCCTCGGACTCGTCATCGTTGTCGCTCCTGTCGCTCTCGATGCCGCCTTTGGCAGGAGGCGACTCGCCCCCGTCCCGGATGGACGAGCTCGAGTTCTCGTCGTCTGCGGGCGGAAGCCACCCTTCCACCACTTGAAATAGCTGCAATGAGCACAAGATAGTATTAGTATGACCGCGACTGCATTAACTGCGATTGCGAATGACAGGAAGTGATTTACCGTTGGGGCTGGATGCTTCGCGGTGTAGGGGCGACCCCGGCCTTTGCGTCCAGGTACACCGCCTGGGTGATCTTCTTCAACGCCGGAATATAATCCTCGAGCTGCCACTCGGCGAGGAAGGATTTCGTCGAGTCTTCCCGGCCTGTGTACTGGTACATGTAATGGTCACGTCGGGCCAGGGGAACGAGCCGCCGCCCGAGCCAGCAGTTGTATAAGTTAATGGTTTGAAGACCCTTCTTCTTCAGACCGCGGGTGGTTTGAAGCATCTCGTCCACGACCATTCGCTGGTCTGTGGGGAGCTTGCCGACTTGGAGTCGACGCGGCTCGGGCCGGTCGGTGGAGTATCTTGGGATCGCCACCTCGCCCTCCGGAGTCTCCTCGGTGATGTAAAACCAAGACTTTTTCCACTCGCTCGCCGCCTTGGCGGGCAGCATCAGATCGAAGAATGAAGCCTTCAACTTCAATTGAAACGTCAGGCCGCCCGCGGCAAGCATTGGGCCGCCCGCTTCTTCGCGACTGATCCTCCCGTGGAACAGATCTTGCCACAGGGGGAAGTAGGGCCTGCAGCCCAGGTAGCATTCGCAGAATGCCACAAAGATGGCGAGCTGCTTGATGCTGTGCGGGCCCAGGTCTGACGGTTGGATCCCATAGAAGGCGCAGAAGCGCCGGAAGAAAAGAGATGTTGGGAATCCTAGCCCCCGCTCTAGGTGGCTGGTGAAGCAAACGAACTCTCCCTCCCGCGGGTCCGGAGTCACCTCTCCGGCCGCAGGGATGCGCCACCTGCCGGCGTGCAGGATCCCGGCCTCCTCGAAGGACGCCAGTTGCGCTCTCGTGCACTTGGACCTGCCCCATGGTTCGGTGGAGGGGGCCATTGGCAGAAGGATTCGTGGGGGTCGGAGGATTTCGGTTCGGCTGGATCGCGATGCGGAGGAAAACGAAGGTGCGCACAATCAGAGGAAATGATGAGGATGTGGTTCTCTGATCGCCTACCATTCCCTTTATATAGCGGTTGTTACCCGCCAAATCAGGGAGCCGTTACTACGCGGTGATTACGCCAAAAGTTACCGTTGGATTACCCCAACGGCTAGTTTGACTGCGTTTTGACGGTCCAACTTCGGCCACTCGGCTCGCCGACCTGATCACTACGACAGTGACTGAATATTTCGCCGACCCATTCGCCAAAGCTGCGACCAGAATGATTAGTTTCCTCCTTTATTCAGGAGTCCGCCGCCGATTCGACTGGATGTCCGCATTGAAGCCGTATGCTCCGACTGCCAGCAACCACCTGCGTCCAATCGACGACGGCCTCGGGGACTACTGATGGGGATATGCCCACCGGGGTATACCCAGCAGGACGTTTCCGACTGGCCCACGACCTGGCGAGTGGGCCTGCAAGACGGCGACTGGATCGAGACCTGGCGTGGTTCCAAGCGACTGGAAGCTGAAGGCCCAGGAGAGTAGATAGGCCCAGTCGGATTAGGTTAAACGAGTACTGAAACCTTAACAGATTCGGTTGAGATTTGTAAACCCTAGGGAGGGTGAGTCTATATAAACCTCCCTACAGGGCGTGTAGAGGTACGTTCCATCATACACCCAAGCGACTCGCCGCCTAGCCATCGAGCTCGCCCCATTGTACCACCATCATAATACAATCTAGCAGGAGTAGGTCTTTACCCTCCGGGGGGCTGAACCTGGGTAAAACCCTATGTTTCCGCCCTCATCTCGCACCGCAGATGGTTGGCCGCCCTTGCCCCTCGTTCTACTACTCGCTGCCGATTGTAGCATCTGCCGTGACCATTCCCACGACACCAAAAATTGCATATAATATATCAAATTGAAGATAATTTTACGTAGAATCATCTTATCAGAATAGATCCAAATTTTACTGTACGTGGTTACTGCAGTAATTTAATTAGTTTTAATGGTCTTTTAGGTTAATAAATTCATAAGAAATTATCTGTAACTCCGAAAAATATGAATAATATATCAAATTGAAGCTACTGTAATGTACTTTAATAATATTTGGTTGTATCTAGCCTTTGCAGATTATTTAACCCGTAGCAATTTAATTAGTTTTAATGGCTTTATAAATCATTCAATTCATAGTAAATTAATTGCTTGTCACAAAAATATAAATGATATACCGATGGAAAGCTGGTTCCATGTAGATCATCAATATGCAATTAGTTCAGCATTTTACTGTAAGGTTTTTCCGTGAAGATTTAAATGGTTTAATGGCCAATTTAGAGTAATAAATTCATAAGAAAATAAATACTATTCATAAAATTACAAATAATATGTCCCTGAAATCACAATTCCTTGGAGATTACAGATATAATTTTAGTTTGATTTTTAGACAACAGAAACTATATGAACCATTTAAAACCATTAAACACTATTTAAATCATAAAAAAGATCTATAACTCCGATTAGGGTGAATCCAAGTGCTAAGGTTTTGTATTGACAATATCTATAAAGAGAAATTGCATGACAAATTATTTGGTACTGTTAAAACAGAAATTCATACAGAAATATTTAAACCCATTGAAATAGTGTTTTAATCATAAGAAAATATCTATAACTCCTTTTTAGGTGATTCAAATTGCCACTGTCTCTAAATTGCATTACCTCTATCCAGTAGCATCTAGTTCACAATTTAATACGACATAAACATATTTAGTTCAATTAAAGTGGTATACACCATATTAAATCGATACAACTTTAGTAATAAAAGCTTTAGTGCAATAAATGACTTTCCACATGCATCATGTAATCTAACTATGTTCAGAACACTAAATGTAACAAATTGTGACTCATTAAATCGTCATGCATGCATCTGTTCATCATTGTTTTCTTGTAATGTTGCACTGTTATATGTTTGCAATGTTTTGAATGGTGTTTGTTGTGTTTGCTTCAAACGTTAGATTGCGAGGAGTGCAACTACTATGATTGCAACTACTATGATTACAAGTATTGTGGTTATTATGAAAGAGGCCATTATAATTGTGAGGATTATCTAATCGACTACATCTACAACAAAGGCAAGTGGTGCTATCTTGGTCATAAATGTTCTACTATTTTCCTATGCATTGTAGATGTTTTTGTAGAATTGCATATGTAGGAATTGATGTGTATATGCTATGCTATGTCCCATATTATTCCCTAGAATTCCTTGTTTATGAGCCATCGTTGGTAGATGTGCTTAGCCATGCTATGATGAACGAGGGCTGGATTACATCACTGATGTTGATTCTAAATGTGTTGGTTTGCGGAACTAAAACAACTTAATCAATGAATCTCCTGGGTGTGATGGGATTGATAATTTTTGGTGGTATCATTGCGGAAAGGCACCCAGGACACTGAGAAATGATTGGTTTCTTTGTTTGGAAGCTTTCGTGTGCAACCATGTGCCAATAATGAAATGGGCGGTTGGTTGAACTCAGTAGGTTGTGGTAACTCGAACCCGCGTATCCAGAGATGCAGATAGTGTAGGTTGGACCGGTGCGCGTCGGGATTGGGGAGCTACTTCCCGAACGGTTCCTTCTTGGACTTCTCCCTACCATCACCCAATATGAGAGTGGTGGTACGAGCTGGGCTGGCCAAGTCACATGGGTAAAGTGTACTAACCCCTGCAGGGTGTATAAACTAATCGATTAGCCGTGTCCCCGGTTATGGACAATTTGAGCGACCTGATACTGATGCTATGATATTTCTCACTCATCCTTATTTCTTAATTACTTAAAACTTGTTGGGTGAACATAATTGGGTAGGAGCACCTGGGAGTGAACCAGAGTGTCCTATTTATCGTATTGGAAAACTACTTTGTTACAAATGTTAGGATAAAACTGTTGCTTTATGCAAATGAGCCTGCAATCCACTTGGCCAAATAAGCATGTAGTTGATAGATCTGTTGTTAACCACTTTAGCCTACTTTCCATACATTCAATGTATTGACCATTCGTGGCTGCAATGTTTCATGTTGCAGGTTATATCGTATCTGAGTGATCGTTCATAGGTCGCGAGACTCCACTCAACAATTGTTCGCCTGTGGCACATTTGGAGGATGGAGATCTACCTTGTATTCGTTTTCCGCTGTGTACTTGAATAAATAATGTAAATTCTGGATCATATTCGTTGTATTTATGATGCACAGTTATATTTGGTATCATTTTGTACTATGTGTGCCAGTGAACCGATCCAGGGATTGGCACTATACACATGAACTCAGCCTTATCAGGAGAGGGTGTTACAGGGCGGTGAGGCATGGGCTGCATGCTAGACAAGGTGGGCACGGCTAGTTCTTCTCCTAGCTTGTTGTCCACACTGGGGTGACATGGTGAGGCTCAGCCTGCTCACCATTGATGGCAAGGCAAGCTTACAGTGGTGCTAGAGGTTAGTTAAAGGAGCTAGATGATCTACTAAGGCTAGTTGCAACCAGAGAGGGAACAAGTTAGGCCCAATTTACTGCACACAATAGTGTTTGTGATTTGTTTGATTTGAATCTACAAGTTGATGAAATGGCCGCAAGAAACTTACTTTTGAATTTTGAAAAGATTTTTGGTGGGTGTGCTAGGCATGTGCTGGAGACTCTGTGGGTGCTTGGGTTTTGAAAATTGAGTTTGTTTGAGTGGTTTTTGAAATAGTGGGATCTTCCCATATGAGATAGATTCAATTTTAAACTGTCATTTAAACTTGGTATTTGAATGTTTTTGGATGATCACAAAGTGGGCCTTGGTACCTTATTATGAGTACTAACAAGTGGTGCAAAGATCCACAAATGTTGCTGTTGAGTTTTGAAAACTAGAGATAGACAAAGTAGGCATGAGAGTTAATTTGGCCAAAGTGACCATTCAGTTTATTTGTTTATTTTGGGTTGTTTGTCTTTGGGAAAAGTTTGGGGATTGTTTAGTTGATGTTTATTTCACTTAAGAATCATTTTACAAGCAAAGAAACACAGAACCATGGCAATTCAAAAGAATCCAAATTTTAATACACACACATATGAATGCTTTCATATTTTTAGTTGGAAAAGTTTTTGTTAACCCTAATTTTCATGCTTAGAGTTTGATGATCCAAGTTTAATATTTTTGGGATGTTACTCTTTCAGTCTCATCTAAACAGTCTGTGCATGCATTGTATTCCTTGTTTGCCTGCCCTGAAATGTTACTAAGAGCAGGCCAATCATTGGTGGTTACGAAAAGCAACGCTCGTAGGTAAAATGGCTCCCCTTTGTGCTCATCCCACATACGTACACCTGGTTTGGCCCACAGCTGTAAAAGTTCTTCAACTAATGGCCTTAGGTACACATCAATGTCGTTGCCGGGTTGCCTCGGGCCTTGGATGAGCACTGACATCATAATGAACTTCCTCTTCATGCACAACCAAGGAGGAAGGTTATAGATACATAGAGTCATAGGCCAGGTGCTGTGACTGCAGCTCTCTTCACCAAAAGGATTCATGCCATCTGTACTTAGACCAAACCTTAAGTTCCTTCTGTCACGTGCAAAGTCCGGGTACTCTCGCTCGACTTTTCTCCACTATGACCCATCAGCGGGGTGTCTCAACATCGCGTCTTTCTTACGGTCTTCCATGTGCCATCGCAAAAACTTGGCATGCTCTTTATTTCTAAAGAGACATTTTAACCGTGGTATTATAGGAGCATACCACATAACCTTAGCAGGAACCTTCTTCCTAGGGGCCTCGCCCTCAACATCGTCAGGATCGTCTCGTCTGATCTTATACCGCAGTGTAGTGCATACCGGGCATGCATCCAAATTCTCATACTTCTCACCGCGGTATAGGATGCAGTCATTAATGCAGGCATGTATCTTCTACACGTCTAATCCTAGAGGGCAGACAACCTTCTTTGCTTGGTATGTACCGTCGGGCAATTCATTATTTCTTGGAAGATATTTCTTCATTTTTACCAACAACTTTGAAAATGCGCTGTCAGTCACACCGTTCTCTGCCTTCCATTGCAGCAAATCCAGTGTGGTACCTAGATTTTTGTGGCCATCTTCGCAAGTTGGGTACAACAATGTTTTGTGATCCTTTAACATCTGCTCCAGCTTCTCCTTCTCCTTTTCAGTTTCACATTCTTCCTTTGCATCAGTAATGGCCCGACCAAGATCGTCATCAGCGGGCCCATCTGCTGCCTCTTGATCTTCATTATCTACCCCCCGTTGCAGTATCATCGTATTCAGGATACATATTGTGATAGGTGTCATCATCCTCTTCTTCTTCGTTGTCTTCCATCACAACCCCTTTTTCTCCATGCTTGGTCCAACAATTATAGCTGGGCATGAAACCGGATCGAAGCAGGTGGGCGTGAATGATTCTGGTATTTGAGTAGTCTTTCTTGTTCTGATAGTGAACACACGGACATCACATAAAACCATTGTGACCACGGTTTGCATTAGCCACAACGATGAAATTTTGCAGGTCCGTAATGTACTCGGAAGTGCGTCGGTCAACGTACATCCATTGCCGGTTCATCTGCATTAATATATAGTATATCAAAAATTAATAGGGAGATGACCATTTATATGGTACATCAATGACACATGAAAGGATAAAGTTTCCGACCTTGACCGAGAAGGAAAGAGCAACAAGAAAACTTATTTCAAGCTCTCGGGCATTTCACCGAACACCTCTTGTGCATAGGAAAAACACAAACTAGCACACCTATCACCCTCTTGCTATGCTCTAAAATGAGAGAGTGAAAAAATGAGAGAGAGGGGTGTGGGCTGCGGTGTGTTAGAGAGAGGCCCCTTTAACACCGTCTGCCAAGAACCGTGTTAAAGGGGCTGTCTGACCACTGGTGACATGGTTATACCCTGCGGGTACACGACCTAAGCATACCTAGTCCAGCCCAAGGAAGGCCCACGACAAACATGCGCCAGCCCATGAAGACTTTCGGGTGGCCAGGGCCCATGACGCCTTCGGATCCTTGGAGAACAAGACTAGAGTAGATAGAATATTCAAAGGGGCAAATCCTAAAACCTGTAACCGACTCGATCTGTGTCTAGGACCTGCCTATCTCTATACAAAGGCTAGGAGGGCACGGCGAGGAGGAGACTTCGCATACCACCGCATACACACCTCCATGCCAGATTGCATCTGCGCACCCGTGTAATTTTCGGTTCCGCCGTAATCAAGAGCAGACAAGCAGGAGTAGGGTTTTCCCTCCGGGGGCCTGAACCTGGGTATACCTCGTGTCCCCTTGTTGCTTGTTTGCTAAACGTTCCGCGATCTCCAGCATCCCCATCTTCTCCAAAACCCAAGCTCATAACAATGGGCATTGACGAGATTAAACCTCGTCAATTGGCGCCGTCTGTGGGAACTGGGGAGCTGAATGTGCGATCGTGACGGTCCCAACCAAAGCGATATACAACTCCACGGTGACGGAGAGCCATCTCCTCTTCGGCGCCTTCGGCTTCAGCGCTCACTCGCCAGCCACCCTGAAGGACTTCGAGCCCGTTGGTGACGGACTCGAGATCCTGTTCGGGAGCTTCTACTTCCAGGTGGGACAGACCGGCACTCTCTGTCTCCCAGAACGGGTGCCCCTGCCATCCATCAGGCCCGCTTCGTGGGCTCCACACCCCGTGCTACGCACATCGCCATCGACAGATGAGTCCTGTGACAGCAGCAGCTGCAACTCAGATCTGTGCGATCCACCATCGGAGGAAGGGACCTACGGTTCCAGATCCAAAAGCTGCGGCAGCAGCAATCCGATCTACGAGCGCTATCAATGCGCCGCAGTCATCCAGAGTGACGCGGATCAGGAGCACAACCCGCCACCCAACCCGCAGGGTAGAAACGGCGGGAACATAAGAAGCCAGTCCCCCCGCCCAACGAGGAGGACACCGATCCCAATCGGGTCATCCACCTCAGCGAGGCTGTATGGGCTCAAGCACGCGAAGCCGTGGCAGGCAACAAGATCTTGCCCATGGGTGCCTCACGGGACCTGCTGATGGCGTACCACCTGCTCCTAGTCGAAGAGCACAAGAAGCAGGTGAATATGCAAGAAGAGCTCGACAAACGCAAGAAAGCTGCCGTGGAGTCCAGCGTGCGGTGAGCCGCGCTCTCCGCCATGGGCGGCTCCAGCTCGCATGGCAACAACGCCAACAAGCACCGTTCTCGCATGGATAACATGGACCCCAAGGCACGTCGCGAGGTGACTCGAACCCTCAACACGTCTTTCATGGAGATGGATGCCGACGACAACGTCATCCCGAAGACACCGCAAGATGCGATCATAGTAGCCACTGCCTACCTAGCGTCCCACCCACCTCCGGTGGGGGACCCAAAAAGGGCCATGCACAAATCCGCATTAGTCGGACTCGGACTCATCGGAGCTGCGCTCCACGGAGAAGCTCCTATGGAGCCAAAGAAGATGTAAGATCCCTCCTTTATAAAGGAAAAAGATCCCTGTGATTGCAATGCTAGTCCCTGGATCAATGCTAGCATCCACAGTTTAAGATGAAGTACACAGAAACAAAGGTCATTATTACAGTCATTCCAGAGACAACATAGTCTTTACAACTCCATGGCCACAGGCCTAATACAAGAGTTTAAATAAGTAAATAGATAAAAGTCTTCATCTTCATGTGCCACAGGCAAACATGTTGAGTGTAGACTTATGACTCCTAATCCTCATCAGAGTAACATGCAACATCACAAGTTACAGCCACAGTAGGTCAATACATTGGAATAGTATTGGCAAGTGATACCTTAGTATAATATTAGTGGACTACATACCATATGCAATTTAGCTAAGTGTAGCTTAGGCTTGCTTTGCTCAAAAATAGGTTTTGCCTATTAGTTGAAATCACTAAGTTTTTCTTTGTCAAAACTTTTCCCAAGGAACCACCAATAGACATTGGGGTCCTTCACCCTTGTTCACCCACAAGTTTTACTTAGAAATTGGGATGAGGAGATTCTTGATAGCTTCCATGTCTTGATGCTCAAATTGTCCAATACCAGGGACATGGCTAAGTACTTAGATTCTTCCATCTGCAGAGGTTGTGCACTTCCCCACAAGACTTGATTTTCATCAAGATAGGACCTTTCAGAAGCCTTCCCTTAGACCAAATGGACGCGTTCCAACCTATCATCCCACTACCACCAACTGTCCAAATGGCTAAGTTCTTGCAACCTATGTGATCCAGGCAGAGCCCACATTGCCAAGTGGCTGCACTAGAAGCTTCTTAACATTTGGCCTCTCAAATCCCTTTGTTCCTGGGTGGCTTTCCACAAGTGAGATACACAAGGTAAACCATAGAAATGGGCCTTGTGTAACCACTCAACATAAACCATTCCTTCCATTCCACCCAGGTGTTTCATTCACTTAGTTGTTTTATTAAGTAAAAACTCAAGTCCAAAGACTTAGAAATATTTTATCATAGCATGATTATATCACCACCCTTGGTTGCTACTAGCTAGGCTAAGCATGGCATGGATAACATCTTACTTAGAAATTTCTAGCAATTCTACAACTACTAGGATTTCCCAACATAGCATATAAGCAAAAATATAATCATGCAAGACTAACAAAATATATCTAATGCATAGTAGAAAACATAGGGATAAAATCATGAAGCACCACTTTCCTTGGTAGTTTGGAGAGTAGCTACACTCCTCACAATCACAATCACTATTGGCACCAAAATCTACACATAAAATCATAGCCACAAATCACATACCAAATAAATACAAGCAAAAATATATGGATGCATGCAATATGATATGTGATGATTTTCTAAACTCAATAAGACAAGTGCACAGTACTGGTTCGTAAACAAGTTCAAAACTTGCCAAACAACATTTATTTAAACACTAAAACATTTATCAAATAATTTATATACACAAAATAGGCCTACACATGTTTCTTTAAATAAAACCATTTTAACAGAAACAAAACATTAAACACATTGCATATTTGGAAAGGGCTTGCTCTCCTGATTCCATTGATATAAAATTTGTCAAATTTGAACGCGGGAATCAAAAGTTATGGCTAAAACAAAATCAAACAACTAATAGATTCAAATTTTGATTTTAAATCTAATTCCTGGCCACGCGTCATGTTCGGATTGGTGCATACCGGTTCGCTCAGGATCACGCACACAGGCCGTTAGATCTAACTTAATATGCACGGCCCAAATCTACTCGTACCCCTTCGCTTAAGTGTTCTATCTAGCCCGTCAGATCTGGATCCAACGGTGCGCGATCAAACGACCACACTTTGGCGGCGCTAGCGGCGGCTCTGTCTACGGCGGCGCGGTGGCTACAGGGGGTTCTAGGGTCGTCGGAGATGCTTACCGGACTCGTGGAGATGTACTGAAGCTCAACGTGGCGATGGCTTGACGAGGGGCGCACGGACACAGCAGCACGAACTCGCCGGAGTTGCTGGCGGCGTCAGATGCTCTCTGTCGGAGTCGAAGACGACGCTCTGGGACGCGCGGATCCAAACAAAGAGTGTCAGCAGATGCGCAAGATGCAGGCGAACAAGCTCGTGTGGATCAGAGACGGAGGGGAACACGAGGCTCACCGAATTTTGTCGCCGGAGTTGGAGACGTCGTCGGAAGCTTGCAGTGCTTGATGAAGTCGACGACCTGGGGCTGTATAGGATGAACCAATGGTGTCAGAAGAAGCACAAGGACGTTGCGAAATGGTCTGCATGAACTAGAGGGGAAGGGGCGCACGGAGCTCACCGAGATTGGTCGCCGGAGAGGGTTCTGCCTGCGGCGGTGTAAGAGTGATTGCGGGCAGCCTGGGGGCGCTCTGTGCTTGGGGTCTGGGGGGAAATGGAGAGGGGGCAGAGGGGGTTTAAGTAGCATGGTCTCGAGCATGATTTACTCCGGCATTCAACATGAATTGACGCCGCGAATCAATACAGAGAACGGCCAGCGTAATTTGGGGATTGAGCTGTTCGCGGGGTGGAGACGATGACGTCGTGTGGGCTACGGTTGTCAGCGAGAGAAACAGAGAGGGACTGGGTCCAGACTGTCAGCGACCTAGCGGGTGCGGGTGTGAGTAAAGAAAACACTTCGCGGGGTGGGGATTGCTGGGCTAGTTGGGCTGGTTGGGCCAGATTCGACTGTTTGCTTTTTTTTCTCTTTTAAACTTTTTATTTTTCTGTTTGCTTTTCTAAAAAGGATTTTCAAACTCCAATTCAAATCTGTTTGATTTCAAAACTTTTCTGGACTTTTGTACAATAAATCTTGTACTCAAATAAGTGTCAAACACATCTGTTCACTCAAACCTACTTGAGTCAATTGAAAAATAAAATAAAACAAGCCTTTTGGAGATATAATAAAAGGCATAAACTTTGGTTTTATTTCATACTTGTTTTGAAACTTGGCTCAAACCTTTGGAATCACTTAAGTTAGGATTCAAAATAATACTGATAGAATATAAGTGCCTTTCTCAATAGTATGTAGCACCAAGGCTAGAACATTTATACATAAAATAATGAGCATATATGCTCCTGTTTTGAAATGATTTTTTTTTGAAAATGGAATCTTACATGATCATGGATGCATGGATGATATGCATGAGTTTGAAACATGATTTTAGGGATGTTACAAATCTAACCCCCTTAAGGTGAATCTCTCCCTCGAGATTCGGATTGGCTAGCAAATAGGTGAGGGTGGTCTTTCTGAAGATCATCTTCTCTTTCCCATGTTGCTTCCTCTTCGGAATGATGGTTCCATTGAACCTTGCAGAACTTGATAGTCTTAGTCCGAGTAACTCTTTCTGCAGTCTCAAGAATCTTGATAGGTTTCTCTTCATAAGTTAGGTCACTCTCCAACTGAACCTCTTCCAAAGGTATAGTATCCTTCAAAGAAGTCTCTTCCATTTCCGAATGACATTTCTTAAGCTGACTCACATGAAACACATTATGAATAGCTGACAAAGACTCTGGCAATTCAATCTCATAGGCTACTTCTCCTTTGCAACTTAGAATCTTGAATGGCCCAACATATCTTGGGGCCAATTTACCTTTGACACCAAATCTCTTCACTCCACGAAGTGGTGACACTCTAAGATAAGCTCTATCACCAACTTCATAGGTGACTTCTCTGCGCTTAGGATCTGCGTAGCTTTTCTGTCGGGACTGTGCTATCTTTAATCTGTCCTTAACCAGCTTGACTTTCTCTTCAGCTTCTTTGATAAGTTCTGGTCCGAACAAACTTCTTTCTCCCACACCATTCCATAGCAATGGGGTGGTACATTTTCTCCCATAGAGAAACTCAAATGGTGCCATCTCAATGCTGGCTTGATAGCTGTTGTTATAAGAAAATTCTGCGTAAGGCAGACTTTCATCCCAACTGGCTCCATAGTCTAGGGCACATGCCCTCAACATATCTTCAAGAATCTGATTAGTCCTTTCTGTTTGTCCATCAGTTTGAGGATGAAAAGCAGTGCTAAATTCCAACCTCGTTCCCAATGACTCATGTAATTGCCTCCAAAAATGAGAAGTGAATTGTGTTCCCCTATCAGACACAATACTCTTGGGTACTCTATGTAGACATACAATTCTACTCATATAGATCTTGGCTAACTTAGCACTTGTATAAGTTGTCTTCACGTGTATGAAATGAGCCACTTTAGTTAGGAGATCCACTATTACCCAAATAGAATCATATCTTGTCCGGGTCCTTGGCAATCCGGTAATGAAATCCATTCCAATCTTGTCCCACTTCCAATCAGGAATAGGTAGTGGTTGAAGCAAACCTGCTGGTTTCTGGTGTTCCGCCTTCACTCTGTTACATACATCACACAAAGCAATATGTTCGGCGATGTCCTTCTTGAGATTGTTCCACCAAAATCTTTCTTTCATATCCATGTACATCTTGGTGTTACCCGGATGAATAGAATATGGTGAGTTGTGTGCTTCTTGTAAAATCAGTTTCCGAATCTCCAGATCTTGTGGAACACAGATACGTTTCCCATGCCATAAAGTACCATGTTCGTCTTCATGGAATCCTTTGGCTTTTCCTTTGCCAATCTTTTCCTTAATCTCCTCAATTTGCTTATGAGTCTTCTGGGCTTCCTTGATTTTGTCTAACAAAGTGGGTTGAACATCCAAGGTCATGAGATGTCCTTCAGGCACAATCTCCAATCTGAGATCTCTAAATTGGGCACACAGATCATCTGGCAATTCTCCCTTAGTAAGGCCATTCACAAAAACCTTACGGCTTAGAGAATCTGCTACAACATTTGCTTTACCGGGGTGGTATGCAAACTTAATTCATAGTCCTTAATGAGTTCTAGCCATCTTCTTTGTCTCATGTTAATTTCCTTCTAGGTGAAGATATACTTCAAACTCTTGTGATCTGTGAACACTTCACATCGCTTTCCCAAAAGATAGTGTCTCCATGTTTTGAGTGCATGGACAACAGAGGCTAACTCTAAATCATGAGTAGGGTAGTTCACTTCATGAGTTTTGAGTTGTCTCGAGGCATAAGCCACAACTTTCCCTTCTTGCATAAGTACTGCACCTAATCCGTGATGGGACGCATCACAATATACATGGAAATCCTTCTCCAAATCTGGCAAACACAAGACTGGTGCTGTCACAACTCTCTTCTTCCATTCTTGAAAGCTGAGTTCACAACCTTCAGACCAAGCAAATTTCTTGTCTTTCTTTAGCAATTCTGTCATAGGTTTTGCTATCTTGGAGAAATTCTCAATGAACCTTCTATAGTAACCTGCTAAGCCAAGGAAACTACGAACTTCTTTCACTGACTTGGGAGATTCCCATTCAGTTACCACTGAGACTTTAGTGGGATCAACTGCCACACCATCTCCTGACACAACGTGTCCAAGAAATCCAACTTCATTCAACCAGAATTCACACTTGCTGAATTTGGCAAACAATTTATGATCTCTAAGCTTCTCAAGTATCAAACGCAAATGCCCTTCATGCTCTTCTTTGCTCTTGGAGTAGATCAAAATGTCATCGATGAAAACGACAACAAATTTATCAAGAAATTCCATGAACACCTTATTCATCATATTCATGAAGTATGCTGGAGCATTGGTCAAACCAAATGGCATCACGGTATACTCATACAATCCATATCTTGTGGTGAAAGCTATCTTAGGTATGTCTTGCTCTCTTATCTTGAGTTGGAAATAACCTGACCGAAGATCAATCTTTGAGAACACACAAGCTCCTTCTAGCTGATCAAACAAGTCATTGATTCTAGGTAAAGGGTATTTGTTCTTGATAGTCACCTCATTGAGTGAACAGTAATCTATATATAACCTTTGTCTTCTATCCTTCTTTTCCACAAACAACACTGGTGCTCCCCAAGATGAAGAACTTGGTTTAATAAATCCTTTCTGCAACTGTTCTCCAAGTTGTTTCTTGAGTTCTTTCAGTTCATCAACTAACATCTTGTACGGTCTCTTTGCTATCGGTCCAGATCCTGGTAGAAAATCGATAAGAAACTCCACATCTCTATCTGGTGGCATTCCCGGCAATTCTTTCGGAAACACATCCAGATATTCACTCACAATTGGCACACTGTCTATGCTAACCCCCTTAAGAGAGTTTAGCATACTCCTTTTTTTTCAAAGTTGGTCTTGAACCTGATCCTTTTATTTTCTGGAGTTGTGAGTGAGACAGTATGGTTGGCACAATCTATCACTCCCTTGTGCTTAGTCATCCAGTCCATTCCCAAAATGACATCCAATCCTTGGGAATTTAGGATTATCAAGTTAATGGGAAATTTATACTTCCCAAACTCTATGACTAGATCATGACACCCTGAATTCACTATCATTTCTCCGCCAGGAGAACTTACTTTTATAGGACACCCAATAGTTTCTACCGGTAGTTCATTTCTTTCAACAAATGCTCTTGATATGAATGAATGAGATGCACCAGTATCAAAGAGAACAAATGCTGGAACAGAATTGAGTTTGAACTTACCAGCAACAGCATCAGGCTCCTCATAAATTTCCTCCACATTGATGTGGTTCACTTGTCCCTTTTGAAAAGGGTTGGGCTTGTTGGGTCCTTCAACTTTCTTTTCTGGGCATTCATTGGCATAATGCCCCATCTTCTTGCATTTGAAACACTCAACCTGACTAATGTCCTTCTTGACAGGCTGTCTTCCACTGCCACTTCCACTACCACTGTGGTGGCTATTATATCCACCCTTGTGGTTCTTGTACTTGTCATTGTCATGACTACGGTGATGCTTGTTGTCATGATGACGGTTGTGGTTGTGGTGCTTGTTGAATTTCCCATGCTTGTGGGATCCTGAGCTTCCACTATCATCATAATGGAATGCTTGTGAGACGATCCCGAGCTGTGCTTGTCCGAGTGCTTTCTCTTTCTACTCTAAACTTGCTTCATTTTGTTCTCCAAATAGCAGCCTTATCACAAAGAGACTAATAAGTGGGCACAGAGGCCACTGATAGCTACAGGTTCAGTTCATCATTCAACCCTTCAAGGAACTTTTCCTTCCTCTTGGCATCGGTATCAACTTCGTCCGGTGCATAACGCGCCAGATTGTTGAACTCCTCAATATATTCAGCCACGCTGCGGTGGCGCTGCTTTAGATTATGGAACTCTTTCTTCTTCAGACTCATCACTCCAGATGAGATGTGAGCAGTACGAAAGCCATCTTCAAAGATAGCCCATGTCACATCTTCAATGGGAGTGGTGATCTGGAAGTTATCCCACCAAGTGGCGGCTGGTCCTTCCAACAAATGTGCTGCAAATCTGACTTTTTCGCATCAAGATCATACGCTTACTAAGTCCTTGTTCACAGAGCATAGCCAATCATTGGCCACCATAGGATCAGTTGTTCCTGAGAACTTTGCTGGCCTCAATCTCAAGAACCTGGTAAGCATGTCAAAACCCGGTGGGTTGTTGTTGTTGTTATTGTTGTTATTGTTGTTGTTGTTGTTCTGGTTCTGGATGAACGTAGTCATCATTTGCATTAGCTGAGTCTGAGTTGTCATCATTTGCTGCATCTCAAGGGTGATGTTGTTGTTGTTGGGGTTGGGATTGGCACGACGGGGAGGCATCTGTGGTTTGGTCAATAGAGATAAGAATGAGATACCCATAGATGCTATTATGCACAATACATCACATAAATAATCACCAAACATGCATCACAATAATAAAGGTTCGACAACAAGATAACAAGTTTGCAAAGTAAACACACCAATAGCAAGCCATCCACATGTTGGATGGTCATTGCGACTCAAATAAAGCAAGATAAATAAATGATAAATGAGTAGTCATCACTACTCCTCGGCATCAACCTCCTCCTCAACAAAGGTAAGACCTGCATTCTCCATAGCGGTCTTGTATTCCTCGACATTGGTGGTCAAGGTCTCTACTTTGGCTCTGAGAGCCCTCTTCTGAGAATGAAGCCTCTCAATCACAGTCTGCTAATGCTCGAGCTCGAAGTCCTTGGCCTCCAGTTCTGCAGTCATGTCTCGAATCCTCTTTTTCCTATCTTGGACTCGCTTCTCTTGACTCTTGAACTTTCTATCCTGACTCTCGAACTTTGCTTCCATCTCCTTGACTATCTCATCTTGCTCTGCGAAGAGCTTGTCCTTCTCACGAAGCTGCACCTGGAGTTCGTCATTGCTGAGCATGACGTTGGTCATATCAGTGTCCACGTGCCTAAGAAGAACCTCTAAGTCCTGGAGGTATAGACGAATCGGCTATGCTGTCTCCCTCGAAGTGTCCTCGAAGTCGATGGCCTCTCCATCCTCATCACGTCTACCGAAGGCGTGGAAGTGAGTACCTCTAACCTGTCGAGAGTGTCTCCCTAATAGATGTCCAATCAAGTCCTGCATGACTACCTCTAGGCCTCTCTCCTTGTCATCGTGCATGAGCTTGAAGATGATAGCCTCCATGGTAGGCTCAGTCTGGCGTCCGGGCTGATTGACCTTGAAACCCCAAAGGTCTTTCCTCTCAAACTTGGTGAGGGGAAGCACCATGATGGTAGGAAGAGGGAGATTGAGCAAACTAGTGAGCTCAATAATACGAGGGCCAAAGCGAGTTCCCTGGAACTCTTCAACAATGTTGATGGTAACATTAGGCATCTATTTATAAGATAGAAAAAGTTAGAAACAACACAATTTTAAGATAAAACACAAGGCAAAGCATCACATGCATATCTTTGGAAATCAAAACACACAAGTCATGGCATACATGGATCCATTACAACAACCAAGGTTCAACTTATTTTAAGCAACATTTGGAAAATAAGGTGATAAGTGGTGGTCCAACTAATGAGGTACGTTACAATCCCAACTCACTAGATATGTTGGCTAACACAATATTTCTAGAAGCAATCAGTCTATCTTGAGCACATGTCTCCATTACTAAGTCTATAATGTCTCCTCTTAAGGTTTGTTTGGTAGCCTCTAACTCTTGGGTATGTTTCTTCTCTTCCTTTAGGTCATTTTGGATGTTGAGCATTCTGCACTTAACTCTATCCCCAAGTTCTTTGATGGCCTTCCAAGCTGCATCCCTTGCTGAATCAAAGAATGTAGTGTGCACCACTGAATTGGTGAACATGCAGAATCCTGATTCCTTGTGGTTGTCTTCCTTGTTTTTATACAAGTGAAGTTGCACCCACCAGTACTCAACTCCTTTATCCATCACAGGAAAACCTTTGTACACAGCTTCACCATGTATTCCCATTGCAACTATGAGGTCCTTGAGAGCCTTGGGAAATTCTGTCTTACACTCCAAAGTCATTGTCATGAGTGGTCCCTTCCTTACGGCTTCGTTGATGGAGTTCATCTACAAATAGAGATGATAAAGAAGATTAGAAAAGTTTATGAGAAGAATAGATAAGTGTGGAAGTTGTTGAAAAATTTTCCTTAGTAGTTTCCAATCCTAGGGTCATAATCCTACAGGCAACACAGTGCTCTGATACCATCTGTAAGATCCCTCCTTTATAAAGGAAAAAGATCCCTGTGATTGCAATGTAAATAGCATATGGCCAATGCAAACATGTTGAGTGTAGACTTATATCTATTTACTTATTTAAACTCTTGTATTAGGCCTGTGGCCATGGAGTTGTAAAGACTATGTTGTCTCTGGAATGACTGTAATAATGACCTTTGTTTCTGTGTACTTCATCTTAAACTGTGGATGCTAGCATTGATCCAGGGACTAGCATTGCAATCACAGGGATCTTTTTCCTTTATAAAGGAGGGATCTTACAGAAGAAGGTTGCGGTTAGATTAAACCGCAGCACCACGCCCTCATCCGAGGATGAAGAGCAGTACCTACCTCGAAGGCACAAAAGCTCGCGCCATCACAGCCATGATTACGACGCTCGAAGCGATCTCACCCAGCGCAAGATCGACAAAGCGCGTGCCAAGCACGTCTGCTCGTCCGAATCTGAAGAGGACGATGACGAAGGAGAACTCTGTGGAGCCCGATGCTTCAGCAGATCCGTTTGGCGGACACGGATGTCGTGGAACTTCAAGCTTACTTCGGACACTCCGAAGTTTGACGGCACACAGGACCCCAAGGCGTGGCTCAGCGACCACCTGTGATCCGTCAAGCTACACGGTGGAAACAAGGAAACCGCCATGCAATGCCTTCAGCTGCAGCTGGCAGGCGCAGCCCGGATCTGGCTTAGCAGCCTATCCTCGGGATCCATCCGAAGCTGGGAGGAACTGGCGTACAGTTTCATCCGAAACTTCAAGGGCACCAGCAAGAGGCCAGCCTCGATCGAGGAGCTGCGGGCCTGCACCCAACGAGCGGGCAAATCCATTCGCTCGTACATACTATGCTGGTCCAACACCAAGAACTCCGCAACGCACATCTCTGAGGAGAGATCGATCGACGCCTTCAAGGATGGCGTCAAGCGCCAGGACTTCAAAGAAGAACTTGGGCGCGTGAAGCCCAAGACACTCGACCACCTCATGGACATCGCCAACAGGTGGCAGATGGTGAGGACTCCGTCCACCGAGCACACTCGGAGGAGGAAGATGACTACGGACGGCGACGTGAACGCCATAGCAAGAGAAGATCGCGCGTCTACGATGATCGTGATGGACCCGACATGGTCGCGGCTGGCTACGCCGACCGCCGCAGCAACGGCAACCATAGTAGCGGCGGATACCGCGGAAGTAGCTTCCGTGATGGAGGACGCCCAACGCACTCATGGCAGCGCCCGCGGCCATGACGACGGACCCTCAGCATACGACAAACTGTCGGGTCCATGCACCATCCACTTCTACATCGACAAGCAGGATGGTAAAAAGAAGGCAAGCCACATGCTCAAGGACTACCGCGAGTTCCAGAAACTCAGCGAGAGCATGGCTCGAATGAGGCAACAAGCCCCGAACCCTGGATATGGGAACGCACCCGCACCAGGTGAGATTGCACACGGAGCTCCTCCACCACCACCCGTGGGACCTTCGAACCACCCAATCACACCCGCGCAGAATAACGGTGGGCACGGGTACCCCACGCCGAAAGGATCACCGATGATCCAAAAAGGGATCCCAACGAACAGGGTGTAGAAGAAAATCACCCGTCAGATCAATCTGGCTATAACCGCTCCACCCGCCATCCCTGAGTACCTCAGCGGATCGGAGTCCTGCATCACGTTCAGCCGTTCGGATCACCCTTGCCAGGTCCCTCGCCCAGGTCATGCTGCCCTGGTGCTTGAGGCGTAGATCGGAGGGTTCGACATGAGCCGCATCTTCATGGACGGCGGGAGCGGCATCAATCTGATGTTCGCAGGCACCTTAGCAGCAATGCGGATCCCGCTGTGCAGCCTGGAACAATCCGACACAACGTTCCACGGCATCATTCCAGGGAAGGGCGTATTCCCCCTAGGAAAGATATGGCTCGACGTCATCTTCGACAAGCCCAATAACTTTCAGTGCGAGTGACTCGAGTTCGAAGTGGTGGACTGGCCATCATAATACCACGCCATCCTCGTGCCTGTATCATTCGCATGATTCCTGGCAGTACCGCACTATGCATACCTGCTACTCAAGATGCCAGGACCGAGGGGCGTCATCATGGTCCACAAGAGCTTCACCGAGTCGGACCACTGCGACAGGGACTTCAACAGAATCTCCCAGTCATTCGGCATGCAGGAGAAGCTCATAAGGCTCCGAGAGGTGACGGACAATGGGGCACCCCCAATCGCAAGACAGAACGCACTAGATATGTCTTTTGACTCCACCGTCAACACAAAGAAGGTGCAGGTCCACCCGACAGACGCCTCCAAGATGGCGCTGATCGCCAACGACCTCAGCTCCGCATAGGAAAGCGCGCTCGTCGAATTCCTCCGTGAGCGTTGGGAAATCTTCGTCTGGTGTCCTGCGGACATGCTAGGAGTTCCTAGGGAATTCGCCGAGCACGCCCTTAATGTCTTTCCATACGCCAAGCTCGTCAAACAGTCCGTCAGACGACTATCCGAGCCGCGGGCCGAAGCTATCGGAGTCGAAGTCAACAGACTACTCGACGCCAACTTCATCCGGGAGATCAAGGAGAGCGAGTGGCTCGCCAACACCGTGATGGTCCCCAAAAAGGACACGGACATCCTGCGGATGTGCGCGGACTTCACATCATTGAACAAGCATTGCCCGAAGGATCACTTCCCTCTCCCTCGGATTGATCAAATCATCGATTCGACTGCAGGATGCGATAAGCTCTCCTTCCTTGATGCCTACTTAGGCTACAACCAGATTCGACTGAAGGTCGAAGATCAGGAGAAAACGGCGTTCATCACGCTGTTTGGAGTGTTCTGGTACAACACAATGCCCTTCGGGTTGAAGAACGCAGGCGCCACGTACCAACGGTGCATGCAGGCATGCCTGAAGGACCAGATCGGCCGCAACATCCAAGTCTATGTCGACGACATAGTAATCAAAACAAGGGAGGCCAAGACACTCATCGATGATCTCCGTGAGACGTTCGACATGATCGATACAAGATCAACCTAAACCCAGAAAAGTGCGCCTTCGGCGTCCCATCTGGTCAGCTGCTAGGCTACTTCATCTCCTAGCGAGGAATCGAAGCGAACCCGAAGAAAATCCGAGCCATAATGGCCATGGAGAAGCCGAAGAACCTCAAGGGCGTCCAGCAGCTTGCCGGGCGAATCGCGGTGTTGAGCAGGTTCATCAGCCGCATGGTGGTAAGCACAGTGCTGGTGGGCGAAAGACCAGAAGATAGAAAGACCCACGGGGTCCAACGCCCAATCTACTACCTTAGCAAGGTATTGACGCCAACAAAGCAGAGGTACCCTCATTACCAGAAACTCGCCTACGGCGTGTTCATGACAGCTCGTCGGCTGAGCCACTACTTCCAGGAGCATTAGGTGATGGTTGTCAACGAAGCACCTCTGAACAGCATCCTGAACAATCCGGAGGCCACAGGACGTGTGGCCCTGTGGGGCATCGAGCTGTCACCTCTAGACATCGTCTACGAGAAGCGCCACGCGATCAAGTCTCAGGTCCTTCTGGAATTCCTCGTCCACTGGATGGAACTGCAGCTGCCGGATACCCCCGTACATGACGCAGTCATGGACGATGCACTTCGACGGCTCCAAGCGCGAGGCCGGAGCAGGATCCGGGGTCATACTGACCTCCCTGCAGGGCGACAAGATGAAGTACATCCTCCGAATGAAATTCCGAGCCTCCAACAACAAGGCCGAGTACGAGGCCCTCATCCATGGCATGAGGATGGCCAAGATCTGTGGCGCAACGTGCCTGGTCATCTACAGAGACTCGAACCTCGTCGTCCAGCAGACGATGAATGAGTGCGACGCACATGCCGCCAACATGATTGCGTACCGTGCACTCTACAACGCACTCGAAGGAGACTTCGACGGCTGCGAGCTTCGGCACGTTGGGAGAGAAAGCAACGAAGAGGCCGACAGACTTGCCAACATTGGCTCCACTTGTGCACGGGTGCCACCAGGTGTGTTCCTCAAACAGATCTGCGTGCCATCCATCAAAAGGAAATTCCCCATGGGATCACCCGAAGAAGCAGAACACTCGGGGGTTGCGCTACCCGAAGGACAGGAAGGACCAGAAAAACTCGACACAGAGGTTGCAATGGTCAACCTGATGCAGGTCATGGCAGTGGAAGAAACATGGACACAGACATACCTCCGATATCTGATAGACGGGGAGCTGCCTGAAAGCCCGACAGATGCCCGACGCATATCTCGCCGGTCCAAGGCCTTCACCATCATCAATGGCGATCTGTACAAGCGCAGCATTTCGGGTGTACTCCAAAGGTGCGTCACCATCGGTGACGGCAAAACCATCCTCCAAGACATCCACGAGGGCATCTGCGGCCACCACGCGGGCAGCCGCGCCCTTGTCGCCAAAGCTCCGTGAGCTGGGTTCTACTGGCCAACGGCCATGAACGATGCCAAGGACATCGTCCGAAGGTGCAACGGGTGCCAGAGGTTCGCAGATAAACCACACGCACCAGGATCGGAGCTCAGGCCCATACCCTTGGCCTGGCCTTTCGCCCAGTGGGGCCTCGACATGATCGGCAAACTGCCCAAGTCCTTGAAAGGAGGCCATGTCTACCTCGTGGTCGTAGTCGACAAATTCACCAAGTGGATCGAGGTCAAGCCCGTCACTAACCAAAAGGGCAAAACAGCCGTCAAGTTCTTCAAATCCATTGTTTACAGGTTCGGCGTGCCGCACAGCATCATCACCGATAATGGGTCGAACTTCATCTCCAAGGAATTCCTAGACTTCTGCGAAGACCTCGGAATCAACATCACATACGCCTCCGTGGCGCACCGGAAAACAAATGGGCAGGTCAAAAAGGCCAACGGCCTCGTCGGCGGCGACATCAAGAAGCGCCTAATGAGCCCACTACAACGACTCACAGGAGCCTGGACGCAAGAGCTGCCCTCCGTACTCTGGAGCTTGCGCACGACGCCAAACAGCTCAACTGACTACACGCCCTTCTTCATGGTGCACGGAGCCGAAGCTGTGCTGCCTGTGGAGGTACGCCACAAGGCCCCACGGGTCGTCGCCTACAGCGAAGCCAAATCCACGGCCGCACTCGAAGACACCATCGACACACTCGACGAGGCACGCGACATTGTCGCAACTCGATTAGCGGTCTATCAACAGAGCCTCCGCAACTACCACAGCCATCGGCTGCGCCCAAGGTCCTTTGTCAAAGGAGACCTAGTCTTGAGACTCAAGCAAGAGCGACCGAAGAAGCTCGAGTCGCCCTGGTAAGGACCCTACATCGTCACTGGAGTCATCCCAGGTGGCGCCTATTGCCTCAAACACGTGGATTCTAGAGTCGCATACTCCAACCCATGGAACGTCGCACAACTGCGACGCTTCTACCCCTAGCTACCCCTCCTCTTTTTACTTTCAATAAGGCTACTCAGCCGAACAATGTACCTCCTCCTTACGATATGAATAAAGCTAAGTGTCTCGACCCAAAAAAATCCGTCTATTATTCGCACTTTCTTCATGTTACAACACATTTGGGGGCTCCCCTCACCTCGCGACTTCGTCGACTGAGGATAACACGTGTACACCTGAGTAGCTAACCACGTCAGGCTAACGAAAAGGGCGTGCATACAAACAAAGCACCACGTGCTAACAATAATCAACCTTTACAGCAAAGGGCATAACACGCCCAGTCGAATAAATACAAATTTTATATCTATCTTTTTACAGGTCCTACCTATTCTGAAGAATCACCTTCGCACGCTGCTCAAAAAGATCTATAACTTGTTCGGCATACTGCCTTACAGCCGCGTAATGTGGACGCATATCCCACGAGCCACCATCCGGCCGAAGAGGCGGCCCAGCTGCCACAGCAGCAAGATCCACATTAGGACGATGTAGCCGTACAAGGGAAAGCGCGACCTTCACCCCCGCAACCAGCTGATGCCGCACCAGCTCCCTAACATGATGCACATCTCGAAACTTCGCCAGCAGGCCCCAGAGAGTCGATGGCGCCTCATCCAAGGGAAACATCACGTGCAGAACGGACGCCAATGAAGCCTTCGCTTGTCGCAGCACCCGCGACACCTAGTGAACAAGATCCTGCACAGTCGCAAGGACCATGGCACGATCGCGGTCCATCTAGAAAAAACCGCCGGCCTCCATGTC
This sequence comes from Avena insularis, assembly GCA_023614405.1. Taxonomy (NCBI): domain Eukaryota; kingdom Viridiplantae; phylum Streptophyta; class Magnoliopsida; order Poales; family Poaceae; genus Avena; species Avena insularis. Next base: position 57,654,708 of record CM042693.1, on the reverse strand, counting down.
CTACTGGGTCAGACAGTTGATCCGAATAGCAACACGCTCCTTTTCCTCCTTAGGAACAAGGTTAGCACTTATAACACCTGCAGAGTAAGATGACAAGCCAATAGGCGCATCCGAAAATTGAGCAGCAGCTCGAAAACTCACATTGAAGTTGCTCGGCCAGACAACACAACTCCCCCATCAAATACTCCTCTCTGGCAGCACCTCGCTCTGCCTTCGACTTCCAAACATCGGTGTGGCCGCGCACTCTAAGCAATTCTTTCTCAAGACTACGGATGCGGTCACGAAGAAACACAAGCTGCGACGCACCATCCAAGGATGGCCGCAGCTGCGGCGCGGGCGAAGTTCTAACGGGATCATCACCCGAAGGTCCCTAGGGGAAAGGAAAGCAAGAATATGAATAAATGCACGAATAAGCAAACAGCTTGGAGACTCATTATATACAGCAAAATCCACTGCGTGGCACAAGGAGTGTTCATAGATACATCAGACCAAAAGAAACAAAAGCTATCCTACAACTACAAGGCCTAAGAAGCTGCATCCTGAGTAGCCTCGGAGCCAGACTGCCTGCTCTTGGCCTCCCCCTGCTGCCTCGCCGCATACTCCGCCAGCAACTCAATCAACTTCGGCCCATAACGTTTACAACGGCAGCGTAGAGGGCAAAGGCTACCTCGGATCCGTCAGCAGCTGTCGGCATCTAGGAGGTGACCTGACAAAGATCCAGCTCCGCTCCAGACGCCAGGGCCATTGCCAGCCCCACGGATGCACTGGTGCCTTTTTGCTTGCACTTGTACGCCGCAGGCGCTTCGGCTGACAGCGCATCCGCCAACGAGTCGACATCCTCGAGGGCGACGCCCTTGGGGACGAGCTCCTTATAGAAGCGCCCAGGAGCCTCCTTGGCCTTGGCGAGCGAGCCGACCACGGTACTGCAGCGGTCTTCGACCGCCGTAGTGGCATCATCCAGAGCACTTCCGTGTTCCAGAGCACCGCGGTCAAACTCGATGCCTGCGGCATCTAAACGAACGGAAGAAGCGATGTGAAAACCAAGTACCAAAAGAAAGACAAGGAAGCCGAAAAGGAACAGGCGAAACCACTCACTCGAAATAGCCTTGGCAGCAACCATCAGCTTGTCGGCTACCTCCTTCTCGCGCGAGGCCGCAGCGGTGGCGAGTTGCTCCTCCAGGTCTGTAGCCTCCTGCTGCAGGCGCTCCTTGGCCGCAGCTGCATCGGCTAGCTCCCGCTCGAGGCGCTCCTTCGCACCAACGGCGTCCTCGTCTTTCTTCTCCGCTCGCCCAAGGCTCTTTTTGAGAGCATCAAGCTCGCGGAGGGTGGTATTGTTCTCCTCTACAAACAACAAGAACACTAATCAGATCAAAGGATAAGGAAGCAGTGGAAGACGAAAACAGACCAACTCATGAACGTACCCTGAAGCTGCTTGAAACTAGCCTCCAACACTGTGTGTCTTTGCACTGATTGGCGCCTTGCACAAAAGGCTGCAACAAGACACAACTTGTCAAAAGAAAGGCTCGGGGGCTGCGCCCAAGGAACGATCAAGGCAAAGTACACACACGAAAAGAACGCTCGGGGGCTCCCCCCGAGGCACGTACAAAAAAAGGGAAAAAAGGCATGATCAGCAGATCACCCGAAAGATGCTCGGGGGCTCCCCCCGAGACACGAAGCAAAAATGATCAGCAGATCATCCGAAAGTGCTCGGGGGCTCCCCCCGCGGCAAAAAACGAAAACACTTACGTGGTTAGACGGCGACTCCGAAGGTTCGCCTGCAGTCTTCTGAGGGACAACTACCCGAGCCTCCTGCGGAGAAGGGTTCGGAGCAGCACCCTCAGAGGTGGCCACCGTCTGAGGAGGAGGAGCAACCTTCGACTCCCCCACCATCTCCCGAGCGCCATCGTTGAAGGAGCCATCGGAAGAGTGGCTACAAAAGAAAACATCAGACAAGCACAAGCACAAATACAAAAAAGAGACAAAGCAATGGCAGATGCTTACGAGTCGAAATCTCTCAAGTCAAAGACAGGAGGGGCCCTCCTGCCTTTCTTTTCTTCTTCTCTTCCTTCTTCCGCTTCGCCGGCGGCTACGGCGCCACAACTCGCATGGGCACGTCCTGAATCGGAGAGGAAGAGCCACCATGACCCCCACTGTGATGCTCAAGGCATAATGGGTTCCTAGGCGTCGGCGGAGTTGAAGCATCCGACGACTCTCTCGAGCTCCGCGTCCGCTTTCGAGTCTGCTCCTCGCTGGACTCAAAAGTTTCTTCCACTGGCGGTCGCGCCGAGGGAAGCTCAGACATGGAGTCCACTACCTCGTTGTTCGGCGCATCCGGAAACAGTTCGGGTAGTGGAGGCGACATGCCCGGTACCTTGAACTCCTGCACAAAAGAAGCAAACTTTCAGAACACAACCAAGTACAAGAAAAACATAGTCGAAAAAAGCGCTACGCGCACGCCCTGGATCTACACCTGTGGAACCGGATGAGAGGCGGCGAATGGAGGAGTCAGCGACTTCCCCGGGAGATCCTCTCTAGCCTTGTACTTCAGCAGCGGCCGAAGAATCCTGTCAAGATCCTCCCTGGAGAACTCTTCAGCCGAAACCCTAGTCGGATCGTGGTGACCAGAATAAAGGAACATCGGGTGCGCCCTAGCGTAGAGCGGTTGCACCGGACGTTTGAGGAAAGTGCGGATGATATCCACACCATTCACTTCTTTATCCGGAATCAACTGAAGATCCTCCACCCGATGATAGAGCCCCTCTATCTCCGCCACCTCGCCATCCAAGATGTGGTTCTTCCAGGACCTTTTCGGCTCGATTTTCTGGGAGGGGTCAAAAGGAGCAAGACCAAAGTTCTGCCCGGTCACTGTAGAGTCGCGGATGTAAAACCATCGCCTCCGCCAGTACTGGACAGATTCAGACACAGAAAAGGAGAAGAAGAGAAAGTTGGATCTAAAGGGAGATGATGCAACCGCCGATGGGATACACGCCATCGGAACCAGATTGCCTCTTCACGGAATAGAGCTTCCGGAAGAGGCCAAAGTGCGGCTCGATACCGAGCCAGCACTCGCAAAATGTGATGAAGCAGGCGACATGAAGAAGAGAGTTCGGTGAAAGATAATGAAGATGGATGCTGTAAAGAAAAAGCAACCCATGAAGAAAATCGTGGATCGAGAAAGAAAGGCCCCGAAGGACAAAAGCGATGAACATGACCCAAAACCCAGCGGGAGGACGGGGAATTACCTCGTCGCCGGGAACTCTGACGGCCTCCCTATCCTGCGGGATTAGACCCCGCTCACGCAGCTTGCGGAGGTCACCCTCGCGAGTCTCCGATCACCGCCAGCCACCATCGGTGACGCGAGTGGCGGCGGAACCCTTCTTCCCGCCGGCGGCAGCACTAGTACCAACTGAGGTAGAGGTCTTCTTGGACTTCCCCATCGCAGTGCGGTGACGGCAACGACGAGCACGCAGAAACAAAGGAGGAAAGGTCCGCAAAAATTCTAGCGTGCAGCAAGGAAAACTCAAGAAGATGGAAGCAGTGAAGAGGAATGGATACAGTGAAAACAAACTAACTTTTCCCCAATGATTATAAGGACAAAGACGACGCATGACGACCGTTCATCCGGAAGACCTAGAGCCAACATCAAGATCCGACCGTCCACGTGTCAGCACAGCAGCGAACCGTCGCTAACACGCCGTCCACTACGCATGGAAATCGAGGTGACGCCGTAATTATCTCCACGCCGTGCGTGACCAGTCAACTCAAAGTCAGAAGGTGGGACACATGTTCGTCCAGTCACGTCATCTCTGGTGCCACAGACGCTTGAGGTCACCGATCGTCAGCACTGACATCATCAAAGCTATACTAGCAACGGTTACAATTCTTCAGCTACATAGCTAAAAGTAATCACTCGAATATACGATTCGACTAACTACTCGGGGGCTAATCTTATCAGGAGCGCTGGCCGCGCACCAGAAAAACTATTCTTCGAGTCCTACGTCGAGTCTACGACTCCACTACGGACTCGGGGGCTACTCCCATAGGGAGGATGGATTCAAGCATCCGAAAAATTTGTGTCCTACGGACCTAAAAGTCAACAAATACTGAATTAAACTCTCTGCTCGAGTCTACGACTCGAACAAACACTCGGGGGCTACTCCCATAGGGAGCGCTGGCCGCGCACCCTATGAATCTTCGACTACGATCCTGCGGATCAGTATGCAAAAACCTTTTTCGGCAACTCTGCCCCAATTAACGGTAAGTGAGCAAAGTTCTCCTTGGCCACCCGAAACACCTCCGTGGTGTTGAACATTCGGATGCTGCGTCTGCGACGTAAAGATAAGACCTACAGATATCATCTGATGGCCTGGCAACGCACACGACGGCGCTCTGCTAGTGAAAATCCGTGCCAGCGGGGACGATGAAAAATCCCGACGGACGCGTTGGGTACCTCACTTAAAATCTACTGGAATTCCACTTATGTAAGTCCTCCTCGGCCTGAGTCGAGTTACGCCAGCATATGTTCCGGGTTCAAGTCGAGGGACTCGAATCTGAAGAAGATCGTGTTGTTTTGTCCTAAGACAGTTAACTGACCCTGATCTATCGGGAGAGTCAGACACACGCATCACAATCCCTACGCACTCAAATTATTCTCTAAACGAACAAAGATAGCTGCACCCGAAAGATTGAAGATTCCTCAGCCGAATCTATGATTCAACTGAACACTCGGAGGCTACTGACATGGTTATACCATGCGGGTACACGACCTTAGCATACCTAGTCCAGCCCAAGGAAGGCCCACGAGAAACATGCGCCAGCCCATGAAGACTTTCGGGTGGCCAGAGCCCATGACGCCTTCGGATCCTTAGAGAACAAGACTAGAGTAGATAGAATATTCAAATGGGCAAACCCTAAAACCTGTAACCGACTCGATCTGTTCCTAGGACCTACCTATCTCTATATAAAGGCTAGGAGGGCACGACGAGGAGGAGACTTCGCATACCACCGCATACACACCTCCATGCCAGATTGCATCTGCGCACCCCTGTAATTTTTGGTTCCGCAGTAATCAAGAGCAGACAAGCAGGAGTAGGGTTTTCCCTCCGAAGGCCTGAACCTGGGTAAACCTCGTGTCCCCTTGTTGCTTGTTTGCTAACCGTTCCGCGATCTCCAGTATCCCCATCTTCTCCAAAACCCCAAGCTCATAACAATGGGCATTGACGAGATTAAACCTCGTCAACTGGTGCAGGGCCTTTAACACCGGTTCGTGGCTCGAACCGGTATTAAAGGGGGTGCTCCTTTTTGCTCTATGGATCACGCTGGTACGGGCGCCCCCTTTAACACCGGTTCGTAGAAGAACCGGTGTTAAAGCCTATTTATGACCTCAACCAAAGGCCTCGTTTCCACTAGTGTTAATTGTTGTCATTAGCTGTTGTTATTGTTCTCTTGTAAGACTCTTAGCTTTATTCATATGGTTTATCTATGTATCAACTTTATTTGATTCATAAACTGTAATACTCTTGTGATACGTTATGAACTTAATAAAGGCTGTGTGCATCATAGGATGCAGAGGCCGGGTTTTTCCCATTTCAAAAAAACCAACCTATTTAATTTGAGGGGCACTAAAACGACAACCAATAACACTAAATGTGTTACAATCATTGGTGATGCTGCTAAAAATAGCTGTAATCGCACAATGCCTGCCAATAAGTGTCCAAACGCTTTGTAGGCGGTGCGGCGAACCGCGCTTCTCCCTCTAGTATAATTCATTTCCCAAACATCAAAAGGATCTATTATGAGATTATAGTTCATAGCCATTTCTTGTGTTCTACCTATGTCGCGCATGCTTTGATAAGCATCACAATTTTTAACATACATGTGTGCACCCTTGAACAAAGTTAGCCAGTAAAATCATTGAAAAAACACCAGATCGCCCGCACAATGTCCTCGAACTCAGAGGTAAGTTTCCTACCATTTACTTGTACGGGTTAGGGTATGGGCAATCTTTGGTCTGTTTTCTTTTGCACGTTTTGCTCGGACGCAGGGGCATGATTATGGCAGATTTTGAGTCACGTAATTTCTTCTCTTTTTATATTATTGCCTATTTATGCATGTTTCGTCCGTGAGAATGAAGAATGCTTGGATCTTCGCGACGAGGTAAATTCTTCTCCTATCCAGGTCACGCGTGAATCTGTCACCAAACGCCAAGAAAAATGTTGCACCATGGGTGGGACATCCAACTTCCATACACAATCCCAAAGACCCAAACCTTCCTTCTACCATCTGGCGTAGAGCTAGAAGATGGAGTTGTCGATCACCAAGACTCGTCCATAGCAAGGCCATATGCATTGCGTACTTTAAACCTTCCATGTTTATCCGGTGCCCGCTTGTTAGAGTTTTACGATACCCTGGTACTCCCCGAAGATAGAATGGAGTACCAAGTAAATCCGGATGTTCAATTGATAGGGTGATCTAGTCATTTTCTATCTGTAATTTATGTGTACGGTTAAAACTATTGCCTTAATTCACTCCTGCTGTCCGTGAAAAAAGGAAACCGCCTCCTCCTGGTTGAACCCTGTTCCTTCTCACGCGCCGACCTCTGCAGCGCCTTAGTGTCGCCGCTGCTGCAACTTCTCTGGCACTCGACAGTTGTGGTGACTGTGTTATCTTCAAGATCTCTGTGACATGCGCTATAACAAAATACTGGGTATGCAAATATGTCCGCCGCTACATGCTGTCGAAGAATGCGTGTCGTGAAGGAACAAGGGATCCGACTATCCCTGAGTTTGAGAGGGGCCTGAATCACACGTTCGGATCTTCTACGATGGCGACGGCGAAGCATGCACACGGCAGAGAGTAAACACAGGTTTTTTTACCCAGGTTCAGGACCCTCATGAGGAGGTAAAGTCACTACTCCTGCTTGGTTGTATTGCTCGCGGTGTCTCGTGAGGGTATAAATATGGAAGAATGTCTAGGGTTTGAGCTCCCAAAGACCGATCCCTTCTAAGGTATGAGTGGTGCTCCTTTTATAGGGGCGCCGGGCCTCTTCCCCCAAATCTTAGGCGGGAAGGATCACCACACTGTCGCCCAAAGACCTCCATGTTGACAATACTACTTTACATAGACTCAGTCCATCTCGCTCGCCGGTCCATCGTAAAGCTGGCTCCGTTGGCGCCGCCTGCCGCTACACGACGCCACCCGCTCCCTTCTTTGCACCAAAATGGCAAAGGGTGGTGTTGCCAGTGCTGAGATCATCCTTCCCGCTTTCGCAGCGAAGAGGCTGGACCGACTTCTCTTTACCGAGGCGGTTCGTGTGGTCTGGAAAGTCTTGGTGCCACTTGTTGGATTTCATCGTCCTCGCTGCTTTTGCTGCAAGATTACGGGCGTGTACTTGGGGCACGCTCCAAGGTATCCTAGGCCCTTTGGGGGCCACGGGATCGTGGGAGACTTCCCCTCGTGAGGCAACCTCCCGAAGGTGAGCCAGGCAAGGCCGAGGCCCGAGGCTCATGAGGGATTAACCTCCCAGCGTCTACCTCGTGAGGCAGCGCTCTAGGGCCTCGCATCCCCATGAAGGCGTCATGGCTCAGGCGGTAGGCCCAACGACCGTCGGGTCCTGGTACCCTGTTACCAGGACCCCGGCACATGCCTATTTGGTCAATCAATTCTAACACAAACTGAACCCTGCATCTTCTCTTTTGTGAAATTTGTTTGTACGGAATAGATCTAAGTATCCATTGATCCCTCCAAATTCTAATATTCTGGCCATTGCCAATATACCATATTATAACTTGTTTAGCAGCTCCAAGCCATGTGAAATAGCATTCGAGGTTGATGATGCATTACCACCAAAAACTGTGTCTTCCAGTAATAATTTTCCTTCATAACCTGAGCCCATAAACTATCAGGCTTAGTGATCAACCTGTTGGCTTGCCTAGCGAAGAGTGCCTGATTAAAAGCCCTAAAGTCATGTAAGCCAAGCCCTCCCTCCTTCCGACTTTGCAACTTGTCCCATGATCTCCAATCGGTTTTACTCTTACATCCTTAGCTTCCCAATGAAAGTTTCTAACCAGCCTTGTTAGATCATCACAAACTAAGAAATGGAGTTTGAGAACACCCATTAGATATCTGGCCAAGGCTTGCTTCACGGATTTAATGAAAACCTCCCTTCTAGCTTGATCTAAATTGCCATTACCCCATAATAACAATATCTATGTAAGATGTGCTCGGATGTTATGGAATTTTCCTTTAGACATGCGTCTATATGGAGTTGGTAACTCCAAGTACTTTCCTTCAAAAAACAATGAGGTTACATTTAGGACCGAACGCACTTCCTCCTGGGCAGCGACATGGCATGATTCACCAAACAAAATAAAGCATTTAAAAGAGCTAATAAGTTGACCCATGGCAGATGCATAAGTATCTAGTACTTGCTTGACATAATTAGCTTGGACATGGTTCCCTTTGAAGAATAAAAATGTAATTAACATCCGCGAACAGGCGATGTGACACCCCGGGAGCACGATGACACACCTTAGAATAAATAGCATTCTCATTTATCCATTTATTTAGAAGAGATGAAAGTTTGCTACAAACAGGGACAAAGGGTCACCTTGCTGAAGCCCATGCGGCTATGCAAATGAATCTAAAAGGGTTTCGTTAAATTTAACCGCATATCTTACCAAAGTCATATCTCACCAAAGTAACACACGACACGACATGATGCACTTCAATAAATCGATAAGAGAAACCAATTTTTTGCATCACCTGCCTCGCGAATGACCACTCAACCATGGCATATCGAGCTTATGCGTCTTTGATAAGTAGAGCTTAAATGCACTATCTTCTCACGTGCCTCTGCATCAAGAATGACCAATCAACCGTAGCAGCAAGGTAATTTTTCCTTCTTTTATTGTATTTCCTGTAGTATTTATCCTATTTTAATTTTATTTTATTTTATTTGGTAACTTTTTTTTTGTTATTGTCCTTTGTTTATCTTTTTCTTTTTTCCATTTTCTACTGTTCATAAAACACACGAACACTATTTTATACTACATGATCGTTTTTACAAATACATAAACTTTATTATGTGTTATTATTTGATTTTTATGAACAAATATTTAACATTATTTCATGTTAATAGAACATTAGTTAAAATATATAACATTATTTATATATATGGACATTAAATTCAAAATACATGAATGTTTTATTTAATACATGTGAACAATTCAATTAAATGTTATGGATAAGAATAAATAGTTAATTATTTCATCTAAAATATTCGAAGCATGTTTTCGTACATTTTTCTAAATAATTTTCATCATTTATTATTTTCAAAAATAAATAAATATTCTGAAATTGTCACCTCCGATCCATATTAATGAACTTGGGTTGGTCTATATTTGAATATATCTAACACTAAAACATAACTAGATAAATTCAAATCTAGACAAATCTTAGTCTATTGATTTGGATTGGAAGGAGTATAGAAAAGAAAAAAAGGGAAATCTATTAATGGGCGACGTTATATGCTCTTTTCATACATTTTCTCTCTGCTTTTTTAGACAACTGTTCTCTATCTCTTTTTTAGCACATCCTTTATCTCTCTCGATTTGCTCCGTTCGTATTTGGCCTCGCGCGGCCCTTAGCAGCCTTGATTTTAACTAATTGGGACGGGAAACTACAGGTAAATGGCGGTGTGACGAGGTCAGCCATTGGCATAGCGCCCTTGCATAATGCCCTGTCGGCACAGGTGCTTTTGGTCGTCGGAATTGGACATAGGCTATACCGACGGCTTTGCCTTAGCATAGGCTGACGGCCGGTTATAATGTTTTAAATTTTTTTGAAAAAATATTGTTAATTGTTTTCTAATTTTTTTAATCTTTGAATTGTTTGACAGTTAATCTCTCACTTGCAATATTTATAACACTAATTGCATTTAATTTTTGGTCAAATTGTAGTCTTGGTCAAAATTTCTGATCGGTTATCCATCCTCATACCCCTAACATGTTTAACTTCTCCGTTCCTTTCAGATGAGTTTCCGCGAAGCAATTTGTACATTGTTGTCAATACTATCATATCAATCCTATTAACTATAATATCATTATGTCACATGTTTTTATTTTTTGAAATTATAAACAATTATTTAAGTAAACAACAATGAATAATTAATAATATTATTGAACAAATAAAATATAATGATTTTAATTTTTTATTTTTTATTTAATATGGAATAATTAATATCTTTAAATCTGTAAATCAGAATTTGATAAATAATATGTCTAAATCAATCATTAAATGAGAGGAATCCAAATATGATATCCATATCATCTTATCACAAACTATGCCGCGATTCTATTCATAATTTATTATGCTTGTTTCAAACTATGGTCAAAATGACGGGCATGAAGATTCTTAGCCTAGGGCTGTGCCTCGCTAAACTTGTAGTGGATATCTTATGAAATAGCATATTGTGAACCTAAAAATGATTTTTTTTCAAAAAATTATGAGCACTAGATCATGTACCTGTAGTTTAATTCTGACCAACTTCCTACCGATTTGGCAGGAATTTGTCTTTTCATGAGGGATGGACGAAAAGGCTTAAGATATCCGGGTTGGGAAATTGAACTTATAAGGTGGTCTAGTATTTTTTTAAAAATGGGATAGTACCAATGTGAACTTTTATTTGATGGTTGCTTCACAAAACACCCCGTTTTTTATAGTCGAAAAATGAAAAATAGTTTTTTGGTGCGATGAAACTGAAAACTTCCTCTCGCGTGATTGTAAGCCATCCCAATATGCATATGTATGCACAATATGAGCACATTATCACAAAGTATGTCGTGATTCTTATCATAACATTGGTCTTTTGGCTTGAAAGTCATGAAACCTCAAACACGATAGCTCATTTTGAGAAGGTTTTTTGTGATATTTACAATATTCCAAGTTTTATATTGTCCCTTGTAGCTATATCACATAATATGACACCATACTGAGGTTTTACATTGTTTGGATCCTTTTTAAATTTCTTATGCCTGTTTTAAACTATGGTCAAAACGGCGGACATAAAGATTCTTAACCCGGGGTTGAGCCTCACTAAACTTGTAGTGGATCTCTAATGAATTAGCATATTGTGAACCTAAAAATGATTTTTCCAAAAATTCATGAGTATCTATAGTCAAATCTAACCAACTTCCTACCTATTCAATAGGAATTTGTCTTTTTCATGAGGGGTGGACGGAAAGGTTTAAGATACCCCGGTTGGGAAAATTATCCATATAACATGGTCTTGTATTTTTGAAAAATGGATTAGTATCAATGTGAAATTTTTATTTGGTGGTTGCTTCACAAAACACCTCGTTTTTGGCACTCGGAAAATGAAAAATGGTTTTTTGGTGCGATAAAAAGGAACATGTCCTCATGAAATATTGTAAGCCATCTTAAGATACACATGTGTACATAATATAAGGGATGTTATTATAAATTATGCCACGATTCTAGCCATAACATTGGTCGTTTGGCTTGAAAGTCATGAAACCTCGAACATGATAGCTTATTTTGAGAAGCTTATTTTGTGATATTGACAATATTCTAAGTTTTGTATTTTTTATTACAAATATATCACATAATATGACATCACGCAAAGGTTTTACATTATTTGGATCGATTTTCAATTTCTTATGCCTGTTTCAAACTGTATGTAATGTTTTTATGTTTTAGTTAATTTTATTTATAGATGTGTAATATTTGAGTGTAGATAGATATATTTTATTTGTTTCTAGTTTTTGATATATTATTTCTATTTTTATGAATTAGAATGATTTAGTTATAAATTTTCTAAGATTAATATGATAAAAGAGAAAATAGCTATGCCGAGGGCATTACCGTCGGCGTAGCTATGAAAGCTATGCCGAGGATATTATCGCCACCACATCAATCCTACGCCGAAGGCCAGCTTCGTGGAGTGCCTGGCTCATGGCCTATGCCGACGATCCTAATTTTTTGCCGGCGGCATAGCCTCTGGCCCTCGACGCCTTTGAGTTTCTGTAGGGTTTCGTAGCATGGAAAACAAAAAATTTCTATCGCATACAAACAAGCAAGCCAAGATCTATCTACTAGATTGTAGCAACGAGTCGATGGAATAACTCACCCTCGAAGATTCTAAAGTGTTTAACGAGAGCGGATTCTCGTGGGTGATGTAGTCGTACTCTTCCCGATCTCAAGATCGCGTAGACGATCCTTCGGCCATGCTGCGTTAAGCAGCTGGCGGGTCACATCTCTCGGCCTCGACGAAGCCCTTCTGTCGGTCATACGTTCGAAGATGGACGAAGACCTTCCTCTCCCTTGTTCTAGCAGGCAGCGGAGGTTGTAGCACTCTCCTCGCGATTCCGGCAGCACAACGACGTGATACCGGAAGTAGAGAAGAGATCTCGTAGGGCTTCGCCTTAAGCCGGAGCGAGTATGGTGGACTATGAGAGAGCTCCTCGGCGATCTAGGGTTTAGACACACCAAGGAGGAGGTGCTAGGGTCGGCGGCTAGGGCTTGGGATTTGCCCAAGTCGGCGGCTAGGGGAGCCCTAGGCGGCGGCAAGGCGGCCAGGAGTTTTGGGGGTGGAGAACTTGTGTGTTAGGAGGGCGCCTGCCCCTCCCTTTATAGGTGGGAGGCGCCGGCCAAGGGGAGGGAGTCCCTCCCCAACTCGGATCCCTAGTGGGCCGGTGGTGGAGGAGGAACTCCTCCCCAACTCGGTTTCCCACTTCCCTCCACTTCCCAAAATAGCCGTTTGACTTTTCAAATTGGCGTTTGACTTTTCAAACTAGGATTTGATTAAACCCTTTATTTTGTTCAGCGATGACACCTAGTACATGATGCAATCATTCCAACTTGGTATGACACATTCATGCACCCTTCCCCTTCGGAGTGCCGGACATTCCGGAACCTTCTAGAACATTCCTGATGAAAACACCGGAACCATTCTCCAACCCCGAAACAGGACTTTCCTTATATGAACCTTATTCTCCAGACCATTCCGGATGTCCTCGTGATATCCCGGATCCCATCCGAGGCTCCAAACAACATTCAGTCTCTTACTCATCATTCCATAACTACTCAAACAACGTCGAATCCTTAAGTGTGTCTCCCTACGGTTCGTGAATTATGCGGACATGATCGAGACACTTCTCCGAACAATAACCAATAGAGGAATCTGGAAATTCATATGACTCCCACATATTTCTACGATTACTTTGCGATCGAATGAACCACTTACATACGATACCAATTTCCCTTTGTCTCACGATAGTTTACTTATCCGAGGTTATGATCGTCGGTATCTCTGCATACCTAGTTCCACCTCGTTACTGATAAGTACTCTTTTCGCGTTCCCGTGATATGTGATCCCTTGTGAGCCAGTCATATGCTTGCAAGCTAATTGGATGAAATTTCACCGAGAGGGCCCAGAGTATATCTATCCGTCATATGGATGGACAAATCCCACTCTTGATCCATGTGTCTCAACCAATACTTTCCGAACACTCAATGCCACCTTTATAGCCACCCAGTTACGGTGTGGTGTTTGATGTCATCAAAGCATCCTTCCGGTAAAGGTGATATGCATGATCTCATGGTCGAAGGAATTAGGTTACCATGTATCAGAAAGCATATAGCAATTGAACTATTAAAATGACTTGATCTTTATGCTATGCTTATCTATAGGAGTATGTCCACCATATCATTCTCCTAACGATATGATCTTGTTGTTAATAACATCTCAATGTTCATGATAGGGAAACCATAATCATTTATTAACCAACAAGCTAGTATTATAAAGAGGCTTTACTAGGGACTCTATTTTAGTTTACAAATCACACAAGTATTAATGTTTCCTTGTTAATACTATTATAGCATGAATGTAAACATTTATCATAAACACAAAGATATAATAATAACTACATTTATTATTGCCTCTAGGGCATATCTCCAACAGTCTCCCACTTGCACTAGAGTCATCTAATCTAGATTACATGGTAATATACCGAACACCCATGGCAGTTTGGTGCTGGCCATGTTTTGCCCTCGGGAGAGGTTTAGTCAACGGATCCGCCACATTTAGATCTGTGTGTACTTTGAAAATCTTTATGTCCCCATCTTGGACATGCTCTCGAATAGCGTGAAAACGTAGCTTGATGTGCTTCAGATTCTTGTGTGACCTTGGTTCTTGCGCATTGGCTATGGCACCCATGTTATCACAGTAGATAGACATTGGGTCCAGCGCACTAGGAACCACACCCAGCTCTATAATGAACTCTTTCATCCATATTGCTTCTTGTGAAGCCTCCGAAGCAGCCATGTATTCCGATTCAGTTGAAGATCTCGCCACAACGCTTTGCTTTGCACTCCTCTAGCTAACTGTTGCACCATTCAAAGTAAATACGTATCCAGATTGTGATTTAGAATCATCCGGATCGGTGTTCCAACTAGCATCGGTGTAACCATTAACAACGAGTTGTTCATCACCCCCATAAGAAAGAACCATATCCTTAGTTCTTCTCAAATACTTAAGGATGTTTTTGACCGCTGTCCAATGATCCACTCCTGGATCACTTTGATATCTGCTAGTTAAACTAACAGCATATGCAATGTCGGGTCTAGTACATAGCATGGCATACATTAGAGATCCTATGGCTGAGGCATAGGGAGTTTTACTCATCCTTTCTCTATCTTCTGCCGTTGTCAGACTTTGATTTTTACTCAAGGTCGTATTGGGCAAAATGGGCAAGAACCCTTTCTTGCTATCTTCCATTCCAAACCTCTTTAGAACTTTGTCCAAATATGTACTTTATGACAATGATATTAGGCGCCTTGATCTATCTCTATAAATCTTTATGCCTAATATGTAAGCTGCTTCGCCAAGATCCTTCATTGAAAAACTATTATTCAAATATTCCTTGACACTATTAAGAAGGTCTACATCATTCCCAATCAACAATATGTCATCCACATATAGTATTAAGAATGCTACAGAGCTCCCACTCACTTTCTTGTAAATACAAGCTTCTCCATAAGTTTGTATAAAACCAAAACTTTTGATCACCTTATCAAAACGTTGATTCCAACTTCGGGATGCTTGCTTCAATCCATAGATGGACCGTTGAAGTTTGCATACCTTGTTAGCATCTTTAGGATCGACAAAACCTTTGGGTTGCATCATGTACAACTCTTCATCAATGTCTCCATTGAGGAATGCTGTTTTGACATCCATCTGCCATATCTCATAATCATAATATGCAGCGATTGCTAACATAATCCTCACAGACTTTAGCTTCGCTACAGGTGAGAAAGTCTCATCGTAGTCAACTCCTTGAATTTGTCGAAACCCTTTTGCGACAAGTCGAGCTTTATAGAAAGTAACATTACCATTCGCATATGTTTTCTTCTTGAAAATCCATTTGTTCTCGACAGCCTTCCGGCCATCCGGTAAGTCCACCAAAGTCCATACTTGGTTTTCATACATGGATCCAATCTCGGATTTCATGGCTTCTTGCCATTTATTGGAATCTGGGCTCATCATCGCTTCCTCATATGTCGCAGGGTCATCGGTGTTGTCCACCAACATGACACTCATAACGGGATCATACCAATCTGGAGTGGTACGAGTTCTTGTTGACCTGCGAGGCTCTGTAGCAACTACAACCGAAGTTTCATGATCATCATCATTAGCTTCCTCTCTTATTGGTGCAGGCACCATAGGAACTTCTTCCGGTGTTGCGCTACTCGCAAGTTCGAGAGAAGGTTCAACAACCTCGTTGAGTTCTACTTTCCTTCCAGTCACTTCTTTCAAGAGAAATTCCTTCTCTATAAAGGATCCATTCTTGGCAACAAAGATTTTGCCTTCGGATCTATGATAGAAGGTATACCCAATAGTTTCCTTCGGGTATCCTATGAAGACGCATTTTTCTGCTTTGGGTTCAAGCTTGTCCGGCTGTAACTTCTTTACATAGGCTTCGCAACCCCAAACTTTAAGGAACGACAATTTAGGTTTCTTCCCAAACCATAATTCATACGGTGTCGTTTCAACGGATTTAGATGGTGCCCTATTTAAAGTGAATACGGCTGTTTCTAATGCATAACCCCAAAATGATAGCGGTAAATCTGTAAGTGACATCATAGAATGAACCATATCTAAGAGAGTTCGATTATGACGTTCGGACACACCATTACACTGTGGTGTTCCCGGCGGTGTCAATTGTGAAAGTATTCCGCATTTCTTCAAATGCTCGCCAAACTCGTAACTTAGATATTCACCTCCACGATCAGAACGTAGAAATTTAATCTTCTTGTTACGTTGATTCTCTACCTCACTTTGAAATTCCCTAAACTTCTCGAAAGTTTCGGACTTATGTTTCATGAAATAGATATACCCATATCTACTCAAGTCATCCGTGAAGGTAAGAACATAACGATAACCACCGCGCGATGCTACACTCATTGGACCACACACATCAATATGTATGATTTCCAATAAGTCCGTAGCTCGCTCCATCATACCAGAAAATGGAGTCTTAGTTATTTTACCCATCAGACATGCTTCGCATCTTTCAAGTGATTCAAGAAGTCCATCAGAATGGAGTTTCTTCATACGCTTCATTCCAATGTGACCAAGACGACAGTGCCACATATAGGTCGAGTTATCGCTCGATTTCAAACGTTTAGACTCAATGTTATTAATATGTGTATTTCCACTATCGAGATTCAATAAGAATAGACCATCTATCAAAGGTGCATGTGCATAAAACATATTACTCATATAAATCGAACAACCATTATTCTCGGACTAAAACAAGTAACCGTCTCGCAATAAACAAGATCCCGATATAATGTTCATGCTTAACGCAGGCACCAAATAACAATTATTTAAGTATAAAACTAATCCTAATGGTAGATGAAGGGGTAGCGTGCCGACCGCGATCACATCAACCTTTGATCCATTTCCCACGCGCATCGTCACCTCGTTCTTCGCTAGCTTCCGTTTATTCTGCAGTACCTATTTCGAGTTACAAATATGAGCAACCAAACCAGTATCAAATACCCAGGCACTACTACGAGTACTAGTGAGATACACATCAATAACATGTATATCGGATATACCTTTCTTCTTGATGTTGCCGTTCTTCAAATCTGCCAAGTACTTTGGGAAATTCCGCTTCCAGTGACCTTCTCCCTTGCAGTAAAAGCACTCAGTATCAGGCTTAGGTCCAGCCTTGGTCTTCTTCGTCGGTGCGGTAACTTTCTTACCACCCTTCTTGAAGTGTCCCTTTTGCTTAGACTTGCCTTTCTTGAATTTGGTGGTCTTATTGACCATCAACACTTGGCGCTCTTTCTTGATCTCCACTTCTGCAGATTTCAACATGGCAAAGAGTTCTGGCAACTGTTTGTTCATGTTTTGCATATTGTAGTTCATCACAAAGTTCTTGTAACTTGGTGGTAGTGATTGGAGGACACGGTAAATCCCCAAAGCATTAGGAATCACTATGCCCAAGCTTTGAAGTTTGTTTGCGTGCCCAGACATCTTAAGCACATGCTCACCGACTGCCCTCTTCCATCTTGCAGTTAAAGAACTTTTCGGAAGCCTCATAGCTCTCAATTGCCGTGAGTCTCAAAGATCAATTTGAGATCACGGACAATATCATGTGGGTCTGAATTCTCAAACCTTTTCAAGCTCGATTCTAAACCATACAAGATAGCACCTTTGGAGTAGTCGAGTCTTCCGAGCGAGGTAAACATTCTTTACTTCATCGGTAGCGATGGCTGCAGTGGGTCACCAATGATTGCATCCAGCACATAGGTCAAATTACCAGCTGTGAGGACAATCCTCAAATTGTGGAACCAATCCGCGAAGTTGCTTCCATTGTTTTTCAACTTTTCTTTCTCTAGGAACGCATTAAAATTGATGGTAGGGGCCGCCATTGATCTACAACATATTTGCAATAGTTTAGACTAAGTTTATGACAAATTGAGTTCTAATTAATAGTTAAATTAATCTAGGTGAACTCCCACTCAAAACAATATCCCTCACATTGTTTTAGTGATCACATGAACCAAATCCACCACATCAACACCGATCATCACGAGAGTTGATATAGTTTCAATGGCGAACAATCGACATGTTCATCATATCTACTATATGATTCATGCTTTATCTTTCGGTGATCTGTGTTCCGAGACCATGTTTGTACATGCTAGGCTCGTCAAGATCAAACCTTAGTTTCCGCATGAGCAAATCTGTCTTGCTCACGTTGTATACACTTGCAGAATCTAACACACCCGATCATCACGTGGTGCTTCGAAACAACAAGATTTAGCAACGGTGCTAACTAAGGGTGAACACTTTATGACTTGAAATTCATGTGCATGAGGGATCATCTTATAATGCTACCGTTGTTAACTAAGCAATACAAGATGCATAAAGGATTAACATCACATGCAATTCATAATATGTGATATGATATGGCCTTTCTTCTTTGTGCTTCCGATCTCCATCTTCAAGCACGAACATGATCTCCATCATCACCGGCATTGCATCAAGGTCAATGACGCTTCTCCATGGTTGTCGTCCACCGGCTTCAACTATTACAACTACTTTGAATGAACCGGGTCTTAACAAAATTAAAGACAACCATATGGCTCCTGCCGGTTGCCAACTTACAATAAGGAGCATTGCATACATCAAATATAATCACAATCATGGACATATCACACCACAGCACACCCCTGCAAAACAAAGTTAGACGCCTCTACTTTCTTTGGATGTTTTACGTGGTTTGGGGCTTTTCAATAAGTGTTGTTCTAACTTACGAACAAGAACCACAACATTGATACTAGTATTGACAATCACCCATTGTAAATTGAATCTTAACTATGCTGGGAGAAACAGGCACCCGCAAAGCCACTTATGCAATACAAGTTGCATGTCAAGCGTGGAGCAAGTCTCATGAACGATGTCATGTAAGGTTAGCCCGGGCCGCTTCATCCCAACATCCCGCAAGATGCAAAGTACACAATAAGCAATCGACAATAAAAGCATCAACGCCCATAATGACCATTGTGTTCTACTCGTGCACATCTACATATAGACACGGCTCGATACCCTTTGAGGGTTTCGTAGCATGGAAAACAAAAAATTTCTATCGCATACAAACAAGCAAGCCAAGATCTATCTACTAGATTGTATCAACGAGTCGATGGAATAACTCACCCTCGAAGATTCCAAAGTGTTTAACGAGAGCGGATTCTCATGGGTGATGTAGTCGTACTCTTCCCGATCTCAAGATCGCGTAGACGATCCTTCCGGTGCTGCGTTAAAGCGGCCCTTGATCGGTCACCGTTCGTGCTCGTGACGAAGACCTTCCTCTCCCTTGTTTCAGCAGGCAGCGGAGGTTGTAGCACTCTCCTCGCGATTCCGGTAGCACAACGGCGTGGTACCGGAAGTAGAGGAGAGATCTCGCAGGGCTTCGCCTTAAGCCGGAGCGAGTATGGTGGACTATGAGAGATCTCCTCGGAGATCTAGGGTTTAGACACACCAAGGAGGAGGTGCTAGGTCTGGCGGCTAGGGCTTGGGATTTGCCCAAGTCGGCGGCTAGGGGAGCCCTAGGCGGCGGTGGTGGCAACAGGAGGTGGCGGCGCCGGGCTAGGGTTTTGGGGTGGAGAACTTGTGTGCTAGGAGGGGCAGCCCTGCCCCTCCCTTTATAGGTGGGAGGCGCCGGCCAAGGGGAGGGAGTCCCTCCCCAACTCGGATCCCTAGTGGGCCGGCGGTGGAGGAGGAACTCCTCCCCAACTCGGTTTCCCACTTCCCTCCACTTCCCAAAATAGCCGTTTGACTTTTCAAATTGGCGTTTGACTTTTCAAACTAGGATTTGATTAAACCCTTTATTTTGTTCAGCGATGACACCTAGTACATGATGTAATCATTCCAACTTGGTATGACACATTCATGTACCCTTCCCCTTCGGAGTGCCGGACATTCCGGAACCTTCTAGAACATTCCCGATGAAAACACCGGAACCATTCTCCAACCCCGAAACAGGACTTTCCTTATATGAATCTTATTCTCCGGACCATTCCGGATCTCCTCATGATATCCCGGATCCCATCCGAGGCTCCGCACAACATTCGGTCTCTTACTCATCATTCCATAACTACTCAAACAACGTCGAATCCTTAAGTGTGTCTCCCTACGGTTCGTGAATTATGCGGACATGATCGAGACACTTCTCCGAACAATAACCAATAGAGGAATCTGAAAATTCATATGGCTCCCACATATTTCTACGATTACTTTGCGATCGAATGAACCACTTACATACAATACCAATTTCCCTTTGTCTCACGATAGTTTACTTATCCGAGGTTATGATCATCGGTATCTTTGCATACCTAGTTCAATCTCGTTACTGATAAGTACTCTTTTCTCGTTCCCGTGATATGTGATCCCTTGTGAGCCAGTCACATGCTTGCAAGCTAATTGGATGACATTTCACCGAGAGGGCCCAGAGTATATCTATCCGTCATATGGATGGACAAATCCCACTCTTGATCCATGTGTCTCAACCAATACTTTCTGAACACTCAATGCCACCTTTATAGCCACCCAGTTACGGTGTGGTGTTTGATGTCATCAAAGCATCCTTCCGGTAAAGGTGATATGCATGATCTCATGGTCGAAGGAATTAGGTTACCATGTATCAGAAAGAATATAGCAATTGAACTATTAAAATGACTTGATCTTTATGCTATGCTTATCTATAGGAGTATGTCCACCATATCATTCTCCTAACGATATGATCTTGTTGTTAATAACATCTCAATGTTCATGATAGGGAAACCACAATCATTTATTAACCAACAAGCTAGTATTATAAAGAGGCTTTACTAGGGACTCTATTTTAGTTTACAAATCACACAAGTATTAATGTTTCCTTGTTAATACTATTATAGCATGAATGTAAACATTTATCATAAACACAAAGATATAATAATAACTACATTTATTATTGCCTCTAGGGCATATCTCCAACATTTTCCTGTAGTGGGAGTTCCTAGGCAATGTTACTCAGGCAAAAGGCAAATCAGGAAATCCCTTTTGGAGAGGAGAGGTATCCCTAAGAAAAATCGTGTTTAAATTTGTAATATATCACTAGCAGCACCGGTGTTGATCGCTCAAACGGTCGCACAAATATACTGTAGAACCTTACAAGATCAGCATCTATATTTCGAACAGCCGGTGCCACGACGCCCGCGCCCAAACCTGGTCCGTCTATCCTCGGAGAGCTGACTGGCGAACCTAGTGAGAGCGTCGGCATTGCTCCCGGCCCCCTGCACCTCCTCGTACCTCCCGGTCTCCATGTTCACCCTCGACACCCTCTGCGCCAGCATCCACTCGCCAATCCTGATGAGCTCCCTCATGTTCTCGGGCGTCGCCAACACCAAACCGCCATGGGTGTTAGGTATATTACCATGTAATCTAGATTATTGACTCTAACACAAGTGGGATACTGTTGGAGATGTGCCCAAGAGGCAATAATAAAAGTATTTATTATTATATCTTTGTGTTTATGATAAATGTTTACATCCATGATATAATTGTATTAACCGGAAAGATTAATACTTGTGTGATTTGTAAACATGTAAGAGTCCCTAGTAAAGCCTCTTTGTAATACTAGCTTGTTGCTTAATAGATGATTATGGTTTCCTAATCATGAACATTGGATGTTATTAATAACAATATCATATCATTAGGAGAATGGTGTGATGGACATACTCATATAGTTAAGTGTAGCATAAGATCAAGTAATTCCAATAGTTCGTTTGCTATAAGTTTTCAAATACATAGTAACCTAAATCCTTCGACCATGAGATCATGTTAATCACTATCACCGGATGGATGCTTTAATGACATTAAACACTGCTTCGTAACTGGGTGGTTATAAAGGTGGCATTGAGTGTTCGAAAAGTATGTGTTGAGGCACATGGATCAAGAGTGGGATTTGTCCATCCATATGACGGATAGATATACTCTGGGCCCTCTCGGTGGAATGTCATCCAATTGGCTTGCAAGCATGCGGTAACGAGGTTGAACTAGGTATGCAGAGACACTGATGATTAAACCTCGGATAAGTAAAGTATCACGAGACAAAGGAAAATTGGTATCGTATGTAAATGGTTCATTCAATCATGAAGTAATCATAGAAATATGTGGGAGCCATATGATTTTCCAGATTCCTCTATTGGTTATTGATCGGAGAAGAGTCTTGTGTCTGCATAATTCACGAACCGTAGGGAGACACACTTAAGGATTCGATATTGTTTAGTAGATATGGAAAGTGAGTAAAGAGACCGAATGTTGTTCGCAGTCTCGGATTGGATCCAGGAAATCACGAGGAGATCCGGAATGGTCCGGAGAATAAGATTCATATAGGAAAGTCCAATTATGGAGTTCGGAAATGGTTTCGGTGTTTTCACTGGAATGTTCTAGAAGGGCCTAGAAGGTCCACCGATCCAGAGTGGGAAGGGTATATGGATGTGTCATACCAAAGTGGAATGGTTGCATCATGTCCTAGGTCACTTGGTTGGGCAATGGGAAGAGAGAAATCAAACTCTAGTTTAAAAGTCAAACGCCAATTTGAAAAATTCAAATCCCAACATGGTTGCCTAGTGAAGGGAGGAAAGGAATCCCACCTAGGGGAGGATTCCTTCCTCCCCTTGCCGCCGGCCACAAGGAGGAGTTGGGGGAGGACTCCCCTCCCCCCAAACCTCCTCTCCCTCTCATAAATAGAGGGAAGGGCGCCCCTTGCTCTCCCACAAGAAACCCTAGATTGGCCGCAGCCCTCTCAAGTTGCCATCGATTTAGAGCCCTCTAAAGTAGCCGCCGCCTAACCCTCTACTAGCTGTTGGCCACCACCTCTAAACCTTGGCCCTCTAAAACCTAGATCGCCGAGGCCCTCTTCTACCCTACCATACCCGCTCTAGCTTAGGCGAAGACCTACGGTATTTCCCCTCTACTTCCACCACCACACCATCGTGCTGCTGGAATCACGAGGAGAGATCTACAACCTTCACTGCTTGCTGGAACAAGGGAGAGGAAGGTCTTCATCGAGTACAGAACATGTGATCGACTGCGGAAGCGCTGCCGGAACGCAGCGCCGGAAGGAAAGTCTACGCGATTTTGATATCGACAAGTGAACGACTATATCACCCACGAGAATTCGATCTCATTAACCGCTTTGGAATCTTCAAGGGTTAGTACTCTATCAACTCGTTGCACCGATCTAGTAGATTAGATCTTGGCTTGTGTGTGTTCATTCGGTAGAATTTTTTTGTTCCCATTCTACGAACCCCTACAATCTCTAATAAAAAATAACATATTGTAAACCTAAAAATGATTTTTTTCAAAAAATCATGAGCATTAAATCATGTACCTATAGTTCAAATCTGACCAACTTCCTACAGATTCGACAAGAATTTGTATTTTTATAAGGGGTGGACGGAAAGATTTAAGATACCCGGTTGGGAAAATTATCCATGTAACGTGGTCTAGAATTTTTGAAAAAATGGGTTACTACCAATGTCAAATTTTTATTTGGTGGTTGCTTCATAAAACACCTTGTTTTTGGCACTCAGGAAATGAAACGGTGCGATGAAAAGAAAAATGTCCTCCTATAAGATTGTAAGCCATCCCTAGATGCACATGTGTTGTTGGCTTGAAAGCTATGAAACCTCAAACATGATAGCTCATTTTGATAAGCTTATTTTGCGACATTTACAATATTTCAAGTTTGATTTTTTTCTTGCAACTATATCACATAATATAACATCACGCGAAGTTTTTATATTGTTTGGACCAATTTTGAATTCCTTATCCTCATTTCAATATATAATGTTTTATATTATAGTTAATTTTTATTTACAGCTTTTATTTTATTTTTTTCAATTTTTGATATATTATTTCTATTTTCATGAATTAGAATGATTTAGTTATGATTTATCTAAGATTAATATGATAAAATAAAAAATAGCTATGCCAAGGGCATTACCGTCGGCGTAGCTATGAAAGCTATGCCGAGGACATTGCCGCTAGCAAACAATCATACACCGACAGCCAGCTTCGTGGAGTGCACGGCTCATAGCCTATGCTGACGGTCCCAACTTTTGGCTGGTGGCGTAGCCTCTGGCCTTCGGCGCCTCCGAAATTTTCTTATAGTGAGAGTTTCTAGGCAATGTTACTCCGGTAAAAGGCAAATCAGGAAATGCAATGGACCAAAGGGGGAAATCGCTTTTGAAGCAGAGAGAAGAGATATTCCTAAGAAAAATCGTGTTTAAATTTGTAATCCATCACTAGCAGCACCGGTGTTGATCGCTCAAACGGTCGCACACATATACTGTAGAACCTTACAAGATCAGCAGCTAGATTTCGAACAGCCGGTGCCGCGACGCCCGCGCCCAAACCTGGCCCTTCTCTCCTCGGAGAGCTGCCTGGCGAACCCAGCGAGCGCGTCGGCATTGCTCCCGGCCCCCTGCACCTCCTCGTACCTCCCGGTCTCCACGTTCACCCTCGACACCCTCTGCGCCAGCATCCGCTCACCGATCCTGATGAGCTCCCTCATGTTCTCGGGCGTCGCCGCGTCCACGGTGGCAGCCGCGCCCTGGAGCGAGTTGTCCTGGATCCGGAGGTAGTTGCCGTCGCTGTGCAGCGACTGGAAGAGCACGGCGGCGTGTATGTCCACGAGGTCGGAGCTGGCGGCCATGAAGATGTCGATGATGGGTGCCATGCCCTTGTTGCGCAGCCACCGGATGATGCCCCACCGAGAGCACTGCTGCGCCGTGTACAGCCCCTGGTCGGACGTCGAGCCCGTCCCAATGGACAGCACCAGGAACTTGCCGCAGTCTGACGGCTTCACCGGGTACAACTCCTCCTTATCCTTGCAAATCATCTTCTTGGTGATCTGTGTCATCGTAACCATCGTCTGCATCTCTCACACGCACAATCAGACAATTATTATTGATCAGTTGGGCCACGCATTTGTTCTCAGACAAGGCAGCATGCTGAATATCTGACAAAGGGACATTTAATTACGTACCGGATTGTTGGCCGCGACACCACCGTCGATCAGGTTGTACTCGCGCGTCTTGCCATTGTCGTCTTCGGTCTGGAAGTAGTACGCGGGGAGGTAGGTCGGAGCGGCGGAGGTGCTGATGCAGACATCGGCGAGCAGCGCGTTCTTGAGCGGCATGCTCCTGGCCTGCATGATCGATCCATGTTTTTAGCCAGATACCGATTTGATCCAGATCATGATCATTAATTATCATAGTACTTACGTCGTACGTGGAGAAGATAATGGGCTGGAGGAGCTTGACATCAAAGGTGGGGATGACGACATCGGTGAGCGTGTCGCACATCCTTGTCTCGCCCAACATGTCTCTGATCTTGCCGCGTAGGTACTTGCCGCTGTACCGGGGCCGCCGCAGCGACGCGATCACAGCCGTGAGCGCGCTCCTCCTGGCACAGCTAACAATTCATCAATCAATCATCACTAATTCAGTCAGCATGATGGGATCGCGTCTGTACGTGCTCCGATCCTGAAGGCCAATTGATCGATTGCCCCTGAGTCCATGAAGCCGTAATCGATGGAGAGGGAGAGAGACTCACGTTTGAGGGAAAATGTATGGGCCGTTATCGAGGTAGAAGCGGTTGATGTCCTTGGCGGCGAATAGCGGCCGCCTGTGCTTGCCGGGCGCGGTTAGCATGGCCGTGATGAGCCCGCCGGTGCTCGTCCCGGCGATGCAGTCGAAGTAGTCTGCCAGCCGCGCGTCCGGCCCGTCCAGCTCCTGCAGCTTGGCTTCCAGGAAGGCGAGGATGGTGCCCGGGATGAGGCCACGGATGCCGCCACCGTCGATGGCCAGGACCGTCACCCTCTGCCCCGGGGACACCGGATGCCCGACGACACTGCCTGCCATCGACCTCGTTCTGCACGACTCGCAGGGACGCCGACACGCGTAGCTCGCCATCAACGTAAACTGACCGTCGCGCTCGTAGGTCCGATCGATCGATCAACCGCTACTACAGACCAACGGCATCCTCTTCGATGATCAATAATCGATCAGCCGCTGCTGCTTCAGACCAACGGCATCCTCGTCGACGATCAAGAAGAAGAATTTATGCCTGCCCCGAATCCCCGATCAATATCGGTAGTCGCGAGTGGCTGCACTGCAATAGTTTATGCCTGCCCCTATTTTTGGAGTGACAGAGATCGCAAAGTACACAGTTCCAGGCAAAAAACTTTGAATGGATTAGCTGAATACATGCAGTAGAAAAAGGAACACGGGACATGTGGCTCTGGTTTCCGAGTGGCAGTTAATTAGGCACCTCCTTTCACGACATGCTGCGCTGCCTCCTCAACCTGTGGCTCACAACCATTCTAAGCATCCAGCATCTAAACTTTTCTTTTTTTTTCAAATTGAGGAGCCACCTACGATCATAACAAATACAGCGATATAGTCTAGAAGAAATACTCAACTACAGCGACTTATTCAACAATCTCAGGAACTAACACATCACAAAACTTAAAGCGTAGTTGTGAGTTAGTTTAGTAGTCTAAAAATGATATCCCACTTGTCCCAATTGTCCCACTTCTGCATCCAGCGCAGTTGTGCTGTGCTGACAACTTCTAGTACAAGCAAGCCTGGTTAGTCAACTAATAAGATATTTTGCTCACACCACCGCAAAAAATCATTTAGAATTTTAAAAAAAACAGCGGCCTTCCTAGTTTTCCAGATATTCCAAACCAACGAAGCCACCTCTACAGCAAGAATATGCCTAACTCTACCAGGAAAGCTCCACACCATTCACTAATCTCCGAGAAATTCCTAGGTGAATTATACAAATGAAAATAACATTTAATTACACTCCAAACAGACTAGCAAAGGCATAATCAAAAAATAGATGACCCACCGTTTTGGCAGCATCACAAAACATGCACTTCAATTCTTTGCCTTTCCGGTCTCTATGTAACAAGTTATCTTTCGTTAGAATACTATTATTATTGTCGATCTATCCTAGGCGAAAACGATAACCTGTTGAGGTCTCGTGTTTTATGTTATATAGTGTTGGAATAAAGCCTCCAAAGGCATGTACATGAAAGAGAAATACATGGGGATATACAAGGGGTATAGAAAAGGGATAGGTGTACTACACCGTATCCAATACAACACGTGACAGCCCTTGTGTACAAAGATGTCTAACAGCCCCCCCTTAATCACAACCTTGGGAAAGGTTGAGATTACGTCTAAACTCACATAGTTCTTTAACTGCCAGAGCCTTTGTAAAACCATCTGCAACTTGATCTTTGCTTGATATGATTTTGATATCTAGCAGTTTGTTTGCAACTCTCTCACGAACAAAATAGTAATCAATCTCAATATGTTTGGTTCTTGCATGAAAAACAGGATTGACTGACAAATAGGTAGCACCTAAGTTATCACACCATAGACATGGCTTTACCTTGAGGGACACACCAAGTTCACCAAGAAGGGCCTCAACCCAAATCAATTCAGTCGTGGCATTTGCTAGAGCTTTGTATTCAGCTTCGATACTAGATCTTGAAACTGTAGCCTGTTTTCTGGCACTCCAAGAGACCAAGTTGGGGCCTAGAAATATCACAAAATCTCATGTGGATCTTCTATCATCAAGACAACCTGCCCAATCTGCATCTGAAAAGGCACTAAGCAAACTAGAGGAAGACTGCTGGAAAGTAAGTCCAACTTTTAGTGTACCCTGAACATATCTCAAAATCCTCTTGGCAGTTGTCCAGTGTGCAGTAGTAGGAGCATGTAAATATTGACAAACCTTATTTACCGAGAAGGAAATATCAGGCCATGTTAATGTCAAATACTGTAAGGCACCCACAATGCTTCTATACTGTGTACTATCATCAGGGCCAAGAGGTGAACCCTCAACCAGGGACAGTTTTTCAGTGGAAGATAACGGTGTAGGGGAGGTTGTACAGTGGCGCATACCAACTTTAGCAAGCAAATCAGTGGCATACTTTTCTTGAGTGAGCAATAAACCATCATTAGTCTTTTTTACCTCAATTCAAAGGAAGAAGTGCAAGTCACCTAAATCCTTGAGAGAAAAATCATCACTGAGAACATGAAGTAAAGCTGATATGGCTTGATCTGAGGAACTGGTTACTATAATGTCATCAACATAGATTAGGACAAATATCATAACACCAGCTTTGTTGTATAGGAAAAGTGAGGTATCTGCCTTAGATGGAGTAAAACCAAGAGCTTGTAACTTTGTACTAAGTCTAGCATACCATGCATGAGGCGCCTGTTTGAGACCATAAAGAGCTTTATCTAATTTGCATATAAAGTGAGGAGCTTGAGAGTTTTCAAAACCTGGGGGTTGTCTCATGTAAACCTCCTCTTACAGAACGCCATTTAGAAACGCGTTCTTCACATCTAGCTGCCGCAAACTCCAGCCCCTAGAGACAGCAACTGCCAGAACAAGTCTGATGGTGGCTGCCTTAACTACAGGACTGAAGGTGTCTTCATAGTCGATGCCATATCTTTGCTTAAAACGTTTTGCTACCAATCGTGCTTTATACCTGTCAATGGTACCATCAACATTTTTCTTAACACGGTATACCCATTTGCAATCAATAAATTTTTTGATAGAACTGGGAGGAACAAGATGCCAGGTCTTGTTTTCCATCAGGGCATTGTACTCCTCTTGCATAGCTTTGCACCAGCAGTCATCTTCTAGAGCCTCTGTGAGTGTGGAGGGCTCACCTGTAGAAGTAAAAAAAACATGGCGAATTGTTCCATCAATGTACTGTTTTGGTTGTTTGATACCTTTTTGTAACCGGGGTCCGAGGTTCAACAATCTGAGTCATAGGAGGTGCCGCAGCTGAACCAGACATGGACGATCTTGAATTGCTGGTGTTGGCAGCATGCGGGGAGGGTCACTGGGGAGTCACAGCGGGAGGCGCCACATCAACGGAGGAAGCATGTGGCGGGGCCCGCGACGGAGACCGTTCCCTCTCCAGAGGAACATGGCGCGTCGGCCGTCGCGAGTAAACGCGGACAGGCGCGGGAGACAGGCTCGGTTGACGAGGATTATGCGCGCCAGGCGAACCAGCATCGGGATCCTGCCGCAGCTGATCCGAGACAGCAGGAGAATCGTGCTCGGGATCAGAATCAGCTTCATCTTCTTGTGAATATTCAGAGGCATGATCAGAACTCATATCTGTATCATTTTCACTCAAATTTTCAACATGTTCTTGCTGTACACCAGAGGTACCTATAGGCATATGTGATTCTGTAGTACACTGAGGTTGATTAGTAATAACAGGTATAATAGGCATATGATCATCAACATGGGCATCCTCAATATTTGATGTAGTGGAAGGAAAATCTGGAGGTAAAAGGAGGATGTCATTTTTTGAGTCTAGACGCTTTTGCAAAGGGTAAAATATTTTCATCAAAAACAACATCTCGAGAGATATACACGCGACCAGTTTTGATGTCTAGGCATTTTACCCCCTTATGGCGAGGACTGTAGCCAAAGAAGACGCATTGAGTGGATCGATAAGCAAGTTTATGTGTGTTGTAAGAACGAAGATTTGACCAACAGGCACAACCAAATATTCTAAGTGAATCATAGTTGGGTGTAGTGTGGAGGAGATGTTCAGCAGGTGTCTCAAAATCTATGACTTTACTAGGAAGTAAATTTATGAGAAAAGTGGCTGTGAGAAAAGCTTCATCCCAAAACTTGAGAAGCATAGATGCATGAGCAAGAAGAGCAAGTCCAACCTCAACAATATGATGGTTCTTGCGTTCAGCAGATCCATTTTGTTGGTGATCATGAGGACAAGAAACCATTGAGTTTTTCATATTCTCCACCCAATCAGTTTGCATAGTGATGATTTTTCTATCAAATTTGCGTTCAACAAGTTGTTGGAAGTTCAAAAACACTTGATAGACATCAGAACGTTTTTTGAGTAAGTAAATCCATGTAAATTTACTGAAATCATCAATGAAGCTTACATAATATAGATGTTTTCCAACAGAAACGGGTGCTGAACCCCATACATCAGAGAAAACTTGTTCCAAAGGAACAGTGGAAACACTAGTAGAGACAGGATATGGTAATTGATGACTCTTAGCTAGTTGAAAAGGATCACAGATGTATGGATTTATTTCAGGGGTATAAGAAATATTGTTTTTCCTAAGAACTTGTTGAACCACAAAAGAAGAAGGATGTCCTAAGCGGCGATGCATTGTCGAGGAAGACGGTTTTATTGTGACGAATGCCTGCTTGGAAGACCTGGTAGAAATAGGCACTAGCGGGTAGAGACCATCATGACATGATCAAATAGAGTTCTCCTTGTGGCCTGATCTTTAATCAAGATTTTTTTTGTGAAACTCAAGAAAAACATCATTGTCAAGTGTAAGCTTATGAACAGAAAGCAAGTTTTTGGTGGCACTAGGAACATGAAGGATATTTTTGATTTTTAAGGAGTTATGAGGAGTGCGCAATATTGAATGACCAATATGTTCTATTTGCATACCATTGCCATCGGCCGTGTGGACACGGTCGCATCCCATGTACTTGTCGTGGATGGAGAGCTTGTGCAACTCGCCAGTCTGGTGGTTTGTGGCACCAGTGTATGGATACCAGTTGGTATCCACGCCATAGGAGGCCACTGAAAGAACATGTGAGCCCCCATGTGTGGTTTTGGTAATTAATGACAATCTTTATGGACTAATGTGTGTATTAAGTTATACTTGTAGGATTTGCCATTGGCATCGATTGGAGCATGTGTTGGCTTCAAGGTCGATGAAATGAGAAGAAGATGTGTTGTGAAAGCTCAAAATGCACCATCTATAGTAGATCTCATGTTTGATGCTTGCCATCCTCGGTGATCATGGATCGATGATGAGGAATCAAGAAAGGCGTTCCATCTTGAGAAGGTCAAGATCATCTACATCGAGCTCAAGTGGAATGCTCAAGGCAAAGGTATAATATTGATAGGTTTTCTCTTTTGTTGGTCTCATGTTGTTTGTGGGAGACCGGGTTTAGGATAGATAACCATACTATCAAGAGGGGCTCTCGAATGAGTAACTCGATCACATCGTTCGGAGAGAGATCAAATCTTTGCATACTTGCATCATTGTATTTGGTTGTTATTTGGTCTTATCCATGTGAGGATATAGAGCTTTTGGTAATCTCCATAACAAGCTCTTGTTCATCAAAATCGGATCTTCTGTTTGTATCTTGTTGCGATTTTGATCTTGGCGGCTTTTCGGTTT
Organism: Avena insularis; assembly: GCA_023614405.1. Classification (NCBI taxonomy): domain Eukaryota; kingdom Viridiplantae; phylum Streptophyta; class Magnoliopsida; order Poales; family Poaceae; genus Avena; species Avena insularis. The sequence goes on along the minus strand of CM042693.1, from coordinate 57,623,346 downwards.
TTCACCAAGTGAGGTATCCCACATTATTCTACTTGATACTTTATAGGGTAGCTATTGTCGTCCTCTTTCCAACGCAATTTGAATCGGGTCAATCAGAGTCACCATTCAAAAATTATGACCGTTTAAATATTCACCGATTTAATTCTAAAAAGAAAGGGATATGTTTTCTGGGCCAAGCGGTAGTACCGCCCGGGCGGGCTGGTACTACCGCCCGCCACTGAGCGCCTCTCTCTATCTTCTGCCTAGCTAGGTTCCGACGTCCGGTCCTACCGGACCGGCCCGGTAGTACCGCCTGGGTGGGCCGGTACTACCGCCCGGCCCAGGTAGGCCAAGCACAGCCACATCCACTCTTCCCTGGGCTCGCGCAGGCGAGCATTGCAGCAATCGCCCGCGTTGACTCGCCACATCGCTCGCTCGCAGTCCATGCGCGCGCACCTCACCTAGCTGCTCCCGCGCGCCTGGCCCACACCGCAGCCGCCGCTCGCACTCCAGCTCTGCTCGCCTCGTGCGCGCGTCCGCTCACGCCGCGTTGACCCGCGAGTGCTACGCAGCCTTGCGCCTGCTGGCCCCACACAGCCGCGCCAAATCCCGCATGCATCGCGTGCGCTGCTCACGCCATTGGGCCGCCGCCGCCCGCTGGTCGCTACTGGCCCCACTATTTGCGCGTGCTCACAAGACGCTGCCTGGCGCTGCCTGGCCGCCAGTTCTTGCCCAGGACCGGTAGTACCGGTTGAAAACGGTACTACCGGACCATTACGAAAAAGAGCCCAACGGTCAGTTTTTCTGGGACTACTATTTAAGGCTTTGCCCGTTTTCAGTTTAGTTAGCTTCTTTCTCTTGTATTAGTCTAAGCTTTGGCCACAATTGCTCTAGATTTTGAAGCTTGATTAATCTCTTCCCCTCCGATGATTCTTGCCCATATTTGAGTGGAAGAGAGAGGAGATCTATATCCACGTTTTGACCTAACCGATTTATCTCTTTGTGAGTGCATCTTTGGGAATCTAGATTTTGGGAGATTTTGTGTCCCTCTTTGATTCCTCCTCTCTTGTTCCCTCAATAGATTTAGTAGCTTTATTAGAACTTAAGAGTGAGGGATTGGAGCATCTTTGTGGTGTTCTTGTCATTTGCATTAGGTGCATCGGTTTGAGTTCTTCTTGGAGGATTTGGTTCGTGTTACTCATTGAAGCTTGTTCCTCTTGGGTTCTTGGAACCCTAGAGGGTTTGTGGCCTTGGTGGCGTTTGTTGGGAGCCTCCAATTAAGTTGTGGAGAAGTGCCCCAACCTTGTGAGAGGTTCCGGTTGCCACCGACAAGTGCACCGATAGTGGAAGTGTGGATCGATCTCATTGGGGTGAGATTCACCAGAGAATAAGGGAGGACTTTTGTAGCGTTGGTGGTTTGATACCACCCCCTCTCCAAACGAGATGTACTCCATGTTGGGAGGAACTCGGTAAAATATCATCGTCCCCGCGTGCCTCGGTTATCTCTATACCCGAGCTCTTTACATATGCACTTTACATTGTGATAGCCTTCGTGCTTGAAGTAATCTATATCTTGCTATCACATTGTTGCTTGTATTGTTTAGCATAAGTTGTTGGTGCACATAGGTGAACCCTAGTTGTTCTAGGTTGTGCTTAACAAAGTAAACGCTAGTTTTATTCTGCCTTTGTTGAGCCACTCTAGGAAAAGTTTTAATCGCCTATTCACCCCCCCTCTAGGCGGCATTTGTATCCTTTCAGCCACATTGGCCCCCTTGTCACCATATTCATTACGATTGTTGTTGTCCTGAAACCTCCACCAACAGTCACTCGCGGGGTAACCGTGGATCTTGCATATTTGACAGGTGACGTCAACATAGCGAGTAGGGGCACGTCCATGACGGCGACCACCCCCATCATCACGCCGCTGCTGACGGCGTCCTTGACCATCATCGCGCCGATCACCATCATATCGGTCACGGCGGTCATAGCCACGATTATCTTGACCACGGTACCCGCGATCATCCTGTCGAGGGCCACGGTCATCACCGCAGCGATCCCAGTTGTCCTGGCGTCCACCGCGATCATCACGGCCGCGGTCATCTTGGCGTCCTCGCTGCTGCCCGCCCCCACGGCGAGCCAGGTTGGCAGAGAAGGTGAATTCTGGTTCTTCTGGAGATTCTTGACGAAGATCATAAGCACATAATTGACTATATAGATCAGAAAGTGTTGTACCCGGGTTTGCATTTACAGCAGCAACGAGGAATTTGTAGCTGTGGTCGAGTCCATGCAAGATGTATCCAATCAGCTCATCATCATCAAGGGGTTTTCCAGCCGCAGCAAGTTCGGAGGCGAGAGCCTTCATCTTCGCATAGTACTTGGCGGCGGTGAGGTTGTTTTTCCTGGCATCATTGAGGGATGATTGTAGGCTCTGGATCTTGGACCGAGAGGGGGTCGAGATCAGGGCAATGAGAGCAGCCCAAACTTCAGCAGACGTGTCGAGGCCGGTGACATGGGCAAGCACATCCGGCGACAACGAGTTCAAGATGAACCGCAGCACCTGCTGATCCCGCGAGATCCATGCGGTGTAGGCCGGATTCTCCACGGTCGTTCTCTTCTTGTTTGCATCTTCCACCTCCATGGTTTCATCCGGTGTAGCTTCCTTCCCCTCGACAAGAGCGAGGACACGGGCACCACGCAGGGCAGGCAGTACAAGGGCCTTCCATCCAAGGAAGTTCTCCCGAGTAAGCAGTTGTGTAGGAGGGGATCCCAACGCTGCAGCCAAGGTCACCACCGAGGAGGCGTTGGAGGTCGACATGGCCAGAGAGAAGGGAGGAGGGTGTGTTTTTGTTTTTAGGGTTTTCGTTTGTGGGGCAGCAGCGGCGGCTGGTCAGGATAACCAGCAGCGGCGGCGGCAGAATCTTGGGTTTTGGCTTTTCTTGTGAAGCAGCGGCGGCTGCTGGCAGAGAAGACCAGCGGCGGCGGCGGCTGAGATGTGGAGCGGCGGCTAGGTTAGGAAGAGGGAGGCTCTGATACCATATTGTCGATCTATCCTAGGCGGAAACGATGACCTGTTGAGGTCTCGTGTTTCATATTATATAGTGTTGGAATAAAGCCTCCGAAGGCATGTACATGAGAGAGAAATACAGGAGGGGTATACAAGGGGGTATCGAAAGGGGATCAGTGTACTACACCGTATCCAATACAACACGTGACAGTCCTTGTGTATAAAGATGTCTAACAATTATGAGCAGTCAATCATATGAAAACCTTTACTTTGAGGGGGCGCTCTAACAAACCATAGCTTTCTATGAGGACATTTAACTTGTGAAATTTTTATAGCTAGATACATAGACTGCACGGAGAAAACACCAGAGTTTGTTAATTTCCACCTAAGAGAATTATCTAGAGTACATCTGTTAATCTGACATCAAAACAGACTAGTTTTAGCTGTCTCCACATCTCAACTGTCTCACCCCTACAGAACCGTTCTAAACCTGATACATCCTCATCCTTCCTCAAAAACTTTTTAGCAACACCAATATTTACACTAAATGTCAAATTGTGAAGCCTAGAGAATTTATTTATTAAAGGAATCTCTCCTATCCATAGATCCTACCAAAATCTAGTTTTAATACTATTTCCTACTCCCTCCGTTTCAAAATATAAGATGTTTTAGGTTTGTGAAGAAAATGAATCTAGACTTATTTTAGTATGTAGATTCATCTCTAAGTTAAGTGAATCTATATACTAAAACAAGTCTAGATACATTTGCTTCACAAACCTAAAACATCTTATATTTTAAAACGGAGGGAGTACCTTTTTCCTAGAAAATCTGAAGAAAAGATCTTTGACTTTCGTCAATCCTTGCTAGAAATGGAATTGGACAGGTCCAAGTCTACAAATAGACAGAAAATTAGTCTTTACATATTTGTTCGTAAGTATACCCTGGCAAATTCCATCACTAGTTTCTAATTTCCGGAGCAACTTATCACCTCGAGCCCCCACCCACCACCCACACACACATCAAGAATGAACCCATCTTTTATAAAAGCAGTATTTACTGGGAGAATTTCTTTATCAGCTACAGCTTTGTTGTTAAGGACCTTTGTGAAAAAATTGAAAATCACATTTAATAAACATATAGGCCTATACTGCTGAATAACATCAGCCCCTACTTTCTTAGGCAACAAAGTCAGGACACCATAATTCAGGCGAGAGATATCCAATCTTGGCAATCTACCATTATAAAACTCATGAAACAGAAATAAAATATTATTACTCATTAAATACCAAAAACGCTGATAGAATTCAGCTGGAAAACCATCGGCCTCGGGGCATTATTGTGTTTCATCTGAAAGATACCAGTTTTAATTTCCTCTGAAGTAAACTCTTTTTCTGAAGAACATTTATCAGCTCCATCTACACATCTACCACCAGATCATCTATGCAAAAATCAGAACTACTGCCAACAGGTCCAAAAAGGTTTTTGTAAAAAGAAGTAGCATAGAGAAGAATGTCCCTATCCCCATGGACCACCCCCTCATCCTGATTTTTTTTGGAGGAACTCCCTCATGCCTTATTTGGTACTAGAGTTTTTGTGGGGATTAGACGAGATAATCCCCACCAAACCCCAAATATCCACTTGTTGCTAAAAGTAAGTTTGGTTTTAGAGTATTGGAGTAATCCAATCGCCACTTTTCCCCAAATTCTAGTGTATTTTTTTTCAAAATCCAATACACTACCTCTACCTAGTGGATTGAGGATTGGGTTTTATGTGGATTAGAGGGGTTTCGGTGAAGGTAGGGGTTTCACCCAATCCCCTTGGAGATTATCCCCTCTAATTCCCAAAAAACTCTAGTACCAAACAAGGCCTCGTCCTGATTTAACCAGCTAATTTTCTTCCTCCTCCTTCTACCACTAGCTCTAGCCATAAAGTAAGCACTACAAGCATATCCATCATCTGAATTAGTCAGGGTGCAACATGGTTCTGAACAAAAACCATCCTAAGCATCCGAACAGGTTGATTCTAGTATATGGAGACCTTGGATGTCAGGATGCAGCATCCTATCACACAACACAGAGGTTAAGAGGGGGACATGCCCAAGGGTACTGCAATCCTGGACAAGCAAAATGGTCCAGGTCTGCCATGTCGAAAAGAAAAGCAGATGCTTCCGTTCCCACTTCGCAATGATATGGCCACGATTACCACAAATATCAGACATGCGATTCATCTGATGAAAAATTGAAGGAAAGGAAATAGGATTATATGATTCACTGAATCACTGGTGCTTACCTCAAAGAATATCTTTCAACTTTTCCTCCAATGCACTTCACATACAGCAGGTGGTTACCAGAGTTCATAGAGTAATCGTACCAATATATGTATTCATGTACAGAAGCTTACTAATATATTTACACATGCACAAAATTATTCAACTTGAAATCTTAATTTAGTTCCCTCTTTCTGGTCGTATAAACTCAACTTTGGTAATGGTACTAAATTCCACATGCCAAAACTGAAGCCCATATGCAAGTGCGTTTTCGAGACGGTCTATGGAGAGATCAGGTACTGTAGAAATTTAGGAATTACTCCTAACATTTCTAGAAAACATAATTAAATTAATACAGAATATTAATGATAAATGAAATACTTGGTTGAAAAGGCAGAAAAAATTCTGACATTAGCACCCCGAAAACAGAAAAAACTCATAAGAGGGTTCACGACGGAAATGGCGATAAAAGATTCCCCACGAGTTTCTGAGCCAAGATATGCATCTTTAAATGCTGACTTCAACCCCACCAAATAACAAGCTTGGTCATCTATATGTAATTAGTTCAAGATAATATTCTGATGAACTAACCAACAAAAATCTCATGTACTCAGTAACTTTCCAGATACTACTTTCTCATGTATTTTTGATGCAGCACCAAGGGTTGTTGATCTCCAGGAGATGGCCAAAAGTTGCTAATAAATCATAAAAATTATGGATCCCGAGATATCCCCTTATTGCAGAAACATCAAGCCTTCTGGAATTGGACTTCTCTGCAATTAGTTCGATAGCACTTGTGAGGTATCATCCATAGTTCCATACCCAGGTTCAATAGACCTTCAGCTAGCATACAGAATGATAAAAAATCTAGTATGAAATCCTTACCTGTCATTTCTACCAAGAAATCAAAAGCTTCTTCCACCACGATAGACACAAACATAAAACAATCTTAAATGTGAAAGCATCAGGAGGCTCATCAACTTCTGTTATCTCCCTGAAAAGATTCAGAGCATCTCAACATTATTTTCTCTAAATAGAGACTGAATCATAGGGCTGTAGGCTTTTGGAGTTGGCCTCATCCCTTTCATTGGCATGCCTCTAAGAAGCTTCAGAGCAGCTTCAGTCCGACGAGCCTTGCATATACCATTAATGAGTGGTCCATATGTAACAACATCAACTTGAAATCCATTTTGCGGTCATAGTTAGGAAAGAAGTCCAGATCACCCCCCCTATCTTTTGAGTTCTGGACGCTAACCCCCCCTAAGTATCAACTAGACTATTTAACCCCCCCTAAGTATTCAAAACCGGGCACATTACCCCCCTAGGACACTAATGACGGTATTGAGCCTGGTTTTGGACATGGTGGACACCTGGTTTATGGTTCAGGCTGGTGGAGACGCACCACATCGTACCTTGGGCACCTGAGAAGTTATTCACCTGGTTGAGATGCACTGCTGATCGTGGGAAGATCATCATCGAGGGAGCATTTCCCCGCGCTGCCCCGCTGATCCTCTGCTACGGCCGAACCTAGGTAAGATCAGGATCTCCTTGGCAGCGACCGCCGACCCTCTGTACTCTAGCACAGCGGCCTAACACTCTCTGCTCTCAGCTTAGCCGCAGAGGCACTTCCTCCCGGACGGCGCCTACGGTTACTCCGGGATGGCGACGACGTTGGACGATCAGTGTAATGCTCTGTTGATTGCAGCGCGGCATCGACGAGCAGGTCAGCTCGCCCAATCCTTGCTCCCCATCTGATCTTGCTCCCGTTTTGATTGATCGGTGTAAAATTCAGTCAGTTTCTTCTAACAGTTCAGATTGTGCAAAGTGCAGCCAGTGTTGATCATAAGATGGTGCAGATACAATTAGTTCAGATATAGTTGCTACAAATTCCATTACTTATGTTCCTTTATGTTTGTAGGATGGAGACTTTGTCCATTCGGTTGGAACAGTAGACAAATGCACAAACAGCAGCCAAGTGCACAAACAGCAGACAAATGCTGTCAAATTTCAGTGCACAAACAACAGCTAAAATGCTGTCAGATATCAGTGCACATTTGAAATGCACAAACAGTAGCAGCACTACATATCATGGTTGCAAAATGCTGCAAAATGTAGTGCTTATTTCCAACATACATAATTCCAATCATTTCTCATAACTTTCTCATTCATGTATACCAAAAGGTTGCAGCACTAGATATCATGGTTCCAAGAGTACATATCTAATCTTCACTAGTCCACTATGTCTCATTAACCAAAAGGTTGCAGCAGTACATGAAGCTATAAACTACACTAGTACTACTCTACAAACTGCACTACTACTTAAACCATCTCCTTCATCTCTGAATTCATCTCCTTCTTCTCTGAACCCATCTTCTTTTTCCATACGATTTTCTGTGGCAACACCAAGGAGGATAGGGGCAGTCAACTCCTGATGCGCTGACATCAGAGTCCCAATGAAGGACCAGATCACTGCCTCTGCGCCTGCACTCCACCTAGGGACTCCACCCGGGATGGTGGAGATCTCTCCCCGAACGAGGCGCAGTCAACTCCTGCTGCGCTGCCCCAGCCATATCGAACATCGCCGCCGCCGCTACCTCCATCTGCTGCCCTTCTTTGGTTGGTGGCTGCAGGTACCACTACAGCTCTATCTCCATCGTCGCTTGCTGTGGAAGAACGAGGCGAGCAGATTGGTGTGGGACGGAGGAGGACGATGTCGGATTGGTATGGGACAATGGAGGGGGCGGCTGGATTTGTGTGGGACGGAGGAGGAGGCGGAGACGCTGACGGGAGGACGAGGAATGAAACATCAGGGGGTTATCTAGACCGGAGGTGTCCAACATGGCCAAAACCAGGCTCAATACCGTCATTAGTGTCCTAGGGGGGTAATGTGCCTGGTTTTGAATACTTAGGGGGGTTAAATAGTCTAGTTGATACTTAGGGGGGGTTAGTGTCCAGAACGCAAAAGATAGGGGGGTGATCTGGACTTCTTTCTAGTTAGTAAATATCAGCAGCTTTACTTATGTTTCCTTGCTTGCAGTAATGAGTAAAAATAGAATTGTAAGTGATATTATTATGTTGCAACCCTTCACTTATCATTTGTTCAATAAGTTCTGCTGAATCGCCAATCCTTTTGGTCCTGTACAATCCATCAACAAGTGTACTGAATGTGATTGCATTCCTTCCAGTACCTGTTAGATCCATTTGAAACTCTTCTGCTTCTTCTATTCTCATATTCTTGTATAGCCCATCAAATATAGTGCTGTATGTCACTGTGCTCCTAGGACAACCACTAACTTCCATCTCCTTCAACAAATCCAAAGCTTTAGCAAGCTTCCCTGATGAGCACAGGTTGTCAATCAATATATTGTAGTATGTAACTTCATCAGGGGTGCATCCGCTGCTCTTCATCTCTTCAAACAATCGAACAGCAAGATGAGGATGACCATCTCTTTATCAAGATACTGAAAGTATAAACATTTGGATAGACTCCCTTCACCGTAAGATCGCGTTCAAGGTCCAAGGCTTCAACATTGATTCTCTGTGCAGAAGGCAACGAGATGAGAGTATTGAAGGCGGTAGTATCAGGCAAACAATCGCTATCCACCATCTGATCTATAATTCCCGTAGCCTTTTCAAGTTGTCCATTCATACACAAGCAGTTTACAACAGTATTGTAGATGAAAACATCTCGATCACTACCCTCCCGAAGCATCAAATCCATGACTCTCAGGACATGATTGACATTCCTGTTTTGGCACAAACCGTTAACAATCTCTGGCCGTCCACTCTTCCCAGCTTGCGGTACCCGTTGATCAAAAATTGACTGCTACACTTGTTGATGAACATCCCATTTCTGACATCTCGATGCTCCCCTCCTCAACAAACCCTTTGCATCAATGTAGTATAATGTCATCTCGTTAGGCGCCATACAGTGGCTACACATCTCATCCATCATCAAAACAGCAGTCCTGGCCTGATGGACACGACACAGTGCATTGATGACTGAGTTGAAAGTGACAACGTCAGGTTTAATACCCCGATTGCAAGACCTTCATCCTACTCCCCTCTGCAAGAACACTGAGAATGTGATTGAACACTACTGTGTTTGCCTGAATACCAAACATGTCAAGTTGGTTCAGAACCAAGTAGTACGTCGACAGCATAATTAAACATCTGCAGGCCGCGCAAAGCTCTCAATAAAGGACGGCACCACGCCCACTTTGACCGCATGCCCCTCCCGCCGAATCTCTCTGACGAGCTCCTTCATCAGGTTGAAAGCGCCGGCCGTCCCGAGCTTTCATATGATATCCTCATAGATGTCGCAGCTGGGAGCGAAGACTTCCCGCGCGAGTGCCGAGTTAAGCACCCGGAGCGCCGCCTCGGGGTCCGCCTGCTCCCGCAGGGCGGTCAGAAGCCCTTCTTGGTCGGAGGCCGCGGACAACCGGAAACGGGAGCGCCGCCACCACGGTCGCTGCGCCGAGGGACAGACATTGGAGGGCCAAGCGCTCTCCTGCAATGACGCGCGACGGTGGGAAGCTAGTTGCATTGCGGAGGACATTGTGGCAATACCACAAGCACTTGGTGCGCGCGAGGAGGGGCAAGAAGGACATGCAACGGATGGGGAGTGTGGACGGCGAAGCAACTTCTCAAAGATGCTTCGCGAAAGAAGCTAATTGCTCTATTTGGAAGAAGCCGAGGATATATTGAACTGAAGCAAGAGGAGCTGCATACTCGTAGCTTCGAGCGAACGGGACTCCGCAAAAAGATGGAGGGGTATCCTAACTTCTAAGGAGGGTTTGTTTGATCCCAATCGCTAAAAAGTGCTTGGAGGCTTATTAGCACGTCCGAGCCTCCGTTTTCTCACCGTCTGATCTACTAGATCGAGCCCATCGTGCTCATGTCCCGACAAAACTCCCGCACCCGAGAGGATCCCTACCGTGGCATTTGCCTCTCCCTCACCGTCGGTACCCTCTCTCGCCGGCAGCTAGCCCCACGAACCACCTCCCTCTCAAATCCACCGCCACCTCCATGCTTCCCCACCGTCGGGGCGCTCCCTCACCATCCCTGGCAACCGAATCCCCGTACAACCCAGTGCGCCATGGAGATCAGATGGAGCTCGTCTCCATCCTCAACTCCTGGGATCTGGGCGGGGTTGACACGAAGATCGAAGAAGCAAGGACCCAGGGTGAGAGGGTGCTGATTTTGCGGTGGCCACCATGGACGCCGCCGTTTGGACCAAGGGAGCCGTCGTCATCTTTAGTACAGCACTGCCCACAAATATCTCTGTATGAAGAGGGAGGGCGGCGATCTCGTCAGCAGAAGGAGAGCTGAGTAGAACTGCAGCAGGGAGCCAGACCCGCACGGTAGCCAGGCTAGCTCGGCGGCGGTGACCGAGAGGCGCACGTCGGAGGGCAGTTTTTGCAGCGGAAATCTAGGAGTACGTGATGGCAGGGTGCTCGGCGACGAGGACCTGCGACGGGAGGTTACTACATCACCCACGGAGGAAATCCCCAATGATCAAACACCTCATGTACGCACGATTTGTTCCGTTGAAGAAACATCATGTACTTAGGCATATAGGGATTTTAGCCCGGGGTGCTATTTCCAGCATGATTGTCTGTGTGCTCGGCTTCGCTCGTGTTGATTCAAAACTATAGGAGGTAAATGTCCTGTAAATCATCATGGTGCCTATCACGTGTTCGGCAATCTGTATGTTCCACATTTTTTTCAGGCGTAATTCTTCTAGCAATGCCCATATCTCGTTCGTTTTTTCTAACGCACATGTTACTTCCTCTTTTTTGTGCATAGGATTCATGTGATAGGACATGGGAAAAACAATCTGAAGTTGGTAATGGAGTAGAGCATTGGGTATACCAGGTGGTGTTTGCAGATCCCCATGTTTTTTGGGTTCTTTCAGTTACCAAATGCACTTTAGGCCCTGTTTGGTAGTAAAGCATTTCTAAGGTATTTTTAAAATACCATTTCTAGAAAACTGTAGTTTTGAATATTTTGAGGTGTTTGGCTTCAGCTAATACTTTGGTTTTATAAACTGTGGTATTGTCAAAATTACAGTTTTTCTACAGTATTACAAAAATAGGTCTTGATCTCTTTTTTCCAGAAAGAAACAGTGTCAGCCCCATCTCATGTGGCTACATATAATGCTAAAAATTGGCCCTTTTCTTCTACTATGATTTTAGTCAGAAATTACTTTGGTGAGTAGTTTTTTAATGCTTAATAATGGCGGCATGTGAACCACTTTCATACTAGTCATTCTTCAGTATTTTTATCAAGCTATATATGGTCATATATTCCAAGATTACATCGCAAAGTTTTGACTAGAATACTACACAACCAAACAGCATCACGCCATCATGGTGTTTGCAATAATGCAAAACGCTGCAGTTTTCACAAACTGTAGTATTTAGTTGCCCGATAGTCAAAAACTGTAATATCTAAATACTGAGATTTAGAAAAAACTTTACGCCTTACTTTTTTCCTGTTTTTCATGATGAGGGTGTTTTATATATGCATAGGGAAGGTAAACAAGGTTTCATTGTGTCTCATATGACCCCAAAATTATCTTCTGTTGTGTTAACCAACAGTTTTGTTTTCACCCTGTCTTTTCTCATCACCACCTAGTAGGTTTGGTTGTAATAGACAAATCGGACATGTTACATGTGCTTACAGGGGAGTAGTTGTCTACTACAGTTAATTAAATTATTCTACCAGAATGCTTAAGCTGTGGATATTTTACAATCTATCCATGAATTTTCATTTTTTATCAACATGCATAAGTTGGCCACTGGATTTAAATTAGTTGCCTTGTCAACATGCTTAAGTTGGGTACTAAAATTCAATTAGGATTCTTTTCTAGCATGTTTTAGTTGATTTTTATCTTTTATTTGTAGGCACCAACATGCTAAGTTGTATACTGACTTCATTGAGTTTTTTTATACTGATTTGTTTTTAGTTGTTTGTTCATCATTGTTAAGTTGTTTCTAAATTAAACTAAATTGCTTTAACAGTTAAGTTTGATTCTTAGTTGCCTGTTCATCATGGTTAAGTTGATTCTTCAGCATGGTTAAGATGGTTATAAATTCAGCTAAGTTACTTTTGTCAGCATGTATTTTTTCCTAGTTGATTTAAGCACCAACATGCCAATTTGTATACTAGTTTACTTAACTTGTTTTGTTCAACCGGATTAAGTTGTGTATCGAACATGCCTAAGTTATGTACAAGTAATTTCACCATGAGCCGTATAAATAAAATATTGGTAGAAAAAATTGTTTTGTTAGAAGCCAAGTTTTTGAGTATTGGCAAAAGAAACAAAAAAGCATTCCCACCTTCATTTACCATAACAGGGAGTCACCAAGGGCATCCTACAAATTTTTCTGCGGGTATGTGGATAAAAGATGACAACAATAGATAGGGAAAACAATAAGTTATTGCTTTTTTACACCCTTGTTCTAATGGTAGCACCAGGGAGCTTTTATTCGAGACGGTATTCTAGTTGGGATGTCAAGGGCAAAAGAATTTGTATCATCAAAGTTGCGAAGGAATTTCCTAGGTGAGGTAATCCCAGTTTTAGCTGCCGTTCAAACTTATTTCTTTTGACTCTCCACCATCAACAACTCAACAAGAATTGTGTCTTTGTAATGGTTAAGTTTGATACTGATTCTGTTTAGTTGCTTTGTTCGTCATGGATAAGTTGTTACTTGAGGATGGTTAAGTTGGTTCTAAATTCAACCAAGTTGCTTTTAATTTTTCAAAGATTGATACTGATTTTCATTTCTAGTTCCTTGTTTTTCATGGCTAACTTGTTCTTTCGACATGCTTAAGTTGGTTCTAAATTCAACTAATTTGATTTTTAATGTGTTTAAAGTTTGAATGATGATTTTCATTTTTAGTTGCTTGTTCATCCTAGTAAAGTTGTTCCTTCAGCATAATTAAGTTCGTTCTAAATCCTACTAAGTTGTACAAGCAATCTCAAGTTTGTACCATGATTTAATTGAATTGCTTTTATCTACATGTAAGTTATTTTCACCATCTAACTTATTGCCTAACCAAGTTGCTTTACAAGCAATATCCTGAATCTGTATAGTGAGTTAATTAAGTTGCTTCTATTAACATGCTTAATTTGTTTCACCATCTATCTAAGTTGTGTTTTGTCACCCAAATAAGTTATTTTACGAGCAATGTCTTGAGTTTACATAGTGATTTAATTAAGTTACTTTCATCAGTATGCTTAAGTTGTTTCTGCCATCTAATTAAGTTGTTTTTATCATCAAACTCCCATCCTGATGCACGTCACCACACTAAATCAACCCCGACCACCACATCATCTTTCATTGTTCCCTAACCTAGTCATTGTCATGATGCCGTTGGTGGCTGCGGTGGTGGTCATGTTCTTGCGTGGGCACCTATTGAGCTGTTTGTGGCTTTGAATGTGTCCAGATCATCTGCATCTGCAACGACGGTCGAGGCCATATTCTGCTTACCAATTTAGCCCGTGGTGAAGTCAACACAGAAGAAGCATAAGGAGCAAGCAGCTCCTGCACCTGTGACTCAAATCCCATTTAGTCACTTGGGTGCCTACTTAGTTACTTGGTTGTATTTCTATTGTCCTCCAAATAGCACTATTAATTTTTTCAGTTTAAATACTGCCGGATTTTGTATGATTTTTAGATTCTATAAAGGTGATCAATTTGGTAACCAGTTTTTTACGCTGCAAGCACGTGATGGGAATGCTTAGAAGAGCAACCATGTGGTGTACCTATGTGCCAGTTGGGGGAGCTAGTTGGAATAGTAGCACGAGGGATGAGGACGAAATTACCAATAACAGAATTATGTACGATTAGACGTATCCGTGAGAACTTGCTATTTTTGGGACGGAGGCTAGTTCGTACTAACCAGCACCCGGGTGCTGGCTAGCCACGTCCTTGTTTGATTCATAGGAAAGTCAAAGTATAATAATAGAAAAAACATATAATTGAGATGTCATGCCAGCTTAAATTTTATGGGAATAGGAATTTTGTTTGATGTAGCAAAAGAATTTTTCCATGAGGTATGATCTAATGTTTCTTTCATGTAGGAATTGCACTACAAGATTCCTATATGATTAGTTCCTATAGGATGTGTTCTTATGAATCAAACAATAACATAGAAAAAATTTCCATACGATTCAAATCCTACACAATTCCTATGCAATTCCTATAAATCAAACAAGCCCTAATTTTTAGGGTGTAGTTTCCATGCGAGGTGACACAAACACAAACACATAGTTAATTGCCGCTCGTGGCGAGAACGCACCACCAGTGGTGATCATCGGGCCGGCCCAACCTGGCACGGATACGAATAGTAACATGCACGATCCGGCACGACCTGTCCCAAATAACTCCAACAATCTTTCATGTTGTGCCGGACTGCCCGCGTACCGACTTTTCAAAAAAAGCCCAGCATGGCTTATTTTGGTCTTGGCATGAGCCTGCCGACACGTCCTTAAAAGCACGGCCTATTTTGGTTGTTTCAACCTGTTCGGCCCGTTATTCTGAATTATTAAAAAGAAAACAGAAAATATGAAAATTTGAGAAAAAGGTTTTACGGTCTGACTCGACCCAGCCTACATACCTAGAAACAAAAAAGTGTGGCCCACATTGTGTTCGGTCATGCCTCAAGACGGCCCAAAATATCCGGGTCCCATGGCCACCATTAGCACAACCCAAGTTGATTGATTCCTCCCTCCTTCGGTATTCCTCATGTGGGTGGAAGGGAGGGAACCCTATTACCCGTTCTCGCTGCCTTCCATTATCCCCTCCCTCTCATCGCCTCCACCAAACGGTGTCGCCAGATGAAGGTCGGAGGCAATCATGGAGATGATTATATTTATTGTGTATCCATGAGTTATTGTGAATTTTTTAAGGAGTTCATGTGAGGACACATGAGTTATTGTGTATCTATGATTGTATTTCTTGTGTATCCATGAGTTATTGTAATATTTTTTGAATATCCATATATCAGGCAACTTGTATTGATTGATAATTTTGTGAATTGTTTGTGAAACTCTTTACTTGTATGGTTATCTAATAGTTGTCTCTAGTCGGAGTTCATGTGAGGACACACATGGATATTAGACTAGCACATCGATTGGTTGATGACTATGTTTCGCAAGTCATAGACATGGATATGTCAAACCATTGTGCACATGTTATGAACATGGGGTTGGACTGGCCCAACTTAAGACTGACAATTATACTTGCAGCTCTCTCTCTACACATCATGTACATTTTGTCCTTAGACCTGAGATTGCCGCATCTACTTGAGATATGGATCGACCTACTTTGGGCTATCAACCACTGCTTCGTAACTAGATAGTTATAAAGGTAGCTTTTGGGTTTGTCATGAAGCATGCTGCAAGGCATTGGTCAATCAAGATGGGATTTGCCCCTCTCTACTTGAGAGAGATATCTCTGGGCCCCTCGAGTGATCGGATCTAGAAATGCATGGCCGTGCTACATATGGTTAAGAGTTAACCTAGTAAAGGGATTCTGAATCACAATATCAAGAAATAGAGGCCAGCTTGGAGCTAGACCAAATATCATGAGGCAAAGGGAAAGACATGTACTTAACCTTGTGATGGTTCGTCTGAATGATCTTTGTATGCGTTTAGGAGTTGCCACGTCTTGCTAGAGGCCTCTACCAAATATTGACGGAGTAAGTGTACTCGTATTATGTATACACATGTATGAACCTATAGGGTCACACACTTAAGGGGCTAGAAGCCTAATGAGAATTGGATCCGAATTAAACCAGGCTTAGGCTACTAATGGGCTGCTAATGTAGAAGCCCACCAGAGACGCCTATATAAGAGAGGGTGGGGCAAGCTGAATAGGGTTGAGTATTCCACCCAGCCGTCACTCCTCTCACGCCCGTGTCACACGCGCGGACCTAGAAGTCCGGCGTCTGACGCTTTCACCTTGGACATGTGGATACCTCGGAGGTGCTGCTGCTGTAGCACTTGGACGAGTCGTGCAGAGGGGAGCTGCTCATGGGACAAGGACGAGAAGGAGACGTAGAACATCTACACTGCCTTGACGCGCTTCATCAAGTTCCGCAACTGCGCGTCTAGTGGTAATCCCGAGATCTATGACTACAGTATTCCTGGTTTACTCTGTAGAAAATTTTGATCTGCGCTAATGTAGCCTACCCGTATCCCTTTAGGCAGGGCCTCGGCCTAGATCTAGGCCCATCTGGCCCAATCAGGGTAGGGAGGGCCCTAATATCCACTAGTTTTAGGGATTCCTGGTACATTTAGGAACCCACCCCTATACATGTTTGGCTAGGTTACTAGATCCAGGCCACTGGCCCTATATCCAGCGACCACCTCGCATCCTGTTTTGAGCATTGCGAGTGTGGCGTGCGGGAGATGGCTTGCTCATTATACCTCACGGTCTAAGAGATGATAGGCTGGCCCCGATCTTTTTTTTGATTTGGTGGTCTTGTTGTGCTCATGTAAACCACTCGACGGGTGCGAGGTCTTAGATGTCGTGTGACGGTCTCGAAAGGTGAATTACGCAAGAGTCTATGTGGTGAGCAACCTGGTAGTGGTGAAGGTATCTTTCCTTGGATAGGTTGCTGGAGATGAGCGGATGATAGGGGATCCAGTGATGGCGCTGCTTTAGCTTTGACAACTCTCAAATCGTGTGATGGAGGTCTGACTGAGGTTCAGTGGGCATTCGAGATACCAGGAGTGATGCGAAGGTTTTTTTGGGTGAAATCCTAGCGCCACTTGTGGTGCTGCCTACGGGTGTCATAACCCTCTTGGAGGCGTCATTGCGGATGTCCACTCCATGATAAGGCTCTAGATAAAAACCCTTGACTATCTCAATCTCGATGACAGCGACGACGATGCATTGCTACCTCCTTGGGAGCGTCGTCATGGAGCTTCGGTTCCTCTCATTACGTACATATGCCTTCAGTGGCAACTTCGGTTCTCCATGTTCTTTTTTGTTTACATTTGATCTATTTTGTAAGAGGGTTCCCTCATCACATTGTATGGTGTTTGGCTTTATTTATAAAGCATGACGAAACCTGTTTTAAGGATGTTCCCATGTGAAGTTTCTGAAAACTTATTACATGTAGTGTGTGAAAGAAATATGTCTAATGAGGTGAAGTCGGTCTTTTCTTGGAGTTGTCATCTCATATTTTATTTAGTTTGAGGATAGACGAAGAACGATAATATTTTCTTCACTTACCTAAGAAATAATTATTTATAAAATATTAGCAGAAAACATGTGCGCTATTACGACATGTCGATTAAATAAAATGAACATTATTTTAGTATGTTTAAATCCACCTTCAACCAAACCTAAATTGTAGGGAGTCTTGTACACATAACATATAACTGAATTTACATACAAATCGTTGTAGCAAGTTCGACATTGGGTTGCAAAAGACTAATGCCAATGAAAAACAATGGAACTAAAGCTGAAACCAGGGTAGATATTTGCTCTACTTGCAGAGACAAAAACAAATACATTCACATAGAATTTAAAAAATATTAAGAATCCAATTCGTTGAAATGCATTTCAATTAGTCATTTCGACATTGTATGAAAGGGATACAATCATATATCTATTTATGGAAAGTTCCAGTCACATCTTTTATAAGAGGAATATTTTGATTTACTTGATTGTCAAGTTGAGGAATCCTCTATAATAGGAAGCGGATGATCTCCCTTTTATGGGAGATTGAGAACTTACCAAAAGGAAGGGGAGGCGCCACCATTGGCCCTACCTTGGATGTCGTCCTACCTAGGTGGCATGCTCCTTCCTATCCCTTTTATATATACTCCCATGGGGCTCTTCTCCACACACCACCAATTGCTGGGAGGCTACAGGACAAGCAACATCAACGTCAAGCTCTAAACTGCGGAACACTGATGAATTATTTGATTAGATGCGTGAAATCCATGAAGGGATAGTCTGTTCTATCCTAGCATCGACTAGACATTCTCCTTGCTGCTAGGAGGGATACACCAAGTTGCAGGGGTTGACTCGTTCATCGTCAACATCTACACTAAACCTACGTTCTATTCCGCATCAATGTTGGTATCTAGATCCAATCCTGTTAGTGTCTATATGAATATATCTTGGTTGTTCGTGAAGGGCGTTTTTTTGTTTTTGCATGTGCAAACCCAACAACGTCAGGGTAAAACACATGACTGAGAGTGCACAAAGGGGAGTTAGCTAGGGTTCCCTTGCCACCTCACAAATCAATGCATGATCCTCTCTTGTGCATGTATGTATCCACCTCATCATTTGCAAGGAGCTCATCTGCCATCACCCTATATCCAATGACCCTCGAGCACTACTCGTTTGTCACTTTGTCCCAGGCAACCTCTCCCATATCCTACCATGTTTTCACCCTGCTCGTCACCCCTCCATCCGAGATTCATCCTGTCCCATCCAAACTGTATGCCCCATCTCCATCCGAGCTCATCTGCTCATATCCAAGATCCACCATCGGCTAGCTCTTCACTCCTACTTGAGACAATGACTTAGTCGATAGTCCTTCCATTCCATTCCCCTAGGCCCCCGTTACGGTTTTATGAATTGCAAATGCAAATGCAAATGCAAATGGATGCATACCTACCGCATACTAGTCATTTATTGTTGTTCAAAGTCCTTTTGTTGGATATGTGATGGAAATGTGCTCTAGAGGCAATAATAAATTGTATTATTCTATATTTCTTATTCATGATTAAGTTTATTATTCCGTTATATAATTGTATTAGTTCTAGATAATGAGTATTTGGAGGAAAACCCTAATACATGTGTGGAATCATAAACACCATTTAGATATCCCTAGTCTCTTCTATAAGACTAGTTCATATATCATTGATAGTCCCGGTTTCCTGACTATGGGAAAAATGACAATGTGTTGTGGAGTTGTTGGTGATATATGAGATCGGAGTTATTGGGAGAACAACGATGATGGATAGACCCAACATGATATACCGTGAAACACATCATCAATATTGTTATCGGTAGTTTCTCATAAAACATTGTATTGCCTTTACTAAAGATCATTTGACCGCGAGACACATGTGAACTTGGGTACAATATTGACGTGGCAAGATTTTTCAAATGTTGCTCATAACGGAGTAATCATAAAGTTGATATTTGCTCTTACCGAATGGTACGCCAATTATTCACATGGGGTGCTTGCGGAAATTGCTACTCCTGACGATGGTGTAGTATGATGTTCATCATCGTCTAGTCGGACACATGTTCAAGTTGTTGAACACATGAACATCGATAGTGCGGTATGAGTAAAGAGTACATGCTAGGTAACGGGAATAACCTAGTGTTTAATCTCAGTAAATGTAAAGTATTTATGAAGCAATACGATATGTATTGGACATAATATAACAGTTCACACAATAAAGATCTTCAAGTTATTTGCGGGGTTACTACATGTATCAAGACGCCAATAGTAATCATTATCGCAGAATGAGTTTCTGACATGTCCGAAAATATCCGAACCCATAGGGTCACACACTTAAGGGATCAATTCCATTTAGAATATAAGTGCATATGAAGATTTAGTACAGAAGTGATTTCGAAGGTGTTCGAAGTGTCTCGGAATATACCGGAGGTGTCCGGAATATTGCCGAGAGTGTTTGAAATAAGTTTTAGGCATGAATGAGATGAGAGAAGGGTTCCGAGAGTGATCGGATGGCCTCAGAATGGTTTCGAGAGGTCTCGTATGATTCCAGAAGTGTCATGAATGGTCCCGGGAGTGTCTCATACGTCGGAAACGTATCTATAATTTTTGATGTTCCATGCTTGTTTAGTATCTACTTTGCTTTGATTTGTCCATACTTTGAGGTGTTTTTTATATGTTTTCTGGTACTAACCTATTAACAAGTTGAAACAGTGACAGTTGCCTGTTTTCTGATGTTTTTGGTTCCAGAAAAGCTAGTAAGGAAATATTATCGGAATTGGACGCGACAAAAGCCAAAGTCAATATTTTACGGAGGAGAACACGAAGTCCAGAGGAGAGACAGAGGGGCACCATAGGGCGGCCGCACCCGCCCGACGCGGGCCCACCATGGGTCGCGCCTGGGCAGGGTGTGGGCCCCCTAGCCGCCTCCCAGCCTCGCTTCTTCGCCTATAAAAAGCCCCCGGTGCCTAAACCCTAAGCACCCGATCAATATCCCACGAAGCCGTCTGTAGCCGCCACCACCATCGTCCCTAGATCGGGGGGATATGAAGCTCTTCCCGGCACCCTGCCGGAGGGGAGATCATCCCGAAGGCCTTCTTCTTCGTCATGCCAGCCTCCGGCATGAAGCGTGAGTAGTTCCACCATGGACTATGGGTCCATGTAGTATCTAGATGGTTGTATCTCCTCCTTTCTGCTTTCATGTCTAGATCTTGTGAGCTCCGTTCATGATCAAGATCTCATCTATTTGTAATCATGCATGTTGTGTTTGCGGGGATCCGATGGATATTGAGATTATTATGTCAGATTGATTAATGGTTTTATCTTATTGATTCTATCATGTCTGTGTTGTTTGTGATCTTGCATGCTCTCCGTTTTTTGAGGGTGAAATGGTAGGGGAAAGCCCCAGTGCAATTTTTATATAATCATAAGGAGTTACAAAAGTACATATTTATAAGTCCAAGACCACCTTAGAGAGGGATATCATTACAAGGCTAGCTATCTCCTATCCAAATGGGTGATGCTCTCCGTTCTTAGTAACTATCTTGGCCGAGTAGTTGCTAGTGACTCCAAGAGGGGGTATTTATGCTTGATAGTGGGTTCATTCCTCTATTTAATCAAGGGAAGTGACAGAAATCTCTAAGGTTGTAGATGTGCTATTGCCACTAGGGGAAAACAACGGTATCTTGTTCATGGAACAAGTAGATTGTTTACCTTACACACTTTTCTTAAAACAGTTATCTGTTGCATGCAACTTAATACGGGAGGGGGTTTAGATGATAACCCAAAGGTGGACTTCTAGTCATAGATGCAGTTGGATGGCGGTCTATGTATCTTGTTGTATTTCCCAATCATAGGATCTTCTTGTCTAGTATTGCATTGTTATGCCTTGCTCAGTCCCATCAATTGCCCTGCTGTAATTTGTTTACCCAGCATGCCATGTTTGTTTATCAAAGGAGAACACCTCTAGTGAACTATGGACCCCGGTCTAATCTTTACCATTGATACATCTTCCACTGTTACTTGTTTACTTGCTGCAAACCATCATCACCTTCCACACCATACAGTTAATCCTTTGTTATAGCAACCGGTGATATTGACAACCTCACTATTAGTTGGGGCAAAGTCTTGAGTTTGTGTTGTGCAGGTTTCCACGTTTCTTGCAACACCTTTGAGACGTTTCCTTCCTCCTACTAGTTCGATAACCTCGGTTTCTTACTGAGGGAAGACTTGCTGTTGTTCTGCATCATACCTTGCTCTTGGGGTTTCCCGACGAAGTGCTCCACGTTGACGCAGCGCCATCAAGATTTTCTGGCGCCGTTGCCGGGGAGGCTAAGAACGTCTTCACAAGGGTAGTCCTCCACAACCTTTCTCTTTACTTTGTTTTTGGTTTGCTTAGTTTCTTTTGCTTGGTTATGACCAACAAGTATAGGGGTGTATCATAGTACTTTCGATAAATAGGAGTGTCGATCCTAACGAGGAGAAGAAGGTGTTGAACAGTGGTATGGAGCAGGAAATCCCTGTGAATACTTAGCAAACGGATTGTTAGTGGTTTTCTGACAAGGCAACAAAACAAAGAGAAAGTAATAGAAGTAACGAACAAACTGAGCAAGTGGCCCAATCCTTTCTTAGCAAAGTACAAGCCGGTGGAAATACTTATAAGAACCAAACGTTCTCGATGACACATGGGAATTCTGTCAAGTGCTTTCGCTTCAAATAGCCGAGTACTCTTCTCTGGTGTTTGTAAGTGTTGTTGGGTGAACCTGTGCTAACATACCGCCCTTCCTAGGACTAACACATACTTGTGATTAAACCCCCTGCAAACATCTATAACTACAGGAAAGTAATTAAGATATAAATCTAACCACAACCTTAAACTTTGAGATCCTACACTCCCTTGTGCAAAGGTGTCCTAACGGGGGTTCAGGTTTCTGTCACTCCGGCAAACCCACAATTAGTAGCCAAATACACAATGCATTCCCCTAGGCCCATAGATGGTGAAGTATCATGTAGTCGACGTTCACATGACACCACTAGAAGAATAGCACCACAACTTAAATACTAAACCATTGAATAATAACTCATCACAGATTCACTACTAACAACGTGACTTCTTCCATGTCCTCAAGAACTAAACGAACTACTCACAAGACATAATATGGATCAAGATCAAAGATGATATGGTAATGGATAACAATCTTGACATAAACAATAATCCAATGGTTCCACTCACAAGCATCAACTACAATAGTAATTAACATCGGGAAAGTTTCCCCTAAGAACTAAAGCAATATCCAACACAATTGTTATAGCAGGACGGAGTGGTGATGATGGTGCTGGTGGAGATGATGGTGTGGATGATGATGATGATGATCCCGATGAAGCCTAGCTTGATGATGGTGTTGATGGCGATGGTCTCCCTCTTCGGGAAGGAATTCCCCCGACAAAAATCTGTCTGCCAGAGAGATCTTTCTCTCTCGATGTTTTCTGCCCCCTAGAGGAGGCGGAAATCTATCCGTGGTCGCCCCCTGAGCCTTAGGGTTTTGAAGGGAAGATATAGGCTAAGGGGCGGAGTCGGAGGCCGGGCAGGTGGGCCACACCTGTCCTAGGCGCGGGGTTAGGTGGGCCCATGCCTAGGGGTGTGTGGGCCCCCTGAGGCCCCTCTTCGTCCCTCCTCTTGGTTTCCTTCGTCTTCTGGTAAAATAATATGTTTCCATATTTTTCTGGTATTTTTCTGATATTTGCGAAATTGCATCAAAACGCCTTCTTTTCCATCAGAATCAAGACTCCGGCAGTCCATCCTCCAAGAATCATCCAACATGCATAAACAGATGAAAAGCCATTAGTAATACCTCATAATAAGACAAATATCAATGAATAGAGGTAAATTATGATATAGAAAGGTGATGCAAATTGGGCGTATCAACTCCCCCAAGCTTCAACTTCGCTTGTCCCCATGCAAAAATTGAGATCAGTAAACATGTCCACTGGTTTATGGAGTGAAGTGTCGATAAAAGAATACGAATAGGAAGCATCACACTTACCATTACACAACTCATAGAAGAAAGCAACTCACCATTATATAACTTAGCTTGCAACCAAGTACAACAGTCACAATAGAGATGCATAAAGATAAATCATAATTGGAATTGGCAAACTTGTTCTTGGTCAGAGAACACCTGGTAAACAGTTTCACGAAAGCTTTTTGTAGAAGTTTCAAAACAGGAACACTCTTTGCTCAAAAGGGTTTTTCACAAGTGAAGGCTTTCAAAGTAATACGCAATATATAAGAGTTTTGTGCAAACAAGGAAGATAGAGAACATTATTGAATAAATCAACATATGAATGCTTGAAACACAACAACTCAAAAGCTTGCTGGAGATAGAGAGGAAGTAGGTTTACTGACTCAACTAGTAACTAGGATAAAGGTCCCTTCTTAGAGGGTAGCAGGGATTACAAGTCATAAAGAGCTTCCAAAAGATTATGGTACTTACTAGATTTGAGCCCTCATTGCCCCTATCATAAGCATCTTGAGATGATTAAGGTTAAAGTGAACAAAGATGGATTATATGCTTGATGAAATATAAGTTGGCAATCTCATGTCCCTTGAATATGAGGGCCACTCCTCATGCATATTCAACTTTGGGCCCAGATAAGTTCTTGTCATTGTAAGTATTTGCATATCATTGAGAACCGCCAATGGGGTACCCCTTGCACATGGTACAGGAGATTTCCCATAACCAAAATGACAAGGCAAGTAGACAATGAGCATCTCAAAGATCTTTTTATTTACCATGTGCATAGCTTTTTATTAAGGATGCTTCATAGATGACTGACTATGGTGATGCAGCAAGTTTCCACCATGATTAAGCATGGCTTAGGCTAGCGGCCCAGACGTTTCTCTAACACAGGATACAAACTCCATGGACTTACAAGTTCCCTCTTTATTTCACACCATTGACATCCATAGACAAAAGAGCACGATATCAACTGTGTAAAGAGTACAAGTGAAATGTTGAATACGTTCCCCGTCATAGCACGGTTCTGCTAATTCCAACGTATAGATGCAAGCATATACAACTTCGATGTTCACAATGGTTAAAGTGTTGGAGATATGCCCAAGAGGCAATAATAAAGTGGTTATTATCATATCTTCATACTTATGATAAATGTTCACATACCATGCTATAATTGTATTAATCGGAAACATTAATACTTGTGTGATTTGTAAACATAAAAGAGTCCCTAGTAAAGCCTCTTATGAAACTAGCTTGTTGGTTAATATATGATCATGGTTTCCTGATCATGAACATAGAGATGTTATTAACAACATGGTCATATCATTAGGAGAATGATGTGATGGACATACTCCTATAGTTAAGCATAGCATAAAGATCAAGTCATTTAATATAGTTCATTTGCTATAAGCTTTCTGATACATAGTAACCTAATTCCTTCGACCATGAGATCATGCTTATCACCATCACCGGAAGGATGCTTTGATGACATCAAACACCACACCGTAACTGGGTGGCTATAAAGGTGGCATTGAGTGTTCGGAAAGTATGGGTTGAGACACATGGATCAAGAGTGGGATTTGTCCATCCATATGACGGATAGATATACTCTGATCCCTCTCGGTGGAATGTCATCCAATTAGCTTGCAAGCATGTGACTGGTTCACAAGGGATCACATACCACGGGAACGAGAAAAGAGTACTTATCGGTAACGAGGTTGAACTAGGTATGCAGAGATACCGATGATCAAAACCTCGGATAAGTAAACTATCGTGAGACATAGGGAAATTGGTATCGTA
Organism: Avena insularis; assembly: GCA_023614405.1. Lineage (NCBI taxonomy): Eukaryota > Viridiplantae > Streptophyta > Magnoliopsida > Poales > Poaceae > Avena > Avena insularis. The sequence goes on along the minus strand of CM042693.1, from coordinate 57,598,058 downwards.
TGTAAGTGGTTCATTCGATCGCAAAGTAATCGTAGAAATATGTGGGAGCCATATGAATTTCCAGATTCCTCTATTGGTTATTGTTCGGAGAAGTGTCTCGATCATGTTCGCATAATTCACGAACCGTAGGGTGACACACTTAAGGATTCGACGTTGTTTGAGTAGTTATGGAATGATGAGTAAGAGACTGAATGTTTTTCGGACTCTCGGATGGGATCCGGGATATCACGAGGAGATCCGGAATGGTCCGGAGAATAAGATTCATATAAGGAAAGTCCTATTTCGGGGTTGGAGAATGGTTCCGGTGTTTTCATCGGGAATGTTCTAGAAGGTTCTGGAATCTCCGGCACTCCGGAGGGGAAGGGTACATGAATGTGTCATACCAAGTTGGAATGATTGCATCATGTACTAGGTGTCATCGCTGAACAAAATAAAGGGTTTAATCAAATCCTAGTTTGAAAAGTCAAACGCCAATTTGAAAAGTCAAACGGCTATTTTGGAAGGTGGAGGGGAAGTAGGAAACCTACTTGGGGAGGAGTTCCTCCCCTCCACCGCCGGCCCACTTGGGATCCGAGTTGGGGAGGGACTCCCCTCCCCTTGGCCGGCGCCTCCCACCTATAAAAGGAGGGGCAGGGCTGCCCCTCCTAGCACACAAGTTGCCCCCCTCTAAACCCTAACCCTAGCCGCCGCCCCGCCTAGGGCACTCGCCGCCGCCTAGGGCAAACCCTAGCCGCCGGCCTTTCCCCCTCCTTGGTGTGTCTAAACCCTAGAACACCAAGGGCTCTCTCATAGTCCACCATACTCGCTCTGGCTTAAGGCAAAGCCCTGCGAGATCTCCCCTCTACTTCCGGTACCACGCCGTTGTACTGCCGGAATCGCGAGGAGAGTGCTACAACCTCCGCTGCCTGCTGGAACAAGGGAGAGGAAGGTCTTCGTCGAGTACCGAACATGTGACCGACTGCGGGAGCGCTGCGGAACGCATGGCCGGAAGGATCGTCTACACGATCTTGAGATCGGGAAGAGTACGACTACATCACCCACGAGAATCCGCTCTCGTTAAACACTTTGGAATCTTCGAGGGTGAGTTATTCCATCGACTCGTTGCTACAATCTAGTAGATAGATCTTGGCTTGTTTGTTTGTATGCGGTAGAAAATTTTTGTTTTCCATGCTACGAAACCCTACAGTGGTATCAGAGCCGTGTCTATATGTAGATCTGTTGCACGAGTAGAACACAATGGTCATTATGGGCGTTGATGCTTTTATTATCGATTGCTTCTTGTGTACTTTGCATCTTGCGGGATGTTGGGATGAAGCGGCCCGGGCTAACCTTCCATGACATCGTTCATGAGACTTGCTCCACGCTTGACATGCAACTTGTATTGCATAAGTGGCTTTGCGGGTGCCTGTTTCTCCCGGCATAGTTAAGATTCAATTTACAACGGGTGATTGACAATACTAGTATCAATGTTGTGGTTCTTGTTCGTAAGTTAGAACGACACTTATTGAAAGCCCCAAACCACGTAAAACATGCAAAGAAAGTAGAGGCGTCTAACTTTGTTTTGCAGGGGTGTGCTGTGATGTGATATGGCCATGATTGTGATTATATATGATGTATGCAATGTTCCTTATTGTAAGTTGGCAACCGGCAGGAGCCATATGGTTGTCTCTAAATTCTGTTAAGACCCGCGTGTCTATTCAAAGTAATTGTAATAGTTGAAGCTGGTGGACGACAACCATGGAGCGGCATCATTGACCTTGATGCAATGCCGGTGATGATGGAGATCATGTTCGTGCTTGAAGATGGAGATCGGAAGCACAAAGAACAAAGGCCATATCATATCACATATTATGAATTGCATGTGATGTTAATCCTTTTATGCATCTTGTATTGCTTAGTTTACGACAGTAGTATTATAAGATGATCCCTCAAGCACACAATTTCAAGTTTTAAAGTGTTCGTCCTTAGTAAGCACCGTTGCTAAAGCTCGTTGTTTCGAAGCACCACGTGATGATCGGGTGTGTTAGATTCTGCGAGTGTATACAATGTGAGCAAGCCAGATTTGCTCATGCGGAAGCTAAGGTTTGATCTTGACGAGCCTAGCATGTACAGACATGGTCTCGGAACACGGATCACCGAAAGGTAAAGCATGAATCATATAGTAGATATGATGAACATGTTGATTGTTCTCCATTGAAGCTACATCAACTCTCGTGATGATCAGTTTTGATGTGGTGGATTTGGTTCGTGTGATCACTAAAACAATGTGAGGGATATTGTTTTGAGTGGGAGTTCAACGGCAATATGATTAAAAGTTGAACACTATTTATCATAAATTAAATCAAAGTGAATTTGCATAGTTGTTGTAGTCATTGGCATGAGTTTACCACCTTGCACTTAGTATTAATTGAGATGATAGAACTATAGAATTCTGGTTAATTACTTTACGAACTGGTATCGTATTGTTTTGAAATGTTAATCTAAAGTTTAAAAGTCCTATTGCAAACTTTCAGTAAGTTCCGGTTACTCCATGAAGTTTAAATAATTGGTATTAAAACAAGAGTGACAATTCCAAGAGTTAGTGTATGAGTATCATGTTTGTCTCCATGATTCTTGATATTCAAAGAATTGTCTTAATATCAAGGTTATCTAGGATCTGAAAGAGTTGTTTCAGAAACCATGATGTGTGGAAGATATTGTGATATCTGAAACGAAGTTTGGTTGCAACATGATAGAGTATAATATGGCAAAAGTCATGTTCTCATATTTGATGAGAAGTTGCAAAGGGTTGGAGACACTAGTTGTCCTAATCCACCAAAAGGTTTTGGAGAGCAACATTATACTCGCGATTCATTTTTATAAGCTAAAAGTAGCTTGATCATGAATAATTCCATGATAAGGGTGAATATTTGATGTAGGTAAAATATTTACCACACCAAGAGATTACTAAAGAATGGAATTTGAAAGCACACCAAACATTTGATGATTGTGATCTACTTCAAAGTGCAAGTCCAAAGACATTGGTATTTAACTATACACGCTTTGGACTATGTGTCATATGTATGACTCCACTGTTGATGTTGATAGATTCTTTCAAACAGAAAAGGAAATACTGAAATAGAATCTCATAAATATATGGCAGAAAAGAAAAAGACTAGAATTGTTCAGTTTAAGTATATAAATGATATACATGTTATGGCTATATTCTTTTCTTATTAAACAATGTGGTTCTTAAGTATTTGATACTGAATTTGTTGGTGTGAATCTTCATACGAAACAACACAATTCATGAACTACAATGGCCTAAGTAACTAGCAAAAAGAATATGTGATGATGTTCATCGAGAACAAATAAGGGTTATTGTGTTGCTCGTTAAACATCAAAGCTTGCCTTCAAGATTTGTTTTATCAGGTATTATGAGAACAAAAGGGTTGTTCAAATAATTTCCGTAATCCATAAAAGATGGATGATTCACAAATCTCGTTGGAGAAATCACATCCATAAAACTAGTGCTAAAAATGTCGAAAGACAAATTGATTGAAAGATCACTTAGGAAGTGACATCGCCGTTTAAATTATATTGGAAAGAAAACATGAAGAAACTCCATGTGGATGGAATTTTGGAGTCTTTTGATTTTTGATCAAATGACGCTTGTGAAACTTTCCTAAAGATAATTAAAACTTCGTTCATAGGCCAAAAGGGAATGAATGACTAGCTTATTGGAACTTGTACATATTGTTGTACGAAGTCCATTATGTGTAGTCAAGAGCGATGGATTTCAACTTCATATGCTTTCTCCGAAAATTTGAGTGAATATATGAATATCTACTTAATAAGGATAAAGTATGAAACATTTGAAAAGTTCAAAGACTTTCAAGATGAAGTGCAAGATCATTGTAACAAGAATATAAATAGTTTATGATAAGATCATAAAGGAAGATATTTGAGTTACAAGTTTAGCATAATACCTAAGATTTAAGGAATCGTTCCGTGGATTTGCATGTCCCAAAACACCATAAGAGTATGGAGCGTTCGAGATATGTAATTAAACCTTGTTTGACATGGTAAGATCGAAGGTGTAATTCATAAAACTGCCATTATATTTTAAAGATTAAAAGCTTTAGAGACTACCGTTTTTCCACTGAAAAGAGCTCCATCATAATCCGTTGAAATGACACCATATAAAGTTATGGTTTGGGATAAAACCCAAGTTGTCATTTCTTAAACATTGGTATGCTGTGCATAAGAAAGATGTTTGCAACCAAAGTCGGATAAACCTGCCTTTGTATGTTATTTCGAATAACTGTTAAGTAATCCTCCATAACATCGGAGACAAAAGTGTTTGTCACTTAGAATGTCAAGTTTCTTTGAGAAGGAATTTTTCGTGAAAAGATAAGTGGGAGGACAATAGAACTTTGATAAGGTTAAAAGAACCTTAGCTATATGTGCAAAGTTGCGCAGCGCCGAAAAGTGTTCCGGAGGCAGCAACAATGCTCATGGCTCACGTGCCTCAATGGTTGTGGGTACGAAGGTCAAAGTTTCTATTGAACCAAGTAGGTCGAGTAAACAATCAAATACCAAGATTTGAGGGTTGAATCATTATTTGAGAATAATAAACGTACTACATGAAAAGAAGCGATGATGGGCCCTGACTCCGTAAAATGGCTTGAAGCCATAAAATCCGTGATAGTTCCATACACGAGAAATCAAGTTTTGAACTTGAAGGACCCTCGAGAAAGGTGTAAGACCTTACAGTTGTGTTTGCATCTATAAAAAAATAGACATGGATGTTGCACATCTATAAAATAGTCGACATGTTGGGAAAGAGTTCACAACAATGTTCAAAGGTTGACTATGACAAGATTTGATCTTTCATAGCGATATTTAGTCTAGACGGATTAATGTAGCGACCACTACATATAATTTTGTTATGTGGTAGTTGAATAAACAAAACAAGTTCTTCTAATAGAATTGTTACCTAGGACGTGTGCATAACACAGTCCAAAGGGTTTTGTTAATTCAAAGGATGCTAAAAGCATATGCAAACTTCAATGGTTGAAATAAGCATCGCGGAGTTGGAATCTTCACCATGATGAAACTGTTAAAGGAGTTTAAATTCGTCAGAGATGATGAAGATGCTTGCATTTGCAAGAAATTAAGTGGGAGCGCTAAGACATGTTTCTAAAACATTATGTGGAATACATATTGTTGATTAGAAATGATGTATCTTTTCTTAACACATATTAAGAATTTCATCCTGATGAAAGACTTAGGCAAAACCCAAATATTTGGCATCAATAGACGCTAATATGGTTGTGCCGAAAGCACATAGATGATATATTGAATGAGTTCAATATAGAAACTACAAGAAAGGTTCTTGTCACACAGAAAGGATTGAATGAGTTCAATATTGATGATATATTCAAGTGTATTGACACTTGGTAAGTGAAACAAAGATTCAAGTATAGATTGATACTTGATGTATGAAATCACAAAGAGTATTTATATCAATCATACTGTGATATGTACAAATCCAGATATGTCCTATGCTCTAAATGTTATGAGCATATACCAGAATGATTCATAAGATGATCATTGGACAATAGTAAGGATATTCTTATGATATTTTGGAAGAACTAAGAGTATATTATTTGTAGAAGTGACAAATAGATGGTTAGTTCATTGTAAAAGTACTACATTGATACTAGTTTTGTCACAAAGTACAAATTAAGTTTATCTCAATCTAAACTAACGGTGGCACAATATGATGGAAAGTAAGTTCCATAATGAATTCCAAAGTTAAGACATTGTGACAGATACTACAACAAAAGGCTAAGTATATGACTGCTATTATAGCAGCAAAAGAGGGCATTTGTGTCAAGTAGTTTGTTATCAAACTAGGTGTAATTCATAGTGGGATAGTTCTATGAAGATATATTGTACGACAATATTATCAATATGTTTTAACCCCAAAGAACTAAAGGTCACACCAAAGGACCAAATTTGTACGAAGCCATCTCATTAGAGAATGAGTGATGCGTAGAGACGCAAAGACATGCAATTACACACGGACCTGGAAGTGTCAGATCCGGAGATCAGTTGACCACTAGCAATCGTGTACGTACGACACCAGAAAGCCATAGGTGTTGAATACACAAAGGTTTGAAACTAGATTATTGACTCTAGTGCAAGTGGGAGACTGTTGGAGATATGCCCAAGAGGCAATAATAAAGTGGTTATTATCATATCTTCATACTTATGATAAATGTTTACATACCATGCTATAATTGTATTAATCGGAAACATTAATACTTGTGTGATTTGTAAACATAAAAGAGTCCCTAGTAAAGCCTCTTGTTAAACTAGCTTGTTGGTTAATATATGATCATGGTTTCCTGATCATGAACATAGAGATGTTATTAACAATAGGGTCATATCATTAGGAGAATGATGTAATGGACATACTCCTATAGTTAAGCGTAGCATAAAGATTAAGTCATTTAATATAGTTCATTTGCTATAAGCTTTCTGATACATAGTAACCTAATTCCTTCGACCATGAGATCATGCTTATCACCATCACCGGAAGGATGCTTTGATGACATCAAACACCACACCGTAACTGGGTGGCTATAAAGGTGGCATTGAGTGTTCGGAAAGTATGGGTTGAGACACATGGATCAAGAGTGGGATTTGTCCATCCATATGACGGATAGATATACTCTGGGCCCTCTCGGTGGAATGTCATCCAATTTGCTTGCAAGAATGTGACTGGTTCACAAGGGATCACATACCACGGGAACGAGAAAAGAGTACTTATCGGTAACGAGGTTGAACTAGGTATGCAGAGATACCGACGATCAAAACCTCGGATAAGTAAACTATCGTGAGACATTGGGAAATTGGTATCATATGTAAGTAGTTCATTCGATCGCAAAGTAATCATAGAAATATGTGGGAGCCATATGAATTTATAGATTCCTCTATTGGTTATTGTTCGGAGAAGTGTCTCGATCATGTTCGCATAATTCACGAACCGTAGGGAGACACACTTAAGGATTCGACGTTGTTTGAGTAGTTATGGAATGATGAGTAAGAGACCGAATGTTGTTCGGACTCTCGGATGGGATCCGGGATATCACGAGGAGATCCGGAATGGTCCGGAGAATAAGATTCATATAAGGAAAGTCCTATTTCGGGGTTGGATAATGGTTCCGGTGTTTTCATCGGGAATGTTCTAGAAGGTTCTGGAATGTCCGGCACTCCGGAGGGGAAGGGTACATGAATGTGTCATACCAAGTTGGAATGATTGCATCATGTACTAGGTGTCATCGCTGAACAAAATAAAGGGTTTAATCAAATCCTAGTTTGAAAAGTCAAACGCCAATTTGAAAAGTCAAACGGCTATTTTGGAAGGTGGAGGGGAAGTAGGAAACCTACTTAGGGAGGAGTTCCTCCCCTCCACCGCCGGCCCACTTGGGATCCGAGTTGGGAGGACTCCTCCCTTGGCCGGCGCCTCCCACCTATAAAAGGAGGGGCAGGGCTGCCCCTCCTAGCACACAAGTTGCCCCCCTCTAAACCCTAACCCTAGCCGCCGCCGCCCCGCCTAGGGCACTCGCCGCCGCCTAGAGAAAACCCTAGCCGCCGGCCTTGCCCCCTCCTTGGTGTGTCTAAACCCTAGAACACCGAGGGCTCTCTCATAGTCCACCATACTCGCTCCGGCTTAAGGCGAAGCCCTGCGAGATCTCCCCTCTACTTCCGGTACCACGCCGTTGTACTGCCGGAATCGCGAGGAGAGTGCTACAACCTCCGCTGCCTGCTGGAACAAGGGAGAGGAAGGTCTTCGTCGAGTACCGAACATGTGACCGACTGCGGGAGCGCTGCCGGAAACAGCCGGAAGGATCGTCTACGCGATCTTGAGATCGGGAAGAGTACGACTACATCACCCACGAGAATCCGCTCTCGTTAAACACTTTGGAATCTTCGAGGTGAGTTATTCCATCGACTCGTTGCTACAATCTAGTAGATAGATCTTGGCTTGTTTGTTTGTATGCGGTAGAAATTTTTTGTTTTCCATGCTACGAAACCCTACATAAAGTTTATTAGGGCAAGTAAATAAGGTGTGTCATCAAGTTCGTGAGAGCTTTACTAACTAGTTTTCACATAACAAAATACTTTTTAATTCGAAAGGTAGATGAAGCTTGAGAATTTGCTTGGAATAGCAAAAGCTACTAGGTAGATATGGTGGACACAAGTGGCAAAAGTTTTGGGTTCAAAGGATTTTGGAAACATGAGAAGTATGCCTTCTCAAAACAGGTTTTTGGCTAGCAAGGCTGGGTAGCAAGCAAGAGAGTTGAAAGAAACAAGCAAACATACAAGTAATAAAGCCAAACATGCAATCTTCCTTGAAGACAAAAAATAATCTTAAATAAAGAATACTAAGCTTATGAGCCAACAAGAAAGAAAACAAATGATACCAAATACCTATAAGCTTTTTCTTTTTCTTTCAAACTAATGCCACTGACCAAAACTCGGTTTGCCAAAACCAATTTAGATCCACTTGATGATCCCAAAGTGGTGCCAATACTGATCAACAAGATCCATCATATAATAGAGATTGCAAACTAAAATAAGATTCGCAAAAAGTAAAAGATGAGACTTCTCATTAATATTCAATAAAGGCACTCACACCAAGGGATACATAGATAATCAACTAAAGGAGAGATACTTCCACATGCAAACCAAACTATAAGATAACCTCTCTACCACAGATATGAATCCACTAAAAAGGTAAAAGATAAAAGATAATGGTGGTGATACCACGGCACTCCCCCAAGCTTGGAACAAGCCAAGGGGATGCCAAACCTGATGACGAATTACTCCTTCGGTGGTGGTGTTCTATTGTCATGGGTCAGAAAATCTCCCAGCAACTTATGAAGCCTGTTATTCTCCTCTTGAAGCGTATCCACCTTCATCCTCAAAGCACGGTACTTATCACAAAACTCGTTGGTGGTTCGAAGGGCTTCCGCTGCCTCAGGGCAGTGTATGAGTTCTGGACTGAAGGCAATGATTCCCTGCATATGACGAGAAGAAGCATCTGCAGTGTTAATTGCTCCAATAAAAGTAGGTTTCCTTCCCTTGTTCCTACGGCGGTTTGTTCTTCCAACTCTATCTCCACGGGCTTCTTTCCTTTGTCGTTGGCGGAGGCCATGGTACTCTAAACTTGAGAAGATTTCCTGAAAGAAACATATTGAAACTAAAACACGATGAGAACACGATGCAAGAACCTCGGGGGATCCGGGGGGTTATATATTACGAAGTTTCAATGCATAAGGAAGGTTTTGACATGGAAACGAGGCGGAGACGGAGTTTGAGGGGGGAACACCTCCCTCAGGAGTGGCCAGGCTGGGCCCGCGCCTGGGGTGGGTTTGTCCACTCCGAGCTCCATTTGCTCTTCAGTTTCATCTCATAACTTCCCTTATGTATTAAAAACATCAAAAATATAAAAAGATTGGGGTTTCACGAACCTTCTGTTTTCACCACTTTTACCTATTTAAAGACGAACTCTGCAGATTCCTTTTCTCTTTCTCCTAAGAATTTCCTTCATACAAACTTTTGCACAAACTCAATGAAAACATTAGTGTAAGCAAAAACAATAAACCTTTGGTAAACACTTCAACTGAAAACCCATCAAAACAAAAGCTTTCGTAAGAGGCAAATGCAAATGATGGCAGAAATCTGTCAAAATAGACCGGCATGTAAAGAATTTTTTCGAAGACCTTTTGTTGCTCAAATAAAAAAGTGCAGAACTGATGAAAGTTGGGTAACAACTTGGAGAACAAGATCAGAAAAATACAGCTTCATCCGAAGTACTGAGCTTCCTCACGAGTTTTTACAATGCAGCACAAAAATCTGTCCCAGGACAGCCACTTTTCACAACTCCTCTACTTCACAAAAGTAGTTGAACTTGACACAAAAACCAAAACAAAAAGGATAAGGAGAGGTTATTACTGAGGTAATAACTTCCAAGACTCGAAAAAACTCTTGGGTTATCTCCCAACAAGTACTTTTCTTTAATGCCTTTAAGTTAGGCTTGAAACTTCCAAAGATGCTCACATAGGATATATATATTTGAAGTGAAAGAGAGCATCAAGAAGCAAATAACCAACACACTTGAGTCTAACCCACTTCCTATGCATGGGGGTATCATGAGAAAACGAATTGTTGAAACAAAATTCCACAAGCATAGGAAGACAAAACATATGCAACTTTAAAGCTTTCAACATAAAACGGGGAAACTTAACATCATTGAGATGCATAAAACCATGTTTCCCTCTCTCAAAATAACTTTTAGTAGAACTTTGAATAAAGTTGACAATATAACTGTCATTGGAAAGAACTTTATCATTAGAATAAGCATACTTATAGTCATCAAAAAATGGTCCAAGGTCATAGACTGGATCAATAGAAGCAAGTTGTTCCATCCTGAAATCTTTATTAGGCAAGCTATTTTCACAAGGAGCTTTAGCAAATTAGGAAAAGTTAAACTCATAAGAATATCCATCAAACTTAGTCAAAACTTTTTCCTTCTTACAATCAATAATAGCTCCACAAGTATTCAAGAAAGGTCTACCAAAAATGATAGGACAAGTTTTGCTAGCTGCTGAATTAAGCACTAGAAAATCAGCAGGATATTTAATCTTACCACAGAGAACCTCCACATCTCTTATAATGCCAATGGGGCAAATGGTATCCTTGTTAGCAAGGTGAATAACCACATCCATGTCCTCAAGCTCACAAGGACCAATATCATGCATAATTGAAGGGTTCACAACATAGAAAACAAAAAAATTCCTAAGATGGGAACTAAGTACCAAGATCTATCTACTAGATACAAACAATGGACGGATGTATATCCGTAGAGAACATACCCTTGAAGACCGACAAAGCTTAACGAGTTGAACTCGTGGTTGATGTAGACGATCTCTTGCCGATCTCAATATCGAGAGGAAGTCCTAGCGCCGCAAAGCAGTAGCGCATCCGTGCTCGCACACACGTATAAGACACCGAGCAACCTCCACCTCCTCGCTCCAGCGGTGCAGCGGAAGCACAACCCTTTATTGCCGAATAGCCACCGGTAACATGTATCTCGCTAGTCCGAGACCATGGGGGATAAATTCTAGAGGGGGAGAGAGATCCTTCATGAGGAGGTGTGAGTGAGAGAGAGGGAGAGGGGTGCCTTTTATAGGAGAGGGGGGGGGGACCCCAAGGGGGTTGCTGGCGCATGGGGGCTGCCCCTTGCCCTCCCCTCATTCATGTGTGTGGACACTCCACTCACAAAATTCCTTTAAATCCCCTCCACTCAAAATCCTACTCAAAATTGCTATTAAATTTCCACCAAATTTAATGCAAACTCTCATTAAATAAAACTATTTTTATTTATTCAGAATTTTGTCAATTACTTTAATGACAAACATTCACATATAACCCCTTGCTATAATTCCATTTCACATGCAAAAACACTTTCTGCAATTTCACCAGAAAACCTGTTTCGGTATCTAGTGAAATAAATTCCTGCGCTTGTTATTCTTTCCGGCATGAAACTTTTGCTCCAATTGGATGTCAGTGTCCCTTAAGTGTGTCACCCTACGGTTCACGAATAATGCGGACATGGTCGAGACCCTTCTCTGATCAATAATCAGAAGCGGGACCTGGAGATCCATACTGACTCCCACACATTCAATGATGACTTTCCTGTGATCGTCGGAACCTTTTATGCTAGTATATTAATCCCTTTGTTTCACGATATATTACATGTCCAAGATTCGATCATTGGTATCTCCATACCTAGTTTGATCTCGTTACCGACATGCACCCTTTTCTCGTTCCCGTGATATAACATTCTAGTGATCAAATCACTTGCTTGCAAGCTAACCAATGTGATATCACCGAGAGGGCCCAGAGTATATCTATCCGTCATTGGGATGAAAAAATTCCACTCTTGATCCATGAGCCTCAACATAACACTTTAGTAGTTTTGAAGCCATCTTTATAATCACCCAGTTATGGTGTGACGTTTGATGTCATCAAGAAACTCTTCCGTGTTAGTGATTGACATGATCTCATGGTCTAAGGATTAGGATCACTTCATAAGTTGTTTATAGCAATATAAACTCAATGACTTTGATCGTAATGCTATACTTCGGATGAATGTTCATCACATCATTACACTAATGTTGTGATCTCGTTATTAACAACATCCAATGTCTATGATCAGGAAACTGTGATCATCTTGTTAATCAACGAGCTAGTTTATGAGAGAGGCATAACTAGGAACTTTCTGTTTGTTTATTAAACACACATGTATTAACGTTTCCGTATTAATACAATTATAGCATGCAAAATTATCATCTATCATATACTTGGAATACACATAATAAACACTTCATTATTGCCTCTTAGGGCATATTCCCTTCAGTCTCCCACTTGCACTAGAGACAATAATCTAGTTACATAGTGATGTATCTAACACCCATGGAGTTCTGGTGTAGATCATGTTTTGCTCTAGGGAGAGTTTTAGTCAACGGAACCGCTACATTGTGATCCGTATGTACTTTACAAATCTTTATATCTCCATCCTTGACATGCTCGCGGATGGAGTGAAACCATCGCTTAATATGCTTGGAATGCTTGTGAGACCTTGGTTCTTTGGCATTGGCAATGGCACCATTGTTGTAACAATAGATCACCATTGGGTCCAACACGTTTGCAACCACACCTAGTTCGGATATGAACTCCTTCATCCAAACTGCTTCCTGAGCCGCTTCTGAAGCAGCAACATATTCGGCCTCCGTTGTTGATCCCGCCACCACAGGTTGTTTGGAGCTCCTCCAACTAACCGCTCCGCCATTCATGAGAAATACGTATCCGGATTGAGACTTAGAGTCATCTGGATCGGTGTCAAAGCTAGCGTCGACATAACACTTAGCGATGAGCTCTTCTTCACCCCCGTATACAAGAAACATATCCTTAGTTCTTCGCATGTACTTAAGGATATTCTTGACCGCTTTCCAGTGTTCCGAACCTGGATCCGATTGGTACCTACTAGTCAAACTAATATCATGTGCCACGTCCGGTCTTGTACATAGCATGGCGTACATTATAGAGCCTATGGTTGAAGCATAGGGGACTTTGTCCATTATCTCTCTTTCTTCCGCCGTAGACGGACTTTGAGTCTTACTCAATGTCGTTCCTTGTGTCATAGGTAAGAACCCCTTCTTACTTTTGTACATTTTAAACTTCTTTCAAATCTTATCAAGGTATGTACTTTGCGATAGCCCTATTAGGCGCCTAGATCTATCTCTATAGATCTTTATGCCTAATATGTATGACGCTTCACCTAGGTCCTTCATTGACAATTTGCTGTTTAGATAACTTTTAACACTGTTTAGAAGATCTATATCATTTCCGATCAATAATATGTCATCCACATATAGTATCAGAAATTCCACATTGCTCTGTAAGATCCCTCCTTTATAAAGGAAAAGGATCCCTGTAATTGCAATGCTAGTCCCTGGATCAATGCTAGCATCCATAGTTTAAGATGAAGTACACAGATACAAGGTCATTATTACAGTCATTCCAGAGACAAACATAGTCTTTACAACTCCAAGGCCACAGGCCTAATACAAGAGTTTGAATAAGTAAATAAATAAAAGTCTTCATCTTCATGTGCCACAGGCAAACATGTTGAGTGTAGACTCATGACTCCTAATCCTCATCAGAGTAACCTACAACATCACAAGTTACAGCCACAGTGGGTCAATACATTGGAATAGTATTGGCAAGTGATACCTTAGTATAATTTAGGTGGAATAGATACTATATGCAATTTGGCTAAGTGTAGCTTGGCTTGCTTTGCTCAAAATAGGTTTTGCCTATTAGTTGAAATCACTAAGTTTTTCTTTATCAAAACTCTTCCCCAGGAACCACCAATAGACATTGAGGTCCTTCACCCTTGTTTACCCACAAGTTTTACTTAGAAATTGGGATGAGGAGATTCTTGATAGCTTCCATGTCTTGATGCTCAAGTTGTCCTTTTCCAGGGACATGGCTAAGTACTTAGATTCTTCCATCTGCACAGGTTGTGCACTTTCCCCACCAGACTTAATTTTCACCAAGACAGGACCTTTCAGAAGCCTTCCCTTAGACCAAATGGACGTGTTCCAACCTATCATCCCACTACCACCAACTGTCCAAATGGCTAAGTTCTAGCAACCTATGTGGTCCAGGAAGAGCCCATATTGCCAAGTGGCTGCACTAGAAGCTTCTCAACACAAGGCCTCTAAAATCTCTTTGTTCCTGGGTGGCTTTCCACAAGTGAGATACACAAGGTAAACCATAGAAATGGGCCTTGTGTAACCACTCAACATAAACCAATCCTTCCATTCCACCCAGGTGTTTCATTTACTTAGTTGTTTTATTAGGAAAAACACAAGTCCAAAGGACTTAGAAATATTTTCATCATAGCATGTATATATTTCACCAACCCTTGGTTACTACTAGCTAGGCTAAGCATGGCATAGATAGTATCTTAACTTAGAAATTTCCTAGCAATTCTACAACTACTAGGATTTCCCAACATGGCATATAAGCAAAATATAACATGCAAGTCTAACAAAATATTTCTAATTCTTAGTAGAATCATAGGGATAAAAATATTCATGAAGTAGCACTTGCCTTGGTAGTTTGGAGAGTAGCTACACTCCTCACAATCACAATCACTAGCACCAAAATCTACACAAATAATTATAGCAACAAATCACATACAAAACATATACAATCAAAAATATATGCATGCATGCAAAATGATATGTGATGATTTTTAAAACTCAACAAAGCAAGTGTACAGTACTGATTCATAAACAAGTTAAAAACTTTGCCAAACAACAATTATTTAAAGCCTAAAACATTTCTTAAACAATTCATATACTCAATTTAGCCCTACACAAGTTTCTGCAAATAAAACCATTTTAATAGAAGCAAAACATTAAACACATTGCATAATTATAAAGGGCTTGTTCTCCTGATTCCAATGATATAAAATTTGTCAAATTCTAACGTGGGGATCAAAAGTTATAGCCAAAACAAATTTAAACATCTAATAGATTCAAATCCTGTTTTTAAACTCTAACAGATGCCACACGTCTTAATCTAATTGGCCCGTACCGCTTCGCTCAGGATCGCGTCTGTGAGCCGTTAGATCAACATAATCTACATGGCCTAGATCTACTCGTAATGGTTCGTTAAGTGATCTAATCTCGCACGCTGGATCCAGATCCAACGGCTCTGGATCAAACGACCAAAGCTGGGCGGCGCTGGCGGTGGCTACTGGCGGCGGCGAGCTCTGCCTACGGCGGCGCGGCGCTACAGGTGGCCCTAGGGTCGTCGGAGATGCTTACCAGGATCGCGACGAAGCACTGATGCTCAACCTGGCGACGGCTTGGCAAGGGGCGCACGGACACGGTCGCTGGAGCTCGTCGGAGTTGCGGGCGGCGTCTGTTGCTTGCTGTCGAGGTCGTTGCCGAGGCTCTGCATCGTCCCAGCACAATTCAGAGGGTTTAGGAGATGCGCAAGGGTCTGGCGAACAAGATGGTACCAAAGGGGAGGCAAGGGGCGCTCGGTTCTTACCGCTATTGTTCGTCGGAGTCGAGCGGCGGCTCTGGTGGTTGCAGGCGTGAACGAAGATGGCGACCTAGGTCACGAGCAGGCAAACCAGGGGTGTTAGCAGATGCACAAGGACGTGGTGGTCACGCTCGTTTGAACCAGAGGCAGAGGGGCGGTCGGAGCTTACCGGAATCGCCTGCCGGAGTTGCTCTGTCTGCGGTGCAAGGCAATCTTGGCGACCTGGGGCGTAGGTGGCGCTAGGTGAGGGAAATGGCATGATGCGAGGGGTCTTATAGCGAGGCGGGGCGAGGACATGTGGCGTATCAATGGCAATTAAGCGATAACGGCGGTGGCGAGTGGCGGGCAGCGTCCGGTAGCGTGATTGGCAACAATGACGTGGTCGCGAGGTCCACTCGTCGTGAGTTAAGCAATGAGAGGTGGGGTCCTGGCGTCAGTGACCTATTGGGTTCGTTCGCGAGTGGGAGAGAGAGAGGGGGAACCCGGGTGGGCTTAGTGGGCTGGATTAGCAGTTGGGCCAGATAGGTAGCGCTGGCCCTTTTCTATTTCTTTTCTCCTTTTCTTTTTCTGTTTTGATTTTCTGGAAAGATTTTCAAATCCAAATCAAATGAGTTTGAATTCAAAACTTCTCTAGGTTTTTTTATACTACAAACCTTGCACTCAAATGTGTGTCAAACACTACTGTCCAATCCAAACACTTTGATCAAGTGAAAATAAAATAAAACCAAGCCTTTATGATATATATTCAATAGGCATAATATTGGTTTTATTACTCATTTTGTTTTGAAACTTGTTCAAACTTTTGAAAGTGCCTAAGTTTGAATTTCAAACCTTACTGAACCAAAACAAGTATTATTCTCCTTGGAAGATAGCATTAGGGCTAGAGCAAACTTACATGAAATATTAAGCATAATTGCTTCTGTTTTGAAATGTTTTGTTTGAAATGAAATTCATATGATCATGGATGCATGGATGATATGCATGAGTTTGAAACATGATTTTAGGGATGTTACATGCTCCCACTCACTTTCTTGTAAATACAAGCTTCTCCATAAGTTGGACAAATCCAAACTCTTTGATCACCTCATCAAAGCGGAGATTCCAACTTCGTGATGCTTGCTTCAATCCATAGATGGATCGCTGATGCTTGCACACCATGTTAGCATCCTTAGGATCGACAAAACCCTTTGGTTGTATCATATACAACTCTTCTTCAATATTACCATTGAGAAACACGGTTTTGACATCCATCTGCCATATCTCATAATCGAAATATGCAGCAATTGCTAACATAATCCTAACTGATTTTAGCATCGCTACGGGAGAGAATGTCTCATCGCAGTCAACTCCTTGAATTTGTCGAAACCCCTTTGCGACAAGTCGAGCTTTATAGACGGTCACATTACTATCAGCATCAGTTTTCCTTTTGAAAATGTTGGGAATATGCCCTAGAGGCAATCATGTATGATGAGATTTCCCATTGTATTCATAATGATATAAAGTTGTCCTTGTATAAACATCTGATGTGTATCATTGAATATGTGATTCGGTTGTGGAACTATACATTCATGTTGTTTGTACTAAATGTGTTTGGTCATCGAGGTTGTGCTGGACACACAACTTAGACCAATGTGAAAGTCGGCTTGATGACTCGGTTCCACTTGTCATGGGCATGGAGATGTTATTCTGATTTACACAGATTCGGCTAAAGAGTTTAGCGAGTCGGATTGACCCATATTGAGGTGCAACGAACAAGTTGTCATTTGTATATCTCAATCAATGTAATCCTTAGACCTGAGGTTGTTGCATAGCCCGAGTTGAGGATCACCGACTTAGGTTCTGTCAAACGCTGATCCGTAACTGGGTAGTTATAAAGGCAGGGTTCTGTCAAACGCCGTCCTTAACCAACTTGACCTTCTCTTCGGCTTCTTTGATAAGTTCAGGTCTGAACAAACTTCTTTCTCCCACACCATTCCATAACAATGGGGTGGTACACTTTCTCCCGTAGAGAAACTCAAATGGTGCCATCTCAATGTTGGCTTGATAGCTGTTGTTATAAGAAAATTCTGCGTAAGGCAGACTTTCATCCCAACTGGCTCCATAGTCTAGGGCACATGCCCTCAACATGTCTTCAAGAATCTGATTAGTTCTTCCTGTCTGTCCATCAGTTTGAGGATGGAAAGCAGTGCTGAATTCCAACCTCGTTCCCAATGACTCATGTAGTTGTCTCCAAAAATGGGAAGTGAATTGAGTTCCCCTATTAGACACAATGCTCTTGGGCACTCCATGTAGACATACAATTCGACTCATATAGATTTTGGCCAACTTAGCACTTGTATAAGTTGTCTTCACGGGTATGAAATGAGCCACTTTGGTTAGGCGATCCACTACTACCCAAATAGAATCATATCCTGACCTGGTCCTTGGTAATCCGGTAATGAAATCCATACCAATCTTGTCCCACTTCCAATCAGGAATAGGTAGTGGTTGAAGTAAACCTGCTGGTTTCTGATATTCCGCCTTCACTCTACTACACACATCACATAAAGCAATATGTTCAGCGATGTCCTTCTTGAGATTATTCCACCAAAATCTCTCTTTCATATCCATGTACATCTTGGTGTTACCCAGATGAATGGAATACGGTGAGTTGTGTGCTTCTTGCAAAATCAGTTTCCGAAGCTCCGAATCTTGTGGAACACAGATACGTTTCCCATGCCATAAAGTACCCTATTCATCTTCATGGAATACTTTGGCTTTTCCCTTACCAATCTTTTCCTTAATCTCTTCAATTTCCTTATCAATCTTCTAGGCTTCTTTGATCTTGTCCAACAAAGTGGGTTGAACATCCAAAGACATGATATGTCCTTTAGGCACAATCTCCAATCTGAGATCTCTGAATTGGGCACACAAATCATCGGGCAATTCTCCCTTGGTAAGGCCATTCACAAAAACCTTACGGCTTAGAGCATCCGCTACAACATTTGCTTTACCGGGATGGTATTACAAACTTAAGTTATAGTCCTTGATGAGTTCTAGCCATCTTCTTTGTCTCATATTAATTTCCTTCTGGGTGAAGATATACTTCAAACTTTTGTGATTCGTGAACACTTCACAACGCTTTCCCAAAAGGTAGTGTATCCATATTTTGAGGGCATGGACAACAGAGGCTAACTCTAAATCATGAGTGGGGTAGTTCACTTCATGAGTTTTGAGTTGTCTCGAGGCATAAGCCACAACTTTTCCTTCTTGCATAAGTATTGCACCCAAACCATGATGAGATGCATCACAATATACTTGGAAATCTTTTTCCAAGTCTGGCAAACACAAGACTGGTGCTGTCACAAGTCTCTTCTTCAGTTCCTGAAAGCTGAGTTCACAACCTTCAGACCAAGCAAATTTCTTGTCTTTCTTTAGCAATTCTATCATAGGCTTAGCTACCTTGGAGAAATTCTCAATGAACCTTCTGTAGTAACCTGCTAAGCCAAGGAAACTACGAACTTCTTTCACTAACTTGGGAGATTCCCATTCAGTTACAGCTAAAACTTTAGCAGGATCAACTACTACACCATCCTTTGTCATAACATGCCCAAGAAATCCAACTTCATTCAACTAGAATTCACACTTGCTGAATTTGGCATACAATTTATGCTCTCTAAGCTTCTCAAGTATCAAACGCAAATGTCCCTCATGTTCTTCCTTGCTCTTGGAGTAGATCAAAATGTCGTCGATAAAAACGACAACAAACTTATCAAGAAATTCCATGAACACCTTGTTCATCATATTCATAAAGTATGCTGGAGCATTGGTCAATCCAAATGACATCACGGTATACTCATACAATCCATACCTTGTGGTGAAAGCTGTCTTAGGTATGTCTTGCTCCCTTATCTTGAGTTGGAAATAGCCTGACCGGAGATCAATCTTTGAGAACACACAAGCTCCTTCCAGCTGATCAAACAAGTCATTGATTCTAGGCAAAGGGTATTTGTTCTTGATGGTCACCTCATTGAGTGAACGGTAATCAATGCATAACCTTTGACTTCTATCTTTCTTCTCCATGAACAAAACTAGGGATCCTCAAGATGAAGAACTTGGTTGAATAAATCCTTTCTGCAACTGCTCTCCGAGTTGTTTCTTGAGTTCTTTCAGTTCATCCACTGACATATTGTACGGTCTCTTTGCTATTGGTCCAGATCCTGGTAGCAAATCAATAAGGAACTCCACATATCTATCTGGTGGCATTCCCGACAATTCTTCCGGAAACACATCCGGATATTCACTCACAATTGGCACACTGTCTATGCTAACCCCCTTAAGAGAATTTAGCATACTCCTTCTTGCTTCAAAGTTGGTCTTGAATCTGATCCTTTTATTTTCTGGAGTTGTGAGTGAGACAGTATGGTTGGCACAATCTATCACTCCCTTGTGCTTAGTCATCCAGTCCATTCCCAAAATGACGTCCAATCCTTGGGAATTTAGGATTATCAAGTTAACGGGAAACTTATACTTCCCAAACTCTATGACTAGATCATGACATCCTGAATTCACTATCATTTCTCCGCCAGGAGAACTTACTTTTATAGGACACCCAATAGTTTCTATCGGTAGTTCATTTCTTTCAACAAATGCTATTGATATGAATGAATGAGATGCACCAGTATCAAAGAGAACAAATGCTGGAACAGAATTGAGTTTGAACTTACCAGCAACAGCATCAGGCTCCTCATAAATTTCCTCCACATTGATGTGGTTCACTTGTCCCTTCTGAAAAGGGTTGGGCTTGTTAGGTCCTTCAACTTTATTTTCTAGACATTCATTTGCATAATGCCCCATCTTCTTGCACTTGAAGCATTCAACCTGACTAATGTCCTTCTTGACAGGCTGGCTTCCACTGCCACTTCCATTTCCACTGTGGTGGCTCTTATATCCACCCTTGTGGTTCTTGTACTTGTCATTTTCATGACTATGATGATGCTTGTTGTCATGACGGTTGTGGTTGTGGTGCTTGTTGAATTTCCCATGCTTGTGGGATCCTGAGCTTCCACTATCCTTGTAATGGGAACGTTTGTGAGACGATCCCGAGCTGTGCTTGTCCGAGTGCTTTCTCTTCCTGCTCTCAACTTGCTTCATTTTGTTCTCCAAAATAGCAGCCTTATCACAAAGAGACTGGTATGTGGGAACATATGCCACAGCCAACTGCAGGTTCAGTTCATCATTCAAGCCTTCAAGAAATTTTTCCTTTCTCTTAGCATCGGTGTCAACTTCATCCGGTGCATAACGCGCCAGATTGTTGAACTCCTCAATATATTCATCCACACTGCGGTGGCGCTGCTTCATATTATGGAACTCTTTCTTTTCCAGACTCATCACTCCAGATGATATATGAGCAGTACGAAAGCCATCCTCAAAGATAGCCCATGTCACATCTTCTATGGGAGTGGTGATCTGGAAATTATCCCACCAAGTGGCGGCTAGTCCTTCCAACAAGTGTGCTGCAAATCTGACCTTTTACGCATCGATCAAGATTACGCTTACCAAGTCCTTGTTCACTGAGTGTAGCCAATCATTGGCCACCATGGGATCAGTTGTTCCTGAGAACTTAGCTGGCCTCAATCTCAAGAACCTAGTAAGCATGTCAAAACCTGGTGGGTTGTTATTGTTGTTATTGTTGTTGTTGTTGTTGTTGTTGTTTTGGTTCTGGATGAACGTTGTCATCATTTGCATCAGCTGAGTCTGTGCTGTCATCATTTGCTGCATTTCTGGAGTGATGTTGTGTTGTTGGGGTTGGGATTTGCACGACGGGGAGGCATTTGTGGTTTGTTCAATAGAGATAAGAATGAGATACCCATAGATGCTTTCATGCACAATACATCACATAAACAATCACAAAGCATGCAACATAATGATAAAATTTCAACAACCAGATAACAAGTTCGCAAAGTAAAACACACACAAATAACAAGACATCCACATGTTGGATGGTCAAATATGATAACAAGTTCTCAACGAAAAGTATGATAATAAATGATAAATGAGTAGTCAAATCTACTCCTCGGCATCAACCTCCTCCTCGACAAAGGTAAGACATGCGTTCTCCATCGCGGTCTTGTATTCCTCGACGCTGGTGGTCAAGGTCTCTATCTTGGCTTTGAGAGCCCTCTTCTGAGAATGAAGCCTCTCAATCACTGTCTGCTGATGCTCGAGCTCGAAGTCCTTGGCCTACAGTTCTTCAGTCATGTCCCGGATCTTCTTGTTCCTATCCTGGACTCGCTTCTCCTGACTCTTGAACTTTCTATCCTGGCTCTCGAACTTCGCCTCCATCTCCTTGACTATCTCATCTTGCTCCGCGAAGAGTTTGTCCTTCTCGCGAAGCTGCACCTGAAGTTCGTCATTGTTGATCATGACGTTGGTCCTATCAGAATCCACGTGCCTAATGAGAGCCTCTAAGTCCTGGAGGTATAGACGAATGGGCTCTGCTGTCTCCCTCGAAGTGTCCTCGAAGTCAATGGACTCTCCATCCTCATCACGTATACGAAGACGTGGAAGTGAGTACCTCTAACCTGTCGAGACTGTCTCCCCAGCAGACGTCCTATCAGATCCTGCATGACTACCTCAAGGCCTCTCTCCTTGTCATCGTGCATGAGCTTGAAGACGATGGCCTCCGTGGTAGGCTCAGTCTGGCGTCCGGGCTGGTTGACCTTGAAACCCCGAAGGTCTTTCCTCTCAAACTTGGTGAGGGGAAGCACCATGATGGTAGGAAGAGGGAGATTGAGCAAAGTAGCAAGCTCAACAATACGAGGGCCAAAGCGAGTTCCCTGGAACTCCTCAACAGTGTTGATGGTAACAGTAGGCATCTATTAATAAGATAGAAAAAGTTAGAACAACACAATTCAATATAGTACACAAGGCAAAACATCACATACATATCCTTGGAAATCAAAACACACAAGTCATGGCATACATGGATCCATTACAACAACCAAGGTTCAACTTATTTTAAAGCAACATTAGGAAAATAAGGTGATAAGTGGTGGTCCAACTAACGAAGTACGTTTACAAGCCTATCTCACTGGATCTGTTGGCTAACATAATGTTTCTAGAAGCAATCAGTCTATCTTGCTCACATGACTCCATCACTAAGTCTATAATGTCTCCTCTTGAGGTTTGGTTGGTAGCCTCCAACTCTTGGGTATGTTTCTTCTCTTCTTTTAGGTTATTTTGGATGTTGAACATTCTGCACTTGACTCTTTCACCAAGTTCCTTGATGGTCTTCCAAGCTGCATCCTTTGCTGAGTCAAAGAATGTAGGGTGCATCACTGAATTGGTGAACATACAGAATCCTGAGTCTTTGTGGTTGTCTTCCTTGTTTTTATACAAGTGAAGTTGCACCCACCAATACTCAACTCCTTCATCCATCACAGGAAAACCTTTGTACACAGCTGCACCATGTATTTCCATTGCAACCATGAGGTCCTTGAGAGCCTTGGGGAATTCTGTTTCACACTCCAAAGTCATTTTCATGAGTGGTACTTTCCTCACGGCTTTGTTTATGGAGTTCATCTACAATTAGAGATGAGAAAGAAGATTAGAAAAGTTTACGAGAAGAATAGACAAGTGTAGAAGTTGTTGAATTTTTTTTCCTTAGTGGTTTCCAATCCTAGGGTCATAATCCTACAAGCAACACAGTGCTCTGATACCATCTGTAAGATCCCTCCTTTATAAAGGAAAAGGATCCCTATGATTGCAATGCTAGTCCCTGGATCAATGCTAGCATCCACAATTTAAGATGAAGTACACAGATACAAGGTCATTATTACAGTCATTCCAGAGACAAACATAGTCTTTATAGCTCCAAGGCCATAGGCCTAATACAAGAGTTTGAATAAGTAAATAAATAAAAGTCTTCATCTTCATATGTCACAGGCAAACATGTTGAGTGTAGACTCATGACTCCTAATCCTCATCAGAGTAACCTACAACATCACAAGTTACAGCCACAGTGGGTCAATACATTGGAATAGTATTGGCAAGTGATACCTTAGTATAATTTAGGTGGACTAGATACTATATGCAATTTGGCTAAGTGTAGCTTGGCTTGCTTTGCTCAAAATAGGTTTTGCCTATTAGTTGAAATCACTAAGTTTTTCTTTGTCAAAACTCTTTCCCAGGAACCACCAATAGACATTGAGGTCCTTCACCCTTGTTTACCCACAAGTTTTACTTAGAAATTGGGATGAGGATATTCTTGATAGCTTCCATGTCTTGATGCTCAAGTTTTCCTTTTCCAGGGACATGGCTAAGTACTTAGATTCTTCCATCTGCAGAGGTTGTGCACTTTCCCCACCAGACTTGATTTTCACCAAGACAGGACCTTTCAGAAGCCTTCCCTTAGACCAAATGGACGCGTTCCAACCTATCATCCCACTACCACCAAATGTCCAAATGGCTAAGTTCTAGCAACCTATGTGGTCCAGGCAGAGCCCATATTTCCAAGTGGCTGCACTAGAAGCTTCTCAACACAAGGCCTCTAAAATCTCTTTGTTCCTGGGTGGCTTTCCACAAGTGAGATACACAAGGTAAACCATAGAAATGGGCCTTGTGTAACCACTCAACATAAACCAATCCTTCCATTCCACCCAGGTGTTTCATTTACTTAGTTGTTTTATTAGGCAAAACAGAAGTCCAAAGGACTTAGAAATATTTTCATCATAGCATGTATATATTTCACCAACCCTTGGTTGCTACTAGCTAGGCTAAGCATGGCATAGATAGTATCTTAACTTAGAAATTTTCTAGCAATTCTACAACTACTAGGATTTCCCAACATGGCATATAAGCAAAATATAACATGCAAGTCTAATAAAATATTTCTAATGCTTAGTAGAATCATAGGGATAAAAATATTCATGAAGTACCACTTGCCTTGGTAGTTTGGAGAGTAGCTACACTCCTCACAATCACAATCACTAGCACCAAAATCTACACAAAGAATTATAGCAACAAATCACATACAAAACATATACAATCAAAAATATATGCATGCATGCAAAATGATATGTGATGATTTTTAAAACTCAACAAAGCAAGTGTACATTACTGATTCATAAACAAGTTAAAAACTTGCCAAACAACAATTATTTAAAGCCTAAAACATTTCTTAAACAATTCATATACTCAATTTAGCCCTACACAAGTTTCTTCAAATAAAACCATTTTAATAGAAGCAAAACATTAAACACATTGAATAATTATAAAGGGCTTGTTCTCCTGATTCCAATGATATAAAATTTGTCAAATTCTAACGTGGGGATCAAAAGTTATAGCCAAAACAAATTTAAACATCTAATAGATTCAAATCCTGTTTTTAAACTCTAACAGATGCCACGCATCTTAATCTAATTGGCCCGTACCGCTTCGCTCAGGATCACGTCTGTGAGCCGTTAGATCAACATAATCTGCACGGCCCAGATCTACTCGTAACGGTTCGTTAAGTGATCTAATCTCGCACGCTGGATCCAGATCCAACGGCTCTGGATCAAACGACCAAAGCTGGCGTGGCGGTGGCCTCTTGGCGGCGGCGAGCTCTTCCTACGGTGGCGCGGCGCTACAGGTGGCCCTAGGGTCGTCGGAGATGCTTACCAGGATCGCGACGAAGCACTGATGCTCAACCTGGCGACGGCTTGGCAAGGGGCGCACGGACACGGTCGCTGGAGCTCGTCGGAGTTGCGGGCGGCGTCTATTGCTTGCTGTCGAGGTCGTTGCCGAGGCTCATCATCGGCACAATTCAGAGGGTTTAGGAGATGCGCAAGGGTCCGCGAACAAGATGGTACCAAAGGGAGGCAAGGGCCGGTTCTTACCGCTATTGTTCGTCGGAGTCGAGCGGCGGCTCTGGTGGTTGCAGGCGTGAACGAAGATGGCGACCTAGGTCACGAGCAGGCAAACCAGGGGTGTTAGCAGATGCACAAGGACGTGGCGGTCACGCTCGTTTGAACCAGAGGCAGAGGGGCGGTCGAGCTACGGAATCGCTGCGGAGTTGCTGTCTGCGGCGGTGCAAGGGCAGTGGGCACTGGGGGCGAGAGGTGGCGCTAGGTGAGAAATGGCATGCAGAGAGGGTCTTATAGCCGAGCGGGGCGAGACCGCGGCGCGTATCAATGGCAATAAGCGCGATAGCCGGCGAGGTAACGGCGATGAGCGGCGTCCTGTAGCGTGATTGGCCAAGGCGGCGGTCGCAGGTCCACTCGCCGAAGTTAAACAGCGAGGTGGGGTCTGGCGTCGATGACCTATTGGGTTCGTTCACAGGGAGAGAGAGAGAGGAACCGGTGGGCTTAGTGGGCTGGATTAGCAGTTGGGCGAGATAGGTAGCGGCGGCCTTTTCTATTTCTTTTCTCCTTTTCTTTTTCTGTTTTGATTTTCTGGAAAGATTTTCAAATCCAAATCAAATGAGTTTGAATTCAAAACTTCTCTAGGTTTTTTTATACTACAAACCTTGCACTCAAATGTGTGTCAAACACTACTGTCCAATCCAAACACTTTGATCAAGTGAAAATAAAATAAAACCAAGCCTTTATGATATATATTCAATAGGCATAATATTGGTTTTATTACTCATTTTGTTTTGAAACTTGTTCCAACTTTTGAAAGTGCCTAAGTTTGAATTTCAAACCTTACTGAACCAAAACAAGTATTATTCTCCTTGGAAGATAGCATTAGGGCTAGAGCAAACTTACATGAAATATTAAGCATAATTGCTTCTGTTTTGAAATGTTTTGTTTGAAATGAAATTCATATGATCATGGATGCATGGATGATATGCATGAGTTTGAAACATGATTTTAGGGATGTTACATGCTCCCACTCACTTTCTTGTAAATACAAGCTTCTCCATAAGTTGGACAAATCCAAACTCTTTGATCACCTCATCAAAGCGGAGATTCCAACTTCGTGATGCTTGCTTCAATCCATAGATGGATCGCTTGCACACCATGTTAGCATCCTTAGGATCGATAAAACCCTTTGGTTGTATCATATACAACTCTTCTTCAATATTACCATTGAGAAACACGGTTTTGACATCCATCTGCCATATCTCATAATCGAAATATGCAGCAATTGCTAACATAATCCTAACTGATTTTAGCATCACTACGGGAGAGAATGTCTCATCGCAGTCAACTCCTTGAATTTGTCGAAACCCCTTTGCGACAAGTCGAGCTTTATAGACGGTCACATTACTATCAGCATCAGTTTTCCTTTTGAAAATGTTGGGAATATGCCCTAGAGGCAATCATGTATGATGAGATTTCCCATTGTATTCATAATGATATAAAGTTGTCCTTGTATAAACATCTGATGTGTATCATTGAATATGTGATTCGGTTGTGGAACTATACATTCATGTTGTTTGTACTAAATGTGTTTGGTCATCGAGGTTGTGCTGGACACACAACTTATACCAATGTGAAAGTCGGCTTGATGACTCGGTTCCACTTGTCATGGGCATGGAGATGCTATTCTGATTTACACAGATTCGGCTAAAGAGTTCAGCGAGTCGGATTGACCCATATTGAGGTGCAACGAACAAATTGTCATTGGTATATCTCAATCAATGTAATCCTTAGACCTGAGGTTGTTGCATAGCCCGAGTTGAGGATCACCGACTTAGGTTCTGTCAAACGCTGATCCGTAACTGGGTAGTTATAAGGCAGGGTTCGGGTCGACTGAGAATCAAGTTGCGTGATGTGAATAACCAAGATGGGATTTTGCCCCTCCACTCGGAGAGATATTCTTTGGGCCCTCTCGTGAGATATGATTCGGAAAGCATGGCCATGCACGACTCGGTTAAGTGTTAACCGAGGCGATCGACTAAGAGTTAGTCGGGTGAATCACTTATCTCGGATCGAGAAGAGAGTCGGACTATTTAAGGGATGACAAATATTCGCCTATAGTCTGACAAGGTATATCGTGAGGCAAAAGGGACTCGGACGTAAGTCGCATTGGAAAGGCAAGTCATCATGACTCTTTGGTACTTGGGAGTCGGCACGTTCTTCTAGGAGCCGCTACCGACTGATCGATTTGGAGTCAGACTCTAATCGTGTCCAAGTAGCCATGAGCCTGCGGGGTCGCACACTTAAGAGCGGGAGCAAGTTTGGATTGGATCTGAACCGGAAATGTAACATCCCTAAAATCATGTTTAAAAACACATGCATATCATCCATGCATCCATGATCATGTAGAGTTCATTTCAAAAATCAATTCAAAAATAGGAGCATATGAGCTCATTATTTTATGTGATCAGCATTAAATCAAATGCTACTCCCCAATGAGAGATTGTTGTTCATGAATCAAACCTTGTTACTCTCAGATTGTATTGTTTGATTCCTAGTGCCTAACCAAAAATTTACAAAACAAATGTGGATTTTTAAAACCATTTTCAAAACATGGTCAAACCAAGTGCTTTGTCACTATTTATTTTTGTTTGATCAATAGGACCAAACTAATACAGAGAGTCCACATGTTTTTACACCCAGAATTATGATTGTTACACTCTGCAAAAATCCAGAACAAATTTGAATTCAATTGGAATTTGAATTTGTTTGAAAATGGATTCAGAAAATCAATACAGAAATAGAAAATGAATTAAGAAAAGGAAAAAGGCCGGCGCTAGTCTTTTGGCCCAACAGTGAAACCAGCCCATTTAGCCCACCCGGGTTCCCCTTCTCTCTCTCACTCGCAGACAAACCCACTGAGTCACTGATCGCTTGGGCCCATTCCCTCTTTCTTTCTCTTGCTGGCAAGTGGACCCTGCGACCACGTCAGCGTCGTCCCTAATCAACGCGCGACCGAGGCGCTCCTCCGTTACCTCGCCGCAGTCACTTCCTGCGTTATTGCCATTGATGCAGCGCGTAATCGCCGCCCCCTCTTGGCTATTTAACCCCCTCTGCACCGCGAGCATTTCCCCTCACTCAATTTCCTCTCCACGCCACCAGGCTGCCCGTAGTCTTGCCCACACCACCGCAGCTCCGACGACCTCTGGCGTGCGATTCCGGTAAGACCCCGTCGCCCCTTATCGTCTAAGTTTGCCAGAATGATCACAGCAACCATGCGCATCTTCTCATCCTATTGGTACATGCTAGGACCGTCTGGAGACTCGCCAACGACGACGACCGCAAGTGCCCGACGCTTTCTTCCTCTCCGGTGATCGATTGCGGTAAGCACTGAGCGCCCCTTGACCCCTCTCGAATACGACTAGGTTCGCCTTGTCCTTGCGCAGCTACTGATGCCTATGGTTGGTACTAGGAAGGCCCAGAGCATCGGCAACAACTTTGTCTGCAACCACCCGACGCCGTGCACGACTCCGACGAGCTCCAGCGGCCATCTCCGTGCGCCCCTTCTCCAACGAAGCCCACCTTGAGCATCAGCAGCACACGGCGAGCACGGTAAGCCCCTTCTCCCTCTCCCGCGCGACCTAGAACGCCAGTAGCAACTCTGACAGAGACGCCGCCGATCGCCCGCCGCTAAGCGCCATGTCGTGGTCAATTAGATTGTGGCCGTAGGATTTAGATCTAACATGTAAGATTAGATCTGTGACGGAGAGGTAAGTTTAGATCTGAGTCGTGCATGTTTAGTTAGATCCAACGGTATCCGAGCGTGATCCGGTGCGAAGCGGTATTGTCCAATCAGACGCTGCCGCGTGGCCAGTTCTTTGATTTAAAATCAGATCTTGTATCTATTAGATGTTTAAACTTGATAAATTCATATCTTTTGATTCCCACGTCCAAATTTGAAAAATTTTATATCAATGGAATCAGGAGAAAAAGCCCTTTCCATATATTCAATGTGTTTAATGTTTTGTTTTAGTTAAAAAGGTTATTTTTACAGAAACATGTGTAGGCCTATTTTGTGTATATTAATTATTTGAGAAATGTTTTAATGTTCAAATAAAGGTTGATTGGCAAGTTTTTAACATGTTTATGAACCAGTACTGTGCACTTGTCTTGTTGAGTTTAGAAAATCATCACATATCATATTGCATGCATCCATATATTTTTGCTTGTATTTATTTTGTATGTGATTTGGTGTTATCATGTTATGTGTAGATTTTGGTGCAAATAGTGATTGTGATTGTGAGGATTGTAGATAATCTACAAACTACAAAGGTAAGTGGTGCTTCATGATTTTATCCCTATGTTTTTCAACTATGCATTAGAAATATTTTGCTAGTCTTGCATGGTTATATTTTGCTTATATGCTATGCTTGGGAAATCCTAGTAGTTGTAGAATTGCTAGAAATTTCTAAGTTAAGATGTTTATCTATGCCATGCTTAGCCTAGCTAGTAGCAACCAAGGGTGGTTATATATTCATGCTATGAATAAATATTTCTAAGTCTTTGGACTATGTTTTTGCTTAATAAGACAACTAAGTGAATGAAACACCTGGGTGGAATGGAAGGAATGGTTTTTGTTGAGTGGTTACACAAGGCCCATTTCTATGGTTTACCTTGTGTATCTCACTTGTGGAAAGCCACCCAGGAACAAAGGGATTTGAGAGGCCAAATGTTAAGAAGCTTGTAGTGTAGCCACTTGGCAAAATGGGCTCTGCCTGGATCACATAGGTTGCAATAACTTAGCTATTTGGACAGTTGGTGGTAGTGGGATGATAGGTTGGAACGCGTCCATTTGGTCTAAGGAAGGCTTCTGAAAGATCCTGTCTTGGTGAAAATCAAGTCTTGTGGGGAAAGTGCACAACCTCTGCAGATGGAAGAATCTAAGTACTTAGCCATGTCCCTGGTATGGGACAATTTGAGCATCAAGACATGGAAGCTATCAAGAATCTCCTCATCCCAATTTCTAAGTAAAACTTGTGGTTGAACAAGGGTGAAGGACCCCAATGTCTATTGGTGGTTCCTTGGGAAAAGATTTTGACAAAGAAAAACTTAGTGATTTCAACTAATAGGCAAAACCTATTTTGAGCAAAGCAAGCCTAAGCTACACTTAGTCAAATTGCATATAGTATCTAGTCCACCAATATTCTACTAAGGTATCACTTGCCAATACTATTCCAATGTATTGACCCACCTATGCTGTAACTTGTGATGTTGCAGGTTA
The DNA here is from genome assembly GCA_023614405.1 of Avena insularis. Classification (NCBI taxonomy): domain Eukaryota; kingdom Viridiplantae; phylum Streptophyta; class Magnoliopsida; order Poales; family Poaceae; genus Avena; species Avena insularis. The sequence goes on along the minus strand of CM042693.1, from coordinate 57,567,266 downwards.
TTCTGATGATGATTAGGAGTCATGAGTCTACACTCAACATGCTTGCCTGTGGCACATGAAGATGAAGACTTATTTATCTTATTACTTATTTAAACTCTTGTACTAGGCATGTGGCCATGGAGTTGTAAAAGACTATGTTTGTCTCTGGAATGACTGTAATAATGACCTTTGTTTCTGTGTACTTCATCTTAAACTATGGATGCTAGCATTGATCCAGGGACTAGCATTGCAATCACAGGGATCCTTTTCCTTTATAAAGGAGGGATCTTAGATGGTATCGAAAGCATGTTGCCTATAGGATTATGACCCTAGGATTGGAAACCACTAAGGAAATTTTTTCAACAACTTCCACACTTATCTTTTCTTCTCGTAAACTTTTCTAATCTTCTTCCTCATCTCTATTTGTAGATGAACTCCATCAACGAAGCCGTGAAGAAGGGACCACTCATGACTATGACTTTGGAATGTGAGACAAAGTTCCCCAAGGCTCTCAAGGACCTCATGGTTGCCATGGGAATACATGGTGCAGCTGTGTACAAAGGTTTTCCTGTGATGGATGAAGGAGTTGAGTACTGGTGGGTGCAACTTCACTTGTATAAAAACAAGGAAGACAACCACAAGGACTCAGGATTCTGCATGGTCACCAACGCAATGATGCACACCACATTCTTTGATTCAGCAAGGGATGCAGCTTGGAGAGCCATCAAAGAACTTGGTGACAAAATCAAGTGCAGAATGCTTAACACCCAGAATGACCTTAGGGAAGAAAAGAAGCATACCCAAGAGTTAGACTCTACCAACCAAAGCCTAAGGAAGGACATCATAGACCTAGCAATGGAGTCTTGTGATCCAGACAAACAGATTGCCTCTAGGGATGCCCTGTTAGCCAACTTGGCAAGTGAGATGGGATTGTAACGTACTTCGTTAGTTGGACCACCACACTTATCATTTTATTTTCCAAAATGCTGTCTAAATAAGTTGAACCTTGGATGCTTGTAATGGATTTTATGTATGCTATGACTTGTGTGTTTGCCAATGGTATGCTTGTGATGCTCTGTCTTGAAATTTATTTATTGTGTTGATTCTAACTTTTTCTATCTTATAAATAGATGCCTAACGTTACTATCAGCACGGCTGAAGAGTTCAAGGGAACTCGTTTTGGCCCTCGTATTATTGAGCTCACTAGTTTGCTCAATCTCCCTCTTCCTACCATCATGGTGCTTCCCCTCACCAAGTTTGAGAGGAAAGACCTTTGGGGTTTCAAGGTTAATCATCTCGGACGCCAGACTGAGCCTACCACGGAGGCTATCATCTTCAAGCTCATGCATGATGACAAGGAGAGAGGCCTAGAGGTAGTCATGCAGGACTTGATTGGACGTCTGTTAGGGAGACACTCTCGACATGTTAGAGGTACTCACTTCCACACCTTCGGTAGACGTGATGAGGATGAGGCCATTGACTTCGAAGATACTTCGAGAGAGACAGCAGAGCCGATTCGTCTATACCTCCAAGACTTAGAGGTTCTTCTTAGGAACGTGGACACTGATAGGACCAACGTCATGCTCAGCAATGACGAACTCCAGGTGCAGCTTCATGAGAAGGACAAGCTCTTCGCGGAGCAAGATGAGATAGTCAAGGATATGGAGGCCAAGTTCGAGAGTTAGGACAAAAAGTTCAAGAGTCAAGAGAAGCGAGTCCAAGATAGAAACAAGAGGATTCGAGACATGACTGCAGAACTGGAGGCCAAGGACTTCGAGCTCGAGCATCAACAGACTGTGATTGAGAGGCTTCGTTCTCAGAAGAGGGCTCTCAAAGCCAAAGTAGAGACCTTGACCACCAATGTCGAGGAATAGAAGACCGCTATGGAGAATGCAGGTCTTACATTTGTTGAGGAGGAGGTTGATGCCGAGGAGTAGTGATGACTACTCATTTATCATTTATTTATCATGCTTTTTATTTGAGTCGCAATGACCATCCAACATGTGGATGGATTGCTTTTGGTGTGTTTACTTCGCAAACTTATTATCTATGTTGTTGAACCTTTATTATTGTGATGTATGTTTGGTGATTGCTTATGTGATGTATTGTGCATGTTAGCATCTATGGGTATCTCATTCTTATCTCTATTGAACAAACCACAGATGCCTCCCCGACGTGCCAATCCCAACCCCAATAACAACAACATCACTCCTGAGATGCAGCAAATGATGACAGCTCAGACTCAGCTGATGCAGATGATGACTACATTCATCTAGAATCAGAACAACAACAACAACAACAACAACAACAACAATAACAATAACAACAACAACAACAATCAGAACAACCCACCAGGTTTTGACATGCTTACCAGGTTCTTGAGATTGAGGCCAGCAAAATTCTTAGGAACAACTGATCCTATGGTGGCCAATGATTGGCTACGCTATGTGAACAAGGACTTGGTAACAGTTGGCTGTACTGATGAAGAGAAAGTCAGATTTGCAGCTCACTTGTTGGAAGGACCAGCAGCTACTTGGTGGGATAACTTCCAGATCACCACTCCCATTGCGGATGTGACATGGGCTATCTTTGAAGATGGTTTCCGTACTGCCGACATCTCATCCGGAGTGATGAGTTTGAAGAAGAAAGAATTCCATAACCTGAAGCAGCGCCACCGCAGCGTGGCTGAATATATTGAAGAGTTCAACAATCTAGCGCGTTATGCACCGGATGAAGTTGACACCGATGCTAAGAGGAAGGAAAAGTTCCTTGAAGGGTTGAATGATGAACTGAACCTGCAGTTAGCTGTGGCCTATGTTCCCACATACCAGTCTCTTTGTGACAAGGCTGCTATTTTGGAGAACAAAATGAAGCAAGTTGAAAGTAGGAAGAGAAAGCACTCTGACAAGCATAGCTCGGGATCGTCTCACAAACGTTCCCTTTATGATGATAGTGGGAGTTCAGGATCCCACAAGCATGGGAAATTCAACAAGCACCACAACCACAACCGTCATCATGACAACAAGAGTCACCGTAGTCATGACAATGACAAGTACAAAAATCACAAGGGTGGATATAAGAGCCACCACAGTGGAAGTGGCAGTGGAAGCCAGCCTGTCAAGAAGGATATTAATCAGGTTGAGTGTTTCAAGTGCAAGAAGATGGGGCATTATGCAAATGAATGCCCAGAAAAGAAAGTTGAAGGACCCAACAAGCCCAACCCTTTTAAAAAGGGACAAGTGAACCACATCAATGTGGAGGAAATTTATGAGGAGACTGATGCTGTTGCTGGTAAGTTCAAACTCAATTCTGTTCCAGCATTTGTTCTCTTTGATATTGGTGCATCTCATTCATTCATATCAAGAGCATTTGTTGAAAGAAATGAACTACCGGTAGAAACTATTGGGTGTCCTATAAAAGTAAGTTCTCCTGGCAGAGAAATGATAGTGAATTCAGGGTGTCATGATCTAGTTATAGAGTTTGGGAAGTATAAGTTTCCTGTTAACCTGATAATCTTAAATTCCCAAGGATTGGATGTTATTTTGGGAATGGACTGGATGACTAAGCACAAGGGAGTGATAGATTGTGCAAACCATACTGTCTCACTCACAACTCCGGAAAACAAAAGGATCAGATTCAAGACCAACTTTGAAGCAAAAAGGAGTAAGCTAAATTCTCTTAAGGGGGTTAGCATAGACAGTGTGCCAATTGTGAGTGAATATCCGGATGTGTTTCTGGAAGAATTACCGGGAATGCCACCAGACAGAGATGTGGAGTTTCTTATTGACTTGCTGCCAGGATCTGGACCAATAGCAAAGAGATCGTACAAGATGTTAGTTGATGAGTTGAAAGAACTCAAGAAGCAGCTTAGAGAACAGTTGCAGAAAGGTTTTATCCAACCAAGTTCCTCATCTTGGGGAGCACCAGTTTTGTTTGTGGAAAAGAAAGATAGAAGTCAAAGGTTATGCATAGATTACCGTTAACTCAATGAGGTGACTATCAAGAACAAATACCCTTTGCCTAGAATTAATGACTTGTTTGATCAGTTAGAAGGAGCTTGTGTGTTCTCAAAGATTGATCTTCGGTCAGGTTATTTCCATCTCAAGATAAGGGAACAAGACATACCTAAGACAGCTTTCACCACAAGGTATGGATTGTATGAGTATACCGTGATGCCATTTGGTTTAACCAATGCACCAGCATACTTCATGAATATGATGAACAAGGTGTTCATGGAATTCCTTGATAAGTTTGTTGTCATTTTCATCGATGACATTTTGATCTACTCCAAGAGCAAGGAAGAGCATGAAGGACATCTACGTTTGATACTTGAAAAACTTAGAGAGCATAAGTTATATGCCAAATTCAGCAAGTGTGAATTTTGTCTAAATGAAGTTGGATTTCTTGGACACGTTGTGTCAGGAGATGGAGTAGCAGTTGATCCTGCTAAGGTTTCAGCTGTAACTGAATGGGAATCTCCCAAGTCAGTGAAGGAGGTTCGTAGTTTCCTTGGTTTAGCAGGATACTACAGAAGGTTTATTGAGAATTTCTCCAAGGTAGCTAAGCCTATGACATAATTGTTAAAGAAAGACAAGAAATTTGCTTGGTCTAAAGGTTGTGAACCCAGCTTTCAAGAATTGAAGAAGAGGCTAGTGACAGCACCAGTCTTGTGTTTGCCAGATTTGGAGAAAGATTTCCAAGTGTATTGCGATGCATCTCATCATGGATTAGGTGCCGTACTTATGCAAGACGGGAAAGTTGTGGCTTATGCCTCGAGACAACTCAAAACTCATGAAGTGAACTACCCTACTCATGATTTAGAGTTAGCCTCTGTTGTCCACGCACTCAAAACATGGAGACATTATCTTTTGGGAAAGCGATGTGAAGTATTCACAGATCACAAAAGTTTGAAGTATATATTCACCCAGAAAGAAATTAAAATGAGACAAAGAAGATGGCTAGAAATCATCAAGGACTATGACTTGAGTTTGCAATACCACCCTGGTAAAGCAAATGTTGTAGCGGATGCTCTAAGCCGTAAGGTTTTTGTGAATGGCCTTACTAAGGGAGAATTGCCAGATGATCTGTGTACCCAATTTAGAGATCTCAGATTGGAGATTGTGCCTGAAGGACATCTCATGTCTTTGGATGTTCAACCCACTTTGTTGGACAAGATCAAAGAAGCCCAGAAGACTGATAAGGAAATTGAAGAGATTAAGGAAAAGATTGGCAAGGGAAAAGCCAAAGGATTCCATGAAGACGAATAGGGTACTTTATGGCATGGAAAATGTATCTGTGTTCCACAAGATCCGGAGCTTCGGAAACTGATTTTACAAGAAGCACACAACTCACCATATTCTATTCATCTGGGTAACACCAAAATGTACATGGATATGGAAGAAATATTTTGGTGGAATAATCTCAAGAAGGACATCGCCGAACATATTGCTTTGTGTGATGTATGTAGTAGAGTGAAGGCGGAACACCAGAAACCAGCAGGATTGCTTCAACCACTACCTATTCCTGAATGGAAGTGGGATAAGATTGGCATGGATTTCATCACCGGATTGCCGAGGACCAGGTCAGGATATGATTCTATTTGGGTAGTAGTGGATCGCCTACTAAAGTGGCTCATTTCATACCCGTGAAGACAAATTACACAAGTGCTAAGTTAGCCAAGATTTATATGAGTAGAATTGTGTGTCTACATGGTGTACCCAAAAGTATTGTGTCAGATAGAGGAACCCAATTCACTTCTCATTTTTGGATACAGCTACATGAGTCATTGGGAACGAGGTTGGAATTCAGTACTGCATTTCATCCTCCGACTGATGGACAGACAGAAAGGACTAATCAGATTCTTGAAGATATGTTGAGAGCATGTGCTATAGACTATGGAGCCAGTTGGGACGAAAGTCTGCATTACGCAGAATTTTCTTACAACAACAGCTATCAAGTCAGTATTGAGATGGCACCATTTGAGTTTATCTATGTGAGAAAGTGTACCACCCCACTACTATGGAATGGTGTGGGAGAAAGAAGTTTGTTCGGACCAGAACTCATCAAAGAGGCTGAAGAGAAAGTCAAGCTGGTTAAAGACAGATTGAAGATAGCACAGTCCCGACAAAAGAGCTACGCAGATCCTAAGCGTAGAGAGGTCACCTATGAAGTAGGTGACAGAGCTTATCTCAGAGTATCACCACTCCATGGAGTGAAGAGATTTGGGGTCAAAGGAAAATTGGCACCAAGATATGTTGGACCATTCAAAATTCTGAGTCATAAAGGAGAAGTTGCTTATGAGATTGAATTGCCAGAGTCTTTGTCAGCTGTTCATAATGTGTTCCATGTGAGTCAACTTAAGAAATGTCATCCAGAAATGAAAGAGACTTCTTTGAAGGATACCATACCTTTGGAAGAGGTTCAATTGGAGAGTGATCTCACCTATGAGGAGAAACCAATCAAGATTCTTGAAACTACAGAAAGAATTACCCAGACTAAAACTATCAAATTCTGCAAAGTTCAGTGGAACCACCATTCCGAAGAGGAAGCAACATGGGAAAGAGAAGATGATCTTCGGAAAGACCACCCTCACCTATTTGCTAGCCAATCCGAATCTCGAGGGCGAGATTCACCTTAAGGGGGTTAGATTTGTAACATCCCTAAAATCATGTTTAAAAACTCATGCATATCATCCATGCATCCATGATCATGTAGAGTTCATTTCAAAAATCAATTCAAAAACAGGAGCATATGAGCTCATTATTTTATGTGATCAGCATTAAATCAAATGCTACTCTCCAATGAGAGATTGTTGTTCATGAATCAAACCTTGTTACTCTCAGATTGTATTGTTTGATTCCTAGTGCCTAACCAAAAATTTACAAAACAAATGTGGATTTTTAAAACCATTTTCAAAACTTGATCAAACCAAGTGCTTTGTCACTATTTATTTTTGTTTGATCAATAGGACCAAACTAATACAGAGAGTCCACATGTTTTTACACCCAGAATTATGATTGTTACACTCTGCAAAAATCCAGAACAAATTTGAATTCAATTGGCATTTGAATTTTTTTGAAAATGGATTCGGAAAATTAATACAGAAATAGAAAATGAATTAAGAAAAGGAAAAAGGCCGGCGCCAGTCTTTTGGCCCAACAGTGAAACCAGCCCATTTAGCCCACCCGGGTTGCCCTTCTCTCTCTCTCACTCGCAGACAAACCCACTGAGTCACTGACCGCTTGGGCCCATTCCCTCTTTCTTTCTCTCGTTGGCAAGTGGACCCTGCAACCACGTCAGCGTCGTCCCCAATCAACGCGCGACCGAGGCGCTCTGCCGTTACCTCGCCACAGTCACTGCCTGCGTTATTGCCATTGATGCAGAGCATAATCGCCGCCCCCTCCTGGCTATTTAACCCCCTCTGCACCGCAAGCAATTCCCCTCACTCAATTTCCTCTCCACGCCACCAGGCTGCCCGTAGTCTTGCTCACACCGCCGCAGCTCCGACGACCTCCGGCGTGCGATTCCGGTAAGACCCCATCGCCCCTTGCCGTCTAAGTTTGCCAGAATGATCACAGCAACCATGCGCATCTTCTCATCCTATTGGTACATGCTAGGAACGTCTGGAGACTCGCCAACGACGACGACCGCAAGTGCCCGACGCTTTCTTCCTCTCCGGTGATCGATTGCGGTAAGCACTGAGCGCCCCTTGACCCCTCTCGCATGCGACTAGGTTCGCCTTGTCCTTGCGCAGCTACTGATGCCTCTGGTTGGTAATAGGAAGGCCCAGAGCATCGGCAACAACTTCGTCTGCAACCACCCGATGCCGTGCACGACTCCGACGAGCTCCAGCGACCACCTCCGCGCGCCCCTTCGCCAACAAAGCCCACCTTGAGCATCAGCAACACACGGCAAGCACGGTAAGCCCCTTCTCCCTCTCCTGCACGACCTAGAACGCCGGTAGCAACTCTGACAGAGACGCTGCCGCCAGTCGTCGCTGCTAGCGCCGCCCGTCTGTGGTCAATTAGATTATGGCCGTAGGATTTAGATCTAACGTGTAAGATTAGATCTGTGACAAAGAGGTAAGTTTAGATCTGAGCCGTGCATGTTTAGTTAGATCCAACGGTAGCCGAGCGTGATCCGGTGCGAAGCAGTATCGTCCAATCAGACGCTGCCGCGTGGCCAGTTCTTTGATTTAAAATCAGATCTTGTATCTATTAGATGTTTAAACTTGATAAATTCATATCTTTTGATTCCCACGTCCAAATTTGACAAATTTTATATCAATGGAATCAGGAGAGAAAGCCCTTTCCATATATTCAATGTGTTTAATGTTTTGTTTTAGTTAAAAAGGTTATTTTTACAGAAACATGTGTAGGCCTATTTTGTGTATATTAATTATTTGAGAAATGTTTTAATGTTCAAATAAAGGTTGATTGGCAAGTTTTTAACATGTTTATGAACCAGTACTGTGCACTTGTCTTGTTGAGTTTAGAAAATCATCACATATCATATTGCATGCATCCATATATTTTTGCTTGTATTTATTTTGTATGCGATTTGGTGCTATCATTTTATGTGTAGATTTTGGTGCAAATAGTGATTGTGATTGTGAGGATTGTAGCTAATCTCCAAACTACAAAGGCAAGTGGTGCTTCATGATTTTATCCCTATGTTTTTCAACTATGCATTAGAAATATTTTGCTAGTCTTGCATGGTTATATTTTGCTTATATGCTATGCTTGGGAAATCCTAGTAGTTGTAGAATTGCTAGAAATTTCTAAGTTAAGATGTTTATCTATGCCATGCTTAGCCTAGCTAGTAGCAACCAAGGGTGGTTATATATTCATGCTATGAATAAATATTTCTAAGTCTTTGGACTATGTTTTTGCTTAATAAAACAACTAAGTGAATGAAACACCTGGGTGGAATGGAAGGAATGGTTTATGTTGAGTGGTTACACAAGGCCCACTTCTATGGTTTACCTTGTGTATCTCACTTGTGGAAAGGCACCCAGGAACAAAGGGATTTGAGAGGCCAAATGTTAAGAAGCTTCTAGTGCAGCCACTTGGCAAAATGGCCTCTGCCTGGATCACATAGGTTGCAATAACTTAGCCATTTGGACAGTTGGTGTTAGTGGGATGATAGGTTGGAACGCGTCCATTTGGTCTAAGGGAAGGCTTCTGAAAGATCCTGTCTTGGTGAAAATCAAGTCTTGTGGGGAAGTGCACAACCTCTGCAGATGGAAGAATCTAAGTACTTATCCATGTCTCTGGTATGGGACAATTGAGCATCAAGACATGGAAGCTATCAAGAATCTCCTCATCCCAATTTCTAAGTAAAACTTGTGGTTGAACAAGGGTGAAGGACCCCAATGTCTATTGGTGGTTCCTTGGGAAAAGATTTTGACAAAGAAAAACTTAGTGATTTCAACTAATAGGCAAAACCTATTTTGAGCAAAGCAAGCCTAAGCTACACTTAGCCAAATTGCATATAGTATCTAGTCCACCAATATTCTACTAAGGTATCACTTGCCAATACTATTCCAATGTATTGACCCACTGTGGCTGTAACTTGTGATGTTGCAGGTTATTCTGATGATGATTAGGAGTCATGAGTCTACACTCAACATGTTTGCCTGTGGCACATGAAGATGAAGACTTATTTATCTTATTACTTATTTAAACTCTTGTACTAGGCCTGTGGCCATGGAGTTGTAAAAGACTATGTTTGTCTCTGGAATGACTGTAATAATGACCTTTGTTTCTGTGTACTTCATCTTAAACTGTGGATGCTAGCATTGATCCAGGGACTAGCATTGCAATCACAGGGATCCTTTTCCTTTATAAAGGAGGGATCTTACAGGTAATCTGTTTGGGTTGGACCCAAGCCGGATTAGGACTGAGTCAGTGAGTTGGACTCGCGGTGACTAGTATTATATGGGCTTTAGTGAATGGGCCGCGCGAGTAGAGCCCATGTTCACTCCCTATATATAGTGGAGCACAGTAACCCTGAAGGGTTAATCATTGATCGGTTAGGTCATGTGTTGGAAACCCTAGCTCCATAGCAGTCCTGTCGTCGTTACGAACCTAGAAGTTCGCCGCCGGTGCTCCTCCTTGTACTTGTGGATACCAGCAGAGGTGTTGTACGATCAGCACCAGGACGATCGGATCGCAAAGGACTGCACTGCATCAACTGACGCGCTTCATAAATAATCCGCAACTGCGCGTCTAGTGGTAAACCTCGTGGCCTTCTACCTCGGCTAGATCTTGGGATCGCCACGTTAGAGGGATTTGTTTTGTTTTATCTCTGCGTGGCCCAACAGTGGTATCAGAGCGATAGCTTCTGGTTTTAGGCTCGAGATGTCGCATATGTGATATGCGGTTGGCTGTAGATGAGATCTGTGTGTTGTTTCGGTGGTCGATCTATTCGATAGATCGTTTTTGTACGAGGTTGACTGGATCAACTGTACTCGGGGAATGGTAGATCTGATTTCCGTGATCATACTGCTGAGGTCGTGGAACAACATACCCCTACCGGTCGGCTTCCGCCATCGGGGTAGACTGTGACACATAAATCTAGAGGCGGTGATCGAAGATCAAAAAGTTTGATCGAATCGGACCAATGGTCACAATCCATGTTCGGATCGTAGATGAGATCTATGTTTTCGGAAAAATCGTCGGGCGCTGCCCCTTTGATCCCCGCCCGCTATCCGGCTAGAGGGACCGCCGGCTTCGTCAGAAGCTTAGATGTCGCTATAGTTTCACAACGCCGGTAGATATTGTATCTATGCATAACTTGTTTTTGTAGGAAGTTGTGAATGGTATGGTTCATGTGCACATGATGTATGTGTGTAATCCATACGTGATCTGCGAATCACGGTTTTTGTCAGCCGGCTGGAGCCTAGGTGCTGTCATTTTATTGTATAATGACCCGTGTGTCGGATTCTCATTGTAATTCACTTTACTAAGCTAGTGTAGCTGTTTGGAGAACCCGGATGGCATGCAAGGCGATGTACATGTCGGCGACATGGAGTAATACGTCAAGAGACAAGAGTTGGCACTAGTCGGATTACAGGCTTTGTGGAGATAGAGATCACCATGAAGGGAGCCAGACCATTTCACATTATAATTGCTTTATTTTGTGTTATTGTTATGTCTCTGTTTTACCTCTATTAGATAGTCGGTAAAATCAAATCCCTCAAAGAAGGTCTAATCGGTTTCCCGCCAGTGTTTGCACCATCACAAGTCAGACATTTTGGTAGTGGGCTCATAAAATTGAGGTGCTGCCAATTCTTTCCGACTAGGTGGGTTTGAGTCGGACTCTTACTGCGTAAACACTGGGTAAGCTAGACGGGTCTATCACAACGGTTGTGGGGCTCGAGAAAAAGTCGGATGGGAGCCGTGCCATGTGATGCCACCCGTCCAACAGGAGTCATATGAGATACGATTGACAAGGAGTTGTCTACCTAGATCACTTGGCGGCTAGCGGTGATGCTAAAGCTCACTAGCCGACTTGCTTATTTAGGATCCTGAATCACTAAGTAACCATCAGAGGGGTGTTGGTTCTAGTGGTAGCATAAATATTAAAGTGTTTAATATGCTTGCTCTTTTATGAATACATGTCTTAAGTGTTTTGCATATTTTCTGTTGTAGATCATGGCACCAAGTAGCAGTCACTCTTAGATATCCGGTTTTGTGTTGAGAACCATTCTTGAGAAAGATAAACTAAACGACACTAATTTTACCAACTAGTATCGAAATCTGAGAATTGTTCTCAAACAAGAAAAGAAGGACCATGTCCTAGACAACACACTTCCAGATGAACCGAATGAGAATTTGACTGTCGCTGCCACCAATGCCTACCGTCGGGCTAAGGATGAGTCCATGGATATTAGCTGTATTATGCTTGCTCACATGGAACCGGACTTGCAAAAGCAGTTCGAGCATGTTGAGGCCTACGATATGATCGAAAGCCTCAAAAGTATGTTCTAGGCTCGGTAGGCGAGAGGTATCAAGTCTCTCAGGCTTTGTTGAGTTGCAAGCTTAAGGATGGTGATCCACTGAGTCCGCATGTGATCAAAATGGTTGGTTATGTGTAGTCTCTAGAGAGGCTTGGCTACCCCATTAGCGAAGAGTTCGCTACGGATATAATTTTGAACTCTCTTCCTAGTGCATATGGGCAGTTCATTTAGAACTACCACATGCATGGTATGGATAAGAAGCTCACTGAATTGCATGGGATGCTCAAGCAGGCAGAGGCGGATCTCAAGAAGGGCGCCAATCAAGTGTTGATGGTGCAGAATAAGGCTTAGTTCAAGAAGAGTTCTTGGACTAAGAAGAAGGCTAAGTCTGGAGGAAAGCAGGCTCAGGACCCGGTCCCAAGCACTTCCTCAGGGACTAAGCCATCGCCTTCAGCCGGATCCACCTGCTTCTATTGCAAGGAGGATGGCCACTGGAAGAGGAACTGCAACAAGTATTTGGCTGATAAAGCCAAGAGTGGACGTATGACTTCCGACTCAGGTACACTTGTTTGCAATGTTTTAGACATATATCTTGCTGATGCACCTAATAGTTCTTGGGTATATGATACCGGATTAGTTATTCACATCTGCAACTCGTTGCAGGGACTGGTAAGAACTAGGAGCATAGCAAGAGGCGAGGTTGATATTCGAGTCGGCAACAAAGCAAGAGTTGCTACGTTGGAATTCGGCACGATGCAACTTCATTTACCTTCCGGATTCATTATGGAACTGAATAACTATTATTATGTTCCAGTGCTCAGCCAAAACATTATTTCTGCTTCATGTTTGATGAGGCAAGGCTATGGGTCGAATATCAAGAATAATGGTTGTTCTTTGTATTTGAATGATATGTTTCACGGCTTCGCACCTGTCCAGGTGAAGGGAATATGCCCGAGAGGCAATAATAAAGTGGTTATTATCGTATTCCTTATCTATGATAAATGTTTATTTTGCATGCTATAATTGTATTGATACGGAAACGTTAATACATGTGTGCTTAATAAACAAAAAGGAAGTTCCTAGTTATGCCTCTCTTATAAACTAGCTCGTTGATTAACAAGATGATCAAAGTTTCCTGATCATGGACATTGGATGTTGTTAATAACGAGGTCACAACATTATTGTAATGATGTGATGAACATTCATCCAAAATATAGCATTACGATCAAAGTCATTGAGTTTATATTGCTATAACAACTTACGAAGTGATCCTAATCCTTAGACCATGAGATGATGTCAATCACTAACACCGGAAGAGTTTCTCGATGACATCAAACGTCACACCGTAACTGGGTGATTATAAAGATGGCTTCAGAACTACTAAAGTGTTATGTTGAGGTTCATGGATCGAGAGTGGAATCTGTTCATCCCGATGACGGATAGATATGCTCTAGGCCCTCTCAGTGATATCACATTGATTAGCTTGCAAGCAAGTGATTTGATCACTAGAATGTTATATCACAGGAACGAGAAAAGGGTGCATGTCGGTAACGAGATCAAACTAGGTATGGAGATACCGATGATCGAATCTCGAACATGTAATATATCGTGAAACAAAGGGATTAAGATACTAGCATAAAAGGTTCACATGATCATAGAAGTCATCGTTGAATGTGTGGGAGTCAGTACGGATCTCCAGGTCCCGCTGCTGATTATTGATCGGAGAGGGGTCTCGATCATGTCTGCATTATTCACGAACCATAGGGTGACACACTTAAGGGATACCGACACCATTCAGAGCAAATGATATGTCAGAAAAAGAAAAGGAAAGCGCAGGAATTTATTTCACTAGACACCGGAACTGTTTCGGTTGAAATTGCTGAAACTGGTTCTGCATGTGAAATTGAATACTAGCAAGGGGTTTTATGTGAATGTTTGTTAATTAAAGTAATAAACAAAATTCTGAATAAATAAATAAAAGAGTTTTATTTAAATGAGAGCTTGCATTAAATTTGGTGGAAATTTAATGCATGTGAGTGGATTTTTGAGTGGAGGCTCTTTTATGGGAGTGGAGGCTTTTCATTTTGAGTGGGAGATCCACCCACATGAATGTGGGAGAGGTGGGGGCAGCCCCCATGGCTGGGCGCCATGCCCCTTGGGTGCCCCCTCTCCCCTATAAAAGGCCCCCCTCTCATCCTCTCAAAACAGACCTCCTCGCGAAGGATCTCTCTCCCCCTTTAGAATTTCCCCATGGTCTCGGATCAGTGAGATACATGTTCCCGGTGGATTTTTCTGGAAGGATTTGTTGCTTCTGCTTCTTCGCTGGAGCGAGGGCGCGGAGGTTGTCGGGGTAACCATATGTGTGTGCGATCATGGATTCACCACTGCTTTGCGGTGCTGGACTTGATGGTGCTGGACCGGCTAGACCAGATGGATTTCATCACGATCTTGAGATCGGCAAGCGTTCATCTACATCATCCACGAGTACAACCTCATTAACGCTATTCGGTCTTCGAGGGTATGTATTCTATGGATGTATATCCACCTGTTGCTTGTATCTAGTAGATAGATCTTAGTACTTAGATGTTCCCATCGTAGGAATTTTTTGTTTTCTATGCTGCGAACCCTACAGTGGTATCAGAGTCGGATCTATGCGTAGATGCTTTGCACGGGTAGTATACATATGAGTATGTGGGCGATGATGATCATTTTATTGCTTCTTAGTTGTACTTTGGATATTGGTGGCATAGTGGGATGAAGCGGCCCGGACAAACTTTACATGTCCTCACACATGAGACTTGTTCCACGCTTGACATGCAACTAGTTTTGCATAAGTGGCTAGCGGGTGTCTTTCTCTCCTACTATAGTCAATATCTAATTTGCAACGAGTTGTCAACAATTTGGTTATCCTCGTTGTGGTTCATGTTCGTAGGTAAGAACGGTTCTATCTTCGAAAGCCCTAAACCACGTAAAACTTGTAATGGATAAATTAGAGGCGTCTAGTTTAGATTGTTGCTGGGCTAGTGTTATGATATGGTGATGTTGTAAGTAGAAGTATAAGATGATACTCTTACAACACACATAACGTGTAGGTTCCATAGACCTTGGCCTTACACATAAAGGTATGATAGTGATCATACCATGGTGCACATGATAGAGATCATATGCGGGAACCATATCATTCCACTAATAAACATGTGATGTTTGATAGCATCTTATTGTGACATCCCAAAAATACTAAACTTGGATCATCAAACTCTAATCATCAAATTTAGGGTTAACAAAAACTTTTCTAAATAAAAATATAAAAGCATGCATGTGAGTATGCATTTCATTTTGAATTCTTTGGAACCACCTTGTTTGTGTGTTCCTTTGCTTGTAAATGGATGCTTAGGTGAAATAAACATCATCTAAACATTTCCCACACTTTTCCCAAAGACAAGTAAATCAAAACAAATAAAATAAGGGAATGGTCATTTTGACCAATTTAACTCCCATGCCTACTTTGGTTGTCTCAAACATTCAGAACCTAACAGAAACTTTTCTGGATCTTTGCACCCCTTGATTGTACTCCTAACAAAGTATCAAGGCCCACTTTGTGATCATCCAGAAACTTTCAAATGCATAGTTTAAATGACATTTCAAAATTGAATCTTTATCATATGGGAAGATCCCACTTTTTCAAAAACCACTCAAACAAGCTCAACTTTCAAAACCCAAGCATCTGCAGACTCACCAGCACCAATCTAGCACACCCACCAAAAATCTTTTTAAAATTCAAAACTTGAATTCTTGCGGCCATTTCATCAAACACCTTGCAGATTCAAATCTAACAAAATCAAAACACTATAGTGTGCAGTGTTTTGAGCCTAACTGGTTCCCTCTCTAGCTCACAATAGCCTCAGTAGATCATCTAACGAACCTAACTAATCACTAGCACCACTGTGAGCTCGCCAATGCCATGAATGGTGAACAGCCTAAGCACACCATGCCACCCCAATGTAGACAGCAAGCTAGGAAAGAAACTAGCCGTGCCAACCTTGTCTAGGAGATCACCCATGCCTCACCGCCCCCTCTCGACCAGCCCTGCCTCGAAGACGTCGAACACAGCACCCAGGAACGCCGCGCCCGTGCCTCTGTCAACCATGCCGAGCGTGCGCAGAGCGCCACCCTCGACACACGCCCATAGACCGCGCGCCACCCTCGCTGCGTGCATACACGATCGCCACCGATCCAGGAGACCGCCAGACATCACCGTTCGCCGCCCCATGCCGCACAGCCACCGCTCGCCGTCGAAGACGCCGCCTCTGCCGTGCAGAGCATCGCGCGTTCCAGACCAAACCGCACCGCCCCTACACGCGCATTAAAGCTGTAGAGCATCGCCAGGAGACTACCAAGCGATCGCCACCGCCGGCCATGCCTCTAGCAGCCCGTAGCCATGTCGCCACCGTCGCCTGCCCATCCCATTCGGTCTCGTCGTCGCGACTATAAATAATGGACACCCCCGCTCGAATTCTTCACACCATTCCACTACTCTCTCACCCAGAACCACCCCACCTCAGTCCCAGAGCAAGGCGAGCAGCACATCGCCGGAATCACGCCGGAGTAGGCCGCCTCTAGAGAAGAAGGGCGTCGTCGATTTCGTCCACCCCAGGAGCTGCCGCGACCACCCCTGAGTTCGTCGTCGTCGACTTCATCGTTCGCCCGCCTCGCCTAGTCGCGCTAGGTTTCTGTCTCGCCGGCGTTGCCCAACATCGACAATGACCCTCAGCCGTTGGATTAGAACCAGATCGAACGCACCACATCGCCCCATACCGTTTCGCACCCCCTGTCTCACTGACGCGTGGGGACAACCACTTAACCAGCCCGCGGAAGCGCTGCGCTTAGCAGTCCAGCCCAGTATCACTTCCCGCGCAGCCTAGTTATTTGAATTAAACCTTTTCCATTTTATTTCAAACACACTTCTGTAACCAGTTTCAAAAATCAACCCAGATCGATTCAGTGCACCAAATTGAATGAAACCAATTTTGTTAGAAAGGTCTAGGAATGCTGAATCCAAGCCCATTGGATTCAAGTCATTTGGATTGATAGATTAACCTTGGAAAAAATAACAAGGCAGAAGCTTTTCTGCATTCAAACATTTTTCAAATTAAAACCATAATAGCTTTTGAGTTGATTCCAACTCTCAAAAATCACATTTAATCATACCCTTCAGAATACATAAAAATATATAGGTTTACTTACAGAAATAATGACCAAGTAATAAAAGAATGCCACATAGGCATTTCTAGCCACTTTAATTAATTAAAATAAAAGGGTAAAACCTTATTAAATTGTGACACCACTTTAAATCACTTTACCATGGACTAAAATATGTGGTGATGACATGTGTCAACATGATCCCATATTTGGTTAGGAGAATATTAAATCTTAAGTAGTTTTTCAATGAGTATAAATTACTTTTCTAAAAATAAAAGGAATTAAACCAACCTTTAATCTTGTAATGTTAGTGATGATTCTAGATCATCTATAGGATCCTTTTGTGTGATGATTGCAAGTAGTTAAGTATTGTTTGGTGATTGTGTACATCGTATTTATTTATAGACACTAGTACCGACCAAGGATACGAGGAGGAAGGAGGATACTACGAAGAAGAAGCTGAGGAGAACTTCAACCACTGCTCTGCACAAGGCAAGCTAACACTTGCAAGATGCTTTACCTATGCAAGCCTAATACTACTAGTGAATGTGCAAGCTAACCCTTCCAAGATATTCCACTGATGCAAACAAACCCTTACTTGTTACCATGCCAACTATATGCCTTAAGCATATGTGATCACACCCACTTGATAACCCAATCCTAGTTTTATCTGCAAGCTTTCTATTTTATTTCCTTATCAAAGCTACTTCCTTAGAGAGTACTCAAGTGACTTGTAGATTCTAGAAAGATATAGTTGAAGGTTGCATAAAGAGCATAAAATTTGCCCTAAGCTAGAAACCTTGATACCATCCTAAGATATAAGGTTGTACTTAGTTGAAACTCCACTAGCTTACCACCCCTCATTAGTACTTACCCCCACTTGTAGATGCTAGTGCTAAGCATAAAACTTGACCAACTGTAGATGGGAATACTTGGTGAAAATGGTTATGAAAACCTTAGAATGATGGATCATTCTACTGAGATTTTTTGACATGTGTTTCTGAATCCGGATGATTTTGGTGATGAAAATGTTGAGGCATGAGCCTTAGCCCTTTATAAAACTGATGGTTGTCTGGATGCGATACCATTCCAATTTTCTCGTACAACCACAATACCCGATGATTGGGTAGGGCTTGACTGGAAACTTATATACCTTAGTATTAGTTCCCTCACGGCCAAGGTCTGAGCTGAGGCTACCTTGTGAAGATTTTCCACCTGTGCAGTACCCAAGATGACAGTTGGTCATGGTTGGGAGGCCAAACACACAGGAGAGGTTCTTATACTAGGGCGTATAATTGAAAGGTTAGGATTGATTATCCGCATACTGAGTATGGTGAATTCAGGATTTGTTCCTGATGGATGAATCGAATGTTGTGGTGAAAGTGTATAATCTCTGCAGAGTGTCAAACTATTCGAATAGCCCCGTCCGCGTTTATGGACAGTTGGAGTGGCCATACTGTTCCCCCGTCAGGTGTTTTCAAAATGACTTGTGAAATGAATTGAAACTTTGACTTGACCACAACAGAGTTGTGCTGTGAAATACAAGTTCACACTTAGGTGTTATAAACCTCAACTAGCTCTCTTGCTTCTGAGCCTAGTAGAGATAAATCTGGATTTTTGCAAAACAACCCTAGAGCCTAGTGTCCTATTATCCAAAACCCCTTTTTCTTGTTAGTATTAGTTTGCGAGTACTTAAAGAGTACTCATGGCTTTGTCCCCGGCTATTCCCGTGGCCAGACTATGAAGAGGAGTACCTGGAGGATGGACCCCAAGAAGGTTACGACAACTAGGATCATCTCCCATCATCAGCATTGCCTGTGACCCCGAAGCTGGAGCTTCGCCTACGCTACCTTTATTATTACGTATTCCGCTGCTTGAGTTGTATTAAGAACTGGATCATGAGATCCTTATTTGTGTAAGACCTTATGTATGGTTTGTAATGGATGATGTAATGTGGTATCCAATTATGTTATGTCTCGCAAAAATGGTAATCTTGGAATTGCGATGTATGGCATAACAGGCATCTGGGATTAAAAATCCGGGTGTTGACACTTATATTGCTTGTTTGGCATTTTATTAGCACAATAAGATGATCCCTCATTTAGATATCAAGATAAAAATGTGTTCTTCCTTAAGTATGCACCGACTATGTTTCGTCGCTTCAAGACATCACGTGATGATCGAGTGTACTTGAATCCACGAGCATATCTCGGGTATAAGACAGTTACACACGCGAATACTAAGGTTCTTACTTGGTGAGCCTCGCATGTACATACATGGCCTCGGAACACGGACTGAAAGGTTAAGCATGAGTCATATGTTTTGATATGATGACCATATGGATGCTCGCCTTTGAAGCTACACCGACTCACGTGATGATCGGACTTGGTGTAGTGGATTTGGTTCATGTAATCAACAAAAAGACACGAGGGATGTCGTTTTTGAGTGGGAGTTCATTTCTAATTTGGATTAGTAGAACTCAATTTATCATAAATTAAATCAAAGTGAATTTGCATAATTTGTTGTAGCCATTGGCATTCGTTCACCCCTTTATGCTTAGTTGTAATTGAGATAATAGAACTATAGAATTCTGGATATTTACTTTACGAACTGGTATCATATTGTGTCAATCTAAAGTTAAAGTCCTATTGCAAACTTTTAGCAAACTCTATTTACTCCATGAAGTTTAATAATTAGTATTAAATCGAGAGTAACAATTCCAGTGTTAGTATCTTAAGTATCATGTTTGCCTCCATGATTCTTTATTGTTTTAATATCAAGTTTATCTAGGAGCTAAAAAATTGTTTCAGAAACCATCATGCGTGGCAGATATAACGATATCTGAAACAATATTTTGGTTGCAATATGATAGAGTATAATATATGTTCTCATATTGGATGAGAATTTGCAAAGGTTGGAGATGCTAGACATCCTAATCATCCAAAAGGGTTTTGGAAAGTAATGTTATACTCACGATTCTCCTTTAGAAGCTACATTAGCTTGATCATGAAAGTCGTCATGATAAGGGTGAATATAAGATGTTTGTAAAGTGTTTACTACACTAAAAGATTACTAAACAATGGATTTTGAAAGAATGCCGATCATTTTTTATGATGGTGATCTACTTCAAAGTGCAAGTTCAAAGGTATTATTATTTGAATATACATGCTTGGACTATGTGTCATGTATATGGCGCCACTTTTGATGTTGATAGATTCTTTTAAAAGGAAAAGGAAATGCTGAAAAAAAATCTATAAAATATATTTGGCAGAAAAGAAAAGATTGGAAATATCCAATTTAGGTATATAGATGATATACATGTTATGGTTGTATTCTTTGCTTGTTAAACAATGTGGTTCTTGGGTATTGGATACCGAATTGGTTGGTATGAAATTTCATACGGAACGACGCAATTCATGAACCACAATGGCCTAAGTAACTAGCAAGAGAATATGTGATGATGTTCATCGAAAACAAACAAACTGTTGTTTGTATTTCTCGTTGACATCAAAAGGCTTGCCTTCAAGATTCGTTTTAATAATAGTTATTTAAATCAGGTATTATGAGAACAAAGGTTGTTCAAATAATTACCGTATTCCATATAAGATGGATGATTTACAAATCTAGTTGGATAAATCACATCCATAAAAACTAATGCTAAAATGTCGCAAAACAAATGATTGGAAGATCACTTATGAAGTGACATCGCCGTCTAAATTATATGAGAAAGAAAAACATGAAGAAACTCCATTTTCATGGATTTTTGGAGTCTTTGATTTGATCAAGTGACGCTTGTGAGACTTTCCTCGAGATAATTAAAACTTCATTCAAAGGCGAAATAAGAACGATCGACTAAAATATTGGAATTTATACATATCGATGTATGTAGTCCATTATTTATAGTCGTAAGCGATGGATTTCAACTTCATATGCTTTCTCCGGAAATTTGAGTGAATGTTCACTTAATGAGAAAGAAGTGTGAAATATTTGAAAATGTTCAAAGACTTTCAAGATGAAGTGGAAAATAATTGTAACAAGAAAATAAATGGTTTATGATTTTATCATATGGGATTTATTTGAGTTACAAGTGTAACAAGAAAAATAAATGAATTATGATTTTATCATAAAGGGATTTATTTGAGTTACAAGTTTAGCAAAAACACCTAGATTTGCATCTCCCAAAACACCATAGGAGTATGGAGTGTTTGAGATTTGTAATAAAACCTTATTTGACATGGTTGGATCAAATGTGTTATTTATAAAACTGCCATTATGTTTTAAAAGATTAAAGATTTAGAGACTACCACTTTTACACTGAAAAGAGCTCCATCTTGATCCGTTGAAATGACACCATGGAAGTTATGGTTTTGGGTAAAACCCAAGTTGTCATTTCTTAAATTTGGTATGCTAAACATGAGTAAGATGTTTACCACCAAAGTCGGATGAGCATGTATTTTTAGGTTATTTCAAATAACAATTGTTTATTCCTCCATAACACCAAGGACAAAAGGGTTTGTCCCTTGAAACTGAAGTTTCTTGAAGAAGGAATTTTTCATAAATGTTAAGTGGGAGGACAATATAACTTTGATAAGGTTAACAAAGCATAGCTATATGTGCTGAGTTGCGTAGCGCCGGAAATTGTTCCGGATGCTGCCATAATGCTCATAGCTTATGTGCCTCAAAGGTTGTGGTCACGGAGATCTAAGTTCTTATTAAACCAAGTACGTCGGATAAACAATCAAATACTGATATTTGAGAGTAAATCATTATTGTTTGACAATGATGAACCAACTACATGCAAAGAAGCGATGATGGGCCTTGACTCCATCAAATGGCTTGAAGCCATAAAATCCGTGATAGTTCCATATACGAGAAATAAAGTTTTGAACTTGGAAGACCCTCTGGAAAGGTGTAAAAACCTATCGGTTGTATTTGGATCTATAAAGAAATAGACATGGATGTTTCACATCTATGAAATAGTCGACATGTCGTGAAGTATTTTATGACAATGTTCAAGGAGTTGAATATGACAAGATTTGATCTTCCATAGCGATATTTAGTCTGGACAGATTAAAGTAGCAATGACTACATATAATTTGGTATATGGTAGATGAATAAACAAAACAAAGTTCTTCTAATAGAATGGTTACCTAGGACGTGTACATGACACGGTCCAAAGGGTTTTGTTAATTCAAAGAATGATAAAAGGGGCATGCAAACTTCAATGGTTGAAGTAAGCATCACGGAGTTGGAATCTTCACCGTGATGAAACTGTTAAAGAAGTTTAATTTCATCAGGAGACGATGAAGATGCTTGCATTTGCAAGAAATTAAGTGGGAGCGCTGAGACATATTTCTAATACATTATGTTGAGGACATCTTGTTGATTATAAATGATGTAATTTTTATTGACAAAGGTTAAGAATTTCATTTTGATGAAAGACTTAGGCAAAACCCGAATATTTAGCATGAATGTCTATAGTGGATAGACTGTGACGCTAATATGGTTGTGCCAAACGTACATATATGAGATATTGAAGGAGTTCAATATAGAAACGACAAGAAAATGTTCTTGTCGCATGGAAAGGAATTGAATCAAGATTCAAGTGTATCAACACTTGATAAGTGAATCAAGATTCAAGTGCTTTGACACTTGATGAGTGAAATCACGAGAATGTTTTGATCAATCATACCATGATATGTACACATCCAGATATGTCCTATGCTCTAAGTGTTATGAGCATATACCAGAATGAATCATAAAATGATCATTGGACGATAGTGAGTATATTTTTATGATCTTTTGGAAGAACTAAGAATATATTTGTGTAGAGGTGACAAACAATTACAAATAGTTCATTGTAAAGTGTTACATTGATACTAGTTTTGTCACAAGATATAAATTAAATTTATCTCAATTTAAACTATGGGTGGCACAATGAAACGGAAAGAAAGTTTCCATGATGGATTTGGATGAATTCCAAAGTTAAGACATTGTGACGGATACTACAACAAAAGGCTAAGTATATGACTACTATAGTAGCAGTAAAGGAGGGAATTTGTGTCAAGTAGTTTGTTATCAAACTAAGGTGTGGTTCGCAACGGGCTAACACTAAAGATATATTGTACGACAATAGTATCGACATGATTTAACCCCAAGGAACTAAAGGTCTCGCCAAAAGACCAATTTATACAATGCCATCTCATTAAAGAATTAGTGATGCGTGGAGACGCAAAGACATGCAAATACACACGGACCTAAAAGCGTCAGATCCGTAGATTATGTTAACCACTTGCAGTTGCGTAGATGGAACACCAGAAAACCATAGGTGTTCAAATACGCAAAGTTTTCAAACTAGATTATTGTCTCTAGTGCAAGTGGGAGACTGAAGGGAATATGCCCGAGAGGCAATAATAAAGTGGTTATTATCATATTCCTTAGCTATGATAAATGTTTATTTTGCATGCTATAATTGTATTGATACGGAAACGTTAATACATTTGTGCTTAATAAACAAAAAGGAAGTTCCTAGTTATGCCTCTCTTATAAACTAGCTCGTTGATTAACAAGATGATCAAAGTTTCCTGATCATGGACATTAGATGTTGTTAATAACGAGGTCACAACATTAGTGTAATGATGTGATGAACATTCATCCAAAGTATAGCATTACGATCAAAGTCATTGAGTTTATATTGCTATAACAACTTACGAAGTGATCCTAATCCTTAGACCATGAGATCATGTCAATCACTAACACCGGAAGAGTTTCTCGATGACATCAAACGTCACACCGTAACTGGGTGATTATAAAGATGGCTTCAGAACTACTAAAGTGTTATGTTGAGGTTCATGGATCAAGAGTGGAATTTTTTCATCCCGATGACGGATAGATATGCTCTCGGCCCTCTCAGTGATATCACATTGATTAGCTTGCAAGCAAGTGATTTGATCACTAGAATGTTATATCACGGGAACGAGAAAAGAGTGCATGTCGGTAACGAGATCAAACTAGGTATGGAGATACCGATGATCAAATCTCGGACATGTAATATATCGTGAAACAAAGGGATTAAGATACTAGCATAAAAGGTTCACACGATCACAAAAGTCATCGTTGAATGTGTGGAGTCAAGATGGATCTCCGTGTCCTTGCTGATTATTGATCGGAGAGGGGTCTCGATCATGTCTGCATTATTCGTGAACCGTAGGGTGACACACTTAAGGGATACCGACACCATTCGGAGCAAATGATATGTCAGAAAAAGAAAAGGAAAGCGCAGGAATTTATTTCACTAGACACCGGAACTGTTTCGGTTGAAATTGCTGAAACGGGTTCTGCATGTGAAATTGAATACTAGCAAGGGGTTTTATGTGACTGTTTGTTAATTAAATTAATTAACAAAATTCTGAATAAATAAATAAAATAGTTTTATTTAAATGAGAGCTTGCATTAAATTTGGTGGAAATTTAATGCATGTGAGTGGATTTTTGAGTGGAGGCTCTTTTATGTGAGTGGAGGCTTTTTATTTTGATTGGGAGCTCCACCCACATGAATGTGGGAGAGGTGGGGGCAGCCCCCATGGATGGGCTCCATGCCCCTTGGGTGCCCCCCTCTCCCCTATAAAAGGCACCCCTCTCATCCTCTCAAAGCACATCTCCTCGCGAAGGATCTCTCTCCCCCCTTTAGAATTTCCCCATGGTATCGGATCAACGAGATACATGTTCCCGATGGCTTTTTCTGGAAGGATTTGTTGCTTCCGCTGCTTCGCTGGAGCGAGGGCGCGGAGGTTGTCGGGGTACCCGTATGTGTGTGCGATCACGGATGCACCACTGCTTTGCGGTGCTGGACTTGATGATGCTGGACCGGCTGGACCAGATGGACTTCATCACGATCTTGAGATCAGCAAGCGTTCGTCTACATCATCCACGAGTACAACCTCGTTAACGCTATTCGGTCTTCGAGGGTATGTATTCTATGAATGTATATCCACCTGTTGCTTGTATCTAGTAGATAGATCTTGGTACTTAGATGTTCCCATCGTAGGAATTTTTTTGTTTTCTATGCTGCGAACCCAACACCAGGACGGGTTATTTATTTTGAATCTTGATGGTGAGTCGGTTTATAACATAAATGGTAAAAGGTTGAAACCAAATGATCTGAATATGACTTACTTTTGGCACTATCGGCTTGGTCATATAAGTTGGAAACGCATGAAGAAGCTCCATGATGATGGACTCCTAACTTCGTTCGACTTGGAGTCGTTCGAGACATGCGAATCTTGCCTACTCGGCAAAATGACCAAGACACCTTTTGCAAAGAGTTGCGAAAGGGCGTCCGACTTGTTGGGACTAGTACATAATGATGTATGTGGACCAATGAGCACGACAACTAGAGGTGGTTATGAGTACTTCATTACCTTCACTGATGATTTGAGTAGGTATGGATATATCTATTTGATGAAACATAAGTCAGAAGCCTTTGAAAAGTTCAAAGAAATCCAGAATGAAGCATAGAATCAACTCGGCAAGAAAATAAAGTTTCTTCGGTCGGACCGAGGAGGCGAGTACATGAGCCATGAGTTTGATGACCATCTGAAAATTTGTGGAATAGTTCCCCAACTTACTCCGCCAGGAACGCCGCAAAGGAATGGTGTTTCGGAAAGGCGGAATTGGACCTTGTTGGACATGGTACGATCAATGATGAGTCGGACAGATCTGCCTTTATCATTTTGGGGTTATTGTCTAGAAACAGCGGCGTTCACACTAAACAGAGTACCATCAAAGTCGGTAGAGAAGACACCGCATGAGATGTGGACAGGCAAAAAGCCGAGTTTGTCTTTTCTTAAGATTTAGGGTTGTGAAGCATTTGTCAAGCGACTTCAGTCGGACAAGCTTACGGCCAAGTCGGATAAGTGTATTTTCATGGGGTATCCGAGGGAATCCTTGGGTTACTACTTCTACAACCAAGAAGAGGGCAAAGTGTTTGTCGCTCGGAATGGTGTCTTCCTTGAGAAAGAGTTTCTCAGTCGGGGAGTAAGTTGGAGCATGGTGCAGCTAGAAGAAATTCGAGAGGAACCGACTAGTAGAGAGTCGACAAAAACCTTGGAGGTTGAGCCGGTCGTGGTAGCTGAGCCGGCAGCAGCACCTGTACTACGAAGATCGACAAGATTACGAAGTGTTCGTGATGTCTTACTGTTAGACAGTGATGAGCCGGCAAATTATTCGGAAACGATGGTGGGATCTGATTCTGAGTCATGGCTTGGAGCCATGAGATCCGAGTTAAAGTCCATGGATGAAAATCAAGTTTGGAACTTGGTTGATCTGCCAGACGGTGCAAGACCTGTCGGGTGCAAATGGGTCTTTAAGAAGAAAACTGATATGGATGGAAATGTTTCCATCTATAAAGCACGTCTTGTCGCGAAGGGGTTCCTACAAGTTCAAGGAGTTGATTACGACGAGACTTTCTCGCCCATAGAGATGCTTAAATCAGTTTGGATCATGTTAGCTATAGCGGACTATTTCGACTATGAGATATGGCAGATGGATGTCAAAACAACTTTCCTTAACAGAAATTTAACCGAGGACGTGTATATGATACAGCTCGAGGGTTTTGTCGATCCGGCTAATGCTGACAAGGTGTGCAAACTTCAGAAATCCATTTACGGGTTGAAGCAAGCATCTCGGAGTTGTAATATTCGCTTTGATGAGGTAGTCAAATCGTTTCACTTCATCAAGAGTGATCATGATTCTTGTTTATACAAGAAGTTTAGTGGGAGCAAAGTAAACTTTCTAATCTTATATGTAGATGACATATTATTGATTGGAAATGATGTCCAAA
The DNA here is from genome assembly GCA_023614405.1 of Avena insularis. Classification (NCBI taxonomy): domain Eukaryota; kingdom Viridiplantae; phylum Streptophyta; class Magnoliopsida; order Poales; family Poaceae; genus Avena; species Avena insularis. The sequence continues at coordinate 57,540,286 of CM042693.1, read as the reverse complement.
TGTTGCAAGAAACCAAGGAATCATTGGAAAGGAGTTTCTCAATGAAATACTTGGGTGAGGCAACATATATCCTCAGAATCCGGATCTATAGAGATAGATCAAGGAGGCTCATTGGATTGAGTCCGAGTACTTATTTGGACAAAGTGTTGAAGAAGTTCAACATGGAATCGTTTAAGAAGGGGTGCTTACCGATGCCCCATGGTGTAAAACTTAGCAAGACTCAGTGTCCTTCGACAACTGATGAGCGAAGTCGGATGAGTGCGATTATGTATGCTTCTGCAATCGGATCCATCATGTATGCCATGATTTGTACTAGGCCGGATGTTTCATATGCTCTAAGTGTTGTGAGTAGATACCAGGCTGATCCTGGAGAAATTCACTGGACAGCGGCTAAAAATATCCTAAAGTACTTACGAAGGACTAAGGATATGTTTTTGGTTTATGGTGGTGAAGATGAACTCAGTGTAAAGGGTTACACGGATGCGAGTTATCTTACCGACTCTGATGATTCTCGTTCGCAATCCGGATACGTGTTTATTATAAATGGAGGTGCTGTGAGCTTGAAGAGTTCCAAGCAAGAGACTATGTCTGCATCTACAACAGAGGCTGAGTATATTGCCGCCTCGGAGGCAGCAAAGGAAGCTGTTTGGATGAGGAAATTCCTCATGGATCTTGGTGTGGTTTAGGGCTCGTCCAATCCGTTAGACATGTATTGTGACAACAATGGTGCTATTGCACAAGCCAAGGAACCTAGACAACACCAGAAGAAAAAGCACATACTCATGCGGTACCACCTGATTCGCCAGTTCGTGGATCAGGGTGATATAAAGTTATGCAAGGTACACACGGATGCAAATATTGCGAATCCGTTGACAAAGCCGTTACCACAGCCGAAGCATGAAGCGCACCTGAGAGCCATGGGCATTAGATGCTTAGACATGTGATGTCGGAAGATTGACTCTAGTGCAAGTGGGAGACTGTTGAGAATATGCCATAGAGGCAATCATGTATGATGAGATTTCCCATTGTATTCATAAAGATATAAAGTTGTCCTTGTATAAACATCTGATGTGTATCATTGAATATATGATTCAGTTGTGGAACTGTTCATTCATGTTGTTTGTACTAAATGTCCTTGGTCATCGAGGTTGTGTTGGACACACAACTTAGACCAATGTGAAAGTTGGCTTGATGACTCGGTTCCACTTGTCATGGGCATGGAGATGCTATTCTGACTTACACAGATTCGGCTAAAGAGTTTAGCGAGTCGGATTGACCCATATGGAGGTACAACGAACAAGTTGTCATTTGTATATCTAAATCAATGTAATCCTTAGACCTGAGATTGTTGCATAGTCCGAGTTGAGGATCACCGACTTAGGTTCTGTCACACGCTGATCCGTAACTGGGCAGTTATAAAGGCAGGGTTCGGGTCGACTGAGAATCAAGTTGCGTGATGTGAATAACCAAGATGGGATTTTGCCCCTCCACTCGAAGAGATATTCTCTGGGCCCTCTCGTGAGATATGATTCAGAAAGCATGGCCATGCACGACTCGGTTAAGTGTTAACCGAGGCGATCGACTGAGAGTTAGTCGGGTGAATCACTTATCTCGGATCGAGAAGAGATTCAGACTATTTAAGGGATGACAAATATTCGCCTATAGTCCGACAAGGTATATCGTGAGGCAAAAGGGACTCGAACGTAAGTCGCATTGGAAAGGCAAGTCGTCATGACTCTTTGGTACTTGGGAGTCGGCACGTTCTGCTAGGAGCCGCTACCGACTGATCGATTTGGAGTCAGACTCTAATCGTGTCCAAGTAGCCATGAGCCTGCGGGCTCGCACACTTAAGAGCGGGAGCAAGTTCGGATTGGATCTGAACCGGAAATCTGGTTGGGTTGGACCCAAGCCAGATTAGGACTGAGTCAGTGAGTTGGACTCGCGGTGACTAGTATTATATGGGCTTTAGTGAATGGGCCGCGCGAGTAGAGCCCACGTTCACTCCCTATATATAGTGGAGCACAGTAACCCTGAAGGGTTAATCATTGATTGGTTAGGTCATGTGTTGGAAACCCTAGCTCCATAGCAGTCCTGCCGTCGTTACGAACCTAGCAGTTCGATGTCGGTGCTCCTCCTTGTACGTGTGGATACCAGCATAGGTGTTGTATGATTAGTACCAGAACGATCGGATCGCAAAGGACTGCACTGCATCAACTGACGTGCTTCATCAGTAATCCGCAACTACGCATCTAGTGGTAAACCTCGTGGCCTTCTACCTCGGCTAGATCTTGGGATCACCACGTTAGAGGGAAATTTTTTGTTTTATCTCTGCATGGCCCAACAGAAAATCCATTTATTCTCCATGACCTTTCAGTCGTGAGGTAAGTCCACCAAGTTCCAAACTTGATTTTCATACATGGATTCCATCTCAGATTTCATGGCTTCTAACCATTTGTTGGAATCCGGGATCATCATCGCTTCTTCATACGTCGCAGGGTCATCATTTTCATCAACCATGAAATTCATGACAGGATTTTCGTATAGTTTGGGAGCTAGACGCATCCTGCTAGACCTGCGAGGTTCGATAGTACTCTCTTTCAGAGTTTTATGATCATTATCATTAGTTCCCTCTTCAATTGGTGAAGCCAACTCCGGAATGACTTCCGGCGCTGCGCTACTCGCCATACTTTGAAGAGAAGGTTCAATAACCTCTTCGAGTTCTACCTTCCGACTACTCACACCTTTCGTGAGAAACTCTTTCTCTAGAAAGGATCCATTCTTGGCAACAAAAACCTTGCCCTCGGATCTATGATAGAACGAATGCCCAATAGTTTCCTTAGGGTATCCTATGAAGACGCATTTTTCTGCTTTGGGTTCGAGTTTATCCGGTTGAAGTTTCTTCACACAAACATCTCATCCCCAAACTTTGAGAAATGACAGCTTAGGTTTGTTTCCAAACCATAATTCATACGGTGTCTTTTCAACGGATTTAGATGGTGCCCGATTTAAAGTGACAAAATGACAACGGCAAGTCTGTCAGAGACATCATAGATCGAACCATATCCAATAAAGTACGATTACGACGTTCCGACACACCATTTCGCTGTGGTGTTCCGGCAGGTGTGAGTTGTGAAACAATTCCACACTCTTTTATGTGAGTGCTAAACTTGTAACTTAGATACTGCGGTGACCCGGCATACCACTGCATGATGTAGTATACTATAGTCGTTGACATAACACCAATGAAACACTGTTCACTAGTATTACATCCCTCAGAATGGCACAACAGAAACACATCGGGTCCAATACATGGCTTAAAGGTTACAACTCACTCTTTCACATAAGATCTAGAGAACGCTCTAGGTTAAAGAGAGAGAAAGAACTTCTTATGGAGAAGAATCAAAGATAAACGACGCAAGAACGATTATACTATTAAGTATAATATTCTGACTAAGAGGTTGGCATTGCTGCTATTGCAACGCACTACAGAAATAGGTTCTTTGGCTAGAGATAATATTCCTATCTAATCAGTAACTTTCGTCTTCACTTGAGTTGAGGTATATATTGACTTCCTTGTCTTCATTGAAGAGCTTTAGCTGGTCTTGATAAGTCCTAGAGCATATCTTGATGTGGTTGTTGCCAATTCCAACTTCAGAATCTAGCAAGGGTTAAGAAGATACTTTGAGTACGAGCGTACTCAGCAAATTCACTAGAAAAGGAGTGTTTGATGCACTATAACTACAGCCACAGACCATAGGTCGTAGGCAATGCAAGTTTTCATAAATATTTCTTCAAAGGTTGCTTTTATTCTGAAAAGCTATGTCCATCAGCCTTCACGGGTTTACCAGAACCTTCATGGGGTTCCTTTCCCGCCGCGTTCGCAGCTCCTTCCCGGAACAGGGAGTAACAAGTTATAGTTCTTACACTCTGTAGAGGTGCGTTACTTTACCCATGAGAGATCAACTCTTTGTTGCACAACCAGGCAGCTTATTCCCGTCCACAATTCCATGATGTGGGGCCCAGAAGATGATCCAAGCCAATCACTGCCCCCTTCGCGACCTCGCATGCCTCCTTGGTGTACACCATGCCCACATAAAGAACTATCGTGGGACGTTGAGGGTTCCCACCCATATGCTGCATACCCTCTATGAATTACCAATTAATATGCACACTACGAGGATAACAGCCACGACCTGCACATCCGGCTTCATGCGAGAGGAAGAAGATACAACTGACTTCTCCGTCCCATTCCAAATCTCATGGTCAACGCGTAATATACGGCGCAAGAATCACTGGCGACATTGGTTGTTAAGTCCTAGGTGATATAGTTCTGAACAGTGGTATTCCAGCTGTCAGATTTAATAGATTAGCTGATCACCCTGGATCAATAACCAATAGTTCACCTTATTATTAAAAATAGTGTTTTAAGACCTTTTTCAAATGCAGGTGATAACAACACTGGATTTGTAAAATACTTTACAGAAAATAATCAAAGGACATGAGCAAGTGTGAACTTGCCTTTTGTGATTGCAAAATTATGCACTCACGGTCTTCGAGTCAGTATAAGATCCAAAATTAGCATCATTGGTACGATAATGACTAATGTTTAAAGAGGCAATATGCTTTTATGCATAAGTAATGTGATGCACGTTCTAAACGCAAATCCCGGGGATAACGTTGTCCTAGGTTTTGGATTCCGGAAATGGTTATTTTGGAATGTGTGGTTCTTTTATATAAGTTTCACCTTTGTGCTTTTATTAGAGCTTATGAGTGTGTGTGAGCAACACATAATTATGTAGCAATAAAATATACATTTATGAAATACTAGTCAAGATTGCTTATACAAGAGTTCTTGTTCGAAGTGGCAAAAAGGATAAAATTCGAAGAAAAGGTTTCTCTTCTAAGGTCTAAACAAGCTTTGTGGTTAGTTAGTGATGGTTGATGTTATTGGTTTGCTCAAATGGTTTGTCTTGAGTTGCTTAATAATTTAACTACTTCAGACTAAAGTTAACTATAAAACATAAAGTAATGTTTATTGTCTTATATCTAGATTCTTGAAGACTAAAGTTAACTTTAAAACAAAGATAGTTTGAAAGTATAATGTTTATGATATTTGTACTTGGTGTATCTAGAATGTTTTCTTTAAGTTATTTAAGAATGGTTATTCTTTTACTTGGTGTAATGGTTTCTTGGTTCTATAATAGAGTAATATCATTTTTCTTTTATAGATAAGTGAGTATAGTTTATGAACCAAGGTATATTGTTACTTAACTACTCTTAAACTTTCTATAGTTTTGTGGTAGTTTTTGTAATTTGATGGTTAATATAGATAGAAAAGGTTTGGTGTATCCATAAGTTGTTCTTTAAGGTTTTTATTATAAATTGAAATCTTTTTAGAATAAAATCTTCATTTAAGGTTGAAGATAAGTTAAATAAAAGGTATTTATAATGTTTTAAATTATTAAAGTTTCATTTTATTAATTATTAAGATTAATACTATTTATTAAACTTAATTTACTTATTTTAGGAATATTAATAAGTTTTATTTGTCCTTATATGAATTATTAATGAAGTAAATAAGTTTAAATTTGAGATATTAAAATATTTGAATTTTTATTTAACTCAAAAGTAGAATATTAGATTTTTAACATGTAGATATTATTTTTGTGATCATTTTGGTATATCACATTTATTTTTGTGTTTTATAAATAATAAGATATGATTTTTATAATTCTTATTACTTTATAATAACTTAATAAATAATAAATATTTACTTAAGTGAAATAATAATACATAATTATAGTTTTAAATTATAATTTTTATTTTTCTAAGATTTTTGATATTTTATTTATATTATTAATATTTATTATTATAAGAATATGTATTATCAAAGTTTTATTACTTATAAAACCTTTATTAAATAACATTTATTTAAATAATCACCATAATAATATTTGATAATAGTTTTAAGTTGTAGATTTTATTTTTCTGAAATATTATACATATTTTTCTGAATTATAAATCAAAAGTTATTGATTAAACAAGATTTAATTCTTTATTAGATTCCTAGAATATTATTAATTGAATTATAACATTTTATTTATTTCCTATCAGAGAATACTTTTTACACCGTACCAAGAGCTAGCCCTAGTCCGACCGGTGGGCGGTGACCACCTCGACTTGTGTGAAGAAAATTCATTTATTACTGACCTTCTTTTTACTCTCAGTCGATGACACCTGGGCCCTGGGCCACGTCACTTTCCACGCAGGATAACGACCAGTCAAACTAGCTGACGTGGTGCGACCATGACGTAACGATGGCGTCGGCACCACCACCGCCGCTAGAGGTTGGTCCCCGGTGACGATCTACTGCGCCCTAGCAAGCGAGATAAGCCTAGTTCGAATAAGCGCAACCTACTGAACCTAATGGTGGCAGCGCCGCTCGGAAATAGTCATCAGAGCTTCAGCTTCAGCGAGCTCTGAGGGTGGCCGACGGTGGCATATGGTGAAACGGCGATTTACAACTAGATCCGACGATTGAATGTTACTGGGAGGTTCAGGAACTCGCCCTGATGATGATTGAGTGGTCGGCGAGGACAGTCGCGGTCGGAAACGAGCTCCCCGACGAGGATTCCGACGAACAGCTGCGAAGGGGAATGACCAAATTCACCCGCTCCAGTGCTCCCCTTGATGCAAGATTCTACCCAGAGGATCTACGGAGGACGGCGCTTCTCCATGGCTACTCAGAATGATCTAGGGAGATGTGGTTCGACGGCGAGGAGTGGCTCCGGTGAGCTAGGGTTTCGGTTCTGTTTGCATCTGCGAGGATAAGGAGGAATTAGGGATAAGGTTTGAGGCAGGGCGTCGCGGTGGCCTTCTTATCCCTTCCTGGAACAACGGCGAGTATCTTGGCGCAAGGCTGACGACGACGACGGCATCGAGCGGCGGCGAGCTGCCAGTGTGCGTGACGATGACGACGATGCAACTTTTGCGGATAACCCCCTGGCAATTTCTTCAGCTCAACCCACGGTCCTCTCTTGACCCCACTTTTCAGTCACAAACAGAGAAGAATCTGGGCTGGTTACTGGGCTGTTGTGGGCTGCTCAGGGGCGTCAGATAGGTGTAGGGTTGTTGGGCCACGACCAGGTAGTATTTTTATTTGTCTTATCCTTTTTTTATTTTCTGTTTTCTTATTCAGATTTGAATTTTATTTATATTTTGAACCTTTCTTTGTATGATTTGTTTGCTGGATATTTACAACAATACTAAAATATACTTAGTCTCATTTGTGAATTTTTATTATATCATCTTTTTGTATTTCTTTTATTTACTTAATATGAACCCCCTTGTTAATATTTTATATAAACTTTTCTTATTATTTTTCTCTCCTATTTTAGTTAGGGTTTTCTTGAATGATATATTCTTATTTGTTTATAAACTTAACTCTAATTAGCTTATATTTTGGATATAAATTTTATATTTATAATGATCCTGGATCATTATTTGATGCATGAAACATAGAAGACATTGATATGGTTATTACTATTCCCATTAATTTAGAAAATGAAATGTATATATTCTATTGTGATAAACAAAGAGGCTTAGGGTTTTGAATCATGAACTTTACCCTGGCTTTAGGGTTTTGCATATACTTAGATCCCTTTATGGATATGGTTAAAGATTCAATAGCTAAACATGTGGTTTTCTTTTTGGGATATTTGTTGGCAGCCCCTTTTATAATAGAAATTTATATTGAGAATGTTTCATAGAAAGGGAATGGATAAAGATACTCCTAAGCACATATAATTCTGATGGTTGGAATTGACAAAGAAAAACTTATGTGATTTTTTATAAGAAAATATTCCTAGAAAATGATATAGACATAAGATAATGGTTCATTAGCATAAAATAGATATTATATTTGATTTGAGATTTAGAGTTGCTTGTTTACCAATAATTACTATCTTTCATAATTCATAATTCTAGACTTTTTATTAAAGAATTCCTTTCCTAGATATACTACCCTTTTGTATCTATCATCATGGTTAACATGATGGATTATTACTTCACTTGAATATTCTGATTCACTTATTATATTTCTAAACTTATTGGTAAATCCATTGAATTGATACTAGAGTATTCATAACTTCCTCAAATCATGGCTTGGTTGTATTTACTACTCTACTGTTGATAGCCTTCCATCCAATAAATAGTTCCTTCATTTTTTCTCATACTCTTCTTAATCATTCATTACTAATGTATCTTTATTAGTTGTATGCTTCCAGCTACTTTTCTCTAAAGTTGAAAATCCTTTAATATGAATAACACCACTTCTAAACTCTATGCTATACTAGCTTTAATTGAATAATATCAGCCTATATTTACTTAACTCTCATGACTTACTCTTCAATCCCTGAATTATATTTATGTGGTTTGCAATGACTACTCTAGGATCACTTATCTCTACTAAGGTTCCAATCATGTTCTACCCACCAGTATTACTTGTACTAAATATAAGCATTCAATATTGGTGGCCAAAGCATTACCATTATAATACTTTAATCATTTATTACTTAAGTTCTTAGTTGGCTAAGCAGGGCTTTATCAATCCTACCTTTCATTGTCTGGAAATTATCTTCTTAGTATCTTGTATTGGATTAAGGTTATTAATGGACTATGCCCTCATTAGAAGATTTAACTAGATGTTCTGATAAGATCAAGTAGTAGATCAAAGATTGAGAGTTAAAGAATTTGTGAATCAATGGGGAATTATCCAACATTGATGAACAACAGATATTGAAATAAGTTCCATAAAGCTTGCTATAGGAAGAAGATATATAGTAGATGATCTTGACTTAGTCTCTTTCCATCTTCAACTCATTAAAGAGCTTAAAGTTAGGTATTACTATGATACTCATAGTAGGAATAGATAAAAATAAGATAGGTCAAGATTAATCAGTGCATTTTCTTTTTATAAATTTTTAGTGGTAATCTTAACTTAGTATTCATAGGTTGATATGGTGAATAGTATGATATGATCTCGTAAGAATCATATATGAATCATTTAAGCAATGTATTATGAGTGACATTTATTATATCTGGTCTACCCTTAGACCAAATCATATTTAACTAAGTAAGGGTTTTAGCAAAGGTCATATTGAAACTTATCGCAGTTAACTTGATGATCTACTTCAATCCCATCAAGTTAAGAGAAGCTTCAGTCACTTTGACAAGTTCTATTTTAAAAGCGCGAAAATTATTTGGATTTTCTATGCATGAATGCAATGCACACATCTAGGTTCAGCTTATTTCTAAGCTCTAATGCTGGGATGTTACAGATACTCACCTGCACGGTCAGACCGTAGAAATTTGATCTTTCTATTACGATGATTTTCCACTTCATTCTGAAATTCCTTGAACTTTTCAAAGGTTTCTTACTTGTGTTTCATCAAGTAGATATAACCGTATCTACTCAAATCATCCGTGAAAGTAACAAAATAAGGATATCCACCTCGCGCAGACACACTCATTGGACCACATACATCAGAATGTATGATTTACAATAAATCCGTCGCTCATTCCATTGAACCAGAAAACGGCTTCTAGTCATCTTGCCCATAAGGCATGGCTCACATGTATCAAATTATTCAAAATCAAGTGATTCTAAAAGTCCATCTGAATGGAGCTTCTTCATGCGTTTAATGCCAATATGACCTAGACGGCAGTGCCACATATATGCGGATATATCATCATTAAGTTTAATCCTTTTATCATCAATATTATGAATATGTGTAACATTATTATCAAGATCCAATAGAAATAAACCATTCATCATCGGTGCATGACCATAAAAGATTTCATTCATATAAATAGAACAACCATTGTTCTCGGATTTAAATGAATAACCACTTCACATAAAACACGATCCAGATACAATGTTCATGCTCAGTGCTGGCATCAGATAACAATTATTCAAGTTTATTACTAATCCCGACGGCAAGTGGAGAGGTAGCATTCTGACGGCGATCACATCAACGCTTGATCCATTTCCGACATGCATCTTGACCTCACCCCTTGCTAGCGGTCGCTTGTTCCGCAGCCCCTAATTCGAGTTACAAATATTAGCAACTGAACCGGTATCAAATACTCAGGAGCTACTGCGAGCACTAGTCAAGTACATATCAATAACATGTATATCATATATACCTTTGTTTGCCTTGTCGGCCTTCTTGTCTGCCAAATACTTGGGACAGTTGCTTCGATGGCTACCCCTTACAACAAGAGACTCGGCATCGACTTAGGGCCAACTCGGGTTTCTTTTCAGGAACCGCAAACTTCAGCCTTACTTCCCTTCCGTTTTCCCTTCTTGTCTTTCTTGAAACCAGTGTTCTTATTGATCATCAACACTTGATGTTCCTTTTTGATCTCCACTTTTGTAGTTTTAAGCATTGACAGAAGCTCGGGGAGAGACTTCTTCATGCCTTGCATATTATAGTTCATCACGAAGCTCTTATAGCTAGGTGGCGGAGACTACAGAACATGATGGATGCCTAAGTCAATGGGAATCGATATTTCCAAGGACACAAGCTTATCGGCGTAACCGGACATCTTGAGTACATGCTCACTAACGGATTTGTGCTCTTCCATCATGCAGCTAAAGAACTTTTCTGAAGCATTGTAGCTCTCTACAGCAGCATGTGTGTCGAAAATCATTTTCAACTCACCCATTGTATCAAATGCATTGCCGTTTTTGAAACGCTTTCGAAGTTCCGGATCTAGCCCATACAATATGCCGAAATGAACTAAGTTGTGGTCCTCCTAACGAGTCTGATAGACATTCTTCTCCTCGTCAGGGGCATCCTCAAAAGGTGGGGGGCCTAGTGGTGCTTCTAGCACATATTGCTTTTGTGCAGCAGAGAGGAGAATCCTCAAATTCATGGCCCATTCGGTAAAGTTTCTACCGTTAGTTGAAAGTTTCTCTTTCTCTATGAACACATTGAAATTAAAAGCAGGTGGTGCCATTTACAACAGAATTTGTAAAGTTTAGACTAAGTTTATGATAGATTGAGTTCAACTAATCCACATTATGAATGAACTCCCACTCAAAAACGACATCCCTCGTGCCTTTTTGGTGATTACATGAACCAAATCCATTACACAAAGTCTGATCATCACGTGAGTCGGTGTAGCTTCAAAGGCGAGCATCAAATGGGCATCATATCTACTATATGACTCATGCTTAACCTTTCAGTCCGTGTTCCGAGGCCATATTTGTACATGCTAGGCTCGTCAAGTTAGAATCTTAGTATTCGCGTGTGTAACTGTCTTACACCCGAAATATGGTCATGGATCCAAGAACACCCGATCATCACGTGATGCCTTGGAGCGACGAAAACATAATTGGTGCATACTAAAGGAAGAACACATTCTTATCTTGATATTTAAATGATGGATCATCTTATTATGCTAATAAAGCGCTAAACAAGCAATATAAGATGCTATCAAACATCACATGTTTATTAGTGAAATGATATGGTTCCCGCATATGATCTCTATCATGTGCATCGTGGTATGATCACTATCATACCTTTATGTGTAAGGCCAAGGTCTATGGAACTCACACGTTATGTGTGTTGTAAGAGTATCATCTCATACTTCTACTTACAACAACACCATATCATAACACTAGCCCAACAACAATCTAAACTAGACACCTCTAATTTATCCATTGCAAGTTTTACGTGGCTTAGGGATTTTGAAGATAGAACCGTTCTTACCTATGAACATGAACCACAACAAGGATAACCAAATTATTGACAACTCGTTGCAAAATAGATATTGACTATAGTAGGAGAGACAGACACCCGCTAGCCACTTATGCAAACTAGTTGCATGTCAAGCGTGGAACAAGTCTCATGTGCAAGGACATGTAAAGTTTGTCCGGGCCGCTTCATCCCACTATGCCACCAATATCCAAAATTACAACTAAGAAGCAACAACATGATCATCATCGCCCACATACTCATATGTGTACTACCCGTGTAAAGCATCTACGCATAGATCCGGCTCTGATACCACTGAAGGGTTCGCAGCATAGAAAACAAAAATTTCCTATGATGGGAACTAAGTACCAAGATCTATCTACTAGATACAAACAATGGGTGGATGTATATCCGTAGAGAACATACCCTTGAAGACCGACAAAGCTTAACGAGTTGAACTCGTGGTTGATGTCGATGATCTCTTGCCAATCTCAAGATTGAGAGGAAGTCCTAGCGCCGCAAAGCAGCAACGCATCCATGCTCGCACACACGTATAAGACACCAAGCAACCTCCGCCTCCTCGCTCCAGCGATGCAGCGGAAGCACAACCCTTTCTTGCCGAATAGCCCCTGGGAACATGTATCTCGCTAGTCCGAGACCATGGGGGATAAATTCTAGAGGGGGAGAGAGATCCTTCACGAGGAGGTGTGAGTGAGAGAGAGGCAGAGGGGTGCATTTTATAGGAGAGGGGGACCCCAAGGGGGTGGCCGGCGCATGGGGGCTGCCCCCTGCCCTCCCCTCATTCATGTGGGTGGACACTCCACTCACAAAATTCCTTTAAATTCCCTCCACTCAAAATCCCACTCAAAATTGCTATTAAATTTCCACCAAATTTAATGCAAACTCTCATTAAATAAAACTATTTTTATTTATTCAGAATTTTTTCAATTACTTTAATGACAAACATTCACATATAACCCCTTGCTAGAATTCCATTCACATGCAAAAACACTTTCTACAATTTCACCCGAAAACCTGTTTCAGTATCTAGTGAAATAAATTACTACGCTTGTTATTCTTTCTGGCATGAAACTTTTGCTCCAATTGGATGTCAGTGTCCCTTAAGTGTGTAACCCTACGGTTCGCGAATAATGCGGACATGATTGAGACCCTTCTCCGATCAATAATCAGAAGCGGGACCTAGAGATCCATACTGACTCCGACACGTTCAACGATGACTTTCCTGTGATCGTTGGAACCTTTTATGCTAGTATCTGTAACATCCCAAAAATATTAAACTAGAATCATCAAACTCTAATCATCAAATTTAGGGTTAACAAAAACTTTTCTAAATAAAAATGAGAAAGCATTCATGTGTGTATGCATCCCATTTTGAATTCTTTTGAATTGACTTGTTTATGTGTTTATTTGCTTGTAAAATGATTCTTAGGTGAAATAAACATCCCCTAAACAATCCCCACACTTTTCCCAAAGACAAATAAATCAAAACAAACAAAATGAGTGAATGGTCACTTTGGCCAAATTAACTCCCATGCCTACTTTGGCTGTCTCTAACTTTCAGAACTTAACAGAAACTTGTTTGGATCTTTGCACCGCTTGATAGTACTCATAACAAATTATCAAGGCCCACTTTGTGATCATCCAGAAACATTCAAATGCATAGTTTAAAGGACAGTTTAAAATTGAATCTATATCATATGGGAAGATCCCACTTTTTCAAAAACCACTCAAACAAGCTCAACTTTCAAAACCCAAGCATCTGCAGACTCACCAGCACCAACCTAGCACACCCACCAAAAATCTTTTCAAAATTAAAAACTTGAGTTCTTGCGGCCATTTCATCAAACACTTGGAGGCAACAAATCAAACTGGCCTAGCTTCACTGTTTTAAGCAGTAATCTGGCTAAGCAATGTTCACCATTGATCACCCTTGTCTCCCTCAATGCCAACCAGTGCTTGGACAAACCCTAGCCCCTACCCTTTGCCCCATGCCATGCCAACACGAGCACCCCCTTGCCAGCCGACCATGGATAGCTAGCTAGAACAAGAACCAAGCCTAAACATCATGTCTAGGACACAGCCCACCGTCCACCGCCACCCCCTGTCCAGCGCTCGAACCTTGCCAGCCCCTGGACCACACGCACAGACCATGCCAAGCTCGCCAGCAACCATGCCGAGCGTGCGCCAGAGCGACACCCTCGACATCCGCTCAACGACCGCGCGACACCCTCGCCGCGTGCATACACGATCACCACCGTCCCAGGAGACCGCCAGACATCCCCGTTCGCCGCCCCATGCCCCGTAGCCACCGCTCGCCGTCGAGTTCTCCGCCTCTGCCTCGCAGAGCATCGTGCGTTCCCGACCATTTTCCACCACCCCTACACGCGCATTAAAGCCATAGAGCATCGCCAAGAGACCACCGATCGATCGCCACCTCCGGCCATGCCTCTAGCAGCCCGTAGCCATGTCGCCACTGTCGCCTGCCCATCCCGTTCAGTCTCGTTGTTGAGACTATAAATAGAGGCCACCCCAGCTCAAACTCTTCACATCATTCTACTCCCCTCTCCTCACTGATCGTTCCACCCTGTTCCCGGAGCAAGGCAAGAAGCGCATCACCGGAATTTGGCCGGAGCAGGCCGCCTCTGGAGAAGAAGGGCGCCGTCGATTTCGTCCACCCCAGGAGAAGCTACCGGTACCAGGAGGTTCGACGTCATCGACTTCGTCGTTCTCCTGCCTCGCCGACCCTCGCCTAAGCCCCGGTGAGCCCCCGAAGACCCCCACCTGCCGCGTTAGGTTTCTGTCTCGCCGGCGCAGCCCGACGTGGACGATGAGTAGCAACCGTTTTATTAGACTTAGATCGTGCGGATGAGATTTCCCCGTACCGCTTCATGTTTAAAGAGCCACTGACTGGTGGAACCCCCCTGTCAGTTGAGCCCCGCGCCGCGGAGTGACACCGGGCTGGCCCATTATCATTTCCCGCCCAGCCCAGTCGTTTGAATTTATCGTTTTCCATTTTAATTCAATCATAGTTTTGTACCTAGTTTCAAAATTCAACCCAGCTCGATTCAGTGCACCAAATTGAATGAAACCAATTTGGTTAGAAATGTCTTGAAATGCTGAATCCAAGCCCGTTGGATTTAAATCATTTGGATCTGTAGATCACCCTTGGTAAAAATAACAAGGCAGAACCTTTTCTGCATTCAAACATTTTTCAAATTTAAACCATAAAATATTTTGAGTTGATTCCAACTCTAAAAAATCAGATTTGATCATACCTTTCAGAATATATAAAAACATTTGGGTTTACTTACAGAAATATTGTTCAAGTAATAAAAGAATGCCACATAGGCATTTCTAGTCACTTTATTTAAGTAAAATAAAAGGTTAAACCTTATTAAATTGTAACACCACTTTAAATCACATCCCCATGGACTAAAATATGTGGTGATGACATGTGTCAACACGATCCCATGTTTGTTTTGGAGAATATTAAATCTTAAGTAGTTTTTCAATGAGTAGAAATTACTTTTCTAACAATAAAAGAAATTCAACCAAGCTTTAATCTTGTAATGTTAGTGATGATGCTAGATCATCTATAGGACCCTTTTGTGTGATGATTGAAAGTAGTTAAGTATTGTTTGGTGATTGTGTACCTCGTATTTATTTATAGACGCTAGTACCGACCAAGGATACGAGGAGGAAGGAGGAGACTACGAAGAAGAAGCCGAGGAGAACTTCAACCACTACTCTGCACAAGGCAAGCCTAATACTACTAGTTGAATGTGCAAGCTAACACTTACTAATCAAGTTGACCTATGCAAGAACATACTTGCAAGCTACTCTACTTTAGCAATCCTTACTAATCAAGTTGACCTATGCAAGCACATACTTGCTTGTTACCATGCCAACTATATGCCTTAAGCATATATGATCATAACCACTTGATAAACCAATCCTAGTTTTACTTGCAAGCTTTATACTTTATTTCTTTATCAAAGCTATTACTTAGAGTTTACTTAAGTGAATTGTAGATACTAGAAAGATAATTGAAGGTTGCATAAAGAGCATAAAATTTGGCCTAAGCTAGATAATCTTTATGTCATCCTAAGGCATGAGATTGAACTTAGTTAAACTTCACTAGTTTACCACCCCTCATTAGTACTTACCCCCACGTGTAGATGCTAGTGCTAAGAATAAAACCTGATCAACTTAGATGGGAATACTTGGTGAAAATGGTTATGAAAACCTTGGAATGATGGATCATTCTATTGAAATGTTTTGGACATGTGTTTCCGAACACCAGATGATTTATGGTGATGAAAATGTTGAGGCATGAGCCTTAGCCCTTTATAAAACTGATGGTTGTCTGGAAGCGATACGTTCCAATTTTTACCGTACAACCACAATACCCGAGAATTGGGTAGGGCTTGACTGGAAACTTATATACCTTAGTATTGGTTCCCTCACGGCCAAGGTCTGAGCTGAGGCTACCTTGTGAAGATTGTCCACCTGTGCAGTACCCAAGATGACAGTTGGTCATGGTTGGGAGGCCAAACTCACAGGAGAGGTGCTTATACTAGGGTGTGTAATTGAAAGGTTAGGATTGATTATCCGCATACTGAGTATGGTGAATTCAGGATTTGTTCCTGACGGATGTATTGAATGTTGTGGTGAAAGTGTACAATCTCTGCAGAGTGTCAAACTATTCGAATAGCGGCGTCCGCGGTTATGGACAGTTGGAGTGGCCATATTGTTCCCCCGTCAGATGTTTTCAAAATGACTTATGAAATGAATTGAGACTTTGACTTGACCACAACAGAGTTGTGGCATGAGATACAAGTTCCCACTTAGGTGTTATAAAACTTCAACTAGCATTCATTGTTTCTGAACTTAGTAGATGTAAATATGGCTTTCTGCAAAACAACCCTAGAGCTTAGTGTCCTACTACAAACCCCCCTTCACTTGTTAGTATTAGTTTGCGAGTACTTAAAGAGTACTCATGGCTTTGTCCCAGGCTATTCCCGTGGCCAGACTATGAAGAGGAGTACCTAGAGGATGGACCCTAGGAAGGTTACGACAACTAGGATCATCTCCCATCGTCAGCATTGCCTGTGACCCCGAAGATGGAGCTTCGCCTACGCTACCGTTATTATTACGTATTTCCGCTGCTTGAGTTGTATTAAGAACTGGATCATGAGATCCTTATTTGTGTAAGACCTTATGTATGGTTTGTAATGGATGATGTACTATGGTATCCAATTCTATTATGTCTCGCAAAAATGGTAATCCTGGGATTGCGATGTATAGCATAACTGGCATCTGGGATTAAAAATCCGGGTGTTGACAAGTTGGTATCAGAGCCATCCTGACCATAGGAGACCCTAGTTAGACTGGATGTTTGGAATCAAAAACTTAGTTTCAAAACCAAAGAAAGCAAATATTTACAAAAACTTATTCCCATTCTTATCACTTTGATTCTTTCATGAAAATTCATGTTCCTCAAAAACTCTTGCAAAATACATAAAATTTGACACACTTGATCACTCTACTAACTTACTCATCTTATATTCTTTTAGATGGACGTGAAGTACAACAAGTTTTACTAGTTGGGGAATCGAGGCGACCTTATCTTTGAGAGGGATTTGGACCAGCTTTCGGAACTTCTGGAGCGTCCGCACCCCGAGTTCTTCGGAGCTCAGCTCAATGATCAAGGAGGAGAAGATCTATAGTGGCTAATTGTTGCAAGTCTCCAAGGAAAGATTGAACCTCCCACTGCGGAGGGAATTCAATTCACCTTAAGAGAGAACAACTGGCTCGATGGACTTGCCAGGGCCATGCAAGAAGCTCTTGCCCGTCTGTGTGGGCAGAGTATCAACCAGATCAAGGGTACCCGCTTTGAATTTTGCCCAAGGCGTGATGCTAATGGACAACCACTGGAAGCCCCATACCACCACAAGCTGAAGACCCAATTGGACCACCTTAGCTTCATGATGTACGATCGTCAGCAGGAGTTGGATAATTGCCGTGACTACTCCAACCACAAGTCCGCCATCATCAAGACAAAGGATCAGACCATCGCCCTGTTAGCAAAGGATCGCAAGTCTCGCCGCCGTCAGCTCGACAAGAAGGAGCGCATCATTGCCCGTCTTCGCCACCGTATCTCGTCTTTGGAGGAGACCATCCACGAGAGAGACATGCAGTTGCAAGAAAGGGAGAATGCCGGAGAGGATCTTCGTGGAGACCCCTACTCCTATCTCAGCGATGATGATGATTTTCTGGAAGATCAGGCTATGGATTTCTTCACCGATGAGGAGGATTTCTCCTTCATCAATGACGACGATGATGATGAGGATGACGACTACACATACTCCGAGGAGTAGTAGCACTTGAGCACTAGCGTAGTGAGTAGTATTCGGTCCCACTGTATCGTAGTTTCCAGAATGGTTCCTAAAACCATTTGTTTACCTTGTTGTGGTGTGTGTTTGTATCGTGTGCTATGAATGAATGAATGAAAAGCAAGTTGTTAGAAAATCTGAGTCAAACTTTAAAAAAATTTCAAAGCCCTGAACCTTAGAAATTTCCCTCTTTTCTCATGATCTATCTCAATCTTCAGATGCCACGCGGAGGAAGTGGTTCATCCCCGGACCCGATGTTGCAGATCTTGCAAATGTTGGTTTCTGACCGCGAAGATGAAAGAGTGGAACATCAAGCCAACCTAGCCACCCTTCAGCAGATAGCTCAGCTAGCCCACAACAATCAAGGCCACGGAAACCAGGACAACCATGGATCTAAGCTCAAGAATTTCCAGAACACCAACCCACCTGTTTTCACTAAGTCGGAAGAGCCCTTAGACGCCGATGATTGGCTGCAAACCATGGAAAATAACCTAGAAGTCGCCGGAGTGTAAGCCAACGAGAAAGTTCTGTTCGCCACCCATTATCTAGCCGGAGATGCCAGAGCATGGTGGAACAGTGTTCGTGCCATGACCGGAGGACAGATGATGACCTGGGAGGAATTCAAAATCAAGTTCAGCAGAACCCATGTGCCACCAGGTTTGATCAAGAGGATGAGAGATGAGTTCAGAGAACTGAAGCAAGGAAGGATGACCGTGGTGGAATACCGTGACAAATTCTTGTCATTAGCTAGGTATGCCCCGAATGAGATCAACACCGAAGCCAAGAAGAAAGAAAGATTCCTGAATGGTCTGCACGATGAGATGCAGACAGTGTTAGTCAATATCCCCTTTGCTGATATTGAAGACCTTGTCAACTCTGCCATCCAGATGGAAGGAAAATATCAACCAAGCCAATGAGAATCGCAAGCGTCGCATGATGCATCAGCCAGGAATCCATCAGACCCCAAAGTATTGCCCCAACCCATCTCCAGGATTTGCCCCGAGAATCAACAGACCCCCGATGAACCGTCCGACCTATCCCAACCGTGGAAACCCTAGGCCCGGAGGAAATCACAACAACCCCGGCAACTCTAGCAATTTCAACCGTGCCCCACCTAAGTTCAACAACAACAATGCTACCGCCAACACCACCTTTGCCCGAGGATGGAAGCAATGTTGTGCTCACAGCAAAGAAAGGACAAGTCGCAGGTGACTTGTTATGACTGTGGAAATAAGGGTCACTACTCCAACGAGTGCCCCAACAAGAAGAATGCCGCAGCCCCCAATACAAATGCCCCAGCTCAGCAGCAGCGTCGTGTTCAACCAGGAAGAAGGTTTGCCCCAGGGAATTCGCTCAACCGCAATGGCCGTCTTTTTCTCATGCATGCGAAGAAGCTCAGGAAGTGCCAGACGTAGTGCTTGGTATGTTTTCTATTAATTCAGTACTTGCAAGAGTGTTGTTTGATTCTGGTGCATCGCATTCATTTGTCACCGAAGAATTTTCCTGCACTAGTAAGATTCAACCAACAAAACTGAAGCATGTTATGATCGTCCAAATTCCCGGATCAACCACCAAGGCTAGGCAAATTTGCAAAGCCGTCCCTATCCGAATCCATGGCATAGATTTTTATGCTAACCTCATAGTACTTGGAACTAAAGGTTTGGAAGTAGTACTAGGAATGGATTGGATGTCCAAACATAAAGGATTGATTGACTGTGCCAAGAAAACCATCACCATGACCAGTACAGCCGGAATATCAGTCGAGCATATCTCTGAAACCTTACCTCGTCAATTCAAGTGCAACAAGAGTATAGCCCAACCTACCATTGACCAAGTCCGGATAGTCTGTGAATACTCCGACGTATTTCCAGATGTTTTGCCCGGTATGCCCCCAGATCGGGATATCGAGTTTATCATCAAACTAATCCCCAGAACAAGACCCATAGCCCAGAGACCATATAGTATGAAGCCGTCTGAACTAGCAGAACTGAAGAAGCAACTGGATGCCATGCTGGAAATTGGATTGATTCAACCAAGTGCGTCACCATGGAGATCACCTGTTTTGTTTGTGGACAAGAAAGATGGAGGTAACCGTTTGTGTACGGATTATCAGAAGTTGAATGATGTCACCATAAAAAACAAGTACCCCTTGCCCAAGATAGAATATTTGTTTGATCAGTTGACCGGTGCCAAAGTGTTTTCTAAGATTGATCTTAGGACTGGCTATCATCAACTCAAAATTCGTGTAGAGGATATTCCAAAGACTGCCTTTACCACCAGATATGGATTATACGAGTATACCGTCATGTCTTTTGGATTAACCAATGCCCCCGCTTATTTCATGAATCTCATGAATAACATTTTTATGGACTTCCTGGATAAGTTTGTCGTTGTTTTCATCGATGACATTCTGATTTATTACAAATCAGAAGAAGAACATGAGCTACACCTAAGGACCATTCTTGGAACCCTTAGAGAGCATCAGTTGTATGCCAAGTTTAGCAAATGTGAATTCTGGTTACAGGAGGTAGGATTCCTCGGTCACATTGTATCAGCCAGAGGAATTGCCGTTGATCCTGCAAAAGTGAAAGATGTCGAAGATTGGCAAGCCCCAACCACTCAAACCCAAGTTCGTGCATTTCTCGGATTGGCGGGATACTACCGCAAGTTCGTAGAAGGATTCTCGAGTATCGCCAGACCCATGACCCAATTACTGAAGAAGGAACGGAAGTTTGAATGGACCGACAAATGTGAAGCGAGTTTTCAAGAACTCAAGAGGAGATTGATTTCAGCCCCAATCTTAATCATGCCGGATATCACGAAGCCCTTCGACGTGTATTGTGATGCATCCAAGATCGGTCTCGGATGTGTGCTAATGCAAGAAGTCAAAGTTATATCTTATCTATCTCGACAACTAAAACAACATGAGCGTAATTACCCAACCCATGACCTCGAACTCGCAGCCGTAGTTCTAGCCCTGAAGACATGGAGGCATTACCTGATGGGAAATCGTTGTGAGATTTATTCGGATCACAAGAGCCTGAAGTATATATTCACTCAGAAGGAGTTAATATGAGGCAGAGAAGATGGATTGAGTTAATCAAGGATTACGATCTGGACATTCACTATCACCCTGGTAAATCCAACGTGGTAGCAGATGCCCTTAGCAGATTGTCGTGCCTCTTGAACTCCATGATTTTGAAGGAGCAACCAAGTTTGCACAAAGAGATGGAAGATTTTCGAATGGAATTAGTGAGTGAAGGATTTTTGGCTAGCATAGAACTTCAACCCACTTTGATCAGCTAGATCAAAGAGGCGCGGAAAGGAAATGATAGTATTGACGGAATCAAGCGTCGTATCGGTATAGGCAAAGTACCCGGATTCACCAAAGACGAAGAAGGAGTTCTGTGGTACAAAGGACGCCTTTGTGTACAAGCAGATTCTAAGTTGAAAGAAGTTATTCTCAAGGAAGCTCATGATACTCTTTATTCTATCCACCCCGGAGGAACTAAGATGTATCAAGATTTGAAGGAGCAATTTTGGTGGCATAAGATGAAGAGAGAAATCGGAAGCTATATCGCCAAGTGTGATATATGTCAGCGAGTCAAGGCAGGACATCAAAGACCCGCTGGATTGTTGCAACCCTTGCAGATTCCGGAATGGAAATGGGATTCCGTTGGAATGGACTTTATCACCAGATTGCCTACTTCTAGTAGGGGAAATGACTCTATCTGGGTCATAGTTGACCGATTGTCCAAAGTCGCCCATTTCTTACCCGTCAAGACCACACATCAGAGTTCGAAGCTAGCGGAGTTATACATCGCTAGAATCGTCAGTTTGCATGGAGTCCCCAAGAACATCGTATCGGATCGAGGAACTCAGTTTACCTCGAGATTCTGGAAGAAAGTTCAAGAAGGTTTAGGAACCCGCCTAGATTTCAGCACCGCGTATCACCCTCAGACCGACAGACAAAGGGAGTGAGTAAATCAAATACTCAAAGATATGTTGAGAGCATGTGTGTTAGAATATGGATCTAAGTGGGAAGATTGTCTGCCATTTGCAGAATTTTCATACAACAACAGCTATCAAGCTAGTTTGCAAATGGCCCCATTTGAATTCATGTACGGAAGGAAGTGTCGCACCCCTTTGAACTGGTCGGAAGTAGGAGAGAGTCAGATTTTCGGACCCGATATCCTACGAGAAGCAGAAGAGAAGGTTCACAAGATTCGTGAGCACCTCAAGATAGCCCAGTCCAGACAGAAGAGTTACGCCGACAAGAGACGTCGAGACCTCGCCTTCAACATAGGAGATTTTGTATATCTGAAAGTGTCGCCATTGAAGGGAATGCAGCGTTTCCAACTCAAAGGAAAGTTAGCCCCCAGATATATCGGACCTCTCAAGATTCTGAACCATCAAGGAGAAGTGTTGTATCAATTGAAACTACGCGAAGAGATGTCAGCTGTGCACAATGTGTGCCATATCTCATTACTTCGCAAGTGCCTCGAAGTCCCGGAGAAGACTGAAGTGTTCAAGAATATTGATCACCGGACCATAGAGATCAACGATGGCCTGACCTATCCCGAAGTACCCATCTGTATTTTGGAAGAAGCTTTCCGAACCACCAGAACCCGAAGCATCAAGTTTCTCAAGATTTAGTGGAGCAACCACACAGAAGAGGAAGCTACCTGGGAGCACGAAGATCACATCAGGACGGAGTTTCCTGATCTTTTCAAATCCTAGGTAATCTTTTCGTCCTTTTTCAAATCTCGGGACGAGATTTTGTTTAAGGAGGGAAGGTTTGTAACATCCCAAAAATATTAAACTAGAATCATCAAACTCTAATCATCAAATTTAGGGTTAACAAAAACTTTTCTAAATAAAAATGAGAAAGCATTCATGTGTGTATGCATCCCATTTTGAATTCTTTTGAATTGCCTTGTTTATGTGTTTCTTTGCTTGTAAAATGATTCTTAGGTGAAATAAACATCCTCTAAACAATCCCCACACTTTTCCCAAAGACAAATAAATCAAAACAAACAAAATGACTGAATGGTCACTTTGGCCAAATTAACTCCCATGCCTACTTTGGTTGTCTCTAACTTTCAGAACTTAATAGAAACTTGTTTGGATCTTTGCACCCCTTTATAGTACTCATAACAAAGTATCAAGGCCCACTTTGTGATCATCCAGAAACATTCAAATGCATAGTTTAAATAAAAGTTTAAAATTGAATCTATATCATATGGGAAGATCCCACTTTTTCAAAAACCACTCAAACAAGCTCAACTTTCAAAACCCAAGCATCTGCAGACGCACCAGCACCAACCTAGCACACCCACCAAAAATCTTTTCAAAATTAAAAACTTGAGTTCTTGCGTCCATTTCATCAAACACTTGAGGCAACAAATCAAATTGGCCTAACTTCAGTGTTTTGAGCAGTAATCTGGCTAAGCAATGTTCACCATTGATCACCCTTGTCTCCCTCAGTGCCAACCAGTGCTTGGACAAACCCTAGCCCCTACCCTTTGCCCCATGCCATGCCAACCCGAGCACCCCCTTGCCAGCCGACCATGGCTAGCTAGCCAGAGCAAGCACCAAGCCTAAACAGCATGTCTAGGACACAGCCCACCGTCCACCCCGCTGCCCGAACCTTGCCAGCCCCTGGACCACACGCATAGACCATGCCAAGCTCGCTAGCAACCATGCCGAGCATGCGCCAGAGCGCCACCCTCGACACCCGCCCACAGACCACGCGCCGCCCTCGCCGCGTGCATACACGATCACCACCGTCCTAGGAGACCGCCAGACATCCCCGTTCGCCGCCCCATGCCCCGTAGCCACCGCTCGCCATCGAGTTCGCTGCCTCTGCCTCGCAGAGAATCGTGCGTTCCCGACCGTTTGCCACCGCCCCTACACGCGCATTAAAGCCATAGAGCATCGCCAGGAGACCACCGATCGATCGCCACTGCTGGCCATGCCTCTAGCAGCCCGTAGCCATGTCGCCACCGTTGCCTGCCCATCCCGTTCGGTCTCGTCGTCGAGACTATAAATAGAGGCCACCCCAGCTCAAACTCTTCACACCATTCTACTCCCCTCTCCTCACTGATCATTCCACCCTATTCCCGGAGCAAGGCGAGCAGCGCATCGCCGGAATTTGGCCGAAGCAGGCCGCCTCTAGAGAAGAAAGGCGCCGTCGATTTCGTCCACCCCAGGAGAAGCTGCCTGTACCAAGAGGTTCGCCGTCGTCGACTTCGTCGTTCGCCCGCCTCGCCGACCCTCGCCTGAGCCCCGGTGAGCCCACGACAACCCCCACCTGTCGCGTTAGGTTTCTGTCTCGCCGGTGCAGCCCGACGTGGACGATGAGTAGCAACCGTTTGATTAGACTTAGATCGTGTGGATGAGATTGCCCCGTACCGCTTCATGTTTAAAGAGCCACTGACTGGTGGAACCCCCCTGTCAGTTGAGCCCCACGCCGCAGAGTGACACCAGGCCGGCCCATTATCGTTTCCCGCGCAGCCCAGTCGTTTGAATTTAACTTTTTCCATTTTAATTCAAACACAGTTCTGTACCTAGTTTCAAAAATCAACCCAGCTCGATTCAGTGCACCAAATTGAATGAAACCAATTTTATTAGAAAGTTCTTGAAATGCTGAATCCAAGCCCGTTGGATTTAAATCATTTGGATTTATAGATCACCCTTGGTAAAAATAACAAGGCAGAACCTTTTTCGCATTCAAACATTTTTCAAATTTAAACCATAAAAGCTTTTGAGTTGATTCCAACTCTCAAAAATCACATTTGATCATACCTTTCAGAATATATAAAAACATTTGGGTTTACTTACAGAAATATTGTTCAAGTAATAAAAGAATGCCACATAGGCATTTCTAGTCACTTTATTTAAGTAAAATAAAAGGTTAAACCTTATTAAATTGTGACACCACTTTAAATCACATCCCCATGGACTAAAATATGTGGTGATGACATGTGTCAACATGATCCCATGTTTGGTTTGGAGAATATTAAATCTTAAATAGTTTTTCAATGAGTAGAAATTACTTTTCTAAAAATAAAAGAAATTAAACCAAGCTTTAATCTTGTAATGTTAGTGATGATGCTAGATCATCTATAGGACCCTTTTGTGTGATGATTGAAAGTAGTTAAGTATTGTTTGGTGATTGTGTACCTCGTATTTATTTATAGACGCTAGTACCGACCAAGGATACGAGGAGGAAGGAGGATACTACGAAGAAGAAGCTGAGGAGAACTTCAACCACTCCTCTGCACAAGGCAAGCCTAATACTACTAGTTGAATGTGCAAGCTAACACTTGCAAGATACTCTACTTTAGCAAACCTTACTAATCAAGTTGACCTATGCAAGCACATACTTTCTTGTTACCATGCCAACTATATGCCTTAAGCATATATGATCATAACCACTTGATAAACCAATCCTAGTTTTACTTGCAAGCTTTATACTTTATTTCTTTATCAAAGCTATTACTTAGAGTTTACTTAAGTGAATTGTAGATACTAGAAAGATAATTGAAGGCTGCATAAAGAGCATTAAATTTGGCCTAAGCTAGATAATCTTTATGTCATCCTAAGGCATGAGATTGAACTTAGTTAAACTCCACTAGTTTACCACCCCTCATTAGTACTTACCCCCACGTGTAGATGCTAGTGCTAAGCATAAAACCTGATCAACTTAGATGGGAATACTTGGTGAAAATGGTTATGAAAACCTTGGAATGATGGATCATTCTATTGAAATGTTTTGGACATGTGTTTCCGAACACCGGATGATTTATGGTGATGAAAATGTTGAGGCATGAGCCTTAGCCCTTTATAAAACTGATGGTTGTCTGGATGCGATACCATTCCAATTTTTACCGTACAACCACAATACCAGAGAATTGGGTAGGGCTTGACTGGAAACTTATATACCTTAGTATTGGTTCCCTCACGGCCAAGGTCTGAGCTGAGGCTACCTTGTGAACATTGTCCACCTGTGCAGTACCCAAGATGACAGTTGGTCATGGTTGGGAGGCCAAACTCACAGGAGAGGTGCTTATACTAGGGCGTGTAATTGAAAGGTTAGGATTGATTATCCGCATACTGAGTATGGTGAATTCAGGATTTGTTCCTGACGGATGTATCGAATGTTGTGGTGAAAGTGTACAATCTCTGCAGAGTGTCAAACTATTGAATAGCGCGTCATGATTATGGACAGTTGGAGTGGCCATACTGTTCCCCCGTCAGATGTTTTCAAAATGACTTATGAAATGAATTGAGACTTTGACTTGACCACAACAGAGTTGTGGCATGAGATACAAGTTCCCACTTAGGTGTTATAAAACTTCAACTAGCATTCGTTGTTTCTGAACTTAGTAGATGTAAATCTGGCTTTCTGCAAAACAACCCTAGAGCTTAGTGTCCTACTACAAAAACCCCCCCTTCACTTGTTAGTATTAGTTTGCGAGTACTTAAAGAGTACTCATGGCTTTGTCCCTGGCTATTCCCGTGGCCAGACTATGAAGAGGAGTACCTGGAGGATGGACCCCAGGAAGGTTACGACAACTAGGATCATCTCCCATCGTCAGCATTGCCTGTGACCCCGAAGATGGAGCTTCGCCTACTCTACCGTTATTATTACGTATTTCCGCTGCTTGAGTTGTATTAAGAACTGGATCATGAGATCCTTATTTGTGTAAGACCTTATGTATGGTTTGTAATGGATGATGTACTATGGTATCCAATTCTGTTATGTCTCGCAAAAATGGTAATCCTGGGATTGCGATGTATGGCATAACAAGCATCTGGGATTAAAAATCCAGGTGTTGACAGTATCTTAATCCCTTTGTTTCACGATGTATTACATGTCCGAGATTCGATCATTGGTATCTCCATACCTAGTTTGATCTCGTTACCGACATGCACTCTTTTCTTGTTCCCGTGATATAACATTCTAGTGATCAAATCACTTGCTTGCAAGCTAACCAATGTGATATCACCGAGAGGGCCCAGAGTATATCTATCCGTCATTGGGATGAACAAATTCCACTCTTGATCCATGAGCCTCAACATAACACTTTAGTAGTTTTGAAGCCATCTTTATAATCACCCGATTCTGGTGACGTTTGATGTCATCAAGAAACTCTTCCGTGTTAGTGATTGACATGATCTCATGGTCTAAGGATTAGGATCACTTCGTACGTTGTTTATAGCAATATAAACTCAATGACTTTGATCGTAATGCTATACTTCGGATGAATGTTCATCATATCATTACACTAATGTTGTGATCTCGTTATTAACAACATCCAATGTCTATGATCGAACGTGATCATCTTGTTAATCAACGAGCTAGTTTATGAGAGAGGCATAACTAGGAACTTTCTGTTTGTTTATTAAACACACATGTATTAACGTTTCCGTATTAATAAAATTATAGCATGCAAAATAAACATCTATCATATACTTGTAATACTCAATAATTTCCCTGTAAAGCTCATAAGGAATAGCACTAGAACTAGCACCAATATCACATAAACCATATTAGCAATGATCACCAATTTTAATAGAAAGCACAGGAACACTAGCTTTTCTAGCCTTACTAGGATGAGAGATAATATTAGAAGCGTCTTCACAGAAGATAATGTGCTCATCCTCTATATTTCTAGTGATAGTGTCTTTCACAATAGCTACCACAGGTTCATCACTCAAATGCTTACCAGGCTAAACAGTTTTCATTGTACCTTTGTTATTTGCACTAATAATCATAGAATACTCCTTTACCTTAGCTAGGAAAGGCATTTTCTCAACATGAGGTTCATGCACAATATGATTAGTAGTACAAACTTAAGTACTTCTAACAGGAACATGACTAACAACATCTTTATACGGAGCATGGTACTTATTCCACTTCTTTTGGGGAATTTCAATGTAAGAGGCAAAGGCCTTAAAACAGTTGGCAATACTTTGGGAATCAAGACCAAACTCATTACTAATATCACGGAAGTCATCGGTTCCCATAAAAGATTTAATGCATTCATAATCATAGTTTATACCTGACTTTCTTCCTTTGTCATTCTCCCAAGCTTCAGTGTTCTCTTGAATACGATCTAGAAGATCCCATTTAGCTTCTTCCTTCATACGTGTGAATGATCCAGCACAAGAAGCATCTAGTAAATATTTATCATGAAGAGAAAGCCTAGCATAAAAGTTATTGAGAATAATATTGTTAGGGAGTTCATGAATAGGACATTTAAGCATTAGTAACTTCAATCTCCCCCAAGCTTGAGCTGTACTCTCTCCATCAAGAGGCCAAAAGTTATATATAAGATTTCTATACTTATGAATCTCACTGGGAGGATAAAATTTAGAGTAAAAGAGAGATGCCATCTCCTCCCATTCCATGGATTGTCCATTCTTCAACAGCTTATACCATTCTTCAGCTCTCCCTTTCAAGGATATGGAGAGTAACTTCTTCTTCACCCGTTCAGTTGTGATACCTGCACACTTAAACAACCCGCATTATTCATGGATAAAAAGCAAGTTATCACCAGGATGGACAGTTTCATCCCCAAAATAATAATTATCCATAACATGATTAACAATACTTGTAGGTATCTTAAAAGGATCAATCTCAACAGGAGGTGGTTCATATACTACCCTAGCAGTGGTAGTAGTTTTACAAAACAGAAAACCAAGTGGGTTATCCATATTGGAAACAAAGTAACAAGCAGTAACAAAAACAATACTCATAGTAAAAGTTTCCTTTACCAGTTCCACTCTTCAATAGCGCTTCACTCCCCGGCAACGGCGCCAGAAAATAGTGTTGATGACCCACAAGTACAGGGGGTGGAACATAGTACTTTTGATAAATAGGAGTGTCGATCCCAACAAGGAGCAGAAGGTGTTAAACAGTGGTATGGAGCAGGAAATCCCTGTGAATACTTAGCAAACGGATTTTTAGTGGTTTTCTGACAAGGCAACAAATCAAAGAGCAAGTAACAGAAGTAATGAACAAACTGAGCAAGTGTCCCAATCCTTTCTTAGCAAAGGACAAGCCGGTGGAAATACTTATAAGGACCAAACGTTCTCGAGGACACATGGGAATTCTATCAAGTGCTTTCGCTTCAAATAGCTGAGTACTCTTCTCTGGTGTTTGTAAGTGTTGTGTGGGTGAACCTGTGCTAACATACCGCCCTTCCTAGGACTAATACATACTTGTGATTAAACCCCCTGCAAACATCTGTAACTACAGGAAAGTAATTAAAATATAAATCTAACCACAGCCTTAAACTCTGAGATCCTATGCTCCCTTATGCAAAGGTGTCCTAATGGGGGTTTAGGTTTCTGTCACTCCGGCAACCCCACAATTAGTAGCCAAATACACAATGCATTCCCCTAGGCCCATAGATGGTGAAGTATCATGTAGTCGATGTTCACATGACACCACTAGAAAAATAGCACCACAACTTAGATACTAAACCATTTAATAATAACTCATCACAGATTCACTACTAACAACATGACTTCTCCCATGTCCTTAAGAACTAAACGAACTACTCACAAGACATCATATGGATCAAGATCAAAGATGATATGGTAATGGATAACAATCTGAACATAAACAATAATCCAATGGTTCCACTCACAAGTATTAACTACAATAGTAATTAACATTGGTAAAGTTTCCCCTAAGAACTAAAGCAATATCCAACACAATTGTTACAGTGGGACGGAGTGGTGATGATGGTGCTGGTGGAGATGATGGTGTGGATGATGATGATGATCCCGATGAAGCCTAGCTTGATGATGGTGTTGATGGCGACGGTCTCCCCTCTTCGGGAAGGAATTCCCCCGGCAGAAATCTGTCTGTCAGAGAGATCTTTCTCTCTCGGTGTTTTCTACCCCCCAGAGGCAGCGAAAATCTATCTATGGTCGCCCCCTGAGCCTTAGGGTTTCGAAGGGAAGATATAGGCGAAGGGGAAGAGTCAGAGGCCGGGGAGGTGGGCCACACCTGCCCTAGGCGCGGGGTCAGGTGGGCCCGCGCCTAGGGGGGTGTGGCCCCCCCTGAGGCCCCTCTTTGTCCCTCCTTCTGGCTTCCTTCGTCTTCTGGTAAAACAATATGTTTCCATATTTTTCTGGTATTTTTCTGATCTTTGCGAAATTGCACCAAAACGCCTTCTTTTCCATCAGAATCCAGACTTCAGTAGTCCATCCTCCAAGAATCATCCAACATGCATAAACAAATGAAAATCCATAAGTAATACCTCATAATAAGACAAATATCAATGAATAGAGGTAAATTATGATATAGAAAGGTGATGCAAATTGGGCGTATCACTTGGTTTTGTTTGCCTCTTTTTATCAAAAACTAAAAAAAATAGTTTAGCTTGGTTTGCTTTCTCTTACCAAAAACACAAAAAAATTAGTTCCTACTCTAGCTGCTACTGTTTTTGGCTTGCTCCACTTTTGCCAAAATGAACTATGCTGAGAACACCAAGTTATGTGACTTCACTAGCACAAACAACAATGATTTCCTAAGCACTCCTATTGCTCCACCTGCTCCTGATGCTACCTTTTATGAAATTAAGCCTGCTTTGTTGAATCTTGTGATGAGAGAGCAATTTTCTGGTGCTAGTTCTGATGATGTTGCTGCCCATCTTAATAACTTTGTTGAACTTTGTGAGATGCAAAAGTATAAGGATGTGGATGGAGATATTATTAAGCTCAAGTTGTTTCCTTTCTCCTTGAGAGGAAAAGCTAAAAAATGGTTGCTATCCTTGCCTAGAAATAGTATTGATTCTTGGATTAAGTGTAAATATGCTTTTATTGTAAAGTACTACCCTCCTTCTAAGATTATATCTATCGGAAGTGATATTATGAAATTTAAACAACTTGATAATGAACATGTTCTAAAGCTTGGGAAAGAATGAAATCTTTGGTTAAGAATTGTCCCACTCATGGACTTACTGCTTGGATGATTATCCAGACTTTTTATGCAGGTTTGAACTTCTCTTCAAGATACCTATTGGATTCAGCTGCTAGAGGTACCTTTATGACCATCACCTTGGGTGCTGCAACAAAACTCCTTGATAATATGATGGTTAATTATTCTGAATGACACACTGAGAGAGCTCAACATGGTAAGAAGGTAAATTCTATTGAAGAAACCTCCTCTTTGAGTGATAAGATAGATGTTATTATGGCTATGCTTGTTAATGGGAAAGATCCTTTAGATCCAAATAATGTTCCCTTAGCCTCTTTGGTTGCTCAAGAAGATCGAGTTGGTGTGAACTTCATTAGAAACAACAATTTCGACAACAATGCCTATAGGAATAATTTTGGTAGTAACAAAAATTATAGGCCTTATCCTCCTAATAATGGCAATACCTATGGAAACTCCTACAACAATGCTAGAAGTGCCCCCTCTGAACTTGAAGTCATGCTCAAAGACTTTATTAGTAAACAAACCACTTTCAACAAGACTATGGAGGAAAAGCTTTTAAATGTAGATAAAAATATTTCCTATTTGTCTGAAGCACAGTCCTCTTTGATTAATAAAATGGCTGCTAAACCTGAAACCATTGAAAGTACCTTTGCTGCTACTCATGCCATACAAGTTACTATTGATGAAAATGTTAGACTGTTAGCCAAACTTCATGCTAAGTGGGAAAGGGAAGCTGAAATTGATAGAAAAAATAGTGTGTGCACCATCACCACCAATATGGACACCACTAAATCATAAGAAGTCCCTATTCCTCCTCCTACAATGGATAAGCCCAATGAGTCTACTACTAGTGATGCTAAGTTTGATTTTGATCTTGATGGTTGCAATATTTTTGAAGTGATTATGTTCCTGCAAAAGCTTGCTAGAAGTCCTGATGCTAGTGATATGCATGTTGCTTTCACCAAACACATTATAGATGCTAGAAGAGAAGTTAAAACAAAAAGCTTCTATTCCTAGGAAAGTAGAAGATAGTTGGGAACCCATTATTAATATGCAAGTGAATGACTTTGATCTCAAAGCTTCATGTGATCTTGGTTCTAGTGTCTCTATTATGCCTAGGAAGATTTATGAAATGCTTGATTTGCCACATTTGGAAGATTGTTATTCGGATGTCCCACTTAATGATAATGCTAAGAAGAAACTCATTGGGAGTGTTAATAATGTTCTCATTATGGTTAACAATGCTTATGTCCCTATTGATTTCTATGTTTTGGATGTTGAATACAATGCTTCTTGTCCTATTACTTTGGGAAGACTTTTTCTTAGAACTGTTGGTGCCATCATTGATATGAAAGAAGGCACCATTAAATATTAGTTTCCATTCAAGAAAGGTATTGAACACTTCCCTATGAGGAGAGAGAAGTTGCTTTTTTCTCCTCCTTTGAAAGCAAGGTTTGATGTTAATGCTTCTTCATTTCAAAATAGTTGATTTCTTGCTTCTTGTGCCTAACTTAAAGGCGTTAAAGAAAAGTACTTGTTGGGAGATAAACCAAGAGTTTTATTGAGTATTGAAAGTTATTACTTCAGTAATTACCTCTCCTTATCCTTTTTGTTTGCTTTTTTGTGCCAAGAATGACCTCTAATGAGAGGGAAGTAAGATTTGGGAAGTTGCTATCCCGAAACAGATTTCTGTCCTCCATCATAAAAATTCGAGAGGAGTCTCTATAAGTCGGATTGAGCTGAAAATTTATAAATAAATTCCCCAGTATGTTATCTAACTTTCATTAGTTCAACACTTTTTGATTTGAGCAACATAAGGTCTTAGAAAAAATAGGTTTCTACCTGCTGGTCTGTTTTGACAGATTTCTGGCATTATTTGCATTTGCTTCTTATTGATTCCTTTTTGGGAAACTGAGATTTTTGAAGGAGTTGGTACAGTAGCTTGTGTTTTTATTGAAATTTTTGATGTTCTAAAGCTAAACCTAAGGGTCTATTATCTTTTGAATACACTAATGTTGCTAATGAAGATTGTGTGAAGTTCTGTATAAAGGAAAATTTTCAGGTGTAGAGAAAGAATGATGTAATGAGATGAAGAATAGACAAAATATCAACCTCAGGGATGCCACCCCGGTGTCACCCCAAGAAATATCCAAGAGGTACAAGTGTCAAAGCTTGGGGATGCCCAAGCCATCCCCTTCTTCATCAATAAAAAGCTCAGGTCTTTCTAGACACTTCGTTTTTATTGTTTCATGCACGGTTGTGTTGTTCTTGGAGCGTCTTAGTTTTCGTTTGCTTTGCTTAGTTTTCTTAGTTTGATTGAATAAAGTAGTTTGGACCCCCGTTCTCATTGTGTTGTTTCAAATAAGTTGATTGGTGTTGGAAAGGAGTAGAAAGTTCTTGCTTGAAAGTGCAAGAGGAGCTTGCTTTGACTGTGACTTAGAATTTAGCATGTCATGTTAGGTGTTGTTTTGACCTTATGCTTAGTTATTATTGCTGTAGCATGACTTGTTCCAAACAATTGGGATTTATTAGTGTGCCTTGAAAGAATCATGCGTTGTTTTAGCATACAAAAGCATAGTATTGTGGTATTCTCCTTTGATGCTTTGTTTGGGTTGACTTGGCACATGCTCACACCATGTTATGACTATGAAAAAGTCACCATAGCCTCTATGATCATTTAGTCCTTGACTTGTAGTACCACTCTATGCTTTGATTAGTAATGTTTTGGCGCTCTGCATGATTATGGACATTATTGGTCTCTTAGTTGGTCGCTCCCAGTGTTTTGCTAGCCTCCACTTGTATGAGTAAGCTCTACTCATGCCTCCAACTCCCAAGAAACCAAGTTATTCCAAAGCGTCCACTATAAATTCCTACGCATGGTGTGCTACACCATTGCAAGTATATTCTTGTTTTCAGAAACCAAGCACACTTTATATTTCTTGCCTCTAATAAACTTGAACCATTGTTTCATCTATGTTGTATATGCTTGCACTTATACGTTGGAATTAACAGAACCATGCTATCATGGGGAACGTTTTCAACATTGCACTTGTACTTTGTACACAGTTGATATCATGTTCTTTTGTCTTTATATCTTGTCGGTGTGAAATAAAAAGAGAGCTTGTAAGTCCATGGAGTTATGTATTTTGTGTTAGAGAAATGCCTGGGCCGCTAGCCTAAGCCATTCCTAATCATGGTGGAAACTTGCAGCATCACCATAATGAGCAATCCGTGAAGCATCCTCAATAAAAACCTATGCAAATAGCAAATAAAAAGATTGCTGAGATGCTCATTGTCTGCTTACCTTGTCATTTTGGTTATGGGATAGCTCCTGTACCATGTGCAAGGGGTACCCCGTTGGCGGTTCTCTATGATACACATGTACTTACTATGACAAGAACTTACAGGTGACTAAAGTTGAGTAGCATGCGGTGCGGCCCTCATATTCAAGGGACATGAGATTTCCAACTTATACTTTGTCAAGCATATACTCCATAGTTTGTTCACTTTAACCTTAATCACTTGAAGATGCTTATGATAGGGGCAATGAGGGATGAAAGCTAACAAATACCATAATTTTTGGAAGCTCTTTTTGAAACTTGAAATCCCTGCTTCCCTTTGAAGGGCCTTTCTTCCACTATTATATTGAGTCTCCACCTTCTACCTTTAGGCACCAGTTAAGAGAGCATAGTTGCCATTTTTAGTTCTATGTGCATTGTCCCAAAACTTATTGATTGATGCATATTGTTGACATTACTTGATCTTTGTGCTATTTGTATCTAGTCACTCTTATGAACTTTGAAGGTGTCCTATGCATCTATTTGCTACTCTATGAGGGACAAGCTGAATGCCACTATGCCATGTTTTCTGCATGTGAAACAAACAAATGTTTTTCAATGCATGTTATTCATGATCTTTGTTTGTAGCCTTTCATGTTACATGCATAGTTACTTTGTATTATTGTTAGAACTCCATCTTTCATGATCATGTTTAGAGTTCTTTGATCCCAACTTTCAATGCTTGCAAATGGTTTGATCTTGGTTTTGATGGTGCATGTCACCTCAAAAATTATTCTTTTTATCACTTACCTACTCGAGGACGAGCAGGAGTTAAGCTTGGGGATGCTTGATACGTCGGAAACGTATCTATAATTTTTTATATTCCATGCTTGTTTAGTATCTACTTTTCTTTTCTTTATCCACACTTTGAGGTGTTTTTATATGTTTTCTAGTACTAACCTATTAACAAGTTGCCATAGTGCCAGTTGCCTATTTTCTCCTGTTTTTGGTTCCAGAAAAGCTAGTAAGGAAATATTCTCGGAATTGGATGGGTCAAAAGCCAAAGTCAATATTTTACCGAGGAGAACACGGAGTCTAGAGGAAAGATGGAGGGGCGCCATAGGGCGGCCGCACCCCCCTGGCACGGGCCCACCCTGGGCCGCGCCTAGGCAGGGTGTGGGCCCCCTGGCCGCCTCGCAACCTCACCTCTTCACCTATAATAAGCCCCCGATGCCTAAACCCTAAGCACTCGATCAATATCCCACGGAACCGTCTATAGCCGCCGCCACCATCGTCCCTAGATCAGGGGATCTGAAGCTCTTCTCGGCACCCTGCCAGAGGGGAGATCATCCCGGAGGCCTTCTTCTTCATCATGCCAGCCTTCGGTATGAAGCGTGAGTAATTCCACCTTGGACTACGGGTCCATGTAGTAGCTAGATGGTTGTATCTCCTCCTTTGTGCTTTCATGTCTAGATCTTGTGAGCTCCGTTCATGATCAAGATCTCATCTATTTGTAATCATGCATGTTGTGTTTGCGGGATCCGATGGATATTGAGATTACTATGTCAGATTGATTAATGGTTTTATCTTATTTATTCTATCATGTCTGTGTTGTTTGTGATCTTGCATGCTCTTCGTTGTTAGTAGCTATCTTGGCCGAGTAGTTGCTAGTGACTCCAAGAGGAGATATTTATGCTCGATAGTGGGTTCATGCCTCTATTTAATCAACAGAAGTGATAGAAATCTCTAAGGTTGTAGATGTGTTGTTTCCACTAGGGGAAAACAACGATCTCTTGTTCATGGAACAAGTGGATTGTTTACCTTACACAATTTGCTTAAAGCAGTTGTTTGTTGCTTGCAACTTGATACTGGAGGGGTTCAGATGATAACCCAAAGGTGGACTTCTAGTCATAGATGCAGTTGGATGGCGGTCTATGTATCTTGTTGTATTGCCCAATCGAATCTCATAGGATCTTTTTGTCTAGTATTGCATTATTATGCCTTGCTCAATCCTGTCAATTGCTCTGCTGTAATTTGTTTATCCAGCATGCCATGTTTGTTTATCTAAGGAGAACACCTCTAGTGAACTATGGACACCGGTCCAATCTTTACCACTGATACATCTTCCACTGTTACTGTTTACTTGCTGCAAACCATCATCACCTTCCATACCATACAGTTAATCCTTTATTACAGCAACCGGTGAGATTGATAACCTCACTGTTAGTTGGGGCAAAGTCTTGAGTTTGTGTTGTGCAGGTTTCCACTTTGCTTGCAACACCATTGAGACGTTTCCTTCCTCCTACTGGTTTGATAACCTCAGTTTCTTACTAAGGGAAGACTTGCTGCTGTGCTGCATCATACCTTGCTCTTGGGGTTTTCCAACAAAGCGCTCCACGTTGACGCAACGCCATTAGTGTCTAGAATGGTTCCAGACATATATGAAGGTTTTGGAAGGAGCGGAAGGTTATGGAAGGTACCGGGTGACCCGGGTCATCTTAGGATGTCTAGAAGGTTTCATAATAGGTGCAGCCACATTGCTGTAACGGGCAAGGAAAAATACTCTAGTCAAATTCGGACTTGCAAAAGGAAGCTGTTTTTGACTAGGTTTGAATTAACCTACACCTATCGAAACTCGTCCAAACTTTGGGGCTAGGTCAAGGCCAAGCCAAGGGGCCTTGCCACCCATAAATTACACCAAGAGGAACCCCAAGAGGCACTCAAGTCATGGCCTTAGCCTTCCCAAGCCGCTGCACCTCCGCCGCCCCAAAAACCTATCCGTCGCCGCTCGCCCTAGCCGCGCCGCCGCCTTCCTCCTCTATTCTCCACATCCACGGTGTGGTGCTAAACCCTATGGAGGGTGTGCCCTAGGTACTTCTTCTTCTTCCACTATGACGCCGGAGCGCTGCCCGAGTTCTACCTCTATTTGAATCTAATCTAGACGGGACTGCGGAACCGCTATCGGATCTTTATCGACATGTTCTCTCTTATACCATGTGTTCTTGATCACATCTCGATGCGGTGTCGCTGACCTTGTACGTGTGAATACCGGTGGAGGTGCGATACTTGGAGCACTTGACCGTGCAGATCTTCACAAAGAGAAATATTCTCGCGGCTAATTGACTAGCTACGGGAATCGATGTACTGACTACTTCGACAACGACGCTTTTACTAGTGCATGTTAATGGGAGCTGTCCATGGAATAATACATCTACTCATGACTCGCTAAGACTTGTTGCGGGATCGACGCACGACCAATCTTGTCATTGACAATTTCCGCTAGATTGATCTTCGAGGGTATATGATTCGTTGCCTCTCTCCTTTCATATGATCCTAGTTATACGCTAATTTTTTTTTTGCTTTGCATAGGCGTGTTACCCAAAAATATGTGCATGTGTCTTCTCATGGACAAGTGGGTATGTAGGTGTATTGATAAGTCCATATACTTGTAACATGAAAATGTTGGGCTTCCGAAGTTTCAGAAATGAAATGTATGTTGTTCAGAATTGAAAGTTAGATTGTTCCTCATGTATAACAATGAGCAATAAAGGAAAAAATAATTCATTAGGTTTGGTGTCAATGATCGATATGTACATATAGTAATCGATGCCAAATTAGAATAACGCACAGTACGACACATCAATAAAAAGGAACATTATCAAGAGTACACGATGAACACATGTGATGGACATTCTACTTAATCGTAATGACATGGTTATATATTTTGTACAAAGCTATATTTACGAATTACTTAGTGCAAATATGCGTGTCTATTCGTGCTTATAACTCTGAGGGTAATTCAGACTAGTCATCGGGTTACAACCACACAACGAGCCAAGTGTCTTCTCTATTCTTTCCCATCCCTAACCTTGAGAGTCCTCTGTGAAGGCCGGGCCAATCCCGAGCCCTCCCTGACGGCATGGCCGGCCAGAGATGGCGGAGGAAAGGCGCCGGAAGTTCCTCTGTATATAGTTTGTAGTGGTTTTCGGCGTCATGCTGGTGTGGAGTGGAGTACCCGGATCTGGTGCACCCTGGCGACTCTCTCCCTTCTAGTAGCGCTCCATTGGTCGGAGCTGGAGGCAGGGGAGGTTGATCTCGCCGACATATCCGTCAATAAGGTCTTTGTGTTCGGTGTCGCGCTGGTCCTGCTTTGCTTCCAGGTGAGATTTCTCTGTCCTCGACAAGGTGCTGGCGGAGGGAGGAATTTCGCTCAACAGCAAAGTCGTGCTGGATGGTGACGAGGAAGATCTGAAGCTGAAACTTCCCGGAGAACATTCTTAGTAGCCCAAGATAGGCTCTTGACCCTGATGGCCATCAGGTGGCCTGTTTCGACGTCGGTGACTTCGGCCGGCGTTTGTTCAACCTCTAGATTTAGGACCTTCGTGGGATTCACGACGACATCCATCGTCTCCTCTGTCCTTGACGATCGAGGGGGCGGCCGGCGGTGGAGTCCCAGTTGCAGCGGTGGAGAAGAAGGACCAGATCTTGTTTTCTATTTGCTTTTTAGTGTCCTTGGTGCTTATTGTGAGGACTTGATTGTACTTGTCTTTTCTCTCAGAGTCCTCTATATAACTTGTACCTCCACGTCATTTAATCAATGCAGCGTCTAGCCCTTCGGGGCCTATCCCCTGTTCAAAAAAAAAAACGAGCCAAGTTGTCAAAGATCAAAACTTAGCAAAACCTCCCACCACATCAGATTGACAACCCAACCCAACCAAACAAAAAGGCCTACTTGTATAATCAGCTTGTAGTCATGTTTTTATCTAGATTCACATACTTGTTCCTATAAAATCGTCATGTATGTTGTTGCAATTGTTTGGTAGAGTGAAGAATTTTCTTGGTTAACCTTCTTTGATGTTGTTGTTTACTCATTTTTTTCTATTGATGTTGCCCTATGCGTTTTGAATGTAATACCCTTCTGGCGCCCGATACGTCCGATATGCACTGTCACGTCGGCTTCTTTCGCTTTTCCTGGTAGTATCGCCTTCTTCCAGAATCTCATCTTCAAAATTCATTCGAACTTCTTAACTAATAGTTTCAATGTCAATTTAAAAGTATAAACGATTTTCGCAGATGAGATTACGGGAGTTCTGCGATAAATTTTACGGGAGAAAAGAAAAAAAGAAAAGACCGTAGTCCCATACGCCTGATCTCAAAGTAATTCTACGGAAACAGGGGAGCTATGATTCGTCGCTATCCATACACCATCGTGTTGCCTATACGGATGTAACCTCGTCGGCCACGCGTGGGACAAAACGGGACGGGACGGCGAGGCGCGGCCTATGTAGATCGATGCTGGCCACGGTACGTGCAACTCGCACTCACAAGCCTGGAGCCACTCGCTACTCCCACTTCGAAATCGAAATGGACAAGCACGGTCGACCATTGCTTGCTCTGCTTTGCCTCCTCCTCTGCCTCGCGCTGCTCCGCGCCAGCTCCGCCGCCTCGGTCACCACCGGCAGCCCTGACGGAACGGAGCGCTGGGGATTCGTCCAAGTCCGACCAAGTAATGTCTCCCCGTGTCGCTTGCATTTCGCATCTCTCGATCCTATTATCTCTTGCTGGCCGGCATCTCCCGCGCGAGAATTCTTCTGAAGCTCTGTTTCTGTGTCGCAGAGGCTCACCTGTTCTGGTGGTACTACAAGAGCCCCCAGAGAGTTTCGACGCCATCCAAGCCATGGCCGACCGTCCTCTGGCTTCAGGGAGGCCCGGTACCTCTGAGTTCTCGCAGCTTCTAACGCCAGAATTCTGGCCTTAGCAATGGCTAATCATCTCCATCATGTTCTTACTCTCTGTCTCTCATCGTTCTTGGTCTCAGGGAGCGTCTGGCGTGGGTCTCGGCAACTTCATGGAGGTCGGCCCGCTGGACGTGAACCTAAAGCCGCGCAACTCGACGTGGCTGCAGAAGGCCGACCTCATCTTCGTGGTATCCCTTTCATCCTTCTCGCCATCGATGTTTTGCTGTATACCAACCGAGTCGCACTCGTATGTACGTCTGTGGTGCTAATGGCAGGACAACCCGGTCGGCGTCGGGTACAGCTACGTGGAGGACGACAGCCTGCTTGTGACGACGGACTGGCAGGCGGCCACGGACGCCACCACGCTGCTCAAGGCGCTCGCCAAGGAGCTGCCCACCCTGCAGCAGGGGAGCCCCCTCTTCCTCGTCGCCGAGTCCTACGGCGGCAAGTACGCCGCCACTCTCGGCGTCTCCGTCGCGAGGGCTGTCCGCGCCGGTGACCTCAAGATCAACCTCGCAGGCGTCGCGCTCGGGGATAGCTGGGTCTCGCCGGAGGATTTCACGGTGAGCGATCGATCACTTCTTTCTTGGATCCTGATCAGAGAGCAAGGCACGTAGGATCCGCTGTCTAGCTAAAAGAACTGGGTTGGTTCTTTTAATTTGATCGGTGCAGATCGCCTACACGCCGCTGCTCCTGGAGGTGTCGAGGTTGGACGACAACGCCGGCGACGCCGCCAAGAAGTAAACACTGCCGCACCGTCCTCTTAAATTTCTTCATTCTATTATTTCTTTCTTTCTCTCTTTTTTTTGTTCGTATATATAAGAAAGAAAACAGTGTATGTAGAAACGAACAGTCCGGTCACACTCACATGCGTGCTCGAATTGTGGTGTGGCCTCAGGAAGGCGGAGACGGTGAAGGATCAGATCGCAGCGGGGCAGCTCGCTGCATCGCAGGGGTCGTGGTCGGAGCTGTTGGATTTCATCGACTCCAAGAGTGGCAGCGTGGTAAGTGTTGACTGTTTGACTTACTAGCGGCTCGAGTACAACTGTACAAGGAGCCTTATGTCTGCTTCTCACTTATATATTTATTTTGACGACGTACAACCTGCAGGACATGTACAATTTCATGCTCGATTCCGGTATGGACCCGGTAGCGGCCGTCGACCTACCGGCGACCTCGTCGTCTCCGACA
Source organism: Avena insularis (assembly GCA_023614405.1). Taxonomy (NCBI): domain Eukaryota; kingdom Viridiplantae; phylum Streptophyta; class Magnoliopsida; order Poales; family Poaceae; genus Avena; species Avena insularis. The sequence continues at coordinate 57,498,940 of CM042693.1, read as the reverse complement.
TCGAGCAACGCTCAGGTGATGAAGTACTCTACGTACCTCGGCAGCAACCAGCAGGAGGCCGACTCCAACACCCTCGGCGGCATCATGAACGGGGTCATCAAGGAGAAGCTCAAGATCATCCCCAAGGATGTCGAGTAAGCTTTGCGTCGCCATTGGCAACAGCTCGCCCTAACAGTTCACACTAGTATATGTGAGCGTGACGTCCCGGTGCCACAACTGCAGATGGCATGAGCTGTCAGACCCCGTCTACAACGCGCTGGTCAATGACTTCATGAAGCCAAGGATCGACGAGGCGAGTCATCCGCCATCACGGGTCCCGAGTAGCAGCAAGTATTTTTTTTATGGTTATAAACCGTGGTCCATCCAGTTGATACTCTCTACGCGTTCTCTCTGCTTGATCCAGGTTGACGAGTTGCTGTCTTACGGTGTGAGCGTCACCGTGTACAATGGCCAGGTGACTGCTGCTCTCATCTCTGCATTGCTTTTACTACTGTACTATATGTTCCAGCCAGTAAAGGAAATACACTACTCGTACGAAACCGCAACGGATTTGCGGGAAACATACTGTATATGGGGCGTGTCAATTAGTGCTGTTTGATTGGCATAAGTCCAAACCAGTATTGTCTGTAGCAAGGTACACTAATGCTTAGAAAAGCCTCACCTCCTGCTACATAAGTTGTATCGTCAGTTCAGTGCAGCTGTCAGACTAGCAAATGGAAGCACCCTTGCCGAGAAAGCAACCGCGATTAGATCGTAATAAATTCTGGATGATGATGACGACGACAGGTTCTTGTTCAGAAAAAAACGGAGTCCTTTTCTGGAATTTGGGCTGGAACTTCATTATTTTCAGCTCAAAGACAACCACTCCGGTGGGTCCATTCCAAGTTCAGATTAGTAGTAGTGTTTCGTGTAAGGAACAACTCCATCTTTTCCCGGGATTGTCTTTTGTCGGAAATGGTCAGATTCTCAGATCGCATCAGCCATCGATCTACTCGTCTCACATGCCTCATGACTCACATGGTCAACACGATGGGAAGAAACAAACCATGACTTAACTAAGAAGCAAATTTGGCTTGAAGATCTAGACGATATTTTTATCGTTGATTTACTTATTCCTACATGGCTTTAATACGAGTGTGATTTGCTTAAGGCTATATCTTCTTTGTACTGAACTCGGTAAATTTTCGTCTATTCCTTGTGAAGCTCGATGTGATATGCTCGACGAAGGGCGCCGAAGCATGGGTCCAAAAGCTCAAGTAATCAAGGCTTTTCCGCCTATATCCTTCCTGTTCAAAATTCTTGAAAGACTAAACGTCATATGTGCCCTCAAATTTTTTATATGCCTACATTTCAGATGGGACGGGCTAAAGAACTTCCTGAACCTGCCGCGGCAGCCTCTATACTGCGGATCATCCAAGGTCACCAAGGCCTTCGTCAGATCCTACAAGAATCTGCACTTCTACTGGATCCTTGGAGCTGGCCATTTCGTAAGTGGGGACACAACAGCACCTGTCACTTTCTGCTGCTGCTGCTGAATAAATTTCAGATTAAGCAGTGATGCTCAACTGAATCTGCTATCATCTGTGCTTTGCAGGTGCCTGCCGACCAGCCTTGCATTGCGCTGACCATGATTGGTAGCATAACACAGTCTCCAGCTAGTTAGATACTATGGCTCTGCTCTGTGATCTAAAGGAAAAAAGATGACCACAAAGGAGGTTTGGAGCAGATGCTTTCGGGTAGGAAAATGAAATTGATGATAAAAGTATAGAAAGGATGCATACTTTAGAGGGCGATGAAATTGACAATAAAAGTGCAATTGTGTGTCATGTGATTAAAGCTGGTCCGTTCGATTCTGAGAATAAAGATGCCATCTTTCTTATGTAATTTGTAGCATCCCAAGATTTTAAAATTTAGGACTTCAAATTTTTTTTGGCAGTTGCATTGCATCATCCTCATCATGCAAAAACTTGACTCAAAAGTTTGAAACAAAATCATGTTTGATGTTCCCAAAATCAACTATTAAGGTTCATTTGAAAATGATATTTTTCTATTTTTATTGGACAGGAGTAATGTTCCATAATGTCCAAAAAAAAGGAATTTATCCTAATTCCAAAATTCTATTTTTAATACTCCAAACCGGCGAAGTACATAAGAAGGCCCCAACTTGAATCAAAGCTAGGGATTTTTGGCTATTTCCAGCATTATTCTCCTGCCCCAGATGAGGCCGAAATATTTTGAGAATTCGTATTTTCTTGATTATATATATTAGCAGATTTGTCCATCTCCATGACATTGCCATTTTCTGCATTTTTCCATTAGTATCCCCATCTCCATTACCAATCCCCTGAACATCTAGCATCACAACATCTTGGGTAATTACCACGGGCTTCACCCTGAAATCAAGTTTGAAAAAGCCACTCTAGATGAACAACTCCATAGAGTCAGGAATAAGAGTGTGGTTCACACAACCAACACTCATCCTCACAATCTTCCCTTGTTTGGTATACTCCATATCCACCTCAAGTGTTTTGACAAAGAGGGTTCCCAACCATCAAAGTGCAAGATAATCACCCCTCGTATAGGGTAATATGCACCCACACCTATACAAAGGTTCTTCATAGTTGTCCATGCCTTCAAGTTTAAGTCAGTTGCCTTGTCAGGGAATTGATACACCCCAAAATTGATTGCCCTCTAAACTTATCTCTTGTTAGGGACCTTCACTCTGTATACATTATTATGAAAATGGAAAACATCCCACTGAAAGTTATCTATCTGATGGCACATTTTCTTGAGTTGCTCAACAATCCGGGGAATTGACATCACATCCCCCTCCATGGTTTCCTTTACCAGCATGGCATTCTCCACCTTTGGATGATAGGCGATGAGTCCATTTTTAAAGTATTTTATCTTATGTTTTTGCATAAGTAGAGTTAGGATTTTGGTATTTTACTGCACTTGCACGCACCTTTTTCTCTTGTTTCAGCAGGATCTTGATTTATTAAGTTCTTTATGAATATATCAATTGCGACTATCATGTTATGTAATAATATAATATTTCTAAGTGATATGGCATTTAAATGATTTTCCACACGTCTAAGAGAAGAGAGAGGCGAGGAGAGGTTTCAGAAGGTTTAACGACCCGTGGTACAGGCTAAGCCCGCCCGTACGGTCCGTCACTACCACCTTCCAAGACGTCCGTCTTGTCAAATACTCTCACCGCGCGAAGACGGATCTGAGATCCGACATTCACAGACACCTCCAGTCACGAAATACCACACCAGAAAGGGATCTAGAGAAGAAACTTGGAGAAGGGAAAATCTATGCTGCTACACGGATCATCGGAGGACATCACATCATCCCCTTCATCATCAACCGCTACATCTACATCAACACCATCATTCCCCTCTCTCATTCATTATATCTTATTGTAATTCAATACAATTATGGTTTTCACTTGATTTTACCTTTGCACTTTCAATCCATCCATATGAATTTGGTGATGTTGTTTATTGCCTCCATGCGTGAGTAGTTCCCTTTGTTATTGGGGAGATGGAGAAATCCTAGCATTATTATGAAATGAAATAAAGATGATCTCTAATTTTGGTCTTTGATCTATTGATTTATGATATCATGTGAGATATCTCTCTCTAGATGGTATGTGAAGTCAACTAAATAGCATCTGCCTGCGGGACTAGAGAGAGGGAACTACCCTTTGGACGTGTATGGGAGTATGTCCGGTGCTACTTTGTGACTGCCAGCATTGACTTATAACCTACACAGTCAAAGGAGGATTAAGGGAGATTCACTAAGCTCATAATGATATCCATGAGGAAACCCTTAATTGTGGTGGTCTGTAGAAGTGATTTGATCGTAGGCATCGTAGTGGTTATTTAGAGATGACCTCATCATATGACTCGTAGAAGTGGATTTCTCACTGATACATGTAAAATGCATACAAGAACTTTGTAGTTTGTTGACATGTTTATCCACATATTTGCATCATATATAATGTTATATCTATGTTTTACATTGATTTTTGAGGATTTACCAACGATCCCTTTATTTTGGTTATAACCCTGCAGGGCAGAAAAACCCTATTTTCTATGTTTTTGATGTTTCAGGCCCTATACGGAGTCAAAAGGACCTGAGCTTTTGCGGATGTCAATATTTTACCACGAGAAGTATCTGAAGCGCAAGAACCTCGAGAGAAGGGATAGGAGGCCCCAAAGAGCCCAGAGGGTGTGCCCCTGCCTCCATTTCCTTCCTCGGCCGTCCGATCGCCTTGATTCTTTCGCCCGCGGAGTTCTCTTAACCTAAAAACCCCTATATACGTCCCCCTGGGAGTCCTGGATATAGAGCACACTAGAGACAAAAACAACACCAAACAGAGTCAGATTCAGCGAAGATTGGAGGGGAAACTCCACCGGAGCCGCCTCCGGAGGGATCTCCACCCTCTCCAACATCTCCAGCACCATCACCATGATGAAGAGGGAGTAGTCCACCCCTGAACTATGGGTTTGTGGAAGTAGCTTGATCTATTTCTCTCCTGTTCTTCATATATCTAGTACCATATGAGCTTTCCAACATGATTATGGTCATATATGTAATTCCTATGTGGTGGATCTTTATTCTATGATTTTATATATGAGATTGGAACCTATTTTGTGTAAGATGTATTGGTAGATGCATATCATGTACCCCATTCTTAATTGCTTGTTTTGATCCAACTTGTATGCAAGAACTTGTATGGGAAGAAGTGTGTATTAGATAGAATAGCATGGTGGTAGTTATTGAATTGTGACAACAATATTGTAGTGGCCTTGGATCAGATAAAGATAATAAGTCCCTGTGATTAACATGCTAGTCCCTGGATCAATAGCTATCACTCATAATCGATGAAATATCATGTAAAACACAAGTCTTTATTATATGAATCGAATAATCCAGAGTTTACATTATTACAATAGAAGCGAAATATATAACTTGGAGTCCCATCAATGCCACAGGCAGGTTGAGTGAAGACTCGCGATCCTAACATACCTTTCAGCGATCTCCAAATTCTGCACATGTAACATGCAGCCAAACAAGTTGGTCAATACTTTGAATGTATTGGCAAATTACAACATGAAAGAAAAGACTTGACTATCACTACATGCATAGGCTGACAAAAGTCTTAAGTTTTGTTTGCATAAAGCCAATTTTCTTAAGTCAAGAGGAAGAGAGAAAATATTTTATCCTACTTTATAAACATTTGATAAGTAATATAGGGTCAAGTGGCTCGCACTGGATTTCACCAGGCTACCATCCCTCAACCTAACACATGAAATACACCATGCAACCCAAAATCCCATCTATGGAAGATTCCACGACCATAGAGTTTTAGAACAGTTCTTTATAAAAGAGAGAGGAAATCCTTCAGAGTGTCCATCCTTCAGACGCTCAAAGTTGTTCTTTTTTGTGAACACGGCTAATCGATCAGTTTGATACTCTCGAGAGTTTGTACACTTTACCCACAATCCACGATCAAGTCCTTTTATAAACAAGACCATGGCGAAGCTTTCCCTTAGTAGCCCCTCTACTGGTTCCACGGGAGCCAAACTATGGTACTCAGGTAAGGTTTCTCGCTAAGCAATAGGCCAAAATAGAGCCCATGTGTATTGTGGTTGCACTGGAAGCTTCTAAATTCTAAAACATGACAGACTTCTTTGATCCTAGGCGGTGGAGAGCACAAGCAGAGCCAGTACAAGATACTTCCTCTTGTAGTCGATCTAGACATACCACTTCTCTCAAAGAAAAACATAGTTTTATTTTGAAGTAGCTTTGAGGATAAGAACTTGCGCTCATAAACAGAGCTCTTATACTTAGAAAAATTTATGTCTTTCAAATCCCATCGGTATTTTCATATATAGCATAGCATAAGCATAATACTTAGAAAATTCAGGAGAACCTACTAGGAGTGGAAATATCCTAAGTATAAAGTTACTCATGGCATACTACAAAACATCATATCACTTGTAAAATATTTCCTTTCTACTAAAACATCCTACACATGCAAAATACTGTTTTGAAGATCAGAACATGCATAGTCGAAAAATCTGGCACAAATATATGAACAAAGGTGTGACTTTCCTTGATAGTTGTTGAAGTTGTTCAAACACTCGTTGCAATCACACACGTAGTACTCCTCGCAATCTATCGATCAAACAATTGCATACAATATAAGCAACCACACAATCATAAAAAATGCACAAATGCATGCATGATGATTTAATATATCACAATGGTTGTATTTAGTTCTCTAAACATTACTAGATCGCATGGTGCATGCGGAAGACTATTTAATGCAATAGGGTATTAGTTACTGTTTATTGTTTGCTAACAAGGAGGTTCTAGTTCTGTTGCAACTACTGCTCTAAAAGTCTAATTAAATTTGGATCTGGGATGTACTGAATAGAGGACGTTAATACGAACCAGAAGAAATTTGATTCACCTTAATCGAAGTTGTAGATCTTTTCTCATGTTTTCTTTGGAATTTCATAGAGTTTAATTCACTTAAATAGTTTGCATTGTCTAAAATTAAAAATAAAACCATATATGGAATCTAAATGAAATTTTTTGAATCAAGAAACATATTATTCATATTTTTCTGACCTATAAATAATTTACTATGGATTTAATAATCTAAAAGGCCACTAAAACTATTTTAATTATTATGGTAAATATATACAGTAATGGTTAGATATAATCTTAGATTAATATTCTACACAATTTTATGAATCCATAGGTATATTATTTGCAATTTTTGGCCAAGTAGATCTTTTAATATGAGTTTTACAAGATTTGCTTAAATTCTGGCTATTTAAATTGCTTTTCTGTATTTAACAGACAAAGTGACATGTGGCGTGACTGGCTCACCAGATGCTAACCAATTGATGACACAGCGTTGACTGGTTCGACACATGGCGTTATCCAATTGGCCGATACTGGTTGGAGGCCCTATGTAATCTAGATCGCCCAAGCGAGATCTAATAGTTGGTAGAAGAACCAACTAGGACTCACCTGGTGGGCGACATTGACCACAACGAGAGCGGCGGCGACATCACATATGGTGGTCGTCGGTGATGTTGTTGTACTCCGCCAGCATGGAAGAATGGATGAAGAGACGCAGACGACTTCTTTGGTTCACTTCGTGCCCTCAACGTCAGATTCTTCTCAACAGGATGGAGGCGAAGCTCAGTTGTAGTCTTCCGTCTCCGAAGGTGCTCCGGCTATCGATTCCCGATGACTGGCTACGTTTAAGAGCGTACAACATATGGGGTGGTGAGGTAGATTGAGGTGGACACGTCAGTGGAAGAAAACAAGAGAGGGAAGCTCAGAATTGATGGAAAAATCAACCTTCCCAAGGTTACTGTGGAAGAACTCTGACGGCGAGATCGGAAGCTTCGAAAACGGAGGCTCGGGTTCGGTAATTTCAAAGAAAAGAGGAAGGGCCGAAGTAGCGGTATAAGAGGGCAAAGATTCTTGGAGTAGAGGGCACAGACTCAAGCAGAGACGACCTAATATCGCGGATTCTAGTCAGGCACGAGTTGCTTCATGGAGGATTTGGACTCTGACTGGAGGAGGAAGAAGTGTTGCGGGCCCCATTCATCAGCGGTGCAGGGAGAGAGAGAGGAAAAAATAGACAACACTCACTCCGGGTGGGCTAGGTTAGATACTATGGGCTAGCCCATTATTGAGTGCTGCTCGTGTGCGGGAAGGAAGCGGAGGAGCAGGGGTTTGATGGGCTGGGCTAGGAAAGTTAGGTTTTTTATACCTTTTGTTTTGTATTTTCTGTTTTATTAGTTCCTTCATAACTTTTTATCTATAACTCCAAATGAGCTGAAAATTGTTTCTAAAATTTTCTAATATTCATTAGATTATTGTAGGGTCATTTGTACCATTTGTTACTTAGTAAAAACATTGGTATTACAAATCCCTTTATATTTCCTTATAGGAACATTTTGCAAAACTAAACACTTTGATATAGGGATTTTTGTATTCAAGTTTTAATGCTTGCATGGATGCAATGCAATGCTCATGAAAAATGCAAATACACTTTTTTGAACACCCAATTTTTAAATCTTGGGATGTTACAAATATTCAAGATCTACTTTGGTTTTTAGCTTTCATTTGCTACCTCACTAGGGATAAAGTGAAATCATGTGATGAAATTATCTTGTGACAGTGAGATAATCTTGTTAGGTCAAGGTAGCATATTTGTATTTCAAACATCATGTCATATTACATAAAGCTATACTCTCATTTGTTCTTAGTTCAAGATTGCATGGAGGTTTCCCTTTCTTGAGGAGTATAAGGGAGATGTGTTTCATATCTATGTTAGGACGTGAAGCCCATATGAATGCTTATCATACACATATAGAAGTTCCATGAATATTTATCATTGATGAATTGTTTTATGATTACCACAACTTAAAAAGAGAGTAGACAAGTGAACCCATGAACCCTGGTCCAATTTTAAACATAAGAAACACCTTTCCATTGCAATTATCATCACTTTTATTTTTTAGCAATTTATTATTTTGAAAATACAAAAATACTTTTCCTACTTGCAATCACTCATATAACCCACAAAACAACTTTACCTTCACATATTTCATATAGTTTGCATTGTTTTACTTTATTTATTTTAGTTTACTATATTTTATTTCATATTACTAATATGAAACCTTTTGCTTGACAACCACTTGGTGGAGTTAGGAACAGAAGACAAATTATTTTGCTTTATAGGTTGCTTGACAATGATAAGACGAATAAAGTCTAAGACAGTTCCCCAAGCGTTCGATTTAAACCCTCGAGTCATCCTTGTGGGGAAAAGAAACTTGCTACAATATTCTACACTTGGATTCCCAATGAAAAGTGGCCACGATTGTTGCCATCAAGATATTTTCTAGCACCATTGGCGGGGAGCTGCAAGAAGGACATGACTAGTGGAGCGATCATCTTCATCAACTTGTGTAACAACCCAAGCATGGAGAGGTTACACCACTGTGAGTTTTTTCTTCTACTTTTAGATTTTTGAAGTACTTTTACTTTGTCTTGTTTTTAGTATTTTTAAGTTTTCCTTAAAACAGAAAAACACATAAAAATTAGTATCAACTTTTTATTTTCAAACATGGGAGAAATAGGAACAAAACTTTGTGACTACATAAGCACTCCTAATGATCAATTCATTGCTATACCTATTACCACGCCTGGAATTAGTGTTGAAAGTTTTGAAGTAACTCCTGGTCCTTTAAACCTCATAACTAAAGAAAAATTTGGGGGAGTGCTAGTGAAGATGCCTCTATGCATTTGCATGAATTTTGTCAAATTTGTGATATGCAAAAATAAAATGTGCAAAATGACATTGTCAAACTTAAACTATTCACATTTTCATTAAGAGGTAGAGCTAAAGAATGGTTATTATCACTTCCTACTGCTGGTATAAACTCTTGGGATGACTTAAAAGAAGCTTTTATTAAGAAATACTACCTTCCTGTAGATAAAATGATAATGAACATGTAGAAACAACTTGGGAGAGAGTTTAAAACATGCTTAGATCTTGCCCATAACATGGAGTAAATGAATGTACCATATTACATTGTTTTTATAATGGCTTAAATATCTTGTCAAGAAGCATTCTAGATTACGCCATGGGGGGTGCATTTATGAGTAAAACTGTGCCTGAAGCTAAAACTATCCTATAAAGCATGCCCCACAACCATAATCAATGACATACTAAAATAGCACCAAAACCATCTAGGAATATTAACTCCATTGAAGAGATAGACCCCATAGGAAGTAACTTGATGCTATATTTGCCTACATATCTAACAAAAATACTGATAATGTTCCTCTACAAGAACTAGTAACAAACACCCATGAAAATGTAGATGTTAACTACATAAACTTTGGTAATAATGGATATGGGAATATTTATAATAACTCATATGGTAGGCCACCTTATGATCCAAACAACTATGGTATCCGTCCTTTCATTCCATATCCTAATGCTAATGAAAATAAACGGAAACTTACTACCATTCCACAAGCTAATGAGAACTTGGAGAAACAACAAGATCATAATAAAATCTTAATGAAAAAGTAGCTCACCACGCCACCATGATAGAATAACTTCATAAGTCACTTTCGTCCATAAGTTTTGATATTAAAGGTTTACAAAACCAAGCGGCTGGTTTGGAAAAAGCTCTATCAAAACTTGCTGATAATCAAGCAACCTTGTTAAGCATGTCTGTAGGAAAACCACAAGGACCACCAACCATAGGTATGAACTCTATTACTATCACAACTAGTACACCTTCTTTGGAAGGAACTTACAATGAATTAATGAATTATAATGATTTTATTGGACCACTATTATCACAACTCAAAATCCAAGTGGTGGAAGAACCATTAAAAGATGATAAAGAACCAACAAATGATAAAGAAATAAGAGGAAGTTAAAATGCTAAGTGAAACAAAATAACTTCTACTTGATCTTGATAAATGTAGCTTGCATGAACTCATTAACATATTGCAGAAGTTCGCTAATGATCCATCTTTTAATGTTCATCAAGCAGGATTTGGTTCATACATAGCAAATTATGTTATAAAAGAAAAAAAATGAAAGATATAATAAAGAAGCTATGATACCACCTAAGCTTGGGGATGTATGGCCCCCCAAGATATTAATCACAATTGGAAAAGAGACACATCATGCCATTTTATATTTAGGATCTAGTGTCTCGGTTTTATCCAAAGATCTGTATGATTTGCTTGATTTGAAACCCATGGAAAATTCTCTATAGATCTTTTACTTGCTGATGATACAAATAAATATGCCTTAGGGAAACTTAAATATATCATGGTCAAATTACATATGACATTTGTACCTATTGATTTTATAATAATCGACATGGGGACCAATGCCTCAAGTCCTATAATACATGGTAGACCTTTCTTGAGAACCACAGGTGCAATCATTGATGCAAAAGAAGGAAATGTGAAGTTTCAGTTTCCTCACAAAAAGTGTATGGAACACTTTCCAAGAAATAAGGAGGTAGCAAAGAAACACAAGCTACCAGATGAATACCATATCACTTAAACCAAGTAAGTAAAGCCTAGCTATATGGCTATAAAGAAAGCACTTTTAGGAGGCAACCTGCTCATTTATTTTTATGTTTTCTTGATGTTAAAAGAGTCTTTTTAGTGTATTTTTTGTAGAGTAGTAATAAAGTACCAAGTGGAACTCATCTTGGATGATAAAAAGTTGTAAAACATATGGAGTAGCAAATTCCTATAGAATAGTTTTTAGTAGAAATTTTCTCTGATTTTTTCTGTAACTCCGCTTGCACTCATATTTGCACATAGTTTACAAATTTTCATCCTATGTATGCACAAAAAATGGGTAAAATTCCTAACATGTTTAAGTGGGCTAAATAAATTCATTTTGCTGCTGCTGAAAATCTAGACAAATTCTGCCATGTTTTGTTTAAACCTTTCCCAAGTGTCCTAAAATGATTGCTTGAGTTATATTATATGATAGGGATGAGTCAAAACATTATATGCTTGCTGGAACATTTAGAAAGAATTTCTTCTTTAATATATATGCAAAAACTATTATGCTTTTGTGCCACTAATGTCACCATGTTGACGGCGCCTGAGAGCGCTTCGTCGGGAAACCCCAAGAGCAAGGTGTGAATAGCACAACAACAAGTCTTCTCTTAGTAAGAAACCGAGGTTATCGAACCAGTAGGAGGAAGGAAACGTCTCGATGGTGTTGCAAACAACTTAGAAACCTGCACAACACAAACTCAAGACTTTGCCCCAACGAACAATGAGGTTGTCAATCTCATTGGTTGCTGTAACAAAGGATTAACTATATGGTGTGGAAGGTAATGGTGGTTTTCAACAAGTAAACAGTAACAGTGGAGGATATATCAATGGTAAAGATTGGACCAGGGTCCATAGTTCACTAGAGGTGTTCTCCTTAGATAAACAAACATGGCATGCTGGGTAAACAAATTACAACAGGGCAATTGATAGGACTGAGCAAGGCATAACAATGCAATACTAGACATCATGATCCTATGATATTCGATTGGGAAATACAACAAGATTCATCGACCGCCATCCAACTGCATCTATGACTAGAAGTCCACCTTTGGGTTGTCATCCGAACCCCCTCCAGTATTAAGTTGCAAGCAACAGACAACTGCTTTAAGCAAAGTGTGTAAGGTAAACAATCCACTTGTTCCATGAAAAAGAGACCGTTGTTTTCTCACTAGTGGCAACAGCACATCTACAACCTTAGAGATTTATGTCACTTCCCTTGATTAAATAGAGGCATGAACCCACTATCGAGCATAAATACCCCCTCTTGGAGTCACTAGCAACAACTTGTCCAAGATAGCTACTAACAATGGAGAGCATGCAAGATCACAAACAACACAGACATGATAGAATCGATAAGACAAAACCATTAATCAATCTGACATAGTAATCTCAATATCCATCGGATCCCCACAAACACAACATGCATGATTACAAATAGATGAGATCTTGATCATGAATGGAGCTCACAAGATCTAGACATGAAAGCACAAAGGAGGAGATACAACCATCTAGCTACTACATGGACCCGTAGTCCAAGGTGGAACTCTCACGCTTCATACCGGAGGCTGGCATGATGAAGAAGAAGGCCTCCAGGATGATCTCCCCTCCGGCAGGGTGCCGGGAAGAGCTTCAGATCCCCCGATCAGGGACGATGGTGGCGGCGGCTACAGACGATTTCGTGGAATATTCATCGGGTGCTTAGGGATTAGGCATCAGTGGCTTCTTATAGGCGAAGAGGGAGGCCGAGGGGGTGCCCGAGGCTACCCCGAGGCGCGGGTGGGCCCACCGTCTTGACGGGGGTGTGGACCCCTCGAGGCCCTCCTTCCTCTCGTATTCTGCCTCTGTGTTCCCCACGGTAAAATATTGACTTTGGCTTTTGTCCCGTCCAATTCCGAGAATATTGATTTTCTGCCTTTCTGGAACCAAAAAACAGAAGAAAACATGCAACTAGCATTGCGGCATCTTGTTAATAGGTTAGTACCAAAAAATATATAAAAACACCTCAAAGTGTAGATAAAGAAAAGCAAAGCAGATACTAAACAAGCATGGAACATCAAAAATTATAGATACGTTTCCGACGTATCAAGCATCCCCAAGCTTAACTCCTGCTCGTCATCGAGTAGGTAAGTGATAAAAAGAATAATTTTTGAGGTGACATGGACCATCAAAGTCAAGATCAAACCATTTGCAAGCATTGAAAGCTGGGATCAAAGAACTCTAAACATGAGCATGAAAGATAGAGTTCTAACAGTAAGAAAAAGTAACTATGCATGCAACATGAAAGGCTACAAACAAAGATCATGAATAACATGCATTGAAAAACGTTTGTTTGTTTCACATACAGAAAACATGGCATAGTGGCATTCAGCTTGTCCCTCATAGAGTAGCAAATAGATGCATAGGACACCATCAAAGTTCATAAGAGTGAATACATACAAATAACACAATAACAAGTAATATTAACAATATGCATCAATCAATAAGTTTTGGGACAATGCACATAGAACTAATAATGGCAACTATGCTCTCTTAACTGGTGCCTAAAGGTAGAAGGTGGAGACTCAATATAATGGTGGAAGAAAGGCCCTTCATATAGGGAAGCAGGGATTTCAAGTTTCAAAAAGATCTTCCAAAAATTATGGTACTTGTTAGCTTTCAGCTCTCATTGCCCCTATCATAAGCATCTTGAAGTGATTAAGGTTAGAGTGAACAGACTACAGAGTATATGCTTGACAAAGTATAAGTTGGAAATCTCATGTCCCTTGAATACGAGGGCCGCTCCTCATGCTACTCAACTTTAGTCACATGTAAGTTCTTGTCATAGTAAGTACATGTGTATCATAGAGAACCGCCAACGGGGTACCCCTTGCACATGGTACATGAGCTATCCCATAACCAAAATGACAAGGCAAGCAGACAATGAGCATCTCAGCAATCTTCTTATTTACCATAGGAAAATGGTGCTTTTTTTCTCTCTTTCCTATTTTCAATATGTCTCTCTTTTTTATAAGAAGAAAGCTTCATAGATATCACTATGGTGATGCTGCAAGTTTCCACCATGATTAGGCATGGTTTAGGCTAGCGGCCCAGGCGTTTCTCTAACACACATACATAACTCCATGGACTTACAAGCTCCCCTTTCATTTCACACCGACGACATCCATAGACAAAAGAGCATGATATCAACTGTGTACAAAGTACAAGTGCAATGTTGAAAGCGTTCCCCGTGACAGCACGATTCTGCTAATTCCAACATATAAGTGCAAGCATATACAACATAGATGACACAATGGTTCAAGTTTATTAGGGGCAAGAAATATAAAGTGTGACATCAAGTTCGTGAGAGCTTTAATCACTAAGTTTTCACATAACAAAATACTTTTTAATTGGAAGATAGATGAAAACAAGAATATACTTGGAATGGTGTAACACACCATGCATAGGAATTTATAGTGGACACTTTGGAATAACTTGGTTTTTTGGGAGTTGGAAGCATGAGTTGAGCTTACTCATACAAGTGGAGGCTAGCAAAAGACTGGGAGCAACCAACTAAAAGAGCAATAATGGCCATAATCATGCAGAGCGACAAAACATTACTAATCAAAGCATAGAGTGGTACTAAAAGTCAAGGACTAATTGATCATATAGGCTATGGTGACTTGTTCATAGTCATAACATGGTGTGAGCATGTGCCAAGTCAACCCAGACAAATATCAAAGGAGAATACCACAATACTATGCTTTTGTATGCTAAAACAACGTATGATTCTTTCAAGGCACACTAAGTAATCCCAATTGTTTGGAACAATTCATGCTACAGCAATAATCACTAATCATAAGGTCAAAACAACACCTAGCATGACATGCTAAAGTCTAAGTCACAGTCAAAGCAAGCTCCTCTTGCACTATTTCAAGCAAGAACTTTCTACTCCTTTCCAACACCAATCAACTTATTTGAAACAACACAGTGAGAACGGGGGTCCAAACTACTTTATTCAAGCATACTAAGAAAAAAACAAAGCAAACGAAAACTAAGACGCTCCAAGAACAACACAACAGTGCATGAAACAATAAAAACGAAGTGTCTAGAAAGACCTAAGCTTTTTATTGATGAAGAAGGGGATGCCTTGGGCATCCCCAAGCTTTGACGCTTGTACCTCTTGAATATTTCTTGGGGTGACACAGGGTGGCATCCCCAAGCTTGAGCTTTTGTCCATTCTTCATCTCATTACATCATTCTCTCTCTACACCTGAAATTTTTCCTTCATACAAAACTTCACACAATCTTCATTAGCAACATTAGTGTATTCAAAAGATAATAGACCCTTGGGTTTAGCTTTATAACAGCAAAACTTTCACTAAAAACACAAGCTACTATAGAAATTCCCTCAAAAAGCTCAATTTCCCAAAAAGAATCCAAAAAGGAATTAATAAGAAAATGCAAATAATGGCAGAAATTTGTCAAAACAGACCAGCAGGTAGAAACCGATTTTTTCGAAGACCTTGTGTTGTTAAAATCAAAAAGTGTTGAACAAACAAAATTTATATAACATACTGCGGGATTTATTCATAAAATATCAGCTCAATCCGACTTACAGAGATTCCTCACGAATTTTTATGGTGGAGCACAAAAATCTGTTTCGGGACAGCAACTCCCCAAATCTTACTTCCCTCTCATTAGAGGTCATTCTTGGCACAAAAAGCAAACAAAAAGGATAAGGAGAGGTCATTACTGAAGTAATAACTTCCAAGACTCAAGAAAACTCTTAGGTTATGTCCCAACAAGTACTTTTCTTTAACTCCTTTAAGTTAAGGTTGATAGTTTGAGAAGATGCTCACATAAGAAATATGAATTGAAGTAAAAGAGAGAATCGAGAAGAAAATTCAAAATACATTTAAGTCTAACCCTCTTCCTATGCATATTAATCTTGTACACAAATAAATTCACAAAAAACAAAGTGCCAAGCATAGGAAGATAAAACAAGAGTAACTTCAAAACTTTCAGCACATAGAGAGGTGCTTCAGTATCATGAAAACTTCTACAACCATATTTTCCTCTCTCATAATAATTTTCAGTAGCCTCATGAATAAACTCAACAATATATCTATCACATAAAACATTCTTTTCATGATCTACAAACACATAATTTCTATCAAGATCAAAAATAGTGGGATTAAAACCTTCACAGGTTTTACCCAAAGTAGATATTTCAAAAGGATCCACAAGAACATAACATTCATCCTCCTTTGGTAAGCATCGGGGACAATCAAATAATATAAGGGATAGAGAGTTATTCTCATTATAAGGTAGGCATGGGTAGATAATCCATTCTTCCTCCTTTTGTTCATCACTCTCCTCCTCTTTGTCATCTAATGAGCTTCCAATTTCAAAAATTTCTTCTTCCATAGGCTCCTGCAAGGCATTAGACTCTTCCATTTGTGGAAAGCATCTATTAAAATATTCAAGAATATAGCCATTTTCTTCCTTGTACTTATCAAAGCAAAATTTAAGTATCTCATAAACCTCATATTCATAAGGTGCATCATCAGTATTTTCAAGCAAACTGGCAAGTTCAAATGCACCCTTGAAGGCAATAAATTCTTCAATTTGTTCCACATCATAAAAGTCATAATTTCCTTTAATATAAGAGGATATGGTAACTTTATCATTATACTCACATTGAAAAGGGAGGTGTTTATACCTCCTACAGCAACAAGCTTTATCAAAGCAATAAGTAACATTATAAGTAGAGCACACCTCTATAGCAATAGTATTCAATTTATCAATTTGTGCCCATAAGTGTTTCCCTTTTTGTGACAAACGGTGTTCCTTGTAATAATACTTTTCTTCTTCCGTGAAACCACCTTGCGAATAAGAACTAGTTTCAAAGAAACCATCCATTGATAGAAAGCATGACCAAGCAAGGCAATAACATACCAACAACTAGAGTAGGAACTAATTTTTTTGTGTTTTTGATAAGAGAAAGCAAACCAAACTAAACTAATTTTTTTGGAGTTTTTGATAAAAAGAGGCAAACAAAACCAAGCAAAAGAAACTAAGCAAACCAAAAACAAAGTAAAGAGAAAGTTTGAGAAGGAATCTCCTTGTGAAGACGTCCTTAGCCTCCCTAGCAATGGCGCCAGAAAAACTTGTTGATGGCGCCTGAGAGCGCTTCGTCGGGAAACCCCAAGAGCAAGGTGTGAAGAGCACAACACCAAGTCTTCTCTTAGTAAGAAACTGAGGTTATCGAACCAGTAGGAGGAAGGAAACATCTCAAAGGTGTTTCTAGCAACTTGGAAACCTGGACAACACAAACTCAGGACTTTGCCCCAACGAACAGTGAGGTTATCAATCTCACCGGTTGCTGTAACAAAGGATTAACTGTATAGTGTGGAAGGTAATGATGGTTTGCAACAAGTAAACAGTAACAGTGGAGGATGTATCAATGGTAAAGATTGGACCGGGGTCCATAGTTCACTAGAGGTGTTCTCCTTAGATAAACAAACATGGCATGCTGGGTAAACAAATTACAGCACGACAATTGATAGGACTGAGAAAGGCATAACAATACAATACTAGACATCATGATCCTATGAGATTCGATTGGGAAATACAACAAGATACATAGACCTCCATCCAACTGCATCTATGACTAGAAGTCCACCTTTGGGTTATCATCCGAACCCCCTCCAGTATTAAGTTGCAAGCAACAGACAAATGCTTTAAGCAAAGTGTGTAAGGTAAACAATCCACTTGTTCCATGAACAAGGGACCGTTGTTTTCTTCCTAGTGTCAACAACACATCTACAACCTTAGATATTTATGTCACTTCCCTTAGATTAAATAGAGGCATGAACCCACTTTCGAGAATAAATACCCCCTCTTGGAGTCACTAGCAACTACTTGGCCAAGGTAGATACTAACAAAGGAGAGAATGCAAGATCACAAACAACACAGACATGATAGAATCAATAATACAAAACCATTAATCAATCTGACATAGTAATCTCAGTATCCATCGGATCCCCGCAAACACAACATGCATGATTACAAATAGATGAGATCTTGATCATGAACGAAGCTCACAAGATCTAGACATGAAAGCACAAAGTAGGAGATACAACCATCTAGCTACTACATAGACCCGTAGTCCAAGGTGGAACTACTCACACTTCATACCGAAGGCTGGCATGATGAAGAAGAAAGCCTTCGGGATGATCTCCCCTCCGGCAGGGTCTAGGAAGAGCTTCAGATCCCCCTATCTAGGGACGATGGCGGCGGCGCTACATACGGTTTCATGGAATATTGATCGGGTACTTAGGGTTTAGGCATCAGGGGCTTCTTATAGGCGCAGAGGGAGGCCGAGGGGGTGCCCGAGGCGGTTGCACCCCCCAGGCGCGGGGTGGGCCCACCCGCATGTCTAGGGGATATGGCCCCCTCGAGGCCCTCCTCCGTCTCGTCTTCTGGCTCCGTGTTCCCCACGGTAAAAATATTGACTTTGGCTTTTGTCCCGTCAAATTCCGAGAATATTGATTTTCTACCTTTCTGGAACCAAAAACAGAAGAAAACATGCAACTGACACTGTGGAATCTTGTTAATAGGTTAGTACCATAAAACATATAAAACACCTCAAAGTGTAGACAAAGCAAAGCAAAGTAGATACTAAACAAGCATGGAACATCAAAAATTATAGATAGGTTTTCGACGTATCACACCACTTAGAAAAGAGATGGGAGAAAAGTTTTGTGTTAAATTTTTTTGACAGGGAATAGAAGAACACCACACCAAGAGCAATCCAATAATGGTGAAAACCATAAGCTTGGGGATGCCCAAGGCACCCCACTAGACCTATTAAACTCTCGGTTTGCAGACCTCTAAACTTTCTTTTTCAAGCAACATAAGACTATTGTAGAAACTTGAATCGTCTGTTTTGTTTATTTTACTTTTGTTTGCAATAAAAAGACCACCATCATGAATCATTATTCATGTTTATGATTAAGATACTGAAAAGAAAATTTGCCATGATGATATTAAAACTGAATATGAATTCCTTGAAATAAAGAAAATGGGGGATAAAAGCAAAAAGCTGAAATTCATGTTATGCCTAGTTACTAAGTTCAAATATTTTACATGAAGTATGATTTTTTGTGCCTATTAATTTGTAACTTTTTATCCTGTATATTTATGTTCAACCATAAGGAGCAAGGTGAGAAAATAAATGTTGGCATTATGAACTAGATGTCACACTCTTTAGATCTCTTTTTGCTAAGCCTTCACAATCCAAGCTAAGACTTGCTCCAAACCCCTTAAACTAGATTAGGAATATATACCTATTTGTGGCAAATGCTACTTACAAGTATAATATGCATGTTTATCCTCCAAAATATTCAAAATCATCTCTTTTGTGTAATTTAAAGCTTATAAGAAAGTAAGGTTTGGGATGATACCACTATGAAAATTTATGTGCTTTACATTTTATATGTTGTTTGTTGGCCAAACCATGCTGTCATGGCACAAAATTACAATTTCCATTATTGAAATATCATGTTTGTTCTTGCTTTATCCTACACTACACACTAGAGTAAGCATAAGAAAAGAGAAAATGCTCCAGGGCCACTAGCTAAACCCATGCATGACATGGTGGAAACTTACAACATGACAATCAATGACGCTCTTTTCAAAAGAAATTTTCCGAGAGGACTCATATGTATGTTTGTATTGTCTTATGAAACGTGGAGATATGCCCCTTAGAAAAATAACGCAAAAGAAGCATGCCTCCTAGCTACCAAACGTATGTTGGGCATATAGTCACACAGGGCCAAGAGGTACCTAGGGAAGAAATTTTTATGACAACCTATTGATACGTCGTAAATGTATCTATATTTTTTGATGTTCCATGCTTGTTTAGTATCCACTTTTCTATGCTTTGTCTATACTTTGATGTATGTTTTATACATTTTCTGGGACTAACCTATTAACAAATGCCACAGTGCCAGTTGCCTGTTTTCTGTTGTTTTTTCTTTTAGAAAAGCTAGTAAGGAAATATTCTCAGAATTGGACGGGACAAAAGCCAAAGTCAATATTTCACCGAGGAGAACATAGAGACCGAAGGGCGACCGAAGGGGAGTCACAGGGTGGCCACCCCCCCCACGCACGGGCCCACCCTAGGACGCGCCTGGGCAGGGTGTAGGCCCCCTGGCCGCCCTCCTGCCTCGCCTCTTCGCCTATAAAAACCCCTGATGCCAAAACCCTAAGTACCCGATCAGATCTCCATGAAACAGTCCGTAGCCGCCGCCACCATCGTCCCTAGATTGGGGGGATCTAAAGCTCTTCCCGGCATCCTGCCGGAGGGGAGAGATCATCCCGGAGGCCTTCTTCATCACCATGCCAGCCTCCGGTATGATGAGTGAGTAGTTCCACCTTGGACTACGGGTCCATATAGTAGCTAGATGCTTGTTTCTCCTCCTTTGTGCTATCATGTTTAGATCTTGTGAGCTCCGTTCATGATCAAGATCATCTATTTGTAATCATGCATGTTGTGTTTGCGGGGATCCAATGGATATTGAGATTACTATGTCATATTGATTAATGATTCTATCATGTCTTCTTGATTATTGATTCTATCATGTCTGTGTTGTTTGAGATCTTGCATGATCTCCGTTTCTAGTAGCTATCTTGGCCAAGTAGATGCTAGTGACTGCAAGAGGGAGTATTTATGCTCAATAGTGGGTTCATGCCTCTATTGAATCTAGGGAAGTGACAAAAATCTCTAAGGTTGTAGATGTGATGTTGCTACTAGGGAGAAAACAACAATCTTTTGTTCATGGAACAATTGTATTGTTTACTTTACACACATTGCTTAAAGCAGTTATCCATTGCTTGTAACTTAATACTGGAGGGGGTTCGGATGATAACCTGAAGGTGGATTACTAGTCATAGATGCAATTGGATGGCAGTCTGTGTATATTGTTGCAATGCCCAATCAAATCTCATAGGATCATGAATGTCTAGTATTGCATTGTTATGCCTTTCTCAGTCCTGTAAATTGCCCCGCTATAATTTGTTTACTCAGCATGTTATGTTATTTATCTTAAGGAGAACACCTCTAGTGAACTGTGGACCCAGGTCCAATCTTTACCATTGATACATCATCCACTATTACCGTTTACTTTCTACAAGCAACCATTACCTTACACACCATACGTTTAATCCTTTGTTTTCAGCAAACTGGTGAGATTGACAACCTCACTATTCGTTGGGGCAAAGTCTTGAGTTTGTGTTGTGCAGGTTCCAAGTTGTTAGCAACACATTGGAGTCGTTTCCTTCCTCCTACTGGTTCGATAACCTTGGTTTCATACTAAGGGAAGACTTACTGCTGTGCTCATCATACCTTCCTCTTGGGGTTTCCCAACGAAGCTCGACAGTGATCTGAGCCGCATCACCTATGCTATACAAAGACATGTTGTAGTGTTAGTTCATTGGTAAAGGTTCATGAGACATTCAACTTGTAAAATGGTTAACACATAAACCATATGGAACTTTTGAAACAAAAGTTACTTGTAACCCCATCCTTATTAGTATTGTTGACATAAACTACATAGATCAAAAATTTATTTTACATTCTTTATTGAGGGTTAACATATGTATTCAATGCTTACTATCGGTACAAGATGCAAAAAATCTCAAGGGAAGACATGGAACTAAGAAGTGAGTCTTCTAGTAGGGCATTAAACTAAGAAGTGGGCCCAAAAATAAAAGTAGAGGCATAAAACACCAATGCCGATGATAGGAAGAATCTCTTATTCTATAGGTTCATAAAAGTGTGCTTGAAGGTTTGTTTTTTCCTCATTTGTTTTATGCACACCATTACATATTATTTAACATGTTTATAGATGTGCAAAGGATACAACTTGATAGTACACTTGCCTATTATGTTTCATTGGAAAGATTTGAACCTATGAACTTTGTATGATAATGAAAGAAGAAAAGTAACAAACTCCAAAGTCCATGTTTATTTTTATCACCTTTACGCTTGAGGACGAGCGTAGTTTAAGCTTGGGGATGTTGATGCACGTAAAATGCATACATGAACTTTGTAGTTTGTTGACATTATACCCACATATTTTCATCATATATAATGTTATATCCATGTTTTACATTGATTTTTGGGGATTTACCAATGATCTCCTTTATTTTGGTTATAAACCTGCAGGGCAGAAAGACCCCGTTTTCTATGTTTTTGATGTTTCAGGACCTATATGGAGTCAAATGGACCTAAGCTTTTAGGGATGTCGATATTTTACGACGAGAAGCATCTGAAGCGCAAGAACCTTGGGAGAAGGGACAAGAGGCCCAAAAGAGCCCAGAAGGCGTGTGCAACCCAGGTGGGCATTCCCCTGCCTCTGTTTCTTCCTCGGTCGTCCGATCGCCTTAATTCTTTTGCCCACAGAGTTATCTTGAAGTAAAAAGCCCTATATAAGGACCCCCCCCCCCCCCCGAGGATTCCTCGAGATAGATCACACCAGAGACAAAAACACCAACAAATAGAGTCAGATTCAACAAGATTGTAGGGGAAACTCCCCTGAAGTCACGGATACGTCCAATTTGCATCACCATTCTATATCATAATTTGCCTCTATTCATTGATATATGTCTTATTATGAGGTATTACTTATGTCTTTTCCTCTGTTTTTGCATGCTGGATGATTCTTGGAGGATGAACTGCCGGAGTCAGGTTTCTGATGGAAAAAGAGTTGTTTTGATGCAATTTCATGAAGATCAGAAAATACCAGAAAAATACTGGAAAATTATATTTTCCCAGAAGACATAGGAAGCCAGAAGGGGAGGCGTATCTGGACCATAGGGGGCCCACACCCCCCTAGGAATGGGCCCACCTTGCCCCGCACCTAGGGAAGGTGTGGCCCACCTGGGCGGCTCCTGACTCCGTCCTCTCGCCTATATCTTCCTCACGAAACCATAACACCGGGGGAGTGACCACATAAAGATTTCCGCCGCCTCTGCGGGGCGGAAAACACCGAGAGAGAAAGAGCTCTCCGGCAGATAGATTTCTGCCGGGGAAATTCCTTCCTGGAGAGGGGAGATCATCGCCATCAACACCGTCATCAAGCTAGGCTTCATCAGGATCATCATAATCATCCACACCATCATCTCCACCAGCACCATCATCACCACTCCATCCCGCTGTAACAATTGTGTTGGATCTTGCATTAGTTCTTAGGGGAAACTTTCCCGGTGTTAATTACTATTGTAGTTGATGCTTGTGAGTGGAACCATTGGATTATTGTTTATGTTCAGATTGTTATCCATCACCATATCATCTTTGATCTTGATCCATATGATGTCTTGTGAGTAGTTCGTCTAGTTCTTGAGGACATGGGAGAAGTCATGTTGTTAGTAGTGGATTTGTGTTGAGTTATTATTCAATTGTTTAGTATTTAAGTTGTGGTGCTATTCTTCTAGTGGTGTCATGTGAACGTTGACTACATGATACTTCACCATTTATGGGCCTAGGGAAATGCATTGTGTATTTGGCTACTAATTGTGGGGTTGCCGGAGTGACAGAAACCTGAACCCCCGTTAGGACACCATTGCATAAGGGACCATAGGATCTCAGAGTTTAAGGCTGTGGTTAGGTTTATATCTTAATTACTTTCCTATAGTTGTGGATGCTTGCAGGGGGTTTAATCATAAGTATGTATTAGTCCAACTAAGGTCGGTACATTAGCACAGGTTCACCCACACAACACTTACAACACCAAAGAAGAGTACTTAGCTATTTGAAGCGAAAGCACTTGACAGAATTCCCATGTGTCCTCGAGAATGTTTGGTCCTTATAAGTATTTCCACTGGCTTATCCTTTGCTAAGAAAGGATTGGGCCACTTGCTGCAGTTGTTCATTGTCTCTATTACTTGCACTTTGTTTCTTTGCTTTATCAGAAAACCCCTAAAAATCCGTTTGCTAAGTATTTACCGAGATTTCCTGCTCCATACCACTAGTCAACACCTTTTGCTCCTCATTGGGATCGACACTCCTATTTATCGAAAGTACTACAATACACCCCCCTATACTTGTGGGTCATCAAGACTATTTTCTAGCGTCGTTGTTGGGGAGTGAAGCGCTATTGAAGAGTGGAACTGGTAAAGGAAACTTCTACTATGCGTATTGCTTTTTGTTTCTGTTTGTTACTTTGTTTCCAATATAGATAACCCACTTGGTTTTCTATTTGGGAAAATTACTACCACTGTTAGGGTAGTAGATGAACCACCGCCTGTTGAGATAGATCCTTTTAAGATACCTACAAGTATTGTTGATCGTGTTATGGATAATTATTATTTTGGGGATGGAACTTTCCATCCTGGTGATCATTTGCTCTTTATCCATGAATTATGCGGGTTGTTTTAGTGTGCAGGTATCACAACTGAACCGGTGACGAAGAATTTACTCTCTATATCCTTGAAAGGGAGAGATGAAGAATGGTATAAGCTACTGAAGAATGGACAATCCATGGAATGGGAGGAAATGAAATCTCTCTTTTATTCTAAATCCTATCCTTCAAGTGAGATTCATAAGGATAGAAATCTAATATATAACTTTTGTCCTCATGATGGAGAGAGTACAACTCAAGATTGGGGGAGATTGAAGTTACTAATGCTTAAATGTCCTATTCATGAACTCCCTAACAATATTATTATCAATAACTTTTATGCTAGGCTTTCTCTTCATCATAAAGATTTACTTGATGCTTGTTGTGCTGGATCATTCACATGTATGAAGGAAGACGCTAAATGGGATCTACTAGACCGTATTCAAGAGAACACTGAAGCTTGGGAGAATGACAAAGGAAGAAAGTCAGGTATAAACTATGATTATGAATGCATTAAATCTTTTATGGGAACTGATGACTTCCGTGATATTAGTAATGAGTATGGTCTTGATTCCCAAAGTATTTCCAATTGTTTTAAAGCCTTTTCCTCTTACATATAAATTCCCCAAAAGAAGTGGAATAAGTACCATGCACCTTATAAAGATGTTGTTAGTCATGTTCCTCTTAGAACCACTGAAGTTTGTACTACTAATCATTTTGTGCCAGGACCTTATGTTGAGAAAATACCTTTCCCAGCTAAGGTAAAGGAGTATTCTATGATGATTAGTGCAGATAATAAAGGTATTAAGATAACTGTGGATCCTGATGAGCAATTGAATACCGAACATGTGGTAGCTATTGTGAAAGACCTTGTCACTAGAAATATAGAGGATGAGCATATTGTCTTCTATGAAGATGCTTCTAATATTGTCTCTCATCCTAGTAAGGCTAGAAAAGCTATTGTTCCTGTGCTTTCTATTAAAATTGGTGATCATTGTTATTATGGTTTATGTGATATTGGTGCTAGTTCTAGTGCTATTCCTTATGAGCTTTACAGGGAAATTATGCATGAAATTGGTCCTTGTGAGTTTGAGGACATTGATGTGGTTATTAACCTTGATAATAGAGAGAGAGTCTGTCCCATTGGCATTGTAAGAGATGTGGAGGTTCTTTGTGGTAAGATTAAGTATCCTGCTGATTTTCTAGTGCTTAATTCAGCAGCTAGGAAAACTTGTCCTATCATTTTTGATAGACCTTTCTTAAACACTTGTGGAGCTATTATAGATTGTAAGAAGGAGAAAGTTTTAACTAAGTTTGATGGATATCCTTATGAATTTAACTTTTCCAAATTTGCTAAGGCTCCTTGTGAAAACAACTTGCCTAAAAAAGATTTCAGGATGGAACAACTTGCTTCTATTGATCCAGTTTACGACCTTGGGCCTCTTTTTGATGACTGTAAGCATACTTATTCTAATGATAGAGTTGTTTCCTGTGATAGTTATATTGTCAACTTTATTCAAAGTGCTACTGAAAGTTATTATGAGAGAGGGAAACATGGTTTTATGCATCTCAATAATGTTAAGTTTCCCCGTTTTATGTTGAAAGCTTTGAAGTTGCATTTGTTTTGTCTTCCTATGCTACTGGATTTTTGTTTCAACAATTTGTTTTCTCATGATACCCCCATGCATAGGAAGTGGGTTAGACTCAAATGTGTTGGTTATTTGCTTCTTGATGCTCTCTTTCACTCCAGATATATATCTCCTATGTGAGCATCTTTGAAAATCTCAAGCCTAACTTAAAGGAAGTAAAGAAAAGTACTTGTTGGGAGATAAACCAAGAGTTTGGTTGAGTCTTGGAAGTTATTACTTCAGTAATTACTTCAGTAATAACTGCTCCTTATCCTTTTTGTTTTGCTTTTTGTGTCAAGTTCAACTACTTTTGAGAAGTAGAGGAGTTGTGAAAAGTGGCTGTCCTGGGACTGATTTTTGTGCTGCATTGTAAAAATTCGTGAGGGATCTCAGTATGTCGGATAGAGCTGTATTTTTCTGAGCTTGTTCTCCAGATTGTTACCCACCTTTCATTAGTTTTGCACTTTTTGATTTGAGCAACAGAAGGTTTTAGGAAAAATCAATCTTTACCTGCTAGTCTGTTTTGATAGATTTCTGTTATCATTTGCATTTGCCTCTTACAGAAGCCTTTGTTTTGATGGATTTTAGTTGAAGTGTGAACCTAAAGGTTTATTGTTTTTGCTTACACTAATGTTGCCCTTGAATTTTTTGTATTGCCTTGTGACAAAAAAGAATTTCCAGGAGAAGGAGGAAAGGAGTCTGCAGAGTTCGTCTTTGAATAGATAAAAGTGGTGAAAACAGAAGGTTCATGAAAACCCAATCTTTGTATATTTTTGATTTTTTTATTACATAAGGGAAGTTACGAGACGGAATAGAGGAGGAACCAGAGGCCAGGGTGGCCAAACCCACCCCAGGCGCGGGCCCCAGCTGGCCGCACCTGGAGGGAGTGTGAGCACCCCGAGCTCCGCCTCCGCCTCGTTTTCGTATCAGCACCTTCCTTATGCATTGAAACTTCGTAATATATAACCCCCGGATCCCCTGAGGTTCGTGCATCGTGTTCTCGTCATATTTTCGTTTCGATCTATTTCTGTTAGGAAATCTTCTCAAGTTTAGATCACCATGGTCTCTGCCAACGACAAAGGCAAGAAGCCCGAGGAAGATGATCCTCACAATCCCAAGGAGGAGGAGATTTTGGTCGGGGATGAAAAAGACATGGAGGAGGACAAGCATCTGGACACCCGCGCTACCGTCACAAGCATTGGAGTGGTGGCAAAACCTATCAAGCTTAAGAGGAAAACACGGATGTCTACAGGAGGGAAACCTCGACGTCTTATCTACAATCCACGGTCATCTCCTCCACGTACCAAGAGACCCTTCCATACTCTTATACATGAGCATCAATATCAGCATGTGCCCAAAGGGAACTTTCCCTCGATGTGGGATATGCCTCGTTCTAACCATGCAGGGGAGGAACACACTAAGAAGGAAGAGTGGGGAATGAATAGTAAGGACTAGGGCTCTCGGTCCGATATGATCATGAACCGCATTGAGCAAAATTCGGAGTTGATTCGTACTCTGACCTTTGAGATTGAGGATTTGAGGAAGCTAATTGAGGATCTTATCAAGATAACACCACCACCACCAAAGGAGTAATTCGTCACTAGGTTTGGCATCCCCTTGGCTTGTTCCAAGCTAGGGGGAGTGCCGCGGTATCACATCATTTTCTTTTATCTTTTACCTTTTTAGTGGATTCATATCTTTGGTAGAGGAGTTATCTTATAGGTTGGTTGTGTGTGGAAGTATCTCTCCTTTAGTTGATTATCTATGTATCCCTTGGTGTGAGTGCCTTTATTGAATATTAATGAGAAGTTTCATCTTTTACTTTTTGCACCTCTTATTTTAGTTTGCAATCTCTATTATATGATGGATCTTGTTGATCAGTATTGGCATCACTTTGAGAGCATCAAGTGGATCTAAATTGGTTTTGGCAAACCAAGTTCTGGTCAGTAGCAACAATTTTTGAGGTTTGAAAGGAAAAGAGAAAAAGCTTACAGGTATTTTGTATCATTAATTTTCTTTCTTGTTGGCTCATAAGCTTAGTATTCTTTATTTAAGATCTTTTGTGTCTTCAAGGAAGATTGCATGTTTGGCTTTATCACTTGTAGGTTTGCTTGTTTCTTTCAACTCTTTTGCTTGCTACCCAGCCTTGCTAGCCAAAAACATGTTTTGAGAAGGCATACTTCTCATGTTTCCAATCCCTTTGAACCAAAACCTGTGCCATTTGTGTCCACCATATCTACCTATTAGAATTATTGCTATTCCAAGCAAATTCTCAAGCTTCATCTATCTTTTGAATTAAAAACTATTTTGTTATGTGAAAACTAGTTAGTAAAGCTCTCACGAACTTGATGGCACACCTTATTTTCTTGCCCCTAATAGACTTGAACCATTGTGTCATCGAAGTTGTATATGCTTGCATCTATACGTTGGGATTAGCAGAACCGTGTTGTCACGGGGAACACTTTCAACATTGCACCTGTATGTTGTACACAGTTGATATCATGCTCTTTTGTTTGGGGATGTCGACGGTGTGAAATAAAGAGGGAACTTGTAAGCCCATGGGGTGATGTATGTGTGTTTGAGAAACGCCTGGGCCGCTAGCCTAAGCCATGCCTAATCATGGTGGAAACTTGCAGCATCACTATAGTGACCATTCTATGAATCATCCTCAATAAAAAGCTATGCACATAGTAAATAAAAAGATCGCTCAGATCCTTATTGTCTGCTTGCCTTGTCATTTTGGTTATGGGATAGCTCATGTACCATCTGCAAGGGGTATCCTGTTGGCGGTTCTTTATGATACACATGTACTTACAATGACAAGAACTTACCGGTAACTAAAGTTGAGTAGCATGAGGAGCGTCCTTCGTACTCAAGAGACATGAGATTGCCAACTTATATTTCATCAAGCATATACTCCATCTTTGTGCGCCTTAACCTTAATCATCTCAAGATGCCTATGGTACGGGCAATGAGGGCTCAAAGCTAGTAAGTACCATAATCTTTTGGAAGCTCTTTATGACTTGAAATCCCTGCTACCCTCTATGAAGGGACCTTTCTCCTATTTTTTGAGTTGAGTCAGTAAACCTACTTCCTCTCTATCTCCAACAAGCATTTGTGTTGTTGTGTTGCAAGCATTCATATGGTGATTTATTCAATCATGTTCTTTATTTTCCTTGTTTGCACAAGACTCTTATCTATTGAGTATTAGTTTGAAAGCCTACATTGTGAAAAACCTTTTTGAGCAAAGAGTGCTCCTGTTATAAAACTTCTACAAAAAGCTTTTTGTGAAAATTTTGCCAGCTATTCTCTGACCAGGAACAAAGTTTGCCAATTCCAATTATGATTTATCTTTATGCATCTCTATTGTGACTCCTGTACCTGTTGCAAGCTAAGTTATATAATGGTGAGTTGCTTTCTTCTATGAGTTGTGTAATGGTAAGTGTGATGCTTCTTGTCCGTATTCTTTTATTGTCACTTCACTCCATAAACCTGTGGACATGTTTACTGAGCTCAGTTTTTTCTTGGGGACAAGCGAAGGTCTAAGATTGGGGGGAGTTGATACATCCAATTTGCATCACCATTCCATATCATAATTTGCCTCTATTCATTGATATATGTCTTATTATGAGGTATTACTTATGTCTTTTCCTCTGTTTTTGCATGTTGGATGATTCTTGGAGGATGAACTGCCGGAGTAAGGTTTCTGATGGAAAAAGAGGTGTTTTGATGCAATTTCGTGAAGATCAGAAAATACCAGAAAAATACTAGAAAATTATATTTTCCCAGAAGACAGAGGAAGCCAGAAGAGGAGGCATAGCTGGGCTATAGGGGGCCCACACCCTCCTAGACATGGGCCCACCTTGCCCCGCGCCTAGGGCAGGTGTAGCCCACCTGGCCGGTTCCCGACCCCGCCCTCTCGCCTATATCTTCCTCACGAAACCCTAACACCGGGCGAGCGACCACAGAAAGATTTCCGCCGCCTCTGCGGGGCGGAAAACACCGAGAGAGAAGGATCTCTCCAGCAGACAGATTTCTTTCGGGGAAATTCCTTCCCAGAGAGGGGAGATCGTCACCATCAACACCGTCATCAAGATAGGCTTCATCGGGATAATCATCATCATCATCCACACCATCATCTCCACCAGCACTATCATCACCACTCCATCCCGCTGTAACAATTGTGTTGGATCTTGCATTAGTTCTTAGGGGAAACTTTCCTGGTGTTAATTACTATTGTAGTTGATGCTTGTGAGCAGAACCATTGGATTATTTTTTATATTCATATTGTTATCCATCACCATATCATCTTTGATCTTGATCCATATGATGTCTTGTGAGTAGTTCGTCTAGTTCTTGAGGACATGGGAGAAGTCATGTTCTTAGTAGTGGATTTGTGTCACATCCCAAGATTTTCCAAATCTTGTAATGTGAAAAATAATAAAACTTTGTTGAATTTTCAGGGTGACATGGTTATACCCTATGGGTACGTGACTTCAGCATACCTGGTCCAGCCCGAGGAAGGCCCACAGCAGATATACGCTGGCCCATGAAGATTTTCGGGTGGCTAAGGCCCATGACGCCTTCGGATCCTTGGAGAGAGATAGGAAATTCAAAGGGGTAAAACCCTAGAACTTGTAACCGACTAGGACTATGCCCGGGACCTGCCTAAGTCTATATAAAGGCCAGGAGGGCACGTCCTAGATCTCTCGACTCATACTTTCACACACGCATCCACGCCAGATCGAATTTGCGCACCCTGTAACCTTCGGTTCCGCCGTAATCAAGAGCAGACAAGCAGGAGTAGGGTTTTCCCTCCGGGGCACGAACACAGGTAAATCTCGTGTCCCCTGGTTGCTTGTCTGTTAACCGTGCCACGATCTCCAGCATCCCCATCTTCTCCAAAACCCAAGTCCATAACAATGGGCATTGACGAGATTAAACCTCGTCAATTGGCGCCATCTGTGGGAATTGGGGCTGCTGATTGTGCGGTCGTGACGGTTCCGACCCGATCGATCTACAACTCCGCGGCGATGGAGAATCACCTCCTCTTCGGTGCTTTCGACTTCACCGCCCACTCGCCGGCCACCATGAAGGATTTCGAGCCCGTAGGCGACGGACTCGAAATTTTGTTCGGGAGTTTCTGCTTCCAGGTGGGACAAACTGGCACCCTCCGCCTCCCTGAGCGGGTGCCCGTTCCGTCAATCAGGCCCGCCTCGTGGGCTCCACACCCCGTGCTACGCACGTCACCATCGACAGATGAGTTCTACAGCGAATGCTGCAACTCCGATCTGGCGATCCACCTTCGGATGAAGGACCTACGGTTCGGATCCAAAAGCTGCGGCAAGATCGGACCAATCTGCAGCGCTATCTATGCGCGCGATCATCCAAACCGACGAGAAACACCTAACTCGCCGCCCAACGGCGAAATGTAAGCGGTCCCCCACCCAACAGGGAAAACAATGGCCACGTCATCCAACATAGCAAAGAAGGATGGGTCCAGGCGCGCCGTGCCATTGCAGGCGACATCGTCTTACCTACAGACGCCTCACGTGACCTACTGATGGCGTACCACTACCTCCTCATCGAGGAGCACAAGAAACAAGTCAAGATGCAGGAGACGCTCGACAAACGCAAGCAAGCAGCCTCCGAGTCCAGCGCGCGACGAGCTGCGCTCTCCGCCGTGGCACCCGGCTCTAGCACAAACGGAAACCAGGGAAACAAGCACCGCTCTCGGGTGGAAAACATTGATCCCAAGGAGCGGCGTGATGTGACCCGAACTCTCCACACATCGTTCATGGATATGGATGCCGACGGCAACATCATCCCGAATACGCCACAAGCTGCGATCATGGCAGCCACTGCGTATCTCGCGGCTCACCCACCTCCGGAGGGGGACCCAAAAAGGGCCATGCATAGGTCCGCACTTACCGGACTAGGACTAATCGGAGCTGCGCTCCACGAAGACGCTCCTGCGGAACCGAAGAAGAAAGCTCCGGCCGGTAGCGGCCGGAGACCCACCCCTCATCATAAGAGGAAGAGGAGCACGATCTTCCTCGAAGGAAGAAGAGCTCGCACCGCCATAAACGCGACTACGACGCCAGAGACAAGCTTACACAGCGCAAGATCGACAAAGCACGCGCCAAACGCGCATGCTCGTCTGAATCTGAGATGGATGAAGACGAAGGAGAACTCTGTGGAGCTCGATGCTTCAGCAGATCCGTTCGGCGAACACAGATGCCACGCAACTTCAAACTTCCTTCGGATACTCCGAAGTTCAACGGCACGCAAGATCCAAAGTCCTGGCTCAGCGACCATCTGTCATCCGTCAAGCTTCACGGAGGCAACAAAGAAACCGCCATGCAATGCCTTCAGCTGCAGCTGACGGGCGTGGCGCGGGTCTGGCTTAGCAGCCTATCATCAGGATCCATCCGAAGCTGGGAGGAGCTCGCTTACAGCTTCATCCGAAATTTCAAAGGCACCAGCAAGAGGCCCGCCTCAATCGAAGAATTGCGAGCCTGCACTCAGAGAACGGGTGAATCTATTCGCTCGTACATACTACGCTGGTCTACAACCAAGAACTCCGCAGCACACATCTCCGAAGAGCGGGCCATTGACGCGCCTGAGGGGCGGCGTCAAGCGCCCAGACTTCAAGGAGGAACTTGGGCGTGTAAAGCCCAAGACACTCGACCACCTCATGGAAATCACCAACAGTTGGGCAGACGGCGAAGATTGCATCCAGCGAGCGCAATCAGATGAAGAGGACGACTACGGCCGAAGACGTGAACACCGCAGCAAGAGGAGATCGCGCGTCTACGAGGACCGCGACGGACCTGACATGGTCGCGGCCGGCTACGCCGACCGCCGTAACGACAACAGCCGCAACAGCAGAGGATACCGCGGCGGAAACTTCCGCAACAACGGACGACCAACGCAGTCGTGGCAACGCCGCGACCGCGACAACGGACCCTCAGCATTCGACAAACTTTCGGGTCCATGCACCATCCACTTCTACATCGACAAACAGGATGGCAAAAAGAAAGCCAGCCACATGCTCAAGGACTGCCGCGAGTTCCAGAAACTCAGCGAAGGCATGGTGCAGATGAGGCAGTAAGCCCCAATCCCTGCGTTTGGAAACGCACCTGCGCCAGGTGAAATAGCACACGGAGCTCCTCCACCGCCGCCTATTGGAGGCCCAAATCAACCAGTCGCACCAGCGCAAAACAATGCCGGGGTCGCATACCCCCCACCAAAGGGAGCACTAAATATGATCCAGAAGGGACGCCCCACCAACAGGGTGCAGAAGAAAATCACGCGACAAATCAACTTGGCCGTGGCAACTCCGCCTGCAATCCCTGAGTACCTCAGCGGATCGGAGTCCTGCATCACATTCACTCGCGCGGATCACCCTTGCCATATCCCTCGCCCAGGTCATGCTGCCCTGGTGCTGGAGGCGCAGATCGGAGGCTTCGAGATGAGCTGCGTCTTCATGGACGGCGGTAGCGGCATCAACCTAATGTTTGCAAGCACTCTAGCAGCTATGCGGATCCCGCAATGCAGCCTGGAACATTCAGACACAACGTTCCACGACATTGTCCCAGGAAAGGGCATATTCCCCCTGGGCAAAATAGGGCTCGACGTCATCTTCGGGAAGCAGGACAACTTTCGGCAGGAGCGCCTAGAATTCGAAGTGGTGGACTGGCCGTCGCAGTACCACACCATCTTGGGGCGTGTAGCATTCGCAAGGTTCCTGGCCGTCCCACACTACGCATACCTACTTCTCAAGATGCCAGGACCAAGGGGCGTCATCACAGTCCACGGGAGCTTCACCCGATCGGACCAATGCGACAGGGATTTCAACAAAATCTCCCAGTCTTTCGGCATGCAATATGAGCTTGTAAGGCTCCGCGAGGCGACGGACAATGGGTTACCCCCAGTCACAAGGCAGAACGCACCTGACATGTCCTTCGACTCCACCATCAACACCAAGAAGGTGCAGGTCCATCCGACGGACGCCTCCAAGACGGCGCTGATCGCCAATGACCTCAGCACCGCATAGGAAGGCGCGCTCGTCGAATTCCTCCGTGAGCGCTGGGAAATCTTCGCCTGGTGTCCTGCGGACATGCCAGGAGTTCCTAGGGAATTCGCCGAGCACGCACTCAATGTCTTCCCAGACACCAAGCCAAACAAGCAGTCCATCCGAAGACTGTCGGAGCCACGAGCCGAAGCTATCGGCAAGGAAATCAACAGATTACTCGCAGCAGACTTCATCCGGGAAATCAAGGAAAGCGAGTGGCTGGCAAACACGGTGATGGTTCCAAAGAAGGACACGGACATCCTGCGGATGTGCGTAGACTTCACGTCACTAAACAAACATTGCCCAAAGGACCACTTCCCTCTTCCTCGGATCGATCATATCATCGATTCGACTGCAGGTTGTGAGAAACTCTCCTTCCTCGACGCCTACTCAGGCTATAACCAGATTCGACTCAAGGTCGAAGATCAAGGGAAAACGACGTTCATCACACCGTTCGGAATATACTGCTACAACACAATGCCCTTCGGGCTAAAGAACGCGGGTGCCACGTACCAGCGATGCATGCAGGCCTGCCTCAAGGACCAGATCGGTCGCAACGTCCAAGTCTATGTCGACGACATAGTAATAAAAACCAAGGAGGCAAGGACACTTATCGACGATCTCCGCGAGACGTTCGACAACCTTGATCGCTACAGGATCAAGCTCAATCCAGAAAAGTGCGCCTTTGGCGTCCCCTCGGGTCAGCTGCTCGGATACTTCATCTCTCAACGAGGGATTGAGGCGAACCCAAAGAAAATCAGAGCCATCATGACAATGGAGAAGCCGAAAAACCTCAAGGGCGTCCAGCAGCTCGCAGGACGAGTAGCGGCACTAAGCAGGTTCATCAGCCGTATGGGCGAGAAGGCCCTACCATTCTACCAGCTGCTGCGTAAGGCAGACAAGTTCGAGTGGACACCAGAAGCCAACGACGCATTCGAAAGCCTCAAGCGGCTCCTCTCCACCTCGCCCGTTTTGGTCACGCCAAAAGAGCGCGAGCCCCTGCTGCTGTACATAGCAGCCACACACCAGGTGGTAAGCACCGTACTCGTGGTCGAACGACCCGAAGAAGGCAAGACCCATGGGGTCCAGCGCCCAATTTACTACCTCAGCGAGGTTCTCACTCCAACAAAACAGCGGTACCCGCACTACCAGAAGCTAGCCTACGGCGTGTTCATGACAGCTCGACGGCTGAGCCACTACTTCCAGGAGCATCAGGTGATGGTCGTCAACGAGGCACCCCTGAACAGCATCCTGAATAACCCAGAGGCAACAGGACGGGTCGCCCTGTGGGGCATCGAACTATCACCCTTGGACATCGTCTACGAGAAGCGACACGCAATCAAATCCCAAGTCCTTCCGGACTTCCTGGTGCACTGGATGGAGCTGCAGCTGCCAGACACCCCAGATATGTCGCAGTCCTGGACAATGCATTTCGACGGCTCCAAGCGCGAAGCCGGCGAGCGAAGTCATCTCGACCTCCCAAGGCGACAAGATGAAGTACGTTCTTGGATGAAGTTGAGCCTCCAACGAAGCGAATCTGAGCCCTCATCCATGGCATGAGGATGGCAAAGATATGCGGCGCAACGCGCCTGGTCATCTATGGTGACTCCAACCTCGTCGTCCAGCAGACGACGAATGAGTGTGACGCACACGCCGAAAACATGATCGCGTATCGCGCGCTATACAACGCACTCGAAGGAGAATTCGACGGCTGCGAACTTCGGCACGTTGGAAGAGAGAGCAACGAGGAAGCCGATAGACTCGCCAACATCAGCTCCACTTGCTCAAAGGTACCACCAGGTGTGTTCCTCGAACAAATCTGCGTGCCATCCATCAAGCGGAAATTCCCCAAGGGATCACCCGAAGAAGCAGAACACTCGGGGGCTACGCTACCCGAAGGTCATGAAGGACCCGAAAAGTTGGATACCGAAGTTGCCATGGTCAACCTAATGCAGGTCATGGCAGTCGAAGAAACTTGGACGAGACCATACCTCCAGTTCCTGATAAACGGAGAACTACCTGACAGCCCGACAGATGCCCGACGCATATCTCGTCGGTCAAAAGCCTTCACCATCATCAACGGCGAACTGTATAAACATAGCATTACGGGTGTACTACAATGGTGCGTCACCATCGACGACGGCAAGGCCATACACCACGACATCCATGAGGGCATCTGCGGCCACCACGCCGGCAGCCGCTCCCTTGTCGCCAAAGCTCTACGAGCAGGATTCTCGCCAACGCCATGAGCGCAGCGACATCGTCCGAAGATGCAACGGGTGCCAACGGTTCGCCGACAAACCGCACGCACCTGGGTC
Source organism: Avena insularis (assembly GCA_023614405.1). Classification (NCBI taxonomy): domain Eukaryota; kingdom Viridiplantae; phylum Streptophyta; class Magnoliopsida; order Poales; family Poaceae; genus Avena; species Avena insularis. The sequence continues at coordinate 57,462,378 of CM042693.1, read as the reverse complement.
TGAACTTCGACCCATACCCATAGCCTGGCCCTTTGCCCAATGGGGCCTCGACATGATCGGCAAACTGCCAAAATCCTCGAAGGGAGGACACGTCTTCCTCCTGGTCGCAGTCGACAAATTCACCAAGTGGATCGAGGCCATGCCAGTCACCAACCAGAAGGGCAAAACCGCCATCAAATTCTTCGAATCCATTGTCTACAGGTTCGGCGTACCACACAGCATCATCACCAACAACGGATCAAACTTTATCTCCGAAGAATTCCAGGACTTCTGCGAAGGCCTCGGAATCAACATCACATATGCCTTAGTGGCACACCCGCAAACAAACGGGCAAGTGGAAAAGGCCAACGGCCTAATTGGCACCGACATCAAGAAGCGCCTCATGAGCTCACTCGAGCACAAAGCTGGAAACTGGACGAAAGAGCTACCGTCTGTCCTGTGGAGCTTACGGACCACGTAAACAGCTCCACCGGCTACACACCGTTCTTCATGGTACACGGAGCTGAGGCCGTGCTACCAGCAATCACGCCACCAGGCTCCACGAAGTCGTCACAGCTCCAATCCACGGCTGCACTCGAAGATGTCGTCGACACACTCGACGAAGCACGGGATATAGCAGCAGCTAGATCAGCGGTGTACCAGCAAAGTCTCCGCAACTACCACAGCCGCCGGCTGCGCCCAAGGTCCTTCGTCGAAGGAGACCTCGTCTTGCGACTCAAGCAAAAGCGACCGAATAAATTCGAGTCACCATGGGAAGGACCCTATGTCATCACCGAAGTCATCCCAGGTGGCGCCTATCGCCTCAAACACGTGGAGTCTGGAGTCGCATACTCCAACCCATGGAACATCTACTTGACGATTCTACCCGTAGCAACCTACCCCCTTTTACTTTCAATAAGGCTTTCAGCCAAGGCTACTCAGCCGAACCATGTACCTCCTCCATTACGATATAAATAAAGCTAAGTGTCTCGCCCCCAACCTTCGGTTGACTATTTTCCTGCAACTCTACTACATGCTACATACGCACTCGGGAGCTCCCACCTCACGATTTCATCGACTGAGGACCAAACGTGTATACCTGAGTAGCTGACCACGTCAGGCAAACGAAAAGGACACGTACTCAATCAAAGCACTGCGTGCTCACAAACAAGCAAACCTTTACAACAAAGGGCACAAAACGCCCAGCCGAAATATACAAATTTTACATCTCTCTGTCTATTTTCAGGTCCTACCTATTCTGAAGAATAACCTGAGCACGCTGCTCAAACAAATCTACAATCTGTTCGGCATACTGCCTTACAGCCGCGTAATGCGGACGCATGTTCCACTCGCCACCATCCGGTCGAAGAGGTGGCCCAGCTGCCACAGCAGCCAAATCTACGTCAGGGCGGTGCACCCTCACAAGAGACAAGGCAGCCTTCACTCCTGCGACGAGCTGCTGCCGCACCAGCTCCTTGACATTGCTGGCACTCCGAAACCTCGACAGAAGACCTGCAAGGGTCGTCGGCACGGCATTCAAAGGAAACATGACGTGCAGCACCGAGGAAAGTGATGTCTGCACCTGGCGGAGCACCCGCGAAACTTGATAAACATGATCATGCACCATCACCAGAACCATGGCGCGATCGCGATCCATCCAGAAGAAGCCGCCGGCCTCCATGTCCTGTTGAGTCAAGCAGTTGACCCGAATAGCGACATGCTCTTTTTCTTCCCTCGGAGCAAGATTCGCACCTGCGACAACCGCACAATACAAGAATAAGGCCAGCAGGCTCATCCGAAGAACTAAGCTATAGCCCGAAAGAAGGATCAACTTACACTGCAATTGCTCGGACAGCCGACCCAGCTCCGCCATCAAGTACTCCTCTCTGGCCGCGCCACGACCCGCCTTGGATTTCCAAACATCGGCACGACCGCGTAACCCGAGCAATTCCCTCTCCAAGCTACACACGCGATCTCGAAGGAAAGCGAGCTGCAAGGAATCATCCAACGATGGTCGCAAGGGCTTTGCGGATGAAGTGTCAACTGGGTCAGCACCCGAAGGAACCTATAGCAGCAGAAAAAAGAAGGCACACCGACATTCAGCCAAGGATAGAGCACAACTCGGAGGAATTCATTAAATATATAAGGCCACTGCGTGGCACAAGGATGGTACTACAAAAGATATTTTCAACAAAAGTAAACTACATACTACCCTACATCTACTATGCCTAAGGCGCAGGACACCAAGTTGCCTCAGAGCCAGACTGCCTAGCTTTGGCCTCGCCCTGCTGCCGCAGTGCGTACTCAGACAGCAAGTCAATGAGCTTGGGCCCATATCGTCTGCAGCGAGCGGAGTAGGCAGCAAAGGCTACCTCGGATCCATCCGCAGCTGTCGGCATCCGAGAGGTGATCTAGGGCAAGTCCAGCTCCGCCCGCCATAGCCGCCATCGCCCGGACGGACGCGCCGATGCCCTTACACGCTACGCTTATGCGCTTCGCCGACAGAGCCTCTGCCAGGGCATCCACATCTTCAAGGGTTGCGCCCTTCGGGAAAAGCTCCTGGTAGAAGCGACCAAGGACCTCTTTCGCCTTGGAAAGGGAGTTGACGACGGTGCCGCAGCGGTCTTCGACCGCCACAGTGGAATCATCTAGAGCACTCCCGTGCTCCAGAGCACCGCGGTCGAACTCGATGCCTGCGGCATCTGAGACAAAAAATGAAGAAAAACATGAAGAAGGGCAGCATAGAAGAAGACCCGTAGAAAAAGAAACAAGTACAAAAATCCAGCACTCACCCGAAATAGCCTTGGCAGCAGCCATAAGCTTCGCCGCCACCCCTCTTTCACGAGCAGCCGCAATGGTGGCCAACTGCTCCTCACGATCTGCGGCCTCCTGCTGCAGACGCTCCTTCGCTTCGGCTGCCTTCGACAGCTCTAGCTCAAGGCGCTCTTTTGCCAGCAACGGCTTGACTTCTCCGATTGGCCAAGGCTCTTTTTAAGAGCGTCGACCTCACGGAGAGAGTCGTTATGCTCCTCTGCATTTAAGACAAGTAAGTGTCAAAGAACAGGACCAGGATAAACAAGAGAAGTACTAAAAGGCAGACGAATACCTTGAAGCTGCCGCAGTTTCGCCTCCAGCGTCAGGCGTTCCTCCACCAGCCGCTTGGCCTCTTGGACAAAAGGCTGCAGAAAAAGGCAATATCAGTAAGAACAGGACTTGGGGGCTACGCCCAACACAAAGAAGCAAAAACAACATCAGCACACGAAGACACTCGGGGGCTCCCCCCGTGACATGAAGCAGAAAAACTTACATGCTCCGATGGCGACCCCGAAGGCCCGCGAAATTCTGGAGGCAACCACCAGCCCCTCCCGCAGGAGGATCTGGAGTGGCGCCACCAAGTCGCCACCGTCCGAGGAGGAGGCGGCAATGTTCGACTCCCCATCATCTCCCCGCACCATCACTAGAGCCGTCGGAGGATTGCCTGCATACAAACCAATCAGCACAAGTGCAAAAAAATCATGAAGGGAAAAGGACAACAGTACAACAAGAAAACTTACGAGCCCAATGCGCTCAGGTCAAAGACAGGAGAAGCCCTTTGGGCCCTCTTCTCCTCTTTCTTCTCTTCCTTCTTCTCCTCCTTCTTTTCTTCCTTCTTCCGCTTTGCTGGCGGGTGCGGAGCAACAGCTCGCACAGGAATAGCAGGAAGGGGAGAGGAAGAACCTCCATGACCATCACTATGACGCTCAAGGCCCAGAGGATTTCTAGGAGTCGGAGGAGTTGAGGCATCCGAAGACTCGCTCGAGCTCCGTGATCGCTTGCGCGTATGGTCCTCACTCGACTCGTCGGCATCCTCCGCCGGAGATCGTGCCGAAGGAAGCTCGGACATGGAATCAACCACTTCATTATCCGGGGCATTCGGATACCTTTCGGGCAATGGTGGTACCATGCCCGGCACTTTGAAGCTCTACAAGATGAGAAGAAACTTTGTCAGCAAACAAAGGAAACAAATACACACCCAACAAAAAAAGGGGGAGCACTACGTGCACAAATCTACACCTTTGGCACGACCAACGTCGAAGAAAAGGGAGGAGTCAGCGACTTCCCCGGGATTTCTTCTCCGGCCTTGAACTTCAGCAGCACGCGAAGATCCTTATCAAGATTCCCCTCGGAGATTTTCTCACTCGAAACCGTTGTCGGATCACGGCGCCCAGAATAAATAAACATCGGGTGCGCCCTCGCTTGGAGAGGCTGCACCCGACGCTCAAGAAACGTCCGGATGATTTCCACGCCGTTCACCTCCTTCTCAGGAATCAGTTGGAGATCCTCCACCCGACGGTAAAGGGCCTCTATCTCCGCCACCTCACCGTCTAAGATTTGGTTCTTCCAGGACCTTTTCTTCTCAATCTTTTGGGAGGGGTCAAAGGGAACAAGACCAAAATCTTGCCGAATACTGGTCGCGGATGTAAAACCATCGCCTCCGCCAGTATTGGACAGATTCGGACATGGAAAAGGAAAAGAATTGCACATTGGGACTGAGGGAGATGATGAAACCCCCAATGGGATACACACCATCCAAACCAGACTGCCTCTTCACGGAATAAAGCTTCCGGAAGAGGCCAAAGTGCGGCTCAATGCCAAGCCAACACTCGCACAATGTGATAAAACACGCAACGTGGAGAAGAGAGTTGGGAGACAGATGATGGAGTTGAACCCCATAGAAGAAGAGCAGTCCACGGAGGAAGTCGTGGACCGGAAAAGAAAACCCGCGAATCACGAAGGCAACAAACATAACCCGGTACCCAGATGGGGGACGGGGGATTACCTCATTGCCGGGGAGTCTCACGGCCGTCGTATCTTGCGGGATCAGGCCCCGCTCACGCAGTTTGCAGAGATCGCTCTCCCGCATCTCTGATCGCCGCCAGCCACCATCGGTGACACGAGCAGCGGTGGTGCCCTTCTTGCCTCCGGCGGCGCTGGTCTCAACCGCAGATGAAGACTTCTTCGCTTTCCCCATGGCGCTACGGCGGTGGTGGTGTTGCCAACGAAGAAAGAACGAAGGAAATGTGGAAGAAACTCTCAGCGCGCAGCAAGAATAGCTCAAGAACAAGGAGGCACTGAACAGATGAACTGGTGCGGTGAAAAACAAACCACGATTTCACCAAGGATTATAACAGCGAAGACGACGCACGCTGGCCGTCCATCGAGAAGACCTAACGCCAACGGTAGATCTGGCCGTACACATGTCAGCATCACAACGAACCGTCGTTACCACGCCGTCCACTACGCGTGGAAATCGAGGAGGCGCCGTAATCATCTCCACGCCGCGCGTGACCGGTCAATTCAAAGTCAGGAAGTGGGACCCACGCTTCGTCTAGTCAAGTCATATCTGGCGTAGCAGACGCTTGAGGTCATCGATCGTCAGCACTGACGTCATCAATAGCTATTCTAGCACCAACTTCGGCTGCACAACTAAGAGTACTCACTCGAATCTACGATTCGATTAAATACTCGGGGGCTACTCCTATCAGGAGCGCTGGCCGCGCACCCGACAGACACATGAGGACAAAATTACTTCTCTGAGTCCTACGTCGAGTCTACGACTCCACTACGGACTCGGGGGCTACTCCCATAGGGAGAATGGATTTAAGCATCCGAAAATTTTCGAGTCCTGCGGACTTAACGACTGAAACAATGCTTGAATTAAAGTCTCTGCTCGAGTCTACGACTCGAACAGACACTTGGGGGCTACTCCCATAGGGAGCGCTGGTCGCGCACCCTATGAAATCTTCGACTGCGATATCCCGGATCAGCACGCAAAAACTTTTTGGCAACTCTGCCCCAACAAAATGCTAAGTGAGCAACAATCTCCTTGGCCACCCGAAGCACCTCCGTGGTGACAAACATTCGGATGCTGTGTCTTCGACACAAAGATAAGACCTGCAGATATCATCTGATGGCCTGGCAATGCACCTGACTGCGCTCTGCTAGTATGAAGCCGTACCAGCAGGTACGATGAAAAATCCCGACGGACGTGTTGGGTACACCAATTAAAATCACTGGAATTCCACTCCTGTAAGTCCTCCGCGGCCTGAGTCGAATTACGCCAGCATATGTTCCAGGTCCGGGTTGAGGGACCCGAACCTGAAGAAGATCGTGTAGTTTCGTCCTAAGACAGTTAACTGGCCCTGATCCGTCGGGTGAGTTAGGCACACGCATCAACAATCCCTAGGCTCATATACTATTAAAATATAGTTGCACCCGAAGGATGGAAGAGTCCTCAGCCGAATCTACGATTATCGATCACTCGGGCTCTTGACATGGTTATACCTCGGTGCGTGACTTCAGCATACCTGGTCCAGCGCGAGGAAGGCCCACAGCAGATATACGCTGGCCCATGAAGATTTTCGGGTGGCCAAGGCCCATGACGCCTTCGGATCCTTGGAGAGCAAGACTAGCGGAGATAGGAAATTCAAAGGGGTAAAACCCTAGAACTTGTAACCGACTAGGACTATGCCCGGGACCTGCCTAAGTCTATATAAAGGCCAGGAGGACATGTCCTAGATCTCTCGACTCATACTTTCCCACACGCATCCACGCTAGATCGAATCTGTGCACCCTGTAACCTTCGGTTTCGCCGTAGTCAAGAGCAGACAAGCAGGAGTAGGGTTTTTCCCTCGAACTGAACACAGGTAAATCTCGTGTCCCCTGGTTGCTTGTCTGTTAACCGTGCCACGATCTCCAGCATCCCCATCTTCTCCAAAACCCAAGTCCATAACAATGGGCATTGACGAGATTAAACCTCGTCACAGGGTGAGAAGAAACTTTTTGAATCCAATTGGAAACTTTCAAACTTATTTGGATCAAATAAAATCCTAAAAGGATTTAAAAAGATAAACAATTAATAAAGGAAGTTTTAAAATATTTGGATTTACTATTTTGAATCTTTTAATAAAAAGATTTGGTTTTCAAATGAGAAGGTAGAAATATAAATAAAGATTATTTTATAAACCAAATTAAAACTTGGCCAAGCCTTTGAAACAAAATATTTCTATTTGATAAAAATAGTAAAGGTTTATTTAAAATGAAATAATAAGGATTTAATATCCAAGTATATTAAAAAAATAAAGGTTTTACTATTTTTAATTAAACATCAAAACTTATTTATTTATTTTAAATAAGTTTTCCAAGTATTTTATATTCTCAAATAAAACCTACTAAAGTGTTTTGGTTTTATTTAGATTTCAAATAAAGATTTTAAATAAAACAAATCCTATTTGATTTAATAACTAAGGTCCATTTTATTTAATTATAAATGGACCCTAAAATAAAAATATTATTTTATTTTGGGATTTGGTTTTGTGTTGTTAAACAGAACCAAACACAATACAAAAGTAGGTGGAAGTTTGGATTAATCTGAATGCTTGATTGGTTGTTTGAATTTCAAAACAGAAAATAGAATTAGAAAAAGAAAAAGCTTTTGGACAGAAAAAAATAGAGTCAGACTCGACCCAACTAAACCTGGCCCAACAAGCCCAGTACTAGCCCAGCTACTCCCCACGCGCGAATCGTTTTCCACCTGAACCCACACCCGCAGAGCGACTGACCAGTGGGCCCCACCCTCCCCCTCTCTCTCTCTCGCTGCCAAACGGCCCCACTGCCGCGTCATCGTCTTCCTCACCCCGCGACCAGTTCCTCCCTCTCGTCGCCGTTTGCTGCCTCTAATTGCTCGCATCAATTCGAGTAAATGGCCGATTAGATTCTCCCAGTAACCTCGCACATTTAATCGCCCACGCTCCCTCCTCCTTTCCCCTCAGAACCCATTCGACCAGAGCCACTAGGCTGCTCGGAATTTCCCTAACACCGCCACTGCTCCGACCACCGTCCGCAGCAAATTCCGGCGACCCCGCACCGCCCCTTGCCCCATTGACCAAGCTCGCACACTCCCCAGACCTAGGCGTTTCTCCCTGTGCCTTCCATTCACTCGCGGGCGCCCTAGAGCGTCGACTTCGACAACTTCTGAGCGCCGCCGCGTCTGCTTCCCACTCCGGCGAACTCCACAGGTAAACTCTCGCCCAAAGACTCGATGATACTCCCACACTCTCCACACTCTCCTGCATCTGACCATGCTCTTGTCTTGCCTTAGGGCGATCTGCAACGTCGCCCCCGACAACGAACAGAACCAACTGACGCCGACAACGTCTCCGGCGAGCGATTAGTCCCACCCTAGTACGCCCCTCGCCTCCTAACAACCACATTGAGCATCGCCACGATTCCCTGAGCACGGTGAGAATCCTCGTTTCCTATATTGCTTCCTATAGCCGCCGATAGCACATCGTCCGACCGTCGCCGCCGTCTGCCGCCGCGCAGCGCCGCCAGCCTTTGGCCAAGCGTCTGAGACCGTTAGATGAGAATCTTGTGGCTATGATTAGAACTAGACGAAGGGGCACGCACCCATCTGATCCGTTCATTTAAGTTAGATCCAACGCCCCGCAGAGGCTGATCCACCCGAATCGGTATCAGCCAGTAGCATTTCGCCGCGTGTCACCAGTTCTGTTTAAAACAAAGTTTGAAATCAGATTTAGATGCAAATTTGAAACCCTTGTAACTTTTGATCCACACGTCCAAAATTTGCAATTATATCAATGGAATCAGTGGAACAAGCCCTAGCCAACCATGCATTTTGTTTAGTAAAAAGCTTCTGGTAAAATGCTTGTTTTTGCAGAAACATTTGTATGCTTGTTTAGGTTATAAAAATTATTCCAAAATGTTTTTAGGGTTGAAATCTTTGCAAATTGGTTTGTTGTGAACCTACTGACCTTAGAAACCAACTTGTGGATTTAAAAATGCATTTTGAAAAGATTAGGATGGATTAATTGATTTAGCCCATTTCTAGTCAAATAAAAATATTGATTTTGTTATGAAAATGTTTTGGAGTAAAAACTTGGGAAAATGACTTGAAACAAACCTACTGACCCTTAACACCAAGTTTTGAGAATTAACAACTTATTTGGTGAAAGACATAAAGTTTTTGCTTTGATAAAAACATTTTCCACCACATAAAATATTGATTGGATTTAAAAGTGACCTATAGATAAAACCCTTTTGCAAATGGTTTTACCACTTGAGAAAATGACCACCTTGAACCTTGAAAAGTTTAGATCCTAGTGGAAACCACCTTTGCAAATAAAACTATCTTTGGCATGCTTGCATGCATGACTTAGTTCCTATGATTTTATGTGTGATGTTTTGTTTGATTGGTTATTGGTTGGAATGCTAGTTGATATTGTGTTTGCTTGATTGATTTGTAGTGAAGTTAGAAAAGTGTGAAACTAGCAAGATCAAGAAGTGAACCATCATTCCCTACCAAAAAGGCAAGTGACACTATCATCCATGTCCTACTATTTTCACTACACTTAGTGGTATTTTTGTAGTATGCATGATAGGGCCATTATATTTCTATGCTATGCTATATCCTATTAGGAAATCCATATTTCTTAGTGAAAACATTGTAGTTGTAGTATGCTTAGCCCAGCTATATATTGGGATGGGATACATGTTAAGATTATATGAAGTATTGAAAAGACTTATGTTTTATCTAACAAAACAGGTACTCAATGAACCACCTGGGTGGACAAGGATACTCAAGCTTTTGGACAAGGTGGCAACAAAAGGAACCATGTTTATATGGCAATCTCTTTTTGTTGTGCACTAAAAGAAAACCACCCAGGGACTTAGAGATTGAACATGTTTCTACAATGTGGCTTGTATGCGACCACATGCTAAATGGGCTCCGGCTTAGTCAACTACATAGTGGAAGACCCATGCATTGGCATCTTCAGGTTAACTAGATTTGTGTAAGGGAACTTGAACCCTACATTGGTGCCTGGTAGACAAGCTAGCATTTTGTATTGGGAGGACTCCTATGGAAAGACTTTGTCACATTCTCAATCTGCCAGTACTCCATCTTGGTGAGTACTTATCCAGTGGCCACTGGTGGCATCAAGATGAGATTGTGTCATGTGGGTAAAGTGTACAACTTCTGCAGAAGATCAAAATTCTAAGTACTTAGCCGTGTCCCCGGTTATGGACAATACTGATCAACTAAGGCCTGCAGCTATGGAAGATCTCGACATTCCAATTTCTCAAAGTAAAAAAAAACTTGAGGGTGACAACAAGGGTTTTTGAAACACTTGGTGGATTCCAAGGAGTTCAGAAAGATTTGACAAAAGATCAAAACTATTTTGAAAAGATAGGATAAAACTATATTGCTTTCTGCAAATGAGCCTAAACCCCACTTAGCCAAATATGCATGTATTAATAGGATCCACTCATATTATACATAGTAGTGAAACTTGCCAATACAATTCAAATGTATTGACCCTTGTGGCTGCAACTTGTTATGTTGCAGGTTTGATTGATATTAGTGAAGTTGATTGATTAGGATTACAAGTCTACAACCAACATGTTTGCCTGTGGCACTTTGAAGATGAAGGACCCCATGCTTATAGATATTCTGCTGCAATGTAATGTAATAGCCAACTGAGCTATGTAAGATGTAATAAAATTATGTCATTCCTGGTTATAAAGTTGTATTATGACCTTTGTTTCTTGATATTACATCTTAACTGTGGATGCTAGCTTTTGATCCAGGGACTAGCATTGTAAACACAGGGGACTCTACCTTATTAAAGGTTGGGACCCTTACAATTTGTGTTGAGTTATTATTCAATTGTTTAGTATTTAAGTTGTGGTGCTATTCTTCTAGTGGTGTCATGTGAACGTCGACTATATGACACTTCACCATTTATGGGCCTAGGGGAATGCATTGTGTATTTGTCTACTAATTGTGGGGTTGCTGGAGTGACAGAAACCTGAACCCCCGTTAGGACACCTTTGCACAAGGGAGCGTAAGATCTCAGAGTTTAAGGCTGTGGTTAGATTTATATCTTAATTACTTTCCTATAGTTACAAATGTTTGCAGGGGGTTTAATCACAAGTATGTATTAGTCCAAGTACGATCGGTACATTAGCACAGGTTCACCCACACAACACTTACAACACCAAAGAAGAGTACTTAGCTATTTGAAGCGAAAGCACTTGACAGAATTCCCATGTGTCCTCGAGAACGTTTGGTCCTTATAAGTATTTCCACCGGCTTATCCTTTGCTAAGAAAGGATTGGTCCACTTGCTGCAGTTGTTCGTTGTCTCTTTTACTTGCACTTTGTTTCTTTGCTTTATTAGAAAACCCCTAAAAATCCGTTTGCTAAGTATTTACAGATATTTCCTTCTCCATACCACTAGTCAACACCTTCTGCTCCTCGTTGGGATCGACACTCCTATTTATCGAAAGTACTACGATACACCCCCTATACTTGTGGGTCATCAGCCGCCTCCTGAGGGATATCCACCCTCTCTAACATCTCCAGAATCATCACCATGCTAAAGAGGGAGTAGTCCACCCATGGACTATGGGTTTGTGGCAGTATCTTGATCTATTTCTCTCTTGTTCTTCATAGATCTAGTACCATATGAGCTACCCAACATAATTAAGGTCATATATGTAATACCTATGTGGTGGATCTTTATTCTATGATTTTATATATGAGATTGGAACCTATTTTGTGTAATATGTATTGGTAGATGCATATCATGTACACCATTCTTAATTGCTTGTTTTGATCCAACTTGTATGCAAGAACTTGTATGGGTAGAAGTGTGTATTAGATGAAGTAGTTTGGTGGTAGTGATTGAATTGTGACAACAATATTCAAAATCTACTTTGATTTTTACCTTTCTTTTGCTGCCTCACTAGGGATAAAGTGAAATCATGAGCAATAATTATCTTGTGACAGTAGATAATCTTGTTAGGTCAAGGTAGAATATTTGTATTTCAAACATCATGTCATATTACTTAAAGCTATACCCTGATTTGTTCTTAATTCAAGATTGCATGGAGGTTTCCCTTCTTGAGGAGTATAAGAGAGATGTGTTTCATCTCTATGTTAGGACGTGATTCCCATATGAATGCTTATCATACACATATAGAAGTTCCATGAATATTTATCATTGTTGAATTTTTATGATCACCATAGCTTAAAAGGAGAGTAGACAAGTGAACCCATGAACCCCAGTCCTATTTTAAACATAAGAAACACCTTTCCATTGCCATTATCATCACTTTTATTTTCTGCAATTTATTATTTCGAAAATACAAAAAGAATTTTCCTCCTTGCAATCACTCATAAAACCCCAAAATAACTTTATCTTCACATATCTCATATAGTTTGCATTGTTTTACTTTATTTATTTTAGTTACTATATTTTATTTCATATTACTAATACGAAACCTTGTGCTTGACAACCACTTGGCGGAGTTGGGGACAGAAAACATTTTTTTTTGCTTTATAGGTTGCTTGACAAGGAGAAGGGGAATAACTTCTAAGCCAGTTCCCCAAGAGTTCGATTTAAATCCTCGAGTCATCCTTGTGGGGAAAAGAAGCTTGCTACAACACTCTGCACTTGGAGTCCCAATGAAAAGTGGCCACGATTGTTGCCATCACTCACGAGGCTTGTTGGTGAACATCTTATTATGGAACTCTCACCATACATATCATGATGAAAGACATAGATTATCCTAATAATGAAGAATTCTCATATGCTAGCGGTGTATCCTACATCTCCGGGAACATTTAAGCCTTATTGAGTTCCAACACCAACCCCAACGCTCTTGCTACTTATTTACTTTACTTGATTTTGTTACTTTATTGCACACTAACAAAACACCTTTTAAACACCCTTTACTTGAGATCAAAGGCAACTTACAAGTATCATTTGGTAGATAGTGACGAGGGGCATAAAGACCTTAACCAAATAGCTCTCTATGGGTTTGATACTCTTATTTTGACAAGTATTATCCTTTACTAGATAGTGATGAGGGGCATAAAGACCTTAACCAAATATCTCTCTCTGGTTTGATACTCTTATTTTGAAACTAGCTACAATTTATTTGTGCACTTGACATGGTTATACCCTACGGGTACGTGACTTCCGCTTACCTGGTCCAGCCCGAGGAAGGCCCACAGCAGATATACGCTGGCCCATGAAGATTTTCGGGTGGCCAAGGCCCATGACGCCTTCGGATCCTTGGAGAGCAAGACTAGCGGAGATAGGAAATTCAAAGGGGTAAAACCCTAGAACTTGTAACCGACTAGGACTATGCCCGGGACCTGCCTAAGTCTATATAAAGGCCAGGAGGGCACGTCCTAGATCTCTCGACTCATACTTTCGCACACGCATCCACGCCAGATCGAATCTGCGCACCCTGTAACCTTCGGTTCCGCCGTAATCAAGAGCAGACAAGCAGGAGTAGGGTTTTCCCTCCGGGGGCCTGAACCTGGGTAAATCTCGTGTCCCCTGGTTGCTTGTCTGTTAACCGTGCCACGATCTCCAGCATCCCCATCTTCTCAAAACCCAAGGCCATAACAATGGGCATTGACGAGATTAAACCTCGTCAATTGGCGCCGTCTGTGGGAATTGGGGCTGCTGATTGTGCGGTCGTGACGGTTCCGACCCGATCGATCTACAACTCCACGGCGACGGAGAATCACCTCCTCTTCGGCGCTTTCGACTTCACCGCCCACTCGCCGGCCACCATGAAGGATTTCGAGCCCGTAGGCGACGGACTCGAAATTTTGTTCGGGAGTTTCTGCTTCCAGGTGGGACAAGCGGCACCTCGCCTCCACGGCGGGTGCCCTTGCCGTCAATCAGGCCCGCCTCGTGGGCTCCACACCCCGTGCTACGCACGTCACCATCGATAGATGAGTTCTACAGCAGCAGCAGCTGCAACTCCGATCTGTGCGATCCACCTTCGGATGAAGGGACCTACGGTTCCGGATCCGAAAGCTGCGGCAGCAGCCGACCAATCTGCAAGCGCTATCTATGTGCCACAGTCATCCAAACCGATGAGGAAACACCTAACCCGCCCAACGAAGCGAAAATGGCGAAACAGAAGCGGTCCCCACCCAGGGGAAAACAACGGCCACGTCATCCAACAGCAAAGAAGGATGGGTCGAGCGCGCGTCGTTGCAGGCGACATCGTCTTACCTGCAGACGCCTCACATGACCTACTGATGGCGTACCACTACCTCCTCATCGAGGAGCACAAGAAACAAGTCAAGATGCAGGAGACGCTCGACAAACACAAGCAAGCAGCCTCCGAGTCCAGCACGCGACGAGTTGCGCTCTCCGCCGTGGCACCCGGCTCTAGCACAAACGGAAACCAGGGAAACAAGCACCGCTCTCGGGTGGAAAACATGGATCCCAAGGAGCGGCGTGATGTGACCCGAACTCTCCACACATCGTTCATGGATATGGATGCCGACGACAACATCATCCCGAAGACGCCACAAGCTGCGATCATGGCAGCCACTGCGTATCTCGCGGCTCACCCACCTCCGGAGGGGGACCCAAAAAGGGCCATGCATAGGTCCGCACTTACCGGACTAGGACTAATCGGAGTTGCGCTCACGAAGACGCTCTGCGGGCGAAGAAAGCTCCGGCCAGTAGCGGCCGAGTCCCACCCCCTCATCCGAAGAGGAAGAGGAGCACGATCTTCCTCGAAGGAAGAAGAGCTCGCACCGCCATAAACGCGACTACGACGCCATAGACAAGCTTACACAGCGCAAGATCGACAAAGCACGCGCCAAACGCACATGCTCGTCTGAATCTGAGATGGATGAAGACGAAGGAGAACTCTGCGGAGCTCGATGCTTCAGCAGATCCGTTCGGCGAACACAGATGCCACGCAACTTCAAACTTCCTTCGGATACTCCGAAGTTCAACGGCACGCAAGATCCAAAGTCCTGGCTCAGCGACCATCTGTCATCCGTCAAGCTTCACGGAGGAAACAAAGAAACCGCCATGCAATGCCTTCAGCTGCGGTGACGGCGGCGCGATGCTTAGTAGCCTATCATCAGGATCCATCCGAAGCTGGGAGGAGCTCGCTTACAGCTTCATCCAAAATTTCAAAGGCACCAGCAAGAGGCCCGCCTCAATCGAAGAATTGCGAGCCTGCACTCAGAGAACGGGTGAATCTATTCGCTCGTACATACTACGCTAGTCTACAACCAAGAACTCCGCAGCACACATCTCCGAAGAGCAGGCCATTGACGCCTTCAGGGACGGCGTCAAGCGCCCAGACTTCAAGGAGAAACTTGGGCGTGTAAAGCCCAAGACACTCGACCACCTCATGGAAATCGCCAACAGTTGGGCAGACGGCGAAGATTGCATCCAGCGAGCGCAATCAGACAAAGAGGACGACTACGGCCGAAGACGTGAGCGCCGTAGCAAGAGGAGATCGCGCGTCTACAAGGACCGCGACGGACCCGACATGGTCGCGGCCGGCTACGCCGACCGCCGTAACGACAACAGCGGCAACAGTGGAGGATACCGCGGCGGAAACTTCCACGACAACGGACGACCAACGCAGTCGTGGCAACGCCGCGACCGCGACAACGGACCCTCAGCATTCGAGCCACGACTGCGACAACGGACCCTCAGCATTCGACAAACTTTCGGGTCCATGCACCATCCACTTCTACATCGACAAACAGGATGGCAAAAAGAAAGCCAACCACATGCTCAAGGACTGCCGCGAGTTCCAGAAACTCAGCGAAGGCATGGTGCAGATGAGGCAGCAAGCCCCAATCCCTGCGTTTGGAAACGCACCTGCGCCAGGTGAAATAGCACACGGAGCTCCTCCACCGCCGCCTATTGGAGGCCCAAATCAACCAGTCGCACCAATGCAAAACAATGCCGGGGTCGCATACCCCCCACCAAAGGGAGCACTAAATATGATCCAGAAGGGACGCCCCACCAACAGGGTGCAGAAGAAAATCACCCGACAAATCAACTTGGCCGTGGCAACTCCGCCTGCAATCCCTGAGTACCTCAGCGGATCAGAGTCCTAGATCACATTCACTCGCGCGGATCACCCTTGCCAGATCCCTCGCCCAGGTCATGCTGCCCTGGTGCTGGAGGCGCAGATCGAAGGCTTCGAGATGAGCCGCGTCTTCATGGACGGCGGTAGCGGCATCAACCTAATGTTCGCAAGCACTCTAGCAGCTATGCGGATCCCGCAATGCAGCATGGAACAATCAGACACAACGTTCCACGGCATTGTCCCAGGGAAGGGCATCTTCCCCCTGGGGAAATAGGGCTCGGCGTCATCTTCGGGAAGCCGGACACCTTTCGGCGGGCGCCTAGAATTTGAAGTGGTGGGTGGCGGTCGCGATACCACGCCATCTTGGGGCGTGTAGCATTCGCAAGGTTCTGGCCATCCCACTCGCATACCTACTTCTCAAGATGCCAGGACCAAGGCGTCATCACGATCCACGGAGCTTCACCCGGTCGGACCAATGCGACGAGGATTTCAACAAAATCTCCCAGTCTTTCGGCATGCAAGACGAGCTTGTAAGGCTCCGCGAGGCGACGGAGAATGGGTTACCCCCAGTCACAAGGCAGAACGCACCTGACATGTCCTTCGACTCCACCGTCAACACCAAGAAGGTGCAGGTCCATCCGACAGACGCCTCCAAGACGGCGCTGATTGCCAATGACCTCAGCACCGCATAGGAAGGCGCTCGTCAATTCCTCCGTGTGCTTGGGAAATCTTCGCTGGTGTCCTGCGGACATGCCAGAGTTCGAGGAATTCGCCGAAACACGCACTCAATGTCTTCCAGACACCAAGCGTCAAGCAGTTCATCCGAAGCGCCGAGACCACGAGCGAAGCTATCGGCAAGGAAATCAACAGTTACTCGCAGCAGACTTCATCCGGAAATCAAGGAAAGCGAGTGGTGGCAAACACGGTGATGGTTCCAAAGAAGGACACGGACATCCTGCGGATGTGCGTGAACTTCACGTCACTAAACAAACATTGCCCAAAGACCACTTCCCTCTTCCTCGGATCGATCGGATCATCGATTGATTGCGGTTGTGAGAAACTATCCTTCCTCGACGCCTACTCGGGCTATAACCAGATTCAACTCAAGGTCGAAGATCAAGGGAAGCGGTGTTCATCAAACCGTTCGAGTATCTGCTACAACACAATGCCGCCGGGCTAAAGAACGCGGGTGCCACGTACCAGCGATGCATGCGAGCCTGCCTCAAGGACCAGATCGGTCGCAGCGTCCAAGTCTATGTCGGCGACATAGTAATAAAAACCAAGGAGGCAAGGACACTTATCGACGATCTCCGCGAGACGTTCGACAACCTTGATCGCTACAGGATCAATCTCAATCCAGAAAAGTGCGCCTTTGGCGTCCCCTCGGGTCAGCTGCTCGGATACTTCATCTCTCAACGAGGGATTGAGGCAAACCCAAAGAAAATCAGAGCCATCATGACAATGGAGAAGCTGAAAAACCTCAAGGGCGTCCAGCAGCTCGCAGGACGAGTAGCGGCACTAAGCAGGTTCATCAGCCGTATGGGCAAGAAGGCTCTACCATTCTACCAGCTGCTGCGTAAGGCAGACAAGTTCGAGTGGACACCAGAAGCCAACGACGCATTCGAAAGCCTCAGCGGCTCCTCTCCACCTCGCCCGTTTGGTCACGCCAAAGAAGCGCGAGCCCCCTTCTTGTACATAGCAGCCACACACCAGGTGGTAAGCACCGTACTCGTGGTCGAACGACCCGAAGAAGGAAAGACCCATGGGGTCCAGCGCCCAATTTACTACCTCAGCGAGGTTCTCACTCCAACAAAACAGCGGTACCCGCACTACCAGAAGCTAGCCTACGGCATGTTCATGACAGCTCGACGGCTGAGACACTACTTCCAGGAGCATCAGGTGATGGTCGTCAACGAGGCACCCCTGAACAGCATCCTGAATAACCCAGAGGCAACAGGACGGGTCGCCCTGTGGGGCATCGAACTATCACCCTTGGACATCGTCTACGAGAAGCGACACGCAATCAAATCCCAAGTCCTTCGGACTTCTGGTGCCTGGATGGAGCTGCAGCTGCCAGACACCCAGATATGTCGCGATCTGGACAATGCATTTCGACGGCTCCAAGCGAAGCGGGCGAGCAGGAGTCATACTGACCTCCCCGCAAGGCGATAAGATGAAGTACGTTCTTCGGATGAAGTTCAGAGCCTCCAACAACGAAGCCGAATACGAAGCCCTCATCCATGGCATGAGAATGGCAAAGATATGCGGTGCAACGCGCCTGGTCATCTATGGTGACTCCAACCTCGTCGTCCAGCAGACGATGAATGAGTGTGACGCACACGCCGAAAACATGATCGCGTATCGCGCGCTATACAACGCACTCGAAGGAGAATTCGACGGCTGCGAACTTCGGCATGTTGGAAGAGAGAGCAATGAGGAAGCCGATAGACTCGCCAACATCGGCTCCACTTGCGCAAAGGTACCACCAGGTGTGTTCCTCGAACAAATCTGCGTGCCATCCATCAAGCGGAAATTCCCTAAGGGATCACCCGAAGAAGTAGAACACTCGGGGGATACGCTACCCGAAGGTCATGAAGGACCCGAAAAGTTGGATACCGAAGTTGCCATGGTCAACCTAATGCAGGTCATGGCAGTCGAAGAAACTTGGACGCGACCATACCTCCAGTTCCTGATAAACGGAGAACTACCTGACAGCCCGACAGATGCCCGGCGCATATCTCGTCGGTCAAAAGCCTTCACCATCATCAACGGCGAACTGTATAAACATAGCATTACGGGTGTACTACAATGGTGCGTCACCATCGACGACGGCAAGGCCATACACCACGACATCCATGAGGGCATCTGCGGCCACCACGCCGTCAGCCGCTCCCTTGTCGCCAAAGCTCTACGAGCAGGATTCTACTGGCCAACGGCCATGAGCGACGCAAAGGACATCGTCCGAAGATGCAACGGGTGCCAACGGTTCGCCGACAAACCTCACGCACCTGGGTCCAAACTTCGACCCATACCCATAGCCTGGCCTTTTGCCCAATGGGGCCTCGACATGATCAGCAAACTGCCAAAATCCTCGAAGGGAGGACACGTCTTCCTCCTGGTCGCAGTCGACAAATTCACCAAGTGGATCGAGGCCATGCCAGTCACCAACCAGAAGGGCAAAACCGCCGTCAAATTCTTCGAATCCATTGTCTACAGGTTCGGCGTACCACACAGCATCATCACCAACAACGGATCGAACTTTATCTCCGAAGAATTCCAGGACTTCTGCGAAGGCCTCGGAATCAACATCACATATGCCTTAGTGGCACACCCGCAAACAAACGGGCAAGTGAAAAAGGCCAACGGCCTAATTGGCACCGACATCAAGAAGCGCCTCATGAGCTCACTCGAGCACAAAGCTGGAAACTGGACGAAAGAGCTACCGTCTGTCCTGTGGAGCTTACGGACTACGCCAAACAGCTCCACCGGCTACACACCGTTCTTCATGGTACACGGAGCTGAGGCCGTGCTACCAGCCGAAGTACGCCACCAGGCTCCACGAGTCGTAAACACATGAAGCGAATCCGCGGCTGCACTCGAAGATGCCGTCGACACACTCGGCGAAGCGGGATATAGCAGCGACTAGATCAGCGGTGTACCAGCAAAGTCTCATAACTACCACAGCCGGCCATTGCGCCAAGGTCCTTCGAAGGAGACCTCGTCTTGCGACTCAAGCAAAAGCGACCGAATAAATTCGAGTCACCATGGGAAGGACCCTATGTCATCACGAAGTCATCCTGTGGCGCCTATCGCCTCAAACACGTGGAGTGCAGGTCGCATACTCCAACCCATGGAACATCTACGCTGCGACGATTCTACCCGTAGCAACCTACCCCCTTTTACTTTCAATAAGACTTTCAGCCAAGGCTACTCAGCCGAACCATGTACCTCCTCCATTACGATATAAATAAAGCTAAGTGTCTCGCCCCCAACCTTCGGTTGACTATTTTCCTGCAACTCTACTACATGCTACATACGCACTCGGGGGCTCCCCCCCACCTCACGATTTCATCGACTGAGGACCAAACGTGTACACCTGAGTAGCTGACCACGTCAGGCAAACGAAAAGGACACGTACTCAATCAAAGCACTGCGTGCTCACAAACAAGCAAACCTTTACAACAAAGGGCACAGAAGCGCCCGAAATATACAAATTTTACATCTCTCTGTCTATTTTCAGGTCCTACCTATTCTGAAGAATAACCTGAGCACGCTACTCAAACAAATCTACAATATGTTCGGCATACTGCCTTACAGCCGCGTAATGCGGACGCATGTTCACCTCGCCACCATCCGGTCGAAGAGGTGGCCCACAATGACCAAATCTCGTCGGGGCGGTGCACCTCACAAGAGGCAAGGCAGCCTTCACTCCTGCGACGAGCTGCTGCCGCACCAGCTCCTTGACATTGCTGGCACTCCGAAACCTCGACAGAAGACCTGCAAGGGTCGTCGGCACGGCATCCAAAGGAAACATGACGTGCAACACCGAGGAAAGTGATGGCTGCACCTGGCGGAGCACCCGCGAAACTTGATAAACACGATCCTGCACCGTCGCCAGAACCATGGCGCGATCGCGATCCATCCAGAAGAAGCCGCCGCCCTCCATGTCCTGTTGAGTCAAGCAATTGACCCGAACAGCGACACGCTCTTTTTCTTCCCTCGGAGCAAGATTCGCACCTGTGACAACCGCACAAGACAAGAATAAGGCCAGCAGGCTCATCCAAAGAACTGAGCTACAGCCCGAAAGAAGGATCAACTTACACTGCAATTGCTCGGACAGCCGACCCAGCTCCGCCATCAAGTACTCCTCTTTGGCTGCGCCACGATCCGCCTTGGATTTCCAAACATCGGCACGACCGCGTAACCCGAGCAATTCCCTCTCCAAGCTGCGCACGCGATCTCGAAGGAAAGCGAGCTGCGAGGAATCATCCAACGATGGTCGCAAGGGCTTTGCGGATGAAGTGTCAACTGGGTCCGCACCCGAAGGAACCTATAGCAGCAGAAAAAAGAAGGCACACAGACATTCAGCCAAGGATAGAGCATAACTCGGAGGATTTCATTAAATATATAAGACCACTGCGTGGCACAAGGATGGTACTACAAAAGATATTTACAACAAAAGTAAACTACATACTACCCTACATCTACTATGCTTAAGGCGCAGGACACGGAGTCGCCTCGAGCAGAACGCCTAGCTTTGGCCTCGCCACGCGCCTTGATGCACTCAGACAACAAGTCAATGAGCTTGGGCCCATATAAATGCTGCGGCGGAGTAGGCAGCGAAGGCTCCCTCGGATCCATCTGCGGCCGTCGGCATCCGAGAGGTGATCCGGGCAAGTCGGCTCCGCCCAGCCGCCATGGCCATCGCCAGCCCGACAGACGCGCCAATGCCCTTACGCTTGCGCTTATGCAGTATATGGCATGTGAGCCTCTGCCGAGCTCGCTGTGGCATCCACATCTTCAAGGGTTGCGCCCTTCGGGAAAAGCTCCTGGTAGAAGCGACCAAGGACCTCTTTCGCCTTGGAAAGGGAGTTGATGACGGTGCCGCAGCGGTCTTCGACCGCCACAGTGGCATCATCTAGAGCACTCCCGTGCTCCAGAGCACCGCGGTCGAACTCGGTGCCTGCGGCATCTGAGACAAAAAATGAAGAAAAACATGAAGAAGGGCGGCATAGAAGAAGACCCGTAGAAAAAGAAACAAGTACAAAACTCCAGCACTCACCCGAAATAGCCTTGGCAGCAGCCATGAGCTTCGCCGCCACCCCTCTTTCACGAGCAGCATAGCGGTGGCCATTGCTCCTCACGATCGCAGCCTCCTGCTGCAGACGGCTCCTTCTTCGCTGCCTTCGGCTCTAGCTCAAAGCGCTCTTTTGCAGCGGCCACTTTCTGCTCCGATTGGCCAAGGCTCTTTTTAAGAGCGTCGACCTCACGGAGAGAGTCGTTATGCTCCTCAGCATTTTAGACAACCAAGTATCAAATAACAGTCCAGGATAAACAAGAGAAGTACTAAAAGCGCGAATACCTTGAAGCTGCCATGATTCGCCTCGGCGTAGGCGTTCCTCCACTGCCGCTTGGCCTCTTGGACAAAAGGCTGCGAGAAAAAACAATAGCAGTAAGAACAGGACTTGGGGGCTACGCCCAACACAAAGAAGCAAAAACAACATCAGCACACGAAGACACTCGGGGGCTCCCCCCGTGACATGAAGCAGAAAAACTTACATGCTCCGATGGCGACCCCGAAGGCCCGCCTGCGAAATTCTGAGGCGCAACCACCAGCCCCTCCCGCACAGGAGGATCTGGAGCGGCGCCACCCGAAGTCGCCACCGTCTGAGGAGGAGGCGACGCAATGTTCGACTCCCCCATCATCTCCCGCGCACCATCACTAGAGCCGTCGGAGGATTGCCTGCATACAAACCAATCAGCACAAGTGCAAAAAAATCATGAAGGGAAAAGGACAACAGTACAACAAGAAAACTTACGAGCCCAATGCGCTCAGGTCGAAGATAGGAGAAGCCCTTCGGGCCCTCTTCTCCTCTTTCTTCTCTTCCTTCTTCTCCTCCTTCTTTTCTTCCTTCTTCCGCTTTGCTGGCGGGTGCGGAGCAACAGCTCGCACAGGAATAGCAGGAAGGGGAGAGGAAGAACCTCCATGACCATCACTATGACGCTCAAGGCCCAGAGGATTTCTGGGAGTCGGAGGAGTTGAGGCATCCGAAGACTCGCTCGAGCTCCGTGATCGCTTGCGCGTATGGTCCTCACTCGACTCATCGGCATCCTCTGCCGGAGATCGCGCCGAAGGAAGCTCGGACACGGAATCAACCACTTCATTATCCGGGGCATTCAGATACCTTTCGGGCAATGGTGGTACCATGCCCGGCACTTTGAACCTCTACAAGATGAGAAGAAACTTTGTCAGCAAACAAAGGAAACAAATACACACCCAACAAAAAAAAGGGGGAGCACTACGTGCACAAATCTACACCTTTGGCACGACCAACGTCGAAGAAAAGGGAGGAGTCAGCGACTTCCCCGGGATTTCTTCTCCGGCCTTGAACTTCAGCAGCACGCGAAGATCCTTATCAAGATTCCCCTCGGAGATTTTCTCACTCGAAACCGTTGTCGGATCACGGCGCCCAGAATAAATAAACATCGGGTGCGCCCTCGCTTGGAGAGGCTGCACCCGACGCTCAAGAAATGTCCGGATGATTTCCACGCCGTTCACCTCCTTCTCAGGAATCAGTTGGAGATCCTCCACCCGACGGTAAAGGGCCTCTATCTCCGCCACCTCACCATCTAAGATTTGGTTCTTCCAGGACCTTTTCTTCTCAATCTTTTGGGAGGGGTCAAAGGGAACAAGACCAAAATCTTGCCCAGGCAATACGGAGTCGCGGATGTAAAACCATCGCCTCCGCCAGTATTGGACAGATTCGGACATGGAAAAGGAAAAGAATTGCACATTGGGACTGAGGGAGATGATGAAACCCCCAATGGGATACACACCATCCAAACCAGACTGCCTCTTCACGGAATAAAGCTTCCGGAAGAGGCCAAAGTGCGGCTCAATGCCAAGCCAACACTCGCACAATGTGATAAAACACGCAACATGGAGAAGAGAGTTGGGAGACAGATGATGGAGTTGAACCCCATAGAAGAAGAGCAGTCCACGGAGGAAGTCGTGGACCAGAAAAGAAAACCCGCGAATCACGAAGGCAACAAACATAACCCGGTACCCAGATGGGGGACGGGGGATTACCTCATTGCCGGGGAGTCTCACGGCCGTCGTATCTTGCGGGATCAGGCCCCGCTCACGCAGTTTGCGGAGATCGCTCTCCCGCGTCTCTGATCGCCGCCAGCCACCATCGGTGACACGAGCAGCGGTGGTGCCCTTCTTGCCTCTGGCGGCGCTGGTCCCAACCGCAGATGAAGACTTCTTCACTTTCCCCATGGTGCTACGGCGGTGGTGGTGTTGCCAACGAAGGAAGAACGAAGGAAATGTGGAAGAAACTGTCAACGCGCAGCAAGAATAGCTCAAGAACAAGGAGGCAGTGAACAAATGAACTGGTGCGGTGAAAAACAAACCACGATTTCACCAAAGATTATAACAGCGAAGACGACGCACGCTGGCCGTCCATCGAGAAGACCTAACGCCAACGGTAGATCTGGCCGTACACATGTCAGCATCACAACAAACCGTCGTTACCACGCCGTCCACTACGTGCGGAAATCAAGGAGACGCCGTAATCATCTCCACGCCGCGCGTGACCGGTCAATTCAAAGTCAGGAAGTGGGACCCACGCTTCGTCCAGTCAAGTCATCTCTGGCGTAGCAGACGCTTGAGGTTATCGATCGTCGACAGCGTCATCAAAAGCTATACTAGCACCAACTTCGGCTGCACAGCTAAGAGTACTCACTCGAATCTACGATTCGATTAAATACTCGGGGGCTACTCCTATCAGGAGCGCTGGCCGCGCACCCGACAGACACATGAGGACAAAATTACTTCTCTGAGTCCTATGTCGAGTCTACGACTCCACTACGGACTCGGGGCCTACTCCCATAGGGAGAATGGATTTAAGCATCCGAAAATTTTCGAGTCCTACGGACTTAACGACTGAAACAATGCTTGAATTAAAGTCTCCGCTCGCGTCTACGACTCGAACAGACACTTGGGGGCTACTCCCATAGGGAGCGCTGGTCGCGCACCCTATGAAATCTTCGACTGCGATATCCCGGATCAGCACGCAAAAACTTTTTGGCAACTCTGCCCCAACAAAACGCTAAGTGAGCAACAATCTCCTTGGCCACCCGAAGCACCTCCGCGGTGACAAATATTCGGATGCTGTGTCTTCGACACAAAGATAAGACCTGCAGATATCATCTGATGGCCTGGCAACGCACCTGACTGCGCTCTGCTAGTATGAAGCCATACCAGCAGGTACGATGAAAAATCCCGACGGACGCGTTGGGTACACCAATTAAAATCACTGGAATTCCACTCCTGTAAGTCCTCCGCAGCCTGAGTCGAATTACGCAAAGATATGTTCGGTCGGGTTGAGGGACCCGAACCTGAAGAAGATCGTGTAGTTTCGTCCTAAGACAGTTAACTGGCCCTGATCCGTCGGGTGAGTCAGGCACACGCATCAACAATCCCTACGCTCATATACTATTAAAATATAGTTGCACCCGAAGGATGGAAGAGTCCTCAGCCGAATCTACGATTCGCGATCACTGGGGACTCTCGACATGGTTATACCCTACGGGTATGTGACTTCAGCATACCTGGTCCAGCCCGAGGAAGGCCCACAGCAGATATACGCTGGCCCATGAAGATTTTCGGATGGGCAAGGCCCATGACGCCTTCGGATCCTTGGAGAGCAAGACTAGCGGAGATAGGAAATTCAAAGGGGTAAAACCCTAGAACTTGTAACCGACTAGGACTATGCCTGGGACCTGCCTAAGTCTATATAAAGGCCAGGAGGGCACGTCCTAGATCTCTCGACTCATACTTTCGCACACGCATCCATGCCAGATCGAATCTGCGCACCACAGTAACCTTGGTTCCGCCCGTAATCAAGAGCGGAACAAGCAGGAGTAGGGTTTCCCTCCGGGGCTGAACACAGGTAAATCTCGTGTCCCCTGGTTGCTTGTCTGTTAACCGTGCCACGATCTCCAACATCCCCATCTTCTCCAAAACCCAAGTCCATAACAATGGGCATTGACGAGATTAAACCTCGTCAGCACTTGCAGTCATCAAGCTATTTTCTAGCTCCATTGACGGGGAGCTAAGTGTTTTTGGTCTTTGTTCTTAGTTGCTAATTCTATTAATTGTTTTACTACAATTGTTTATTAGTTTCAGGTGAACACCATGACTACACTCGGGCTGATGAATCAGCTTGGTGCAACTAAATACCTCGGGAAGTTTAATAAAGGATTCGTTAAGGAATTCCCGAGGGGAAGTGAACAAGAATGTGAGGTTAACCCTCATTTTATCCATATTATTCATGATAAAACTTTTGCAGGATATGATCCTGATGAGGATCCGTATGCTCATTTAACGCATTTTACCGAGTTATGTTGGACACTTAAATTGAAAGTCTATTTTAATAATGAATTGAAACTTAAATTGTTTAGCCAATCTCTAACCAACACTGCTCTAGCTTGGTATAGAGTTTTCCCTATAGAAAAATTGATACTTGGGAAAACTTAACAGGGAATTTATATTCTAATTTTTTCAAAGTAAAGACAAATAAGGTAAGAATGGCGATCGCTAATTTCAAGAATCACCCAGGAAAAGGTTTGGTAAGAGATTTTACAAGGTATAAATCTATTCTTAATAGATGTCCCCATCATGATTTACCTGAATGGTATGTTTTACACATTTTTTATAGGGAACTTAATCAAGAAATAAAGCATGAACTTGACTCAAATCTGAAGGTTCCTTTATGGAGCTAACTATAACTAAAGTTTGGGAACTTTTAGAAAGAATTTGTCGCAATAGAAAAACTTGGGTATTCGATATTGGCGATGATGGAGGTATATAAATTGAATATGATTGTCTCAATGAGTACAAGGAATCCTATAAGGTTAAGGAGACCGCTAATGAACTTTAACCTGATGATGATATTATTTTTCAAATTCTTCAGTCTTTTACAGAACATATTGAAGCTCCGAAAAAAGAATGGTTTCAATATACTCTGCCACCTAAGAAAGTTGAAGATGTAGAGATAGAAATTGTGGCCCCTATAGAGCCATCAAATAAAAGGCACAGTATGTTGACCCCCTTCCTTTCCCAAAGATCGTGAGAAAACATATGGTAGCCTAACAACTTGTGGCTTGCTCATGAGACTTGTTAGTGAACATCTTATTATGGAACTCTCTCCACACATATCACGAAGAAAGACGTAAATTATTCTAATCATGAATAATTCTCATATGCTAGCGGTATATCCTACATCTCCGAGAATATTTAAGCCTTATTGTGTTCCACCACCAATCTCAACGCTCTTGCTACTTGTTTACTTTACTTGCTTTTATTACTTTCTTGCACGTAAACAAAACACCTTTTAAACATCCTTTACTTGAGATCAAAGGCAACTTACAAGTATCCTTTGGTAGATAGTGACGAGGGGCATAAAGACCTTAACCAGATAGCTCTACATGGGTTCGATACTCTTATTTAGAAACTAGCTACAATTGATCCGTGTACTTGCGGTCATCAATAGGTTGACATCTCACAGTCCCTCATTAGCATATTCATAAACTATAATAGATGGTTTTGGAGCATTGAGTAAATTGCAAGCACTAAAACATGGTGTTGAGGCTCACAATATACAAAAATGGGGGTAAAGGGCAATCATCAATAAGGTGCCCTTGCGGTTTACACTTGAAACAAATCTTCTCTCCCCTTTTAAAAAATTTAAAGGTACATTTACCTCAAAGTTACCTCTAGCAGAATTACTAGCCATTGTGCCATTAAAATCTCTGATCACAATCGGAGCCGCACCTTGCTTCCCATTAATAACCACGGGTGTTTGCTGCACCACTACTGGTTCCATGATTACCGAAATTTGTTGCGCATGCTGAAGGGCGATCTGCTGCAACATGGCTTGCTGCGCCAGAGGCTACTGCACTATAGGTTGTTGTCCTTGCTCTGCAATCTGATGTTGCGTTTTGCTGACCCTGTGCTACCATAGCTGCAGTAGTAGCACCCTTTGGAACGTCTACAGCCAGTGCAACAAAAGCTGCTCCCACAGCCTCTAAGGTAATGGATTGATTGAGATTATTTGAGTTGGCACGTGCTACACCTTCAAATTGTGATTGTATTTGTTGTTCCTGTTGTATCCTCCCCTGTCACTTGACCGAAACCCTCTACCTGCAAAATTGTGTATGTTTTTGGTAATTGGTATTACCTCCATGATTGAAATTGCAAGATAAATTGTTGAAGCCCGAACCTCTATTTAAATTGCCGAATTGGTCATTCCCTCTGAATTTTTCTTGGAAAATTATTCCCTGATACCCGCCATCACGGTCACTAGATCCACTCGATTCTCCCTCATAGTATCCATTCCTCGATATGATCCAAAGTCTTGCCCCGGCCCTGTGCAGGCCCATGCCCTGGCCAGGCCCTCCACCAAAACAGCCTATACCGGCATCAACACCTCCATGACATGGGTCGAAACCCATGCCTCCGCCTCGATTCATCTCGGGATTGATCAGCTGCTGCCCTTCGTCGTGAGTGAGGCTAAACTTTTTATCTCCCAGCTGAACCCTTGCGGCCTCGTTTTTCTCTAGTGGTTCAGTGTGTATTCCAGGGTTTTATCCCTAGTGTTTTGGGTGAAAACACTTCCATCACCCAATCCACTCCAATCCTCTTCCTTTCCAATCCCCAACAAACCTCTTTCTAAAAAATGTTATTTTGTAAACCGGGAATGCTAGACACAATAGCAGTACTGTTATCACACAGAATTTAGAAACTTCACCAACAATGCCTCACGAGTTTTTATAAAGATTCAATTTTTATACCAGCACATGAACAAAAACGTTTCGAAAACAAAATGCAACAGTTTCCATCTTTCAAAAGATGAGAATATTTTCACATAATTCTATTAGCTACTGAACAACAGTATACCTAATCACACATACTAGTTATAACCAGCAATTAAAGGTGTACTCCAGCTCAATCAATAAAACACCGAGTCTTGTAAGTATAAGGGAGATAAGAAATGAACAGTGCATAATACATATAAATAAAAATACATTTTTTTACAGCAATAATAATACCAAATTTGAAGCCATATCTATGAGAATCAAATTTGAAGCAATAATAATACCAGATTGCAAGTGCCCGCTGAGAGTAATGGCATCATGAAGTTCTATGCGGCAACAATACCAGATTACAACAAACGAGTAAGAGACAAACTCTTAAATTTAAGTATAAGTTACAGACATGAAAAAGTTCCAAATAATATGCAGCTACTTCGTACTTTATCTTAGCCCTCCTCCTCTGTTACAACCTGTCCAGAGAACTCACCATCACCCTGTTGAAAAAACCAAAATGTCAGCCTTTCTTATAAAAAGGAATTTCATTTTGGATATATACTTAAAGTTCTGTAACTCCTAGATGATATATACACGATTCCATGATGCCCTTCGTTTATCATGTACACAGTTGACAATACATAAAAACATGCATAACAGCAACACACAAAAGATAGTGGTCTGAATGCGTGAGTGGCTTGCTGAAGAAAAAAAGAACCGAAACTTAAAGATAGCAAATTATATTAGTGGTTGACAGACGCCTATAGATGCACATGAATGCGTGAGTGGCTTGCTGAAGAAAAAAACAAACCTAACAAACAAATTCCTAGTAGTAGGCTGGTGGTAGCGACTTAATTAATTAAGAGGCTTCATTTTATTATCCTTTTTTTTCTCAACTGTCTACTGTCGAGTGCCTGGCTGGGTAATGTATTAAGAGTCGAGCACTACTATTGCGGAGTACAAACAAGTTACGGGTGCTGCTACTTCTGTAAGCTGGATAAACTAATGTGGGCAATAATATTTAGAGAGAGAAAGAAAGTATCAAGAATATGAACGAGGATGGACACAAGACTCAGATGAAATGGGGAACCAACAGGACATGTAAATTGGACAGATCTAAAGAAAGAATCGCTGGAAAATTGAGAATCATAATAGTAAAAGCAACACGAAAACTGATTGGAATAAAACCAGGAGCACATAGCACTAATCCAGAAGGATCTGAATATTAATCACTGCATGGACAGACTTATTTTGCTTGGTACAACCGGTATCAAGTGGGCATCCACCATACGAGCCCCTACAAAAATTGCAAGCCCAGACATCCATGGAGGCCAGAGCTATGCAAAGAATCTGGAACCAGCCAATACCTAAACTGAACAATGTATTACTTCTGTCAGCTGGATAAACTAATGTGCAGTCTCAGGGGTTGGCGCCTCCACTACTTTCATGGATATGCTAAGAACAGCCAGCCAATATCTAAACTGAACAATACACTACTTCCTCCTGTTTCCTCCCCCGAATTTTGGCTTGCCTCCCTACTAGCTTGTCCATGTTCTTTGATCATGTGCAAGGGATGCTAAAGAAATTGTTACAGAACATAAATTGTTGTCCAAACTACCTAAACTGAACAAGGGATGCTACAGAATTGTTGTCCAAGAACAAGTCATATCATGAACTAGAAGATCTGGATATTCTCTCTTCCAAACTTAAAAAATATTTTCACTTATATGCATCAGTTCATCATACGGTAAAAACAAGGAACTGATCTTGAACAAGAAACTCATTGTTGGTTCATGAACAATTACAGAGGAATCAACCTAGGTCAAGAACCCTAGGTCAAGAACAGTATCTACAGAGGAATCAACCAAGGATTCATCTAGCTATAGATGGGAGAGGAGAGGACAAAGTGGGAGAAGTCCAGGACTGCCGGAGAAGACGGACGGCGGAGGGATCTCAGAGTAGGCGTTGTCGGTGGCGTCGGAGCGTCGGCGAATATCAACGTCGGCTGTAGGGTGGGAAGAAGAAGCGATGGGAGCGGCGGAGGGATGCGGAGCAGCGGAGGGATGCGGAGCGGTGGAGCGGCAACCGCCAGGCGAGTCCGTGCGTCGCCGCCTCACACGATGAGGAAGAAACACGAGGCGAGAGGAGATTTTCGGTTCCACCCCGATCCACTCGTGTATCCTGGGGTTCGCTGGGGTTAAGCCCGGTCGACCCACTTGTACAAAACGGTCCAAAGTGGTTTCTGGTGGATTAAAAGTGGACCAGGATTAGACACGTAAAATCCGGCCAACCCACTGCAACAAAACAAGGCCTGCAGTGCCTCCACGCCCGTCCAACAACTAGATTATCGTGAGGAGGGATGATCGTGATATGATTGTTGCAAAAACAGACTGGTCGTGCCATTGACCCAGTGGTCAATGAGTCCTTTTGGCCTTGCACACCAACAAGCCGACTCATTCCTCTATTACCCAATCCCAGGGTCCCCCTTTTCGAAATGTCCTTTGACTGCGGATCGGTGACCAACACCATCACAGCATCAAAGGAAACTTCTGGTGATCGCCGGCGTCGATGAACTACTGTCCAACCTTGCTGTAATCCATCCTCAACAATAGAAAAGAACGAAGGTTCAAGAACCGGTGTTCGTGGTAACCTTGATCTTCTATGAGAAATCATGCCACTCACTGTCAAGAAAGGAGAAACAACATCACGTACCTCCGTCACCAATGAGTGGAGCTCGGCTGCCTCGATCTGTTGGCGCTTATGACGCTGCAGGCACCATGCATCCCCCTGAGCCAAGCTAGATGTCAAATCTTCAATGTCAATCACACTCACTGGCGATGGCGAATGGCAAAGATATTGTAAAGATAGCTTTGTTTCCCCGCCCGAAGAAAACAGCCCTTGCTCGTTGGCATCGTCCATATCGTTGGAATTGTCCTCCTCATCAAATGCTGCTGCTAGCATCCAGAAACGTCCGTCGGAAGGCCAGCCTAAGGTGGCGATCGTCGGATCGCCTGCCTGGTTGCCCTCTCCATCGCAAGAGTCTCTAACGGTCATTTTCTCTCATCAAGAGGCTATCGATATGTTATGATCGATGTTTTAGTTTATTTATGTTGTGTTCTATGTTTTGAAACACTTCTTCTTCGGTGTTCCTCTCTTCCAAACTTTAGCAAACATAAATGCATGTACGTCTAGGATTGCACGCGGTATTATTTTAATGTGAAGCCTATACAAACCCACTGAATACCGTGTGACCTTGTTGGACTAAATAGTGTTAGAAATAATGGGGCTAATCCATTTAGGCCCATGTGTATTTCAGATTTTTCCTAAATCTCAAAGCCCAAATTTGTGGCAGCCTATATGTGTTTGGGCCCATGTTTGTGGCAGCTCACATGAGAGTGGAGTGGGAGCTCAAGTTTAGTCTCACATGAAAAGTTGGAGGAGAGTTGCACCACTTTATAAGGTGGAGTGTTGCATCACTTTATAAGTGAGTGGCAATAAGAGAGATACACGCGGGCGCTCCTCCTCCTCCGACGCCGCTCGCTCGCCCGCCCGCCCGCCCGCCCGCTCGTCTCGTCACGACGCGCGCGTGCGCCGCGGGAATCTCGCCGAGCCGAGCTAATGGTTAGCTTATTCAGGTCGCTCCCGGATCGTGGGCTACCGTAACCGACCCGAACGTGCGCAACATGGACTCGGCCCACGTTCGCCTCCGTTAGGGTTTCCTGAGCCACTCTATATAAAGTCCTGCGCTGCTACCGTCACAACACCACCGAAAACCAGCAGGTCTCCGGAACCACTCGCCCTTGCGATCCTATAAGGAAGAGGGCGAATAAGGTTTTTGGAAAGCGCTCCGCGCGACTGCTCGAGTTCTCCATCACGGGTCGTCTTCCATCCAAGTCAGGCAGTGCTGCCTACCGCCGTCTTACGCCATCCCTTGATCAGTCTTCCCCAAAGTTTCTACTACGACAACCGAACGGTACGTGCTACGTGCTTCTGTTTGGTTATTCATCATGTTCTGCTAGTATATGTTAAGCTGTTGTTTGTTTCCGATCATCCTGTTGTTTAGTACATCTAGTATGTTCGAGTTATACGAGCTAGTAGCTGGTTTTGTCATGATTTATATTCTGAAATTAATCGTGAAAATTATGCCTAATATTTCAACAAATAGATGGTACAACGAGCCTATGTTTATAGGTGTGTACGGGTCCGCAGAAAGTGGAAAATTCAGGTGTATATAATGATGTTGCCCGCATCATCTGGATATGAGGACACGGAATATACCTTACTCTACCTCGTATACTGATACACGGTATACATGGTCTGAATATGTTTTTTTGCCAGGCCAAAAAAACTGCCCGAAATGAACTTATTCCTTCAAATTTTGGTGGTGGGGTGGTGGTGGGTAAGTGGGGAGAGGGACACCGAAGCAAACCTCGTTTTGAAATCGTGTTTTCCTATAGGTTATAAATTTATTCATAAGCAGCAGGATGTACGGTAAACATTTTGTCGTTGAATGGTGGTTCTACTTCCTGGTGCATTTCCAGGAAGCAAGACATCTCACAATGCATATGATGTACATGCATTTCTGCTCAAATATCTATCGTGATGTCTTGATCGATAGTACAGTGTTGGGTTCTCTAACGAGCCACGTGTACCACGACAAGCTCTCAACAATATCGTGTTGGGTCCTTTTCTTCCAAGACTGGTATCGTGTGCATTGTCTTTCTCTCAATCTCTCTAAACAATATCGAAATCACAAGTACCTAGCTGTTTATTGTCCTCTTATCAGAGCAAGTAGTTTGGATGGTTCTAACAACCGATATGCACAAGCTGTAGACAACCTCGCAGCAAGACCAAGATCCAAAGAAAAAGCTCACATCAAGACTTTTTTTTTTCATTGGTCTCCAACGACAGTCCGCAAAAGGATCGCCCGTGTCTGAATCGACCAAACCGAGGGCACGGCCTAACGGTCACTTGCAAACGGCGCATTGCTGATCTAAAATTGGGACTGGTTTGTGGGAAGACGGACAGCGGGTGCGTTCCGAGTCTGTCGTCACACGGGCCCACATGTCATACACAATAAATGGTGATTAAACATGGTCTCTCGTTGCAAGTTGATTAGAAGGGATTTTACAACATAGAACATTAATCTAAACTACATTGTTATAAAATACACGATTAGATCATTGCAGAAAGTAGACGGAAGACGATGTTTGGTAACGCAGTTCGGCCATAAAGCCTACATCTGCGAAACATACTTAACGGGTGCTCCTCCTCATGTACTATATCATAGTACCACCGGCGACAAGTCCTCTGAGGTCTTACAGACACACCAGAATCTTCAACTCCACACCAATCTGACAGCCCCTACCACGGGCGCCGGACCGTCCTTGAAACGATTCTTGTGTCTAACCTACAACTTGTCTAGTCTATTTTGGCTACTCTCGATGCCTTTATATAATAGGTCAGGTTACAAGTGTTTGACTCCAACACCTAACCTATCGCGTAATCCAAGTCCAACTATAGCCTATACACATATTCGACACAATTACAACAAACTCCACCTTGGGGAATATTCATCAACTCCGCATGAACATCTGTGTATGTTGAACTTGGTTTTTCTTGTTGCTCACTCGCATGAGCCAGCATCCGAGCTCTCCTTAAGCTCGGTTGCCCAGCCTGATCCTTCCGCCTCGTCTTGTTCCTTCTCGGCTCCACCTGCAACAATGCTCGGATGCACATTGTACATGTTATTCTTAGTCCTCCTGCCCTTCATCTTCAGCTTCTTGTCCTTCTTGACTCGCATGGTCAACTTGTCCCTGTCCACACGTTAGACATAACCTTTGCCATGGAGTTCCCCAAGTGAAATTATATTCATGCAAGCCCTTGGCACGTATCTAACATCTTGGAGTACTAGTTCACCACCTTCTTAAGTCTTGATCTTGATATCTCCCATGCCCATAATGCGTTGAGCTGCACCATCGACTTGATAGACCACTTCAAAATCTCCAGACTTATAGGTAAAAAACCACTCCTTCTTAGACGTCACATGATAAGTGCTTCATGAATCCGATACCCATACTTCATCGAACAAGTTGCTTGATAAGGCCAGAATTTCAATATCAGAATCAGTTGCAGAAACAACGATGTTTGCAGCTTTAACAGGCTTGTTGTACGTTGGACAATTCTTTTTTATATGACCGAACTCCTTACAATGTAAACATTGCGGCTCTTTATTTCCCTTCTTCTTCTTGCCATAATTTCCACCTTGGTTATTTTTGATCAACAGTGCCTGACCACCACCCGCACTAGTCGAAGTTTCTTCTTCACCAGTTTTCTTCTCTCTTTGATCATAAGATAGTAGTGATGTTTGAACTTCACTTGTACTGATGCTTGTCTTGCCATACGTCAGAGTAACAACCAGTCCCTTGTAGGATTTAGGCAATGAAGACAACATAAGTAAGGCCCTGTCCTCGTCCTCCACCTTGAATTCAATACGTCCCAAGTCTGAGATCACTCGGTTGAAAGCATTGACGTGTTCAGTAAGGTCCGCCCCTTCTTGCATCTTCAGGCCATACATGTCCTTCTTCAGATACAACTTGTTGGACGCAGTCTTATCCAGAAACTGTACTTCCAACGTCTTCCAGATTTCACTCGGTGAATCCTGGTCCATCACATGATACAGGACCTGATCAGCTAGACTGAGTCGTATGGTTCCAGCAGCCTTGATTTGCATCTCAGTCCAGTCTTCAGCGTCCACCTTTGCAGGCTTCGTAGCATCAGCCTTGATCGTCCTCAGGAGTCCGTGCTGCCCCAGTAAGTCCTTGACTCTCGACTTCCACAGCGGGAAGTTGCTCGTACCATCGAACTTTGTCACCTCGAATCTCGTAGACGAAGACATCTCGTCCACCCGCTGCTCTCCTTGAATAGCCACCGTTCAGATCGCCTAGGTCAGAGCGACAAAACCGACCCGAGCCTCCTTCTTCAGTTTAGCAAAGCCTTCTCGCGCGCGCTGCCTTGCTTCTGAAACTCCTTTGCTCGCGATTTGAGACTAGAAAACTCGTGAGCTCTTGATCCGTGGCCCTCTCGGCCCCTCCTTTTATTGACCTCGTGGTACCTCTTCCACCCTGACTCGAGGTCGTATCCGGGTAGGTCTCCGACCAGCAACCAGAACCTGGTTCGAGATAGTTCAGATCTATCTCCACCTTCAATTTGACCCCACACAACTAACTTGAGCTCCAATTCACGCCTTGTGTCATCTACTCGGCCTTCCTTTGTTCATGTACGCACATAGTAAGATCCATTCCACACCTTTGTCGAATCGAACACGTATGACTCCACCAAATGATCTGAATCTTAGAGCCCATACGGGCACGTTATCGTGCTTCAGAGACCACAACTTCCACGACTTCAGAACTCTGTGTCCTTGTCTAACTGCACCTGGTCCCTTCATGTGAAGTCAGCCTCTCCGGTTGAACCGGCCGATCAGACTGCTCGAACCTGTTGCGTCACCTCAGTCGGTATGAGCTCCACCCGACTTGCACGCCAAGCCATCGAACTGGTGGTGCTTGCCGATCCAATCTACTTCGACGACATCATCGCCTTGCGTCGGCACGCCCGCGATCTATGCCATCCTTTGTCGACGGTGTTCGACCCTTACGCGTAGCATAAGGAACCTCGCTTGCTCCGACAGAAGCCCAACTCCCTCTGAAACACCATCACCTCGCCCTGTCTAGATCATCTGCTTCATGAAACCAATCAGCAACCTCGCTCTGATACCACTTGTTATAAAATACGCGATTAGATCATTGCAGAAAGTAGACGGGAGACGATGTTCAGTAACACAGTTCGGCCATAGAGCCTACATCTGCGGGGCATGCTTAACGAGCGCTCCTCCCCATGTATTATATCATAGTACCACCAGCGACAAGTCCTCCGAGGTCTTACAGACACACCAGAATCTTCACCTCCATGCCAGTCCGGCAGCCCCTGCCACGGGCGCCAAACCATCCTCGAAACGACTCTTGTATCTAACATAAAACTTGTCTAGTCTATTTGACTACTCCCAGTGCCTTTATAAAATAGTCCAGGTTACAAGTGTTTGACTCCAACACCTAACCTACCGCGTAATCCAAGTCCAACTGTAGCCTATACACATATTTGACACAATTACAACATACATGGCAACACTATATGGAAGCCCCGTCCTCGCTGTTGTTCCCCTTGGCCTGCCTGGCCACCATGGCCTCCTTCACCAGTCGGTGGCACTCGGCGGCCACGCTCCTCCTCCACATATAGGTGAGGGACATACTTTTCCTTTCTCTATCCCTCGTTGTTTTTGGCGTGTTACCATTCCACGCCGCCCGCATATCCCGTTCGGCCACGGCCGCCACCACCGCACGGAAGTCCACCTCCTCGGCCCGCCGGTCGAAAAAGCTACTGAGGGTGGACTCCTTGCTGTGGTGTACCGATTGGCGAGAATGGCGTTGGTCTTAGCTGTCGCCCATCATTCCTCCTTCTCCATAGCCTTCGCTGCGACCTCATCAGCGGCAGCTAGGGCCGCCTTATCAATGGCTAGTGTCTCCTGCCCCTCCCGCTCAACGGCCTCCTCTACCTCTACATCCGCTTCCTCGCTGCAATCACAGCGGCCTGACACTCCTCAGCATGCTACCGTAAGGCGTCCTCCCTCACCGCCGATGTGTGGGATAGCGCCACCACGTGACTCTCCATGATGTAGTTCGCCATGTAGATGGCACCGCAAACGACATCATTCCACACCGTGTAGAGGGGGCGAGAATGTCCACCTTCTGGTGAAGTCCTCCGTCGCCATTGTCCTCCCACTCCACCACCACCTCCTCCTCCATGTCGGCCTCTCACTCCTCCTCCTCCTCCTCCTCCCGCCCCACGAATGGAGCGCACCCACCGTCTCTAGGAGGGGAGGGTGGGTAGCACGCAAGAGCGTGCTTGTTGAGGTTGGCACAGGTGATGGGGACGCGCCTAGGCGGAATGGCAGCTACTAGCTTTGGTGGTGGTGGCCAAGATGGCAACTTGCCCTTCTTTGTAGGCCTGGGCAGCCTGGGCGGGAAATCCTAGCGGTAAGGGAGAGTCCGGGTGGGAAAAGGCCACTCCCAGCGAGCGGGAAAAGGTGCGGGCAGGAGAAATGCATGGGGAAACCCTCCAGCCGCAATTACTCGCCAATTAACGGTATCTCAAGCGTCTGATAATGGATGCTCACCGGACAGCGGGTCCTGCAAATGGAGCGGCCCATCAAGTACATGGGTCACCACAAACATACGGGTCCAAGACACATTGTCCTCCCCTACCCGCAAGCGGACCTATTTGGTGTATGATTCGCGGACAACCCTTGGAAATGCCCTAAACCATGTATTCGACTGGAGTAGTTTATTTCGAAACAGTGAGAAAGAAAGTTTCCATCTGTACTACTACCTCCGTTTCACAATATAAGCCTTTTGAAAATGGCTTATATATATTCTAAAACAATGAAATTGTTAAAAACACTCTCGAAGACTTATAACCCGGAGTGCCAAAAGAACACACTTGCAAGTGGCAACATTGAATCTTCCTCCTTCACTCACTCAAAATTGCAAAGACTTTCACTTAAACTTCACTCGTTGGTAATCAAAATGGAGTAATACACCGACCTCTACATCAAAATGATGCACACATACCATTTTCTATTAATTATTCAACAAATCCTTATAAAAAGAATACATTGATCAAATCAAAGTGACCTTATTAAAGACAAAAGTCGCAACACCTACACCCTTGATGAAGGGGGTGACCATGTCTGTCCTAGCGTCCTGACCACACACTTACGCACATCATTAGAAAACCGTAGGCCTCACCAAACCGTACAATAACAAGATGGCATAACAAACATGTCCAGCTGACGCTCAGCACGCACCATCGCACATGCTCCAGACATTGTTGCCGCCATATTTTACTGACCCATCTCCAGGACAAGAATCCATACATTGACCTTTCTAGGTCTACCGTCGACACTACCATGGAAGGGGACTACGCCTCCGCTTTGCGCGTGCCCATCAACACACAGCCGTCGCAGAGACCCGCCGCTCCATGCTGCCGACACACGTCACCATTGATGCAGCGGATGAAACACCGCTCCACTAGTAGACCTGTAGACATATCATTTTCCAAAATGATGCCCAATAACAACACCAAAAGTGTCTCCATTGTCTAATCCAGGAAGCCTAGATCTAGAGCTTCCTAGAAGATCTAGGCAAGTGGTGGGAGCTTTGCAGCACCGACGCCCAAGGGATCTACCATCGTCGTCTTTGACCACGTCGGAGCCAAGCTCTCACGGGCCCACCGCCTCGCCTCCAACCTGCGCACTGCATCCCAACGTACCGAGTCATAGGAGATGTAAGCCACCTCCATGCCAAACACTATCGATCTGCCTAGAGAAGATCCTCACACTGTCTGCTGCGCCGGTGTAGAAGCAATCGACTCCGTGATGCCATTGGCCACACCGCATCCAGGTCATAGGGCTTTGTCCTGGGCCATCACCATTGGGCGAGGGGAGGCTCCGCCACCACCGGTGCTGACAGGTCCTTGCTCGGTCGCACCCTATGGCGACGTTAGAGGAAGAGGGAGGGAGTGCTGGTGGCTGGGGTGTTTAGGGCCCCCCTCCCCCTGTCACCATTCAGGAGCGGACGATAGGAACAATCTATCTATCATGAGTTTTTGTACATATCTAGACAAAGAAAATTACTCAATGGTAATTTTAGATCATGGGGATTTTCAAAATTCTAGGACAACTGATAACTAGCCAAAACAAAATGCTATTACAATTGAAGAAGCAGGACGCACTAGGCTTCTACCTAATGTCTGATGCTGTGGTTAACCTGAAAGGTTATGAGTTCCGGTTTAGATGGGAGCCTGAGGGGTACATCATGAAACCAGATTTCTCACCATTCTTGTGGAAAAAGGGTAAGGATGACTATAAGGACGATGGGAAAGGGAACTCTAGATATGATGCAATGGACACGTTGGAGCCAGCTATGACTCCTGCGACTGCGACAGTTTCTGTTCCGTCTTCTGGACAAGGGAACTCTGCGTCGGGGTCGTCAAGACAGGCTCCACAATTTATGGCTGCGGTGACTCCTTTCAATGATTTTCAGTCAATTCCACGTGGAAGGGAGTTCCTAGATGATCTACCTCTAGATTCCCCTCTATGCGGGAGTAGGGCCTCTGTGGTTACACCAGTTGGATCTTCATGCGATGTCTACTCCTTCTAGGCAGCCATGTGACTCTGTGACGACTTCACCAGCATGTTGTAGACCGAATGTGATGGGGCACTCGATTACACGGCCTTTTTCGGTGCGACATGAGCCGGTGATGTGCGAGGTGGATGCTACTGCGTCTACACGGGGTGGGTCTAGGAGGTCCAGGCAAACCGCGTCGGTGGTGGACCGGCCCAGGCGGATGGTGCACCGACGGCCCGGGTGGGGCTTCTCGAGGCGATCACGGCTTAGGCGGCGGATGGAGCTACGGTGGCCCAGGTGTCGTCAGATTGTCGACAAGTATGCCATAGGGGGTCCAGAAGGCATTGAGAAGATGGGGTGTGAGATGTACGATGTTCTGGGAGCGGTGAGAACAAGTTTAGCTAGGTTCAGATTGGACTACGGTGATCGGATCCTGCTCCTGCTAGCAACCCAGTAATATATCAGCGAGAGTCGGATGTTACAGCGGATTACAAGAGAGGTTCGCCTATGCGAGTAGGTTGTGGTTGATCTATGATCTAGTGACCTAAAGGCTCCCTCAGGTCTGGTTTATATAGTCACTATGGCCTAGAGTTATAGGAGATACCTATCTGACTATGTTATAGAGTCGGTAACTAAATACAGCTTGGACTACAAGTAATACTACATGCCAAAGTCGGTAACTCTTCTAGGCCTTATCGTAGCCAAAAATGACTCATCCTCTTCCTCTGATTGGGCCGCCTGTGAAGCAAAGCTCTAACCTATTGGTAGGCCACCCTGGTCAGCGAGTCCTGTGGGTATACCCGGAAAGTATATCCCCAACAGTAGCCCCTGGAAGTCTCCAAGATCCAAAGTTAGATAAATCATCTAGCTTGATGGTTTCTTCGTCTTGAGAATCTTGAAGGGTTCCTAAAAACTTCATCTAGTAGTGTAGGATTCTGATTATTATTTGAGTCATATATGTCTTCTTGACTTCAGTCATTTTCCTGTTCGTTTCAAAACATGAGCCGGATTTAAACAGTGTTGTGCTGTTTGACAACTTTTTCAGGCCAGGTCTTGTCACTGACAAACATCATGTCTGCACGACCATTGGTGGGTCCATTCTTTACAGAACGGAACACCGTTTCAATGCCCGCGCGAGAATTGAGGGGTGGAGGCATCACGAGGAAGCCTCCTCTCTCTCTCTCTCTCTCTCTCTCTCTCTCTCTCTCT
This sequence comes from Avena insularis, assembly GCA_023614405.1. NCBI lineage: Eukaryota > Viridiplantae > Streptophyta > Magnoliopsida > Poales > Poaceae > Avena > Avena insularis. Next base: position 57,421,415 of record CM042693.1, on the reverse strand, counting down.
CTCTCTCTCTCCTATACATGTGGCGCAAATCGCGCGGATCAGCACAAATCTTGGCATGGAGGTTAATAAAAGTAAATATGTCTCTCTCCCAGATTCATTCCTTGTTGTTCTTCATTGCCTCCTCGTACCCCTCGAGTGCTCCGCATCCTCCCCATTAGCACACCCAAAAAACCCTTAGCGCCGCCAGTTCTTGACCCTCTCCGGCGAGATGGAACCGTCATCAATGTCCGAAGTGGCAACTGCAATAGGCATGGCGGAGGCAGATGAGAGGACGTTGTCGGGCCTCTGGTTCCCAAGCGCCATGGATGACACCGAGCTCCAACCTATGGAGGACGAGGGCTACCTCGTCGTCGGTGCATGGCGGAGCGGTGCTAGAGATGTTGTTCCCGCACCGCGTGACGGCGAGCGAGTCCTCTTCGGAACACATGTCAACCGCGGCCTCAGCCTTCCACCGTCGGAGTCCTTTACCGAAGTTCTCCAATATTACGGTGTGTATCTTCATATCCTCTCTCACAATTCCTTGCTCGAGCTTAGCACTCATGCAGCTCTTATTGAGGGATTTCTTGGCATTAGGCCGAGTCTTACCCTTTTCCGGTACTACTGTGGTACCCGGAAGAACTCCATCAGTGTCGGTGTTCCTTACACCACTGGCACTCTTAGCTTAGTCCTTAGTAGAAACCAAATTTATCCTAGGATTAACGCTAGTGAATCAGTAAAGAGACTGGCCGGAACTTTCTTCTATCATAAGGATATTCCGGCTCCAAAAAAGGGGAAAGGTCTTCCGACCTTCGTCGACGGTGCTGCTCCCCACCAAGAATCATGGGACGCAGACGTGCTGGAACTTTCCGAAGACTTGATCCTCACCAAAAGGAAAATTGAATTTTTGATGAAGAACTAGGGGCTCCACGGATCTGATTTGATCCACTACTTGCTAGATCGCTGGATTCAGCCACTATAGCATCATGGAGAGCGCCTGATGCACACGGTCACCAGAGACCAGAAGGACAACCAGAGGGTCAGTCCGAATCGCATTCCTGCAAAGGACTACAAGCCCCGGATGCAGTTTTTGATTAAGGAGAGGGTGAACAATAAGATCCCCGAAGTCTCCATGAAGATGTATATAGCTAAAAGACCTCTGACTCTGGTGAGTTTTTCGACTCTATCTTTATGCATTTTTCCTTTACATCTCGCATCCGACTTTATTTTGCACTGATGTTTTTTACAACTTATTAGCTCGAGCAGCTTCCCGAGTCTGAGCTTGCCCCTCTTGAGGGCTATCCCTCATCTGACTCGGAAGCGACAGAGGATGACGAGGTGAAGGAAGTTCCTACCTCTGCTTCCAAGAAGCGTAAGGACAAGAAGACTGTTGTTACCGATGGCTCACAAGTGTTTCCAGTGGTTAAAAGGTAAGCACCTTGTGATCTTTAGTACTTTGTACATTGTTTATTTCCGAACCACGTCTGACATACAGTCTTGTGTGTTTTAGAGCTAAGTCAGTTTTGAAGAGTAAGCTTAAGTAGGAAAGCAATCTGGCCAAGCAACTGCTCCAGCAGAAGCTTGCATCATCTCTAGTCGTGCCTCCTCCAACTCCTAGCAGCACTCAAACCTCAGCACCGGAGGCTTCTATCTCTCCTAGTGCCGGTTCTGTCGTCCTTGACGCTGCCACAACCTTGCAAGCCCTAGTTACCATTGGTAGCTGGGCAACTAACAAGGGTGAACCCGTCAAGTGTAATGATCCCATGGTAATGTTGCCAGGGAGGATTGAAAATATGCCCGGCTCTGCTGCCTCCGGCCTAAAGCAGAAGAAGAATGAGGAGATTCTCAAGTTGGCACAATCCAGCCTTGAGAAACAAGTCCTTACTCGGCAGCGAGCCAAGAGACGGAGGACGTCAAGCTGGTGAACCTCCTGGACCAAATTTTGGTTCGGGATATAAAGATTGAATATGGCGAGCTTCCAGAGACGAGCGTTTCTCCCCTCTCCCTTGCCACGAAAGTGTTCCACAACACGAAACTCGGATTTGAGAAGTTGCACCTGGAGCATATTGTAAGTTTTACGATTCTCATTTGCAGTATTTATTATCATATCCTCTAGCCCCCAAGCATAAAGTCCTATGAAGATCATAGCATAAGATCCGAGTTGATGCTTATAGGATGTAAAAAACGATATAGTGTAGCCCCTAAGGCTCGTGCTGGACTTTGACTTTGTTAAAGTTGTATCCCGAGTCTTAGTAGCCGTGTGACGGTATTCCGTCTTTAACTTACAGAAAGTTACACCTTACAACCAGGACTTGCTCAAGAACATTTGCAATAAGCGCAAAGAGATTAAGGCTTTGCGTCTTGAGAATTCCAAGCTGCAGGTTGAGAAGGATGAGGCGGAAGGTAATATTTTCCGACCATTAAACTTAGTTATTGTCAAAATCGAACTATTTAGCCAACTGATATTTTTCTTTACAGAATTGTTGAACCAGTCCAGCAAGATGATGGAGGAGGCTGGAAACTTCAAGGTCTGCCAAATGGAGAATGATGAAGTCTGGGATGAGCTTAAGAAGCTTAAAAATGAATCAGAGAAATCCGTGAACACCAACCTAGAGTCAAGCAATATGGAGACTAAGAGGATCGAGAAGCTGTTGGCCCTCCGTGATAAACAACTTGATGATTTGAGGAAGGATTTCGACAGCCACAAGGATCTAGCCCAAGCCATAGAAGAAGAACTGAAAAGTATCTGGGAGGAGCATTCTCAGTGGATCCATTGTGTGCTAGGTAACATTTCCTACTTTACTCTTCCTTTGATTTCTGACCTTTCTTTTAGCTAGATTTTGATTTTTTTTGGTTATTTCCTAGATCCTCTACATCTTTTCGACTCCTCTTCCTCTGAACCTCGCCTCGAGCGCATCAAATTTGTCAAAGATGTTCTTTTCGACTTCCGCTAGACTCTTGAAGAGGATGGCGAGTTGCTCAGACTTTCCGACTTAAACAACTTGCCAGTGCTCGAGATGAGGGACAGAGCGAAGGAGATTCCGAAGCTCATCGAGGATTGGAAGATTTCCTACGCCCGGACCGCTGCACAGACTGCCCTCACTATGGTGATGAGTCACCATAGTGATATGGAAATCTGGAACGTCACCAAGGGCATCGCCGATAAGGAAGATGAGGGTAACCCGCAAGACATCAAGGCCATCCAAGAATCTTGCGCGGGTTAGCTTGTTGCATGGCGGACACGACCTAGGCGGGACAAGACGGTGCACCAACAGGAATGACCGGGGGCATGGGCCTCGACGACCAGGCGACACAAATGGGCGGCCGGTTGCGGGCACCCTCTCGGTGTCCCACAAGCGGCATGCAACCACGGCGGCTTCCCCTTTGGCCCAGGTGGGGTTGGAGACTTAGGCGTCCTAGGTGGGGCCTTTGGTGGATGGGGGTGACCTGACCCAGGTGTGGTTGTTGTTGCCCTATCTCCGGCCCAGTACTCAACTCCTTGCGTTGATGCTCCGACCACTGTGCTGACGGGGGGTATATCATTGAGGCGAAGCACTCGCTACGGGATCGATGCCTCGGGAGCGTCAACGACGGATTAGGATTCCTTGGTCAAGGCGATGCCTCGCAAGGCAGAACAGAATATAGATTCGCCTGGTATAATGAGTTCATCCAAGTCCTTTTCTTTTCTACTCCGGTTATTACTTCTAAGCTAGCCAATGTTGGCATTAGCTTGTGTAGTTCTATAAAGGGAGTTCTTTTATTCTTCTAATGTTTTGAGACACATGGAGGTTGACCGTGTAACGGTTACTCCTAAGGTACTTGTTGTTCCTGACTCTTTACCGCTGGAGGAGGAGGAGTTACATACCACAGTATATGGTCAACTCCTTTTTCACTTAGTTGGTGAAGTGTCAGAGGTGGACTTTGATGAGAATGGGAAGGGTTCATTATATGATCTTAAATCTTCTAGTCAAAAATTAAAGAGCCAAAAGTCTCGAAAGTGGCCCCATGTATCCAAATCTCCTATTGTTTCACAATGAATGGCATGTTTTCAAATAGCAGAGGTCTTGGTTACTTGGCAAAACATTTGTTTTTTATTGTGTGAGAGGTTATACGTTGGATTTTCTAGATATTTCTAAGACTGGTAGATGTGATTTTTCATAAGCTCTACTCAATCGCCTTTCTAGTAGAGTGGACTTTACGTGAATATCATGTCCGCCATGTGGTAGATTCGGGGGGATCCTGTTAGGTGTCAGAGATGAGATTATGAAAGTCTTAGCTAGTTCGGTTGAAGATATTTTTTATAAAAGTTCATATATCGTAACAAGGCTGATGATTTCACATGGACTCTAGTCACTGTTTATGGGGCTGCCCAGGATGTCTATAAATCTGAATTTTTATGTGAGTTGGTGAATCTGGCAAAATACAATCCATATCATATACTTATAGGTAGCAATTTTAATTTGCTAAGATTCTCTTGTGAGAAAAGTTGGGGACGTTTTGACGAACATTGGCATTTCTTGTTTAATGCTGACATTGATAGCTTGGACTTAAGGGAGGTTACCATATTAGGAAGACAAATTACTTGGGCTAATAGTCTTCCAGAGCCAACATATGAAAAATTAGATAGAGTTCTTATGGATACCGAGTGAGAGGAAAAGTTCCCTATGGTAACTATTCGCGATCTAGAGCATATTGAGGTTTTGTCAGATCATTCTCATTTACTTTTATAGGTTGGAATACCACCAAGAAAACCTAAGAATGAGTTTAAATTTGAACTTGGATGGTTGATTCATGATAGTTTTCATGAGATGGTGAAGGCTATTTGGGAGAAATCTATTGATGGTCAAACGTCTATACATCGATGGAATAATAAAATACATGTTTTACGTAAGTTTCTTCGTGGTTGGGCTAGACATATAAATAGAATCCTAAAGAAAGATAAAATATGTGTTTCATTTATAATTAATGACTTAGAAGCTTCTGCGCCAAAAATTGACTCAATAAAAAGAGTTTTTCAGAAGTCAGGTCATTATCTACACATGAGATTGAGCTTAAAAGCCAATCTAAGGCAGAGATCGCCCGACCACAGTGAGAGGAGGAACACAAATGGTATCAATGCTCTAAAGCGAAATTCATTCTGGAAGGAGATGCGAATACATGTATTTCCATGTTATGGCAAATGGCAGGCATAAGAATAAATTTATTCACTCTCTAAATCAGGATGAAGATATTATTGAGGGACAGGATCAACTAAAGTCTTATATTACAAGTTACTACAAATCCTTCTTTCAGGCACCTCTAGAAAAATCTTTTTCAATGGATAAGTCCCAAACAGAGGATATCCCACAAGTTTTTGTTGCGGAAAACAACTTCCTAACCGCTCTTTACATGAAGTAGGATGTCAATAAAGATGTTTTTCAAATAGAACATAAAAAGCACCAGGCCCTGATGGTTTCTCGGTGGAATTTTACCAGAAATTTTGAGAAGTCATCAAGGAGGACCTGATGAATTTGTTTGGATTCTTGGAGGTCGGTCAACTTGATCTTTTTAGACTAAATTTTGCCAACATAATTTTACTACCTAAGGTTAATAATGCATAACGTATACAACAATATCGTCCAATCTGCCTTCTTAACGTTAGTTTTAATTTTTTTACAAAAGTTGCCACGATTATACTAAATTCAGTGGCTGACCATGTTGTCCGTCCTTATCAAACTGCTTTCATGCAAAGAAGAAACATCCTAGATGGTGTAGTGATCCTGCATAAAACAATTCACGAACTACACTCAAAAAACTAAATGGTGCACTATTCAAGATTGACTTTGAGAAGACATATGATAAAGTTAATTGGTCTTTCCTCCAGCAAACACTCCGCATGAAAGGTTTTTGGAGGAGTGACGTGCTCTCATAGAGTCTTTTGTGTCTGGTGGTAATGTTGCCATAAAAATAAACGATGACACTGGCAATTATTTTTAGACCAAGAAGAGACTAAAACAGGGTATCCACTATCGCATATACTATTTAATATATTGGCTCATATGTTTGCTATCCTTATCAAGTGAGTCAAAGATGATGGCCAAATTGAAGGATTAGTTTCCCATCTTGTTGATGGCGGACTTTCTATTCTTCAATACACCGACGATACAATCTTATTTATGGAACATGATCTAGAGAAAGCAAAGAATCTGAAATTGATTGTTTCAGCATTTGAGAAACTTTCTGGATTGAAAATTAAATTCCATAAGAGTGATTTGTATTGTTTTAGCGAGGCTCAAAACGAAGCCTACCTATATGCTAAACAATTTGGCTGTTGCCAAGGGAAATTTCTAATCAACTATCTAGGAATACCGATTCATTATCGGTGTCTCACAATAGCTGAATAGAAACTCGTAGAGAAAAGACTACAAAAATGTCTTAATAACTAGAAAGGTTAATTATTCCTTGGGGGAATACTTGAACTCAGAAATTCAGTACTCACCAACATGGTACAGTATATGATCTCATTTTTCCTGTTACCAAAGGTATCTTGAATAAAGTGGATTATTTTCGATCAAGATTTTTTTGGCGGGGGGGTGGGGGAGGGGGGTAGTGAAAAGAAGAAATATCGACTTTCTAAATGGAATGTGGTTTGCCGACCAAAAGAATACGGTGAACTTGGCGTACGTGATTTGTAAGTTAAAAATGCCATGCTTTTAGATAAATAGTTTTTCAAACTACTTACAGAAGATGGTGTGTGGCAAACTATTCTATGGAGGAAATGTGTTAGCTACAAAGTTGTGTCTCAAGTGGTTTAGAAACCCGGTGATTCACACTTTTGGGCTGGACTAATGGCGTCCAAAAAACATTTCTTCCATTTTGGTTTTTTCAATATTAGGGATGGATCATAACTGGAAAGATAAGTGACTTGGCCAAACTTCTCTTCGCGAACAATATCCAGCTTTATATTCGATTGTTAGGCATAAAGGGGATACACTTTCCAGAGTAATGGAATCTAATTCTCCGAATGTGTCTTTTAGAAGAAATCTCGCCGGCCCTCGACTAATATCTTGGAGCAATTTTTCATTATGATTATCCATGATACAACTGTTGAATGGTGTGGATGAGTTCAAATGGAAATTACTAGAGAGTGGTAAATTTTCAGTTGACTCTATGTATAGAGGTTTGATTCAACCTGATATTCCAGTCGATGATAATAGTAAAATTTGGAAGATGAAAATACCCTTAAAGACGAAGATATTCATATGGTATCTTTGCAAGGGTGTAATTTTTATAAAATATAATCTTATAAAGAAGAATTGGTATGAAAGTACACAGTGCGTTTTTTGTCATTACGATCAGACAATTCGATATTTATTTTTTCATTGTAAGTTTGTTCACTCTGTATGGTCAACAATCATCCAAGTAGTCTCTGGTTTATCTCCCCATGTTCGGTTGCCAATGTATTCAATAACTGGTTGCATGTGATAGATTTACACGTGATAGATGATAAATATAGAACTTTGTTTAGGTTGGAAGCGCTTGCCATTATTTAGTCGCTATGGCTATGTAGAAATAACAAGATTTTTAATAACATTCTGTCTTCTCACCTGTCAGGTTATCTATTGGGATATGACTACTCTCTGATCATGAATTACTCTCCAACATATGGAGTTTTATGACTTGTTTGTGAAAAGGTGTGCGCGATTGGAGGACACGACGATGAATATTTTCTTCTGACATGGATGACCGCGTGATTTGTGGATCGATCCTCCATAGTTTAAGGCTGTTTGCTTTGATACTGCTTTATGTAATGTTTGACTACTTATTTTTCTTGTCTAGTCGTGTGCATAGATTGATCGACTGTGTGCATTCTAGTTATGCAGATGTCGGGTGTAAACATTACTTCAAGTAATAAAAATGTCCATTAGAAAAAGTTGATAGCAAGAGTGAAGTGTTTCCTAGTGTTGGTTGGACCTAGCACACCAGTAATTCTATGTCTAGTAAAACAAGCTATTCTTTCGGTGACGATGCATTTAGGTGCCTATGTTGGTTTCATTTGTCTGAGTGACAAAGCTAGAATGTACTAGATTAATACGGAACAAAAGTTTAATATGGCATATATAAACTAAAAGAGAACGGAGGGATTGAGGCATTTCATGGTGGCCATATTGCCATGTCCTCTTTTTTTTATCTTGTTCCAAGGCTCATGTTTTCCGAAATTGGTGTCGTGGGCTGCACCGAAGTTTGTTGGTAGCCATATGAAGGTGGTCGTATTCGGTGTTATCTTCCTTGGCAATCGGCATGAGTGCTCATGCGTGCTTCAGGGTAAGCTGTGCCTGCCTTCCGACGATGCGACGCCCTTCGATCCAACCATCCATGAAAAGAAGGTAGGGGCCTTATTCTGAGGTGGAGGCAGATGACACAACGACAATAGGGAGCTGGTGTTGGTGAAGACGTGATATTCCTCCGGTGGCATGCCTAGCTCACGAAGTTTTTTTAACAGCGAAGTGCCACGAAAAGGGCTAGAACCATATATTAATCTAACTTTAGAGGGATACAAGGTTGAAAACTTGCCAGAGCTCACCGGCATAGAAGAAGGCCATCTCGGCCAAGGATTTCAGCGTGTTACCAGTAGATACTGAGTAGGTGCTCTGTGAAAGATAGGTTCTTGTACTCCGGTGCCACCCCAGCTCAGCGTCAACTTTGATAGATCCTTCCCCCATGACCACCTTATTAGGAGGGCGAGAGGTGGTCTTCCCCACCGCCGCCTTCAGCTCTCTCCATGAGAGCGCCCCCGTGGAGGAAAGAGGAACCACATAGAGCAGGGGAAGGTACGAATCCACCAGCTCAAAGCACTCAAGGCGGGCCTTATTTGGAGGGGTGCACGCCTTAGACCAGCTCCTCCACATCATCGCTTGCTACCGGGACATCGAAGCAGGGGAAGAACGCAGTGCGGTGGATCTAGCCGCCGGAGTCCATCATCCGACCCTCAAACGCCACATGGGAAAACGCCATCAGGGACAAACCTGCTAGTACTACTATGGTACACAGGGGTGGGACCCTCGCCCACACTCGATGCTGATAGTCGCCGGAGAAGAGAGGAGGAGGGGCCAAATGACCCTGAGAGGGAGAAGCTCTGGTAGGAAGGATGGGGGGAGAGGAGAGCGGAACGGGGAGGTAAGAATGTTCCTAGCTCACCATGTTTGTCTTCTATGTCGTGACCATGATGATCGACAAATGACTGGACGCTCAAGCGTTGCGTTGCCTATTTAACTCTTTGTTTGATTGTTATTTCTCAAAACAGACTTTCGCCTGGCTTTATAAATAAAGTCAAAACGGTCAAATCGATACAAGGTGGAGAAGAGAACCTATTACAAAGCAGATCAGAGAAATAAAATAAAATACGGAAAACAAAACTTGTCACCAAAGACAAAGAAACGAGACCGAGTGGAATTGGGGATCCATGACAACATCCTCAAGAGGGTAATGACGATGTGCATCGCCGCCGTCGAGACCGCGAAGGTTAAGGTTTTTCACCCGGAGCTAAACCGCAAGCAAGATAACCACGACGATGCCCCTAAGAGAGTTACGACACCCGCAGTTGGCGCTGAGGCCCTGAGATTTCTCCCAAAAAATCCTCGCACCACGCCTGAGAACTCAGGCGTCCGCTGTCCCCGAGTTAAGCGTGATCTGGGAGATGCCAAAGCCGAAGCGCCGCCAACACCAGTATCTTTTGGAGATATGCCCTAGAGGCAATAATAAATATAGTTATTATTATATCTTTGTGTTTATGATAAATGTTTACATTCATGCTATAACAGTATTAACAAGGAAACATTGATACTTGTGTGATTTGTAAACTTAACTTGAAGTCCCTGGTAAAAGCCTCTATCTAATACTAGCTTGTTGGTTAATAAGATGATAGTGGTTTCCCTATCATGAACATTGAGATGTTATTAACAACAAGATCATATTGTTAGGAGAATGATATGATGGACATACTCCTATAGATAAGCGTAGCATAAAGATCAAGTCATTTTAATAGTTCAATTGCTATATGCTTTCTGATACATAGTAACCTAATTCCTTCAACCATGAGATCATGCATATCACCTTTACCGGATGGATGCTTTGATGACATCAAACACCACACCGTAACTGGGTGGTTATAAAGGTGGCATTGAATGTTCGGAAAGTATTGGTTGAAACACATGGATCAAGAGTGGGATTTGTCCATCCATATGACGGATAGATATACTCTGGGCCCTCTCGGTGAAATGTCATCCAATTAGCTTGCAAGCATGTGACTGGCTCACAAGGGATCACATATCACGGGAACGAGAAAAGAGTACTTATCGGTAACGAGGTTGAACTAGGTATGCAGATACCGAAGCGATCATAACCTCGGATAAGTAAACTATCGTGAGACAAAAGGAAATTGGTATCGTATGTAAAGTGGTTCATTCGATCACGAAGTAATCGTAGAAATATGTGGGAGCCATATGAATTTCCAGATTCCTCTATTGGTTATTGTTCGGAGAAGTGTCTCGATCATGTCCGCATAATTCACGAACCGTAGGGAGACACACTTAAGGATTCGACGTTGTTTGAGTAGTTATGGAATGATGAGAAAGAGATCAAATGTTGTTCGGAGTCTCGAATGGGATTCGGGATATCACGAGGAGATCCGGAATGGTCCGAAGAATAAGATTCATATAAGGAAAGTCCCGTTTCGGAGTTGGGGAATGGTTAGGTGTTTTCATCGGAATGTTCTAGAAGGTTCGAATGTCCGCACCGGGGAAGGGTACATGAATGTGTTATATCAAGTTGATATGATTGCATCATGTACTCGGTGTCATCGCTGATCAAAATAGAGGGTTTATTCAAATCCTAGTTTGAAAAGTCAAACGGCTAGTTTGAAAGTCAAACGGCAGTTTTTGGAAAGAGGAGGAGGAGTGGGAAACCGAGTTGGGGAGGAGTTCCCTCCTCCAACCGGCGGCGCACCACCCAAGCCGAGTTGGGGAGGGACTCCTCTCCCTCCCCTTGGCCGGCCGGCCCCTCCACCTATATAAGGAGGGGCAGGGCTCCCTCCTAGAGACACACAAGATCCTCTCCTCCAAACCCTAGCCCCAAGCCGCCGCCGCCTCCATAGCCGCCGCCGGCCCTAGGGCAAACCCTAGCCGCCGTCTAGCTAATCCCTAGCCGCCGGCTTGCCCCTCCTTGGTGTGTCTAAACCCTAGAACACCGAGGGACTCTCTCATACTCCACCATACTCGCTCCGGCTTAAGGCGAAGCCCTGCGAGATCTCCCCTCTACTTCCGGTACCACGCCATTGTGCTGCCGGAATCGCGAGGAGAGTACTACAACCTCCGCTCGCTGAACAAGGGAGAGGAAGGTCTTTGTCGAGCACCGAACATGTGACCGATCATGGAGCGCTGCCGAACGCATGTGGAAGGATCGTCTACGCGATCTTGAGATCGGGAAGAGTACGACTACATCACCCACGAGAATCCGCTCTCGTTAAACACTTTGGAATCTTCGAGGGTGAGTTATTCTATCGACTCGTTGATACAATCTAGTAGATAGATCTTGGCTTGTTTGTTTGTATGCGGTAGAAATTTTTTGTTTTCCATGCTACGAAACCCTACAGTGGTATCAGAGCCGTGTCTATATGTAGATCTGTTGCACGAGTAGAACACAATGGTCATTGTGGGCGTTGATGCTTTTATTGTCGATTGCTTCTTGTGTACTTTGCATCTTGCGGTATGTTGGGATGAAGTGGCCCGGGCTAACCTTACATGACATCGTTCATGAGACTTGCTCCACGCTTGACATGCAACTTGTATTGCATAAGTGGCTTTGCGGGTGCCTGTTTCTCCTAGCATAGTTAAGATCCAATTTACAACGGGTGATTAACAATACTAGTATCAATGTTGTGGTTCTTGTTCGTAAGTTAGAACGACACTTATTAAAAGCCCCAAACCACGTAAAACATGCAAAGAAAGTAGAGGCGTCTAACTTTGTTTTGCAGGGGTGTGCTGTGATGTGATATGGCCATGATTGTGATTATATTTGATGTATGCAATGTTCCTTATTGTAAGTTGGCAACCGGCAGGAGCCATATGGTTGTCTTTAATTTATGTTAAGACCAACATGTCTATTAAAAGTAGTTGTAATAGGTGAAGCCGATGGACGACAACCATGGAGAAGCGTCATTGACCTTGATGCAATGTCGGTGATGATGGAGATCAGAAGCACTAAGAAGAAAGGCCATATCATATCACATATTATGAATTGCATGTGATGTTAATCCTTTATGCATCTTGTATTGCTTAGTAGACGACGGTAGCATTATAAGATGATCCCTCATGCACATGAATTTCAAGTCATAAAGTGTTCACCCTTAGTTAGCACCGTTGCTAAAGCTTGTTGTTTAGAAGCACCACGTGATGATCGGGTGTGTTAGATTCTGCAAGTGTATACAACGTGAGCAAGACAGATTTGCTCATGCGGAAACTAAGGTTTGATCTTGACGAGCCTAGCATGTACAGACATGGTCTCGGAACACGGATCACCGAAAGGTAAAGCATGAATCATATAGTAGATATGATGAACATGTCGATTGTTCGCCATTGAAAATATATCAACTCTCGTGATGATCGGTGTTGATGTGGTGGATTTGATTCGTGTGATCACTAAAACAATGTGAGGGATATTGTTTTGAGTGGGAGTTCACCTAGATTAATTTTATTATTAATTTGAACTCAATTTGTCATAAACTTAGTCTAAACTATTGCAAATATGTTGTAGATCAATGGCAGCCCCTACCATCAATTTTAATGCGTTCCTAGGGAAAGAAAAGTTGAAAAACAATGGAAGCAACTTCGCGGATTGGTTCTGCAATTTGAGGATTATCCTCACAGCTGGTAATTTGACCTATGTCTTTGGATGCACATTGGTGACCCACTGCACTGATCTTGCCGATGAAGTAAAGAATGTTTACCTCACTCTAAGACTCAAGACTCCACGATTCAGTGTGCTATCTTGTATGGTTTAGAATCGAGCTTGTAAAAGGTTTGAGAATTTAGACCCATATGATATTGTCGAGGATCTCAAATTGATTTTTGAGACTCATGCGGCAATTGAAAGCTATGAGGCTTCTGAAAAGTTCTTTAACTGCAAGATGGAAGAGGGCAGCTCCGTCAGTGAGCATGTGCTTAAGATGTCTGGGCACGCAAATAAACTTCAAAGCTTGGGTATAGTGATTCCCAATGCTTTGGGGATTTACCGTGTCCTCCAATCACTGCCACCAAGTTACAAGAACTTTGTGATGAACTACAACATGCAAAACATGAACAAGACGTTTCCAGAACTCTTTGCCATGTTGAAGTCTGCAGAAGTGGAGATCAAGAAAGAGCACCAAGTGTTGTTGGTCAATAAGACCACCAAATTCAAGAAAGGCAAGTCTAAGGTGGGACACTTCAAGAAGGGTGGTAAGAAAGTTGCCACGCCTACGAAGAAGACCAAGGCTGGACCTAAGCCTGATACTGAGTGCTTTTACTGCAAGGGAGAAGGTCACTGGAAGCGGAATTTCCCAAAGTACTTGGCGGATTTGAAGAACGGCAACATCAAGAAGAAAGGTATATCTGATATACATGTTATTGATGTGTATCTCACTAGTACTCGTAGTAGTGCCTGGGTATTTGATCTGGTTCTTGCTCATATTTGTAACTCAAACAAAAATGCAGAATAAACGGAAGCTAGCGAAGAACGAGGTGGCGGCGCGTGGGAAACGGATCAAAGGTTGATGTGATCGCGGTCGACGCTACCCCTTCATCTACCATCGGGATTAGTTTTATACTTAAATAATTGTTATTTGGTGCCTGCGTTAAGCATGAACATTATATCGGGATCTTGTTTATTGCGAGACGGTTACTTGTTTAAGTCCGAGAATAATGGTTGTTCGATTTATATGAGTAATATGTTTTATGCACATGCACCTTTGATAGATGGTCTATTCTTATTGAATCTCGATAGTGAAAATACACATATTAATAACATTGAGGCTAAATGTTTGAAATCGAGCGATAACTCGACCTATATGTGGCAATCGCTGCCTTGGTCACATTGGAGTGAAGCGTATGAAGAAACTCCATTCCGATGGACTTCTTGAATCACTTGATTTCGAATCACTTGATAGATGCGAAGCATGTCTGATGGGTAAAATGACTAAGACTCCATTTTCTGGGATGATGGAGCGAGCTACTGACTTATTGGAAATCATACATACCGATGTGTGTGGTCCAATGAGTGTAGCATCGCGCGGTGGTTATCGTTATGTTCTTACCTTCACGGATGATTTGACTAGATATGGGTATATCTATTTCATGAAACATAAGTCCGAAACTTTCGAGAAGTTTAAGGAATTTCAAAGTGAGGTAGAGAATCAACGTAACAAGAAGATTAAATTTCTATGTTCTGATCGTGGAGGTGAATATCTAAGTTACGAGTTTGGCGAGCATTTGAAGAAATATGGAATACTTTCACAATTGACACCGCCGGGAACACCACAGTGTAATGGTGTGTACGAACATCGTAATCGAACTCTCTTAGATATGGTTCGTTCTATGATGTCACTTACAGATTTACCGCTATCATTTTGGGGTTATGCATTAGAAACAGCCGCATTCACTTTAAATTGGGCACCATCTAAATCCGTTGAAACGACACCGTATGATTATGGTTTGGGAACAAACCTAGATTGTCGTTCCTTAAAGTTTGGGGATGCGAAGCCTATGTAAAGAAGTTACAGCCGGACAAGCTTGAACCCAAAGCGGAAAAATGCGTCTTCATAGGATACCCGAAGGAAACTATTGGGTATACCTTCTATCATAGATCCGAAGGCAAAATCTTCGTTGCCAAGAATGGATCCTTTCTAGAGAAGGAATTTCTCTCGAAATAAGTGACTGGAAGGAAAGTAGAACTCGACGAGGTTGTCGAACCTTCTCTCGAAATTGCGAGTAGCGCAGCACCGGAAGAAGTTCCTATGGTGCCTGCACCAATAAGAGAGGAAGCTAATGATGATGATCATGAAACTTCGGTTGAAGTTGCTACAGAGCCTCGCAGGTCAACGAGAACTCGTACCACCTGCATTGGTATGATCCGTTATGAGTGTCATGTTGGTAGACAACACCGATGACCCTGAGACATATGAGGAAGCAATGATGAGCCCAGATTCCAATAAATGGCAAGAAGCCATGAAATCCGAGATTGGATCCATGTACGAAAACCAAGTATGGACTTTGGTGGACTTACCAAATGGCCGGAAGGCTGTCGAGAACAAATGGATCTTCAAGAAGAAACACAGATGCTGATGGTAATGTTACTGTCTATAAAGCTCGACTTGTCGCAAAAGGGTTTCGACAAATTCAAGGAGTTGACTACGATGAGACTTTCTCACCAGTAGCGAAGCTAAAGTCTGTGAGGATTATGTTAGCAATCGCTGCATATTATGATTATGAGATATGGCAGATGGATGTCAAAACAGCATTCCTCAATGGAGACATTGATGAAGAGTTGTATATGATGCAACCCAAAGGTTTTGTCGATCCTAAAGATGCTAACAAGGTATGCAAACTTCAACGGTCCATCTATGGATTGAAGCAAGCATCCAGAAGTTGGAATCAACGTTTTGATAAGGTGATCAAAAGTTTTGGTTTTATACAAACTTATGGAGAAGCTTGTATTTACAAGAAAGTGAGTGGAGCTCAGAGCATTCTTAATACTATATGTAGATGACATATTGTTGATTGGGAATGATGTAGACCTTCTTAATAGTGTCAAGGAATATTTGAATAATAGTTTTTCAATGAAAGATCTTGGCGAAGCAGCTTACATATTAGGCATAAAGATTTATAGAGATAGATCGAAACGCCAAATATCATTATCACAAAGTACATATTTGGACAAAGTTCTAAAGAGGTTTGGAATGGAAGAGAGCAAGAAAGGGTTCTTGCCCATGTTTCAATACGACCTTGAGTAAAACTCAAAGTCCGACATCGTAAGATAGAGAAAGGATGAGTAAGACTCCTATGCCTCAGCCATAGGATCTCTAATGTATGCCATGCTATGTACTAGACCCGACATTGCATATGTTAGTTTAACTAGCAGATATCAAAGTGATCCAGAGTGGATCATTGGACGTGGTCAAAACATCCTTAAGTACTTGAGAAGAACTAAGGATATGGTTCTTTCTTATGGAGGTGATGAACAACTCGTTGTTAATGGTTACACCGATGCTAGTTGGAACACCGATCCGGATGATTCTAAATCACAACTGGATACGTATTTATTTTGAATGGTGCGGCAAGTTAATGGAGGAGTGCAAAGCAAAGCGTTGTGGCGAGATCTTCAACTGAATCGGAATACATGGTTGCTTGAGGCTTCACAAGAAGCGATATGGATGAAAGAGTTCATTACAGAGCTGGGTGTGGTTCCTAGTCTATTGGACCCAATGTCCATCTCTCGTGATAACATGGGCGCCATAGCCAATGCGCAACAACCAAGGTCACACAAGAAGTCAAGCACATCAAGCTGCGTTTTCACGCTATTCGAGAACATATCCAAGATGGGGATATAAAGATTTGCAAAGTACACAGATCTGAATGTGGCGGATCCGTTGACTAAACCTCTCCCGAGGGCAAAACATGACCAGCACCAAACTGCCATGGGTGTTCGGTATATTACCATGTAATCTAGATTAGATGACTCTAGTGCAAGTGGGAGGCTGTTGGAGATATGCCCTAGAGGCAATAATAAATGTAGTTATTATTATATCTTTGTGTTTATGATAAATGTTTACATTCATGCTATAATAGTATTAACAAGGAAACATTGATACTTGTGTGATTTGTAAACTTAACTTGAAGTCCTGGTAAAGCCTCTATCTAATACTAGCTTGTTGGTTAATAAGATGATAGTGGTTTCCTATCATGAAAATTGAGATGTTATTAACAACAAGATCATATTGTTAGGAGAATGATATGATGGACATACTCCTATAGATAAGCGTATAAAGATCAAGTCATTTTAATAGTTCAATTGCTATATGCTTTCTGATACATAGTAACCTAATTCCTTCGACCATGAGATCATGCATATCACCTTTACCGGATGGATGCTTTGATGACATCAAACACCACACCGTGAATCGGGTGGTTATAAAGGTGGCATTGAGTGTTCGGAAAGTATTGGTTGAAACACATGGATCAAGAGTGGGATTTGTCCATCCATATGACGGATAGATATACTCTGGGCCCTCTCGGTGAAATGTCATCCAATTAGCTTGCAAGCATGTGACTGGCTCACAAGGGATCACATATCACGGGAACGAGAAAAGAGTACTTATCGGTAACGAGGTTGAACTAGGTATGCAGAGATACCGACGATCATAACCTCGGATAAGTAAACTATCGTGAGACAAAAGGAAATTGGTATCGTATGTAAAGTGGTTCATTCGATCACGAAGTAATCGTAGAAATAGGTGGGAGCCATATGAATTTCCAGATTCCTCTATTGGTTATTGTTCGGAGAAGTGTCTCGATCATGTCCGCATAATTCACGAACCGTAGGGAGACACACTTAAGGATTCGACGTTGTTTGAGTAGTTATGGAATGATGAGAAAGATACCAAATGTTGTTCGGAGTCTCGAATGGGATTTGGGATATCACGAGGAGATCCGGAATGGTCCGGAGAATAAGATTCATATAAGGAAAGTCCCGTTTCGGAGTTGGGGAATGGTTCCGGTGTTTTCATCGGGAATGTTCTAGAAGGTTCCGGAATGTCCAGCACTCCGGGGGGGAAGGGTACATGAATGTGTTATATCAAGTTGATATGATTGCATCATGTACTCGGTGTCATCGCTGATCAAAATATAGGGTTTATTCAAATCCTAGTTTGAAAAGTCAAACGGCTAGTTTGAAAGTCAAACGGCAGTTTTTGGAAAGAGGAGGAGGAGTGGGAAACCGAGTTGGGGAGGAGTTCCCTCCTCCAACCGGCGGCGCACCATCCAAGCCGAGTTGAGGAGGGACTCCTCTCCCTCCCCTTGGCCGGCCGGCCCCTCCACCTATATAAGGAGGGGCCTCCTAGAGACACACAAGATCCTCTCCTCCAAACCCTAGCCCCAAGCCGCCACCTCCATAGCCGCCACCGCCCTAGGGCAAACCCTAGGCCGTCTAGCTAATCCCTAGCCCGCTTGCCCCTCCTTGGTGTGTCTAAACCCTAGAACACCGGGGACTCTCTCATACTCCACCATACTGGCTCCGGCTTAAGGCGAAGCCTGAGATCTCCTCTACTTGGGTACCACACCATTGTGCCGAATCGCGAGAGAGTACTACAACCTCCGCTGCTAGAACAAGGAGAGGAAGGTCTTCGTCGAGTACCGAACGTGTGACCGATCAAGGAGCGCCGAACGCAGCTTGGCCGAAGGATCGCTCACGCAATCTTGAGATCGGAAAGAGTACGACTACATCACCCACGAGAATCCGCTCTCGTTAAACACTTTGGAATCTTCGAGGGTGAGTTATTCTATCGACTCGTTGCTACAATCTAGTAGATATATCTTGGCTTGTTTGTTTGTATGCGGTAGAAAATTTCTGTTTTCCATGCTACGAAACCCTACAGTATCCCCCATCGTCCGCTCCACACCATCCACATGAACAAAGAAGCAAGACCATCACCGCCACCACATCGCTTGCCGTGGAGTCGCCAACGCAATCCACCTAACGGGGTCGCCGCCTCGGTATCCGAGATCTCGCCCATGAAGTTGGAGGCGCCTCAACTGTCATGTCCACCAGAACAAACACGGGAGGACGAAGATAGATAGCCAGGGCTCCGACATCACGGGTTCAACTAGCAGGACTCGCCCACCGGTTAAACCCGCATAACCCAAGACATAACTCATAGGCGGACACTAAATCTAGGCCTCCTGGCTCCCGCAAAGATTCAACACCTCAACAATTTCATGATCAAGGAATGGGCTCCCAATCAAGCCAAGATTCAAGCCGGGTGCCCCTGAAACCCACATAGGTAGTAGATCACGTCAATCTAGATCGAGCCTGGGCCCAGATCTGGGTCGAGGTAGGCCCTCTCCATCAAGGCCCTACCCGACCAACGACACAAGATCCCGTGAAGAAGACGACCGCCACTAGGGTCGCCCACGGGAGGCAGACGCGAGCTCCGCCGCGCTCCACCGCCTCCAACACGAGGGGGCACAAACGTCGCGGCAGCCCGGCCTACTATGCTAGGAAAGATCGGCCAATCGCTACAGTTCCCGGCTTCAGATTGGGGTTGTCCTGTGTCGTCCTCCCTTACTAGCGGAAATTTGGGAGCTTCACCGATGCCAGAACCACATGAGTTTTGCCCGGCGGCAGCGGAAGGAGCCAGGGTTTGCTACTGGCTGCCCGCGAGGGCGAATGAGGAGCGAGGGATTGTTATTCGATACATATAAATTGATCCTTCAGCACTATGTACACACCATGTGTGGCTTTATTCAATTATATATTAATGCCTTCTGAGTAATAAAACTACGATGAAGAGGGTTTTTTAAATTACCATGACCAAGAGGTGAAGAACAGAATCTGCACAAAAAAATATTGGTTTTGCTAGTTCTAAGTTGATCGGGAATTAACTCGATCTACTTTCGAGCCACTCAATTTGCATCATGATTGATGTATCATGTAAGTTGCAAGTGTTTTGTAATTGAGTTTTTTCCAGCTGCAAGTGATTGGATAGTTTTTTTTTGTATGTTGGGTATGCATCCTTATTCGAGGTGGTTATTACTCCTTCCGTTTTAAAATATAAGATATTTTACGTTTATGTAAAAAATGTATTTAGACTTTTTTAGTGTGAACCTTCTTCATAAAATAGAACATCTTTTTTTTGAGATTATAAAATAGAACATCTTATATTTTGAAACGGGAGAGCAGTGTGAAGTGACAGAGAACTAAGGCAAAATTTAAACGTACTGGGCCGGAGTCTTATTTATACCGTTCCATGCACTCTATGAACGACCCACGTGCTAGCTCCCTCTTAGTTTGTGTGCCTCCTCGCAAATGGAGTCCCGTGCTCTTGCTCTCGTCTTCTCTGTCCTCTGCCTCTCTCTGCTTCGTGCCACAGGTGCCACCACCGCCGGAACCTCCGACGGCACGGAGCGCTGGGGCTACGTGGAAGTGCGGCCGAGTAAGTTCGCTCCTGTACTGTACCAAACGCTGTTAGCTTGTTTCATGTCGCTGAATCGCTGATGCTGCTTGGGTGCATGCAGAGGCTCACCTGTTCTGGTGGTACTACAAGAGTCCCCACAGGGTTTCTACGCCGACGGAGCCATGGCCGACCGTCCTGTGGCTGCAGGGTGGCCCGGTACGTTCGCCTCCCTTCTTCCTCCTCAGCCTCAAGTCGGCATTTTGAGCTCGTTTGGAAGAACTTGATTACTCATTTTGAGCACGGCGTCGTCCTTGTGAACTCATCATCACCATCCTGTCTGTCATTGTTTTTCTCAGGGAACGTCGGGCGTCGGGCTGGGCAACTTCCTGGAGATCGGGCCGCTCGACGGCAACCTGAAGCCACGCAACTCGACGTGGCTGCAGAAGGCCGACCTCATCTTCGTGGTATCCCTGCTAGTGCTACAAACCACGACACCCTACTCTTCTTATCTTAGTCTCGTCTATCTCTCTTTTGTACCGAGTTACCAACCGAGTCGTGTTCGTACGTCTGTCGTGTTGATGGCAGGACAATCCTGTGGGGGTCGGCTACAGCTACGTGGAGGACGACAGCCTGCTGGTGACGACCGACCTGCAGGCGGCGGCGGACTTGACGACACTCCTCAAGGTGCTCGTCAAGGAGTTGCCCTCACTGCGGAGCAGCCCGCTGTTCCTCGTCGCCGAGTCGTACGGCGGCAAGTACGCAGCCACGCTGGGCGTCTCCGTCGTCAGGGCCGTCCGCGCCGGCGAGCTCAAGCTCTCGCTCGGGGGCGTGGCGCTCGGAGATAGCTGGATTTCGCCCGAGGATTTCGCGGTAAAAAATCTTCCGCCTACTGCATTATCTGATACATATGCATGCTCATGCTTAACTTTGCGTATTGGCACGGTGCGTGCATTGCAGTCTTCTTACGGGACGCTTCTGTTGGAGGTGTCGAGGCTAGACAGCGACGGCGCGGAGCATGCAAACAAGTAGGCACACATCACATTATTTGCTCTCCTCCTTTGTATTAGTACGTTTTTTGCTTTTTACCGCGCGCGCGTCTTTTGGCGATTCTTACCTAAAATCGGCATTGCTCAAAACTTAACAGGGACGCACAGGTGGTGAGGCAGCAGATTGCGGCCGGGAAGTTCAGGCAAGCACAGATCACGCTCAGCAAAATGCTCAACTGGATCGTCGTCAACAGCGGCCACGTGGTAAGCAAAGCTCCGTCGTCAGAATGAAACTAATTAACCCGGGATCCGGTCTCTGACGATCGATGGATGGACACTGTTAGGACGTGTACAACTTCTTGCTGGACGCCGGGATGGACCCGGTGGCGGATGCTTCAGCTGCGAGCTCATCTTCTGCGCCGGAGTACTCCAGGTACCTGCTTGAGAGTAAGTCCGTGGGGGACACCATCGAGGGCGCCATGAATGGAGCAATCAAACAAAAGCTCAAGATCATCCCCAAAGAGGCAAAGACCTAGTGTAAGAAAAGAAAACACACCCTGCTCAGCTGACAAACAAAAACTACTGCTGGCTGAACCCAAATCACTTGCAGATGGCAGGCGCAATCCTACGCGGTTTACTACGCGCTGATCAACGATTTCATGAAGCCCAGGATTGAAGAGGTCGGTTGGGGTCAGATATAATACTATTTATTAATTGCGGGACATACGGAAAACGTTGCAGTTTTCAGAAACTGAGACTGATATCCTCTGCTGCATGCAGGTCGATGAGCTCCTGTCGTATGGTGTCAATGTCACGGTGTACAACGGCCAGGCGACTCATTATAGTTTTAACATGATGATTACTGGAGTATTTAAACAATAAAGTAACCTAATTGCTAAATTAATGCAACTTCATCACTAGTACTCGTACGTACTATTTAGTCCCTTCAGTTCCAGTTAGATGAAATTTTACTCATAAATTTCAGACTTTAGTCCCGTTCAATGTACAAAGTCTTCAGACTTTGTCAGAAGATTACTGCCTAGCATTTTGTATTTCCCACATAATAATTTACTAGCGTATACTCTAGCTGGGAAAAGAAATAATAGTGGTCAAAAGCGCATACTGGATATGTGCAGTAACGTACTGAAGAGTAGACTTGCGGGTATTGCGGTGTGGCGCTCCTGGATTCACTTGCAACGAGGTAGGGAGGGAAGGCAAGAAGCTTCGCCTGCACATGGTCTGCTGCTTCGGTTCAACTATCCAACGTCAGTGAGCTGCCTCTATTTCGTCCGCTTCTTCAGGCTTATTTGGCCTTTTCAGGCCATCACAAGCCTGGATATTTGTCTGCTTCCCACAAAGATAATTTTCTTTTCCCAGCTTGGGTGTCCCGTACGCTTAGAACATGCAAATCAGCACTGATGGCTGAAAACTAGGAAGATGTAGAATTTTGTTTTTGTTTTGTAGATTTGGCCAGCCAAATACTACATTGTCATTATGTCCGTCTTGAAAACACCCTCAAACTGTTATTTCAAGAACTCTGTTCGATCCTCCCCCCCAAAAAGTGCCGTATTCAGGGTTTTTTTTCCGAAAAGGGGCCACACCCCCTGCCTCTGGATCATTCGATGCACATGGCCATTCTATTACAAGTTTATAACTTTTTGATTCCATTTATCCAATAATCTCGCAAAACGTGCTAAATACAGTGAATATTTTTATCTGAAGCTTGATGTAATATGCTCGGCCGTCGGTGCAGAAGCATGGGTTGAGAAGCTCAAGTAAGACTTTTCTGGTTTTATGTGTAACTTTTGAACTTTTTGAACAATAACATTAACGGGAATACCCCTAAACTCCTCACTTGATCACTCGTTTTAGGTGGGATGGCCTGAAGAACTTCTTGAGCTTGCACAGGCAGCCTCTGTACTGTGGCTCTGTTGAAGCCACCAAGGGCTTTGCTAGATCTTACAAGAACCTGCATTTTTACTGGATCCTTGGAGCAGGGCACTTTGTAAGCAACCCTTACGTTCTTTGCTTCAATTAAATCTTTTTGTTTGTAAATGTTATGAACAGAATACAATTTATTTAGAAAAGGGAAAGTGCATCATTTTTCCATCTAAGGTGCAAATTTCTCACAAGTCACAACGATCTACAGGTGGCTGCCTGTTGATCAGCCTTGCATTGCACTTGACATGATCGGGAACATTACACGGTCTCCAGCTCTTCCTCGTTCATAGAAATGGAGGAGCACGGAGCAAAACGCAGTTTGCATCGCACCATGCCCTGCTGCTGATGGTCAGGGTGGTGGGGACGTGGAGTGTAGCGGCCGGCCGAGCGACCTGGATTGATACCACTGATGTGGCGTCAGCAGTGTTTTCTAAAAGTAAAATACACTTTCATCTTGGTTGTTTTGTTGTCGTGTATTTTAATTTTTCTTGAAAAATGCGATTGTCTCAACTTAATTTTTATATAAACTTTTATTTTCAAAGTGACCAAAATAATTTGATGACAATAAGGAGAAGCCGGTATGAAGATGTTTTGTGTTGCATGAAAGCAGGGGCGAATCTATGGGCTAGGCTTCGATAGGCTGAAGCCTGCCCTCCAATTTTATCAAATAATGTTTGTTATACATGCTTTAATTCATAGAAGATCGAGAAAGGCTTAAAATTTTACAATTCTAGCTTGTCTGCATGTGCAACAAGGGCGTACTGCATACAACAGTGAGCAAACAGAATTTTTGGCCTTCTCCCAACTATCTAATTTGGTGCTACGGTGAAAGCTGGCCTATGGAGAAGTTGGAAAAAATATCGAGA
The DNA here is from genome assembly GCA_023614405.1 of Avena insularis. Taxonomy (NCBI): domain Eukaryota; kingdom Viridiplantae; phylum Streptophyta; class Magnoliopsida; order Poales; family Poaceae; genus Avena; species Avena insularis. The sequence goes on along the minus strand of CM042693.1, from coordinate 57,397,467 downwards.
AGTCAAACACGCAAAGATGTACATGCACGCACGTAGTCGAGCATAAATTTTCATTTCATTCCGTTTCATAGCTCGCCGATGTATCCCTGCGCCGTATTCGCTGCTGGTCAACCATGTTGCTAGTGCCACTCATACATAGGGGCGCCGGTAGGCGAAGATGCCGGACACAAGCAGCGATTTGTATGGATTTTATATAGTTTTGTACGGATTTGAATTTGAATTCATCAGAGGTGCTGTATTCATCAGTTTTCTCATTGTTTAGCTCCATGCTTTAAATTTTAATCCTACCCTTTATTTTTGTCCTGGATTCGCCACTGCATGAAAGAGTTCTTGAGTGCGTTTGGTATCCCGCATGGGATCGTTAGCCTCACGGGAGCCTTCCTCGCTTAGGATAGATTCATGCGAGATATAAACCTTGCATTTATGTTTGGTTTGTCTTTGTTGAGTCAAATTTGGCTGGACGAATGCAGTGGTATATGTTTGGTTGTCTGCATCAATTGATTATGATAGGCTCTTCTAATGAGTGATGCGCTTACCATCAAACATTAGCACCATTGGATGTAAAGTACAAGAATATATGATATATTTGATCCCTTATAATCCTACCAAGTTCTATTTAATTCACTATATTCCAACTAAATTACGAATGTGAACAACTATTTTTTTCTCAGCAAGAAAGAACGCCAGCATATGAATTATACATGCATTTTGCATCAACATAATAGGAACATATACAGAAAGCACGCGAGGAGATCAACGAGGGCCAAAAGAGCCCAGGTGATGCGGGCCCACCTGCAGGCCACGCCACCTAGGCCCTTTTTTTCCTAGAGTGTCATCTCATCCTCCCCTTTTTACCATGCCTCTGAATCTCTAGAAAACCTACGCCATATTTTTTTCATGATTTACAGATATGGCGGCGGAGGCGAAAATCTTCTTCTACTCTGGGAGAGGGAAGATCCTGTTGCACCGGAGCCTCCGATGAGAGGAAATCATCTACATCGTCATCACCACTCCTCCTTGGCATAGGGGGAGGCCTCTCCATCAATTTTTCCATCAGCACCAACATCATCACCATCTCCATCCTCAAGATCCACCTCGTTCCCCTCATAGTTTGTGATTGATTGAACCATAAATATTGTTTAAGTGTTATTGGCAACTTGTCTTTAATTGGCGGAGAGATTATATTTTCAGATTGTGTTATAATCCATATGCCACTGATCCATATCATGATTGGTATTTGTGAGTAGATCCCCATGTTTCCGAGGCATATGATGGATTGTCAATGATTTCTATATAATATGCAATGAGTATTTGGTCAAGTTTTCATATTTTTCGTGGTTCTATGATGATGATATGCGAACGTTGACTGCATATTACTTCGCCTATATGGTCTCATAGGGCTACACTTTAAAGCAATAAAGAGGGTTGGAAGGGACGGAATGACAGAAACCGTATTCCAATACTTTGAGTTGTATTAGTGGGGTTTATGTGAGGGACTCATGAACTAACTTCTATGGTGAGACTTTTATGTCTTAATGATTCCTATGTTTTCTCATGAACTGGCCATAGGACCCATCGTAATGGGTGTAATTTATCATATACATGGTTGCACCTAATTTAGGATCCGTCCTAAGAGAACTAAACTTCACAAGATATTCACCATGTTGTTTAGAAATCTCTATGCTAAGTAAATCCATACTAATTTAGTCACTTTGCGTCCCAAATTTGTCGTGTGAAGGCATCGCAGGGTCCGAGTTGCTTGCCATTGGATCGAGGTACCCATGGACTTGGGTTTTGAGGAAGAGGGGTGCACCTGGTGATGAAGCCCAGGAAGGATTCGGGTGACCTAGGCCCATGAAGGACGCGGTTCCTTGGATGATACGGCTGGCATAAGATAGAAAGTTTAAAGAGCAAACCCTAATCTGTAACTGGCTCGACCTTATCCCAAGACCTGACCACCTATATAAAGGTTAGGACGGCACGTCGACGAGGAACTACCTCAACCCTAGCATACACACCCACTAGATCTCATATGCGCACCCCCTGTAACCTTCGGTTCCGTCAATAATTAAGAGTAGACAAGAAGGAGTAGGGTTTCCCTCGGGGGCCTGAACCTGGGAAAACCTCATGTCCCATGTTGGTTGTATGTTATCCGAACACGATCTCTAGTGCACCCATCTTCATAAAAACCCAAGTCCATAACAATGGGCATTGATGAGTTCAACCATCGTCAATTGGCGCCGTCTGTGGGAACTAGGAGCGTTGATGTTGCGATCGTGATAGCCCTGTCACCTGCAATCTTCGAGTCATCTACGTCGAAGAACCATCTCCTCTTAAGCATCATCGACTTCACCATCCACCCGCCGGAAACCCGCCGGCCTTCGATTCTGTAGGAGACGAAGTCGACATGATTATCGGGAGCCTATGCTTTCAGGTTGGCAAGATCGACACACTTCGCCACCCCGTGGGTGACGCCACCAGCGATCGCACCTGCCTCGTGGACACCACCGATCGCCACGCTGAGCGAGCTCAACACGCCCACGCTGATATACAACTCGGATAGTGACAATAGTTGCGACTCCGATCTATATGATCCGCTGCCAGGAGAAGAAGCCTATAGTTTCGGATTGGAGAGCTACAGGAGCAACGACATCCTCCATTGCTACATGTGTGCAGTTATTGTTAACAGCGATGTCACCCGTGACAATACCGTGAATGGAGACAACCCGCCCAACCCCAACACCGGGAACAAGGGCAATCCTCCAAACCCCAACACCACCAACGGTGGCGAGCCGGGTCGTCCTGAGATACGTCTAAGCGACACCGGATGGGAAAGAGTTAGGGATGCCCTACGAGGTAACCCCTTACCAGAAGATGCATCCCACAACATGCTGATGGCCTACCATTGGCTCCTCGTGAAGGAATACCACCGCCAACAGGTGGCGAATGCTCAACTAGAGCAGCACAAACAAGCTACCGACGAATCGAGTTCCAGGCGGGCAGCGCTCTCCTCCATCGACGGGTCCTCTTGCAAGGACAATGGAGGCGATGCCCACAAGAGGCATTCTTGGCTGGAGCATATGGACATGGACTCAAGGCGTGAAGTCACCAAGGCCCTCGACCTATCATTCATGTCGGTGGACTCGCAGAGTAACATGATGCCCAAGACACTACAGGCTGCAGTTATAGCATCTGCCACATACCTTCTATCCAAACAGCCACCAGTCATGGATCCACGATCCGCCATCCACCGGTCCGCCGTTGCGGGCCTTGGGCTTGTAGGAGCCGCACTGAGCGGAGATCCAACTCTAGAACCGAAAAAGGAAATAGTGACATTCATGAGTAACCGCTCGCCCTCATCCGACGAGGATGACCACGACCTATTGTGGCAATGTCGCAGCATGCGGCGAAGAAGCCACAATTACGACACTCGTGGAGAGCTCATGCAGCGCAAGGTCAACAAGGTACGCGCCAAATGCGCCTGCTCTGCTGAGTCAGAAGACGAAGACACAAAGTTCTGCGGCGCCGGATGCTTCAATTGAGCCATACGGCAATCGTGGATGCCTAGAGGCTTCAAGCTTCCTTCAGACAACCCGAAGTTTGACGGCCTCTAGGAGCCAAAGATCTAGATGGATGATCACATTCAGTTATTCAAATGCCATGGCGGGAGAAAAAAACACAGCCATGCAATGCCTATAGCTGCAGCTGAAAGGTGCGGCGCGAGCCTGGATTAGCAACCTCCCTCCAGAATCGATCCGCAGCTAGGAAGAACCGGTGTATAGTTTCGTTTGAAAATTTAAAGGCACCTACAAGCAGCTGGTTTCAATCGAAGAACTATGTGTCTGCTGCCATAGGCCTAGCGAACCACTCTGCTCCTACATCCAACGATGGTCCATCATCAAAAACTCTATAGAGGACATCTATGAAGAGCATGCAATCGACGCATTCAATGGCGGCATGCGGCGCTATGAGCTCACGGAGGAGCTAGGCCGCACCAAACCAAATACCATCGATCACCTGATGGATATCGCAAATCACTAGGCAGATGGTGAACATGCCATCCACAACAACCTAGTATGCTCGGATGACAAGGAAGACCTCGGCCTTAGACCCGATCGCCTAGGAAAAAGGAGGATGTGCAGCTATGAAGACCATGAATAAGTCGACATGGTTGCGGCTAGCTATGCTGACCTCCTGTCGGGGGGATAACCCCCGGGTGGGGAAAGCCAGGCACAAGCAGGCCGGCTCCAAAATATGCAGGCCGCCTGGCCTCCAGGAAGGACAACTCTAGCTAACTGGTGAACACACCCGGCTGGGCTTATAACCTTCCCGGCTGGCCCGTCTAGCCGGTGTCCAGAAGAACCGGTCGGGTGGCCGTTTCCACCCGTCTCACCTCGGATTCGATGGAGAGCACGGAAGGGATGACGCTTCGTGCGGGGTATGCCTCTGGCTCTCCCTCGTCATCGGTCTAGCTGGCATGCCGTCATGGCCAGCGCTACCCGACGAAGATAAAGCAAGGTGGTCTGGGCTGGCATAGCAATCTGGTGACCGTTAAAGCAAGGATGACGCCCAAAGGAAGCCGGGTGACCACTAAATAGAAGTATGACGCTAAAGAAGGGCGATTGGGTCCAGCCCACCGGGCCCTCCCGGCCATCTGCAAACCCATATCCAAACAGTAAACCCTAGGACCCGATCTGTAATCTGCCCCCCGGACCAGTATATAAGGGAGGGCAAAGCTAGGGTTCTAGGTAGGCAACGATAGAAGGATAGAAGTGCTAGCATCAAGTCCCCATCTTCCTCTAGCTCTCAATATTCTCTAAGGAAACAACTCAAGGAGCATCTGTACTGAGCATCATCTCCCACATATAGTTCATCTTGCAGGAGTAAGGGTGTTACCTCGCCAAGAGGGCCCCGAACCTGGGTACGTCCCTGTGTTTGCAGTTCACCGCGCCCAACCCATTGCGTGAGCCACCGAATACATCCGTGTGTCCCTTCTTTGCCATCCCCGATGGCACTGCCGTGTTCCACACCACGACAGTTGGCGCCCACCATGGGGCACAGTGCTTTGGCTGGGATCATCTTCCGCACGGGACTTCTGCTCGTCGCCGGCGAACGCATGGCCTCTGGCCTTGTTCTCATGCTAGGTGCCTTCGACTGCGTCATCGACAATGCAGCGTGCTTCGCCGGTAACACCTTCCCCGCTGACGGCTCGATCATGCATTTTGGAGACGTCTGCGTCTACGTCGCCACTATCGCTGAGGTTTTCCCTAGCGTGGTCACCCCCATCCTCGACGTGCCCCTCACCCGTGGCCCAGCCGTAGGGAGTGGTTGCGTCGAAGTCATGGTGGTAAACGCTCGCGAAAACCACCGACCACCTCAAGAACATCGGGCAGGAGGAGAAAACTCCGCGCCCGAGCAAGAGCAAGACCCGCTCACCGCCTCCATCCAGCACTTGCACGCTCCGGTCGTCGTCGAGACGGATCCAGCGACTACAGCGGTAGCGCTTGAAGCTACGCGCCAAAAACTCCTGGAGGAAGCCACCAAGGTCGCGGCTAACCAGTGTCAGATGAACGCCATCGTGCACGAATACAACGCGGCTCACGGTTTCGCCAGGAAGATCCAGCACCGGGGGCATGACCTGGCGTCGGAACTGGACCGTGCCGCCGATTTGCATGCAGGTGTGGTGCAGCCCATCTACAGCACTCCCGCCAAGAACATGAGGGCAGGCGAGGCGGCAGCTGTGGAGCTACAACACCTTGAGGGCGAGGAACTTTGTCGCCAGCAGGAGCGTGTGCAGCTCCTCGTGGCCACTGCGAACAAGCAGCAAGCTGAGGGCGTCCCTAGCCAGGTGGGCAACTCCCGCGACATCGTCGTCCGCAAAGGCGCGGACCAGATGGCGCACGGAGGAAGCAAGCATCAACAGGCCTCTTCTCTAGGAGGGGTTGGGAAAAACAGTCGCCCGCATGGCGAATCTGGCAATCGCGGTCGCCACAACCGGGACGCCACCGCCTCCAGCGTAAGCCGCGCTCCGGCAGCCGGAGCTTCCCAGGGGAAAAAGACGCGAGCACCAGAGGAGGGAGCAGATGCGAACAAGGACCCGCCTGCGTCCCGCCTAATGGGCCGGCTCAGTCCCCGAGAACCGGCTGACGCACGGGAGCGCATCAACCTCTTGGTGCAGCACGCACTCTAGAGGAGGAAAGTCCGGCTGGCCCGAAGTGTTTCGGCCCGCGCATCCGGAGTGAGCCGTTTCCGAACGGATTTTCGCTCCCAAGGGACACGCCAAAGTATAACGGAACCGTCAAGCCTGAGGATTGGTTGGTCGATTACACCACCGCGGTGGGAATCGCCAATGGTAATCTCTGCCTGGCCGTCCGCTACGTCCCCCTCATGCTCGTCGACTCGACAAGGACATGGCTCAATAGCCTCCCCGACAATAGCATCAACGCCTAGCTGGACTTCAAAGAAGCGTTCATCCATAACTTCATCGGAACATACAAGCGACCAGGTCGGCCTCGCGAGCTTGCCCTCTGCGTACAGGGCAAGTACGAGTCAGATCGTGCCTACCTCACCCGATGGACCAACATGCACAATTCGTGCGAAGGGGTGCGTGAGCACCAAGCGATAGACTTCTTCACCAACGGTTGTCGAGACGGCACCATGCTAAAGCATAAGCTCAGCCGGGCAGACCCGCAAACTATGGCCTAGGTCATGGCCATCGCGGACAAGTACGCCACCGCTGACGCAGCAATGAAGAAACCCATCGTGGTGGACGACCAAGGCCAAATCGTCACGGATGAGAAGGCGAAGCGACGCCAGCGGGGTGACCTTCATCCCAGACGGCATAGTCACGACAACTGCCACGGCAAGAGGAAAGACGACCAGCCGGATAGCCGGTACGACACCAAGCAAGTAGCCGTTGTGCATGAAGATCCGGCTGCAGGAGGCAACCGGAGGTAGAGGCCAGACGATAGGCCGCCTCGTCCTAAGTACACCATGGAGTCCATGCTCGACGGGCCATGCAAGTTCCACAGTAGCGGCAACAGGCCCGTGAATCATATGACGCACCAATGCAGCTGGACAAAGAAAATGGGTGAAGCCGGTGGACTCCCACCACCACCTCCACCACCAGCCGGAGGCCCACCAGACAACAGGGAACGATGTAACCGCCACGAGGATGACGAAGACGGTTACCCGTGGCAGGTGGGTAATTACCACATATTCCTCGCGGAGCCGGAAACGAAGCACGCCAAGCGGAGACGCGAGGCGGAGGTGAACGCAATTGTCCCCCCATTCCCCAGTACCTACACTGGTCCGACCAGGCGATCACCTGGAGCAAGGAGGATCAGCCGGTCGTGTTGCCAAGCCCTGGTAGCTACGCGTTGGTCCTCGACCCCATCATCATCTCCAAGAAGCACTCGTGCCACTTCTCTTGGGTACTGATCGATGGAGGAAGCAGCATCAACCTCCTCTACCAGAGCAGCCTTGAGAGGCTAGGCATCAGTGAGTCCCAGTTGCAACCCTCAAGCACTTCGTTCCATGGAGCAGTACCAGGACCATCGCACTCCCCAATCGGCAAGATCCGGCTAGACGTCATCTTCGGCAGCGAGAACAACTTTCGTCGTGAGCCAATTTGGTTCGAGGTCGTGAACCTCTCTAGTGCCTACCACGCCATACTAGGGCGCCCAGCTCTGACCAAGTTCATGGGAATATCGCACTACGCATACCTCAATATGAAGCTGCCGGGCCCAAAGGGAGTGATCACTGTCGATGGATGCTACAAGCGTTCGATTGAGTGCGCTTCAGACGGATCCAAGCAGGCCGAAGCGATGATCATCGTTGAAGAGAAGCACGTCATAATGCAGAACGTGGCGGCTCTGCAGAAGGATATGCCGACTGGACAGCCCAAACCAGCTGGAGAATCATAGTTCAAGCCCTCGCAAGGAACAAGGAAGATCCTGATGAACAAGGAAGACCCAAGCAAGTTCGTCCTGGTCGGAGACGGCCTGGACAACAAATAGGAAAGCGCACTCGTCGATTTCCTCTGTGAGAATCGAGATATTTTTGCATGGTGCCCCAAAGACATGCCAGGTGTCCCGAGGGAACTCACCGAGCACTCCCTTCATGTTCGACCAGACGCGAAGCCGGTCAAGCAATCTTTACACCGCTTCGCAGAAGAAAAAAGAAGAACCATTGGTGAGGAGATCACACGACTGCTCGCAGCCGGCTTCATCATGGAAGTTTTCCACCCGGAATGGCTTGCCAACCCAGTGTTGGTGCTGAAGAAGAACAAGACATGGCGCATGTGCGTCGACTATACCAGTCTCAACAAAGCTTGCCCCAAAGATCCTTTCGCTCTGCCGCGGATTGATCAAGTCATCGACTCCACTGCCGGGTGCGATTTGTTGTCTTTTCTGGACGCTTACTCAGGCTACCATCAGATCAAGCTCAATGTCACCGATCAAATAAAGACATCATTCATAACCCCGTATGGAGCATACTGCTACACCACCATGCCCTTTGGGTTGAAGAACGCAGGCGCAACCTATCAGCGCTGCATGCAGAAATGCCTGCAGATGCAGATCGGAAAAAACATGCACGCCTACGTCGACGACGTCATCATCAAGACCAAGGAGCAGCACACACTCCTTGAGGATCTAAAGGAAACGTTCGACAACCTTCGTCGTTTCCAGATCAAGCTGAACCCGGAGAAGAGCGTGTTCGGCGTCCCAGCCGGCAAGCTCCTGGGATTTCTCGTCTCCGAGCGAGGAATCAAGGCGAACCCGGAGAAGATCGGAGCCATCGAACACATGGAGTTGCCATAGAACCTGCGCCATGTGCAGAAATTCATCGGATGCCTCGCTTCCCTCAGCTGATTCGTCAGTCGGTTGGGAGAGAAGGCCCTTCTCCTGTACCAGCTGATGAACAAGACAGACAAATTCGTCTGGACAACTCAGGCGGACGAAGCTTTCCGAGACCTCAAGTGCATGCTCACCTCACCACCCATCCTGGCGGCGCCAGCGGCAAAGGAGCCCATGCTGATGTATATCGCTGCCACAAACAGAGTGGTTAGCGTGGTATTGGTAGTGGAGCGACCAGAGGAAGGGAAGGCTCAGATGGTCTAGCGCCCCGTATACTACCTAAGCGAGGTGCTCTCATTCTCCAAGAAGAAATACCCCCACTACCAGAAGCTGGTGTACGGCGTGTACATGGCCGCCAAGAAACTCAAGCACTACTTCCAAGAGCACTCCATCCGGGTAGTAGCATTGGCCCCACTCGCGGAAATCATTGGCAACAAAGACGCCACTGGCCACGTGGCAAAATGGGCCATCGAACTCACTGCGCATAACATCCAGTACGATCCGCGAACCACAATCAAGTCGCAAGCACTGGCTGATTTCATCGTCGATTGGGCGGAGACACAATACATGCCTCCAGTGCCGGATTCAACTTACTGGAAGCTACACTTCGACGGATCGAAAATGCGAGGAGGACTCGGAGTCGAAATCGTGATAACCTCACCCAAAGGCGACCGGCTGGAGTACGTCCTCCAGATCCACTTCAAAGCTTTCAACAACGTCGCCGAGTACAAAGCACTCATCCATGGACTCAATATGGCCAAGCAGATAGGCATCCAGAGAGTGCTATGCTTTAGAGATTCGGACTTGGTGGTGCAACAAGTATCTGGCGAGTGGGATGCCAGGGACGCGGACATGGCCCTTTATCGCTTCTTCGTCCAGCAGTTGTGTGCCTGTTTCGAAGGATGTGAGTTTCACCATGTGCCCAGAGCCAATAACGAGGCTGCTGATGCCTTGGCTAGGGTCGGGTCAACAAGACAAGCCATACCGCCTGGGGTCTCCCTCGAGCACTTGCGCAAGCCCTCCATCACCCCTCACCAGAGTCCGACTCCATCATGCTCAGCGCGGACCCAGGAACGGCCGGTGCCTCGCCGCACCCGGGGACTGCCGCGTCGCACCTAGGGACTGCCGTGCCGTACCCGTGGACTGCCGCGCCGCACCCAGGGACTGATGCGCCACACCCGGGGACTGTTGCGCCTCACCCGGGGACTGCTTCGCCGCACCCGGGCGCTACCGCGACGCGGCCCATGGTCGACATCAGCACGCTTCCACCCGGCAGGCCTCCCGATGTTCCGGAGCCGGCCATCCGTGAGGAGATCAAGATCATCATATAAACGGTGCACACCATACGAGAAGCGCCCGACTGGGCAAAGTCGTACATGGATTTCCTGGCCAAGGGCGAACTCCTGACAGAAGAGGTGGCAGCACGACAAGTGCGGCGAAGGGCAAACGCCTACACCATCATCAACAACGAGTTGTACAAGCGCCGCTTCGGGGGTATCTATCAACGATGCGTCAGTCAGGATGAAGGAACCAAGCTTCTAATGGACATACACCAGGGCGAGTGTGGCCACCACGCCTCGTCAAGGGCAATAGCAGCCAAGGCCCTTCGGCACGGTTTCTACTGGCCGACGGTGCTGAAGAACGCCGAAGAAATAGTCAAGACATGCAACGGCTGCCAGTGATTCAGCCAGCTGAAGCACACACCGTCTGCGGCACTCAAGACAATACCAATCACCTAGCCATTCGCGGTCTGGGGTCTGGACATGGTTGGGCCATTCAAGACAGCTCGATCCGGTATGACACACCTTCTCATAGACATGGACAAGTTCACCAAGTGTATCGAGGCGAAACCAATCAAGAAGTTGGACGGAGCGACGGTGATCAAGTTCTTCACGGACATCATCATCCGGTTCGGCTAACCGCATAGCATCATCACTGACAATGGAACCAACTTTGCAAAAGGAATCTTCGCTCGCTTCTACGAGGAAAAAGGGATCCGCCTGGACCTGGCGTCAGTCGCACACCCACAGTCCAATGGACAGTGTGAGCATGCTAACGGTCTGGTTCTAGCTGGAATCAAGCCAAGGCTCATCAAACCGCTCGTCAGATCACCCGGATGCTGGATAGAGGAGCTGCCAGCACTACTTTGGAGCCTACGCACCACACCCAATTGCTCAACCGGCTTCACACCATTCTTCCTCGTCTATGGGGAATAGGACATTCTCCCCATAGACATCCAGTTCGACGCACCTCGCAAGCAGGTCTACACGGAGCAGGAAGCCAAGGAGGCAAGAGAGGACAACGTAGACTTGCTCGAGGAGGCACGCGAGTTGGATATGTCTAGATCAGCAATCTACCAGCAAGACCTGTGCCGATAGCACGCCAGCCGGATCCGGCCCACCTCCTTCCGCGAGGGAGACCTGGTGTTGCGCCTGGTCCAGAGCACCAAAGGAATGCACAAGCTGTCCCCACCATGGGAAAGCCCATTCATCGTCAGCCGGGCTCTCCACAACAATTCATACTATCTGATCGACGCACAGCAGCCGATGAAGAACAACACAGATCGCTCAGACGAGGAGACAGAACACCCATGGAATGCAAGCCTACTCCGGCCATTTTACACTTAGGCAAAGAAAGGTGTATGTATCTTCCCTTTTCATGTAACAAGTGAACAAGATTGAAAGCCTTGGCACGACGCTGAGGACTTTGTCCCAATTCTACACACCATCTGCATTTTCGTACCGGCTAGCCTAGGCCCCGTGATTTCTACAGGCGGCATAATATTGCACACGGCACCTAGAGTAACCTCTTCGGTTCCGGCTTCAGTACGCACGCCGGCTGTCGACCCGGCAAGAGCAAAAACTCAAAGCGCACACTGCAAGAAAATGCCAACGCAGAAAGCAAGCGCATCCAGGCGAACCGGTCGCGCCCCGCATGAGCTAAGCCAACAACAGCAAACAGAAGTATTGCGAGGCACGCCAGCATAGCCACTCCTTTGGTTCCGGCTACAGAACGCAACCCGACTGCCAGCTGGCAAGGAAAAATGCTCGAAGGGCCAATACTCGCTGAGAAAAGGGGAGCTGCTAACGGCCTAACTCGAAGGGGCGCGCCTCTATTTTCCTTTTACGATAAGTACCAACTAATGAATGAGCGTATGCACAAGAAAAATAACCCAAAGCAACGCTATGTCTCACACGACCCGAGTCACAACTTGGCAGGAAACGAGGTGGCAAAAGAGCTTTGACCCGGCTGGCTACCCTAGCCGGCCCGAACCTTGGGGACTACACCCAGTGGACGCGCTCCCGCGCACCCACAAGCTCAAGTCAAGGTAGCCAAAAGAGCTTCGACCTGGCTGGCTACCCTAGCCGGCCCGAACCTCGGGAACTACACCCAGTGGACGCGCTCCCGCGCACCCACAAGCTCAAGTCAAGGTAGCCAAAAGAGCTTCGACCCGGCTGGCTACCCCAGCCGGCCCGAACCTCGGGGACTACACACAGTGGACGCGCTCCCGCGCACCCACAAACTCAAGTCAAGGTAGCCAAAAGAGCTTCGACCCGGCTGGCTACCCTAGCCGGCCTGAACCTCAGGGACTACACCTAGTGGACGCGCTCCCGCGCATCCACAAACTCAAGTCAAAGTAGCCAAAAGTGCTTCGACCCGGCTGGCTACCCCAGTCGGCCCGAACCTCGGGGACTACACCCAGTGGACGCGCTCCCGCGCACCCGCAAACTCAAGTTAAGGTAGCCAAAAGAGCTTCTACCTGGCTGGCTACCCTAGCCGGCCCGAACCTTGGGGACTACACCCCGTGGACGCGCTCTCGTGCACTCACAAACTCAAGTCGGGACGGCAAAAGAGCTTCAACCCGGCTGGCTACCCTAGCTGGCCCGAACATCAAAGACCGCAAATGACAGAGGTGTAAACAAAGAAGCACCAAAGATAAGCAAAAGGCACCAATCCATGAAGCGGAGCACGAAGGCTCCGCACAAATTCAGAATTTGGCGACAAAAGTCAGCCAAAATGTAGAAAAAAACAATAAGTTTCACAAGTACAGCCGGCATTCCGGGGATCAAGACTCTGGGACTGAAGCAGTGGAAGGAGCAGGAGCAGGAGCTGGAGCTGGATCAGCAGGGGCGGCGCCAGCATCAGTTGAAGGAGGTTGGCTGTTGGAGGCGATGTCAATGGGATTCCAAGGCGCCGGGGCCCAGTGGAACGGCCGTGGCTCTCCGGGGGCACTAAAGTCATGCTCCAAGTCCACATAGGTTCCAATCTTCACCCCCACAGGACTAGAGCACCGGAGTGCTGGCGCGAAGGCCCTCGTAGCTCGTCCCAAGACGGAAGCCACGAGTGAGCACGCTCAGGTCGGCACCCGGATACCACGACTTCACCAGGGCTAGAGCCATCTCCACTCCGCCTCGATCAGCCCACTCCTTATGAATGTCCAGCACGTCGATGCCTCTGGACAGAGCCACAGCCAGGCTGGCAATGTGGTGCACCTCGCCCGCGTCCAACCAGATGTAGTGGAAGAGATCGTTGCCAACAGTGCGCAGGCCATTGCTCTCCTCCGCCAGCACCTTGACCAGTTCGAGGGCAGTCAGGTCGCGTCCAACCTCATCCACGGGCAGCTTCTCCACGGCCATCTCGGTCGCCTCAGGATAATGAGCTGCAGCCAAGCACAAAGCAGAATAATCAGACAAGATCGAGCAAGTCATGACACAACGGAAGAAGGAAACTAAAGAACTTACTGATGACCATCTCCGAGATGTTATGGAGGTGCTGAGTAAGCTCCCCCTCCCGGGCACAAAGAATCTTGATTGTCTCCTCCTGTTGGGTGGAGATCGTCTCAAAATTCTTCAGCGCCTCCGCCCGGATGTCAGCTGCCTTCTTGCCCCGCTCCACGCTAACCTCAAGTTGATGCTTGGCCGCGGCAAGTTGATCGAACTGCGCCTGTCGCGCCTTGTTCGATTCTTCCAGCCGGGAGACCTCAGCTTTGAGGCACTCCACCTCCCTCTCCTTGTCCTGGATCATGGCTGTAGGAGGATACCCGATGGTCAACAAAAAAAGGGAAAAGGGAGCCAATCGCCAAGACAGGTCTAAAGAAGCAATCTTACGACCAAGATCCCGGGTGTTCTTCACAGACTCCGCAAAAGCTCTTTGTAGCAAGAAAACAAATGAGCAACAGAGAAACAAACCGGCTGGAAGAATAGAAAGGTGTGAAGGGCAACGACCTACCTCCATCAAGATAAACAAATTTTTGGACTCGCCAAGGCCTTTTTCCATTCCCTCAACCAGGTGGCGAACCTAGCTGAGTGCGACGGGTGCCGCGCTCGAGAGCTGGGAAAGGATCGCACTCAGCGTCAGCACAGCTGGAGCTGGCCTCGAACCGGTGACGATAACCTTGTCATCATCGGTAGCCACACCCGAAGGCGCAGCCACCACCAACTCCCTCCCAGCCGGCGCAGAAGCACCCGGCTAGCCGCCATCCGCCGCAGCCGCCTGCGCAGCCCCAGCCTCCTCTGTCACCTCCGTAATCACGGGCCTGGCAGAGCTCCTTGGAGCATCGCTCCAGGCCGGGTTCACGCCAGCCCTCGGACAAAGGAGGGGGGGGTATTCGGGTCCTGCACAGCCGCAAACAGCTGCCCCAACCGCGAAGACGCGGGCGCCTGGTGGAGCAGCCCCGTGGTCGGGGAGCCCTGAGGGGCCCTGGACAGAGACGGCGCGGCTAGTGCAGCCGGGTTGGCCGCAGTCGGCGCGGGCGCAGCCGGCAACCTCGCCACCTCTTCAACCGGCGGAGGAGGTGGAGGAGCAACGACGGCAGCACCACCATCGCCAAGCAGCATCGCCTCGCTGCACAGAGTGAAGAGTCAAAGGAGGTACCAGTAGAACCACAGAGCGGGAAGCAAGGGCAAGGGAGATATTAACCCAGCGACGGACGGTGGAGCAACGACTTGACGCACTCGGCGCGTCTTTTTTGTTTCAACTGGAACGGGAGCGGCAACAGGTGCCGCCTTCTTTCCCCGGGCTCTCGCCGCGGGTTTCTCTCGGCCACCCTCCTCGTTAGTGACATCAACTGCGACACAAGCAAGGAATCAAAACCACAACCTCAAGAACAAAGATGAAGGAAAGAGTTGCGATCAGCAACTTACCATGAGGATCCGAGGGGCCATCATCCGCCCGTACGGGAAACCCTTTGGGCTCTGTCTGGGGGTACTTCTTCGGCTTCCTGTCCTCCAAGAAGGACGAAAGCAGGAAGTCACACATACCGTCCTCGGCTAGCTGCACCGTGAACAACTAATCAAAAAGGGGAGCATAAGGCACCCAAGGAAAGCTAGCGATGACAAGGAGCGAGATGCAAGATAACCAGAGAAAAACTTACCCGAGGCGGCAGGCGGCCGCGATGATACGGAGGGCAGGAATACGCCCAGGTGGCCTCCATGCGGAACTTGGAGATCATAGAGACCCAGTTCCAGCGGTAGGGAGCGTCCTCGTCGGATCGTTGGCGGTCGATATGTGGCACATCTTGTGCGACCGCTTCTGTAGTGGAAGCACGCGACGCACCATCCACGACAAGGTGATGTCCCGGGCGGTGAGCCTCTCCGTCTCCACCATCATCTCCAGCCAGGTGGCCATCCGATCGAGGTCCGTCGTCGCGCCCATGCCCTTCGTCGCCCAGCCTTTCTGCGTCGAGGGCAAGTCGGCGAAAGGCGAAAGGCAGAACCAGTCAATCTCTGTGGCATTGCTCACATAAAAGTATGAGCGCTGCCACAGCTTGACGGTGTCGGGGAGCTCGAACCGTGGCATCGGCGAGGAGGACCACGGGTAGATGGCGCAGCAGCCCGTCTGCATCAGCGAACCACCCTTGGAGATGTTCTAGGCCTTGAAGTGGAAGAACTTGAGAAAGTTCGCTACCTCGGGCCACACCCCAAAATATGATTCGTAGCAGGCCGCATGATGCGACAACTGCGCAATGATGTTGGTTCCCAAGTGATGAAGCTGGAGATCAAAGAAAAGAAAGAGCTGGAGGAGGAAGGGGCTGACGGGAAGGACGAAGCCGCGGGCAAAGTGTGCGAGGAAGACGACGCGCTCCCCCGGCCAAGGATCCGGCACCCGCTCACCCTCCGGCGCGAGCTGGTGCTTCACGAGCATCGACAAGGGAAGAAACCTCCCCCGCTGGTACTTGTTGACAAGCTCGTCGGTCACAAAGGACCTGCACCAGCCGCCGCGCTGCTCCAGCAGCATCTCGACAGAGGAGGTGGCCGTGGTGGACGGGTAAGAAGTGGCCGGCGACGGCAAGCAGAAGGCGTACAAGAGAAAAGGGCGCTGGAGTACGAGGGGAAGATGAGCCGGAGGATGGATAAGTGTGGGAACTGATCCCCCTCAGATCTCTATTTATCCCCGTGGACGGCACCGTCGCCTCTTCGGCTTCTGCGCGACGCGTGGCGTCACGGAACCACAGCCACACGACGCTTCGGCTCCAGATCCTCTGCGCCGTCATAATCGCCACAGAAGATCCATGGGCGTTACCAGGAGACGAGGCATGCGCGCTCGCCCCAAGAAACTGCTGCGGCAAGTTGCGTGCGCAGTTGCCAAAAACTGGCACAGCGACGTGGAAGTCAAACTGACGCGACGTGCGCCAGAGCCGTAGTCGTGGGTGACGACTTCAACGACGTCATCAAGCTAAACGTTTCATCTTCAGCTGCGCCAGCCGGTACTTGCCTTCGCTGTGTACACCTAGTGGACGGCCATCGATTCCGCAGCTGGTTAAATCCAGCCGGAAAGCAAAATCAAAAGTCGTAGCCGGATGCAACAAAACAACTCTCTTAGGACAAGAAGGAGCACGGAAGATCTTGCCCACCGGCCAAGCCCATACGTTCTCGGGGACTAGTGTCGGGGGGATAACCCTCGGGTAGGGAAAGCCAGGCACAAGCAGGCCGACTCCAGAAGATGCAGGCCGCCTGGCCTGCAGGAAGGACAACTCTAGCTAACTGGCGAACACACCCGGCTAGGCTTATAACCTTCTCGGCTGGCCCATCTAGCCGGTGGCCAGAAGAACCGGCCGGGTGTCCATTTCCACCCGGATCACCTCGAATTCGATGGAGAGCACGGAAGAGCTGACGCTCCATGCGGGGTACGCCTCTGGCTCTCCCTCGTCATCAGGCTAGCTAGCATGCCGTCATGGCCAGCGCTACCCGACGAAGATAAAGCAAGGTGGTCGGCTGAATCTGGTGACCGTTAAAGCAAGGATGACGCCCCAAAGGAAGCCCGGGTGACCACTAAAGAGAAGGATGACGCTAAAAGAAGGGTAGACTGGGTCCTGGCCCACCGTCTGGGCCCTGCAGCCGGCCCTGTCCTGTAAACCCATATCCAAACAGTAAACCCTAGGACCCGATCTGTAATCTGCCCCCCGGACCAGTATATAAGGGAGGGTAGAGCTAGGGTTCTAGGTAGGCAACGATAGAAGTATAGAAGTGCTAGCATCAAGTCCCCACCTTCCTCTAGCTCTCAATAGTCGCTAAGGAAAGAGCTCAAGGAGCATTTGTACTGAGCATCAGCTCCCACATATAGTTCATCTTGCAGGAGTAGGGGTGTTACCTCGCCAAGAGGGCCCCGAACCTGGGTACGTCCCTGTGTTTGCAGTTCACCGTGCCCAACCCGTTGCGTGAGCCACCGAATGCATCTGTGTGTTCCTTCTTTGCCATCCCCGATGGCAGTGCCGTGTTCCACACCACGACACTGCCGCGACGACAACAACCGCAGCAACGGATACCGCAATAGCAGTTACCGTGACAACAGGAAAATGACGCAGGCGTGGCAACGCCACGCCCGCGACGATGTACCCTCCACCATGGAGAGGCTGCCAGGTCCTTGTAACTTCCACTTCTACACCGAAAAACAAGACGACAAGAAAAAATTGAGTCACCTCCTCAAAGATTGCCGTGATTTCCATAAGATCTTGGACGCCTACACTCAGCTGCATCATGAAGCAACGAGCCAGGGGTATGATACCGCCCTGGGACCCATAGAATATGGCGCTCCACCACCACCTAGAGGACCCACATAGCCTACGGTTGTGCCGGTGCAAAATAATGGAGCCGATCAGTACCCGCGCCCACTGGGATCATGCGAATAATTCATAAGGGCCGCCCATCCAATAGGGTGCAGAAGACCATCACTCGCCAGGTGAACTTAGCATTCACTGCTCCACCGCCATTCCCTGAGTACCTTGGCAGCTCCGCATCCTGCATCACCTTTGAGATATCTGACCACCCACGTCAGATCCCTTGCCCAGGCCATTCTTCCCTGGTGCTCGAGGCACAAATCAGTGGCTTCAATATGAGTATATGAGTCACGCCTTCATGGACGATGGCAGTGGTATAAACCTCATGTTCATCATCACCCTACGCGCCATGCGGATTCCAGTCAGTAGTCTGCTAACACAACCTTTCATGGCATCGTCCCAGGGAAAGGAGTCTATCCCCTAGGTAAAATCTGGCTGGATGTCATCTTTGGCAAGCCCAAGAACGTTAGACGTGAGCATTGTTGGGGATTTGCCATATGGGTATCCTCATAGCATGTCACCTATCCGGATAACCCGGGTGGCCCATAGTTGGTAGCATGGACTATGGCCTATTGGGCGGCCCAGTTAGATGGATCCAGAAGGGAGGCCCATGCCGGATAAAGGAAGGCTACGGTTGGAGTCACCGACGTACCCGGAGCCTTGGAGTGCAACATACACGAGACTAGTAATAGATGGTGTAGGACTCTGTAACCTGTCCGGCTAGGACTTTTCCCTGTAACCCTAGGACCTGGCGACTATATAAGTCGGGCCTATGGGAGCATTTAGGGTATCAATTCATACAACCTCGCACAGCGAACCAATCCCTGTAACTCGGCGTATTGCCCTTATAGTGATTTATAGCAAGAGTAGAATTTCGTCACCGTCGTGGGATCTGAACCTGGGTAAGTTGTGTTACCTCGTACCCGACAACCGTTCGCCTTCTCCCACGTCTCTAAACACGCACTGTGAGGACCCCTCCATGGCGTACTCGTCGGCAATACCACGACAGTTGGCGCCCACCGTGCGGCAAGAGGCGCTTCGGGCTCTTCAGTGGGCGAGGACCAAGACCTTCGCGGGAATCGGCAAAACCGTAGCCATCGGTCGTGTTCTCTTCTCCGGCAACATTCTGATCATCCCTCCCAACGAGTTCTGGATCCCGGCGAAGACGAACCCTACGTGATGTTCGATCGTTCCTATCGGAGACATCCACCTCTTCATCGGTGAAACCGACTCGGGCACTAGTTCCCCCGGAGTCGGACGAGCATCAAGGCCCGCACAGACCGCCTACGGGCAGGACATGTTTGCGGAAGGATTGATGTCGGATCTCTCTTTGGAGTTTGCCGGCAAAGATCGGAAAAATTGAAGGCCCACCCAAACCGCCCCTGTGCAGGATATAAAGGTGGAAGATCACTGCAAAACCGCCGGCTTTGCCCGTGCGTCTGGACAGCAGAGATCCAAGTTCGTCAGAGTGGTTACCATCTTCGATCTAGTGCGCTGCATTTAGAGAGAAGGCGAAAACCCCCGCGATTACTGGCCAGGTGGCTCCGTATACGAGCCGATCTGGCCCACTACCCCGATGATAACGCTTTGTACCACTTCGTGGAAGGACTGGACCATGGCACGCTTCTCCGACATTCTGTAAGGCGGCAAGCAACAGACGCCTTTACCTTGAATGATGGTGAGCACCGTCAACAACTACGCGGAGGCTGACGCAGAAGCCCAGAAAGCGCTTGCGCTCATCGACAGAGAACCTCCGATTCAGCCACCGCCTCCGGCCGCCATCGTCGCAGCTGCACCACCACCTCCAGTCATCGACGCTGTTGTTGCACCTCCACCGCCCGTCATCGAGGAAGTCCTGGCACCCTCCGACTCTGTCAGTGACGCGCTTTATGCTGATTTCAGTGCAGATTCAGAGGAGATAGATTTTAGTCCAGAAGAGCTAGACTCCGCTATGCAGGAGATGGAGGAGGAGTACATGCGCGACGAGCAAGCCAACAATGTCGTCACGTCTCGAGGGGTGTTCGTGTTGGGCCACGCAAAGATAAAACAAAACTTTTCCTCTAACGTGGTGATCCCAAGATTTAGCTTAGGTAGAAGGCCACGAGGTTTACCACTAGATGCGCAGTTGCGGATTACTGATGAAGCGCGTCAGTTGATGCAGTGCAGTCCTCACGATCCGATCGTCCTGGTGCTGATCGCACAGCACCTCTGCTGGTATCCACACGTACAAGGAGGAACACCGGCGACGAACTGCTAGGTTCGGAACGGCGGCAGGACTGCTGTGGAGCTAGGGTTTCCAACACATGGAATGACCTAACCGAACAACGATTAACCTTTCTGGGTTACGGTGCTCAACTATATATAGGGAGTGAACGTGGGCTCTGCTCTCGCGACCCATTCACTAAAGCCCATATAACACTAGTCACCATGAGTCCAACTCACTAACTCAGTCCTAATCAGGTTTAGGTCCAACCCAACCAGATTATATGTTCAGATCCAATCCGAACTTGCTCCCACTCTTAAGTGTGTGACCCCGCAGGCTCATGGCTACTTGGACACGATTGGAGTCCGACTCTCAATCGATTAGTCGGTAGCGGCTCCTAGCGTAACGCGAACTCCCAAGTACCAAAGGGTCATGATGACTTGCCTTTCCAATGCGACTTACGTCCGAGTCCCTTTTGCCTCACGATATACCTTGTCAGACTATAGGCTTATATATGTCATACCTTAAATAGTCTGACTCTCTTCTCGATACGAGATAAGTGATTCACCCGACTAACTCTTAGTCGATCGCCTCGGTTAACACTTAACCAAGTCGTGCATGGCCATGCTTTCCGAATAATATCTCACGAGAGGGCCCAGAGAATATCTCTCCGAGTGGAGGGGCAAAATCCCATCTTTGGTTATTCACATCACACAGCTTGATTCTCAGTCGACCCGAACCCTGCCTTTATAACTGCCCAGTTACGGATCAGCGTTTGACAGAACCTAAGTCGGTGGTCCTCAACTCGGACTATGCATCAACCTCAGGTCTAAGGTTTACATTTATTGAGATATACAAATGACAACTTGTTCGTTGTACCTCAATATGGGTCAATCCGACTCGCTAAACTCTTTAGCCTAGTCTGTGTAAGTTGGAATAGCATCTCCATGCCCATGACAAGTGGAACCGAGTCATCAAGCCAACTTTCACATTGGTCTAAGTTGTGTGTCCAGCACAACCTCAATGACCAAGGATATTTAGTAAAAACAACATGAATGCATAGTTCCACAACCGAATCACATATTCAATGATACACATCAGATGTTTATACAAGGACTACTTAATATCTTTATGAATACAATGGGAAATCTCATCAAACATGATTGCCTCTAGGGCATATTCCCAATAGTCTCCCACTTGCACTAGAGTCAATTTTCCGACATCACATGTCTAAGCATCTAATGCCCATGGCTCTCAGGTGCGCCTCATGCTTTGGCTGTGGTAACGGCTTTGTCAACGGATCCGCAATATTTGCATCCGTGTGTACGTTGCATAACTTGATATCACCCTGATCCACGAACTGGCGAATCAGGTGGTACCGCATGAGTATGTGCTTGTTCTTCTAGTGCTGTCTAGGTTCCTTGGCTTGTGCAATAGCACCATTGTTGTCACAATAAACGTCCAACGGATTTGACGAGCCCTGAAACACACCAAGATCCATGAGGAAATTCCTCATCCAAACAGCTTCCTTTGCTGCCTCCGAGGCGGCAATATACTCAGCCTCTGTTGTAGACGCAGACACAGTCTCTTGCTTGGAACTCTTCCAGCTCATAGCACCTCCATTTATAATAAACACGTATCCGGATTGTGAGCGAGAATCATCAGAGTCGGTAAGATAACTCGCATCCGTGTAACCCTTTACACTCAGTTCATCTTCACCACCATAAACCAAGAACATATCCTTAGTCCTTCTCAAGTACTTTAGGATATTTTTAGCCGTTGTCCAGTGGATCTCTCCAGGATCAGCCTGGTATCTGCTCACAACACTTAGAGCATAGGAAACATCCGGCCTAGTACAAATCATGGCGTACATGATGGATTCGACTGCAGAAGCATATGGAATCGCACTCATCCGACTTTGCTCATCAGTTGTCGAAGGACACTGAGTCTTGCTAAGTTTTACACCATGGGACATCGGTAAGAACCCCTTCTTAGACGATTCCATGTTGAACTTCTTCAACACTTTGTCCAAATAAGTACTCTAACTCAATCCAATGAGCCTCCTTGATCTATCTCTATAGATCCGGATTCCGAGGATGTATGTTGCCTCACCCAAGTCTTTCATTGAGAAACTCCTTTCCAATGATTCCTTGGTTTCTTGCAACATCTGGACATCATTTCCAATCAGTAATATGTCATCCACATATAAGATTAGAAAATTTACTTTGTTCCCACTAAACTTCTTGTACAAACAAGAATCATGATCACTCTTGATGAAGCCAAACGATTTGACTACCTCATCAAAGCGAATATTCCAACTCTGAGATGCTTGCTTCAACCCATAAATGGATTTCTGAAGTTTGCACACTTTGTCAGCATTAGCTGGATCAACAAAACCCTCGGGCTATATCATATACACGTCCTCGGTTAAATTTCCGTTAAGGAAAGCCGTTTTGACATCCATCTGCCATATCTCGTAGTCGAAATAGGCCGCTATAGCTAACATGATCCGAACTGATTTAAGCATCGCCACGGGCGAGAAAGTCTCGTCGTAATCAACTCCTTGAACTTGTCGGAACCCCTTCGCGGCAAGGCGTGCTTTATAGACGGAAACATTTCCATCCATATCAGTTTTCTTCTTAAAGACCCATTTGCACTCGACGGGTCTTGCACCGTCTGGCAGATCAACCAAGTTCCAAACTTGATTTTCATCCATGGATTTTAACTCGGATCTCATGGCTCTAAGCCATGACTCGGAATCAGATCCCACCATCGCTTCCGAATAATTTGCCGGCTCATCACTATCTAACAGTAACACATCACGAACATTTCGTAATCTTGCCGATCTTCGTAGTATAGGTGATGCTGCCGGCTCAGCTGCCACGACCAGCTCAACCTCCAAGGTTTTTGCCGACTCGCTACTAGCCGGTTTCTCTCGAATTTCTTCGAGTTGCACCGTGCTCCCACTTACTCCCCGACTGAGAAACTTTTTCTCAAGGAAGACACCGTTCTGAGCGACAAACACTTTGCCCTCTTCTCGGTTGTAGAAGTAGTAACCCAAGGTTTCCCTCGGATACCCCACGAAAATACATTTATCTGACTTGGCCGTAAGCTTGTCCGATTGAAGTCGCTTGACAAATGCTTCACAACCCCAAATCTTATGAAAAGACAAACTCGGCTTTTTGCCTGTCCACATCTCATGCGGTGTCTTCTCTATCGATTTTGATGGTACTCTGTTTAGTGTGAACACCGCTGTTTCTAGACAATAACCCCAAAATGATAAAGGCAGATCTGTCCGACTCATCATTGATCGTACCATGTCCAACAAGGTTCGATTCCACCTTTCCGAAACACCATTCCTTTGTGGCGTTCCTGGCGGAGTAAGTTGAGGAACTATTCCACAACTTTTCAGATGGTCATCAAACTCATGGCTCATGTACTCGCCTCCTCGGTCAATCAAGAAACTTTATTTTCTTGCCGAGTTGATTCTGTGCTTCATTCTGGAATTCTTTGAACTTTTCAAAGGCTTCCGACTTATGTTTCATCAATTATATATATCCATACCTACTCAAATCATCAGTGAAGGTAATGAAGTACTCATAACCACCCCTGGCTGTCGTGCTCATTGGTCCACATACATCACTATGTACTAGTCCCAACAAGTCGGACGCCCATTCGCAACTCTTTGCAAAAGGTGTCTTGGTCATTTTGCCGAGTAGGCAAGATTCGCATGTCTCGAACGACTCCAAGTCGAACGAAGTTAGGAGTCCATCATCATGGAGCTTTTTCATGCATTTCCAACTTATATGACCAAGCCGACAGTGCCAAAAGTAAGTCATATTCAGATCATTTGGTTTCAACCTTTTAACATTTATGTTATAAACCGACTCACCATCAAGATTCAAAATAAATAACCCGTCCTGGACGGGTGCAAAGCCGTGAAACTTATCATTCAAATACAAAGAACAACCATTATTCTTGATATTCGACTCATAGCCTTGCCTCATCAAACATGAAGAAGAAATAATGTTTCGACTGAGCACTGGAACATAATAACAATTATTCAGTTCCATAATGAATCCGGAAGGTAAATGAAGTTGCATCGTGCCGACTTCCAACGCAGCAACTCTTGCTTTGTTGCCGACTCGAATATCAACCTCGCCTCTTGCTACGCTCCTAGTTCTTACCAGTCCCTGCAATGAGTTGCAGATGTGAATAACTGAGCCGGTATCATATACCCAAGAACTATTAGGTGCATCAGCAAGATATATGTCTATAACATTGCAAACAAGTGTACCTGAGTCAGAAGTCATACCTCCACTCTTGGCTTTATCGGCCAAGTACTTGCTGATTCCTCTTCCTGGCCATCCGCCTTTGCAAGTAGAAGCAAGTGGATCCGGTGAAGGAGATGGCTTAGTCCCGAGGAAGCGCTTGGGACCGGGTCCGAGCACGCTTTCCTCCTGACTTAGCCTTCTTCTTAGTCCAAGAACTCTTCTTGAACTTAGCCTTATTCTGCACCATCAACACTTGACTGGTGCCCTTCTTGAGATCCGCCTCTTCCTGCTTGAGTATCCCATGCAGTTTAGTGAGCTTCTTATCCATACCATGCATGCGGTAGTTCGAAATGAACTGCCCATATGCACTAGGAAGAGAGTTCAGAATTATATCCGTAGCGAACTCTTCGCTAATGGGGTAGCCAAGCCTCTCCAGAGACTGCACGTAACCAACCATTTTGATCACATGCGGACTCAGTGGATCACCATCCTTAAGCTTGCAACTCAGCAAAGCTTGAGAGACTTGATACCTCTCAGTCTTCGCATGAGCCTGGAACATACTTTTGAGGCTTTCGATCATATCGTAGGCCTCAACATGCTCGAACTGCTTTTGCAAGTCCGGTTCCATGTGAGCAAGCATAAGACAGCTAATATCCGTGGACTCATCATTAGCCCGACGGTAGGCATTGGTGGCTGCGACAGTCGCATTCTCATTCAGCTCATCTGGAAGTGGGTTGTCTAGGACATGGTCCTTCTTTTCTTGTTTGAGAACAATTCTCAGATTTTGATACCAGTTGGTAAAATTAGTGTCGTTCAGTTTATCTTTCTCAAGAATGGTTCTCAACGCAAAACCGGATATCTGAGAGTGACTGCTACTTGGTGCCATGATCTACAACATAAAATATGCAAAACACTTAAAACATGTATTCATAAAAGAGCAAGCATATTAAACATTTTAATATTTTATGCTCCCACTAGAACCAACACCCCTCCGATGGTTGCTTAGTGATTCAGGATCCTAAATAAGCAAGTCGGCTAGTGAGCTTTAGCATCACCGCTATCCGCCAAGTGATCTAGGTAGACAACTCCTTGTCAATCGCATCTCATGCGACTCCTGTTGGACGGGTGGCATCACATGCCCCGGCTCCCATTCGACTTTTCCCCGAGTCCCACAACCGTTGTGATAGACCCGTCTAGCTTACCGAGTGTTTCTGCAGCAAGAGTCCGACTCGAACCCACCTAGTCGGAAAGAATTGGCAGCACCTCAATTTTATGAGCCCACTACCAAAAATGTCCGACTTGTGATGGTGCAAACATCAAGGAAACAGACTAGACCTTCTTTGAGGGATTAAATTTTACCGACTATCTAATAGAGGTAAAACTAAGACATAACAATAACACAAAATAGAGCAATTATAATGTGAAATGGTATGGCTCTCTTCATGGCGATCTCCATCTCCACAAAGCCTGTAATCCGACCCGTGCCAACTCTTGTCACTTGCCGTCTTACTCCATGTCGCCGACATGTACAACGCCTTGCATGCCTTCCGGGTTCTTCAAACAGCTACACTAGCTTAGTAAAGTAAATTACATAGAGAATCCGACACGCAGGTCATTATACAATAAAATGACAGCACCTAGGCTCCAGCCGGCTGACAAAAACCGTGATTCGCAGATCACGTATGGATTACACACATACATCACATGCACATGAACCATACCATTCACAACTTCCTACAAAAACAAGTTATGCATCGATACAATATCTACTGGCGTTGTGAAACTCGCAACGACATCTAAGGCGCTACGACAGGGCAAAACGGCTTCTGGATTTACGTGTCACAGTTTACCCCGATGGCGGAAGCCGACCGGTAGGGGTATGTCGTTCCACGACCTTAGCAGTATGATCACGGAAATCAGATCTACCATTCCCCGAGTACAGTTGATCCAATCAACCTCGTACAAAACCGATCTATCTCATAGATCGACCACCAAAACAGCACATAGATCTCATCTACAGCCTACCGCATATCGCATATGCGAGATCTCGAGCCTAAAACCAGAAGCTATCGCTCTGATACCACTGTTTGGGCCACGCAAAGATAAAACAAAACTTTTCCTCTAACGTGGTGATCCCAAGATTTAGCTTAGGTAGAAGGCCACGAGGTTTACCACTAGACGCGCAGTTGCGGATTACTCATGAAGCGCGTTAGTTGATGCAGTGCAGTCCTCACGATCCGATCGTCCTGGTGCTGATCGCACAACACCTCTGCTGGTATCCACACGTACAAGGAGGAGCACCGACAACGAACTGCTAGGTTCAGAACGGCGGCAAGACTGTTGTGGAGCTAGGGTTTCCAACACATGGAATGACCTAACTGAACAACGATTAACCTTTCTGGGTTACGGTGCTCCACTATATATAGGGAGTGAACGTGGGCTTTCGCCATGTGACCCATTCACTAAAGCCCATATAACACTAGTCACCATGAGTCCAACTCACTAACTCAGTCCTAATCAGGTTTAGGTCCAACCCAACCAGATTATATGTTCAGATCCAATCCGAACTTGCTCCCGCTCTTAAGTGTGTGACCCCGCAGGATCATGGCTACTTGGACACGATTGGAGTCCGACTCTCAATCGATCAGTCGGTAGCGAATCCTACCAGAATGTGCCGACTCCCAAGTACCAAAGAGTCATGATGACTTGCCTTTCCAATGCGACTTACGTCCGAGTCCCTTTTGCCTCATGATATACCTTGTCAGACTATAGGCGAATATATGTCATCCCTTAAATAGTACGAATCTCTTCTCAATCCGAGATAAGTGATTCACCCGACTAACTCTTAGTAGATCGCCTCGGTTAACACTTAACCGAGTCGTGCATGGCCATGCTTTCCGAATAATATATCACGAGAGGGCCCAGAGAATATCTCTCCGAGTGGAGGGGCAAAATCCCATCTTTGGTTATTCACATCACACAGCTTGATTCTCACGAATTCGAACCACCGCTTTATAACTGCCAAGTTACGGATCAGCGTTTGACAGAACCTAAGTCGGTGATCCTCAACTCGGACTATGCATCAACCTCAGGTCTAAGGTTTACATTGATTTAGATATACAAATGACAACTTGTTCGTTGTACCTCAATATGGGTTAATCCGACTCGCTAAACTCTTTAGCCTAGTCTGTGTAAGTTGGAATAGCATCTCCATGCCCATGACAAGTGGAACCGAGTCATCAATCCAACTTTCACATTGGTCTAAGTTGTGTGTCCAGCACAACCTCAATGACCAAGGATATTTAGTACAAACAACATGAATGCAAAGTTCCACAACTGAATCACATATTCAATGATACACATCAGATGTTTATACAAGGACTACTTAATATCTTTATGAATACAATGGGAAATCTCATCAAACATGATTGCCTCTAGGGCATATTCCCAACAGTTCGTCACCATTGGGACGGCGATGGATGAAGATCAACCCCAACGAGCTCCGCCTACAGCGCTGGAGAAGGGGAAGGGGCCACTTATTGCTGCTGACGATGATCGCGCAAAGGTCATGCCTCCTCCGCTAACCCGGCAGCACCGCAGAACTCGCACCGGCCCGAGCAACAACAACACCGCAAACTTGCCGCCTTCGGCATCTACGTCTGCAGCATCCCAAGTTACTCCAGCTAATAGAGTGATGTACGGCAATCTCCTCGTCGAGCCACTGACCGTTTCTCATATCCGGAACGTGACCCAGCTTGACGAGAAGCGCCAGCAGCTGCTGGAGGAAGCGCAGGCCATCGTGGAGCAAGGCGCCAAGCTAGATCGAGATCTGGTCAACGTGCATAAGTCCATAGAGAAAGCCAGAGCAATGGAGGCCGAGTACAAGACTTTGCTGTAGCAGCAGAAGGCTAAGAAAGCTCCATCTCGCGTCATCAACGATCCTGGTGTACGGCGCAACCTAGGATGGGCTCCCTCGAAGCCGGCACAAGCCAAGCCATACATTGACAGTGAAGGCAAGCAGGTGATGCCCACCCCACTCCTTAACCTCGCCGTCGCCAAGACCCTTCTGGAGCAGGATAGATCGCCCGAGGCAGTGGAACAGGTCTATGACCTAGTAGCCAAGGCGGTGAAGCAGCAGGAAAAGGCCACCTCTCAGAGGCTTGAGTCCAACCCATCTCTTTGCCAGTCTAGCCAGTATAAGTCGCCAAGGGACAGATCTCCTCTTGATGTCGGGTCCCAGACGGGTTCATCAGAACAAAGACGGAGGGATGCGCGCAACAGGAAGGATGCTATCCCCATATCCTCTTACCACGGAGAAAAGCCCCGACCTCGCCGCCCATCGCCACCACCCCGGTCCCCCCGACATCGCGAAGATTACAAGGCTCACCATCGTACGGATATGCCCCCACCAAAGCAGTGCGGCATCGTCATTCGTGACAACGCGGATCAGACCCGTCATGGCGGAGAGCGCAACCAAGGACACAGGAGAAGGTCACACTATGACCCGCCGCGTCCGACAAGCAACCGTGACAGGCGTGAGACGTCGCAGGAGGGTAACAGCAAGAAGGCTAACCCACCACCACCTCTGCCTCCGTCACCACCAAGCAGTCACCATGGCGGAGGAGGCCCGCGTCATTCATGCAGCCCATCCCCTGTTGACAAGAAGAAGAAGAACCCGGAGCCGTACGATGCACGTTCGCGGATCGATAAGATCCACGAGGCCCGGGAAGGACCATACCTGGGACCACGTTGCTTTGGACCTGCAATACGGTCCGCAACTTACCCCAAAGGTTTCCGGATTGACAAGACCATCAAGCCCTATGACGGCACCGCCAAGCCAGCCACATGGTTGTAGGACTACGGCAACGCGGTGGAGATTGCCGGAGGCAACCCCAACGTCGCCGTCAAGTACATCCCACTAATGTTGGCGGGCACGGCCCGTCAATGGTTCGACGACTTACCAGAGAAATCTATCTACAACTGGTTGGACATGCAAGAGGCATTCACCAAGAACTTTGAGGATACATACAAGCGTCCCTGCACTGTGGGCGATCTACAGCGGTGTGTGCATGAGAAAGACGAGACATCTCGCGCCTACCTCTCCCGATGGCTGGACATGAAGAATTCCTGCGCAGGAGTGCACGCTCAGACCGCCATGGCTGCCTTCATCGATGGGTTGGAAAGGGGCACGTTGCTCCGACATAAGCTGAAGCGCTTGTAGGACAATCACTAGCTTGACTTGAATCAGATGATTCAGTTGGCTAGTGAGTTCACAGCTGCCGACGAGGATGCTCGCGGCTCCTTGCCGGCAACGGCCATTCCAACTCAAGCTCGTAGGAACAGCAGTACAAAGCGGAAAACCGCTCCAGAAGAAAAGCGGAAGGTCGCTATGACTTTTGCAGGACGAGGTGATGGAGAACAATGTGGCCGAGGAAGGGGAGCTGGCCGGGGGCAGCAGCGAGGAAGTGAAACCACCTCGGCGCCGCTCTGCTTTCCCCAAACCTACGAGGAGTACCACGATATGCCGTGCCTCGTACACCTCGACGTCAACGGCAAAGCCACCCATACCAATCGACACTGCAAGTTTGTCAACGACCTCAAGGAAGACCTGGAGTCCGGCTACAAGCGAAGTTGAAAGAACAGACTGCGAGGCAAGGGCAAGGGGAAGAAGAAGGAGGAGGAGTCCAAGGATTCAAGTGACATGGACCAGGACGTTGACCCCAAGCACGCCGCCAAGAGCGACGACAAGGGCAAGAACCCCTTCGCGAAGAAGGCTCCAGTCTACCACACTTTCCTTGGCACCCCCACCGTCCGACAACAAAAAACCTCTCTGAGGATCGTGATGGCTACTCTCCCCCAGTTCCCCAGTACCTGCACTGGTCGAAGGTTCCAATCACTTGGGACAGGACGAACCACCCAGACCTTATACCTACGGAGAACTAGTACGCCATGGTCATCAACCCTTTGATTGATGGCGTGGAGTTCACCAAGTGTATGGTGGATAGTGGAAGCAGCATCAACATCATGTACCTGGATACACTACAGAAGATGAACTTGACGGAGGCAAACCTGAGGCGGACCAACACCATCTTCCACGGCGTAGTTCCTGGTCGGGAGGTTCGGTCCCTTGGATGCATTACACTTCAGGTTGCCTTTGGCGATGTTAACAATTACCGCCAAGAGCGCATGACCTTTTGAGGTGGTCCCCTTCAAGAGCGTGTACCACGTCATATTTGTCCTCGACATATTCCACACATTCATGGCCAAGCCATGCTTCGTCTACAACAAGCTCAAGATACCCGGACCAAACGGTGTCATCATCGTATCCGGAAGCTTTACCAAGGCAAGGGACTGCAAGATCAATGAAGCAGCCGTTGCAGAAGCTGTCCTCTACAGCGAAGAATTCAAAGAGATCTAGAGCAAGGTCGATGACTCAGAGATGCCCGCATCAAAGAAACAGATCTCCGACTCCGCTCCTGCGTTCAAGGCCGCCATCGAGACTAAGCCGGTGGAACTTGTGGTAGGCGATGCCTCCAAGGTCACCTCCATTGGGACGAACCTGGATCCCAAATAGGAAAGCGCGCTCGTCGAGTTCCTATGTGAGAATAGGAACATCTTTGCCTAGCAACCTGTCGACATGAAAGGTGTACCTAGGGAACTTGCCGAGCACAGCCTAAACATTGATCCAAAATCCGAACCAGTAAAACAACCTCTACAACGCTTTGGAGATGAGAAGAGACGCGCCATTGGCAAAGAGATAGCTAGGTTACTTAAGGCTAGATTTATCCGAGAAGTTCTTCACACCCGATGGGTGGCCAATCCTGTACTTGTCCCCAAAAAGGGAACCAATGAATTAAGAATGTGCGTTGATTACACCAGCTTGAACAAAGCATGTCCCAAAGATCTATTTGCTTTGCCTCGCATTGACCAAGTCATTGAATCGACGGCTGACTCGGAGCTTTTGTGTTTTCTCGATGCATACTCAGGATACCACCATATCAAGATGAGGAAGTCGGACCAATTGGTCACTTCATTCACTACCCCATACGACACGTTTTGCTATGTTACGACGCCCTTTGGGCTGAAAAACGCAGGTGCTACGTACCAGCGGACAATGCAACGTTGCCTTCATGACCAAATTGGTCGAAACGTTCACGCCTATGTGGACGATATCGCGGTGATGTCTAAAAAATCAAATGACTTAATCTCCAACTTAAAAGAACCCTTTGATAATCTCCGGAAATACAACATGATGCTTAACCCTAAGAAGTGCATCTTCGGGGTTCCAGCCGGCAAATTGTTGGGTTTCATCGTTTCCCAATGCGGAATCGAGGTCAACCCGGAGAAAATCAAGGCCATCTTAAAGATAAACCGTCCGACATGCCTAAAGGACATTCAACGACTAACAGGTTGTGTTGCAGTAGTTAGTCGGTTCGTCAGCCAACTTGGTGAGAAGGCTCTGCCGCTGTACAAGTTGCTGAACAAGGCGGACAAATTCACATGGATGGACGAGGCAGATGCAGCATTCAAGCAGCTCAAGGAGATTCTTTCCTCAGCGCCTATCCTTGCAGCGCCCGGGCCTGGTGATCCCCTGTTAATCTACATGGCGGCAACCAACCGGGTAATCAGCATCGTTGTCGTGGTAGAGCGTAAGGAACCAGGCTATGAGCACGGAGTTCAATGACCAGTTTACTATGTGAGTGAGGTCTTGACGGAGTCCAAGCAGCATTACCCGCACTACCAGAAGATAGCTTATGGAGTATTCCTTGCTTCTCGGAAGCTGAGGCATTGCTTTCAGGAGCACCCAATCACAGTGGTGAGCAAGACTCCACTGTCAGACATAATCAACAACAGCGACGCTACAGGAAGGGTCACGAAGTGGGGCATTGAACTTGCCGCCTTCAAGATCACTTGTAAGAGACGCGACGCTATCAAATCATAAGCCTTGGCAGATTTTGTTGCAGATTAGACGGAGATGCCAGATGCTACTCCGTTGCCGGAACCAGAGTACTGGGTGATTCACTTTGACGGATCAAAGCTGCTCAACGGATCGGGGCCTGGTGTATTGCTATAGTCGCCAATAGGAGACAAGCTACACTATGTTCTGCAGATCCACTTCGAGGCTACAAACAACATGGCGGAGTATGAAGCGCTCATTCATGGACTACGTGTAGCCAAGGATATTGGCATCAAGCGCATAGTTTGCTGTGGAGATTCTGACTTGGTTGCCCACAGTGGTCGCACTGGAATCTGTGAACCCTATGATGGTGGCATATCGAGACGAAGTGGACGAGATAGCCAAGAGCTTCTTGGGCTACGAAGTCAAGTATGTGCCTAGAGAGCAAAATGAGGCGGCTGATCTGCTGTCTAAGCTTGGATCAGGGAGCAAGAAAATTCCGCCAGGAGTTTTCCTAGAGCACCTGCGCACACCATCTGTGAAGGGAGCCGACATCGACAACCCAGATACAGCTGATTATTTCGTCAACATGGTGACTAAGGTCCCTCCAGCTTGGACAAAACCGTTCATGGAATATCTCGAACACGGAACTTTGCCCGACGACGAAGTCGAAAGACGGCAAATAGTACGACGAGCAAAGGGTTATACCATAATCAATGGGCAACTCTATAAAAGGAGCACTACTGGTGTATACCTAAAGTGTGTTTCCCAGCTAGAAGGTATGGAAATCCTACGCGAAATCCATCTCGGAGATTGCGGGCATCACGCCGCTCCTCGATCGTTGGTCGCGAAAGACTTTCGGAAAGTATTCTACTGGATGGCCGCAAGGCGGACGCTAACAAGCTGGTTGACACGTGCATGGGATGCCAGTATTATGCCCGACAACCACATGTTCCTGCTTAGAATTGCGAACAATACTAATAACTTGGCTGTTTGCAGTTTGGGGGCTAGACATGGTGGGACCGTTATAGACGGAACCTTGTGGGTTTACGCATCTACTTGTAGCAGTTGATAAATTCACTAAATGGATAGAAGCTAAACCCATTAGAAAGCTTGATGGGGCAACTGCCCTCAGGTTTGTCCGGGATCTAGTGGTGAGATTTGGTCTCCCACATAGCATTATCACCGACAACGGCAGTAACTTGTCACTCGGAGAAGTGGAGGCTTATTGTTGGGAGAAAGGCATCCGACTTGACCTTGCATCTGTGGCACACCCACAATCCAACGGTCAGGTTGAGCGAGCCAATGGATTAATTCTACAGGGAATCAAGCCACGTCTGGAGGCACCGCTACATAGAGCAGCTGGAGCCTGGGCGGAAGAATTGCCATCTGTGCTATGGAGTTTACAAACTACACCCAACAGATCCACCGGCTACACCCCTTACTTCATGGTATATGGAGCAGAAGCCATCCTGCCTTCCGACATACTTCACGATGCACCAAGAGTTGCCGCCTACGACGAAGATGACGCTGAAGAATCCAGACGCCTAGATGTGGACCTTCTCGAGGAGGAGCGCGTTTTGGCATGCCAAAGATCCACCATATACCAGCAGAAGCTACACAGCTACCATAGTCGCCGCGTTCAGCATCGCTCATTTAAAGAGGGGAATTTGGTGCTCCGACTTAAGCAGAAGAAGTCACACAAATTATCCCCGCCATGGGAAGGACCGTTCATCATAAGCAAGGCACTACTCAATGGGTCTTACTACCTCGTTGACAATCGTGAACTGAAGGATAGACCCAACGAGGATCATAAGCGTAAGTGACATGACCCGGATGATGACTACCCGGAGCTTGATCGGCCATGGAACATAGCATAGCTACGTCCTTTTTACACTTAGCATTTTTTATCTAATTGTGTACCTCTTATATGATCAATGAAATAAAGCTCTTTGGTTCACTCATATTTCTGAGTCTTTTACCTCCTTTAGTGTTCATTTTTGGATCATGTAAAACCTTTATGCACAAGTTTGCGATCGCACTTGTGAAAATTCCGCCTACGGGCGTTAGCTTAAGTTTTCTAGTCTACATGTTCTTTGTTTTTTATGTGGATTCTGGAATAGTGACTTTTGGCACTTATTGTCGGCGATTTTGTGCTTAGGTTATTGACGGTGCCATTGGGCATCATCACCTGAGTGCATGGTTCCGACAACGAGTCTTCCGACTCAAGAAAGGTCAAGCATAAGAACCAAAGTAATGGATAAGCCAGCACTTGCTTAAACATATATACATGCTGGAAACTTGTTCTTGAGTAGAAGGAAATAACAACCATTGTTTTCCGCCTTAAGTTACATCAATAAGTTTTTTCCGCACATGCACCAAAGGTGAAACAAATATTACAAAGTTGTTCTTCATTCCTTTGGCGCAGGAGACTTAGAAGCAGCGTCATCACCAGCAGGAGAGTCACCCTCGAAGTTGGCAGTGTGAAGAGACTCGGAGGCGCTTTGGTTGCCGCCATCGATGGTGTTCATCAGCACGAAGACGTTGATATCGACCAAGTCGGCAACTCTGGTGTCATAACTTGCAAGCGACAACAAGATGGATTGATGGTTAATCTCTTTGCCATTGTTGTCTACGTCGGGAATGCCAGAGGTCACCGTGTCGATGTCAGCATCTTCATAGTGTGCCTTCACCATTGATAGCGCCATCCATGCGCCAGCCCGTGCACATGAAGCTTTCCAGCTTGTGATACGCTCGGGGGCTCGGCGCAGAATCTCCGAGTTCACCAAGGAGTTTGATGCCTTGATGTTTATCTAGAGAGGCTTGGCGATCTCCTTGGCTTGCGTGCTGGCGGTGTTGATGAAGTTGCCGTCAAGAACCATGCATTCCTTGGCTGGAGGAGGCGATTGGGTTAAACCCATAGGAGCTGCAAATTCCGACAAGGAGCGCATGAGTTCAACAATTCAAAGTACCTAGACTACAGAAATCCAAGACAGAGAAAACTTACTAAAGATGCTGGCCTCAGCTTGCCAGAGGGTGTCCGCCAAGGATTCTTTCTCTTGTTGGAGGAGCTTATACGCCTCTCTATGGCGTTGATTCTGCTCATCGACAGCTCGCTTCTGATCTTTTAAAATCGCAATCTCCTCCTTCAAGCGATTGATTTCCTCGATGGCGGAATCCTGCAGGGCCTTCATCGACTCCTCATGCATTTTCAGCATGTCATTCCTCTCCTCCTTAAGAATTTTGTTCTTGCTATCCAGATCTTGAATGTGCTTGGATTGCTCGACAATATTCTTGGTCTTGGCGATGGTTTCTGCAAAGTCGGAGAGAGTAAAGTACACAGTGAGTACTCGGAGAATATGAGCACAAAACCAAGTCGGAATGCGAAAAAGAAAACAGACGCTTGCTCTTGGTGATCTGTTCCTTCAAGAAGGCAGTTTTACCCTTTTCAGCTTCGAGTTCTACGCGCATCTTCTAGTACTTGTCATTGTCCATGCCCCTCTGAGCACTCTCGTTCTGTGGAAAAAAGGTCAAAGTTAAAACGTTGTTTGGTCTGCTTGGAGCATCTAGCCGGAAATTTTTCACCTAGACGCTCGGGGGCTACAGCGAGAGTTTTTTTAACACGAATATATGCTTAGCTTTTCTTTAAGCATCTAGTCGGAACTAATTCAGTTACAACTAGAGGCTTGGGGGCTACAGTATGGAAATTTATAAACACTGCGTATGCTATTCTTAAAACATCTAGTCGGAATATTTCATTCCACCTACATGCTTGGGGGCTACAGTGAGAGTTTTTCTAACTTATTCACTCTTAGAGCATATAGATGCAAAAACCTATGGTTTTTCCGTCTACATCCTCGGGGGCTACAATGGGATACTCATATGAAATGCAAAAGGCAAATATAACTTACAAGTGCGATGATCTTGAGGTTTGTAGCACTCTCGGCCAGCAGCTTGTCAAAGGATTTGCTGTTTCCTTGCAAGATTTCTGCTTGTCGGCGGAGCTCCTCTAGACCGCATGTCAGAGATGTCGGTGCCGCACCAAGGACCAAAGCAGTGCTACTCGGTGTAAGTACCGGATGGACTATCTTTGGATTGGCTATGGTTTTCTTGGGTGCAGGGGCGCCGCCAACGATAGAGGTACCTGCTTCCACCACCGCCTTACCGCCGCCGATGGCATCCTTAGCCGGAGCTTCAGCCATTTGATGGGCGGCACTCTCCTGCGTCGCCTGCTCGCCGATGACAGCAACCTCGGTAGAGGCACCTGACTCCAATTCCATGGCGGAAGGGCCAGATGCCTCCTTAGCTTGTGAGCTTGTCGAGGAAGACGAAGGCTTGATTGAGGGAGTGGTAGGGGCGATGGCAGGAGATGTGTCGCGATGCAGCATGTCCTTGATAGTTCTAGAAGCCCCCAGTTTGGAGGTCTTCTTGAGGCTGGTCGTGGCTTTCTTCCTGAAACGTGCAAAATGCATAAGTATAGGAGCAAGACAGATAAATAGACAATGTCGGAGGAAGAGAAGCTTACACAAGTAGGGGTGCTTTGGCAAAGGGGATCCCAGTAACTTTTCTCTTTTCTGCCTCCAGGGCGGCGGTAGTCTTCTTGGAGGCTCCACCCTCCGTCTTCTTCTTGCCTCCGTCGGCAGCATCAGAGGTGGAGCTCTTCCGCTTTCGCGCCAACGGAGCATCATCGTCGTACACGACCATGACTTCCTTCATCTTTGGATCGTAGATTTGGGCAGCTAGGTTGTCCTCATCTAGATTGCTAAGCTGTTGAGTGAGAAGTCACCGTGTTAGATGAGATGACATTTGCAAGACGAAAGAACTGGAGTATATGTCATACACAGAAAATAAATACCTACCTTTGGGCACTTGCCGTCTATGAACATGTCGTAGGTGATTGTGAAGCCACGCTTCTTATCCTTCACCTTGACGATGTCCTTAAGGCGGAGCTTGACAGAGTCGCTCGAGAAGTTGTCCACGGAGATGCGGAGGCTATCCCTTCTGTCGCTGGTATACTCGTGCATGAGCTTCGCGCGGTGCTACAGAGGTTGGATTCGCCTGATGAACCAGCACATGGCTAGGTCCAAGCCGGTCAAACCCGTCTCTACGAACCATTCTATCCGCCTTATGGTGCGGGAAGCATCAAGGTCGAAGGGAAGGGAGGCCTGGGATCTCCATGACGAGGCTCCAGCGGCGGCTCCGTCAACGAAGTCCGGGTACGTTACTTGTCGGCCAGCCAGAGAGATATCTGGGCCGTAGAAGTACGCCTGTTGCCAATTTTTGCAGGACTCGTGGCCGACGATGTCGGGGAACCGCTGGCCAGGTCAAATCTTGAAGCTTATGGTGCCGCAGTTCCTAAGTTCTTCCTTGCTAGCTCCGGCTTCACGTTTGATGGTGAAGAAGTACACAAAGAGGTCTAACATAGGCTTTATCCCTAAGTAACCCTCGCAGAGCGTCGCGTAGTTGCTAAGCGCTAAGATACTGTTGGGAGAAAGATTCTGGGGCTAGACTCTATAGTGGTTTAAGACGGAGAGGAAGAAGTTGGAGATGGGCAGGGAGACGCCACGTACCAGTTGGGCTTTGAGGTACACCTTTTCTCTGGCTTGGGGAGAAGGTGTCGCCGGCCGTGCCGCACTGGCCAAAGAGCCCCTCCGTCGCAGGGAGGTAGCCCTCGGCGATCAGCTCTTGGATGTCACGGTCGGTGATATCTGAGCCGCGCCAGTCGCCCTTGTGCGAATCTAGCCCCTCCTCCAACGGCTCCAGCGCCGCCAGATTAAGGTCGCTGCCGGTGGACTCGATCACCGCCGATGCGGGGATGACCAGGCCCTCTGGGGGCATGACAATGGAGCTCGCCAGCTTCGCCGCGGCTTCGCTCGACACTGCCATGGAGGGAGAGGTGCTGCTGCTGGCCATGGAGCGAGGTTGGCTGTGACTGGTGCGGATTGGAGGCTAGGGTTTTTTCGTGAGTTAGGCGTGGAGAGCTCGAGGGGGCACGCGCTGGAGGAAGAAGATGATGCGAGGAGAGAATGAGGTAAAAAGTGGAAATTCCACCACGGTTACTATTCATCATCTCCAGCGTCAAGATTCGTGCATCTTGATCGGACGGTTGCCGCGTAGACGACGTGTTCGCGAACGTGCGTGGAAATTTCGCCACGTCTCCAACCGTTGCCGACAACGGTTCGTATCGCTCGCGCGGGGAAATCGGACATGATTGCGTTCTCGGCATGTGTGAGTTACGAGGCATCGTTGACCTAAGACTACGTCGTCCTAGCTGGCATAGGCAGATGAGCCGTCACATCCGAAGATTCCGACATGGACGTATCCAATCCGACTACGGAAGAGTACGATGGAAGATTCAGCATTTCTCTGACTTACATATTGAAGACGGAGAAAACCTTGTAGGGTTCTTTGGGAGGACTACAAGATATTGCTTGACGATTTGCTGACATCCATCTAGACGGAGCATTCCATACGAAGAGGCAAGACGGCGCAAGATCTCGGAGTTCTCCGGGGGCTACTGTTGGGGATATGCCATATGGGTATCCTCATAGCATGTCACCTCTCCGGATAACCCGGGTGGCCCATAGTTGGTAGCATGGCCTATGGTCTGCTGGGCGGCCCAGTTAGATGGATCCAGAAGGGAGGCCCATGCCGGATAAAGGAAGGCTACAGTTGGAGTCACCGACGTACCCGGAGCCTTGGAGTGCAAGATACACGAGACTAGTAATAGACGGTGTAGGACTCTGTAACCTGTCCGGCTAGGACTTTTCCCTGTAACCCTAGGACCTGGCGACTATATAAGTCGGGCCTATGGGAGCCTTTAGGGCATCGATTCATACAACCTCGCACAGCGAACCAATCCCTGTAACTCGGCGTATTGCCCTTGTAGTGATTTATAGCAGGAGTAGGATTCCCCCACCGTCGTGGGATTTGAACCTGGGTAAGCTGTGTTACCTCGTACCCGACAACCGTCCGCCTTCCCCCACGTCTCTAAACACGCACTGTGAGCACCCCTCCATGGCATACTCGTCGGCAATACCACGACAAGCATCTCGAGTTTGAGGTGGTAGACTGGCCATCACAGTACCATGTCATCCTCGGTCGTGTGGCATTTGCATGGTTCCTGGTAGTACCACACTATGCGTACCTCCTGCTGAAGATGCCAAGACCAAACGGTGTCATCACCATCCCAGAGAGCTTCACCAGGTCAGACAGTTGTGATAGGGAATTCAACAGAATCTCCTAGTCCTTTGGCATGCAGGAGGAACTAGAAAGGCTAAAGGAGTAAACAGACACTAGCCTCCCCCTGTGAATAATAAGAACGCACCTGACCAGTCATTTGACTCCACTATCAACACCAAGGAGATCCAGGTCTACCCAATGGACCCCACCAAGACGGCCCTCATCGCCAACAACCCGAGTTCTACATAGGAACTCGTGCTCATTGAATTCCTTCATGAGCACTGGTAAATCTTTGCCTGGTGTCCTGCGGACATGAAAGGAGTTCCCAGGGAATTCTCCAAGCATGCAATCACCATGTATCCTAGTGCACGGCCAGTCAAGCAGTCGAAGAGTCGATTACCAGAAGAACGGGCCAATGCGGTTGGTATGGAAGTCAACAGACTCCTCGACATCGACTACATCTGAGAGATCAAGGAAAGCACCTAGGTAGCTAACCCCGTGCTGGTGCCCAAGAAGGACTTGGACATACTATGGATGTGTGTTGACTTCATGGCCCTCAAAAAGCACTGCCCGAAGGACCACTTCCCATTACCAAGGATCGATCAGATCATCGATTCCACCATGATGAGTCCAAAATTGAAGCATTTCTATCTTTTGTTTTTGCATAAATAGAGTAGGGATCTTTTTATTTGAAAGTGCAATGGACATCGCCTAGAGGGGGTGAATAGGCTTTTAAATTTTTTACGGCTTAGTCTCAAATAAATGCGGAATAAAACTAACGTTTAATTTATTGAGCACAAAACCTAACCACTAGGTTCACCTAAGTGCACCAACAACCTATGCTAAGCAATACAAGCAACAAGGTGATAGCAATATGAAATACTTCAAGTACGATGGCTATCACAAAGTAAAGTGCATAAGTAAAGGGATTGGTTGAGAAATAACCGATGGATTCGGA
Source organism: Avena insularis (assembly GCA_023614405.1). Classification (NCBI taxonomy): domain Eukaryota; kingdom Viridiplantae; phylum Streptophyta; class Magnoliopsida; order Poales; family Poaceae; genus Avena; species Avena insularis. The sequence continues at coordinate 57,357,040 of CM042693.1, read as the reverse complement.
GATGAAGATTTTTATCCCGAAGTTCACTTTCAAAGAAGCTAAGTCTCTATTGGAGAGGTGTGATGGCGCAATGCTCTTCGAACACCACAAATGTCTCACCTCGGGGTGTGGTGGCTTGATGCTCATCCAATGCCACACAAGGCCTCACCCCTGATGCGAAGACACGCAACTCATCGGTGCCACAAAAGGCTCACCCTATTCTCCCATGAGATCACCACAAAGGCCTACTCATGATCCACTAAGGGACACTTGAGGGCGGTCACCAAAACCCGTACAAGGTTGGGGCTATCTACACAACTCAATTGGAGGCTCCCAACAACAAAGCCACAAAAGGCTACAAAGCCACAAAAGGCAACAAAGCCACAACAGGAAAAAAAAGTCCACAAGCTTGAGGCCACTCCACAATGGAGGCCACAAGAAGCCAACACACCAATCACAACCATCTAGGGTTCCAAGAACCAAAGAGAAACAAGCCCACAAGCTTGTACTCGCCAAATTTCCGTGGGGAACTCAAACCTATGCAAAAAATGCAAGGGCAAGTCCTTCTCTCCCAAATTCCCACAAAGCTACAAAAGCTATTAGGGGAATAAGGGAGGAAGAACACAAGAGGAGAACACAAAACTCTCCAAGATCTAGATCCCAATGATTCCTTCACAAAGAAGGGATTTGGCTTGGGGGATCATGGATCTAGATCTCCTCTCTCAAATCCCTCAAAAAGATGCAAGAATCAAAGGAGAAAAAGGGTAGAGGGAAAACTCTTCAAGGTCAACAATGGAGGAGAGAGAGAAAGCCCAGAACCAAGAAAAGAGCAAGTACCCACGAATGGGAAGAGGAGCCCCTTTTAAAGGGCTCCTAGATCTGACCGTTTGGGCATTTACGACCCTAGTCGGAACTTCCGGTGGGAGGCCGGAACTTCCGGTGGCACCCAGCCAACGGTTAGAAAACTGCAATCTAAAAGACAGAAACACGAGCCTGGCCGAAACTTCTGCGGTCCACCAGAACTTCCGCTGAGGCCGGCACTACCACCAGAGATTCCGACCAAAGATCCGACAAATAGAGAACATAAAACAGCGAGGATATAGTACGTAAGCGAAAGTGGAACCGGATATTCCACCGGAACTACCGGCGGCAAAATGCCCTAGTGGTACTACCGGTGGCTAGCCAGAACCTCCGGTCAAGAAAACTCCAGAAACCAAAACTGCAATAACTTTCGCATCCGAACTCCAAACGAGATGAAACCATTTTTTTGGAAATATAACGACATGTCGAAATATTGGTTATTACCAAAGGAGAAAATACCATGAATATATATGTGATGTACCTCCCAAGGTGTGGAGCCGGAAAACTCACAAGATCAACAACCACAATAAGATATGAAAGGGAAATCCTTATTTGAAGAAGTAGAGCTTGTTAAGATGATAACCATAAGCTCTAGATCCTCTCATGGACAAGAACCAACTAACAACCAAGAAAGATGATGATATGTATGCAAATGTTTGAGCTATCTCCAAACGATGTGATCGATACACCCGCTTGAGAGCCCCTCTTGATAGTACGGCTATCTATCCTAAACCCGGTCTCCTAACTAACAACACGAGACCGGCAAAATAGAAACCCTATCAAGATCATACCTTTACCTTGAGCATTCCACTTGAGCTTGATGTAGACCGTCTTGACCTTCTCAAGATGGAACACCTTTCTTGATTGCTCTTGCTTGCTCTTGCTTGATGAAGACATCCAAATTGCTCCCCCATACTCCAAGGTGAAACCTCCTCTTTGAACTTGTCTTCATCACTCCATGATCACCGAGGATGGCAAGCTCCAAGCATGATATATTCTAGAGAAGTCGCATCTTGAGCTTGCACTTCTTCATCCCTTCTTGAGTCTTGATCCATCGAGATTCAACTCTTTGCACTTGTCTTTATCAACCTTCAAGCTCCTTCTTTCTTCATGATTCCAATGGGAACATAGCCCTTAGACATTTCTTCTCATCCTTCTTCATGTTTTCATATTCGAGACCAACACATGGTCCAAGCGATGCCAATGGACAAACCTACAAGTGAAACTCAATTTACATATTAGTCCATAGAGATTGTCATTAATTACCAAAACCACACATGGGGCATACATGCCCTTTCAGTATTTCACTGCGTTTGCGCACACCTTTTTGTCCTTGTTTCAACAAGATACCGAATCATTAAGTCTTATATGAACATATCAAGTAGAACTATCATATTATGTTATAATATTATATTTTTAAGTGATAAAAGTCATTTTATGGATTTACCTTGGAACCTAGGAGAATACCGAACGAGGAGAAGCAATCAGTACCCATAACGATTGGTGGTACTTGCGGAGCCAGCCCGTACCATCCGGCTGTACTAGGTTTCATCGTGTTTACCTTGTTAAATACTTTCTCCTGGCAAAGACGGGAGAGAGATCCGACATTCACAGCCACTAGAAACCACAAAAAACCACATCTGAAAGGGATCTGAAGGAGGAACTTGGCTGGGGTAAAATCCTAGCTGCTTCACGGATCATTGGAGGACAATGCATCATCCCCTTCATCATCAACCACTGCATCTACATCACCACCATTACCCCTATATCTCATCTATTAGATCTTGTTTTAATTCTAGATTCAATTGTGGTTTGCATTAGATCTGTTTCCGTACTTTTATCCATCCATTTGATTATGATGATGTTGTTGATTGCTTCCATGTGTGAGTAGTTCCTTTTTTCTTTGGGAGATGGAGAAACCCTAGCACTATTATAGATTTATAATAAAGATGATCTATTCTTGTGTCCATGTGACTTTCCGGTCTATGATATAATTATGATTTGTGTTTGATCTCTCTCTTTAGATGGTATGTGTAGTTGGCCACATATCATTTGACCTTGCGACTAAAGGGAGGGAGAAATCCTTTGGACGTGTTTTGGGATCGTACCCGGAATGGCCCCATGACAGATTGGCTCTGGCTCGTGACCTACATGGTCAAAGGAGGATAAAGAGGGACTCCCTAAGATAATTACGATATCCACGGGGAAACCCTTAATTGCAGTGGTTTGTATGGGTGACTTCTCTCAAACATTACAGTGGTTATTTAGAGGGACCTCACTCTTGGCTCAACAAATTTGCCTCCTACGAGCCTTGTAGTGAACATATTACTATGGAGCTCTCTCCACACATCTCATGACACAAGAAGTATGTTATATTAGTTACTAATAATAACAATACCATGCTAGAGGTGTATCCTACATACCCGAGAACAATTTATCCCTATTGAGTTCAACCACGCTTTCACACAACCTTGTTTCTTGCTTTCTCTTACTCATTTTAATTACTTTTCTGCAAACAATCAAAAACCATTCAAACACCCTTTACTTGAGATCAGAGGCAGCTTATAAGTATACTTTGGTAGATAGTGATGAGGGGCATTAAGACCTTTACCAATAGCTCTCTGTGGGTTCGATATCTTTACTTCGAAACTAGCTACAATTGATTTGTGCACTTGCAGTCATCACATCGCGGGATGTGAGCGCCTCTCCTTCCTCGATGTCTACTCAGGCTACCACCAGATTCGGATGAAGGTGGAGGATCAGGAGAAAATGGCCCTCATAATGCCATTCGGGGTCTACTGCTACAACACAATGCCCTCTAGGGTGAATAACACAAGCACAACCTATCAACGGTGCATGAAAACCTGCCTAAAAATTCATCTTGGTCGCAACATCCAAGTCTATGTCGATGACATAATGGTCAAGAATAAAGAGAGCACGACGCTGATCGATGATCTCTGCGAGACGTTCGATAACCTGGATCGCTACAAGATCAATATGAACCCGAAAAAGTATGCCTTCAGCATCCCCTCTGGTCAATTACTTGGGTACCTTATCTCCACGAGAGGAATCGAAGCAAACCCGAACAATATAAAGTCCATACTGGTCATAGAGAAGCAGAAGAACATCAAGGGCGTACATCAGCTAGCAGGGCGAATTGTGGCGCTCAGCCGATTTATCAGTCGAGTGAACAGCTGAGGCACATGAGGCATTGGAATATCTCAAGCGTCCGCTATCAACTTCGCCAGTTCCGGTGATGCCTAATGAGAAGGAACATATGTTGCTATACATAGTCGCGACACACCAGGTGGTCAGCACCGTGATCGTCACCAAACGATCCAAGGAGGGAAAGATCCACGGGGTACAATGCCTGGTGTACTACCTCAGCGAGGTACTTACACAAATGAAGAAGTTGTACCCTCACTACTAGAAGCTGGCCTATGGTGTGTTCATGACCGACGTCGACTATGTTGCTACTTTCAGGAGCCCAAAATCATTGTTGTCAATATCGTGCCATTATCCCATATCCTGAATAACCCCAGAGCAATGGGGAGAGTGGCCCTCTAGGGCATAGAGTTATCCCCGCGGGACATCACTACGAGCAGCGCACCACCATCAAGTCACAGGTGCTCCCTGACTTTATCGTCCACTGGATGGAGCTCCAACTGCTAGACATGTCGGACATGTCAAGGGTCTGGACGATGCACTTCAACGGGTCCAAGAGTCGAGAAGGAGCCAGAGCCAGAGTGATCCTGACATCCCCGCAAGGTGACAAGATGCGGTATGTACTTTAGATGAAATTATGCGCATCCAACAATGAATTAGAGTATGAGGCCCTGCTCCATGGGACGTGGATGGCCAAAGCCCGCGATGCCACCAGACTGGACATCTACGGTGACTCCAACCTCATCGTCCAGCAGACGATGCATCAGTGCGATGCTGTCAGTGACAATATGATTGCATACCGCAATCTTTACAACTCACTCAAAGGTGACTTTGACAGCTGCGAGCTCCAGCACATTGGCCGCAAGAGCAACGAGGAAGCTGACACACTCACCAACATTGGCTCTACCTATGCTCTGGTTCCACCAGGCGTGTTCCTGTAGCAGATATGTGAGCACTCCATCAAGCGCAAACCACCCAAGGACCCACCGGAAGCATCAACACACTCGGGGGCTACGTTACTCGAAGACTCTGGAGCACTCGTAGAAGAGGGACTAGGCCCCCTACTCGAGGGGGCCATGGATGTCATGCTCATCGAGCCCTCCTAGACTCAGCCGTATATCACATACCTGCTAAGCAAGAAGATGCCAGACAACCCAACGGACACCCGACACATCGCTCGATGTTCCAAGGACTTCACCATCATCAACTGTGAGCTCTACAAGTGGAGCATCACCGGCGTCCTCCAGCGATGCGTCACTACGATGTCGGAAGAAGCAACCTCCTTGACATCCATGAAGGCATTTGTGGCTATCACGCCGGTAGTTGCACCCTAGTCGCCAAAGCCCTCCAGGCTGGTTTCTACTAGCCAATGGCTATGCGCGATGCCAAGAGCATAGTCGAGAAGTGCAATGCCTGCCAAAGATTTGCAGACAGGCCACATGTGCTAGGATCCGAGCTGCGGTCAATACCATTGGTCCAGCCCTTTGTGCAATGGGGACACTACATGGTCGGAAAGCTGCAAATGTCATCACCTGGGGGCTACATCTACCTCCTCATCACCGAAGAAAGTTTCACCAAGTGGATCGAAGCTACACCCCTCACCAACCAAACCGGAACCACTGTCATCAAGTTCTTCGAGCCCATCATCTTCAGATTCGAGGTTCCGCACAGCATCATCACTGACACCAAAACAAACTTCACATTGAAGGAGTTCCAAGACTTCTGTGACAACCTCGGCATCAACATCAGTTACGCCTTAGTAGCACACCCTTAGCCCAACGGTCAAGTCGAGAAGGCCAACAGCATCAAGAAAAGACTCCTTCGACCTCTCGAGCGAGAAGCAGGGGCCTAGGCAGAGGAGCTTCCCTCAGTGCTTTGGAGCACAGACAATGCCAAATAGCACCACCGAATACACACATTTCTTTATGGTGCATGGTGTTGAGGCGGTACTACTAGCTAAAGTACACTACAAGGCCCCATGGCTCGTTGCTTACAACGAGGCTGAATCTATGGTCGCACTTGAAGACTCTGTCGACCTACTAGATGAAGCACATGACATCACCGTCGCTCGTTGATGGTGTACCAACACAGCCTCCACAACTACCAGAGCTGACGGCTAAGGACAATGTCCTTCGTCGAAGGCGACCTCATACTGCGACTCAAGCAGAAGGAGCATCTGAAGCTCGAGTCCCCCTGGGAAGGACCCTACATGGTCACCAGAGTAATCCCAGGAGGCGCCGACCGCCTCAAGGATGTAGAATCCGGAGTAACATACTCCAACCCCTAGAACATTATGTAGTCGCGGCGGTATAGATGTTTCTATTTTAGAATAAGGCTACTTAGCTAGGATACTTCGCTGAAACATTTACCTGATATTCTGCAATAAATAAAGCTAAGTCCCTCGCCCAATAAGTCTCTTCTTTACATTTTTTTGTACATATTACACTCGGGGGGGCGCTATGCCTCACCCGACGACTTAATCATCTCTCAATACTACCTCATTCACCTAAGTAGCTGACTACGCTAGAAATCGAACCCTTAAAAACCTCAACCTAGTTGCAACCCAACTCATAGGTTGGCAAGGAGCTGAGATTAGCAAATGTCAGGCTAACGAAAAGGAAAATGTCATTTAAAATAATCAAATGCATAACATGCACTACTTTCAAAAAAATTACAAGAGCAATGTCGCCTAGTAGAAAATATATAACCTTTACATCCTATACATATTCAATCGTAGGGAGGCTCACTACTGCTACCGTTGAAGGATGACGTTTGTATGTTCGTCGAAGAGCTGCACTATACTCTCGGCGGGCTGGGCAACTACGTGGTAATGCAGTCGCATGTTCCATGACATACCATCTGGAGGAACCGAAGGGCCCACGGCAATGGCTGCCAGGTATATGTCAGATGATGTAGGTGCACAAGGGATAGCGCAGCCTTGGCACCTGCGATGAGCTACTGGCACATGCACTCCCTCACTGCGCTCACATTATGGAACTTCTGGAGCAGCCCAAGCACGGCGGAAGGATCCTCTTCCAGAGGAAACATGGAGATGAAGATCGACGCAAGTGCCGACCGAGCTCTCTCCAGAACCTCAAGCACTTGGTGAACACGGTCCTGTATTGTTTCCAGCATGACCGCTCAATTCCGGTCCATCTAGAAGAACCCCCAAGCATCTAGATCCTGTTGGGTCAAGCAGTTCAGTCGAATGTCGACACTCTCTTTCTCTTCCTGCGGAATGAGATTCACAACTACAACGCAGCAATAAGTCAGTCGACAAGACAGCAATGGCCCAAGGACTGGAAAGTCGAACTCTGCTTACATTGTAGCTGCTCGCCAATTTGCGCGAACTCTCCAAGGAGATACTTCTCCCTCTCAAAGTCCTTTTCTGCCTTTGACTTCCACACATCAGCGTGGCCGTGAATGATGGCAACATCCTTCTCCAGGCTCTTCACGCGATCGAGAAGAAGAGGAATCTGTGATAATTCAGGAGCTGAATGGACATGCAGGGTCATCGGGACAACACCTGATGAACCCTATGCAAGTAAATTGATAGCATATAAGAACAAGATGAAGGTAAATGGAAGAAAGAGTATATATTTACACAAAAGTCTACCACGTAGAATTTCATAATACAATATAGTACAAAGCATGGCAAACTACTCCAGCAAAAGATTATAAGTAATTAATGGCATCTATGCGGAGGCACTCGAGGGCTTTGCGGTGTTCGTGGAGCCTTCGTCTCAGTGTCTTGTGCCATGGCCAACCTCTTCTGCTCTTCTGAGTACTTCGCGAGTAACTCTATGAGTCGCGGACCATAATTCTTGCTGCAATAAACAAAATAAGCGACGGCTACCTCATGTAAGGTTCCCAACCTTTAATAAGGTAGAGATCCCTGTGTTTACAATGCTAGTCCCTGGATCAATAGCTAGCATGCACAGTTAAGATATAATATCAAGATACAAAGGTCATAATACAACTTTATAACCAAGAATAAAATAAATTATTACATCTTACATAGCTCATTTGGCTATCTCATTACAATGCAGCAGAATATAACAATAGCATGGGGTCCTTCATCTTCAAAGTGCCACAGGCAATCATGTTGGTTGTAGACTTGTAATCCTATTCAACATACTTCACTAACATCAAACAAACCTGCAACATAATAAGTTGCAGCCACAAGGGTCAATACATTTGAATTGTATTGGCAAGTTTCACTACTATGTAGAAATAAGTGGATCAGGGCATTTCATGCATATTTGGCTAAGTAGGGTTTAGGCTCATTTGCAGAAAGCAATATAGTTTTGTCCTATCTTTTCAAAATAGTTTTGATCTTTTGTCAAATCTTTCTGAACTCCTTGGAAAACTCCAAGTGCTTCTAATCCCTTGTTGTCACCATCAAGTTTTACTTTGAGAAATTGGAATGTCGAGATCTTCCATAGCTTTAGGCCTTAGTTGCTCAGACTTGTCCATAACCGGGGACACGGCTAAGTACTTATAATTTGATCTTCTGCAGAAGTTGTACACTTTACCCACATGACACAATCTCGTCTTGACGCCACCAGTGGACGCTGGATAAGTACTCACCAAAATGGAGTACTGGCAGATCGAGAATGTGACAAAGTCTTTCCATAGAAGTCCTCCCAATACACAATGCTAGCTTGTCTACCAGGCACCAATGTAGGGATAAATTTCCCATACACAATTCTAGTTAACCTGAAGATGCCAATGCATGGGTCTTCCACTATGTAGTTGACTAAGCCAGAGCCCATTTAGCATGTGGCTGTACACGGAAGCCACTGTACGAGAAACATGTTCAATCTCTAAGTCCCTGGGTGGTTTTCTTCTAGTGCACACACAAAAAGATAGCCAAATAAACATGGTTCCCTTTGTTGCCACCTTGTCAAATCTTGAGTATCCTTGTCCACCCACGTGGTTCATTGAGTACTTGTTTTATTATATAAAACATATATCTTTCCAACACTTCATATAATCATATCATGTATCCCATCCCAAATATATAGTAGGGCTAAGCTTACCACAACTACAATGTTTTCACTAAGGAAGATATAAGGGTATCCTATTAGGATTTAGCATAGCATAAAATATAGTAGTCCAATCATGCATGTTACAAAAATCCACGAAGTGTAATGAAAATAGTAGGACTTGGATGATAGTGTCACTTGCCTTTTTAGTAGAGAATGTTGGTTCACTTCTTGATCTTTCAAATATCACACTCTTCTAACTTCACTACAATTCAATCAAGCAAACACAAATTCAACTAGCATTCAAACCATTTCACCACATAAAATAATAAAAACAAGGTCATGCATGCAAGCATGCAAAAGATAGTTTTATTTGGAAAAGTGGTTCATACTAGGCTATAAACATTTTCAAGCTCACATTGGTCATTTACAAAAGTGGTAAAACCATTTGCAAAAGGTTTCATCTCATAAACCAAATAGTATGCTAAGGTGATATTTTATGTTGTTGAAAATATCTTTTAGCAAAGCAATAACTTTATATGGTTCATCAAATATGTTCTTAATCTCAAAACTTGTTGTTTAGGGTCAGAAGGTTTGAATCAAATCATTTCCCAAAGGTTTTACTCAAAATTCATTTCTAAACCATAAACAATATTTTTATTTGACTAGAAATGAGCTAACTCAAATATTTATTCCTTAACTTCACAAAATACATTTTTAAATCCATAAGTTGGTTCCTATGGTCAGTAGGTTCAAAACAAACCAATTAGCAAAGATTTCATCTTAAAAATATTTCTAGAACAAATTTTATATTCAAACTATGCCTACACATGTTTCTGCAAATTCAACCAATTTTCCAGAGGCAAAACATTAAAAAAAAGTGCATGGTTACAAAGTACTTGTTCTGCTGATTCCATTGATATAAAATTTGCAAAATTTGGACGTGTAGATTTAAAGTTATGAATTTTACAAGTTTGTATATCTAATAGAACAAAAATTTCTGTTTTAAACAGACTCTGTCCACGTGGCGCTATCCTACTGGACGGTACCGCTTCCGCTGGATCGCGCTCTGTGGGCTGTTGGATTTAAAACACATTGCACGGCTCAGATCCAACGTACCCCTTCGCTTTAATGAATCTATCCTAGCCAACGGATTGAGATCCAACGGATCACGACATCAGAACCGAGGCAGGCTGGCGCTGGCAAGCAAGCGGCGGAGCGCTCTGTCAGTGTCGTTGTCGACGAACCAGGAAGCAAGAGGAGAAATGGAGGTTCTCACAGGGTTCGCAGGGGTGCATAGAAGCTCGACGTGGTCTCTGTTTGTCGAGGGGCGCTTGGGTTCTAGAGGGATTGCTCGTCGGAGTTGCCGCGGCGTCGGGCACTTCCTGTTGTTGACGGGGGTGAGGCTGCAGACCACGAGAGAGCAAGCAAGCAGTGGTGTTAGACGCAGCGCTACGGCGAAAGGGGGCATCATCCAGGGAGATAGGGGAGGACGGGGCTTACAGGGAAAGGTCACCGGAGAGGGGCAGACGGTGGTGCCGATGTGTCATCGAGGTTGCTGAGCCTCTGGGGTGCACGCAGGCGAGGGGAAGGAACAGGAAGGTGCGCCTGGTACTGGGTATCCCACTCGTTTGCTCTGGGGGCAACGGGGCTGGCGGTGTTGGCTGTAATTGGCCGGAGAACACGTCGGAGACAGTGGGGTGCGAGCTCGCAATTGCGGCAGCCTGGTGGCAGAGTGGGAGAGGCAAGTGAGGGGAAAGGTAGAGGGGACAGGGGCGATTAAGTATGGCGTAGTCGCAGGGAGAGTGATGGCCGCAATAATGCGAATTAACTCGAGGAATAAACAGCAGAAACGGCGACGAGGGGGAGGCTTGGTCATCGCGGTGGGGAAGAAGATGATGACGGGGCAGTGGGGTCCAGCGGTTAGAGAGGTGGGGGAATGCACGTGGGGTCACCAAGTCAGTTGCTGAGTGGGTTAATCCGCGAGTAAGAAAACGTTTCTTGAGGAAAAATAAGGTGGAGTTCTTTGTCAGTGAGTTGGGCTGGACTGGCTGGGTTGGTTCCTTTTTTTATTCTGAAACTTTTTCTTTTTCTATTTCTATTATTCTGTTTTGTTTTTTATTCAAACAATTCAAACTCCAATTGGATTCAACCCACCACCAAACTTTAGGTATAGTTTAATTCTGTTTATCAATATAATCCAAAGTCCAAAATAGAACAATTATTTTTTGAGTTTATTATTTATTAAAAATAAATAAATAGGCTTTAGTCTTTATTTCAAATAGGATTCAAATATGTTTAAAACTCTATTTGACTTTATAAATTCCTACAAAAATCTTTTCAGTAGGTTTTATTTGAAAACTAAAACACCTTGAAATATAATTTAAAATACTTTAATAAGTTTTTAATGATCATTCAAAATAGGAAAATGTCTATACTTGAATGAAATTTGTATATAAATAAATCCTCATGTTTTTATTTAAATAAACCTTTACTATTTTTATCAAACAAAATATTTTATTTTAAATACTTGGCCAAGATTTAATTTGGCTCTTTTAAAAATAATCCTTATTCATTATTTCTACCTTTGCTTATAAAAACCATATCTTTTTATTTAAAGATCCAAAAATGGTAATTCCAACTATTATAACTTTATTTATTATTTGTTTATCTTTTTAAATCCCTTTAGGATTCTATTTGATCAAAATAGGTTTTGATGTTTCCATTTGGAATCAAAAAGTTTCTTCTCACCCTAAATTTCCACAATTGTTTAATTTGTTTATTTATTTTTCACATTTCAAAATTTGGAAAATTTTTGGGATGTGACACCTCAGCACCCTCCATCGTCACCGGCATCTTGGAGGTGACTTTGCTGAAGTCTAAATGAGCGTCGCACACCTGAACCATTGCCATTCCAAAGGGAAGCACCTGTGCTCCTCTGCGTCTGCTTGTACTCAGCAGGTGTGTCCCCTGCAAGCGCTTCTGCGAGAGCGGCGACATCCTCCAGCGTTGTTGCCTTTGGGAATATCTCCCGGTGTAAGCGGCTGAGCACCTCCTTGGCCTTGACCAAGGTGCCCCGGGTGGAGCTGCACCGGTCTTCTACCGCTGCAATAGCACCAGCTAGGGGGTCACCACGCTCTATCACCTAGCGGTCAAAGACAACGCCAGTCGCCTCTATGGAGATATAACATCCCAAATCAACAAAGCAACAATGAATCGAAAGGAACGGAAGAACGTATACGATGTGTGTAACTCACCGGACAGCGCTTGAGCAGCAATCATGAGTTGGTCGGCGAGGTTCCTCTCTCGCTCAACCACCTCCACCGCCCACTTCTCCTCATGTTGTTTTGCCTCCAGCTAGAAGCGCTCGAGAGCCTCCAGTGCGTTCTTCTCCTTGGTTTCCGCCATGCTGCAACTCTTCTCGAGAGAGGTAAGCTAATGGAGTACTTCATTGTTCTCATCTGCAGTTAAAGTAAAGATATTAGTCAAATTCTTTAGGTACAATTCAAAAGTTTTAACAATAACACCACTCACCTCGGAGCTGCTAGAACTCCACTTCCAAGCATACATGTTGATGTCGAAGATTTGTCCCGCGAAGGAACTAGGGTCCAATGATCCCTTAGTTCGAGAGGGGGCTGAACACGTGTTCCCAAGGAGCCTCAGCTACGGTGATGATGGCAGAGCAAGAACATGACAGAGAGATGACACCGGTTTTTTTACCCAGGTTTGGGACCCTCGTGAGGAGGTAAAGACCCTATTTCTACTTTGTTGTATTGCTCGCTTGCTTCGCGAGGATACAATGGAGGTTGTAAGTCTAGGGTTTAGATTGTTGGGGAGGAGGGTCCCTTATATAGGGCGGCGTTGGGCCTCTTCCCCCAGCCTTTTGGCGGGAAGAGCGTCCACAGTTCCTCTCCTTGATATCCCTGTCTAGGAGGCTACTTTTGGTGGACTTGGTCCAGCCCTCCGTGCTTCGCTCCACCCTCCTGTAAAGTGGCCTCACTTGATGTCACTTGTCTTCATCTGGTGCTCTCTGCATTTCCCTCTTTCACCAAAATGGCAACGGAGGAGCCTTCCACCATGAGATCGCATGTCCTTTCCCTGTAGAAAAGGGGGTGCATCGTGTCTTGCTTTACCGAGGCGGACTGGCTCCACAGGGACGCTACACTCCTTGTCAGGATACAGCTTGCGCTCCGTTCGATGAGGTTACTGTCCTACCTTTGACGCGTTCCAAGGTATCCAAGGCTTGAGGGCGTAGCGTAGCGTAGCATAGTGGCAGGCTCCCTCGAGAGGTGTTACCTCTAGAGGTTCATTCCCTCGCGAGACAGGGGCCTCGCGACGTCAGCATGGTTGGGCCACCTCTGGAGGCGCTGCTGCCTCACGAGGGTGGCGGTACCTCTGGCACGGGGCTCGACAATTGTGGGGACATGGCACCCTGGTTGCCAGGGCCCCGATAGTATCCCCAGGCACTTGGCTTGCATGTGTCCCTTTATGGGCTCGAAGAGGCAAGCGGCTCTAGACGGTGGACGGCCCCCCGCGCTCGCTTGGTCAACGGGGACCTAACATGCTTGAATATTGGTCGTGAAACTTAATCAGCCACGTTCTCTCGTCCGTAGATCTGGAGCACACTGTTCCTGCTCCAGGAGTTGTTCCCCCGATGCGACGGTGCATGGGGCGTAGCCGTTAATACCATGTGTGTGGCGTAGTGATGTGTCCTTTCAACTGACCTAGTTAAATCAGGGAGGGGGGAAGGAATCTTTTCACTTCCACGCCACCTCTCCCCTTATCCCTTCTGCATATTCGCGAGCCAGAGCTTCATCCCCTTCCATAGCGTCCCCGCGCCTTCCGCTTGCTGTGGCCGACAAGGATGCACCGGTCGAGACGCATGTTGCCTTGGCTTTGGCTAGAACGGAGGAGGCCCCTCCAGTGAAGCGTGGTCGTGGGCATCTACGGGAAGCAGTCATGCGAGACGCGGTGGCCGCGGTGCGACCCTTGCCACGGTCATGTCCGCGGCAGCGGAGATGCCCGTCGAGGAAGCCCCCATCAAACGCGGGTGCGGCTGTCCCCGTGGGAGTGGCCGAGGCCGTCGTGGAGGGAGTGGCGGCGGATCCGGGGTCGAACCTAGATCTTCAACGCCCATTGCTATCGTTCTCCCTCCTGTGGTGATCGAGGTAGAGGACGGACCCATGCTCGTTTGAGTGAAGGACTTCGTCATCACCCTTAGGAACCCTGACTGGTTTTCCCATGTAAGGCTCCCCTCGCGCTTTTCCCTCGGGGTCATGTAGAGCCTCCCCGAGGAGGTGGAGTTGCGGCACTCCGAGGGGCTTGGGAAATGGAGGGTAAGAATCGAGACCCTTCTGCCTAACGAGATGTACCTTTGGCATGACCCTTGTTTCCCACCACATTTGTCGTAGCTCCATGTTGCGCTTTCGCTTCACCGGTGCGGGAGGCTTCTATGTAATGGTGTTTGACACTCTCCTGTGTCGGGATACCTACCAGCTGGTCCTCTAAGGGCATTGGGGTAGGACCCTCATGGCCGGACTTTCCGCACCGGAGGTTCTCAGGTCTTTTGCCCGCGTAGATGTAGGGCGCCTCATCCACTAGTCCCCTTTCCCGAAGACAGGGGTTGTAAGGGATATTTTTATGTGGACTATAACATATCTCCGCGCTTCAAATTTCTCCTTCTTCATGTATATATTGTGATGTTGGCAGTTTGATGTGTATTCATGGCGTGGCGCCTACTTGACGAAGCCAATGGTGCTTGTCGTGCCTTCTTTTCCGAGGGACAAGCCTCTTGAGCCTTCAAGTGTGTCTATCGAAGGGCAGAGCATCCTAGGGAGGCGCTCTCACAAGGTGAAACTGTTTGGGGTGCTGCCAGGCGAGGCGCTTCCTAAAGATGGAGCCCGAGGGGCACCGCTCGCGGGGCTCTTCCAGCCGGTGGACCGCACTACCGTGCGTAGCAGGCCTCGCCCGATTAGGCTTGCGAGGTTCCCATGTACTCCTGGGGTGTAGCCGTCCGCCCTTGTGGAGGACAACTTAGGCCTTTAGACCATATGTTGCTCAGGCGGTTTGCTGTTGTTTTCCTACATAACGTATTGGGGGGTCCTCTCATGGAGAGGCCTTGTTGCGCACTCTTCTAGGGCCTGCATCCTTCTGGGGTCTGCATCCCTGACCGGAGGTACTAACCTCACGGGGGCCATGCATGGTGTTGTTTCTTGGTTATATGGGCGAAGGCATTGCCCGCCCTTCGAGAGAAGGGGAGCGAGCCCTTGCATGGCAGTCCACGTGTGAATCCGTGGCCGGGGTTGTCTTCTGGTGGTGTTTTGTAGGGTGATCACCTGACAGTGGCCGCGACGGTCCGAAGGTGGATCTTTTCAAGCCGGGTAGCGGTTGCGACAGGGAGGGGTGATAGTGGCTCAGGTGACTGTAGAGCCTCGTTGGGAGACCCCAAGAGCAAGGTGTGATGAGCATAGCAGCAAGTTTTCCCTCAGTTATGAAACCAAGGTTATCGAACCAGTAGGTGCAAGGAAACAACTCCAAGGTGTTGCTACCAACTTGGAATCCTGCACAACACAAACTCAAGACTTTGCCCAACTTACAGTGAGGTTGTAAATCTCACTAGTTTGTTGAAAACAAAGGATTAAACGTATAGTGTGGAAGGTAATAGTTGCTTGTAGAAAGTAAACGGTAACAATAGATGATGTATCAATGATAAAGATTGGACCAGGGTCCACAGTTCACTAGAGGTGTTCTCCTTAAGATAGATAACATGCTGGGTGAACAAATTACAGCGGGGCAATTGACAGGTTGAGAAAGCATAACAATGCAAATACTAGACATCATGATTCCTATGAGATTTTAATAGGCATTACAACAATATACATAGACCGTAATCCAACTGCATCTATGACTAATAATCCACTTGGCCAAGATAGCTACTAGCAACGGAGAGCATGCAATATCACAAACAACACAGATATGATAGAATCAATAATCAATCTAAGATGATAGAATCAATAATAATCTGACATAGTATCTCAATATCCATCGGATCCCCGCAAACACAACATGTATGATTACAAATAGATGATCTTGATCATGAACGGAGCTCACAAGATCTAAACATGATAGCACAAAGGAGGAGAAACAACCATCTAGCTACTGTATGGACCCATAGTCCAAGGGTGAATTACTCACGCGTCATACCGGAGGCTGGCATGGTGATGAAGAAGGCCTCCTGGATGATCTCTCCCATCCGGCAGGGTGACGGGAAGAGCTTCAGATCCCCCCCGATCTAGAGACGATGGTGGTGGCGGCTACTGACTGTTTCGTGGAGATTTGATCGGGTTGCTTAGGGTTTCTGCATCGGGTGACTTTATAGGCGAAGAGGCGAGGCAGGGGGCGCCCGAGGGGCCCAAACCTAGGGCTGGCGCGCCCTCGTCTAATTGGAACATTTTGGTGCGAGATCTAACCTTCTCTGTGCACGGTTGCCATTGTCATACCTCATACAGGTCAACGAGACGGGACCATACTGTGGCCAGGACGAACGGGAGGCCAAAGTGAAGCTCAATAAAGGGCCGCCGTCGCTGGAGAAGGGCCGTCGTCGCCGGAGAAGAAGAAGAAGAAGAAGAAGAAGAAGAAGAAGAAGAAGAAGAAGAAGAAGAAGAAGAAAGGGGAGGCAACGACACGGATGCGGGCACGGGGCTGGCTCATGTGGATAAGCTATGGGTCCAACGCTCACGTGGATAAGCTGTGGGTAACATGCTGATTTGGATAAGCGGAGAGAGGTGTTCACTACGAGAACCAACTTAACGCGGCCCCACTTGTCACCATGTAACGGCAAGGGTCCACTACGGGACCTGACAGACTGCGACCCCACTTGTCAGCATGTAACGACAAAGGTCCACTATGGGACCCGACTGAATGCAACCCCACTTGTCAGCATGTAACGGCAAGGCTAACGGACATTGAGTTTCAGACCGTGTGAGAGTTTTATAGTAGGAGATGGACAAAAGTGAGGAAGAGTTAAGCGGCTGGAGAAAACTGAGTACAACTAACGAACCAAGGGCATGAAAATATAATTCTCTTTTTATTTTTAGTTTTCTTACACACTGAGAACTAGACATGTTGAATGCGAAATATTGATTGCGAGAGTTGCCTGCGAGACCATTGGGATGTTGAGAATTGAACATGTTTAATGCGAATTTGTTGACTGTGAGACTGTTTACTACGAGATCGTTGGGTGCGAACACGCTGTATGCGATCGTGATCATAGGTGAGACACGTTGCTAATGGAAATGTGTCGAAGACTGGAAAAACATTCATAACGAATAGAAAGATTCAAACATTGAGAATGAACATAAAGTTTCATATGAAGTAAGATGACAAAGAGTCGAGTGTCAAAAAAAACGTTTATAGAGAACAATGAACATCCGAACATCGAGAACAAACAGTAGATATTCGAACGAAGTAAGACGGCAATTAGAAAGTGAGACAGATAGTAAAGCTGGATATGAATCTTAGTTTAAGTATTGTTTATATAATCATGATATATCATTTATTTATTCGTATTAAACTATATGGAAAGTTACCTACATGATGTTGTACGAATATTACATGCCATTTGTTGCGAAATCGTCCAATGCGAAACGTTCAATCGTATGGAAAGTTTCTTACATTTCAGATGTAGCATTAGAAAGTGCAATGTACGTCACCTAGAGGAGGGGGTGAATAGGATTTTAAAATTATTATGGTTTAGGCATAAATAAATTCGTAATAAAAACTAACATTTAATTTATTGAGCACAAAATCTAATCACTAGATTCACCTAAGTGCACCAACACCAACAACCTATGTTAAGCAATACAAGCAACAAGGTGATAGCAAGGTAAAATACTTTAAGCACGATGGCTATCACAAAGTAAAATACATAAATAAAATGCTAGATTGATAGATAACCGATGGACATGGAGACGATGATTTTTATTCTGGAATTCACTTTCAAAGAAGTTATGTCTCCATTGGAGAGGTGTGACGGCGCAATGCTCCTCGAACGCCACAAATTGCTCACCTTGAGGTGTGGTGACTCGATGCTCACCCAACACCACACAAGGACTCACCACAAGATGCGAAGGCACGCAACTCACCGACGCCACAAAAGTCTCACCCTATTCTCCTATGAGCTCGCCACAAAGGTCTACTCACGATCCACTAAGGGAAACTTAAGGGCGGTCACCAAAACCCGTACAAGGTTGGGGCTATCTCCATAACTCAATTGGAGGCTCCCAACAACAAAGCCACAAAAGGCTACAAAGTCACAAAAGGCAACAAATCCACAACACGCAACAAGGCCACAATAGGCCACAAGCTTGAGGCCACTCCACAATGGAGGCCACAAGAAGTCAACACACCAACCACAACCGTCTAGGGTTCCAAGAACCCAAGAGAAATAAGCCCACAAGCTTGTACTTGCCGAAACTCCGTGGAGAACTCAAACATATGCAACAAATGCAAGCGCAAGTCTTTCTCTCCCAAATTCCAATAGAGCTACAAAATCTATTGGGGGAATAAGGGAGGAAGAACACAATAGGAGAACACAAAACTCTCCAAGATCTAGATCCCAATAATTCCTTCACAAAGAAGGGATTTGGTTTGGGGGATTATAGATCTAGATCTCCTATCTCAAATCCCACAAAAGGATGCAAGAATCATATGAGGGGGGAGGAGAGAGGGAAAGCTCTTCAAGGTCAACAATGGAGGAGATAGAAAAAAACCAAGAACCAAGAAAAGAGCTTTTAAAGGGGGAGAGGAGACCCTTTTAAAGGGCTCCCCGATCTGCCCGTTACGCACAAATTCGTGGATGGCCGGTAGTACCGGTGGGGCAGAGGTACTACCGGTGTCACCTAGCCAACGATCAGAAAACATGCGATGCGAGAGACAAAAAAATGATCCTGGCCAGAACTTCCGGCGGTCCACCGGAATTTCCACAGAGAACGGTACTACCGCCAGAGATTCCGACAGAAGATCCCACAAATAGAGCATATAAAATAGAGAGGTTTCAGTACGTGAGCGGAAGTGGAGCCAGAAATTCACCCAGTACTACCGGTGGCGATTAGGCCCAAACGGTATTTCCGGTGCAACTTCCGGTCCAGATTCCGCTAAATTAGAACAACCAGACGGAGAGGATACAGAAGCTGAGCGGAAGAAGCACCGGACCTACCGGCGGCAAAATGCCTAGCGGTACTACCGGTGGCCATCCGGAACTTCCAGTCAGGGAAACTCCAGAAACCAAAACTGCAATAACTTTCGCATCTGTACTCCAAACGATATAAAACCAATTTTGTTGGAAAGATAATGACATGTCAAAATATTGGGTATCACCAAGGGAGAAAATACAATGAATATATATATGATGTATATCCCAAGGCGTGGATACAGAAAACTCGCAAGATCAACAACCACAATAAGATATGCAAGGGAAATCCTTATTTGATGAACTAGAGCTTATTATGATGATAACCACAAGCTCTAGATCCTCTCATAGACAAGAACCAACTAACAACCAAGAAAGATGATGCTATGTGTAACATCCCAAAAATATTAAACAATATTATCAAGTTCTAATCACCCAAGTTCAGGGTTAACAAAAACTTTTATTATTAAAATGAATTTGAATGCATGTGTGTGTGTGATTAATGCATGAATGATTGCAATTGCCATGCTTGATTGCTATGAATGATAAGGATTGGTTTAAATATGAAAACAATATCATCTAGATCTTTTACAAGCAGAATCAAATGAAGAGAAAATCAAATATAAGAAATATAAGAAAATGGTCATTTTGGCCAAACTTGTTCACTAGACCACTTTGGGTGTTCGTAGTGAAAGATTTATAACAGAAACAAATCCAAATATTTTCACCCCTTGCTAGATCAAGTAACAATGAACCCTAGCAAACTCAGAAACTTATAGAAACTATTTTCAAATCCATTCGAGAGGCATTCAAAAATTGAATCCTTAATAGGTACTAAGATGGCCATTTCTCAAAAACTAACCAAACCAATTCACCTTGCCAAACCCAAGCAACCAGAGACTACCAAGCTTACGACAAGTTCACTCACCAAAATTCATCCAATATTCAAATGTTGAATTCATGCGGCCATTTCATCAAACACCTGGCAGACACAGATCACCTTTGCATAACTTCTACTGTGGTGAGGAGTAATTGATCAAACCTTTGCCCCCATTTCACTCCCCTGGTCTCCCCCAGTGCCCAGCATCGCATTGAAGCAGCTTCCCCTCTGACGTTTGCACCAATGTCGCGCCACCCGAGCCGCCCTTGCTAGTCGAACATGGAAAACCCGCAGGAGGAAGCCCCGCGCCCGTCCATGATGTCTAGGAGACAGGCCACCGTTCACCACCACTCCATGTCCACCCCTCGATCACAGCCCAGCCATGGACCACCCAAGAACGCCGCGCCCATTTTCTCTATCGCCATGCTAAGAGCGCGCCAAAACGACATAGCCGACACGCGCACACACGCTGCACCTCGCATTCACCGCCGTGCCTGCACTCCCCGCGACAATAGCTACCTCCCAGACATGCTCCTTCACTGCCGCGTGACCAGTAGCACATGTACGCCGTCTCGAACACCGCCAGTTCCGCATAGAGCACGGACAGCTCCCGACCATCCTCGACTGCCCCGTGTCGCGCCATTAAGCATGCGACGACCGCCAGGAAACACCGCACCATCCTACGCCCTCAGCCATGCCCGTAGCTCAGTGCAACAACGTCGTCAGAAGCCAGCCCATGCCGCTCTGCCCCTCTCGCTGGTGTATAAATAGAGGCCACCCCAGCCGTCATTCTTCACACCATCTCACTTTTGTCTCTCTTAGAACCACCCCTGACCTTTCCCCGGAGCAGCCAGAATCTGGCCGGAGTCCGCTGCTGTAGAGGAGGAGAGGAGCCATCAATTGGAGCCACCCCAGGAGCTGTCGTGACCACTGTCTGAACCGACGTCATCGACAACATCGTTCTCCCCTATCACCAACCCTAGTTGGAGCCTAGGTGAGCGAATGCGTACCCCCACCATCGTCATTAGGGTTCAGTCTCGTCGAAGTTGGGCGATGGAGACGACGAATGTCGACCGTAAATCTTAGTCTAATCGCACAGCTTATATTGAAACGTACCGCTTCAGTTAGATAGATCTGCTGACAAATGGGACCCCCCTGTCAGCAGCCCGCTACACGCACGCAGTGTAGTTGGGCCGGCCCAGTATCATTCCCGCGCGTAGCCCAGCAATTCAAATATTTTTTCCATTTTATGTTAACCCTAGTTCTGTCAGTAGATTCGAAAAACAATTCAAAGATATTTACTAAACCAAATTGCATGATTCCAATTTTGTTAGAAAGGTATTCAAAATATCAATCCAAGCCCGTTGGATTCAAACCATTTGGAATTATAGGTCACCTATAGTAAAAAATAACAAGAAAAAGACTTTTTCACATTCAAACATTTTTAAAAAATCAACCATAAATGCTTTTGAGTTGACTCCAACTCTCAAAAATCACATTTGACAAGATCTATATGAATATGTAAAAAAAATTAGGTTTACATGTATTGATCTTGGACTAGTACCAAAAGAATGCTCTATAGGCATTTCTAGTCACTTTAATTGTATAAAATAGTAATTTTAAACTTTATAAAATATGACCACCACTTTAAATCACATTCCCAAGTATTATAATATGTGGTGATGACATGTGTAAACATGATCCCATATTTTAATTGGAGAATATTAAATCTTAAGTAGTTTTCAATGAGTAGAAATTAATTTTCTAAAATAAGGTAAATATGACTAGGTCTTTATTTCATGTGATGATTATGATGATGCTAGATCATCTAGTGTGAACCTTTGTGTGCCAAATAGAGGTATTTATGTATTGTTTGGTGATTATGTACCTCGTATTTATTTATAGACGCTAGTACCGACTAAGGATAGGAGGAGGAGGAGTACTACGAAGAAGAAGAAGAAAACTTCAACCACTGCACCAATCAAGACAAGCTAACACTTGCAAGTTTCTTAACTATGCAATCTAGAACTTTGCATGCTACCTATGCAAGCCATACCAACTTGCAAGATAACCTATGCAAGATGCATTAGGCATGGTTTGGTTATGCAACCTTGATTATACCAATTCCCGGATTTACTCGCAAGCTTTATTTTATTTTCTTTTACCAAAGTTCTTTACTTTTAGTTAGTGCTTTGGTGAGTTTTTGGAAAACTAATATAGATATCATAAAGAGCATAAAACTAGGCCTAGAACTAGATGTCATCAAAAGGCATAAGACTAGATTTGGATAGTCACACTTGACTAGCACCCCTCATTAGTGAATACCCTCAACTTTAGTGGCTAGTGATAAGCATAAAAGTTGATCACTTTAGATGGGAATACTTGGTGAAAAAGGATTTTGAAAACCTTGGAATGAAGATTCATTCTATTGAAATGTTTTGACATGTGTTATTGATACGTCGGAAATGTATCTATAATTTTTGATGCTCCATGCTTGTTTACTATCTACTTTGCTTTGCTTTGTCCACACTTTGAGGTGTTTTTATATGTTTTCTTGTACTAACCTATTAACAAGTTGCCACAGTGCCACTTGCTTGTTTTCTTCTGTTTTTGGTTCCAGAAAGGCAGAAAATCAATATTCTCGGAATTGGACGGGACAAAAGCCAAAGTCAATATTTTATCGTGGGCAACATGAAGCCAGAATACGATAGGGAGGAGGCTCACCAGGGGGCCACACCCCCTGGCCGCGTAGGTGGGCCCACCCCGTGCCTTGGGGGGTGCACCCACCCTGGTGGCCCCCTGCCTCGCATCTTCGCATATAAATCCCCCCGATGCCAAAACCCTAAACACCCGATCAATATTCCACGAAACTGTCTGTAGCCTCCGCCACCATCGTCCCTATATCGGGGGGATCTGAAGCTCTTCCCGGCACCCTATCAGAGGGGAGATCATCCCGAAGGCCTTCTTCTTCATCATGCCAGCCTCCGGTATGAAGCGTGAGTAGTTCCACCTTGGACTACGGGTCCATGTAGTAGCTAGATGGTTGTATATCCTCCTTGTGCTTTCATGTATAGATCTTATGAGCTCCATTCATGATCAAGATCTAATCTATTTGTAATAATGCATGTTGTGTTTGCGGGGATCCGATGGATATTGAGATTACTATGTCAGATTGATTAATGGTTTTGTCTATTTGATTCTATCATGTCTGTGTTGTTTGTGATCTTGCATGCTCTCTGTTGTTAGTAGCTATCTTGGCCAAGTAGTTGCTAGTGACTCCAAGAAGGGGTATTTATGCTCGATAGTGGGTTCATGCCTCTATTTTCCAAGGGAAGTGACAGAAATCTCTACGATTATAGATGTGTTGTTGCCACTAGGGAGAAAACAACGGTCTCTTGTTCATGGAACAAGTGGATTGTTTACCTTACACACTTTGCTTAAAGTAGTTGTATGTTGCTTGCAACTTAATACTGGAGGGGGTTCGGATGATAACCTAAAGGTGGACTTCTAGTCATAGATGCAGTTGGATGGCGTTCTATGTAAATTGTTGTATTGCCCAATCGAATCTCATAGGATCTTTGTGTCTAGTATTGCATTGTTATGCCTTGCTCAGTCCTGTCAATTGCCCTGCTGTAATTTGTTTACCCAACATGCCATGTTTGTTTATCTAAGGAGAACACCTCTAGTGAACGATGGACCCCGGTCCAATCTTTACCATTGATACATCTTCCATTGTTACTGTTTACTTGCTGCAAACCATCATCACCTTCCACACTATAAAGTTAATCCTTTGTTACAGCAACCGGTGAGATTGACAAGCTCACTGCTGGTTGGGGCAAAGTCTTGAGTTTGTGTTGTGCAGGTTTCCACGTTGCTTGCAACACCTTTGAGACGTTTCCTTCCTCCTACTGGTTCGATAACCTTGGTTTCTTACTGAGGGAAAACTTGTTGCTATGCTGCATCACACCTTGCTCTTGGGGTTTCCTGACGAAGCGCTCCACGTTGACGCAGCGCCATCAAGCTTTTCTGACACCGTTGCCAGGGAGGCTAACGACGTCTTCACAAGGGGAGTCCTCCTCAACCTTTCTCTTTACTTTGTTTTTAGTTTGCTTAGTTTCTTTTTCTTGGTTTTGTTTGCCTCTTTTTATTAAAAACTCCAAAAAAAATAGTCTAATTTGGTTTGCTTTCTCTTATCAAAAACACACAAAAATTATTTCCTGCTCTAGTTGCTGGTCTGCTATTGCCTTGCTTGGTCATGCTTTCTATCAATGGATGGTTTCTTTGAAACTAGTTCTTATTGGCAAGGTGGGTTCACGAAAGAACAAAAGTATTTTTATAAGGAACACCGTTTGTCACAAAAAGGGAAACACCTATGGGAACAAATTGATAAATTGAATAATATTGCTAGAGAGGTGTGCTCTACTTATAATGTTACTTATTGCTTTGATAAAGCTTGTTGCTATAGGAGGTATAAACACCTCCCTTTTTGTAGAGGTCCCAACCTGATAAGGTAGAGATCCTTGTGTTTACAATGCTAGTCCTTGGATCAATAGCTAGCATCCACAGTTTAAGATGTAATATCAAGGAGCAAAGGTCATATTACAACATATAACCAGGAATAAAATAATACATACATCTTACATAGCTCATTTGGCTATCTCATTACAATGCAGCAGAAATAACTATATAGCATGGAGTCCTTCAGCTTCAAAGTGCCACAGGCAATCATGTTGGTTGTAGACTTGTAATCCTATTCAACACACTTCACTAACATCAAACAAACCTGCAACATAATAAGTTACAGCCACAAAGGTCAATACATTTGAATTGTATTGGCACGTGATACTATGGTAGAATAGTGGTATCTAACATCTATATGCATTTGGCTAAGTGTAGCTGAGGCTTGATTTGGTCAAAATAAGGTTTTCCTTATTAGTTGAAAACACTAAGTTTTGTTTATCAAATCACCCAAGGCATCTACCAATAAAAATTGCTGATCCTTTAACCCTTGTTCAACCATAAGCTTTTAACTTAGAAATTGGGATGAGGAGATCCTTGATAGCTTCAAAGTCTTGATGCTCAAATTGTTCATTGCCGGGGACACGGCTAAGTACTTAGATTTTACTCTCTTGAGAGGTGGTACACTTTCCCCACAAGACTCGACATGCATCGAGACAAGATCTTTCAGAAGCCTTCCCTTAGACCAAATGGACGCGTTCCCAACCTATCACCCCCTACCACCTTCTGTCCATCTGGCTAAGTTATTGCAACCTATATGATCCTGGCAGAGCCCATATAACATGTGGTTGCACTAGAAGCTTCTCAACATTTCACATATCAAATATCTTTGTTCATGGATGGCTTTCCACAAGTGAGATACACAGGATAGGCCATAAATATGGGGCCCTAGGTAACCAGTCAACACAAACCATTCACACCATTCCACCCAGGTGATTCATTCACTTAGTAGTTTTGATAAGCAAAAACATAAGTCAAAGACTTAGAAATATTTCATAGCATGAATAATCCACCCTTGTTTTCTACTAGCTAGGCTAAGCATACTAGTAGCAGAATCTTATCTTAGGGAAAATTCTACTAAGGCATCATCTACTAGGATTTCCCAAGGCATAGCAAACTTAGTAAAAATTCCAAGCAAGTCCTACTCAAAATATCACTAATGTATAGTGAAAATAATAGGACAAAATGTATGAAGCACCACTTGCCTTTTGGTAGAGAAACTAAGTTCACTCCTTAATCTTGCAAATGTCACACTCTTCAAAATTCACTACAAGTCAATCAAGGCACAAATTCAAACTAGCATTCAAACAATTCACCACATAAAATAAAGAAAACAAAATAATGCATGCAAGCATGTAAAAGATTGTTTTATTTGGAAATGTGGTTTCTAATAAGGTTTTAATCATTTCAAAACACCTAATGGTCATTTATAAATGTGGCAAAATCATTTAAAAATCAAGTTAGTGAAAATGGCCAGTTAAATCATTTTTGTTTTGCTAGAAATGATTTAAATCAAAGTAATAATTTATAGTGTTATACAAATATGTTTTTAAACACAAATTTTATTGTTTATGGTCAAAGTGTTTAAAACAAATCCATTTACAAAAGGTTTCATCCAAAAATCATTTTTAAATCAAAGCAACATTTTGTTTTACTAGAAATGTCTTTAATCAAAGTAATAATTTTCTAGGGTTAATAAAATACATTTTTAAATCCAAAACTTAGTGTTTAGGGTCAGAGAGTTTAAATCAAACCATTTTCAAAAGGTTTTACTCAAAAATCAATTTTAGAATAAATTTTATACACAAAATAGGCCTAGAAATGTTTCTGCAAAAACACTCAATTTTCCATTAGCAAAATACTAAACTAAGGGCATGGTTGCAAATTTAACATTTTTGTGAATCCATTGATATAAAATTTGCAAAATTTGGACGTGTAGATCAAAAGTTATGAATTTTACAAAATCCATACACTAATAGAAATGTTTCTGTTTTTAAAACAAAGTCTGTGCCACACGTCAGTATCTTATTGGCTAATAACGGTTCGTTAGGATCACGCTATGTGGACCGTCAGATCTAAATAGAAAGCACGACACATATCAAGTCATACCACTTCATTTAATGATTCTATCGTGTCCTCACGATCTACATCTAACGGCTCAGATCCACTGGTCACTAACTGGCGACGCTAGCGACGGTGGACGGCAGCGACGTGCTCGGGCAGGGGTGTTCCGGCAAAAACAGGAAGCAAGGAAGGAAGGGGAGATGCTCATCGGGTTCGCCGTGACGTGGGGATGCTCGACGTGTTCGTTGTAGACGAAGGGGCGCACGGGAGCGATGTTGATTGCTCGCCGGAGTCGTCGACGGCGTCGGGCACGCTTTGGTGTCATAGGTGGCGAAGCTATAGTGCCCGCCAAAGCAAAACGAGGGGTGCGTTAGATGCGCGAAGAAACGGAGAGTGTAGGAGTATCATCTAGAGAGAGGGGAGGACGGGACTTATGGGGAGAGGTCGCCAGAGTTGGAGCAGTAGGCGGTGGCGTTCAGTCGATGATGAAGCCGAGGCTTTGGGGCATGGGCGCATAAACAGAGACCACTGGCAGGTGCGCAAGGTTCTGGGAAGCACTCTCGTGGGGTCCAGGGGGAAAGGGGAGGTGAGGGATGGCCGGAATTGGCCGGGGAGGGTCGTCGGAGCAGTGGGGTGCGAGGAAAAATTATGGCATCCTGGTGGCCCTCGCGGTGTGGTGTCTGAGGGGAATGAGAGAGGGGAGGAACGCGTTTAAGAGGGCGTGATCACGGGCGGAATTGGCACGGCATTTAGGCGAATTAACGACGCGGAATCAAGGCAGAAACGAGCTAGGAATTGGGGAAGAATGGGTCTGGCACGCGGGTGAAGACGAAGGCGTTGACGTGGCATGGGACCGGGGTGTCAGTGAGGTTGAGGGTTTGTGCGCGAGTGAGAAACGTTTCACGAGAGAGAGGAAATGGGTTTCCCGGGTGGGCTGTACTGGGCCAGATTGGGCTAGGTTAGTTGGGCTGCTGGGTTGGGTTGCTTCCTTTTCTATTTATTTTTCTTCTATTTTCTTTTTCTTTTCTAATTTTCTATTTTCAATTCAAACTCTCATTTGAATTCAGATTTCTTTTTCAAACCTTTTCCAAATTTTCAGTATGTTTTTATACTGTTTAATAATGTATTTTAAAGTCCATTCTAGAATATTTTCTTATATTCTTTTATGGTTTATTATTTATTTAAATTAGACAATTGTCTTTATTTAAATATGTTTCCAATCCATAATATTTATTCAAATAATTATTTTATTCTTTTTAAGTTAATTAGATAACTTTTAATCCACTTTGGCAATTTTCCATTATTTTTCCCATGATTTAATTAATCTTTTATATTAGGGATTTTATCTTTATTCAAATAGAGTTGAATTTGGTTAATGCCCATATAATTTTATTTGAATAATCTTTATTCCCTTATTTTATTTGGATTATCTTTATTCCATTTGCTTATGGATTTAATTCAAGTTTTAAATTGTCTTCTAAATAATTTTATTGGGATTTATTATTTAGTGTAGGCAATTTGTCTTTATTTAAATAAAAGTGAATATGGTTTAATCCATGTGATTCTATTTAAATAATCTTTTACTACTTTTTATTATTAAATAATCTTTCATTTCATTTGTTTATGGATTTGGCCAAGATTTAATTTGTCTTTTAAATATTCCTTATTTATTTATTTCTTTCTTTCTTTGCCTTATAAAATCCATATCTTTTTATTTATAGATCCACAATTGGTGATTCCAAATTGTATAATCTTATTTAATATTTTTTATCTTTTAAAATTCTTTTAGGATTATTTTGTTCACAATTTTGTATTGGTTTTTGGTTAGGAGCCTTATTAGCCTTGGAAATTATTATCGTTTATTTTATTAAAATCACAAGTTTTTATCCATGGCTCCAAATTTAATGAAACCAATTTCTATGGTTTTATAATATTTTTATTTATCATTCTTGATCATTTATAAATGTTTGTTGTTGATTTTATATGGATCAAATCCATAGTCTTAGAGAGATTTTGGAAATTATTTTCTTCCATTAGGGTTTTGGGGTTTTAGTTTAACTTTTCCAAGTGTTTAAATTTCATGATACATTCATTGATGAATGCATTTCACTTGATTGAAATTTTGTTGGACTCCCTTTTCATTCAAATTTGTTCAAGAAAGGTTTTGATGTTTCCATTTGGAAGAAAAAAGTTTCTTTTCACCCTAAATTTCAGCAATTGTTTCTTTTGTTTATTTATTTTTCACATTTCAAAATTTGGAAAATTTTGGGATGTGACACTTTTCAATGTGAGTATAATGATAATGTTACCATATCCTCTTATGTTAAAGGAAATTATGACTTTTATGGTGTGGAACAAATTGAAGAATTTATTGCCTTCAAGGGTGCATTTGAACTTGCCAGTTTGCTTGAAAATACTGATGATGCACCTTATGAATATGAGGTTTATGAGATACTTAAATTTTGCTTTGATAATTACAAGGAATAAAATGGCTATATTCTTGAATATTTTAATAGATGCTTTCCACAAATGGAAGAGACTAATGCCTTGCAGGAGCCTATGGAAAAAGAAATTGCTGAAACTGGGAGCTCATTAGATGAAAAAGAGGGGGTGAGTGATGAACAAAAGGAGGAAGAATGGATTATCTACCCATGTCTACCTTCTAATGAGAGTAACTCTTTATCCCTTACATTATTTGATTGTCCCCCATGCTTATCAAAGGAGGTTTAATGTTATGTTCATGTGGATCCTTTTGAAATATCTACTTTGGGTAAAACCTGTGAAGGTTTAAATCCCACTATTTTTGAGATTGATAGAAATTATGTATTTGTAGATCATGAAAAGCATGCTTTATGTGATAGCTATACTGTTGAGTTTATTCATGAGTCTACTGAAAATTATTATGAGAGAGGAAAATATGGTTGTAGAAGTTTTCATGGTACTGAAACACCTCTCTATGTGCTAAAAGTTTTGAAGTTACTCTTGTTTCATCTTCCTATGCATGTCACTTTGTTCTTTGTGAATTTAATTTCATACAAGATCCCTATGCATAGGAAGTAGGTTAGACTTAAATGTGTTTTGAATTTTCTTCTTGATGCTCTCTTTTACTTCAATTCATATTTCTTATGTGAGCATCTTCTCAAGCTATCAAGCCTAACTTAAAGGCGTTAAAGAAAAGTACTTGTTGGGAGATAACCCAAGAGTTTCCTTGAGTCTTGGAAGTTATTACTTTAGTAATGACCTCTCCTTATCCTTTTTGTTTGCTTTTTGTGCCAAGAATGACCTCTAATGAGAGGGAAGTAAGATTTGGGGAGTTGCTATCCCGAAACAGATTTCTATCCTCCACCATAAAAATTCGTGAGGAGTCTCTATAAGTCCGATTGAGCTAAACATGTATGAATAAATCCCCCAGTATGTTAGATATCTTTCGTTAGTTCAACACTTTATGATTTGAGCATCAGAATATTTTCTAAAAAATCGGTTTCTACCTGTTGGTCTGTTTTGACAGATTTCTGCCATTATTTGCATTTGCTTCTTGTTGATTCCTTTTTGGGTTGTTTTTTGGGGAATAGTGCTTTTTGAAGGAGTTGATATAGTATCTTGTGTTTTTAGTGAATTTTTTTTCTGTTCTAAAGCTAAACCCAAAGGTCTATTATCTTTTGAATACACTAATGTTGCTAATGAAGATTGTGTAAAGTTTTGTATGAAGGAAAATTTTCAGGTGTAGAGAGAGAATGATGTAATGAGATGAAGAATGGACAAAAGCTCAAGATTTGGGATGCCACCCCGGTGTCACCCCAATAAATATCCAAGAGGTACAAGCGTCAAAGCTTGGGGATGCCCAAGACATCCCCTTCTTCATCAATAAAAAGCTCAGGTCTTTCTAGACACTTCGTTTTTATTGTTTTATGCTCTATTGTGTTGTTCTTGGAGCGTCTTAATTTTTGTTTGGTTTGCTTAGTTTGTTTTGTTTGCTTGAATAAAGTAGTTTGGACCCCCATTCTCGCTGTGTTGTTTTAAATAAGTCGATTGGTGTTGGAAAGGAGTAGAAAGTTCTTGCTTGAGAAGTGCAAGAGGAGCTTGCATTGACTATGACTTAGACTTTAGCATGACATGCTAGGTGTTATTTTGACCTTATGCTTAGTGATTATTGATGTATCATGACTTGTTCCAAACAATTGGGATTGCTTAGTGTGCCTTGAAAGAATCATGCGTTGTTTTAGCGTACAAAAGCATAGTATTGTGGTATTCTCCTTTGATGCTTTGTTTGGGTTGACTTGGGACATGCTCACACCATGTTATGACTATGAACAAGTAACCATAGCCTATATGATCATTTAGTCCTTGACTTGTAGTACCACTCTATGCTTTGATTAGTAATGTTTTGTTGCTCTGCATGATTATGGCCATTATTGCTCTCTTAGTTGGTTGCTCCCAGTCTTTTGCTAGCCTCCACTTTTATGAGTAAGCTCTACTCATGCTTCCAACTCCCAAGAAACCAATTTATTCCAAAGTGTCCACTATAAATTCCTATGCATGGTGTGTTACACCATTCCAAGTATATTCTTGTTTTCAGCTATCTTCCAATTAAAAAGTATTTTGTTATGTGAAAACTTAGTAATTAAAGCCCTCACAAACTTGATGGCACACTTTATATTCCTTGCCCCTAATAAACTTGAACCATTGTGTCAACTATGTTGTATATGCATGCACTTATACGTTGGAATTAGCAGACCCGTGCTGTCACGGGGAACGTTTTCAACATTGCATTTGTACTTTGTACACAGTTGATATCATGCTCTTTTGTCTATGGATGTCGCCAGTGTGAAATAAAGGAGCTTGTAAGTCCATGGATTTATGTATTTTGTGTTAGAGAAATGCCTGGGCCGCTAGCCTAAGCCATGCCTAATCATGGTGGAAACTTGCAGCATCACCATAATGAGCATTATGTGAAGCATCCTCAATAAAAAGCTACGCACATAGTAAATAAAAAGATCGCTGAGATACTCATTGCCTGCTTGCCTTGTCATTTTGGTTATGGGATATCTCCTGTACCATGTGCAAGGGTTACCCCGTTGGCGGTTCTGTATGACACGCATGTACTTACTATGACAAGAACTTACAGGTGACCAAAGTTGAGTAGCATGCGGTGCGGCCCTCGTATTCAAGGGACATGAGATTGCCAACTTATACTTTGTCAAGCATATACTCCATCTTTGTTCACTTTAACCTTAATCACTTCAAGATGCTTATGATAGGGGCAATGAGGGCTGAAAGCTAACAAGTACCATAATTTTTGGAAGCTCTTTTTGAAACTTGAAATCCCTGCTTCCCTTTATGAAGGGCCTTTCTTCCACTATTATATTGAGTCTCCACCTTATACATTTAGGCACCATTAAGAGAGCACAGTTGCCATTCTTAGTTCTATGTGCATTGTCCCAAAACTTATTGATTGATGCATATTATTGATATTACTTGTTCTTATGCTACTTGTATCTAGTCACTCTTATTAACTCTGAAGGTGTCCTATGCGTCTATTTGCTACTCCATGAGGGACAAGCTGAATGCCACTATGCCATGTTTTTTGTATGTGAAACAAACAAACGTTTTTCAATGCATGTTATTCATGATATTTGTTTGTAGCCTCTCATGTTGCATGCATAGTTACTTTGTCCTATTGTTAGAACTCCATCTTTCATGCACATGTTAATAGTTCTTCGATCCCAGCTTTCAATGCTTGCAAATGGTTTGATCTTGGTTTTGATGGTGCATGTCACCTCAAAAATTATTCTTTTTATCACTTACCTACTGGAGGACGAGCAGGAGTTAAGCTTGGGGATGCTTGATACGTCGGAAACGTATCTATTATTTTTGATGCTCCATGCTTGTTTACTATTTACTTTGCTTTGCTTTGTCCACACTTTGAGGTGTTTTTATATGTTTTCTAGTACTAACCTATTAACAAGTTGCCATAGTGTTAGTTGCCTGTTTTCTTCTGTTTTTTGTTCCAGAAAGGCAGAAAATCCATATTCTCAGAATTGGATGGGACAAAAGCAAAAGTCAATATTTTACCGTGGGCAACACGAAGCCAGAATACGAGACGGAGGAGGCTCACCAGGGCACACCTCGGCCATGGGTGGTCCCACCCCGTGCTGGGTGCACCACCGGTGGCCCTGCCCTCGCCTTCGCCTATAAAGTCCTCCTGATGACAAAACCCTAAACACCCGATCAATATTCCACGAAACTGTCTGTAGCCTCCGGCACCATCGTCCCTAGAACGGGGGGATCTGAAGCTCTTTCCAGCACCCTGCCGAAGGGGAGATCATCTTGGAGGCCTTCTTCTTCATCATGTCAGCCTCCGGTATGAAGCGTGGGTAGTTCCACCTTGGACTACGGGTCCATGTAGTAGCTAGATGGTTGTATCTCCTCCTTGTGCTTTCATGTATAGATCTTGTGAGCTCCGTTCATGATCAAGATCTAATGTATTTGTAATCATGCATGTTGTGTTTTCAGGGATCCGATGGATATTGAGATTACTATGTCAGATTGATTAATGGTTCTGTCTATTTGATTCTATCATGTCTGTGTTGTTTGTGATCTTGCATGCTCTCCGTTCTTAGTAGCTATCTTGGCCAAGTAGTTGCTAGTGACTCCAAGAGGGGATATTTGTGCTCGATAGTGGGTTCATGCCTCTATTTTCCAAGGGAAGTGACCGAAATCTCTACAGTTATAGATGTGTTGTTGCCACTAGGGAGAAAATAACGGTCTCTTGTTCATGGAACAAGTGGATTGTTTACCTTACACACTTTGCTTAAAGCAGTTGTTTGTTGCTTGCAACTTAATACTGGAGGGGGTTCAGATGATAACCTAAAGTGGACTTCTAGTCATAGATGCAATTGGATGGCGGTCTATGTATATTGTTGTATTTCCCAATGGGATCTCATAGGATCTTTGTGTCTAGTATTGCATTGTTATGCCTTGCTCAATCATGTCAATTGCCCTGCTGTAATTTGTTTACCCAGCATGCCATGTTTGTTTATCTAAGGAGAACACTTGTAGTGAACTATGGACCCCGGTCCACTCTTTACCATTGATACATCTTCCACTGTTACTGTTTACTTGCTACAAACCATCATCACCTTCCACATCATAGAGTTAATCCTTTGTTACAGCAACCGGTGAGATTGACAACCTCATTGTTAGTTGGGGCCAAGTCTTTAGTTTGTGTTGTGCAGGTTTCCATGTTGCTTGCAACACCTTTGAGACGTTTCCTTCCTCTTACGGGTTCGATAACCTTTGTTTCTTACTGAGGGAAAACTTGCTGCTGTG
This sequence comes from Avena insularis, assembly GCA_023614405.1. Lineage (NCBI taxonomy): Eukaryota > Viridiplantae > Streptophyta > Magnoliopsida > Poales > Poaceae > Avena > Avena insularis. The sequence goes on along the minus strand of CM042693.1, from coordinate 57,323,067 downwards.
CTCCATCATACCTTGCTCCTAGGGTTTCCCGATGAAGCGCTCCATGTTGACGCAGCGCCATCAATTATGAACACAAGATGATTTGATGATGAAAATGTTGAGGCATGAGCCTTAGCCCTTTTAAAAAATTGATGGTTGGGTTCGGATGCGATACCATTCCAATTTTACCGTACAACCACAATACCTAAATTGGGTAGGGCTTAACTAGAAGTTTATATGTCTTAATATGGGTTCCCTTGCGGAAAGAGGTTGAGCTGAGGCTACCTCGTGATGAATGCCCACCTATGTAGTACCCAAGATGGCAGATGGTCATGGTTGGGAGGCCAAACTCATAGGGGAGGTGCCTATACTAGGGTGTGTAATTGAAAGGTTAGGATTGATTATCCGCATACTAAGTATGATGATTCAGGGTTATCCCTGATGGATGTATCGAATGTTGTGGTGAAAGTGTACCACCTTTGCAGAGTGTCAAACTATTCAAATAGCCGCGTCATGATCATGGACGATTAGTGGCCATATTGTTCCGTCGTCAGATGTTTTCAAAATGACTTGTGAATTGAACTATGACTTTGACTTGACCACAACAGGGTTCTGAACATGAAAACTAAGTTCCCACTTAGGTGGTATAGAACATTAAACTATTTTCATTACTTCTGAACTTAGTATGAAATAATCCTGGCTTTTTGCAAATAAACCTAGAGCTTAGGATTCCTACTCGAGCTACTTTACTTGTTAGCGATAGTTTGCGAGTACTTAAAGAGTACTCATGGCTTTGTCCCTAGCTATTCCCATGGTCAGACTATGAGGAGGACTACCAGGATGATGGACAGCAGGAGGTCTATGATAACTAGGATCATCTCCCATCGTCAGCATTGCCTATGACCCTGAAGATGAAGCCCCGCTATGTTTAATTTCCGCTGCGTTGATTGTATTAAGACTGGATCATGAGATCCTTTATTCGTAAGACCTTTATTATGGTTTGTAAGGGATGATGTACTGTGGTACCAATTCTGTTATGTCTCACAAAAATGGTAATCCTGGGATTGCGAGGTATGGCATAACAGGCATCTGGGATTAAAAATCCGGGTGTTGACAAGTTGGTATTAGAGCCATCCTGACCATAGGAGACCCTCGTTAGAATGGATGCTTGAATCAAAAACTTAGTTTCGAAACAAAAGAAGTGAGTATTTAGGAAAACCTATTCTCATTCTTATCACTGAGATTCTTTCAAGAAAATTCATGTTCCTCAAAAATTCTTGCAATCCTATATAAAATTTGACACACTTGATGACCTCACTAACCTACTCATCCTACATTCTTATAGATGGAAGTCAAGTATAGCAAGTTCTACCAGTTGGGCAACGGAGGAGAACTCATCTTCGAGCGCGATTTAAGCCAACTCTCGAAACTTATTGAGCGCCCGCACCCCGAGTTCTATGGGGCACAGTTCAATGGTTAGCAAGGAGGAGAACTACAGTGGCTGATAGTTGCAGAGCTCAGAGGCAAGATGGAGGAACCCACCTCAGAGAGGATCCAATTCAGCTTGAGGGAGAACAACTGGCTAGACGGACTCGCTAGGGCTATGCAGGAGGCTCTTGCCCTTCTGTGTGGTCAAAGCATCAACCAGATCAATGGCACTCCCTTTGCTTACTACGCAAGTCGTGATTCTATGGGACAGCCATTGGAGGTGCTAGGCCATCCGGAGCTGAAGCATCAGGTGGATCACCTCGACTTCATGTTGTATGATAGGCAGAAGGAGTTGTACAACGCCCGCGCCTACGCCAACCACAACCATGCCATTGCAGTCAGGAAGGACCAGACCCTTGCCATCCTTGTGAATAATCGCAAGTCACTTTGCCATCTGCATGACAAGAAGGATCGCATCATTGCCCGCCTTCGTCACAAGGTGTCATCTTTGGAGGAGACCATCCATGAGCAGGACATGTAGCTTGAGGAGAGGGAGAATGAAGGGTAAGATATCCGTAGAGTTCCCTACTCATACCTCAGTGATGATAATGTTTCCCTGGAGGACCTCGACATGGACTTCCACACTGATGATGATGATTCCGCCTTCATTGATGATGAAGAAGCCACCGGTTCTGATGAGTAGAAGCACTTGAGCACTATCGTAGGTGTGAGTTGTATCCAGTCCCACTGTATTGTAGCTTCACGGAATGGTTCCTAAAACCATTTGTTACCATAGTGTGGTGTGTGTTTGTATTGGGTGCTATGAATGAATGAATGAAAAGAAAGTTGCTAGTTGGCAAAACCAGAGTCAAACTCAAGGTTTAAAAGCTTTTCCAAAAACAAATCCATGAACCTTAGAAATTTCCCTCTTGTCTCACTATCTATCTCAATCTTTAGATGCCTCGCGGAGGAGCAGTTCATCTCAGGATCCAATGCTACAAATCCTATAGATGTTGGTTGCTGACCGTGAAGCTGGAAGAGCTGAACGTCAAGCTAATTTAGCCACCCTTCAACAGATAGCTCAGATGGCCCATAATAATCAAGGCCATGGAAACCAGGATAACCATGGATCCAAGCTCAAGAATTTTCAAAACACCAATCCCCCCATATTTAGTAAGTTTGAAGAGCCATTAGATGCTGATGACTGGCTACAGACCATGGAGAACAACTTAGAGGTGCAGGAGTGGAGGCCAATGAGAAAGTACTGTTTGCCACCCATTATCTGGCAGGTGATGCAAGAGCTTGGTGGAATAGCATTCGTACCATGAATGTAGGACAGATGATGGCTTGGGATGAATTCAAACTCAAGTTCAGCCGAACCCATGTGCCACCAGGTTTGATTCTGCGAATGAGGGATGAATTCAAAGAGCTGAAGCAGGGAAGGATGACTGTGGTAGAGTATCGTGGCAAATTTTTGTCTTTGTCTAGGTATGCCCCTGATGAAATCGGTACTGAAGCCAAGAAGAAGGAGAGATTCTTGAATGGTCTGCATGATGAGATGCAGATAGTGCTGGTAAATATTACCTTCACTGACCTTGAAGCTTTAGTGGATTCAGCAATCCAGATGGAAGGACATATCAACCAAGCCAACGAGAATCGCAAGCGTCGAATGATGCATCAACCAGGATCCCACCATACCCCGAAGTATCACCCCAACTCGTCTGCAGGATATGCCCCGAGAAACAATAGACCCCATATGTCCCGTACGAACTATCCCAACCGTGGAGGGGGAAACCCAAGGCCTAGAGGAAACCACAACAACAACCCCGACAACACCAACAATTTCAACCGTGCACCACCCAAGTCCAACAACACCAACAACAACAATACTTCCCCAAGGACTGGAAGCAATGTCGTGCTAGTTGCAAGAAAAGACAAGTCTCTGATTACTTGTTTTGAATGCGGAGTCAAGGGTCACTACTCCAACAAGTTCCCCGAGAAGCTTGCAGCAGCCCCCAATGTGAATGCACCAGCTCAGTAGCAACGTCGTGTTCAGCATGGAAGGAGATTTGCCCCAGGGAACTCGCTCAACCGCAAAGGCCGTTTGTTTCACATGAATGCTGAAGAAGCTCAAGAAGTGCCAGACGTCGTGCTGGGTATGTTTTCTGTTAACTCAGTACTTGCAAGAGTGTTGTTTGATTCTGGAGCATCGCACTCGTTTGTTACAGAAGAATTTGCATGAACTACTAAGATTCAACCAACAAAATTGAAGCATGTTATGATAATTCAAATACTTGGTTCAACCACCAAAGCTAGACAAATTTGCAAGGCCGTACCTATCAGAATACATGGAATAGATTTTTATGCTAATCTAATAGTACTTGGAACCAAAGGTTTGGAAGTAGTACTAGGAATGGATTGGATGTCGAAACATAAAGGATTAATGGACTGTGCCAAGAAAGCCATAACCATGACTAGTACCACTGGCGTATCATAGAGTATGTATCTGAGACTTTGCCCCGTCAATTCAAGTGCAACAAGAGTAGCCCAAACATTGACCAAGTCAGAGTAGTCTGTGAATACCCCGACGTATTCCTAGATGAATTGCCCGGTATGCCCCTAGATCGGGATATCGAGTTTATCATTGAACTAATCCTTGGAACTGGACTCATAGCTCAAAGACCTTATAGTATGAACCCGTCTGAATTAGTGGAGCTAAAGAAGCAACTGGATGCTATGCTGGAGACATGCTTGATTTAACCAAGTGTGTCGCCATGGAGATCACCTGTTTTGTTTGTGGATAAGAAAGATGGAGGTAACCGTTTGTGCACGGATTATCGGAAGATGAATGATGTCACCATTAAGAACAAGTACCCACTGCCGAAGATAGAAGATCTGTTTGACCAGTTGACCGGTGCCAAAGTGTTTTCTAAGGTTGATCTTAGAACTGGTTATCAACTCAAGATTCATGCGACGGATATTCCAAAGACTGCCTTCACCACCAGATATGGATTTTATGAGTACACTGTCATGTCTTTTGGCTTAACCAATGCCCCCGCTTATTTCATGAACCTCATGATAAGATTTTTATGAACTTCCTGGATAAGTTTGTCGTTGTTTTTATCGACGATATTCTGATCTATTCCAAATCATAAGAAGATCATGAGCTACACTTGAGGACCATCCTTGAAACCCTTAGGGAGCATCAGTTGTATGCCAAATGTGAGTTCTAGTTAAAGTAAGTAGGATTCCTAGGACATATCGTGTCGGCAAGAGGAATTATTGTCGATCCCGCCAAGATTAAGGATGTTGAGGAATGGAGAGCACCAAGCACTCAAACTAAAGTTCGCGCATTTCTCGGATTAGCGGGATATTACCGCAAGTTCGTAGAAGTATTCTCGAGCATCACAAGGCCCATGACCCAGTTGTTGAATAAAGACAAGAATTTTGAATGGACGGACAAATGTGAAGCAAGTTTCCAAGAGCTCAAGAAGAGATTGATTTCAGCGCCAATCTTGATTATGCCGGATATCATGAAGCCTTTTTATGTGTATTGTGACACATACAAGGTTGGTCTTGGATGTGTGTTAATGCAAGAAGGCAAAGTCATATCCTATCTATCCCGACAACTGAAGCAACATGAGCAGAATTACCCTACCCATGACCTCGAACTAGCAGCCGTAGTTTTAGCCTTGAAGACATGGCGGCATTACCTCATGGGTAATCACTGTGAGATTTATTCGGATCACAAGAGTATGAAGTATATTTCACCCAGAAGGAGCTAAATATGAGGCAAAGGATATGGATAGAGTTAATCAAGGACTATGACCTTGACATTCACTATCACCCCGGCAAAGCCAATGTGGTAGCAGATGCTCTTTGCAGATTGCCGTGTTGATTGAACACCATGATAAAAGAAGCCCAGCCAAGTTTGCATGAGGAGATGGAAAATTTCAGAGTGGAGCTAGTTAGTGAATTATTTTTGGCTAGCATAGAACTTCAACCCACTTTGATCAGTCAGATCAAGGAGGCGCAGAAAGGAAATACAAGTATCGATGGAATCAAACGTCGTATCGGTATAGGGAAGGTACCTAGATTCACCAAAGATGAAGAAGGAGTTTTGTGGTACAAAGGACGCATCACCCGCAGATTCAGAATTGAAACAAGCTATTTTTCAAGAAGCCCATGATACTCTTTATTCTATCCACCCTGGAGGAACCAAGATGTATCAGGATTTGAAGGAGCAATTTTGGTGGCACAAGATGAAGAGAGAAATCGGAAGCTACATAGCCAAATGTGATATCTGTTAGAGAGTCAAAGTGGGACATCAGAGACCCACAGGACTTTTGCAACCTTTTCAGATTCCGGAATGGAAATGGGATTCAGTTGGAATGGATTTCATCACCGGTTTGCCTACATCTAGTAGGGGAAATGACTCTATTTGGGTCATAGTGGATAGACTGTCCAAAGTAGCCCATTTTATACCTGTCAAGACCACCTATCAGAGCTCGAAGCTAGCAGAGTTGTACATTGCTAGGATAGTTGTTGGGGAGGTAACCCCGGATAGGGTAAATACGAGGAAAGACGAAAGGGTGTTCCCCGTTTAGTTTCCGAGTTACAGTCTGAGTCGGCCGAATCCTGTAGAGGTCGGCCAAGATAGGAAAGGGCAGGACCCTTATAGTAATGGCAAGGCATTACCCGGCCGGGATACTGCGTAAGTCGGCCGGGTTAGCCCAAGTAATCTTGATGCAGGTGAAGGACAAGCCGAGTTCTGCGGCAGGGGCCGAATAATCTGGCTTGCAGGAGAAGGAGAAGCCTAAAGTCAAACTCTAGTAGCAGGCTAGGGAGAATCTGCGAAGCCAAGCACTAGGGACAAAGGTGCAGAGCGACAGAGAGCGAAGGAGGTCACGGAGGTGGCAGTCCGGCCCGAGGCACATAGGAGGCCCTGGAACCTTGCCGTCATTAGGGGAGCGACAGGGAAAGGGGGGCACCGAACTACTATATTGGGACAAGCATATTCCTCGAATATGCTTGCCACATCAGCCCTAAAGGAACCCAAGGCTCTCCTTTATAAGGGCAGGCTTGGACCCTAAGGAGGGGATCGACTCATTCTTGGTACCGTTAGGCTGGTAAAGTTCTCTCTTTCCCCTTGTATACAGCTCAAGGAGCACTTGTAACCCAAGGAAGGAGAAATACAGATCTTTGCGTTAGCTTTCTGTGTGTAGAATCCACTACATCTTCCCTCCCCAGATCCCACTAGCATCCATTGGCCCCAAACTTTAGCCTACCCATGGCATCTGCCGTGCCACCACCACGATAGTTGGCGCCCACCGTGGAGCCAGCAGCGGTGCTAGCTGGAGTTATGATCCGGACGGGAAACTTCACCAAGACTGGCGAGCGCGTTGTTTCTGGCTTAGTCCAGAGATTTGGTCTCTGTGATTATGTCAATGACAATGCAGGGAGCTTCAGGGGGAAAGCTCCCCCGCGTAATGGTGTCTTCATCAACCTGGGCGGGCACCAGGTTTACGTCGGCGTCGACATCTCCGGCGTTTATCCTCACCAAGTTGTTGTTGCAGGAGATCCACCTCTTCTTAACTGCGGTGCCGTCCGCCGGGCGCATCCTGCAGTACCGTCGAGGTAATGGTCGTGGCTGGGCAAAGCGAGTAGCAGCTGCGGATCAGGCGGAGAACCCGCCACCGTGTATGCAGGCGCCTGCAGTGACGACACCAATGCCCACCGAGGTAATCCCACCAGCAACCCGACCGAGGTGCAAGACACCACCCAAGGCACCAAGAGTAAGAGGGCCACCTGGAAAGGCGAAGAATATTCTTCAGCGACCATAGAAAGCTTGACTACACTGTAGCGCCGATACTTAATCCGGCAAATGCTCAGGCAGAGTTAGAGGAAACCAGGCAAAAGGTGCTGATAGAGGCAAAAAAGGTGTCGGCCTTGCGGGAGTCCTTAAACAGGACCCTGCGAGAATATGCCAAAGCAAATAAGCTTGACGTCGCGCCCGAACGGGTGGACGAACTAAGATTGAGAGGGAAGAACCTCGTGGATGACATCAACAAAGAGCATGTAGCTCATAAAGCAGAATCGGAGGATTTGGGCTTGCAGGTACGATACCCGGCAAGAAACCTAAAGCGGCAAATGCCGCAGCATTAGAGTTAGAGGGTTGACGGTGAGGCCGGCGAAACAACAAGAAAGAGTAAACGAGCTGGTGCGCATCGCGAACCAGCAAAGCGAAATGCTCGAGCAAACCCGGCGAGGCCGGGGCCTCATGAATGGTTCATTCGGCAGGAGCAGCACCAGCCTTGTCTGTGGCAGCAGCATCTTCACCCAGAAATAATGCTCGAAGAGACAAAGCGGTAACCTCGGCAAGAGGAACAAGCAGATTGTCCCATATGATCCGGCAATGGCCGGAAAGGCAAATGAGAACAGAGGCAATGCAAGCCGAGGTAACAGTGGGGAGAGGAACCACGGCCGTGTGGAGAAAGACGGTGGAAGCCAAGGCAATGGAGACCTCGGCATAAGAGAACCCGCGAGAGGCAATCATGAGAACAATACCCTGGTCGAAGTAAGGAGAGAACTGCCACTCAACCCACAACCGAGGCATGAACCCCGGAAGGAAAGAGAAACAAGGCCAGCTCGCCACAATCAAATTAATGAGAGATACAATGATGGTTATTCCGAAATGGAATATGCAATCCATGGCGGAAACAACCATTATGGAATACAGGACAGAGTTCTGTACAGAGATTTGCCATCAAATGATGCAAGAGTGAAGCTGGACCGGCTATACAGGTCCGAGTTGTTGGAAGAACAGGGTCCACCGGGGCCGACATGCTTTGGACCACGGATCATGGGCGAACCTCCTGTGCCGAACTTTCGGTGGCAAAAGGCGAAAACATATAATGGAAGTACCAAACCACAAGATGGTTAATTGACTATGCCCTGCTGTAAAAATAGCGGGTGGGAACCTACGATGGGCGATGCGGTATGTACCACAAATCTGGAAGGACCAGCTAGAGTGTGGCTGAATAATCTACCCGGCGGTATCAAGCTGTTGGTTGGATTTTGAGAAATGTTTGTCGACAACTTTACCGGTACATACAAGAGGCCAAACAGGCCACAACGCTAGCCATGTGCAAGCGAGGCGAATAAACAGATAGAATTTTTAACTCTGTGGTGCAACCTGAGGAACTCATGTGTAGGAGTCATAGATTCTCAAGCAATAGCTTGGTTCGCAAGGATGCCGTTATGGCAGCGTATTATGTAACGTCTGCGAGAGATATGCCGACCACCTGGCGAAACTATCGAATAGCGGACTCCTCGCATTAGGAGACCCGCAACCAGAATTAATGTCGGCGGATCATCGCGAGCAACAGGACCATTATGCAAGAGATTTGGCGGGTCATCCGAGCACGGTGATTTCAGAGGAAGAAGAAGAGAGAAAGGCGGATTATAGATATAATTCGGCCCAAGTGGCAATGATAGCGCAGGACCCACCGAATGGAACAACTCAGCGGCGGAAGAATGGTCCTCAACGGTGGACACCAAGAAATGAAGGAAAAAGGCGGTGGACCCCGAACAAAAGAAAGCGATGGCAGGAGAGGCGAAGTACGTTGAATCCATGTTAGATCAGCCGTGCAAATTTCACACGTCAAACCCATCGGGCCAGCCAACCATACCACCCGCCAATGTGCATGGATGAAAATGCAATGGGAACCCGCGAGTTCAGGCACCATCAAGTACATCAGCAACATCAGCCATAGTTGGCTGGAGCAAATGCAGACAAGCGATGTTACCGCCCCCTCCCAGTGCGATAACTCGGATCGGAGGCAGCGGTGCATCAAGTAATGAACCAAGTCGGATGGAAGAACAAATCCGGAGAATACCGGATGCAATGATTCTGAAGAACATCATCAGTCCTATTGCGTGTTCTGGCGAACAACAAGACAAGCAAAGTGTGCGTAGCGGCATATGGAAGTAAATGCGATGTCAAGCGGTACCAAGATAATATGTGCCTTGGTCGGATCAGGAGATAACTTGGAGCATAAAGGATCATCCCAAGATAATGCCAAATCCCGGATCATATGCACTTGTGCTGGATCCGACATTTGTTGGACCGAGCATCAATGTCAAATTTTCAAAAGTACTCATAGACAATGGAAGTAGTATCAATATCATGTACAAAGATACCATGCATAAACTCGGACTATCGCAGAACATGTTGCAATCCACGAGGACCACTTTCCATGGGATAGTGCCAGGGCTTTCATGTGAACCCATTGGTAAGGTCCGAGTAGATGTGTTATTCGGCACAAGAGATAACTGCAGAGCGGAGAACTTAGAGTTTGAAGTGGTGGATCTAGAGAGCTGTTATCATGCTCTACTCGGACAACCAGCGTTGGCCAAATTCATGGGCAGTTGTCATATAAGTTATCTGAAAATGAAGCTACCTGGACCACAAGGAGTGATAACTATAACAGGGGATTACAAGAAATCAATGGAGTGTGCATCAGCCGGGTCAAATTTGGCCGAATCATTGGTTATAGCAAGAGAAAAAAGAAGGATTCAGGAGGTAGCAGCCCTCGCTCAGTCGGCACAGCTGAACATGCCGACACTAGCCAACCCGCATGGCAGTGTCTCTTTTCAGCCGACTAAAGAAACGAAGAAGTTTCAAATAGATGAGCAATTCTCGGAGCGTACTGTTACTATTGGTGCAGGCCTGGACGCTAAATAGGAAAGCGAGCTCACCAACTTCCTCCGTGAGAATCGGGACATATTTGCATGGTCAACTCAGGATCTGCAAGGTGTTCGAGGAGTTAGTGAGCACTCTTTGAATGTAAGGCCGAGCAAGGCGGTGAAGCAACCTCTCCGCCGCCCGAAGACAGGAGAAAAATAATAGGGGATGAAATAGCTCGGCTCCTCGTGGCGGGTTCATCATGGAGGTCTTTGTACCGGATTGGTTGTCGAATCCGGTGCTGGTAGAAAAGAAGAAAGATGATCCCAATGTAGCCATTGTATGGCGAATGTGTATCGATTACACGAACCTGAACAAGGGGTGTCCAAAAGATCCTTTTCCATTGCCTAGAATAGACCAAGTCATTGATTCGACTGCTGGTTGTGAGTTATTATCATTTGTAGACGCGTACTCTGGTTTCCACCAGATACCGTTAAATCCGGCCGATCAAATAAAGACTGCATTTATTACCCCGTACGGGGCTTATTGCTATCGCACAATGCCATTCGGCCTGCGAAATGCAGGAGCAACATATCAAAGATGCATGCAAAAATGTCTACACGATCAAATAGGGAAAATGTACAAGTATATGTAGATGATGTGGTCATCAAAGCCAAGGAAAGCAAAACCTTACTGGAAGATATACGGCAAACTTTCGTAAACTTGAGAAGATTCCGAATGAAACTTAATCCGGAAAAAGTGCACGTTTACGTGGCGGCAGGAAAATTGCTCGGTTTTCTTGTATCTAGCCGAGGTATAGAAGCCAACCCAACAAAGATAAAAGCAATAGAAAGAATGGAATTGCCGAGATGCTTAAATGATGTACAAAAATTCACAGGTTGTCTAGCCTCGCTCAGCCGGTTTGTATGTCGGCTGGGAGAAAAGGCACTACCACTATATCAGCTGATGAAGAAATCAGATAAATTCATTTGGACCCATAATGACGATTGCATTTCATGAGTTGAAAAAATGTTAGTCACGACACCCGTTTGGCTTCTCCATTATCAAAGAGCCTATGTTACTCTATATAGCGGCTACCAACAGTAGTGAGTCTTTGTAGTCGTAGTAGAACGACTTGAAGATGATAAATCCGTACAAAGGCCGGTGTATTATTTAAGCGAGGTATTATCCGCTTCAAAACAGAATTACCCACATTATCAGAAGATGGCTTATGGAGTATATATGTCGGCAAAAAAGCTTAAACATTACTTCGAAGAACATCCCATCAGAGTGATCTGTGAAGCGCCCATAGCCCGACATATTGAGCAACAAAGATGCAAGTGGCCGAATAGCAAAATGGGCCATCGAGTTGTCACCATACGCTCCACAATTTGATAGGAGAAATGCAATTAAATCTCAAGCAGTCGCCGACTTCTTCGTAGGCTGGGCCGAAGTGCAATATGAGCCACCATTACCAGATCTAAATTATTGGACGATGCATTTCGATGGTTCCAAGCTAAGAAATGGTTTGGGGGCAGGAATAGTGTTAACCTCACCTAAAAGAGATCAGCTGAAATATGTGCTACAAATACATTTACCGCATCCCACAATGTAGCGAATATGAAGCACTGGTCCATGGATTGAAAGTAGCAAAGAGATTGGCATCGCGAATCTTATGCTATGGGGACTCGGACCTAGTAGTCTGACAAGTCTCGCAATTGGGATGCATTAGATGCTAATATGGCTTTATACAGATTTCATGTGCAAAAGATCGGTGGATACTTTGAAGGATGTGAATTTAGCCACATACCTCGGGCAGAAAATGATGCATGAACCGTTGTTAAAGCTCGGATCAACCCGGTCAATTCCACGGATATTGCCTGGAACACCTCGGAAAACCATCAATAATCCCTTCACGAATCCGAATCTATCTTTATCCGGCTAATTGACGTGAGACAATGTCGATGGAGGTAGACCAACAATATAACTCGGAATCCCCAAGAGGAGGACAGAAGTAAGCACAATTATGGAGAAGGCCGAGGTAGATATGTCGGCAGAAAACATGGAAATAGCGGTGAGACCACACCAGAAAAAGTCACACCGCTATGGGCGCAACCCATATTCTCTTACCTTAAAGACGCGGTATTACCAAGCAATGAAGTATTAGCAAGACAAAGCTGTAAGGAGAGCAGCTTATACGATCATAAACAATGAGCTATATAAAAGAAGTGTCACAAGCGTATTGCAGAAATGTGTGAGTTCGGAAGGCGGAGATCCTCCTAGATATACATCAAGGAGAGTGTGGACATCATGCCTCATCTCGTGCATTGGTAGCCAAAGCATTCAGGCATGGATTTTATTGGCGGCGCGTTGAAAGAAGCCAAAGAGTTGGTGGAAATATGCAATGGTTGCGGAGATACAACCAAAATACATATGCCATCGGCGAGTTAAAAACAATACCCATCACTTGGCCATTTCTTGTGTGGGGCTTAGATATGGTGGGACCATTTAAAGCCGGCCCGAGGGAATGACCCACATATTGGTTATGGTGGATAAGTTCACAAAATGGATTGAAGTGAAACCAATAAAAAATGCGATGGGCCACAAAGTGAAATTTCTCAAAGATATTATTTTAAGATATGGGTACCCACGGTATTATTACAGATAATGGCACAAATTTTGCGGAAGGGCCTTGATTTTGTAGAAAAATACATAAGGTTAGATATTGCCTCTGTGGCTCACCCAGTCTAATGGGCAAGTGGAAAGGTCTAATGGACTAGTATTGTCAGAATAAAACCACGACTTGTTGAACCACTGCAAAGGTCGGCGGGATGTTGGATTGAGGAACTCGGCCGTATTATGGAGCCTCGAACTACTCCAAATAGGTCAGCAGGTACACACCATTCTTTCTAGTGTGCGGGCGAGGCCGTGCTTCGGGACATAATACATGACTCGCCAAGAGTTACTCAGTATACAACCTCGAGTAAGCGAAATAGCTCGGCAAGATACGTAGACCTGCTAGAAGAAGCGGAAGGCGGCACTATCACGATCAGCTATTTATCAGCAGAACCTCTGACGATATCACAGCAAAAAGGTGAATCCAAGGGTATTCAAAGAAGGAGATTTAGTCCTCGGTGGTGCAGCGAGCCGGCATGCATGCACTGTCACCTCCATGGGAGGGACCATTCATCGTGAGCAAGGCATTACATAACGATGCCTATTATCTAATCGATGCTCAATCCCGGAAGGACAAAGCGGAACAAAAGCTGGCGAAGAAACGAAGCGGCCATGGAACGTAGCCCTGCTTCGTCCATTTTACTCATAGCATAGTATTTCAAGGTCAAGGACCAATGATGTATTAAACCTCGGCATCCAGAGCAGTAACTCGGGGACTGCCATATGTTATTTCAATTTCATGTTATGTATTGAACCTCGGCATCCAGAGCAGTGACTCGGGGACTGCCATATGTTTTTTCAATTTCAGGTTATGTATTAAAACCTCGGCATCAAGAGCAGTGACTCGGGGACTGCCATATGTTATTTCAATTTCATGCTATGTATTAAACCTCGGCATCCAGAGCAGTGACTCGGGGACTGCCATATGTTATTTCAATTTCAGGTTATGTATTAAAACCTCGGCATCAAGAGCAGTGACTCGGGGACTGCTATAGGTATTTGAAGTTTCGTTTTATGTACTAAACCTCGGCAGTCAAAGCAGCAACTAGAAAACTACCATATACCGCCCCAGAGCTATGTTGAGCACCAAAACTTGACGCCCTGAGCAGCGCCTCGGTGGTGGTCTTATATTGTTCCTGAAATTTAGTTTACACACTAGACTTCAGCGCAGGCAATCACTCAGGGCGCCATGTATTGTTCCAAAGTGGCGATCAATCTTTGATCTGAAAAGGTATCACACTTGACACTCAGAATAAACAGATCAACCCGTATGATGTTGAAGCTCACACCTGATTACTCGACTAAAACACGAGAAAACAAAGACAAAGATACATCCTAACATCAAAATATTGCAGGATACCAAAGCAAGAATTCGGATGGGAACCCACTTAAGCAAAGTTATAATAACTACAAACTTATATGTCACAGCAATGTACGGCAAAAGGAGATTCAGGTCATACAGGAAGTAAACAAGTATTCCACGGACATCGTACGCCCGGCATACCAGGGATAGGAAATGACTTAAACGTTTTTAGTGGAGGCGGCAACTGGTCAAGGGCTGGGGACTAGGTAGGAGGAACTTGACCGATGTTACCTCGCCCTCCATGACCTAGGTGCAACCTCGGCGAAGCTTGAGGCTCTTGAGGAGCATCAATTTGCGTGATGGAATGCCCGGTACCCTTGGAGGAGGATCGCGCGTCGCCGTTGTCATCCGAGCTCGAACTGGAGTCACCAGAAGTGGTCGAGTCATCTTCATCTCCCCCTTGCTCAGCTAAATCATCTGATGCATCCTCGACTATGACCTCCTCGTCCGGGTTCGGAAGGAAACTCGGCCCTTCATTCCAGGTGTGCACGTCGGCATACTCGACGAGTTGAAAGGAGCGAGCTTGCCGAAGAGCAACAAAGGTGGGATCTTCAACCCAACGGGAACCTGTGCACAAATTCCTCAGAATATCAAGAGAAATGTCTTTGTACCATGACATGATAACGGTGAGGGCCATATCAGCACCAGCTCGCCCAGCAGATTCCCTCCAAAGACTTAGTTGTTTTTCAGAGGCATTCAATCTAGTCACCAGCAATTCGATCTCGCTGATGTTAGGAGTCCCAGAGGTATTCGGCCAGAGAGCACGGTGGGCTCGAATAGCTGCCAGCACCAAGTCCCTGCCCATGATTTTCATCGGACCAAGGGCAGCGCCGACAGAAACCAAGAAATCTTCTATTGAATATTCAAAATTCACGTCAACAGGGAGACCTCGGCGCGCACGAGCAGCAAGGACCGCTTTAGAGCTCACGGGCTTAGCTTCAGGAAAATGACCTGCGCCAAAAAGGGAGGCGTCAGAGGGCAGCAGAAGGAAGAAAGATAATCCGGCTGTGTTAAGATGCTTACGATGAATGTAACTCATCATCATCTGAAGGTCCTTCGCCCAGTCAATCTTGTTCTTCTCAAAGCGAGCAATTTCCTCGCTCATTCCTCGAGTTTTCAGCTCGGCAGCCTCAAAGAGCTCTTTATTCTTTTGCAATTCCAAAGCCAGCCGGTTCTTCTCCTCGGAGAACTCCTGATTGACCTTTTCTAGCTCAGATTTCTGAGCAAGCTTAAGGGCCTCCACCTCGGCGCTTAGGCGAGCTATCTCGTCATCCTTTTCTTTTAGCTGCGCCGAATGAGTGGCGCCTTGTTCTAAAAAATGCAGCATTACATCAGGCATGGGCGTACAATCTTGGTGAGATGATGCAAAGGTTCGTATCTCGGCTTTACCAAAGCCAAACAAAGTAAAAGAAACTTAGTGCACGTCTTAGAAAGGGAAAAGTACGAGGTAGATGGAAAACTAACCTTCCAAGCTCTTGACTTTCTTCTCAAGACGAATGTTGAGATTATTGATGTTACCTGTTAACCCACAAAGTAAGCCGGCATCCCGCAGACAAAACAATGACAATATTAGAGATGACAAGGAAAATGATCAGCATACCTGCTTTTTTCACCACTGGAATAAATTTTTCATATTTTTCTTCCAACTTCTTGTGCGAGAAAAGCAGTCTTTGAAATTCAGCAGTCCGCCGGTCATGTGCAACCTGAGCAATAGAACAAACGATGAGTGGATATTCAAAGCCAAAACAGATCTGAGTTAAGCGAAAACTTAACCCGGACCTAGGTGGCTGGATATTCAAAGCCAAAATAGATCCGAGTTAAGCGAAAACTTAACCCGGACCTAGGTGGCTGGATATTCAAAGCCAAAACAGATCCGAGTTAAGCAAAAACTTAACCCAGATCTAGGTGGCTGGATATTCAAAGCCAAAACGGATCCGAGTTAAGTGAAAACTTAACCCAGATCTAGGTGGCTGGATATTCAAAGCCAAAACAGATCCGAGTTAAGCGAAAACTTAACCCAGATCTAGGTGGCTGGATATTCAAAGCCAAAACAGATCCGAGTTAAGCGAAAACTTAACCTGGACCTAGGTGGCTGGATATTCAAAGCCAAATCAGATCCGAGTTAAGCGAAAACTTAACCCGGACCTAGGTGGCTGGATATTCAAAGCCAAAACAGATCCGAGTTAAGCGAAAACTTAACCCGGACCTAGGTGGCTGGATATTCAAAGCCAAAACAGATCCGAGTTAAGCGAAAACTTAACCCAGACCTAGGTGGCTGGATATTCAAAGCCAAAACAGATTTGAGTTAAGCGAAAACCTAACCCAGATCTAGGTGGCTGGATATTCAAAACCAAAAGTAGATTCGAGTCAAGCGAAAGCTTAACCCGGACCTATGTGGCTAGACATTCAAAGAACAGCTAGCAAAGTTTAAGATAGATCAACTCGGATATAGGCTCGAACCCTAAATTAAGTCGAGTTAAGTAGAGCACTATAAAAACTTCCAAGCGACTAACAAATTACTCGTTTGCAAGTTTCGGGGACTAATGTATATATAATAGCATATGGAGAATTAGTCTAAACCCCGGGAAGCAACAATTACCTCGTTCATCTTGTTGCTATCCAGAATGATCTTGGCAGCTTGATCCAAGCACATTGCGATGTCGGAAGTTGAAACGGTCGACTGTTTGGATTGCCTTCAAGCTGATCAGACATTCGATTATGAGCATATTCCACCAGTGAGCCGAGGCTGTTCCCACCGCCGTCCAGTAAGGACTTTACCGGACATCTTGTGTAATTACCGAGGCGGCGAGGCTCGTATGAAGAGCAAGCGGTACTGCGGCGGAGTAATCTGAGGCTTTGGCGGAGCAATCCTTTACGCAGCACGTCGGCAATACTCGGCTGAGAAGAGCGCCAAAAACTTTTTGGGAAGTGGGAGCCTTGGTGGCAACAGTTTTCTTCTTGTAGAGGAGGCACCAGCAGCGATACCTCGGTAATGGGAGCAGTGCCTTTAGAAGCGGGGAGGGATCACAGGCGAGAGGCGCTGGGTATTAATGACCACGGCTGCGGCTGGGGTTACAGAGGAGCTAGAAAGAGGCTCGTGGATATGCTCGGATTCAATGGAGGGCAACGGTTCGTAGAAATCTCGGAGACGCAGTATCGAGCGCTTGTCGTGTGAGGGTGACATATGTGGAGCTGGAGGAGACGTGTACGAGCAGGACTAGGAATCCTAGTATCTTCAGCAGGCGGAGGAGCGGCTGCCGAATCGGGACTAGTCATGCTAGGACCGCCAGCTTAGCAGGAGCACTGCGAAAATAAGAAAGAAAAAGGGTGTCGGAATGAAAAGCGAAGCAGGAAACAAAATCTGAGCAAAAGAACTTACCCTGTGACCCTGGGCATGGTCTTGCGCTGGGAGGGTTGAGCAGACTTCTTCATTCGTTTCTTAGGGCCTCAAGCACTATCGAGCCCCATGTTTCCCGAGGTAAGGGCCGGATGTAATAGGCTCGGCGTCATGAACCTGACCGGCGGATTAGCTGGGAAAGTAGAAGCGAAATGCATAAGAAATAGGCATTGGCGACTACCTCAAGAGCTTGGACCTTGTCCGAATCACCTTCCTCCTCATGGACCGAAGTCTTGCCACGAGCGCGAGCCGTAGCGGGATCCGACTTAGGGACGAATTCTTCGGAGTCCGGCTCCCCAACGTCCGGGGTATTCCGATCCATGATCCACAGGCGACAAAACCTCGGCGTCCTCGTCCTTTTGCTCTGCGAACCTCGTGAGGCGAAAAGAAGGAAGGTTAGGGAAAACAGCTATGAAAACAATAGAAAATCAAAGCATTGATGGTTAAACTTACTGCAGGAGGAGGACGCCATGGGTAAACGGTTTCAATCCCGGTCCAATCTTGAGCATCTCCGTCTTAAATATAGCTCGGACGCTTGAAGACAAGGTAGTTGTCCAGTTCGGCCGGTCGAGACTCGGTTGGGATCAAGTGGACCACTCATGTAGCAAAGTTTGTGCGTCCTTTTCGGAATGGGCAAATTCGTCTTGATGAAGGTAGCCATCAAGTCCTCGCCGCGTAACCCGGCCTGGATCAGTTCTTTGAGCCGAGTCTCGAAAAGCTCGGCCAAGACGTGGCTCCTCCTCGGATTGTAAGTCCAATTCACCTTGGAAGGCGGGCCAATGGAGAAGGCGAGCCGAATCTTGTCTTCTGTTCCTCTGTTCTTGGCGTAAAGAAGGATTTGTGCCACTTCTTGCGACTCTAACCCGGTGACACGAGGAAATACAGACTTCCTCCGAGGTGTAATGGACGCCCACCGAGTAAGCAGTTTCTCGGAAGGTGCGAGAGACTTGTCGGGGACTACATTAGAACGGATCTGGAAGAACTTCGCCAGCGTGCAGACGGCCATAGGCGAAAGTATCCCTCCGAGGCGGAGATGAATGCGAAAGAAGCGATGGCGTTAGCAGAAGATGATGCGTGAAGGCGAAGTAGTCGAGAAACTCTCTTGCAAAATCGCTAAGAGGGAGACGAAGCCGCGAGAAATGTGACATAAAAACTACATACCGCCTCGCTAATTTCCGGAGATAACTTCGTTCGGGTAAACGACAAGAGACCTCGGCGGAATCCTCCGGTTCGGATGAGCCACTCGATCTCCCGCCGTAATGGCGAGGAGCCCTGCCACGAGCCCGCTCAGGCCGAGCCAGCATCATCATCCTCTACTAGGGCACCGCTAAAGGAACTAGACATGATTTGCCGAGAGATCGCCGGAGGAACAACTCATGCGGAGGAAAACTTAGAGCTACGAGGCCCGTCGCAATTCTACGCAAAAAGCGGCGGAGCGAGAACATGACGCAGCGACGAACAAAGAGGAAACGAAGAGATCTAGAGGAAAGCCTAGGCGGTAAGACCAAAAAGAACTCACGGCGACAACGCCGGAACAAATGTGGCGGCAGACAGACGGAGCAGCGGCGAGTCCTCCTCGTCGCAGAACCCGTTGAGCGTCGGTGGTGGAACCTGACACGAGCAAAAGCGAGAAGAAGAAGGTGAGCGGCGAGAAGGGGAAAAGAAACTCCAGCGCCGCGCCTCTTTATAACCTAGCCGCAAGCAAGGTAGTGGGATCGTGGGTGTGGTAGTTGCGGCGCAGATCGTGTCGGCAACCACGACCACCGTCGCTGGCGGAACCGCACCAAAGGCCACACGATTGACCAAGGAGCTCATGATCCCAACGAGAACAAGACGAGGCGTCAGCAGTAACGGCGCGAGCAGCGAAAATGGCGTAGCTTGTCGATGCGCTGTGAAGGAACAAAAACTAGAGAAACAATGATGAAGATGACACGTGGGACGAGGCGTGCACTACTAAATACGATGTTATCACCGACAAGGTAACTCGGAAACAATACATAACGAGTGTCGGAATCGGCCGAGGTTATCGGCCATACCAACCGGGGACTAATGTTGGGGAGGTAACCCGGAAAGGGTAAAGACGGGGAAAGATGAAAGGGTGTTCCCGTTTAGTTTCCGATTCTGATCTGAGTCGGCCGAATCCTATAGAGGTCGGCGAGATAGGAAAGGCGGGACCCTTATAGTAATGGCAAGGCATTACCGGCCGGATCTGCGTAAGTCGGCGGGTTAGCTAAATAATCTTGATGCAGGTGAAGGACAAGCCGAGTTACGCGAGGCAGGGCGAATAATCTGGCTTGCAGGAGAAGGAGAAGCCTAAAGTCAAACTCTAGTAGCAGGCTAGGGAGAATCTGAGCCAAGCACTAGGTACAAAGGCTGAGCGAAGAGAGATGAAGGAGGTCACGGAGGTGACGGTCCTGAAGCCCGAGGCACACAGGAGGGCCCCTCTGGAACCTTGCCGTCATTAGGTGAGCGACAGGGAAAGGGGGGCACCGAACTACTATATTGGGACAAGCATATTCCTCGAATATGCTTGCCACATCAGCCCTAAAGGAACCCAAGGCTCTCCTTTATAAGGGCAGGCTTGGACCCTAAGGAGGGGATCGACTCATTCTTGGTACCGTTAGGCTGGTAAAGTTCTCTCTTTCCCCTTGTATACAGCTCAAGGAGCACTTGTAACCCAAGGAAGGAGAAATACAGATCTTTGCGTTAGCTTTCTGTGTGTAGAATCCACTACATCTTCCCTCCCCAGATCCCACTAGCATCCATTGGCCCCAAACTTTAGCCTACCCATGGCATCTGCCGTGCCACCACCACGACAATAGTCAGTTTGCATAGAATCCCCAAGAGCATTGTGTCGGATCAAGGAACCCAGTTTACCTCGAGATTTTGGAAGAAATTCCAAGAAGGATTGGGAACCAAACTGGATTTCAGCACAGCTTATCACCCGTAGACTGATGGACAAACGAAGCGAGTAAACCAGATACTCGAAGATATGTTGAGAGCTTGTGTGTTGGAATATGGATCTAAATGGGAAGACCGTCTGCCTGTCATAGAATTCTCATACAACAACAGTCACCAAGCCAGTTTGCAAATGGCCCCATTTGAGTTTATGTATGGAAGGAAGTGTCATACCCCATTGAATTGGTCGGAAGTAGGAGAGAGTCAGATTTTCAGACCCGACATCCTAAGAGAAGCCGAAGAGAAAGTTCACAAGATTCGTGAGCACCTCAAGAGTGTCCAATCCAGACAAAAGAGTTATGCTGACAAGAGACGTCGAGACCTGGCCTTCGATATCGGATATTTTGTGTATCTCAAAGTATCATCCTTGAAAGGAATGTAGCGTTTCCAACTCAAAGGAAATATTGCCCCCAGATATATTGGACCCTTCAAGATTTTGAATCGCCGAGGAGAAGTATCATATCAACTGGAACTACCGGAGGAGATGTCAGCCATGCATGATGTGTTCCATATCTCGTTACTTCGCAAATGCCTAGAAGTTTTGGAGAAGACCGTAGTTTTCAAGAATATTGATCACCAAACCATAGAGATCAACAAGGACCTAACTTATCGTGAAGTACCCATTCGTATTTTGGAAGAAACCTTCAGAACCACCAGAACCCGGAGGATCAAGTTTCTCAAGATCCAGTGGAGTAACCATACTGAAGAAGAACCTACATGGGAGCGAGAAGATTACATTAGGACTGAGTTTCCAGATCGCTTTAGTTCCTAGTTTTCTTTTCTTAAATCTCGGGACGAAATTTTGTTTAAGGAGGGAAGGTTTGTAACATCCCAAAAATATTAAACAAGATTATCAAGTTCTAATCACCCAAGTTTAGGGTTAACAAAAAAATTATTATTAAAATGAATTTGAATGCATGTGTGTGTGATTAATGCACGAATGATTGCAATTGTGCTTGATTGATATGAATGATAAGGATTGGGTTAGAGATGAAAAAAATATCATCTAGATCTTTTCCAAGCAGAATCAAATGAAGAGAAAATTAAATATAAGAAATATAAGCAAATGGTCATTTTGGCCAAACTTGTTCACTAGACCACTTTGGGTGTTCCTAGTGAAAGATTTCCAACAGAAATAAATCCAATTCTTTTCACCCATTGCTAGACCAAGTAACAATGAACCCAAGCAAACTCACAAACTTACAGAAACTATTTTCAAATCCATTTGAGAGGCATTCAAAAATTCAATCCTTAATAGGTACTAAGATGGCCATTTCTCAAAACCCAACCAAACTAATTCACCTTGCCAAACCCAAGCAACCAAAGACTACCAAGCTTATGACAAGATCACTCACCAAAATCCATCCACAAATTCAAATGTTGAATTCATGCGGCCATTTCATCAAACACCTGGCAGACAAAGATCAACCTTGCCTAACTTCTACTGTGGTGAGCAGTAATTGATCAAACCTTTGCCCCCATTTCACTCCCCTGGTCTTCCCCAGTGCCCAGCATCGCATTCAAGCAGCTCCCCCACTGCCGTTTGCACTAGTGTCGCGCCACCCGAGTCGTCCTTGTCGGTCGACCATGGACAACCTGCAGGAGGAAGCCCCGCGCCCGTCCATGATGTCTAGGAGAAACGCCACCGTCCACCACCACTCCATGTCCACCCCTCGATCGCAGCCCAGCCATGGACCACCCAAGAACGCCGTGGCCATTTTCTTTGTCGCCATGCCGAGAGCGCGCCAGAACACCATAGCCGACACGCGAGCATAGGCCGCGCCTCGCATTCACCGCGTGTGCCTACACTCGCCGCGACACCAGCTACCTCCCAAACATACCCGTTCACCGCCACACGACCAGTAGAACATGTACGCCGTCTTGAACACCGCCGATTCCGCACAGAGCACGGACCGCTCCCGACCATCCTCGACCACCCCGTGACGCGCCATTAAGCGTGTGACAACCGCCAGGAAACACCGCACCGTCCTACGCCCTCAGCCATGCCCGTAGCTCACTGCAATGACGTCGCCGGAGAAGCCAGCCCATGCCGCTCTGCCCCTCTCGTCGGTGTATAAATAGAGGCCATCCCAGCCCTCGTTCTTCACACCATCTCACTCCCGTGTCTCTCGGAACCACCCCTGACCTTTCCCCGGAGCAAGGCGAGCACTAGCCCGTCAGAATTTGGCCGGAGTCCGCCGCTGCAGAGGAGGAGAGGAGTCGTCGATTGGAGCCACGCCAGGAGCCGCCGTGACCACCGTCTGAACCGCCGTCGTCGACAACGTTGTTCGCCCCCATTGCCAACCCTAGCTGGAGCCCAGGTGAGCCACCGCGTACCCCCACCGTCGCCATTAGGGTTCAGTCTCGTCAAAGCTGTGCGACGGAGACGACGAACGTCGGCCGTAGATCTTAGTCTAATCGCACGTCTTAGATTGAAATGTACTGCTTCGTTTAGATAGAGCCGCTGACGCATGGGCCCTCCTGTTAGCAGCATGTTGCGCGTGCAGTGCAGTTGGGCCGGCCCAGTATCATGCCCGCGTGTAGCCGAGCGATTCAAATAATTTTTTCCATTTTAGTTAAACCCTAGTTCTGTCAGTAGATTCAAAAATCAATTCAAAGATATTTACTAAACCAAATTGCATGATTCTAATTTTGTTAGAAAGGTATTCAATTTATCAATCCAAGTCCGTTGGACTCAAACCATTTGGAATTATAGATCATCTATAGTAAAAATAACAAGACAAAGACTTTTTCACATTCAAACATTTTTCAAAAATCAACCATAAATGCTTTTGAGTTGATTCCAACTCTCAAAAATCACATTTGACAAGATCTATTTGAATATGTAAAAATATTTATGTTTAGATGCAGTGATCTTGGACTAGTACCAAAAGAATGCTCTATAGGCATTTCTAGTCACTTTAATTGTATAAAATAGTAATTTTAAACTTTATAAAATATGACCACCACTTTAAATCACATTCCCAAGTATTAGAATATGTGGTGATGACATGTGTCAACATGATCTCATATTTTAATTGGAGAATATTAAATCTTAAGTAGTTTTCAATGAGTAGAAATTACTTTTCTAAAATAAGGTAAATAAGACTAGGTCTTTATTTCATGTGATGATTGTGATGATGCTAGATCATCTAGTGTGAACCTTTGTGTACCAAATAGAGGTAGTTAAGTATTGTTTGGTTATTGTGTACCTCGTATTTATTTATAGACGCTAGTACCAACCAAGGCTACGAGGAGGAGGAGTACTACTATGAAGAAGAAGAAAACTTCAACCATTGCACCAATCAAGGCAAGCTAACACTTGCAAGTTTCTTAACTATGCAAGATAGAACTTTGCATGCTACCTATGCAAGCCATCCCAACTTGCAAGATAACCTATGCAAGATGCATTAGGCATGGTTTGGTTATGCAACCTTGATTATACCAATTCCCAGTTTTACTCGCAAGCTTTATTTTATTTTCTTTTACCAAAGTTCTTTACTTTTAGTTAGTGCTTTGGGAGTTTTTAGAAAACTACTATAGATAGCATAAAGAGCATAAAACTAGGCCTAAGTAGTTAGAACTAGATATCATCAAAAGGCATAAGACTAGATTTGGATAGTCATACTTGACTAGCACCCCTCATTAGTGAATACCCTCAACTTTACTGGATAGTGCTAAGCATAAAAGTTGATCACTTTAGATGGGAATACTTGGTGAAAAAGGATTATGAAAACCTTGGAATGAAGATTCATTCTATTGAAATGTTTTGACATGTGTTATGAACACAAGATGATTTGATGATGAAAATGTTGAGGCATGAGCCTTAGCCCTTTTTAAAAATTGATGGTTGGGTTCGGATGCGATACCATTCCAATTTTACCGTACAACCACAATACCTGAATTGGGTAGGGCTTAACTAAAAGTTTATATGTCTTAGCATGGGTTCTCTTGCGGAAAGAGCTTGATATGAGGCTACCTCATGATGAATGTCCACCTATGCAATACCCAAGATGGCAGATGGTCATGGTTGGGAGGCCAAACTCATAGGGGAGGTGCCTATACTAGGGTGTGTAATTGAAAGGTTAGGATTGATTATCCGCATACTAAGTATGATGATTCAGGGTTATCCATGACGGATGTATCGAATGTTGTGGTGAAAGTGTACCACCTTTGCAGAGTGTCAAACTATTCGAATAGCCGCGTCCGCGGTCATGGACAGTTGGAGTGACCATACTGTTCCGTCGTCAGATGTTTTCAAAATGACTTGTGAATTGAACTATGACTTTGACTTGACCACAACAGGGTTGTGAACATGAAAACTAAGTTCCCACTTAGGTGTTATAGAACATTAAACTAGTTTTCTTTACTTCTGAACTCAGTATGAAATAAACCTGGCTTTTTGCAAATAAACCTAGAGCTTAGGATTCCTACTCGAACTACTTTACTTGTTAGCGATAGTTTGTGAGTACTTAAAGAGTATTTATGGCTTTGTCCCTAGCTATTCCCATGGCCAGACTGCGAGGAGGACTACCAGGATGATGGATAGCAGGAGGTCTATGATAACTAGGATCATCTCCCATCGTCAGCATTGTCTGTGATCTTGAAGATGAAGCCCCGCTATGTTTAATTTCTGCTGCATTGATTGTATTAAGACTGGATCATGAGATCCTTTATTTGTAAGACCTTTATTATGGTTTGTAAGGGATGATGTACTGTGGTACCAATTCTGTTATGTCTCACAAAAATGGTAATCCTGGGATTGCGAGGTATGGCATAACAGACATCTGGGATAAAAATTCGGTGTTGACACTATGTATGCAAATGTTTGAGCTCTCTCTGAAAGATGCGACCGAGTCACCCACTTGAGAACCCCTCTTGATAGTATGACTATCTATCCTAAACCCGGTCTCCCAACTAACACCACGAGACCGATAAAAGAGAAACCCTATCAAGATCATACCTTTGCCTTCAGCATTCCACTTGACCTTGATGTAGACGGTCTTGTTCTTCTTAAGATGGAACATCTTTCTTGATTGCTCTTGCTCGCTCTTGCTTGATGAAGACTTGCAAATTGCTCCCCATACTCCATGGGGAAACCTCTTCTTTAACTTTTTCTTTCATCACTCCATGATCATGAGGATGTGAAGATCCAAGCATGAGATTTTCTAGAGACGGCACATCTTAAGCTTGCCCTTCTTCATCCATGATTCCAATGGGCACATAGCCCATGGACATTTCTTATTCTCCTTCTTCATTTCATCTTCGAGACCAACACATGGCCCATGCGATGCCACGGGAAAAACCTACAAGTAAAACTCAATTTTCACATTAGACCATAGAGATTGTCATTAATTACCAAAACCACACATGAGGCATATATGCCCTTTTAGTGTTGTACGAATATTACACGCTGTTTATTACGGACATTTCAATGAAAAAGTGTTGTTTAGACCAAAAAGTTGAGACGTGCATCGAATCATCTTACTTTACATTGGAATAGTCGAGATGTGTGAACGTTATCAAAATCTAGCGACAGGTTAGGAAGAATAAAAAATGCTCCAAAAATAGATGTGATGAAGAAATATTGCATTGCTCTGTTGGTTAACTTAAACGTTTAGTCATATTAGCCTACAAGAAATATAAACCTCTACAACATTCACAGAAAGCAGAAGATAGAGTCGCTCAAAAAATAGATGCAAGAACAAAATATTTTGTCATTCTGTCAATGAATCCTAAACGGACTGGTCAAAGCGTTCGAGTAAGTAAACATAATACAAAATGATATCATATAAATGTATTACGCATAACATGTTTTCCACTAATGAAGAGTTAAAGTATAAGAAAAAATGAATCGGAAAAGAGACAAACTGAAACAATTGAAATGGATTAAAATCACGCGAAAATAGAGAAGTTTTTTTAAAAAAAAGACAATTTTTGCCTCATTTTATTTAAAAAAGTCGAAGAGAATTGACCGGTTCATTTGCAGGAAAACTGGCCGAAAACCTGCACAAGTGCACCAATATCGTCATGGAACACGACCATATTAGGCACACCACCACAACCAACCTGGCTACCCACACGAATCACAAATACACAAGAGAGACCCGCGTCGAGGTTGCCACATAGCTTCATCGCCATCACTCCTCCGCGAGCGAGCGACTCCGACTTGGCCAGTGACTCCCAAAACAGAACCTCCCAAAGGGCTTCGAAAACCATGCCGGCATATGCCACCAATTGGCTACACGCGCCAACGAGAAACAACTCCGACTCAGACGACGAGCTTCACAAGGGAATTATGCTGATCTTGCGTCGACCGGGAACCTACAGAGACCACTGATAACCGGTCATCGTTGCCGCCTGGACTCCATCCACCGCATCTCCGACTCCACAGCAACACAGCGAAGCAGGAGAACCCATCGGACACGCCGGGAAAACCAACTTCCAAAGATCAGCCACGACCCGACCTCCGCTCGAGGCAACATCTTTGCCAAACTTCAACCTTGGACCTTGCACAGCTGCCTGGCAACCACCCTCTTCACGGAACCCCAGCGTAGGCGACTCCAAGACGATGCCCCCAAGAAGGAATGAGACACGGAAGCGCCTCCATCGCCCGATCCCGGATCTGAGGTTTCCCTCCGGAGTCATGTCCACAGGAGGAGGAGCAAACACCCCTCGGCGATGCTCCCAAGAAAGACCGTGATACCCGCAGGCATCACCATCGTTGGCTCCGGCCAAACCGAAGCAAGGATTTCTCCCGGGAAGCTCAGAGAGTAAATCGAAGTAATTACTATATGGATTCACTTCGTTTGTCATAGCAAGAGAGAGTAAATCGAAGTAATTAGTGTTCTGCATGGTAAAATGTAAATATTTCGCGTTTTGCATGATAAAATTGATGAGCATGCAAAATTGTTAGAACTCGGATCATTCCATGATCCAAGAAAACATTAGCTGCGCACGCTATTTACATATACCTGGAGATTCACACTCTTAGTGTGTACACGATGAATGTGCCCCCCTTATCCTCAACACGTCTTAGTGAACCGTGTTGATTGTACGAGGGTGACATTTCCATATAGCATTAGTGGAGAGCCCCTTATCCGCGCGGTGTCTTTGGCAGTCATACTAGCTATATGAGAATGACGTTTCTATGGAGCATTTAGTTTCATCTTGCTAGTTTAGAGTGCTTTCGACTTTTTTATAAATCAAACTATAATACCTTATGTATCGGAAAACGTACCTTCATCTGCGTGTGCCTGTTGTCCCGTGCATAGGAAGAGTGCTCTTTCCTTTTAAACCTAAATCTACTCTAAGACTCATCGTCGTTGTTCTAGCTGGACGAACCTACCTTGTCATCATTCGCCCCGGCGCACCTTGTTAGTGCATCCCTCGCTCTAAGCCTCTGACAGTGCCTCGTCACAGATGTGTTTTAGTGTTGGATCTTGTCAAGGTTCCCCCTTGACGACGCCTCCCCTGATGTCGTCGCCTCATTCCTCCTTTCCCTCCTTGCCTCCGCTACTGTGTGCGCCTGGCGAGTCATCTCCAAGAAGGCCATGCGGTTTTCCTCTTGAATGGCGATGGCATCCTCAACCTCCGCGTTGTAGCATAGAATGGCGTACCGCTCTTGCTCCATGAGCTGCCGGTTGTGCTCTTCTGTGGACGCTCTGTTGTGGGTAGGGATGGCACCGACAAACTCTTGTACATGTGGAGCCATCCCATACCCTTACCCCCCCTCCTTCGATCTTACATGTCACTCATATTCATACCCATCAACAGGTACAAGTTTTTCTCATACACGTCCCCCGGTAGGGTAAATGGATACCCGCGGGTAAAATACACATGTTTACAACACATCAAATCGAGAAAATAACCACACATTTCACACATTATAAACAACGACTAAACCTAGAATAGAGGTGATAGCCGTCTGGCACTAACCCTAGCGGTGAATCACGAAGTTGCGATGGATAAGCAAAATATGAGATCAATATCATCGCTCGAGAATCATGATGTGATAATGTAAAGAAGATATAGGGTGTGTTTGGTTGATGCCCAAATGTGCCCAGCCAATTTTTTGGCTGCCTATGATATTTTGGTCCTCATTTGGTTGGTAACCAAAATTTTGGTTTCCTATGAAAAGTTGGCCACCTATCTCACATTCCCTTCAGAACTTTTGCCAACTTTTTGGACAACAGCCAATGAATCCTTAGCCAATATTTTTTCTAGCCAATGGTTGGCAAAAATTGGTAGCGCACACGCATGGCATAAACCAAACATACCCATAGACTTCGGCAGTCACGTGGTGGGATGTAGAGTGATCGTTGGTAACTAATCTACGAGTGATCATGGGACTAGGAAGCGTGGATTCGGCTGAGCTAATGCTAATGCATGATTAGGGGAATAAGGTATTAGAATATTACGAAGGCCCTGCTTTTCAAATTTTGGACGGTTAGATGGCTACACAAGTATGGGTTCTATAATCCCATACTGTACCCACTCTACTCGATGGGTATGAAATTTTTCTGTTTATGTACCTATGATTATTTTTCCCATACACGTACTCATAATGGGATTTTACCCGCTAGATACGCGGGTAATGGATACCCATGGCCATCCCTACTCGCAAGAGATCTCCATATCACGAACCACGAGCCACTGGCAGATCTCCTCAAGGCTCTGGGAGGATTCCCTCTTCTCGCGCCTTGTTTCGTAGGAGGCGAGGATGGCGTGCTGCACAGGATCCATTGGCTCTTCTGACGACAACTCATCCTCGAAGTCGTAGGGATCAACAAGGTTAAGGGCATGCTCGAGGTCAACCTCCAATTTGTCGTCCAAAGTAGGAGGGGTTGGATCTGGCTCGGGGTCCTGTGTCGATGCTGGCGGGGCGATTCTGGCCCAAGTGGTTACTAGGCGGTAAGACATAGTTGTGCACTGGTTTGGGAGAAGGCAAAGATGGACCCTTGTGTGGTGGGCGTCGGTGGTGTTGTTGGCTTGAACGAAGGCTGGTGAGGCGCATTAGTGTGCTTCGGTACTAGAAAAGGAGAAGCATATTTGAATCGGAGCAGGCGAAGGGCAGTGGCTCGCATCTATTGGAGAGACCATTTACGCCGACGTAGAGTCAATGGGACGCATTCCTGCGGCCGTCTGGAAAACTGGCCAAACATTATCTAAAGGCTTAAGCCTGAAGGCATGCAAGCCCATTGAGGCCATCGGCCGCACATGCTGCCACTGCTTGTGGGCCTGTTATGTTTGGTGTCGGTGCTTGAACGTGGTGACCGGCGCGTATGCTGAGGGCATCTGAAGTGCTCAGTATCGCTGATTGTGGGCCAGGACGTGGCGGACGGTGCCTCTTCTCCTCTCTCTCTCACTATCCCCACACCCATCCCGTCCTTTCCCCACACGCCGCCTCCTACTCTGCCCTTTCTTTCTCCGTATCGTAGCCTAGCTCCGCCTCGATGGCCGCCGCCACCGCGACGGAAGGCGCTGCCCCTTCTCTCACCGGACCGGATTCGTGCGCGGGATGTGGAGCAGCAAGATCGAGCTCGCGGGAGGCCAAGCAACTAGCCTGCTTCGAGTTTGCGCCTCCTCTCTCTCTCTTTTTCCCCTGCTGTGGCCACCCCGTTCTCTCCCCTGATCCCCTCCCCCACCCTTCACGCCCATCGCCCCTCTCTCTCCCCGCATCACAGCCCATCGCCGCCTAGCCACAACATGGCGCTGCCCCTGGTCGACCGGGTCCGAGCTGGAGGAGAGAGGTCAAGGTCGCCGGAGGCCGAGCATCTGAGCCTACCTCGAGCTACCAAAGCAAGAAGGAGACGCAGCGAGTACGATCTACCGCCGGAGGATGAGTTTGACCCGGCAGCCATGCACGCCTAGCGTCACAGATTGATTCATCTTATGCAGATGTAAGGGGATGCAAGACGTCGTCTCCCGGAGCGTATAGCGGCCACCTCTCTGTCGTGCGCCTCCGGCGGAGCGGCCAATTTTTTATGCAAGAGGTGACATCTCTTGGAGCGTTGGCCTGTGACGCCTTTGCCTCAGCTCTGATCAATCTGGCAGTAGGGTTATGGTAAGTAATGCGCTTGCTCATCTTCTCTTTCCGGTGAATCTAAGAAAATCTTCTCTTTCCGATCAGTTCCAACCACTTCTGATTGATTCCCTAATAACCTATATGCTATAATCTAGAGATGTTCAAATTCCTTGCATGGAGTTGGTACACGGCTTGCCGGCTTTGTCATCCAATGATTGATTCTGCATACCCCTCCTTAAGCTTGGTCTTGTTCAATTCTGGTGTCACGTATAGATTATAATCAGCAAGTATTCTATACGTATTATAACCAGTGATCCGTATGATTTTAGTTTTTTCTAGCGAACTCTATGATTTAAGTTCTGTTGTCCATGCGAGTACATAAAACGGGGGAATTGATTGCTTAGGAGTACACATAAATCATATAACTCGGTAGAGCAATTTATGCACAACTCACAAAGTGTTATCCCAATTGATACAACTTTATTTTACTGATGACTTCACTTTGATATTTTGTTTCTATGGATTATCACCATGTAGAGTGATCAATAACTAGATTTCTGGCACATAATGACGTCAGCTTGGCTGATTTCGGGTAAGCAAGGCCCCGTATCCATGTATTTATTTGATCCTGAGAGTTTAAGGAACATGATGGGAACAACCGTGGATTCATCGGCTTACTCTGCACAAACTACAATAGCGAATGATGGAATTACGAGCATATATCATTCATTCTTTTAGGGACTTTTTTAGGCAGATCGATTTCATGTAAAGACAGAAGTGTATTGATTCTCCCTGGTACGTATCATTGCTCCCATAGTTAAGGACTGCTATATACAGAGCTCTTATTAGATGCAGATCGGTATGATTCTCTCTGGTATGTGTCATTGCTCCCGTTGTTAATCTTGCCCTATCAACACATGCATGCTCCACGAATCGCGACCATGCCGACATATGCTGCATTGCATGGTGTCCACCATCTACACGCCAATGCTTATCCCGTTGTCACGCATGGAAGTCGTAGTATGGCGCAGTGCTGGCTTTACAAACTGGAGTCTCCTACAGTTGAAGGTGATGATTAATGACAGCCGTGGACTTGACCAACCCAAGGAGGACGAAAATGGCAACCAACTCAGGGCCTCATGTCACAAAAGCTGAGTGTCGTGTAGTAAAGTTGGGTGTTGAGAAGTGCTACCAGGTATGTCTGATTAAAAACGTCATACTTGAATTGTACCACTTTCTGACAGGATACACGACATACAGGCTTGGATCCACTTGATTAGGAGTCGTGGTTAAATTTTGTTTAGCTATTACAGTAAGATTACATCACATGGATTGTCCAATATGTTCAAGTAAAATTGTAAAGATCTATTAGCTGTGCACGATTCCTTAAAAAGGATTAACATTTTAATGGCTTCATGTTATATCTTCTATGAGATTTTGTATCTATATTTTTCTTTTTGGGGAGGCCACTTACTTTTAGATGTAACAATGCTAGACAAACCTAATCAGATGCATATAGTATGCAATTTGCTATTGTTTGTGGCAAGATAGAAGCTGTATTAGCAACTCTGTAAACATAAAATGAGATGGAAAATAAGAACTTCAGTTTTAACTTGCAGTCACGTGTCCTGTGGTCACAGAGTATGGAATCCTACGATTGAACTCCACCGGCTAAATCCAAAGGCAAATATGAGACTACAAATATCTCAAGTTGATCCTTATGACACCAATTGTTGTTGTTTTTTCAGCATTGCAAAGCTTGGATTGCCCTCAGTCCAGCATGCATGCTCACCGTCTTTATGCTCCAGCAACACCGAAGTCGTTGCAGCCTTGCCAGCGAGAGGGTCGGCAACACGTGGTAACTTGGGCCATGATGTCCATGTCTCATGCTGCTTTGATTGCCTTGCATCTGCATCTCTAATACTACTTTGAGATTTGGTGGAGGAAGAACAAGGATTTATTTCCGTATGGTTTGTGCATACATTGTAATATATCATACTATATCCTAGCAAAATATCCCCCGGTTGATTTGCCTGGTAATCTTGAGTAGTATACAAGATACCCACTACAATACTTTATCGAGTTACCATTCGATAGATGTGTTTGATCGATGACAAATTGGTGGCATGTTATTGTGATTCTTTTTCATGGGTCTGGCATAAGCGAGATCTATGGGCTTAGGAAGGCCAAATGTATTCTTTTATCTTGAAACACCATACATGTGGTTTACACTGGATAATGTTTTGCCCTCTGGTTTTCATGCGGAGACTTGGGTGCATAGATTGTGAACTAAATGGCGAGCCAATGTATTTGTGACTTTTGTTGCAAATGCATGGCGTAATATATGCCAAGCTAACTAAAACTGCATGTGTAACCTTGATTCTCTAGAGCTATAATCGTTTGTGCAATTCTGTAGGAACTGGATAGGCTGGTTCCTGTGATGGGAGAAATTGGAAGAAAGGTTTTGATGAACCAGGTAAGAAATTAGTTCTATTTGACTAAATTCCTAATGATGAACATTTTGTCTTGACAAAGCCAAATCCATCAATACCTTATATGTGTTCATTTTGTTAGGAGGCGTGCTCTGTTGTGCTTCTTTGAAATTCCCTTTTCTACAGGTCCTTTATGTACATATCTGTGTTGGATATGTCCGTCTATGTTTCTTTTGTCTGCTGGTCGTGAATCCTGGTGGTGTTATGCTTCATTCCTTATCAAGGTGAGAATATTTTGCTATTTACAGGGAGGGCTAAACATTTAAAAAAAGAACAAGATGATGTTTTGTTTGGGCTATTATTTTCTTTTACCAATTTTTGCCCTAGAAGATAGTAACTCCATGCTAACTACTCCTTTGTTTCTTTTATTACAAGTCACTAGGTATCATTGACAGCTATGGTTCTCGAGTATGCATCAGAGCAGACAATGTATATGTTGTTGCTCCGCATTAGAGGTAGGCTTCCATATGATTTTGTATATGTGGCCTAGCATTTGTGATATTACCGATGATCTGATCATGTAGCTAAGTGTAGGATCTATTGAGCTCTGCATCATATTGAGAAGATTGGTGAGGAGGGTTGCCTATTTGAATCAAATCAACTGAAAATTGACACATAACCGCCCATTAAGATCTCTCATGTAGCCCTGGTAGTCATTTGATTTTTTCTGCGTGGTTTCCTGTCAATTTTGATATGTTCTAACGGATGTGCTTTTCAAGACAGAATGTTTAGACTCAAAATTACAATCAACAACCTGCAACTAACCAACACTGGTGGTTTCTAGCATGCGTTGAATGCACATGCAAATCAGTTATGGATGGTAAATTGGCACCTAATACAAATAGGTGTACCAAGGAGAGTTGCACCGACAAGATCGCGATTCAATGTCTCTGATTTGTTCAAACTGAGGTTTGTATGATTTACATAGCTTTCCTCCTTCCGATGTGATTTGGGTACATGCTACCAATTATAGCAGCAAGCGTAGACTCCACCCTTGAGATGGTGTTTTTGGGTTCTTGTTTGTAAAAAAGCACCGATACTATTTTGGCTGAATCTTATGCTCTGCTATCGACTGCACTACCTTAAATCTCTAGCTCATTTCATAGGAATATGTTACTCATTTGGAAGGAGATATGTAACACGATGCCACTGTGTTGCAATACTCTTTTGTTAAGATATCTTCTTTCAGGTTCTGAAGTTTTATCCTGAAGGCAACATTGTTTTTATGAGTTTCAATATGCCTTGAATTCCCAGTTGTATGCCTTCGTTTATTACAGCATGTCGTGTTGCTAGAGTTTCTTTAAGATGTAACTTGATTTTCCATTCTCATGCTAAGCTTGAAAATCAACATAGGTCTGCTCTGAAAAAAGAACCTCTAAAGTCTAGGCTAGCTATGGCTCTTCTCAGCTTATCTTCCGTTTGTGTTATTCATCTTAATTGTAATTATCTAGAAATATTTTATCCTTTGATTGGCTGTCTAAACCGCCCTTAGTGAGAAGGGATAGGCTGTCGAGAAGGCTTGGTTGTTAGAGAAGGGATAGGCTGTCGAGAAGGCTTGGTTGTTAGAGAAGGGATGTAGTGCCGCCATGGACAGTAACACTAAGAACACATACGTGGTGTGCTCGGCTGATACAAATCAAAGCTTCATTTATGTGATGACGCTATGCAGGCGGCGAGGCGAAGCTCGCATGTTTGTCTAGTTTTAGTTAAAGTTGATCAACCGGTGGATACAATGTTGAGCGATGCTAGCCAGCGTCTATGTCCCGCTGCTATGACTGACCCACGTGACAAGGCGTGGAACGACACATTAAGAAGGCTCCTTAAGGCCCTCCACAATGTTTCCGGTGCTCAATTGCTCAAAAAGGTAACATGTCACCATCGATGCCAAATGGAATTTTTGTGGCACCGACTTCACAACAGAGGGCACCCCTTGGCATGCGACTCCACCTTGATAAAAATACACCTTGATAAAAATACATTAAGATAATATAAACATGCGAAATGCTTAAACACAGGGAGAACGATATTTTATCAGCAGCTGAGTTTGGCCGCTCTAGATGCCGGTTCTCTCAAAAAGTTTTGTGGCATCGATTGTGCAGCGGAGGGCATTGGTGCCCAATGCCTCAAAAGTAGTTTGGGCACCGATATTTGCATACATTAGAGGGCCTAATGGTGTGCTAGACGTGCAAGACATTCGCACCAGACAGATAATATCATTAGATAATGTTATTAGGAATGGGCGCAATTTAGCGCCCTATAGCCTTTTAGCGATCCCTTTAGGGCATCTTCATCGGGAGACCCAACCCGTCCGAGCGTATTCTAATCGGTCCACGCGGACGCGCGAGACGTGCGTGGCGTCCCAGGGGACGACCCATCTAGATTAACTTAGGCCGGAACGACCTATCCATGACCTAAATCTGATGTCTGGATAGGTCTGTCCGGACAAACGCATACACTGACCTGTAGCAGACTGCCTAGTTGCAGCCACGCATAAGCCTTCTTTTGTCTCCTCTCTCTTGGGCTGGTCTGTCCAATTTTATTCGTTTGGGTCGCACAGCTGGGTGGCTGGCCAGACAGACCGGACTACAAACCAAAAACGCCGGTGGCTCGACTCAAACTGATCAAAACGGACCATTTGGGTCGTTTGTTTGGGTCTCTAGAGTGGAGATGCCCACCGGGCCGACCCATACAGTAACCCTAAATAGTCCGTTTGTGTCCGTTTGGGTCGGGCCGCGGTTGATATGGGTAGGGGGTCCGGCCTGTCTGGCCGTACGCGCACAGTGGCGCGATCCATTTGTCCGCGTTGGGCCATCGGCAACGCCGACGTATTTCTAGTGTCTTTTCGCCGTCACGCCGTCTCCCGCATTTCTTTCCCGCCGCTTCCCGTGAGTTCTTGGCGTTTCCCGCCGCGTCCAGGCGCGGCCATAAAAGGAGGAGGTCGTCGAGCTATCTTCGACCATACTCGCGCAACCCACAACACAAAAAACCACCATGTCTGGCCACCGGCATCGACACGGTGAGCTCCATGGCAACCCTGATGCCGGCAGAGAAGGGGTGCCCGAGCGACCGTTGTCGTCTGATGACCCACAAGTATAGGGGATTGCAACAGTTTTCGCGGATAGTATTACCCAATTTATTGATTCGACACAAGGGAAGCCAAAGAATACTTGTAAGCCTTAACAACTAAGTTGTCAATTCAGCTGCACCTGGAAATAGTTCTTGCTCACAGAAGTTTATCAGTAGCAACAGTTTGATAGTAGCAACAGCAACAGTGAAACAGAGCAATAGTAACAGTAACGGTAATAGTGGGATTCGAGTGCGGTAGGCATAGGGATGGATGGACGGGCGTTGCATGGACGAGTCTAAACATGTAAGTTCAAGATCTAGGGCATTGCAGATAAATAATAACAAGCATCCAAGTATTAAACAATCCTAGGTATGTGCTCCAAATATAGTCATACATGCTCGCAATGAGAACTTGCACAACATCTTCTGTCCAGCCAGCCCGTGGCAGCGGGGCCTCTAGGGAACTACTGGCAATTAAGGTGCTCCTTTTAATAGAGCACCGGAGCAAAGCATTAACACTCCGTGAACACATGTGGTCCTCACACCACAGCCATCCCCTCTGGTTGTCCCAATTATTTTCACTTCGGGGCCTTTGGATCCGGACAATGATATGTGTACACAACTTGCAGATAAGATCACAAACAATACTATCATAATGATTTAATAATAAGTTCAGATCTGAGATCATGGCACTCGGGCCCTAGTGACAAGCATTAAGCACAACAATTTGCAACAAATTCAAATAGCACTAATAGAGATACTATGCACTATGCCCTAACAGATCTTATTCGATTACATGATAGAACTCATCCAATCCCTACCATCCCCAAGCCTACAGCGGGGGATTACTCACTCATGGATGAGGGAAAGATTGATGGTTGATGGAGATGCGTTGGTGATGATCCTCTCCAAATTCCCCGTCCCGACAGGGAGCCAGAACGGAGTTTCCGGATCTGAATCTTGGTTTCTAGTGGCGGCGGCGGAGCGGAACTCTTTCTGGAAAACTATCAACCCCCCATGTTTTTAGGTCGAGAGGCAACTTATAGGCGTAGAGGGAGGCCGAGGGGGTGACTGGGGTGGCTGCACCCCCCTAGGTGCGGCTAGAGGTGGGTCTGCGCCTGGCAGGGGTGTGGGCCCCCCAGGCCCCTTCTTCGTCTCGTACTTTGGCTCCGTGGATCTTCTGATGAAATAGGATTTTTGGCATATTTTCCGGGATTTTTTCTAATAGTTGATTTTCTGCACAAAAACTAGACACCAAGGTAATTCTATTAAAAACAGCGTCAGCCTGTGTTAGTTGTATCCAAATCACACAAGCTTAGAGAAGAAACAATAGAAAAAGTTTTCGGGAAAGTAGATACTTTTTGGATGTATCAACTCCCACCAAGCTTAGCTTATTGCTTGTCCTCAAGCAATTCAGTTGAAAACTGAGTGCGATAAATGAACTTTCACGAACGCATGCTTCATATGATGTATATATTCTCAGCACAGGAGTAGATGCTTAAACTATTCATATTAAAGAGTATGCAACTAAGTCTACTCAATAGTCATTGCAAGCTATGAAGAGAAACCAAATCAATAATAATAAGTAGCATGAGACATAAACATAAGCAACATTGCAATGCTCATAGTAATGTATGATAGAGTGGTATCTCGCTTGCCTTTGTTTGTAGAGCACAATATAAATGTCAAGGCACCTCTGAAGTTCAAGTGAAGACTAGAAGTAAAGATATCAGAGATACAAGCATCAAAGTCATGACATAATTAACCAAGTTTCGAAACAAACACAATAATGACAAATATGCTCTCAAGAAGGTGCTCATAGAATAAGTGGTGACACAACAAGGGAGTGAAAAGGTTTTGAAAAGTTTGAAAGGCTTACAAATGCTGAAAGGAAGGTACTCATTAGCTTTGAGATCTCATTGCCCCTATCATAGGCATCTTTATGTGGTTAAGGTGAAAGTGAGGTCCAATATGAGTTATATGATTGACATACCATAAACTAGAAATCCCAAGTCCCTTGAGTACGAGGTCCGCTCCGCATGCTACTCAGCTATGGTTACCTATAAGTTATTGTCATTGTAAATACATGCATATCATAGAGCACCGCCAACGGGGTACCCCTTGCACATGATACAGGAGTTATCCCGTGATCAAAATGACAAGGCAAGCAGACAATGAGCATCTCAGCGATCTTTTTATTTACTATATGCATAGCTTTTTATTGAGGATGCTTCATAAATGCTCATTATGGTGATGCTGCAAGTTTCCACCATGATTAGGCATGGCTTAAGCTAGCGGCCCAGGCGTTTCTCTAACACAATGTATAGACTCCATGAACTCACAAGCTCCCCTTTTATTTCACATCATCGACATCCGTAAACAAAAGAGCAAAGTATCAACTGGATAGGATATCCAAAAAGTGTTGAAAACATTCCACGTGATAGCACGGTTCTGCTGACTCCCAGCATATAATTTGCAAGCATGTAACTTTCATGGACATGTCACAATGGTTCAAGATTATTAAGTGCACGGAATAAAGTGTGCCATCAAGTTTGTGAGAGCTTTACTAACTAACTTTCTCAAAATAGACAAACATTTTATTTGGAAGAAAACAAGGCATATAGAATATGCACTAACATAGCAAATGATGCTAATAGGTAGGTATGGTGGACACAGTTGGCAATATTGGTTTTGGAGAGTTGGAAGCACAGGTAGAGCACATACTCAGTGCAAGTGAAGGCTAGCAATAGAGAGGGAGCGACAAACGAGAGAGCAATAATTGTCAAAATCATGCTTGCAACAAAATAGGACTAATTATGGCATGAAAGTGATACTAGAGCTCTGAGGCAAAATAAATCATCGAGGCTTACTGACTATTGTTTAGTCATATGCATGCGTGAGCATGTGCCAAGTCGATTCACATGAAACATTCAGAGGAGGATACCACAATATCATACCAAAATATGAATAAAACAATGCAAGCAAACATTTATATGACATGCTACAAACTATTAGGAAGCTAGAGCTAATCATAGAAAAGCAAAAACTACTAAACATCCATCAGTAACATACTCCTTACAATGAACAGACTAAGCATGCTCACAATGATGAGTATATGTACAAAAATGAAACAAATAGAGTTTGTTACCAGCCTCTTACCACTCCTCAAGTTGTCTTAATCTTCATTATTTTTCTTCACTTGTGTGACTTGAATAATAACATGAAACCAAAATCCACTGAGGACGGCTGAACCCTGCAAAGAACTCACAAAACCAAAGAATAACAACAAATATTTTTGTGTTTTCGATTTTTTCAAATAAGCCAACAAAGCAAAAAACAAACCAAGCAAAGCAAAAAAAAAATTGGATTTTTCTTTTAAGGCAAGCAAAGAAACAAACCAAGAGAAACAATGAAAAATATTTTTGGTATTTTTGTGTTTTAGAGAGCAGCAACAAAAACCAAAAAGAAAGTGAAACAATGGATATACAAAGAACCGACCGAACATGATATATAGATGAGTGTGACGTCGGTATACCTCCCCCCAAGCTTAGGCTTTTGGCCTAAGTGGGGCTCAATCCCATGGTGTCAACACCCAGATTTTTAATCAGAGATGCCTGTTATGCCATTTATCGCAATCCCAGGATTACCATTTTTGCGAGACATAACAGATTTGGATATCACAGTACATCATCCATTACAAACCATACATAAGGTCTTACACAAATAAGGATCTCATGATCCAGTTCTTAATACAAATCAAGCAGCGGAATAACGTAATAATAAAGGTAGCATAGGCGAAGCTCCAGCTTCGGGGTCACAGGCAATGCTGACGATGGGAGATGATCCTAGTTGTCGTAACCTTCCTGCGGTCCGTCATCCTGATACTCCTCTTCATAGTCTGGTCACGGGAATAGCCAGGGACAAAGCCATGAGTACTCTTTAAGTACTCGCAAACTAACAAGTGAAGTGGTTTTGAATAGGATATACTAAGCTCTAGGGTTGTTTTGCAAAAAGTTAGATTTACCTCTACTAAGTTCAGAAGCAAAGAAATCTAGTTGACAGTTTTATAACACCTAAGTGGGAACTTGAATTTCATATCACAACTCTGTTATGGTCAAGTCAAAGTCATAAATCATTTCATA
Source organism: Avena insularis (assembly GCA_023614405.1). Lineage (NCBI taxonomy): Eukaryota > Viridiplantae > Streptophyta > Magnoliopsida > Poales > Poaceae > Avena > Avena insularis. Next base: position 57,282,853 of record CM042693.1, on the reverse strand, counting down.
AGTCATTTTGAAATCATCTGACAATAGAACAGTATGGCCACTCCAACTTTCCATAACCGCGGACGTGGCTATTCGAATAGTTTGACACTCTGCAGAGATTGTACACTTTCACCACAACATTCGATACATCCGTCAGTAACAAATCCTGATATTCACCATAATCAGTATGCGGATAATCAATCATAACCTTTCAGTTACACGCCCTAGTATAGGCACCTCTCCTGTGAGTTTGGCCTCCCAAGCATGACCAACTGTCATCTTGGGTACTGCACAGGTGGACAATCTTCACAAGGTAGCCTCAGCTCAGACCTTGGCCGCGAGGGAACCCATACTAAGGTATATAAATTTTCAGTCAAGCCCTACCCAAATCTCGGGTATTGTGGTTGTACGGTAAAATTGGAATGGTATCGCATCCACACAACCATCAGTTTTATAGAGGGCTAAGGCTCATGCCTTAACATTTTTATCATCAAAATCATCTGGTGTTCGGAAACACATGTCAAAACATTTCAGTAGAATGACTCATCATTCTAAGGTTTTCATAACCATTTTCACCAAGTATTCCCATCTAAAGTTGATCAGGTTTTATGTTTAGCACTAGCATCTACAAGCGGGGTAAAAACTCATGAGCGGTGGTAACAAGTGGGGATTAGCTAAGTTCAATCTCATGCCTTAGGATGACATCAAGATTATCTATCTTAGGCCAAATTTTATGCTCTTTATGCTACCTTCAATTATCTTCCTAGAATCTATAAGTCACTAAGTAAACTCTAAGAGGAAGCTTGATAAAGACATAGAGTAATTAGCTTGCAAGTAAAACTAGGATGGTGTGTCAAGTGGGTATAATCACATATGCTTAAGGCATATAGTTGGCCTAGTAACAAGCAAGTAGTAGCTTGCATAAGTAGGGTATCTTGCAAGTGTTAGCTTGCCTTGTGCAGAGCAGTGGTTGAAGTTCTCCTCGGCTTCTTCCTCGTAGTATCCTCCTTCCTCCTCGTATCCTTGGTCGTACTAGCGTCTATAAATAAATACGAGGTACACAATCACCAAACAATACTTAACTATTTCTAATGATCACACAAAGGTTCATACTAGATGATCTAGCATCATCACTAACATTACAAGATTAAAACACTTGTCTTATTTATTTTATTTTAGAAAAGTAATTTCTGATCATTGAAAAACTACTTAAGATTTTAATATTCTCCAACTCAAACATGGGATCATATTGACACATGTCCACGCCTGAACAGGATGCGATGAGGACGAACCCTAGCACGCCAGTGGGGGTCGTGGGAGGCTCACCGGGGCTCCGGCGATGGGGGCGAATGAGGAAGTCGACGATGGCGATCCTCCTGGTACCGGCAGCTTCTCCTGGGGCGGATCCAATCGACGGCGTCTCTCCTCCTCTGCAGCGGCGAACTTCGGTGAAATTCTGGTGATGTGCTGCTCGCCTGGCTCTAGGAGTGAGTGGGGGGTATCAGTGAGAGGTGGGGAGTGAACTGGTGTGAAGAAAACGAGCAGGGGAGGCCTCCTTTTATACTGCGACGAGGGGACCGAAGGTTGCGGGCTGAGCTCGTCGTGGTCGACGGCACAGAGGGCTAATGGCATGGGCGACGATACGGGCGGTGTTGTGCTCCCTGGCAAAGCTCAACGGCGTGGTGGCGAGGCATGGGGCGGTGTTGATCAGTCGGAACATGTTGACGCTCTGGGCGGGTCCGACGATGATTTTAATGGCGCACAAAGTGCGTGGTCCGGGCGGCAGCGAACAGGCATGTCTACAGGGTTGCTGGGGCGGTGGTGATCACGTATGCAAACAGCGAGCGGTAGCGATGCGAGCATGTCGGAGCGCTCTGGCGCGCTGGCATGCAGCCTTGAAGCTGGCGCGGGATTGGCGGGTGGTCCAGGGGCTGGCTGCGCTCGGGGCTGGGACAGGGAGTGGCGATGGACGGTGTTGCGTCTGGGAGACAAGGTTGGCGAGGCTAGAGAGGCGTGTAGCTTGCTGTCCATATTGGGGTTGGCAAAGGGGCTCGGCATGGTCACCTTTAATGGCTATGCCAAGCTCACAGTGGTGCTAAGGCTTGTTAATTTGGCTAGTTAATCTACTGAGAGTATAGAGTGAGCTAGAGAGGGAACAAGGTTGGCCAAGATCACTGTTCACTATAGTGTTTGTTGTTTATTGGTTTGCTGATCACAATGTGTTTGATGAAATGGCTGAAAGAAATTCAAATTTGAATTTTGGATTCAAACTTGGTGGGTTTTCTAGGCACATACTAGGGAGTATCTGGTTAGTTGGATTAGTCAAGGGGCACTGGTTTGGTTGGGTTTTGAAAATGGGTGATCTCCACATATGATAAAGATTTAATTTTTACTTGTGATTTGAATGAGGTTGCCAAATGTTTCTGCAAGTTTGAAAGGTGGGCTTTGATTCACTTTTACTTGGTCTTGCAAGGGGTGAAAAGAATTGGAAAAGTTTCTGTTTGAAATCTTGGACTAGAAACACCCAAAGTGACCTAGTGAGCAAGATTGGCAAAAATGGCCATTTGCTTTATTTGATTTGTTTTTTATTTTCTATTGATTTGTTTTTGCATGGAATTGTTTTAGATGATGTTATTTTCATCTTTAAACCATTTTTTGCAATTTAGGTTAATCACACAAGTCCATTCATGCATTTATCCAATCATCACATACACGCATGCATTCAATGATTTTAAATTAATCAAAGTTTTTGTTAACCCTAATTTTTGTGATTAGAGTTTGATGATCATTGTTTCATATTTTTGGGATGTTATAAACCTTCCCTCCTTAAACAAAATCTTGTCCTGAGATTTGAAAAAGAGGAAGAAGATTACCTAGGATTTAAAGAGATCGGGAAACTCCGTCCTGATGTGATCTTCTCGCTCCCAGGTAGCTTCTTCTTCGGTATGGTTGCTCCACTGAATCTTGAGAAACTTGATGCTTCAGGTTCTGGTGGTTCTGAAAGCTTCTTCCAAAATGCGGATGGGTACTTCAGGATAGGTCAGATCATCGTTGATCTCTATGGTTCGATGATCAGTGTTCTTGAACACTTCAGTCTTCTCTGGAACTTCAAGGCATTTGCGAAGTAACGATATATGGAACACATTGTGCACTGCTGACATTTCCTCTGGCAATTCCAGTTGATATGATACTTCTCCTCGATGATTCAGAATCTTGAAGGGTCTGATATATCTGGGGGCTAACTTTCCTTTGAGCTAGAAACGCTGAATTCCCTTCAAAGGCGACACTTTGAGATACACAAAATCTCCGATATTGAAAGTGAGGTCTCGATGTCTCTTGTCGGCGTAACTCTTCTGTCTTTACTAGGCGGTCTTGAGGTGCTCACGAATCTTGTGAACTTTCTCTTCTGCTTCTCGTAGGATGTCGGGTCCGAAAATCTGACTCTCTCCTACTTCCGACCAATTCAAAGGGGTGCGGCACTTCCTTCCATACATGAATTCAAATGGGGACATTTGTAGACTAGCTTGATAACTGTTGTTGTATGAAAATTCTTTGGAAGGCAGACAGTCTTCCCATTTAGATCCATACTCTAGCACACATGCTCTCAACATATCTTCGAGTATTTGATTTACTCGTTCCGTTTGTCCATCGGTCTGAGGGTGATACGCTGTGCTGAAATCTAGTCGAGTTCCTAAACCTTCTTGGACTTTCTTCCAGAATCTCGAGGTAAACTGGGTTCCTCGATCTGATACTATGTTCTTGGGGACTCCGTGCAAACTGACGATTCTAGCGATGTACAACTCGGCTAGCTTCGAACTCTGGTATGTGGTATTGACTGGTAAGAAATGGGCTACCTTGGACAATCTGTCAACTATGACCCAAATAGAGTCATTTACCCTACTCGAAGTAGGAAATCCGGTGATAAATTCCATTCCAACTGAATCCCATTTCCATTTCGGAATCTGTAATGGTTGCAATTGTCCCGTGGGTCTTTGATGTCCCGCCTTGACTCCCTGACATATATCACACTTGGCGATATAGCTTCCGATTTCTCTCTTCATCTTATGCCACCAAAATTGCTCCTTCAAATCCTGATACATCTTTGTTCCTCCGGGGTGGATAGAATAAAGAGTATCATGGGCTTCCTTCAGAATAACTTCTTTCAACTTTGAATCTGCTGGTACACAAAGTCTTCCTTTGTACCACAGAACTCCTTCTTCGTCTTCGGTGAACCCGGGTACTTTGCATGTACCGATGCAACGTTTGATTCCGTCGATACTAGCATTTCCTTTCAGCGCCTCCTTGATCTAGCTGATCAAAGTGGGTTGAGGTTCTATGATATCCAAAAATACTTCACTCACTAATTCCATTCGAAAATCTTCCATCTCTTTGTGCAAACTTGGTTGCTCCTTCAAAATCATGGAGTTCAAGCGGCATGGCAATCTGATAAGGGCATCTGCTACCACATTGGCTTTACTAGGGTGATAGTGAATGTCCAGATCATAGTCCTTGATTAGCTCAATCCATCTTCTCTGTCTCATATTTAGCTCCTTCTGAGTGAATATATACTTCAGGCTCTTGTGATCCGAATAAATCTCACAACGGTTTCCCATAAGATAATGCCTCCATGTCTTCGGGGCTAGAACTACGGCTGCGAGTTCAAGATCATGGGTGGGATAATTCTGTTCATGCTGCTTCAGTTGTCAAGATAGATAAGATATAACTTTGCCTTCTTGCATTAGCACACATCCGAGACTGATCTTGGATGCGTCACAATACACATCAAAGGGCTTTGTGATATCCGGCATGATCAAGATTGGGGCTGAAATCAATCTCCTCTTGAGTTCCTGAAAACTCGCTTCGCATTTGTCTGTCCATTCAAACCTCTTGTCCTTCTTCAGCAATTGGGTCATGGGTCTGGCAATACTCGAGAATCCTTCTACAAACTTGTGGTAGTATCCCGCTAATCCGAGAAATGCACGAACTTGGGTTTGAGTGGTCGGGGCTTGCCAATCTTCAACATCTTTCACCTTCACAGGGTCAACGGCAATTCCTCCGGCTGATACAATGTGTCCGAGAAATTCTACCTCCTATAACCAGAATTCACATTTGCTAAACTTGGCATACAACTGATGATCTCTAAAGGTTCCAAGAATGGTCCTTAGGTGTAGCTCATGTTCTTCTTTTGATTTGGAATAAATCAAAATATCATCGATGAAAACAACGACAAACTTATCCAGGAAGTCCATAAAAATCTTATTCATGAGGTTCATGAAATAAGCGAGGGCATTGGTTAATCCAAAAGACATGACAGTATACTCGTATAATCCATATCTGGTGGTGAAGGCAGTCTTTGGAATATCCTCTATGCGAATCTTAAGTTGGTGATAACTAGTTCTAAGATCAATATTAGAAAACACTTTGGCACCGGTCAACTGGTCAAACAGGTCTTCTATCTTCGGCAATGGGTACTTGTTCTTGATGGTGACATTGTTCAACTTCCGATAATCCGTACACAAACGGTTACCTCCATCTTTCTTGTCCACAAACAAAACAGGTGATCTCCATGGTGACGCACTTAGTTGAATCAATCCAATTTCCAGCATGGCATCTAGTTGCTTCTTCAGTTCCACTAGTTTAGACGGGTTCATACTATATGATCTCTGGGCTATGGGTCCAGTTCCAGGTATTAGTTCAATGATAAACTCGATATCCCGATCTGGGGGGGCATACCGGGCAAAACATCTAGAAATACATCGGGGTATTCACAGACTATCTGAACTTGGTCAATGGTAGGTTGGGATATACTCTTGTTACACTTGAATTGACGGGGCAAGGTTTCAGATACATGCTCGACTGATATTCCGGCTGTACTGGTCATGGTTATGGATTTCTTGGCACGGTCAATTAATCATTTATGTTTGGACATCCAATCCATTCCTAGTACTACTTCCAAACCTTTAGTTTCGAGTACTATTGGATTAGCATAAAAATCTATGTCATGGATTCGGATAGGGACAACTTTGCAAATTTGTCTAGCTTTGGTGGTTGAACCACGTATTTGAACAATCATAACATGCTTTAATTTGGTTGGTTGAATCTTACTAGTGCATGCAAATTCTTCACTAACAAATGAGTGGGATGCTCCAGAATCAAACAACACTCTTGCAAGTACTGAGTTAACAGGAAACGTACCCAGCATGACATCTGGCGCTTCTTGGGCTTCTTCAGCATGCATGAGAAAGAGACGGTCGTTGCGGTTGAGCGAATTCCCTGGGGCGAACCTTCTTCTGGGCTGAACACAATGCTGCTGCTGAGCTGGGGCATTTGTAGTGGAGGCTGCGGCAATCTTCTTGGGGCACTCATTGGAATAGTTACCCTTGGTTCCACACTCATAACAAGTCACTTGTGATTTGTCCTTTGCTGCAATAGGCACAACATTGCTTCCAGTCCTTGGGGCAGTGTTGGTGTTGGTGGCGGCATTGTTATTGTTGAACTTTGGTGGTGCACGGTTGAAATTGCTGGAATTGCCGGGGTTGTTGTGATTTCCTCCGGGCCTTGGATTTCCACGGTGGGATAGGTCGGACGGGTTCATTGGGGGTCTATTGGTTCTTGGAGCAAATCCTGGAGATGGGTTGGGACGATACTTTGGTGTATGATGGGTTCTTGGTTGATGCATCATGCGACGCTTGCGGTTCTCATTAGCTTGATTGATCTTTCCTTCCATCAGAATGGCAGAGTCAACTAAGGTTTCAATATCAGCAAAGGGGATATTAACTAACACCGTCTGCATCTCATCGTGCAGACCATTCAAGAATCTCTCCTTCTTCTTGGCTTCAGTATCTATCTCATCCGGTGCACACCTAGCTAATGACAAGAATTTGTCACGGTATTCTACTACTATCATCCTTCCTTGCTTCAGTTCCCTAAATTCATCTCTCATCCTCTTGATCAAACCTGGTGGCACATGGGTTCTGCTGAACTTGAATTTGAACTCTTCCCAAGTCATCAGCTGACCTCCTGTCATTGTGCGAACGCTGTTCCACCATGCTCTTGCATCTCCAGCCAGATAGTGGGTAGCAAACAACACTTTCTCGTTAGCTTATACTCCTGCAACTTCCAGGTTGTTCTCCATGGTTTGCAACCAATCATCTACATCTAGGGGCTCTTCTGACTTAGTGAAAACAGGTGGATTGGTGTTCTGGAAATTCTTGAGCTTAGATCCATGGTTGTCCTGATTTCCATAGCCTTGATTGTTGTTGGCCATCTGGGCGATGTGTTGAAGGGTGGCTAAGTTGGCTTGACGTTTGGCTCTTTCAGCTTCGCGGTCGGAAACCAACATTTGCAAGATCTACAACATCGGGTCCGGGGATGAACTGCTTCCTCCGCGAGGCATCTGAAGATTGAGATAGATAATGAGAAAAGAGGGAAATTTCTAATGTTCGGGGGTTTTGAAAAGTTTTTGAAGTTTGACTCGGATTTTTCTAGCAACTTTCTTTTCATTCATTCATAGCACACGATACAAACACACACCACAACAAAGGAAAACAGATGGTTTTAAGAACCATTACGGAAACCCTGTCTGATGGGACCGAATACAACTCACTAACGCTAGTGCTCAAATGCTACTACTCCTCGGAGTCAGTGTCCTCATCATCCTCATTATCGTCATCGATGAAGGCGAATTCATCCTCATTGGTAAAGAAGTCCATGGCCTGATCCTCCAAAAAGTCATCATCATCGCTGAGATAGGAGTAGGGGTATCCACGAAGGTCTTCCACTGCATTCTCCCTCTCCTCCAACTGCATATATCTCTCGTGGACAGTCTCCTCCAACTCTATGATCCGGTGTCAAAGACGGGCAATGATGCGCTCCTTCTTGTCGAGTTGATGGCGACGAGACTTGCGATCCTTCACTAGAATGGCGATGGTCTGATCCTTCTTGGCGGTGATGGCGTACTTGTGGTTGGCGTAGGAACAGGCATTGTCCAACTCCTTCTAACGGTCATACATCATGAAGCTGAGGTGGTCCAATTGAGTCTTCAGCTCGTGGTGGTATGGGGCCTCCAGTGGATGTCCCATAGCATCACGCCTTGGGTAGAACTCAAAGCAGGTACCCTTGATTTGATTGATACTCTGCCCACATAGACGGGCAAGAGCTTCCTGCATGGCCATGGCAAGTCCATCGAGCCAATTGTTCTCTCTTAAGGTGAACTGAATTCCCTCTGTAGTGGGGGTTCAATTTTTCCTCGGAGACTTGCAACAACTAGCCACTGCAGATCCTCTCCTTCCTGATCGTTGAGCTGAGCTCTGAAGAACTCGGGGTGTGGACGCTCCAGCATTTCCGCCAGCTGGTCCAAGTCATGCTCAAAGATGAGGTCTCCTCCATTCCCCAACTGATAAAACTTGTTGTACTTCACGTCCATCTACAAGAATATAGGATGAGTAACTTAGTAGAGTGATCAAGTGTGTCAAATTTTATGTAAGTTTGCAAGAATTTTTTAGGAACATGAATTTTCATGAAAGAATCCAAGTGATAAGAATGAGAATAAGTTTTTGAAATACTCACTTCTTTTGGTTTTGAAACTAATTTTTTTTGATTCAAACGTCCATTCTAACTAGGGTCTCCTATGGTCAGGATGGCTCTGATACCAACTTGTCAACACCCGGATTTTTAATCATAGATACCTGTTATGCCATTCATCGCAATCCTTGGATTACCATTTTTGCGAGACATAACAGATTTGGATATCACAGTACATCATCCATTACAAACCATACATAAGGTATTACACAAATAAGGATCTCATGATCCAGTTCTTAATACAAATCAAGCAGCAGAATAACGTAAAGATAACAATAGCGTAGGCGAAGCTCGATCTTCATGGTCACAGGCAATGCTGACGATGGGAGATGATCCTAGTTGTCGTAACCTTCCTGCGGTCCGTCATCCTGATACTCCTCTTCATAGTCTGGCCACGGGAATAGCCAGGGACAAAGCCATGAGTACTCGCAAACTAACAAGTGAAGTGGTTTTGAATAGGATATACTAAGCTCTAGGGTTGTTTTGCAAAAAGTCAGATTTACCTCTACTAAGTTCAGAAGCAAAGAAATCTAGTTGACAGTTTTATAACACCTAAGTGGGAACTTGAATTTCATATCACAACTCTGTTGTGGTCAAGTCATAAGTCATTTTGAAAACATCTGACGATAGAACAGTATGGCCACTCCAACTGTCCATAACCGCGGACGCTGCTATTCGAATAGTTTGACACTCTGCAGAGATTGTACACTTTCACCACAACATTCGATACATCAGTCAGGAACAAATCCTGATATTCACCATACTCAGTATGCGGATAATCAATCCTAACCTTTTAGTTACACGCCCTAGTATAGGCACCTCTCCTGTGAGTTTGGCCTCCCAAGCATGACCAACTGTCATCTTGGGTACTGCACAGGTGGACAATCTTCACAAGGTAGCCTCAGCTCAGACCTTGGCATGAGGAACCCATACTAAGGTATATAAATTTTCAGTCAAGCCCTACCCAAATCTCGGGTATTGTGGTTGTACGGTAAAATTGGAATGGTATCGCATCCACACAACCATCAGTTTTATAGAGGGCTAAGGCTCATGCCTTAACATTTTTATCATCAAAATCATCTGGTGTTCGGAAACACATGTCAAAACATTTCAGTAGAATGACTCATCATTCTAAGGTTTTCATAACCATTTTCACCAAGTATTCCCATCTAAAGTTGATCAGGTTTTATGTTTAGCACTAGCATCTACAAGCGGGGTAAAAACTCATGAGCGGTGGTAACAAGTGGGGATTAGCTAAGTTCAATCTCATGCCTTAGGATGACATCAAGATTATCTATCTTAGGCCAAATTTTATGCTCTTTATGCTACCTTCAATTATCTTCCTAGAATCTATAAGTCACTAAGTAAACTCTAAGAGGAAGCTTGATAAAGACATAGAGTAATTAGCTTGCAAGTAAAACTAGGATGGTGTGTCAAGTGGGTATAATCACATATGCTTAAGGCATATAGTTGGCCTAGTAACAAGCAAGTAGTAGCTTGCATAAGTAGGGTATCTTGCAAGTGTTAGCTTGCCTTGTGCAGAGCAGTGGTTGAAGTTCTCCTCGGCTTCTTCCTCGTAGTATCCTCCTTCCTCCTCGTATCCTTGGTCGTACTAGCGTCTATAAATAAATACGAGGTACACAATCACCAAACAATACTTAACTATTTCTAATGATCACACAAAGGTTCATACTAGATGATCTAGCATCATCACTAACATTACAAGATTAAAACACTTGTCTTATTTATTTTATTTTAGAAAAGTAATTTCTGATCATTGAAAAACTACTTAAGATTTTAATATTCTCCAACTCAAACATGGGATCATATTGACACATGTCATCACCACATATTTCAGTACATGGGAATGTGATTTAAAGTGGTGTCACAATTTAATAAGGTTTAACCTTTTTATTTTTATTTAATTAAAGTGACTACGAATGCCTATGTGGCATTCTTTTATTACTTGAACATTATTTCTGTAAGTAAACCTATATATTTTTTATATGTTCTGAAAGGTATAGTTAAATGTGATTTTTGAGAGTTGGAATCAACTCAAAATCTCTTATGGTTAAATTTTGAAAAATTTTTGAATGCAGAAAAGCTTCTGCCTTGTTATTTTTACCATGGTTGATCTACAAATCCAAATGGTTTGAATCCAACGGGCTTGGATTAAGCACTCCAGTACCTTTCTAACAAAATTGGTTTCATGCATTTTGGTTTAATGAATCGAGCTGGGTTGATTTTTGAATCTAGGTACAAAACTATGTTTGAAAATAAATAAATAAACTTAAGTTTGAATTGTTGGGTCACGCGGGATGTTTAGCTGGGCCGGCCCACTACACATAGTGCGTACGTGGGCTGGTTAAGTGAGCGACCCCACTCGTCAGCGAGACAACGAGTGGCGAAGTGGTATGAGGCTATGTGGACCGTGGGATCTAATTCTAATCGAACGGCTCGAGTTCATCGTCCACGCCTGAAAAGGACGCGATGAGCACGAACCCTAGCGTGGCCAGTGGGGGTCGTGGGAGGCTCACCGGGGCTCCGACGATGTTCGGCAATGGGGGCGAATGACGAAGTCGATGACGGCGATGCTCCTGGTACCGACAGCTTCTCCTGGGGCGGCTCCAATCGACGGCGCCTCTCCTCCTCTGCAGCGGCGAACTCCGGTGAAATTCCAGCTATGCGCTGCTCGTCTGGCTCCGGGAGTGAGTGGGGGGTATCAGTGAGAGGTGGGGAGTGAACTGGTGTGAAGAAAACGAGAGGGGGAGGCCTCCTTTTATAGTGCGATGATGGGACCGAAGGTTGCGGGCTGAGCTCGTCGTGGTCGACGGCACATAGGGCTAATGGCCTGGGCGATGATAGGGGCGGTGTTGTGCTCCCTGGCGAAGCTCAACAGCGTGGTGGCGAGGTGTGGGGAGGTGCTGATCGGTCGGAACACGTCGATGCTCTAGGCAGGTCCGATGGCGATTTAATGGCGCATAGCATGCATGGTCCGCCCGGAGGCGAACGGGCATGTCTGCGTGGTTGCTGGGGCGGTGATGATCACGTATGCAAACAGCGAGGGCGGCACGCGGTCTTTGCGAGCTTGTCGAGGAGTGGCAGTGGACGGTGCTGCGTTTGGGAGACAAGGTTGGCGAGGCTAGAGAGCGTGTAGCTTGCTGTCCACATTGGGGTTGGCAAAGGGGCTCGGCATGGTCACCATTAATGGATATGCCAAGCTCACAGTGGTGCTAAGGCTTGTTAATTTGGCTAGTTCATCTACTGAGAGTATAGAGTGATCTAGAGAGGGAACAAGGTTGGCCAAGATCACTGCTCACTATAGTGTTTGTTGTTTGTTGGTTTGCTGATCAATGTGTTTGATGAAATGGCCAAAAGAAATTCAAATTTGAATTTTGGATTCAAACTTGGTGGGTTTTCTAGGAACATACTAGGGAGTATTTGGTTAGTTGGATTAGTCAAGGGGCACTGGTTTGGTTGGGTTTTGAAAATGTGTGATCTCCACATATGATAAAGATTCAATTTTTACTTGTGATTTGAATGAGGTTGCCAAACGTTTCTGCAAGTTTGAAAGGTGGGCTTTAATTCACTTTTACTTGTTCTTGCAAGGGGTGAAAAGAATTGGAAAAGTTTTTTGTTTGAAATCTTGGACTAGAAACACCCAAAGTGACCTAGTGAGCAAGATTGGCAAAAATGTCCATTTTCTTTATTTGATTTGTTTTTTATTTTCTCTTGATTTGTTTTTGCATGGAATTGTTTTAGATGATGTTATTTTCATCTTTAAACCATTTCTTGCTATTTAGGTTAATCACACAAGTCCATTTATGCATTTATCCAATCATCACATACACACATGCATTCATATGATTTTAAATTGATCAAAGTTTTTGTTAACCCTAATTTTTGTGATTATAGTTTGATGATCATTGTTTCATATTTTTGGGATGTTACACATGGTGCCCAAGTAGGTGCACCTCCGTAGTAAGACGAGGAGGCTCCCTCGTCCTGGTACGAGCTCGAGGACTCCCCTGTGTAGTGTACAACGGGGTCGTATGAGGGCGCTTCCTCCTGATAGTGCCCATAGAAGGTAAGAGAGCGCAGCTTGTCATCCGTCTCCTCCTTGTAGCGTGACAAAGGTCCCTGAGAAATACTGAACAAAGTGGTTTGGGGTAGAGGGATCTCTCTCTTCCCCGTCAATAAACAACATTTTATAGACCAAGTTCTCAAGGGAGAGCTAGTGGTAACAAAGTGGTGCACCTTCATGGCAGCAAGATCAAGCCTCCGAGGAGCCAAAACTGTAACATTTGGATCAACAGCAATGTCCAAAGAAGTAGCAACACACATAGCAATAATTCCCCCATAAATGGGCCCCTTAGTAGTTAAAATACGAGCAATGAGAGAACCAAGATTGTACTTCGTATCATTGTTGAGCGCAGCAGCTAAGAAAGCCAAATGATAGCTGGAAATATTACTAGTGTTCTCCCTACCAAGAACACTAGTGGCAAGATAGTAAGTGAATTACATGATGGCTGGAAGCTGAATGTTTCTTATCTTTCCCCGTTGAGCTCTACGGTTATCATCATTGGTTATCCCGCGGTAAAGCTCCATCAAATCAGCGGGTTGAGCTGGGATCTTCTTTGCTAACCCAGCTGTACGAAGTCCCAGAGCCTCACAAAATTTCTTCAAAGTCATATGGTAAGACCTGCCACAAATCTTGAAAGAAACATCGGGAATGAACATGCTGTTAGTAAAGGAGAAGCTTGATGACTCCTTGATGGCGCCAGAGAACTTGGTGCTTGATGTGGATTCTTGTTGGGAACCCCAAGAGCAAGGTGTGAAGAGCACAACAACAAGTCTTCCCTCAGTTGAGACCGAGGTTATCAAACCGGAAGGAGAAAGGAAACGTCACACGAGTGTTGCAAGCAGTGCGGAGACCTGCACAACACAAACTCAAGACTTTGCCCCAACGAATCAGTGAAGTTGTCAAGCTCACCGGTTTGCTGTAACAAAGGATTAAACGTATGGTGTGGAAGGTAATGGTTTGCAGCAAGTAAACAAGTAACAGTGGAAGATGTATCAATGGTAAAGATTGGACCGGGGTCCATAGTTCACTAGAGGTGCTCTCCTTAGATAAAAAACATGGCATGAAGGGTAAACAAATTACAGCAGGGCAATTGACAGGAACTGAGCAAGGCATAACAATGCAATTACTAGCCAGAAAGATCCTATGAGGTTGATTAGGCAATACAAAAATATACATAGACCGCCATCCAGCTGCATCTATGACTAGAAGCCCACCTTCAGGTTATCATCCGAACCCCCTCCAGTATTAAGTTGCAAGCAACAGACAACTGCTTTAAGCAAAGTGTGTATGTTAAACAGTCCACGTGTTCCATGAACAAGAGACCATTGTTTTCTCCCTAGTAGCAACATCACATCTACAACCGAAGAGATTTCTATCACTTCCCTTGGAAACTAGAGGCATGAACCCACTATCGAGCATAAATACCCCCTCTTGGAGTCACTAGCAACTACTTGGCCAAGATAACCACTAGCAACGAAGAGCATGCAAGATCACAAACAACACAGACATGATAGAATCATAAAGATAAAACCATTAATCAAACCAACATAATAATATCAATATCCATCGGATCCCCACAAACACAACATGCATGATTACAAATAGATTAGATCTTGATCATGAACGGAGCTCACAAGATCTATACATGAAAGCACAAAGGAGGAGATACAACCATCTAGCTACTACATGGACCCATAGTCCAAGGTGGAACTACTCACGCATCATACCGGAGAGAAGGCCTCCGGGGTGATCTACCCTCCGGCAGGGTGCCAGGAAGAACTTCAGATCTCCCAATCTAGGGACGATGGTGGTGGAGGCTACAGACGGTTTCGTGGATTTCTGATCGGGTACTCCGGATTTCTACATAGGGGGCTTCTTATAGGCGAAGAGGCAAGACCGGGAGGCGGCCAGGGCCACCAAACCCTAGCCAAGCGTGGGCCCACCTGCCCCCACGCTTGGGTGGGTCTGCCCCCTGGCTGGCCCCTCCGGCTCTCCTCTAGACTTCTTGTTCCCCACGGAAAGTAATTGACTTTGACGTTTGTCCCATCCAATTCCGAGAATATTTCTTTACTAACTTTTCTGAAACCAAAAACAGCAGAAAACAGGCATCTGGCACTGTTGCAACTTGTTAATAGGTTAGTACCAGAAAACATGTAAAAAGCACCTCAAAGTGTAGACAAGCAAAGCAAAGTAGATGCAAAACAAGCATGGAGCATAAAAAATTATAGATACGTTTCCAACGTATAAAAGCTCTCCACAAATGTTTTTGTGAGCGTAGCATATTGCACGCTCTCATCTTGCATAAGACTTGTTAGACCAGCCCTCCGAACCAAGGTCATAAAATCATCAAGAATCCCAGCAGCCCGCAAGAAGGTTTGGCAAGGAAAAGCGGAGGGGTGCGCATCCCCTTCATCTCCCTCGTCGCCGAATCGCGGAGTGATGAGATCCTCATTGTATGAGGGCCTAGCACGGGAGAATGATCTTGAAGGCCTTGTCCTTCTAGGTGCATCACTCTCAAATATCTCTCCAAATATGTGGTTGTTCATGACCACTCTTTTTTGAAATTTATAGACAAACATCAAACCAAGTGATTTCCATGTTGATAAATGATGAGTAACTACTATAGGAACTTGCTAGAGGGCTACACATGCATCAAAATGAAAACTCTAAGCATATAACAAGCATGCAAGCTCACACAACCTGTCACCTATAGCAGAAAAATACTCAAGATACAATCTACCAATAACAAATCTAATTGGACAAGTGGAGGAGGCACATACCAAGGAGCAATCCCTCCAAAAATCAGTAGCAAAGATGGGCTGAGCAAGGAGATCGAAAATCGTGAGCAAGAACATCAAGAACTCGAGCTTGAGCAAGTTTTCCGATGTTTTTCAAAGAGAGAAAGAAGATGGCTGTGAGGGGGCACCTTGAAGGGGCCCAGGTGGGACAGACCCCCCTACGTGCCACGCACAGGTAGGCCGCGCCTACCATGGGTGTGGTGGCATGGGGTGGCCCCCTGGGTCACTTCAGGTGTACCTCTGCCCATTTTTTCGAGGAAAAATTTATTTTAAATTTTCTGGGTTTTTTCTGGAAACTTTATTTTTGGCCAATTTTCAGGGTATGAAAATTGATTTTCTCGTAGAAACAGTTTTTTCATAATAAGCAAAAGCAAACAAAAAGCCGAACTATAGAAGTTCTAAGACACTCTAACAAGCAAACAACTAGCAAAACCAAAGCTACCAAAAGAAAGGCAAAGACTAGGAAGGATAAAAATAAAAGAAAGCAAGTATAACCACAGTGAAAACATTATTTTGTTCATTAAAATGTTTTTGTTAACAAGGTTGATCAAGTCTTGTTACCAAAACAATATTATATGAAACAAAACTTTGCATTCCACAAGGTGATTATGTTACCTCATACTTGATAGCAATGGTCCCAATCATAATAGTTTCAAAATTTTCTTGTGGAATGGGACAATATATTTCTCCAACCTTGATACTCTCAATATTTTCAATGGAATTCAGGCAATGCTTTTAGCAACCTTCTTGGGGAAATAGACAGTATGCTCTTTGTCATTAATATTGAATGTTACTTTTCCTTGATTACAATTGATGACAGCACCTGCAGTATTAAGAAAAGGTCTCCTAAGAATAATAGACATATTATCATCTTCATGCATCTCAAGCACCACAAAATCAGTTAAAACCAAGCAATTGTGAGCCACTTGAACAGGAACATCCTCACATATACCAACAGGAATAGTAGTTGACTTATCAGCCATTTGCAATGATATATCAGTTGGTATCAACTTTTCTAGCCAGAGCCTCTTGTAGAGAGAAAAATGAATAACACTAACTCCAGCTCCCAAATCACATAAAGCAGTTCTAACATAATTATTCTTAATAGAGCAAGGAATAGTTGGTATACCTAGATCACCAAGTTTCTTTGGAACCTTATCATTGAAGGAATAATTGGCAAGCAAAGTAGAAATCTCCTCATTAGGAATCTTCCTTTTATTAGAGACAATATCCTTCATATACTTTGAATAAGGAGGCAATTTAATAGCATCAGTCAAAGGAATTTGCAAAAATAAAGGTTTCATCCACTCACAAAACTTGTTGTAGTGTTCTTCCTCCTTTGACTTGTGTTTCTTACCTGGAAAAGGCATAGGTTTCTGCACCCAAGGTTCTCTCTTTACCATGTTTATTAGCAATAAAATCTTCCTTTGTGTACCTAGTGTTCTTAGTGTGCTTCTAAGGTTCTTCTTCACCTTCCTCCTTATCAGGAGCATCATTTTTATCATTACCACTCTCAGTTTCAGCATGAGAGACAGATATACTATTAGGATCTACATCAGGTTCAAGGGGTTCCTCAACTATCTTATGTTTCTTTTTCTTTCTCTTACGAGGACTACCACTACTCTCACCTTGTTGAGAATCCTGCTCAATTCTTTTAGGGTGTCCTTCAGGATATAAAGTATCTTGAGTAGCTATACCACTCCTAGTTCTAATTCCATAAACATGTTTATCTATTGAGGCATTAACTAGCATATCTTTTTGTACCTTAGCAAGTTGATCAAGTTGGGTTTGAACCATTTGAAAGTGTTTACAAAGCATTTTAATATCATTAGAAGTTCTTTCCATAATATATTTCAACTCATTGATAGCTCTAGAGTTTTCCACTAAATGATTCTGAACTTGTTTATTAAAATTACCTTGTTTAACAATAAATGTGTCAAGTTCCTCTAAGCATTGATCAGGAGGATTGCCATAGGGAATATCACCTTCATTAAAGTGGAGAGAGTGTACCTCAATAGTAGATGAGTGGGGAATTGGCTTACATAACTCTTCTATAGGAGGTAGATTCTTCATATCTTCAGCTCTAATACCTTTCTCCTTTAGACACTTCTTAGCTTCCTTCAACACTTCATCATTTAATGCAATAACTCCCCTCTTCTTTGGTGTTGGTGTTGGAACTAGTTCAGGAACAATAGTCTCATGTGTATTTATCTCAATTGAAGTCCAATCATCATAATTCTTGCTTATCTTAGCCATTAATTCTTCAGCATCTATAGGAGTTCTTTTCCTGAAAACACAATCAGCAAAGCTATCTAGGTAGGTCCTAGAATCATCAGTTAGTCCATTATAATAAATATCAAGAAGCTCATACTTAGGTAATGGACATCCAGGATGTGCATGAATCAAGGCACAGAACCTTGTCCATGACTCAGGCAATGTTTCTTCTTCTCCCTGTTTAAAATCAAAAAGTCTCTGTAAAGCAGCATGTCTAGCACTAGGAGGAAAATATTTCTGGAAGAAAGAAGCAATCAAGCAATCAGGGCTATCAATGGAACCAGGAGGTAATCTAGTAAACCAAGCCCTAGCTTCTCCTTTTAGTGAAAAGGGGAAGATCTTAGTAACAAAGTAATTACGCATCTTAAAATCATTAGAGAACAAAGAACTCATAGTAGAAAGCTCATTCATATGAGCCACAACACTTTCATTTTTAGTCCCATAAAAAGGTTCTTTCTCAACAATATCTAAATAGGATAAATCAAGAGAGAAATCATAATCTTTATCTTTAATATCTATGGGAGAGGTGACAAACTTAGGATCAGAGGACAACTTAGGAATAATGGTGCGTCTAGCAAGGAGACTCTTAATAGCACTAGTACCATGTGTGTTTCGGCACTCTTCAACAAATTCATCAGTGAACTCAATGTAACCATCATTAATATCATAACTCTCACTAGACTCAGGTGAGCTAACAGGTGTAACAGTGTCTTCACTAGGAGTTTCGGTATTTCCTAGACTAGCCATAGTAGCGTCTAGGAAAGGACCTAATGAACAAATCGCATCAAGCACAGTAGAAGTAACATCATGAGCATCAAAAGCAGTTTCAGACTTAGCAGTAGTAGCAGTGTGTGTAGCATGAGTATGTGGTGGTGGTGTAACAAGCTTACTTATAACAGACGGTGAATCAAGAGCAACAAAGGTATTTAGGACTGTACCTCTTCTTGTAGTGGATGGTAAAATAGGAAACTTTCCATCACGAGACTTCCCCATGATGAAAGGAGTAGCAGTGAACAATAATAGATCCAAGTGAACTTACAAATAAAGCTATGCTCCCCGGCAATGGCGCTAGAAAATAGTCTTGATGACCCACAAGTATAGGGGATCGCAACAGTCTTCGAGGGTAATATTGCCCAACTTATTGATTCGACACAAGGGGAGCCAAAGAATACTTGCAAGCCTTAACAACTGAGTTGTCAATTCAGCTGTACCTGGAAATAGTTCTTGCTCACAGAAGTTTATCAGTAGCAATAGTTTGATAGTAGCAACAGCAAAGCAAGAACAACAGTGAAACATGAACAATAGTAATAGTAATGATAACAGTGGGATTCGAGTGCGGTAGGCTAGGGATGGATGGACGGGCGTTGCATGGACGAGTCTAAACATGTAACTTCAAGATCTAGGGCATTGCAGATAAATAATAACAAGCATCCAAGTACTAAACAATCCTAGGCATGTGCTCTAAATATAGTCATATATGCTCGCAATGAGAACTTGTACAACATCTTCTGTCTAGCCAGTCCCCGGCAACGGCGCCAGAAAATAGTCTTGATGACCCACAAGTATAGGGGATCGCAACAGTCTTCGTGGATAGTATTACCCAATTTATTGATTCGACACAAGGGGAGCCAAAGAATACTTGCAAGCCTTAACAACTGAGTTGTCAATTCAGCTGCACCTGGAAATAGTTCTTGCTCACAGAAGTTTATCAATAGCAACAGTTTGATAGTAGCAACAGCAAAGCAACAACAACAGTGAAACAGGAGTAATAATAACAGTAATGGTAACAGTGGGATTCGAGTGTGGTAGGCATAGGGATGGATGGACGGGTGTTGCATGGACGAGTCTAAACATGTAACTTCAAGATCTAGGGCATTGAAGATAAATAATAACAAGCATCCAAGTACTAAACAATCCTAGGCATGTGCTCCAAATATAGTCATACGTGCTCGCAGTGAGAACTTGCACAACATCTTCTGTCCAGCCAGCCCGTGGCAGCGGGGCCTCTAGGGAACTACTGGCAATTAAGGTTCTCCTTTTAATAGAGCACCGGAGCAAAGCATTAACACTCCATGAACACATGTGATCCTCACACCACAGCCATCCCCTCCGGTTGTCCTAATTATTGTCACTTCGGGGCCTTTGGATCCGAACAATGATATGTGTACACAACTTGCAGATAAGATCACAAACAATACTAGCATAATAATTTAATAATAAGTTCAGATCTGAGATCATGGCACTCGGGTCCTAGTGACAAGCATTAAGCATAACAAGTTGCAACAAAGTCAAATAGCACTAATAGAGATACTAGGCACTATGCCCTAACAGATCTTATTCCATTACATGATAGAACTCATCCAATCCCTACCATCCCCAAGCCTACAACGAGGGATTACTCACTCATGGATGAGGGAAACATTGATGGTTGATGAAGATGCGTTGGTGATGACGATGGCGATGATCCTCTCCAAATTCCCTATCCGTAGGTGCGAATGGAGTTTCGGATCCGAATCTTGGTTTACGGTGGCGGCAAAATGAAACTCTTTTGGAAATTATCGAACCCCCCTGTTTTTAGGTCGAGAGGCAACTTATAGGCGCAGAGGGAGGCCGAGGGGTGCACAGGTGGTGCACCCCCAGGCGCGACAGTGGGCCCGCGCTGGCAGTGTGGGCCCCCTTCTTCTTCTCTCGTACTCTGGCTCCATGGATCTTCTGGTGAAATAAGATTTTTGGCATATTTTCCGGAATTTTTCCTGATAGATGATTTTCTACACAAAAACTAGACACCAAGGTAATTCTGCTGAAAACAGCGTCAATCCGTGTTAGTTGTATCCAAATCATACCAGTTTAGAGAAGAAACAATAGCAAAAGTGTTCGGGAAAGTAGATACGTTTTGGACGTATCACCGTCGTGGTGGCCAATTCCGCTGGAGTTGCCAGACGTGCTGCCTCCTCCGATTTCGGGGCGCCCGCGGATTTATAGGATGGGCACACCGCCGGTTCGCCCATCCTACAGCCGTCACGTGACCACCGATGAGCCTTTCACCATGGTGGTGGCGGAACGCGTCTTTCTACCGGAATACCGCCGATTGGACTAGCTCGGATTGGTGTGTGGCGACCTTCGGGAAGCAGTGCGGGTCAATCCTTACGATGCTTCCCTGCGTGCCCGCCTCGCCCGAGCTGAAGAGGAGGTGCATACGCAACAAGCGCTCATCAGTTCTCTCAATGATGAATGATATATCTGACCTGCCATAGCCGCCGCTCAGCGCGGCGGTCGCGCGTAGTCTTAGGTTGTGTGGCGTAAGTGTAACGATGTTTTAAGACTTGAATAAAGATTTTCATTTCAAATGGCCAATGCCTACATTCATACATCATATATGGCGCGCGCACAGCCTAGCCTACTCGTTGGAGTCGGAGGAGGAGTCAGAGTGGTAGCAGCGGCGACACATGGTGTGGTTGAAGACGCTGACGCCGAACTTTCCTTCGCCGTCGTACTTGAAGATGACGATGTTGCCCGCTTCGATCTTGTGCGGCGAGCGAAGCTTCAACCGTTGCGAGGTACATCTAGCCAGGGTGGTTGGACTATCGATCGGGGTACTGCACATCTGAAGCCGTTTCCCATAGCATGGCGGCGAAGCGACTCGTCGCCGTCGATTATCACGAACCCGAGGTAGGAGGCGGCTGTCACGCCGCGGCATGCTATGGTGGATGGCCATGTCGAACTGGGTGCCTGGGTCAAAATCTTCGGGCGACGGCGATATTAAGGGAGAGCATGGTGGCGCAGTGAGTTGGCTGCGTCTCCTCCTCGGCGTCCACCACGCGCCACGGCCTCTTCGACAAGCTTCTGGCCATGGAGAAGGAAAGGGGAAGGAGAGGGATGGTGTTACGTGGGAAAAGATGGCGCGGGTGGTCGGTTAAAAAGGCGGCATCGGATCTGCGTGGAAACGAAGGGGCATTGAAGTGTCGGTCGATAGGCGGCGTCGGACGGCGCCTGCAGCGGTGGTGGAGAGCGTGTCGTCCGCGTCGCCATTGATGGCGCAGGCTGCCGCCAGTCAGCCTTCCGCCAGCGCCTCTGAATCGGTGCCGTTGCATGCGTCTGAATCGGTGCCGATGACCTGGTCTAAAATCAATACCGCGGGTCAAGGTGGTTGACGGGTGGGCCAGTAGCACGCACGAGAACGACGTCCGCGCTATCCGCGCGTGTCCAGGCCGATCCAACCGAGCCACATATTAGATGCATGGAAAAGTTGAACCAGACTCGTTTTGCCGGATGGGTCGTCCGTCGGGACGCTACGTATGCACCGTACGTCTGCGCTGACAGTTTTGGACACATAGACTGTTTGGTCGCCCCGATGGATATGGCCTTATGCAAATTAGTACTGTGCTGCCTCCCATCGGAAACAAATGAATGCGCTCCATCAAAATGGCTTTTATCACGAAATCACACACCCCTTCGCGTCATAAAGCTCTCACCCAAAAAGAGTAAACCGAAGCCATTTCCCCCAAAACCATGAACTTCTCTGTGGGCGCCGGCGGTAGTGGAGGCGGCGGAGACGCCGGCGGGAGGGAGCAGGCGGGGCGGTGGCTGGAGATTGCGGAGAAGCTCCTCTCCGCGCGCGACCTCGTCGGCTGCAAGCGCTTCACCGAGCGCGCGGTGGAGGCGGATCCGCTCCTGCCCGGCGTCGACGAACTCCTCGCCGTCGCTGACGTCCTCCTCGCCTCCCAGGCGATGCTCTTCACTGGCCAACCCGACCCGTTCGCCGTCCTCCAGGTGCCCTCTAAAACCGCCGACCAAGCCACCATCTCCCGCTCCTTCCGCCGCCTCGCGCTCCTCCTCCAACCTAGCAACCCCCACCCCGGTGCGGATGTCGCCCTAGGCATCGTCCAGGATGCCTACAACGTCCTCTCCGATCCAGCACGCCGGGAACGGCTTTCCGCCCATACCAACACTCCACCTGATGCTCCCTCTCAGCCTGCCGCTCCCGCAGCTGAGGCCGCTGACTTCTGGACGGCGTGCCCGTTCTGCTGCTACGTCCACCAGTACCCGCGCGATTTGGTCGGCCGCGCACTCAAGTGCCCAAACGAGTCTTGCCGCCGGGGGTTCGTGGCTGCTGAGATCCCTACCCCGCCGACCATCGTGCCGGGTACCGAGATGTACCACTGTGCTTGGGGATTCTTCCCCCTGGGTTTCCCCAACGCAGCGGACCTGGGTGGCAACTGGAAGCCATTTTACAAGGTCTTCCCTTGGAACAATGCGCCAAGTGGTGGGGGCGTCACTGGTAGGAGCTATGCTAACCGTGGTGGAGGCAGCAATGACAGGCAGACGCAGAATGGGAGTGCCCGTGGTCGTGGTGGATCATCCAGAGGCAGGGTCAAGAAGACAACAGCCCGCAAGAAGGTTGGGGTGGGGCTCAGGAGGCGTTCATTCGGTGGTGGTGTGGAGAGTGGCATTGATGAGTCGATGCTTGGACAGGATGGATGGGCTGAAGGTGCCGATGCTGAAGGTGGACAGCCGGAGGAGGGGAGAGGGATTAACATAAATGAGGAGGCACAGGCTGCTGATGGTACTGGCAGGGCAAATGTCACTGGAGGGGTTGAGGACCTGGGCAGCTTCCATTTGGATGTTGATCCAACCGAGGATATATTAGGGAATCTGGGGAATTTACACAACTTGCCGTTCTTGAGGGTGGATAATCTTGGGAGAATGATGTGATTGTTGCCACGGCTTGTCGTGGTGCTGAAGTATTGTATGATTAGCCGGGTCAGAACAGATGTTTCAAGGACTGCCCTTACCCATCTCGTTGTAGTTCTTGCTGTTGTGTTATTATCTCATCTTGTACTAGTAGTGTACTTTGGTCACTTAGCTCGCATTTGACTTGTTTCGTTTAGGCTGCCATAGAAGTACTCTGTATCTTTGTGGTATCTCTAGATTTTTCAGGATATGTACTATCTTTGGTGGACAAACTTGGGAGTATTTCTTGTGATTGAAATAATGCTTCATAGATTGAGCGTTGTTTGATTGGTACTGCTCATCATGTCACTTTGGTTTCTTGAAGGGCCTACAATGGCTAGAGAAGTCTCTAAGAGCAAATAGACAAGTAAGTTAAGCTGGCTATTCTTCCTGAACACAAACATTTTTTTTTTGTTACAAAGGCATATATTAGCTATATGATCATGATGGACTTGGCAATACCAAGTTTGTCATTCTACTATGAAGTTGAATATGCTTTCCTGGGATTTCATTTGTGACCTATATTCCTTATACTATTGATTTTGGTTCATCTTGATCGCATGATTTTTATTAGCGTATTTAGGATCAATATCTGTATTCAGTATATGATCAACTTCAGTGTTACATTATTTATGTCAAAGTTCATTGGCCAAAATCATGGCTATTGAAGCTGGCAGCAGCCAGCAGTCTATCAAACTAACAACATGTCTTAACTCTCAATGTACTGAAAATTGAGCAATACTTGGTCTCTTGCAAAATCAGCATCATAATCATCCTATGGTACATTGTTCACATGTAATAATTGTCTGCATCTCATGATATATTGCTGACCGTAAAATGGTCTTCTTTTACTACGATCTAGTTACTAGCCTATCACTTCAATAAACCTATGTGATTTGGGTTACTTCGTATTAAGCTGATGACTGGTTAGATTTGTATGACTGGAGTTTCTTAGATTTTATTCCAATTCCTGTGAGGTTTTTGAACTAGCCTTCATATCGCATTTCACTGAGATGGTGCAGTTAGGAAATTGGATAGTCATTCATTCTTTTATGATTCAGACACATGCAGTTTTACCTTCCTCTAAATCACATTCTGGATTTGGTAATCATATTATTTCTTAGATTTCCCACATTTGAAGCATACACATGCACACACAGAGAAACATGGATAATTAGGTGAAATTTGTGCATGGAAGATAAAAAAACCGAGTTGCTGCTAATCATGTTAAATGGAACTTTGTATTGAAGCAACAAATGTGGCTATGAGTAATCGGCTAGAGAATCATGAAAACCAAGTGCCTTTCTGTTACCATCATTTTTTTTTGGCAATACTCGTGTTAAGAGATAAGGGTTAGTTCTGTAGCAATCTGTATGATTTTTTGTGTTATTGCTGCAGAGAATTGTGAGAATGACAGCATTTGAAATAATCAACGTGGTTATATAGAATAGATATTCGCCCTTCTCTAGCATATGTCTTCTGTTAGAGAAAGGCAATATCATAAATACCCCTATACGGGTTCTTGTTGCCATCTTCTTTTTGGGCACAACTTGCAGCCAAGTGCTGCTGTTATTTTAGCTACTTGGACATTTTACACCTGCATGTTCCCTTTTGTGATTGAAAAGCGACCTGCATTGCATCTTATATCTACTTCTTGACCAGATGGGATGATTTGACATCAGACCTAGACATATGTTGTTTCTTCAGGTAGATAAACAACCGTCTTTCACAAACAAGAACCACCCTTTGCTGGAACTGAATTGTATGAGCTTCGGAGAGGATATCATATGACCCCCCCTAGTCTGAAAGATATATGGGCAGCTTGTAAAGCTCCCCATTAGTTTGCCGGGGAAATGCTAACTGCAGTTGTCACTTATGCTGGCAATTTAAGGATCTGGTCATGATTATAGTTGTGTTCATGCCCATGGATATATCTAAGTTTCACATCTGCAGGGCGCCACTCATTATCGATGTTGCTAGCGTTAGCCCCTCCTTTAGTTGCAAGGTTTAGTACCTGACCGCGGCCTCCAGTTTTTAGGTGTTGCTCCAAACCACTGAGTCGGTAGTTCATGTTGTATCGTGCTGCACTTGGGGTATATGAATATTTATGTTGCCATCTTGTTAATAATATTCTTCCCTAGGGCTGTTTTGTGCACATAAAGCATGAAAACGATCATGATCCAGGCAAAAAGACTAGCCACGAAAGAGGAAAGTAAGGGATTCTTTAGTTAAAAGAATGTGGCAACATTTTGGAGGAAAGAAAAAAAAATCCCATGTAGCTCAGTTTCGTTTGCTGGATTGGAATCCTAGAATTTTTTATAATGATTCATTTGCGCTCTATTTTGGAGGAAAAAAATTATACACTGAAACATTTCACTGTATTTTTTTTTGTTTTTCGACTCCAAAAGTGCAAGAATAGGGAAAAGCACATGTTTGGATATAGTTTTTCCTATAAATGTAGCATGAAAGAATCCATAGGGGAAGGCTTATGAATTGCAATCCTACACAACAAACAACCAATCAGGAAAAAAGAATCCTAGGCACCCTCTGAAAAATCTTTTGAAATTCGTTTGAGCCAAAAGGGTCCAGTCATCTGTTTTTCTTAGGAATCCTGCAAATTAAATGACCCCTGCGAGCACTTAACAGCTAAGAGGCGGCGGCAGACAAAGTTGCAGCCAGACTTCAGCCGACCTGTATAATCACTATCATATATAGACATCGAGGATAAAAAAAATTCACATGATTCGTGTTTGGATGAGCCCACGTTTCCTTTAACCTCCGTAGCTAGCCGAACAGTTTTCTTGTCACAATCGAGAGATGGCAAGGCAATGTTGTTGCATACTGCCAAAATTCAGATAAAAGCTAAAAATGAATCATTATCCATTATGTTCACGCAAGCAATTTCATTTTCTACGTAGTTTTAACCCACCGCAAGGTAGACCAAACGTTAAATCCAATGGTCGGAAGGCTGCCAATTCAAACTTCCATTTGCGCTGTAAATTTTGAGTTTCTAGCTCTATAACTATAATTCAAGTCCAGAGGTCATGCCATCTAACTGCCAATTACAATAGATTCTTTTCTTTTACCATTCACAAAGAACATGACTGAAGCACGCTGCTGTATGACACCTCTATACCGACACTTTCCAAAAGCAATCATATGAACACATACTCCTCAAAGGATCTTTCGATACAGAAAATTGCCATGAACAAAAACCAAATTAATCACCTCACCATCAACACATCACAAGAGCTGCACAACCTAAACAATTTGCTCTGCGTTTCTGGACAGTCTGGAAGGGTTAACCTTGTAACCAAAACTTGCTGCTGGGATGGCATAATCATGCAGATTAATAGAAGCCATCCGCATCAAATTTACATGCTCTTTCAGAAAAGAGATGATAAGAAATGCCGGTCAACGTTCTAAATCTGCCCGGTTACACCTGCACGCTCCCTTAGAACCTCAGTACGTTTACTTCTTTCCATCTGTTCCACCAGCCAGTCTATGCCGGATTTAATCCCCCTCCTGCCAGAAAGAAAAAAAAATGTTCCATTGAAATGAAAGAATAAACATATAACACACAATTCACTAAGTGATCAACAGTAAGGCAAAAGCCTTCTCGGACTAAATCAGAGAACTTCGGAATGACTGTTCATCTGTCAAAGTGAACAGTGGGATTCTCACCCATCATAAGCAGATACAGCCTGGCATCTATATGGCCTATCATTTAGCTCCTTAAGATGCATACGTCTACTCAATTCTTCGTCAGAGATAACTCCAGGTAAATCCTGCTCAAACAAATTGAAGCAAATCCAAATATGAGAAAATAAGATAAATAAGCTATTTGACACATTCATATAGATCCAGCTTGTCAACGTAAATGTGAACCAACTCCCAATATCTATTTATGAACATCTTTGACATGTCATATAAATTGGAAAAATTGGTAAAAATGAGGAGCTCGAACACGATATTAGTTGACTAGATCAGAAGGGATATCACTATTATCTGCTAAAATAACAGAAAAAGAAGGGCAATTCAGCTTACAAAAATAAGTGATACAGTATACAGATAAAATTGTTCCATAAAATGAGAAAATTAGCATATTTGTTGTTCTAAGTGAGAAATATTTTCGTAATTTTATAATTTTTCTAGCATATTGGAAATAAAATGGTCAAAATTGTACTTTGAAGACAATGAAAAGCCTAATCATTGGTTAGCTTATCATGGAAGGGCTACAGACCCTTCTCTCTTTTTTGCTGTATATTCAATGATCAAGGTGACATGTCTCTATATATGGTACATATGTATATTAATTTGGTGGGTTACTTATGGATGTAACATGTGAGCTTGACTAGCATCTTGTGTTGTGGCGGTCTAAAGGAGAACATGCAGATAAACAATTCACAAGTCATCTCAGAAAACTGGAAAAAAAAACTGCACCTGTTTGTTGGCAAATAACAGGACCGGTGCCCCTTTCAGATCCTCATGGCGAAGAACCTTTTCTGAAGAATTAAATGTTAGGTTCTATTCAGGGATATCATTCAGATATAACAAGAACATTCTACACATCTAACGACGATACAATTGTTAGTTCAAGATGAAAAAAAAATCTGTTTACCCAAAGCAGATTTGGCATCTTCAAATGATGATTCAGCGGCAGCATCCATGACATATATTATAGCATGGGCCTCTTGGTAATACTTTTCCCAGATTGTGCGTAGACCAACCTAGCAAGCATACAAAGTGTGTCATAAATCTGAACAGGTAAAATGGAATCTTGACTGGTATGGCGTAGTTGGTATATGGATTAGCTTATAAGTTCTTGTTAGGAAACAAAGGTGATATCAACCAGGGTAATTCTTAACTAGCACATGGAATATGCGCAAAGAACAGCACATACATGGGCACAACAATGGGCCATATCACACGCTTCCATAATTCTTATAGAAAAAACATAGCACATTGCCGAAAACATGAAATTGATCCTGAAACGCTCAAGTGGAGCAAGCATCCCCTTGTTCCACATACGCAACAAAGGTTCATGATCACATATTCAGAACATAAGCAAATATTCTACATTTCTACTTCACCAGGAGTATTTCATATGCTGTGGCCTCCTAAAGCCATAGTCCTTCAATCCTAGGGTATACATCCTCCGCATAGTACAACTCCGAAAAAACATGTAGATTGCAACTCCAGTTAACCTAATGACCTACTAAACGGACTATCAGCCATAATAGAAGGACTTCCAATATTCCACTAGGATTTCAGTCCAAAAGAATGCATTAGCAATCTTACCTGACCTCCCAGATCCCAGAATATTAGTTTTGCATTTGAATCCTCAATTCTTCCAATGTTAAGTCCAACAGTAGGAACAATACGATCAGGTGGAATTCCTTCCCCTTTCAGATAAGTCGATTTCACCTTTTCCAATAATGTCTATAACATGAATTGAGAAATGTTAGAAACATATTAATATTAGGTATATATGTTAGAAATTGAGCTTATCAATTTCAATTTTAAAGTTTGAGAGGACTTACTGTCTTGCCTGCCTTGTCAACACCAAGAATAAGAACATGGAACTCCGTCTTGTTAAATATGTACTTCCATAGACCATGGGCCAAGGAGAACATTGCTCTAGCCGGCTTCCTTCACCAATGAAGTAATCGCTTAACTGTCAACGCATCCTGAAAATTCCAACTTGCGTTAAGGACATTCCTGACCTGCAATAAAACCCCTCATAAAGATAACTGCTACTTAGTACTAAATTACCACCAGGATCACTCCAGAAACTCACTAATCAACTATGGACACTGCAAATTTTGTAATAAATCACCCAAAAGGCAACTCCATGACCAACACAACTGTAATACTAGCTGTGTTTATCCAACAACAATCCATCGACCTACCCATCCCTGTCTGCCAAGCGTGCCCGCCCGTGGACGCACATGGAGACCTGTTGCATCCGAACAACCCCAGTGCGATCAAAATGGTGGCTAAACGGCACACGAATTTAACCCATAAACATGGACTCTGAGCATAAGAACGCATCAGAAGAACAAACTCCATGGTATAATTTAAGTTATACATCCTGAATAATCAAACGCATCCTCGGGGGAAGGTTGAGGCAGATCTGGATCGCTCACCGGAGAGAGAGATAGGCGGGGCCGAGCTGGTTTCGCGATCGGGTGGCCCTCCGACGTACCGAGGACGCGAGAAAGGGTGAGGGAGGAGCCGCCCACCCAGAGATTCGGCTCGCCGCTGATGCAACGACGACGACGAAGGGCTCTGCCCAACGAGGAAGGAGATATAAACAGGGGCAGAAACGATCCGACGATTCCCTGCTGCGCCGACGACTGTGTGTCTCTGACGGGAGGGCCCGTTGTTCGGCGCGGGAATTACACGTCTGGGACTGAGAGGCGAGTGGGGGGCAGTGCTAACCTGTGGGGTCCACTTGGCCAGTGTGCGTCCGTTCACCGGTTCACGTCGTCGTCGTGGTGGTGGTGGTCGTCGACTTGCGCGATGCGGCCGTCAGATCTGTGGATGGAGTGAAGATGGGCCCAGAGTAGGGGTACTAGCACAGTTGACCTGCCAATTAGAAGACAGATTGTTTTGTTGCAGGCACGCCCGCACGGCGACTTACTTCTCCAGCCATGTGCTTGTAACAGAGTCGGCCTAACCAAATCTCTGCATATTGATTCTTCCTCTTAAATGACAAAGATTGGATTTTTTTTTTGCAAAGCTTGGTAGAGTTGGCATGCGAGCACATGTAGAATATTCAACATCACTATCCCATGGTAGAGAAGAGGTAG
Source organism: Avena insularis (assembly GCA_023614405.1). Taxonomy (NCBI): domain Eukaryota; kingdom Viridiplantae; phylum Streptophyta; class Magnoliopsida; order Poales; family Poaceae; genus Avena; species Avena insularis. Next base: position 57,252,590 of record CM042693.1, on the reverse strand, counting down.
CAAGTTTACCCAAGGGCGGCCACGATCCAACCAAACCACCGGCTAATGTTGTAAATTTTTTTCCGGATAAATGGAACTTTATTAATCAAGAAGGATTACAAGACGGTCGTGCTCAAACTTTTCAAGGATTCGGGTTTCGGCCGGTTTCCCTTTCAAATCGGCAAATTCTCTTCATCTAATGGAAAATGCAGAGCTCTTGCTGGTTGCTCTAAAAAAAGCTTCTGATGCTCCCAAGTCCAACCAAGTTTTAATACAACGCTCTGCTCTCGCAAAATTTGCAAGGCAATGCCGAATCCTAACCTGAGATCTCTCCACCTTAGTAAGAACACACACTCTATCCTAGCTAAGCAACCTCCTTATATCAGAAACTAAATGCAAATGGGTAGATCTACCTATAGCACAATATGACTCAATGATGATCGGGAGGGTGCTGAAGTGTGTTGCCTTCTCCAAGCCTTCCCAACAAGCCTGCAATTCCGCCTTCAAAGGAGTAACACAGTCTGGTAAAAATCGGCAAGAGGAGAAGGTCGTCCGCCCATGTTCATCACGAAGCACAGTTCCAGTGCCGCCTAGTAGATCAGCCTGCGAAAGGAGCCATCAATAGTCAATTTAACCCATCCTGGCGGTGGTTTATTCTAGGGTTTAATTGGCTTCGGGACAGACTTAGCTGACTCACCATCAACCACTATAGGTTGTTTTCCTTTGATCATAGCATCAGTCGATAGACACTTACCTCCTCTAATCAAACTAAGGTAATTAGATAAGAATCTCTTCGAGCCCTCCATAATTGGAAGTGATTTATCATGAGTAACTTCATTCCTTCCGAACCAGGCTCGCCAAGCAACTAACAGTGTTGTGTCTATCATATGTTTAGGAATTTGATTAATAACCTCCTTGAACCAATCAAACAGATGTATGGCCATGACGGAATCAGAAGGTAGGTTCCACAATTTCATCATCTCGGACCATAGTCTGTGAGCATGAGGGCATCTATAAAGAGCATGAGAAACATCCTCTAATTCTGAACAACAGATATTACAGTGTCCCATAACTCGCATATGGCGATGAAGTTTGTTTTCTTCAGTAGCTAACCCATTTGCGACCGCTTTCTAGGCGAATAATTTGACCTTTGGGTGTTGGAGATATGTCCAAGAGGCAATAATAAAATGGTTATTATTATATCTTGTATTTATGATAAATGTTTACATCCCATGCTATAATTGTATTAAGAGAAAACATTAATACTTGTGTGTTTTGTAAACATAAAAGAGTCCCTAGTAAGACTCTTGTTAAGCTAGCTTGTTGATTAATAGATGATCATGATTTCCTGGTCATGGACATTGAATGTTATTAATAACAAGATCATATCATTAGGGGAATGATGTGATGGACACACACCCAAAGTAAGCATGCCATAAGGTCAAGTCATTAAGTTTGTTTTGCCACAAGCTTTCAAATACATAGTAACCTAATCCTTCGACCATGAGATCATGTTAATCACCATCACCGGATGAGTGCTTTGATGACATCAAACAACACTTCTGTAACTGGGTGGTTATAAAGGTGGCATTGGGTATTCTGAAAGTATGTGTTGAAGCGCATGGATCAAGAGTGGAATTTGTCCATCCAATGACGGATAGATATACTCTGGGCCCTCTCAGTGGAATGTCATCCAATTGGCTTGCAAGCATGTGACTAGGTCAGAAGGGATGTCATATCAGGGAATGAGTAAAGAGTACTTATCGGTAATGAGGTTGGACTAGGTATGGAGATACCGACGATCGAACCTCGGATAAGTAAAGTATCGCATGACAAAGGGCATCAGTATCATATGTTAATGGTTCATTCGATCACGAAGTCATTGTTGAATATGTGGGAACCATTATGGATCTCCAGATCCCACTATTGGTTATTGATCGGAGAGGAGTCTCGATCGTGTCTGCATAGTTCACGAACCATAGGGTGACACACTTAAGGTTCGATGTTGTTTAAGTAGATATGGAATATGAGTTGGAGACCGAATGTTGTTCGGAGTCTCGGATTGGATCTAGGACATCACGAGGAGATCCAGAATGGTCCAGAGAATAAGATTCATATAATGAAAGTCATTTTCCGGGGTTCAGAAAAAGTTTCGGTATTTTGACCGGAGCTTCTAGAATGTTCTAGAAGGGGCCACCAGTGGGCCCACCACCCCGGGAGGGGCCACATGGGTTGGAGGGATGCTTCAGGGGCCATGGGCCAGCCACACCAAGACCCAAAGGGCCCAACCGGCCAGCCAAAGGATTTAGGGCAAAACCCTAAATATGAGAGGGGGCAAGTTTTCCCCCTCTCCCTATGTGCACCGGCCCTAGGAGGGGAGGACCAAGGGGAAGCCCTGGTCACATCCCCCTCTATATAAAGAGGGGAGGGTAGAGCGCCACCCTTTCCCTCTTTCCCAACCCTAGCCGCCACCTCCCTCCCCTCTCCTTCATGCTGCTCCGGCTTAGGTGAAGCCCTGCAGGATTCTCACCTCCTCCACCACCACCACCACGCCGTCGTGATACTGGTATTCCAAGGGGATATACTACCTCCGCTTCCCGCTGGAACAGGGAAAGTAAGTTCTTCATCGGCTCTGTACGTGTGACCGAGTGTGGAAGCGCTGCCGGAACGCAGCGCCAGAAGGATTGTCATTGCGATCTTGAGATTGGCAAGTGATCGACTACATCAACCACGAGATTCCCTGAGTGATGGGACTAGGGTTGGCGGCGTCCTATGTCATCGGGTATATGTCATCAGGGATCGGATCTTTGGTTGCGACGCCTCCTGCGTCGCCTAGCGGTGGCACTTCAGGTGCAGCCGTGCCTCCGCCAGCATGCTCTCCTTCCTCAACTGCGGGATGCGATGGTGCAATTGTGCTTGGCCCTAGACACAGGTCGGCGTTTACAGTGGTGTTCACGCGTCGTGCATGAGGCTCGACACCCACCATAGTTAAGATCCAACTTACAATCTGCACTTGACAACACTTGTATCTGCGTTGTGGTTCTTGTTCGTAGGTAAGAACGATTCTTATTCGAAAGCCCCAAGCCACATAAAACATGCAAAGAAAATTAGAGGCGTCTAACTTATTTTTGTAGGGGCATGTGATGTGATATGGACATGATGTGATTGTGATTATATTTGATGTATGAGATGATCCTTATTGTAATATGGCAACCACAGGAGCCTAATGATTGTCTTTAAATTTACTATGACATGCGTGTCTATTCATCATGTAATAACTTTATTCCAAGTAGTTGTAATAGTTGTTGTTAGTGATGGACAACCATGAAGCGGCGCCACGAACCTTGACGCAATGTTGGTGATGATGGAGATCATGTCCGTGCTTTGGAGATGGAGATCAAAGTCACAAGAATAAAGGCCACATCATATCACATATTATGAATTGCATGTGATGTTAATCCTTTTTATGTATCTTGTATTGCTTAGAACGCGATGGTAGCATTATAAGATCACCCCTCTCACTAAATTTCAAATAATAAAGTGTTTGTCCTTAGTAGGCACTGTTGCTAAGACTCGTACTCGAAGCATCACATGATGATCGGGTGTTATAGATTCTACGTGTGCATACAAAGGGTGCAAGCCAGATTTGCACATGTGGATACTAAGGTTAACCTTGATGAGCCTAGCATGTACAGACATGGTCTTGGAACACGGAATACCAAAAGGTAAAGCACGAGTCATATGGATGATATGATAAACATGTTGATTGTTCGCCTTTGAAGCTACATATTCTCTCGTGATGATCGGACTTGGTGTAGTGGATTTGGTTCGTGTAATCAATAAGGCAATGTGAGAGATGTTATTTTGAGTGGGAGTTCAAATAGTAATATGATTAAAAAAATTAAACTCAAATTATCATAAATTAAATCAAAGTGAATTTGCATAATTGTTGTAGTCATTGGCATCCGTTCACCACCTTATGCTTAGTTATAATTGAGATAATAGAACTATAGAATTATGGATAGTTACTTACGAATTGGTATCGTATTGTTTTGAGTGTCAATCTAAATTTTAAAATTCCTATTGAAAACTTTCAGCAAACTCCATTTACTCCGTGAAGTTTAATAATTAGTATTAAATCAAGAGTAACAATTCCAATGTTAGTATCTAAAGTATCATGTTTGCCTCCATGATTCTTGATATTCAAAAGTTGTTTAAATATCAAGGTTATCTAGGAGTTGAAAGAAATGTTTCAGAAACTGTCATGTGTGGAAGATATTTCGATATCTGAAATGATGTTTGTGGTTGATACGTCAAAAACGTATCTATAATTTTTGATGCTCCATCCTTGTTTAGTTTCTATTTTGCTTTGCTTTGTATACACTTTGAGGTGCTTTTTACATGTTTTCTGGTACTAACCTATTAACAAGTTGCCACGATTGCAGTTACATTGTTTTTGGTTCAAGAAAAGTTAGTAAAGAAATATTCTCGGAATTGGATGGGACAACGTCAAAGTCAATAACTTTCCGTGGGGATCAAGAAGTCCAGAGGGGATCCGGAGAGGCGTGCCAGGGCGCCTAGACCCCCTAGGCGCGGGTGGGCCCTGCCCCATGCCTAGGCAGGGTGTAGGGCCCCTGGCCACCGCCTCGGCCTCTCCCTTCGCCTATAAGAAGCCCCGATGTAGAAACCCTAAGTACCCGATAAAATCTCCACGAAACCTTCTGTAGCTGCCACCACCATCATCCCTAGATCGGGGGGATCTGAAGTTCTTCCCGGCACCCTGCCGGATGGGAGATCATCCCGGAGGCCTTCCCTCTGGTATGATACGTGAATAGTTCCACCTTGGACTATGGGTCCATGTAGTAGCTAGATGGTTGTATCTCCTCCTTGTGCTTTCATGTATAGATCTTGTGAGCTCCGTTCATGATCAAGATCTAATCTATTTGTAATCATGCATGTTGTGTTTGCAGGGATCTGATGGATATTGAGACTATTATGTTGGTTTGATTAATGGTTTTGTATTTATGATTCTATCATGTTTGTGTTGTTTGTGATCTTGCATGCTCTCCGTTGTTAGTAGCTATCTTGGACAAGTAGTTGCTAGTGACTCCAAGAGGGGGTATTTATGCTCGATAGTGGGTTCATGCCTCTAGTTTCCAAGGGAAGTGACAATAATCTCTTCGGTTGTAGATGTGTTGTTGATACGAGGGAGAAAACAACGGTCTCTTGTTCATGGAACATGTGGACTATTTACCTTACACACTTTGCTTAAAGCAGTTGTCTGTTGCTTGCAACTTAATACTGGAAGGGGTTCGGATGATAACCTGAAGGTGGACTATGGACCCCGGTCCAATCTTTACCGTTGATACATCTTCCACTGTTACTTGTTTACTTGCTGCAAACCACCATTACCTTCCACACCATACGTTTAATCCTTTGTTATAGCAAACCGGTGAGCTTGACAACCTCACTGATTCGTTGGGGCAAAGTCTTGAGTTTGTGTTGTGCAGGTCTCCGCGTTGCTTGCAACACCTGTGTGATGTTTCCTTCCTCCTTCTGGTTCGATAAACTCGGTCTCTACTGAGGGAAGACTTGTTTATGTGCTCATAACACCTTGCTCTTGGGGTTTCCAACGAAGTGCTCCACGTCAAGCACCATCAACAAGTTTTTTGGCGCCGTTGCCGAGGAGGCTAAGGACGTATTCACAAGGGGAGTACTTCACTTCCTTTCTCTTTACTTTTTTTAGTTTGATTCGTTTCTTTTGTTTGGTTTTGTTTATATCTTTTCAAAAAAACCAAAATAAATTAGTATGGTTTGGTTTGCTTGCTTTATTCAGAAACACAAAAAATTAGTTTCTGCTCTAGTTGCTGGTCTGTTTTTGCCTTGCTTGGTCATGCTTTCTATTAATGGATGGTTTCTTTGAAACTAGTTCTTATTGGCAAGGTGGGTTCACGGAAGAACAAAAGTATTATTATAGGGAACACCGTTTGTCACAAAAAGGGAAACACTTATGGGAACAAACTGATAAGTTGAATACTATTGCTAGAGACGTGTTCTATACTTATAATGTTACTTATTTCTTTGATAAATCTTGTTGCTGTAGGAGGTATAAACACCTGCCTTTTGAATGTGAGTATAATGATAATATTACCATATCTTATTATGATAAAGGAAATTATGATTTTTATGATGTGGAACAAATTGAAGAATTTATTGCCTTCAAGAGTGCATTTGAACTTGCTAGTTTGCTTGAAAATACTGATGATGCACCTTATGAAAATGAGGTTTATAAGATACTCAAATTTTTCTTTGATAATTACAAGGAAGAAAATGGCTATATTCTTGAATATTTTAATAGGCGTTTTCCACAAATCGAAGAGACTAATGCCTTGCAGGAACCTATGGAAAAAGAAATTGTTGAAACTGAAAGCTCATTAGATGAAAAAGAGGGGGAGAGTGATGAACAAAAGGAGGAAGAATGGATCTACCCATGCCTACCTTCTAATGAGAGTAACTCTTTATCCCTTACATTATTTGATTGTCCCCCATGCTTACCAAAGGAGTATGAATGTTATGTTCCTGTGGATCCTTTTAAAATATCTACTTTGGATAAAACCTATGGAGGTTTTAATCCTACTATTTTTGAGCTTGGTAGAAATTATGTGTTTGTAGATCATGAAAAACATGCTTTATGTGATAGCTATATTGTTGAGTTTATTCATGATGCTACTGAAAATTATTATGAGAGAGGAAAGTATGGTTGTAGAAGTTTTCATGGTACTGAAACACCTCTCTATGTGCTGAAAGTTTGGAAGTTGCTCTTGTTTCATCTTCCTATGCCTGTCACTTTGTTCTTTGTGAATTTATTTGCATACAAGATTCCTATGCATAGGAAGTGTGTTAGACTTAAATGTGTTTTGAATTTGCTTCTTGATGCTCTCTTTGACTTCAATTCATAATTCTTATGTGGGCATTCTCTCAAGCTATCAAGCCTAACTTAAAGGCGTTAAAGAAAAGTACTTGTTGGGAGATAACCCAAGAGTTTCCTTGAGTCTTGGAAGTTATTACTTCAGTAATTACCTCTCCTTATCCTTTTTTTTGCTTTTTGTGCCAAGAATGACCTCTAATGAGAGGGAAGTAAGATTTGGGGAGTTGCTGTCCCGAAACAGAATTCTGTCCTCCACCAAAAACATTCATGAGGCGTCTCTGTAACTCGGATTGAGATAAAATGTTATGAATAAATCCCCCAGTATGTTAGCTAACTTTCATTAGTTCAACACTTTTTGATTTGAGTAACATAAGATGTTCGCAAAAATCGGTTTCTACCTGCTGGTCTGTTTTGACAGATTTCTGCCATTATTTGCATTTGCTTCTTATTGATTCCTTTTTGAGTTCTCTTTAGGTAAATTGAGCTTTTTGAAGGAGTTACTATAGTATATTGTGTTTTTAGTGAAAAGCTTTGTTGTTCCAAAGCTTTTCCAGAGGTCTAATATCTTTTGAATACACTAATGTTGCTAATGAAGATCATGTGAAGTTTTGTATGAAGGAAAAATTTCAGGTGTAGAGAGAGAATGATGCAATGAAATGAAGAATGTACAAAAGCTCAAGATTGGGGATGCCACCATGGTGTCACCCCAAGAAATATCCAAGAGGTACACGCGTCAAAGCTTGGGGATGCCCAAGTCATCCCCTTCTTCATCAATAAAAAGCTCAGGTCTGTTTAGACACTTCGTTTTTATTGTTTCATGCATAGTTGTGTTGTTCTTGGAGCATCTTAGTTTTTGTTTGCTTTGCTTAGGTTGTTTAGTTTGCTTGAATAAAGTAGTTTGGACCCCCATTCTCTCTGTGTTGTTTTGCAAATAAGTTGCTTGGTGTTGGAAATGAGTAGTAAGTTCTTGCTTGTAAGTGCAAGAGGAGCTTGCATTGACTGTGACTTAGACTTTAGCATGACATGCTAGGTGTTGTTTTGATCTTATGCTTAGTGATTATTTCTGTAGCATGTCTTGTTCCAAACAATTGGGATTGCTTAGTGTGCCTTGAAGAAATTATGCGTTGTTTTAGCATGCAAAAGCATACTATTGTGGTATTCTCCTTTGATGCTTTGCTTGGGTTGACTTAGCACATGCTCACACCATGTTATGACTATGACAAGTCACCATAGCCTCTATGATCATTTAGTCCTTGACTTGTTGTACCACTCTTTGCTTTGATTAGTAATGCTTTGTTGCACTGCATGATTATGGCCATTATTGCTCTCTTATTTGGTTGCTCCTAGTGTTTTGCTAGCCTCAACTTGTATGAGTAAGATCTACTCATGCTTCCAACTCCCAAGAAACCAAGTTATTCCAAAGTGTCCACTATAAACTCCTAGGCATGGTGTGTTACACCATTCCAAGTATATTCTTGTTTTCAGCAATCTTCCAATTAAAAACTATTTTGTGATGTGAAAACTTAGTGATTAAAGCCCTCAAAAACTTGAAGGCACACTTTATATTATTTGCCCCTAATAAACTTGAACCATTGTGTCTTCTATTTTGTATATGCTTGCACTTATACGTTGAAATTAGAAGAACCGTGCTGCCACGGGGAACGTTTTCAACATTGCACTTGTACTTTGTACTCAGTTGATATCATGCTCTTTTGTCTATGGATATCACCGGTGTGAAATAAAGAGGGAACTTGTAAGTCCATGGAGTTTGTATCCTGTGTTAGAAAGCACTTTGAGCTAGCTTAAGCCATGCCTAATCATGGTGGAAACTTGCAGCATCACCATAGTGACATCTATGAAGCATTCTTCTTATAAAAAAAGAGACACATTGAGAAAAGAGGAAAGAGAGAAAAATCACCATATTCCCATGGTAAATAAGAAGATTGCTGAGATGCTCATTGTCTGCTTGCCTTGTCATTTTGGTTATGGGAAAGCTCCTGTACCAGGTGCAAGGGGTACCCCATTGGCAGTTCTCAATGATATGCAAATACTTACAATGACAAGAACTTACAGGTGACTAAAGTTGAGAAGCATGAGGTGTGGCCCTCGTATTCAAGGGACTTGAGATTGCCAACTTATACTTCGTCAAGAATATACTCCATCTTTGTTCACTTTAACCTTAATCACTTCAAGATGCTTATGATAGGGGCAATGAGGGTTGAAAGCTAACAAGTACCATAATTTTTGGAAGTTTTTTTTGAAACTTGAAATCCCTGCTTCCTTTAAAAAAGGTCTTTCTTCCACCACTATTGAGTCTCCACCTTCTACCTTTAGGCACCATTAAGAGAGCATAGTTGTCATTCTGTGTGCAGTGTTCCAAAGCTTAGTGATTGATGCATATTGTGATACTACTTGTTCTTGTGCTATTTGTTTCTAGTCACCCTTGTGAACTTTGAAGGTGTCCTATGCACCTATTTGCTACTCTATGAGGGTCAAGCTAATTGCCACTATGCTATGTTTTCTGTATGTGAAACAAACAAACGTTTTTCAATGCATGTTATTCATGATCTTTGTTTGTATCTTGTCATGTTGCATGCATAGTTACTATGTCCTATTGTTAGAACTGTTGGAGATATGCCCAAGAGGCAATAATAAAGTAGGTTATTATCATATCTTCATACTTATGATAAATGTTTACATTCATGCTATAATAGTATTAACAAGGAAACCATTAATACTTGTGTGATTTGTAAACTTAATTTGAAGTCCCTAGTATAGCCTCTATACTTCACTAGCTTGTTGGTTGATTGATGATTGTGGTTTCCCTATCATGAACATTGAGATGTTATCAACAACAAGATCATATCGTTAGGAGAATGATATGGTGGACATACTCCTATAGATAAGCGTAGCATAAAGATCAAGTCATTTCAATAGTTCAATTGCTATATGCTTTCTGATACATAGTAACCTAATTCCTTCGACCATGAGATCATGCATATTGCCTTTACTGGATGGATGCTTTGATGTCATCAAACACCACACCGTAACAGGGTGGCTATAAAGGTGGTATTGAGTGTTCGGAAAGTATTGGTTGAAACACATGGATCAAGAGTGGGATTTGTCCATCCACATGACGGATAGATATTCTCTGGGCCCTCTCGGTGAAATGTCATCCAATTAGCTTGCAAGCATGTGACTTGGTCACAAGGGATCACATATCAGGAGCGAGAAAGAGTACTTATCGATGTGAGGTTGAACTAGGTATGCGAGATACAAGCGATCATAACCTCGGATAAGTAACATATCATGAGACAAAGGAAATTGGTATCGTATGTAAGTGGTTCATTCGATCGCAAAGTAATCGTAGAAATATGTAGAAGCCATATGAATTTCCAGATTCCTCTATTGGTTATTGTTGGAGAAGTGTCTCGATCATGTCCGCATAATTCACGAACCGTAGGAGACACACTTAAGGATTGACGTTGTTTGAGTAGTTATGGTATTATGAGAAAGAGACCGAATGTTGTTCGGAGTCTCGGATGGGATCCGGGATATCACGAGGAGATCCGGAATGGTCGGAGAATAAGATTCATATAAGGAAAGTCCCGTTTCGGAGTTGGGGAATGGTTAGGTGTTTTCATCGGGAACATTCTAGAAGGTCGGAATGTCGGCACTCCGGAGGAAGGGTACATGAATGTGTCATTACATATTGGAATGATTGCATCATGTACTAAGTGTTCTCGCTGTCCAAAATAAAGGGTTTATTTAAATCCTAAATTGAAAAGTCAAGCGGCTAGTTTGAAAGTCAAGCAAGTTTTGGAAAGTGGAAGAGGAGGAGAAGAAGGAAGCCGAGTTGGGGAGGAGACCTCCTCCAACCGGGCGGCCAACTCAATGCCGAGTTGGGGAGGACTCCACTCCCTCCCCTGGCCGCCAGCCCCTCCCACCTATATAAGGAGGCGGGGCTCCCTCCACAGACACAAGATCCTATCCTCTAAACTAAACCCTAGACCTAAACCCCGGTTTAGAGCTATTTCGGTTTAGAGCCTTCTAATTGGTTTAGAGCCTTCTAATTGGTGTGTCTAATTACTAGACCACTAATAGCCTCTCTCATAAGCTCCACCATACTACTTTTGGCTTAAGGCGAAGCCTGTGGGATTTCCCTCTACTTAGGTACCACGCCGTTGTCTTTCTTAGGAATCATGAGAGTGCTACAACCTCCTTTCTTTGGAACAAGGAGAGGAAGGTCTTCGTCAGTACCGAGCGTGTGACCGATTGCGGGGCGCTGCTTTGGAACGATGGAAGGATCGTCTGCGATCTTGAGATCGGAAGAGTACTACATCACCCACGAATCTGCTCTAGTTAACGCTTTGGAATCTTGAGGGTGAGTTCCACTATCGACTCGTTGCTACAATCTAGTAGATAGATCTTGGCTTGTTTGTTTGTATGCGATAGAAAATTTTTGTTTTCCATGCTCTGAACCCCTACAGTGGTATCGAGCCGTGTCTATATGTAGATCTGTTGCCACAGTAGAACACAATGGTCATTGTGGGCATTGATGCTTTATTGTAGATTGCTTTTTGTGTACTTTGCATCTTGCGGTATGTTGGGATGAAGCGGCCGGGCTAACCTTACATGACATCGTTCATGAGACTTGCTCCACGCTTGACATGCAACTTGTATTGCATAAGTGGCTTTGCGGTGCTGTTTCTCCTAGCATAGTTAAGATCCAATTTACAACGGGTAATCAACAATGCTAGTATCAATGTTGTGGTTCTTGTTCGTAAGTTAGAGCGACACTTATTGAAAGCCCCAAACCACGTAAAATATGCAAAGAAAGTAGAGGCGTCTAACTTTGTTTTGCGAGGGTGTCTGATGATGTGATATGGCCATGATTGTGATTATATTTGATGTATGCAATGTTCCTTATTGTAAGTTGGCAACGGCGTGAGAATATATGGTTGTCTTTAATTTCTGTTAAGACCTGCGTGTCTATTCAAAATAGTTGTAATAGTTGAAGGTGGGCGACAACCATGAAGAAGCGTCATTGACCTTGATGCTATGCGGTGATGATGGAGATCATGTTCGGTGCTTGAAGATGGAGATCGGAAGCACAAAGAAGAAAGGCCATATCATATCACATATTATGAATTGCATGTGATGTTAATCCTTTATGCATCTTGTATTGCTTAGTAGGCAGCGGTAGCATTATAAGATGATCCCTCATGCACATAAAATTTCAAGTTCTAAAGTGTTCACCCTTAGTATGCACCGTTGCCAAAGCTTGCTTGAAGCACCACGTGATGATCGGGTGTCTTTGATTCAGCGGTGAATACAACGTAAGCAAGCCAGATTTGCTTATCACGGTAGCTAAGGTTTGATCTTGACGAGCCTAGCATGTACGGACATGGCCTCGGGAACACGGATTACGAAAGGTAGAGCATGAGTCATATAGTAGATATGATGAACATGTTGATTGTTCGCCATTGAAGCTATATCAACTCTCGTGATGATCGGTTTTGATGTGGTGGATTTGGTTCGTGTGATCACTAAAACAATGTGAGGGATATTGTTTTGAGTGGGAGTTCACCTAGATTAATTTAATTATTAATTAGAACTCAATTTATCATAAACTAAATCAAAGTGAATTTGCATAGTTGTTGTAGTCATTGGCATCCGTTTACCACCTTGCGCTTAGTTATAATTGAGATGATAGAACTATAGAATTCTGGTTAGTTACTTTACGAACTGGTATCGTATTGTTTTGAAGTGTTAATCTAAAGTTTAAAGTCCTATTGCAAACTTTCAGTAAGTTCCGGTTACTCCATGAAGTTTAATAATTGGTATTAAAACAAGAGTGACAATTCCAAAGTGTTAGTATATGAGTATCATGTTTGTCTCCATGATTCTTGATGTTCAAAAGATTGTCTTAATATCAAGGTTATCTAGGATCTGAAAGAGTTGTTTCAGAAACCATGATGTGTGGAAGATATTGTGATATCTGAAATGAAGTTTTGGTTACAACATGATAGAGTATAATATGGCAAAAGTCATGTTCTCATATTTGATGAGAATTTGCAAAAGGTTGGAGACACTAGTTGTCCTAATCTTCCAAAAGGTTTTGGAGAGCAACATTATACTCACGATTCACCGTTATAAGCTAAAGTAGCTTGATCATGGATAAATCCATGATGAAGGTGAATATTTGATGTAGGTAAAATGTTTATTACACCAAGAGTTAACTAAAGATAGGAATTTGAAAGAACACCAAACATTTGATAATGGTGATCTACTTCAAAGTGCAAGTCCAAAGACATTGGTATTTAACTATACACGCTTTGGACTATGTGTCATATGTATGACTCCACTATTGATGTTGATAGATTCTTTCAAGCGAAGGAAATCTTGAAGAGAATCTCATAAGTATATGGCGAAAAGAAAAGACTAGAATTGTTCAGTTTAAGTATATAGATGATACATGTGTTATGGCTATATTCTTTGCTTATTAAACAATGTGGTTCTTAAGTATTTGATACTGAATTTGTTGGTGTGAATCGTCATACGAAACAATACAATTCATGAACTACAATGGCCTAAGTAACTAGCAAAAGAATAGGTGATGATGTTCATCGAGAACAAATAAAGGGTTATTTTGTTGCTCGTTAAACATCAACGCTTGCCTTCAAGATTTGTTTTATCAGGTATTATGAGAACAAAAGGGTTGTTCAAATAATTGCCGTAATCCATAAAAGATGGATGATTCACAAATCTCGTTGGAGAAATCACATCCATAAAACTAGTGCTAAAATTGTCGAAAGACAAATTGATTGAAAGATCACTTAGGAAGTGACATCGCCGTTTAAATTATATTGGAAAGAAAACATGAAGAAACTCCATGTGGATGGAATTTTGGAGTCTTTTGATTTTTGATCAAATGACGTTTGTGAAACTTTCCTAGAGATAATTAAAACTTCGTTCATAGGCCAAAAGGGAGAAGACTAGCTTATTGGAACTTGTGCATATTGTTGCGAACTCCATTATGTGTAGTCAAGAGCGATGGATTTCAACTTCATATGCTTTCTCCGAAAATTTGAGTGAATATGTGAATATTTACTTAATAAGGATAAAGTGTGAAATATTTGAAAAGTTCGAAAGATTTTCAAGATGAAGTGCAAAATCATTGTAACAAGAATATGAATAGTTTATGATAAGATCATAAAGGAAGATATTTGAATTACAAGTTTAGCATAATACCTAAGATTTAAGGAATCGTTCTGTGGATTTGCATTTCCCGAAACACCATAAGAGTATGGAGTGTTCGAGATATGTAATTAAAACCTTGTTTGACATGGTAAGATCGAAGGTATAATTCATAAAACTGCTATTATATTTTAAAGATTAAAAGCTTTAGAGACTACCGTTTTCCACTAAAAGAGCTCCATCATAATCCGCTGAAATGACACCATATAAGGTTATGGTTTGGGATAAAACCCAAGTAGTCCTTTCTTAAACATTGGTATGCTATGCATAAGAAAGATGTTTGCAACCAAAGTCGGATAAACCTGTCTTTGTATTACTGTTAAGTATTCCTCCATAAACACCGGAGACAAAAGTGTTTGTCGCTTAGAACGTCAAGTTTCTTTGAGAAGGAATTTTTCGTGAAAAGTTAAGTGGGAGGACAATAGAACTTTGATAAGGTTAAAAGAACCTTAGCTATATGTGCAGAGTTGCGCAGCACCGAAAAGTGTTCCGGAGGCAGCAAAAGTGCTCATGGCTCACGTGCCTCAAAGGTTGTGGTCACGGAGATCTAAGTTCCTATTGAAACAAGTAGGTCGGATGAACAATCAAATACCAAGATTTGAGAGTTAAATCATTATTTGACAATAATGATCCGACTAAATGCAAAGAAGCGACGATGGGCCCTGACTCCGTCAAATGGCTTGAAGCCATATAATCCGTGATAGTTCCATACACGAGAAATCAAGTTTTGAACTTGAAGGACCCTCGGAAAAGGTGTAAGACCTTGCAGTTGTGTTTGGATCTATAAAGAAGTAGACATGGATGTTTCACATCTATGAAATAGTCGACATGTTGGGAAAAAGTTCACAGCAATGTTCAAAGGTTGACTATGACAAGATTTGATCTTTCATAGTGATATTTAGTCTAGACGGATTAATGTAGCAACCACTACATATAAATTTGTTATATGGTAGTTGAATAAACAAAACAAGTTCTTCTAATAGAATCGTTACCTAGGACATGTGCATAACACGGTCCATAGGGTTTTGTTAATTCAAAGGATGCTAAAAGCATATGCAAACTTCAATGGTTGAAGTAAGCATAGCGGAGTTGGAATCTTCACTATGATGAAACTGTTAAAAGAGTTTAATTTCATCGGAGACAATGAAGATGCTTGCATTTGCAAGAAATTAAGTGGGGCGCTAAGACATGTTTCTAATACATTATGTGGAAGACATATTGTTGATTGGAAATAATGTATCTTTTATTAACATATTAAGAATTTCATCCCAATGAAAGACTTAGGCAAAACCAAATATTTGGCATCAATAGACGCTAATATGGTTGTGCGGAAGTACATAAACGAGATATTGAATGAATTCAATATAGAAACTACAAGAAAGGTTCTTGTTGCACGAGAAAGGATTGAAAGAGTTCAATGTTGATGATATATTCAAGTGTATTGACATTTGGTAAGTGAAACAAAGATTCAAGTATAGATTGATACTTGATGTATGAAATCACAAAGAGAATTTATATCAATCATACTGTGATATGTATAAATCCAGATATGTCCTATGCTATAAATATTATGAGCATATACGAATGATTCATAAGATGATCATTGGACGATAGTAAGGATATTCTTATGATCTTTTGGAAGAACTAAGAGTATATTATTTGTAGAAGTGACAAATAGATGGTTAGTTCATTGTAAAAGTACTACATTGATACTAGCTTTATCACAAAGTACAAATTTAGTTTATCTCAATCTAAATTAAGGGTGGCACAATATAATGGAAAGTGAGTTCCATAATGGATTTGGATGAGTTCCAAAGTTAAGACATTGTGACAGATACTACAACAAAGGCTAAGTATATGACTGCTATTATAGCAGCAAAGAGGGCATTTGTGTCAAGTAGTTTGTTATCAAACTAGGTGTAGTTCACATGAGGATAATACTATGAAGATATATTGTGCGACAATATTATCAACATGTTTTAACCCCAAAGAACTAAAGGTCACAGAAAGACCAAATCATACAAAGCCATCTCATTAGAGAATGAGTGATGCGTAGAGGCAAAGACATGCAATTACACACGGACTGGAAGTGTCGGATCCGGAGATCGATTAACCACTAGCAATAGTGTACATACAACACCGAAAGCCATAGGTGTTGAAAACACAAAGGTTTGAAACTAGATTATTGACTCTAGTGCAAGTGGGAGACTGTTGGAGATATGCCCAAGAGGCAATAATAAAGTAGGTTATTATCATATCTTCATACTTATGATAAATGTTTACATTCATGCTATAATAGTATTAACAAGGAAACCATTAATACTTGTGTGATTTGTAAACTTAATTTGAAGTCCCTAGTATAGCCTCTATACTTCACTAGCTTGTTGGTTGATTGATGATTGTGGTTTCCCTATCATGAACATTGAGATGTTATCAACAACAAGATCATATCGTTACGAGAATGATATGGTGGACATACTCCTATAGATAAGCGTAGCATAAAGATCAAGTCATGTCAATAGTTCAATTGCTATATGCTTTACGATACATAGTAACCTAATTCCTTCGACCATGAGATCATGCATATTGCCTTTCTGGATGGATGCTTTGATGTCATCAAACACCACACCGTAACAGGTGGCTATAAAGGTGGTATTGAGTGTTGGAAAGTATTGGTTGAAACACATGGATCAAGAGTGGGATTTGTCCATCCACATGACGGATAGATATTCTCTGGGCCCTCTCGGTGAAATGTCATCCAATTAGCTTGCAAGCATGTGACTTGGTCACAAGGGATCACATATCACGGAGCGAGAAAAGAGTACTTATCGATATGAGGTTGAACTAGGTATGCGGAGATACAAGCGATCATAACCTCGGATAAGTAACATATCATGAGACAAAGGGAAATTGGTATCGTATGTAAGTGGTTCATTCGATCATAAAGTAATCGTAGAAATATGTGGGAGCCATATGAATTTCCAGATTCCTCTATTGGTTATTGTTGGAAGTGTCTCGATCATGTCGCATAATTCACGAACCGTAGGAGACACACTTAAGGATTGACGTTGTTTGAGTAGTTATGGTATTATGAGAAAGAGACCGAATGTTGTTGGTCTCGGATGGGATCCGGGATATCACGAGGAGATCCGGAATGGTCGAGAATAAGATTCATATAAGGAAAGTCCCATTTGGAGTTGGGGAATGGTTAGGTGTTTTCATGGGAACATTCTAGAAGGTCCCGGAATGTCGGCACTCCGGAGGGAAGGGTACATGAATGTGTCATTACATATTGGAATGATTGCATCATGTACTAAGTGTTCTCGCTGTCCAAAATAAAGGGTTTATTTAAATCCTAAATTGAAAAGTCAAGCGGCTAGTTTGAAAGTCAAGCAACAAGTTTTGGAAAGTGGAAAGAGGAGGAGAAGGAAACCGAGGTTGGGGAGGAGACCTCCTCCAACCCGGCCAACTCAATGCCGAGTTGGGGAGGGACTCCTCCCTCCCCTGGCCAGCCAGCCCTCCCACCTATATAAGGAGGCAGGGCTCCCCTCCAGACACACAAGATCCTATCCTCTAAACTAAACCCTAGACCTAAACCCGGTTTAGAGCTATTTGTTTAGAGCCTTCTAATTGGTTTAGAGCCTTCTAATTGGTGTGTCTAATTACTAGACCACTAATAGCCTCTCTCATAAGCTCCACCATACTACTTGGCTTAAGGCGAAGCCTGCGGGATTTCCCTCTACTTAGGTACCACGCGTTGTCTTGCGGAATCATGAGGAGAGTGCTACAACCTCCATTTTCTTTGGAACAAGGAGAGGAAGGTCTTCGTCGATACCGAACGTGTGACCCATTGCTGAGGCGCTGCTGGGCGTGGCGCTGGAAGGATCGTCTACGCGATCTTGAGATCGGAAAGAGTACGACTACATCACCCACGAGAATCTGCTCTCGTTAACCGCTTTGGAATCTTCGAGGGTGAGTTCCACTATCGACTCGTTGCTACAATCTAGTAGATAGATCTTGGCTTGTTTGTTTGTATGCGATAGAAAATTTTTGTTTTCCATGCTACGAACCCCTACAAGAACTCCATCTTTCATGCACGTGTTTAGAGTTCTTTGATCCCAGCTTTCAATGCTTGCAAATGGTTAGATCTTCATTGTGATGGTGCATGTCACCTAAAAAAATATTCTTTTTATCACTTACCTACTCGAGGACGAGCAGGAGTTAAACTTGGGGATGCTTGATATGTTGGAAACGTATCTATAATTTTTGATGCTCCATGCTTGTTTAGTATTTACTTTGCTTTGTTTTGTCTACACTTTGAGGTGCTTTTTACATGTTTTCTGGTACTAACCTATTAACAAGTTGCCACAATGCCAGTTGCCTGTTTTCTTCTGTTTTTGGTTCCAGAAAAATTTAGTAAAGAAATATTCTCGAAATTGTACGGGACAAACGTCAAAGTCAATTACTTTCCGTGGGGATCAAGAAGTCGGAGGAGCCGGAGGCGTGCGGTGGCACCAGACCCCTAGTCATGAGTGGGCCCTGCCCCGCGCCTAGGCAGGGTGTAGGGCCCCTGGCCACCGCCTTGGCCTCCCCTTCGCCTATAAGAAGCCCCTGATGCAGAAACCCTAAGAACCCGATTAAATCTCCATGAAACCGTCTGTAGCCGCCGCCACCGTCGTCCCTAGATCGGGGGGGATCTGAAGTTCTTCCCGGCACCCTGGCGGAGGAGAGATCATCCCGGAGGCCTTCTCTCCGGTATGATGCGTGAGTAGTTCCACCTTGGACTATGGGTCCATGTAGTAGCTAGATGGTTGTATCTCCTCCTTGTGCTTTCATGTATAGATATTGTGAGCTCCGTTCATGATCAAGATCTAATCTATTTGTAATCATGCATGTTGTGTTTGCGGGGATCCGATGGATATTGAGATTATTATGTTGGTTTGATTAATGGTTTTGTCTTTATGATTCTATCATGTCTGTGTTGTTTGTGATCTTGCATGCTCTCCGTTGTTAGTAGCTATCTTGGCCAAGTACTCCCTCCGTTTAGAAATATAAGATGTTTTAGGTTTGTGAAGTGGATGTATCTAGACATCTTTTAGTGTCTAGGTTCAAATGAATCTAGACACTAAAAGATGTCTAGATACATCTCATTCACAAACCTAAAACATCTTATATTTCCAAACGGAGGGAGTAGTTGCTAGTGACTCCAAGAGGGGGTATTTATGCTCGATAGTGGGTTCATGCCTCTAGTTTCCAAGGGAAGTGACAATAATCTCTTCGGTTCTAGATGTGCTATTGCTACTAGGGAGAAAACAACGGTCTCTTGTTCATGGAACATGTGGACTGTTTACCTTACACACTTTGCTTAAGCGGTTATACATTGCTTGCAACTTAATCTTTGGAGGGTTCGGATGATAACCTGAAGGTGGAATTCTAGTCATAGATGTAGTTGGATGGCGGTCTATGTATATTGTTGTATTGCCCAATCGAATCTCATAGGATCTTTGTGTCTAGTATTGCATTGTTATGCCTTGCTCAGTCCTATCAATTGCCCTGCTGTAATTTGTTTACCCAGCATGCCATGTTTGTTTATTTAAGGAGAACACCTCTAGTGAACTATAGACCTCGGTCCAATCTTTACCATTGATACATCTTCCACTGTTACTATTTACTTGCTGCAAACCACCATTACCTTCCACACCATACGTTTAATCCTTTGTTACAGCAAACCGGTGAGCTTGACAACCTCACTGATTCGTTGGGGCAAAGTCTTGAGTTTGTGTTGTGCAGGTCTCCGCGTTGCTTGCAACACCTGTGTGATGTTTCATTCCTCCTTATGGTTCGATAACCTCGGTCTCTACTGAGGGAAGACTTGCTGCTATGCTCATCACACCTTGCTCTTGGTGACAAGGTTTAATCTCGTCAATGCCCATTGTTATGGACTTGGGTTTTGGAGAAGATGGGGATGCTGGAGATCACGGAACGTTTAGCAAACAAGAAACACGGGGACACGAGGTTTACCCAGTTCGAGGCCGGAGAAAACCCTACTCCTTGCGCTCTTGATTACTGGTGAGAAGCGAAGTTATAGGGTCTTGAGATGCAATCTGGCGTGGAGGTGTCTATGCGAAGGTATGAGGTGCCCTCCTCGCCGTGCCTTCCTAGCCTTTATATAGAGTTAGGTAGGTCCCAGGCACAGATCGAGTCGGTTATAGGTTTTAGGGTTTACCCCTTTGAATTTCCTATCTACTCTAGTCTTGCTCTCTAAGGATCCGAAGGCGTCATGGGCCTTGGCCACCCGAAAATCTTCATGGGCCGACGTATATTTGCCGTGGGCCTTCCTTAGGCTAGACTAGGTATGCTGAGGTCGTGTACCCGCGGGGTATAACCATGTCAGTAGCCCCCGAGTGTTCAGTCGAATCGTAGATTCGGCTGAGGACTCTTCAATCTTTCGGGTGCAACTATCTCTGTCTTTCAAGAGAATGTTTAGGGATTGTTGATGTGTGTGCCTGACTCTCCCGATGGATCAGGGTTAGTTAACTGTCTTAGGACAAAACAACACGATCTTCTTCAGGTTCGAGTCCCTCGACTTGAACCCGGAACATATGCTAGCGTAATTCGACTCAGGCCGCGGAGGACTTACAGGAGTGGAATTTTAGTGAATTTAAATGATGTACCCAACGCGTCCGTCGGGATTTTTCATCGCGCCTGTTGGCACGGATTCTTACTAGCAGAGCGAAGTCATGTGCGTTACCAGGCCATCAGACGATATCTGTAGGTCTTATCTTTGTGTCGTAGACACAACATTCGAATGTTTATCACCCCGCAGAGGTGCTTCGGGTGGCCAAGGAGGACGTTGCTCACTCAGCGTTTAATTAGGGCAGAGTTGCCGAAAAAGTTTTGCATGATGATCCGTAGGATCGCAGTCGAAGAATTCATAGGGTGCGCGACCAGCACTCCCTATGGGAGTAGCCCCCGAGTGTCTGTTCGAGTCGTAGACTCGAGCAGAGACTTTAATCCAGCCGTTGTTCGGCTTCAGGTCCGTAGGACACAAATTTTTCGGATGCTTGAATCCATCCTCCCTATGGGAGTAGCCCCCGAGTCCGTAGTGGAGTCGTAGACTCGACGTAGGACTCGAAGAAATAATTCAGTGATGTAGTGTTTTGTTCACTTTTCGGGTGCGCGGCCAGTGCTCCTGATAGGAGTAGCCCCCGAGTAGTTAGTTGAATCGTAGATTCGAGTGAGTACTCTTTATTGTATAGCCGAAGAATTGTAACCGTTGCTAGCATAGCTTTTGATGACGTCAGTGCTGATGATCGGTGGCCTCAAGCGTCTGCGGCGCCAGAGATGACGAGACTGGATGAACATGGGTCCCACCTTCTAACCTTGAGTTGACCGGTCACGCGCGACATGGAGATAATTACGGCATCGCCTCGATTTACGCAGCGTAGTGGGCCGGCGTGTGGCGACGGTTATTTTGTCTTGACTGCGTGGGCCGGTCGAGATCTTGTAGTTGGCTCTAGGTCTTCCCAATGGACGGTCATCGTGCATCGTCTTCGTCCTTATAATCATTGGGGAAAAGTTAATTTGTTTTCACCGCAACCATTCTTGTTTCACTGCTCCACTCTTCTCTGAGCTTTCTTGCTGCGTGCTGGAATTTCCTCGAGCATTTCCTTCCTTGATCCTGCGTGCTCTCCGCCGACGCCACCGCACCGTGATGGGGAAGCCGAAGAAGTCCTCCTCTGCAGTTGGTACCAGCGCTGCAGGTGGCAAGAAAGGTTCTGCCGCTGCCCGTGTCACCGACGGTGGCTGGCGGCGATCGGAGACGCGTGAGAGTGATCTCCGCAAGGTCCGTGAGCGGGGCTTGATCCCGCAGGATAGGGAGGCTGTTAAACTCCCTGGCAACGAGGTAATTCCCCGTCCCCTGCTGGGTTTCGGGTTATGTTCCTCGCTTTTGTTCTTCAGGGATTTTCCTTCCCAGTCCACGATTTCCTTCGTGGATTACTTTTTCTTTATGGTATCCAGCTGCATCATCTTTCTCCCAACTCTCTTCTTCATATCGCCTATTTCATCACTTTCTGCGAGTGCTGGCTCGGTGTCGAGCCGCACTTTGGCCTCTTCCGAAAACTCTATTCCGTGAAGAGGCAATCTGGTTCCGATGGTGTTTATCCCATTGGGGGTTGCATCATATCCCTCAGATCCAACATTCTTTTCTTCTCCTTTTCCGAGTCTGTCCAATACTGGCGGAGGCGATGGTTTTACATCCGCGACTCCACGGTGACTGGGAAGATTTTGGGCTTGCTCCTTTTGACCCCTCCCAGAAAATCAAGCCGAAAAGGTCCTGGAAAAACCAGATCTTGGATGGCGAGGTGGCCGATATTGAAGGGCTCTATCACCGGGTGGAGGATCTTCAATTGACTGGAAAAGGAGGTGAATGGTGTGGACATCATCCGCACCTTTCTCAAACATCGGGTGTAGCCACTCCAGGCCAGGGCGCACCCGATGTTCCTTTATTCGGGTCGCCGTGATCCAACTAGGGTTTCGGCTGAGGAATTCTCCAAGGGGGATCTCGACGGGATCCTTCGCCCGCTGCTGAAGTACAAGGCTGGAGAGGACCTTCCGGGGAAGTCACTGACTTCTCCATTCTCCGCTTCTCGTCCGGTTCCGCAGGTGTAGAGCTGAGATGTGTGCGTAGCGCTATTTTTCGACTGCGTTTGTCTTGCCACCTTTTGTGCTGAAATTTTTGCTATCTTTTTGCGCAGGAATTCAAGGTACCGGGCATGTCGCCTCCATTGCCCGAAGTATTCCAGGATGCTCTGGACAATGAGGTGGTGGACTCCATGTCCGAGATGCCGTCGGCGTGATCTCCAGCTGAAGAGGCCAACGAGTCGAGCGAGGATCACACTCGCAAACAGACGAGGAGCTCCAGCGAATCGTCGGATGCCTCGACTCCACCGACGCCTAGGAACCCGCTGTGCCTTGAGCATCACAGTGATGGGCATGGGGGCTCTTCTTCTCCAATTCCTGCCGTTCCCGTGCGGGCTGTGTCACCGCACCCGCCGGCGAAGCGGAAGAAGGAAGAAAAGATGGAAGAGAAGAAAGAGGAGAAGAAGGGCAGGAAGACCCCTCCTGTCTTCGACTTAAGCGAGCTTGACTCGTAAGTTTCCTCAGTCCTTTTTTGCTTTCTCTTGTCTGTTTGCTTTGTGCTCTGCTGATTTTTTCTTTGTAGTCAGTCTTCCGACGGCTCCTCCAGTGACGACACTCGGGGATGGTGGGGGAGTCGAAAGTTGCTCCTCCTCCTCCTCAGACGGTGGCCACCTCTGAAGGCGCTGCTCCAAACCCTTCTCTGCAGGAGGCTCGGGTGGTTGTCCCTCAGAAGACTACGAGCGGACCTTCGAAGTCGCCTCTAACCACGTAAGTAATTTTTTGTTTTCTGCCGCAGGGGGAGCCCCCGAGCCTTTTCGGATGATCTGCTGATCCTTGTTTTTTGCTTCTTATCTCGGGGGGAGCCCCCGAGCGTTTATTGGAGGATCTGCTGATTATTTTTTCTTATAGTCTCAGGGGGAGCCCCCGAGCATTTTTCGTATGTGTAACTTGCTTCTGCTCGTCCTTTTGGGCGTAGCCCCCGAGCCGTTCTTTTGACCAGTAGTTCTTTTTGTAGCCTTTTGTGCAAGGCGCCAACCAGCTGGTGCAGCAGCACCTGGCATTGGAGGCCAGCTTCAAACAGCTTCATGGGATGCTTACGACTTGGTCTTTTTGCTTCTTCTTGTATTTTTTGTCCTTCGATCTGATAGGTGTGTTGCTGACTTCAGAGGACCACAATACCTCTCTCCGTGAGCTTGATGCTCTCAAAAAGAGCCTTGGGCAAGCGGAGAAGAAAGCCGAGGTCGCCGTTGGTGTGAAGGAGCGCCTCGAGCTGGAGCTATAGCCACGAGGCCAAGGCGCCTATGAGGAGGCTACGGACCGCGAGCAGCTCGCCACCGCCACGGCCGCAGACGAGAGAGGTGGCAAGCAGGCGATGGCATGCCAAGGCTGTTTCTTCGTCTTCTATTTTCGGCTTCCTTGTCTTTCCTTGTAGTGCTTTTATTTATGCTGCTTCTTTTGTTTCTTTAGATGCCGCGGGCATCGAGTTTGATCGCGGTGCTCTGGAGCACGGGAGTGCTCTGGATGATGCTGCTGCGGCGGTCGAAGACCGCTGCAGTACCGTGGTCGGCTCACTTGCCAAGGCCAAGGAGGTTCTCGGGCGCTTCTACAAGGAGCTCGTCCCCAAGGGCATCGCCCTCGAAGATGTTGATGCCTTGGAGGATGCATTGTCAGCCGAAGCTCCTGCGGCATGCAAACGCAAGCAGAAAGGCATTGGCGCGTTCGTCGGGCTGGCAATGGCCTTGGCGTCTGGAGCAGAGCTGGATCTTCCTCAGGTCACCTTCCGGATGCCGACGGCTGCTGACGGATCCGAGGTAGCCTTCGCCATCTATGCTGCTCGCTGTAAGCGTTATGGGCCAAAGTTGACTGACCTGCTGGCCGAATACGCGCTGAGGCAGCATGGAGAGGCCAAGGCGAGGCAGTCCGGCTCCGAGGCTAGTCAGGATGCAGCTTCGTAGGCTCTGTAGTTGTAGGATAGTTTTAGCTTCTTTTGTTGTATTTATTTTGATGAACAATCCTTGTGCCACGTAGTGGCTTTTGCTGCACGTAATGAATTTCCGAGTTTTGTGCTCCTTCGTCTACTTGTTCATATTTTTGTCTTCTGTTACTCTAGGGTCCTTCGGGTGATGATCCCGTTGACACTTCGTCTGCGCCGCAGCCGTGGCCATCTCTGGATGGTGCGTCGTAGCTTGTGTTTCTTCGAGACCGCATTCGTGGCCTCGAGAAAGAATTGCTTGGGGTGCGTGGCCACGCCGATGTTTGGAAATCCAAAGCGGATCGAGGCGCTGCTAGAGAGGAGTACTTGATGGCGGAGTTGCTTCGTTTGTCCGAACAACTTCAGTGCGAGTTTTTCGAGCTGTTGCCCGTTACTTCGGATGCGCCTACTGGCCTTTCATCTTACTCTTTTGCAAGTATTGCAGGTGCTAACATTGCTCCGAGGGAGGAGAAGGAGCATGTTGCTGTTCGGATCAACTGCTTGACTCAGCAGGACATGGAGGCCGGCGGGTTCTTCTGGATGGACTGTGATCGTGCCATGGTCCTTGCGACGGTGCAGGATCGTGTACACTAGGTATCGTGGGTGCTTCGTCAGGTGAAGTCTTCGCTCGCGTCGGTTCTGCATGTAATGTTTCCGCTGGATGATGCGTCGTCGACTCTCTCTGGTCTGCTGTCGAAGTTTCGGAATGTGCATCATGTCGAGGCTGATGCGGCATCATTTCGAGGGGTGAAGGCCGCGCTCTCCCTTGTGCGGTTGCATCGTCCTGATTTAGATCTATCTGTTGTGGCGGCTGGGCCGCCTCTTTGGCCAGATGGTGGCGAGTGGGATATGCATCCGCATTATGCGGCTATAAGGCAGTATGCCGAACAGATCGTAGATCTGTTTGAGAAGCGTGCTCAGGTTATTCTTCAGAATAGGTAGTACCTGTAAAAAAAGATAGATGTAAAATTTGTATATATTTGACTGGGCATGTTTTGCCCTTTGTTGTAAGGGTTTGATTGTTGTTTTAGCATGTAGTGCTTTGTTTGTATATGTGCCCTTTTCGTTAGCCTGACGTGGTCAGCTACTCAGGTGTACACGTGTTATCCTCAGTCGACGAAGTCGTGAGGTGGGGGGAGCCCCCGAGTGTGTTTGTAGCATGGAGTAAAATGCGAATAGTAAACAAAATTTTGGGGTGAGACACTTAGCTTTATTCATATCGTAATGGAGGAGGTACATTGTTCGGCTGAGTAGCCTTGGCTGAATAGCCTTATTGAAAGTAAAAGAGGGGGGTAGCTAGGGGTAGAACCGTCGCAGCTGTGCGACGTTCTATGGGTTGGAGTATGCGACTCCGGACTCCATGTGCTTAAGGCGATAGGCGCCACCTGGGATGACTTCAGTGACGATGTAGGGTCCTTACCATGGTGACTCGAATTTCTTCGGTCGCTCTTGCTTGAGTCGCAAGACGAGGTCTCCTTCGACGAAGGACCTTGGGCGCAGCCGTCGGCTGTGGTAGTTGTGGAGACTCTGTTGGTATACCGCTGATCGAGCTGCTGCTATGTCACGCGCCTCATCGAGTGTGTCGACGGCATCTTCGAGTGCGGCCGTCGATTCGGCTTCACTGTAAGCAACGATTCGTGGGGCCTTGTGGCGTACCTCTGCTGGTAGCACGGCTTCGGCTCCGTGCACCATGAAGAAAGGCGTGTAGCCAGTTGAGCTGTTTGGCGTTGTGCGCAGGCTCCACAGGACCGAGGGTAGCTCTTGTGTCCAGGCGCCCGCAAGTCGCTCGAGTGGGCTCATTAGGCGCTTCTTGATGCTAGCACCGACGAGGCCGTTGGCCTTCTCGACCTTCCCGTTTGTTTGCGGGTGCGCCACGGAGGCGTATGTGATGTTGATTCCGAGGTCTTCGCTGAAGTCTTGGAATTCTTTGGAGATGAAGTTCGACCCATTGTCGGTGATGATGCTATGCGGCACGCCGAACCTGTAGACAATGGATTCAAAGAACTTGACGGCAGTTTTGCCCTTTTGGTTAGTGACCGGCATGGCCTCAATCCACTTGGTGAAGTTGTCGACTGCGACCAGGAGGTAGACGTGACCTCCTTTTGAGGACCTTGGTAGTTTGCCGATCATGTCGAGGCCCCATTGGGCAAAGGGCCAGGCCAAGGGTATGGGCCTGAGCTCTGATATGGGTGCGTGTGGTTTATCGGCGAACCTTTGGCACCCGTTGCATCTTCGGACGGTGTCCTTGGCGTCGTTCATGGCCGTTGGCCAGTAGAATCCAGCTCGTAGAGCTTTGGCGACAAGGGAGAGGCTGCCTGCATGATGGCCGCAGATTCCCTCGTGGATGTCTTGGAGGATGGTTTTTCCGTCGCCGATGGTGACGCACCTTTGTAGTACACCCGAAATGCTGCGCTTGTACAGCTCGCCATTGATGATGGTGAAGGCCTTGGACCGGCGAAATATGCGCTGGGCATCTTTCGGGCTATCAGGCAGTTCTCCGTCTATCAAGTACCAGAGGTATGGCCGTGTCCAAGTTTCTTCGACTGCCATGACCTGCATCAGGTTGGCCACAGTGACCTCTGTGTCTAGCTTTTTGGGTCCTTCCTGTCCTTCGGGTAGCGCAGCCCCCGAGTGTTCTGCTTCTTCGGGTGATCCCTTTGGGAATTTCCGTTTGATGGATGGCACGTAGATATGTTCGAGGAACACACCTGGTGGCACCCGTGCGCAGGTGGAACCGATGTTGGCGAGTCTGTCGGCCTCTTCGTTGCTTTCTCTACCAACGTGCCGAAGCTCACAGCCGTCGAAGCCTCCTTCGAGTGTGTTGTAGAGTGCGCGGTACGCGATCATGTTGGCGGCGTGCGCGTCGCACTCGTTCATCGTCTGCTGGACGACGAGGTTGGAGTCATCGTAGATGACGAGGTGTGTTGCGCCGCAGATCTTGGCCATCCGCATGACGTGGATGAGGGCCTCGTATTCGGCCTCGTTGTTGGAAGCTCGAAACTTCATCCGGAGGACATACTTCATCTTATCGCCCTGCGGGGAGGTCAGTATGACCCCGGCTCCTGCTCCGGCTTCGCGCTTGGAGCCGTCGAAGTGCATCGTCCATGACTGTGTCATGTCTGGGGTGTCTGGCAGCTGCAGCTCCATCCAGTGTACGAGGAAGTCCGGGAGGACTTGAGACTTGATCGTGTGGCGCTTCTCATAGACGATGTCTAGAGGTGACAGCTCGATGCCCCACAGGGCCACACGTCCTGTGGCCTCCGGATTGTTCAGGATGCTGTTCAGGGGTGCCTCGTTGACGACCATCACCTGGTTCTCCTGGAAGTAGTGGCTCAGCCGACGAGCCGTCATGAACACGCCGTAGGCGAGTTTCTAGTAGTGAGGGTACCTCTGCTTTGTCGGCGTCAATACCTCGCTGAGGTAGTAGATTGGGCGTTGGACCCCATGGGTCTTGCCCTCCTCGGGTCGCTCGACCACCAATACGGTGTTGACCACCTGGTGTGTGGATGCTATGTACAACAGTAGAGGCTCGCGTTCCTTTGGCGTGACCAGGACCGGCGAGGTAGAGAGCAGCCGCTTTAGATCTTCGAATGAATCGTCCGCCTCAGGCGTCCACTCGAATTTGTCTGCTTTGCGTAGCAGCTGGTAGAACGACAGAGACTTTTCGCCCATGCGGCTGATGAACCTGCTCAATGCCGCGATTCGCCTGACAAGCTGCTGGACACCCTTGAGGTTCTTCGGTTTTTCCATGGCCATTATGGCCCGGATTTTCTTCGGGTTCGCCTTGATCCCTCGCTGGGAGATGAAGTAGCCGAGCAGCTGACCAGATGGGATGCTGAAGGCGCACTTTTCAGGGTTGAGCTTGATCCTGTAGCGGTCGAGATTATCGAACGTCTGCGGAGATCGTCGATGAGCGTTTTCGCCTCCCTAGTTTTGATGACTATGTCGTCGACATAGACTTGGATATTGCGGCCGATTTGGTCCTTCAGGCATGCCTACATGCACCGTTGGTACGTGGAGCCCGCGTTCTTTAGCCCGAAGGGCATTGTGTTGTAGCAGAACACTCCGAACGACGTGATGAATGCCGTTTTCTCCTGATCTTCGACCTTCAGTCAAATCTGGTTGTAGCCTGAGTAGGTGTCGAGGAAGGAGAGTTTCTCGCATCCTGCAGTCGAATCAATAATCTGATCGATCCAAGGGAGAGGGAAGTGGTCCTTCGGGCAGTGCTTGTTTAGTGACGTGAAGTCCACGCACATCCGCAGGATGTCCGTGTTCTTTTTGGGGACCATCACTGTATTGGCGAGCCACTCGCTCTCCTTGATCTCCCTGATGAAGTTTGCAGCGAGTAATCTGTTGACTTCGACTCCTAATGGCTTCGGCCCGAGGTTCGAACAGTCGTCGGATAGACTGCTTGACGGGCTTGGCGTCTGGAAAGACGTTGAGTGCGTGCTCGGCGAATTCCCTGGGAACTCCTAGCATGTCCGCAGGATACCAGGCAAAGGTTTCCCAACGCCCACGGAGGAATTCGACGAGCGCGCTTTCCTATGCGGGACCGAGGTCGGGTGGACTTGCACCTTCTTTGTGTTGACGGTTGAGTTGAAGGACATGACCGGTGCGTTCTGTCTTGCGACTGGGGGTGCCCCGTTGTCCGTCACCTCGCGGAGCCTTACGAGCTCCTCCTGCATGCCGAATGACTGGGAGATTCTGTTGAAGTCCCTATCGCAGTGGTCTGATCGGGTAAAGCTCCCGTGGACCATGATGACGCCCCTGGGTCCTGGCATCTTGAGTAGCAGGTACGCGTAGTGTGGTACTGTCATTAATCGTGCGAATGCCACGCGCCCGAGGATGGCATGGTATTGTGATGGCCAGTCCACCACTTCGAACTCGAGTCGCTCGCATCGGAAGTTATCCAGCCTGCCGAAGATGACGTCGAGCCATATCTTCCTAAGGGGAATACACCCTTCCCTGGGATGATGCCATGGAACGTTGTGTCAGATTGTTCCAGGCTGCACAGCGGGATCCGCATTGCTGCCAAGGTGCTGGCGAACATCAGGTTGATGCCGCTGCCGCCGTCCATGAAGATGCGGCTCATCTCGAACCCTCCAATCTGTGCCTCAAGCACCAGGGCAGCATGACCTGGGCGAGGGACCTGGCAAGGGTGATCCGAACGGCTGAACGTGATGCAGGACTCCGATCCGCTGAGGTACTCGGGGATGGCGGGTGGTGCTGTCACAGCCAGGTTGATTTGACGAGTGATTTTCTTCTGCACCCTGTTCGTTGGGCGCCCTTTTTGGATCATCAACGCTCCTTTCGGCGGGGGATACCTGTGCCCACCATTATTCTGCGTAGGTGCGACTGGGTGGTTCGGGCCTCCCGCGGGTGGTGGTGGAGGAGCTCCATGTGCGATCCCTCCTGGTGCGGGTGCGTTCCTGTATCCAGGGTTCGGGGTTGCTGCCTCATCTGGGTCATGCTCTCGCTGAGTTTCTGGAACTCGTGGCAGTCCTTGAGCATGTGGCTTGCCTTCTTCTTACCATTTTGTTTGTCGATGTAGAAGTGGATGGTGCATGGACCCGGCAGTTTTTCGTATGCTGAGGGTCCGTCGTCGCGACCGCGGAGCTGCCACGACTGTGTTGGGCGTCCTCCATCGCGGAAATTGCTTCCGCGGTATCCGTCGCTGTTGCGGTTGCCGTCCCTGCGGCGGTCGGCATAGCCATTCGCGACCATGTCGGGTCCATCACGATCGTCATAGACGCGCGATCTTCTCTTGCTACGACATTCATGTCACCGGCCGTAGTCGTCTTCTTCCTCCGAGTGCGCTCGATGGACGGAATCCTCGCCATCGGCCCACCTGTTGGTGATGTCCATGAGGTGGTCAAGTGTCTTGGGCTTGACGCGCCCAAGTTCTTCTTTGAAGTCCTGGCGCTTGACGCCGTCCTTGAAGGCATCGATAGCCCTCTCCTCAGAGATGTGCGCCGTGGAGTTCTTGGTGTTGGACCAGCGCAGTATGTACGAGCGAATGGATTCGCCCGTTCGTTGAGTGCAGGCCCGCAGCTCCTCGATCGAGGCAGGCCTCTTACTGGTGCCTTTGAAGTTTCGAACGAAACTGTACGCCAGCTCCTCCCAGCTTCGGATGGATCCTGAGGATAGGCTGCTCAACCAGATCCGATTTGCGCCTGTCAGCTGCAGCTGAAGGCATTGCATGGCGGTTTCCACCTTCCGCCCGTGCAGCAGCCAGACGACAAGTGGTCGCTGAGCCACGCCTTGGGGTCCTGTGTGCCATCAAACTTCAGAGTGTCCGAAGGAAGCTTGAAGTTTCGCGGCATACTTGTCCGTCGAACAGATCTGCTGAAGCATCGGGCTCCGCAGAGTTCTCCTTCGTCTTCATCCATCTCGGATTCAGACGAGCATGCGCGCTTGGCGCGTGCCTTGTCGATTTTGCGCTGGGTGAGCTCGCTTCGGGCGTCGTAATCGCGACTGCGATGGCGCGAGCTCTTGTGCCTTCGAGGAAGGTCGTGCTCTTCGTCTTTGGATGAAGGCGTGGGACTGCGGTTGAATCTGACCGCAGCCTTCTTCTTTGGCTCCGCAGGAGCTTCTCTGTGGAGCGCAGCTCCAATGAGTCCGAGTCCGGTAAGCGCAGACTTGTGCATGGCCCTCTTCGGGTCCCCCTACGGAGGTGGGTGAGACAAGAGGTACGCGGTGGCTGCCATGATCGCAGCTTGCGGCGTCTTCAGGATGAAGTTGCCATCGGCGTCCATCTCCATGAAGGACGCGTTGAGGGCTCGGGTCACCTCGCGATGCTCCTTGGGGTCCATGTTATCCATCCGAGAACAGTGCTTGTTGCCGTGGTTGCCATGCGAGCTGGAGCCGATGCCCATGGCGGAGAGCGCAGCTCGTCGCGCACTAGACTCCGAGGCTGATTGCTTGCGCTTGTCAAGCACTTCCTGCATCTTGATCTGCTTCTTGTGCTCCTCGATGAGGAGCATGTGGTATGCCATCAACAGGTCCCGTGAGGCATCGGCGGGCAGGATCTTGTTGCCTGCTACGACCTCGCGTGCTTGGGCCCATCCCTCCTCGCTGAGGTGGATGACCCAATCATTGTTGTCCCTGTTGGGTGGGGGATTGGCTTCTTCTGTTTCCACCGTTTCTACCCTGCGGGTTGGGTGGCAGATTGTGTTCCTGATCCTGGATGACCGCGGCGCACTGGTAGCGCTCGTAGATCGGTTTGCTGCTGCCGCAGCTTTCGGATCCAGAACCGTAGGTCCCTTCATCCGATGGTGGATCGCACAGATTGGAGTTGCAGCAGCTGCTGTCATAGGACTCGTCTGTCGATGATGATGTGCGTAGCACAGGGTGTGGAGCCCACGAAGCGGGCCTGATCGATGGCCCGGGCACCCGTTCTAGGAGGCGAAGAGTGCCGGTCTGCCCCACCTGGAAGCAGAAGCTCCCGAACAGGATCTCGAGTCCGTCGCCAACGGGCTCAAAGTCCTTCATGGTGGCCGGTGAGTGGGCGGTGAAGTCGAAGGCGCCGAAGAGGAGATGACTCTCCATCACTGCGGAGTTGTAGATCGCTCGGGTTGGGACCATCACGATCGCACAATCAGCGTCCCCAGTTACCACAGACGGCGCCAATTGACGAGGTTTAATCTCGTCAATGCCCATTGTTATGGACTTGGGTTTTGGAGAAGATGGGGATGCTGGAGATCACGGAAAGGTTAGCAAACAAGAAACACAGGGACATGAGGTTTACCCAGGTTCAGGACCCCGAAGGGAAAACCCTACTCCTGCTTGTCTGCTCTTGATTACGGCGGAACCGAAAGTTATAGGGGTGCGCAGATGCAATCTGGCGTGGAGGTGTTTATGCGAAGGTATGAGGTGCCCTCCTCGCCATGCCTTCCTAGCCTTTATATAGAGTTAGGCAGGTCCCAGGCATAGATCAAGTCGGTTACAGGTTTTAGGGTTTACCCCTTTGAATTTCCTATCTACTCTAGTCTTGCTCTCCAAGGATCCGAAGGCGTCATGGGCCCTGGCCACCCGAAAATCTTCATGGGCCGACGTATATTAGCCGTGGGCCTTCCTTGGGCTGGACTAGGTATTCTGAGGTCGTGTACCCGCGGGGTATAACCATGTCACTTGGGGTTTCCAACGAAGTTCTCCACGTCAAGCACCATTAGTGGTTGCAACATGACAAAGTATAATTTAGCAAAATTTATGTTCTCACATTTGATGAGAATTTGTGAAGGTTAGAGATGCTAGACATCCTAATCCTCCAAAAGGTTTTGGAAAGCAACATTATACTCGTGATTCTCCTTTATAATATATATTAGCTTGATCATGAAAGTTGTCATGATAAGGATGAATAGAAGATGTAGATAATTTTTTTACTACACTAATAGATTACTGATGACCCACAAGTATAGGGCAGCGCAACAGTCTTCGAGGGTAGTATTACCCAATTTATTGATTCGACACAAGGGGAGCCAAAGAATACTTATAAGCCTTAACAACTGAGTTGTCAATTCAGCTGCACCTGGAAATAGTCTTGCTCACGGCAGTTTATCAGTAGCAACAGTTTTGTAGTAGCAATAGCAAAGCAACAACAACAGTAGAACAAAAGCAATAGTAACAATAGTAGCAAACAGTAGGATATGAGTGTGGTAGGCATAGGGATGGATGGACGGGCGTTGCATGGATGAGACTATTCATATAACTTCAAGACCTAGGCATTTGAAGATAAATAAGATAAAGCATCCAAGTACTAAACAATCATAGGCATGTGTTCCATCTATATTCATACGTGCTCCCAATGAGAACTTGCACAAAATCTTTTGTCCTGCCAGCCTATTGCAGCGGGGCCTTAAGGGAATCTACTGGAAATTAAGGTACCCCTTTTAATAGAGCACCGTAGCAAAGCATTAACACTCCATGAACACATGTGATCCTCATATCACAGCCATCCCCTCCGGCTCTCCCAATTTCTCTCACTTCGGGGCCTTTGGATCCGAACAATGATATGTGTACACAACTTGTAGATAAGATCACAAACAATACTATCATCATGAATCAATAATAAGTTCAGATCTGAGATCATGGCACTCGGGCCCTAGTGACAAGCATTAAGCACAACAAGTTGCAACAAAGTCAAATAACACTAATAGAGATACTAGGCACCATGCCCTAACAATCTTATTCGATTACATGATAGAACTCATCCAATCCCTACCATCCCCATAGCCTACAACGAGGGATTACTCACTCATGGATGGGGGAAACATGGATGGTTGATGGAGAGGCATCGGTGATGATGATGGCGATGATATCCTCCAATTCCCCGTCCCGGCAGGGTGCCAGAACGGAGTTTCTGGTTTTGAATCGCGGTTTTTGGTGGTGGCGGCGCAACGGAACTCTTTCTAGAAAAATGTTGAACCCCCCTTGATTTTTAGGTCAAGAGGTTTTTTATAGGCGAAGAGGGAGGTCTAGGGGGTGCCCGAGGTGGGAAAAATGGTGCGTTTTCTCTTCGCCTATAAAGAGACACAAAAATGGTGCATTTTCTCTCTCTCTTTCCTCTTTTCTTTGTGTCTCTTTTTTTATAAGAAGAAAGCTTCATAGATTGCTCACTATGGTTATGCTGCAAGTTTCCACCATGATTAGGCATGGCTTAGGCTAGCGGCCTAGGTGTTTCTCTAACACATATACATAACACCATGGACTTACAAGCTCCCCTTTTATTTCACGCAGACGACATCTGTAAACAAAAGAGCATGATATCAACTGGGTATATATTTGCAGGTGTTGAAAGTGTTCCCCGTGACAGCACGATTCTGCTAACTCCTAGACTATAATTTGCAAGCATATAACTTTCA
This sequence comes from Avena insularis, assembly GCA_023614405.1. NCBI lineage: Eukaryota > Viridiplantae > Streptophyta > Magnoliopsida > Poales > Poaceae > Avena > Avena insularis. Next base: position 57,217,948 of record CM042693.1, on the reverse strand, counting down.
TGGACAGTCACAATGGTTCAGGCTCATTAAGTGCAAAAAATAAAGTGTGCCATCAAGTTCGTGAGATCTTTACTAGCTAACTTTCTCATAACAAGCAAACATTTTATTTGGAAGAAAACAGGGCATAATGAATATGCACGGAATAGCAAATGATGCTAGTAGGTATGTATGGTGGACACTTTTGACAATATTGGTTTTGGGGAGTTGGAAACACGAGTAGAGCTCATACTCAGTGCAAGTGAGGGCTAGCAATAGAGAGGGAGCGACAAACGAGAGAGCAATAACTATCATAATCATGCTTGCAACAAAACATAATTAATTATGGCATGAAAGTGATACAAGAAATCTAAGGCAAAATAAATCATCGAGGCTTAACTGACTTTGTTCAGTCATATGCATGCGTGAGCATGTGCCAAGTCGATTCAAATGAAACATTCAGAGGAGGATACCACAATGTCATACCAAGTTATGAATAAAACAATGCAAGCAAACATTCATATGGCATGCTACAAACTATTAGCAAGATGGAGCTAATCATAAGAGAGCAAGAACTACTAAGCATCCATAAATAACATACACCTTACATGAACAGACTAAGCATGCCCACAATGATGAGTATATGTACAAAAATGAAAACAAATAGAGTTCATTACCAACCTCTTACCACACCTCAAGTTGTCATTAATCTTCATTATTGCTCTTTAATTGTGTGGCTTGAATAATAACATGAAACCAAACTCCACTGAGGACCACTGAACCCTGCAACGAACTTCACAAATCCAAATAAGAACAAACAATATTTTTGTGTTTTCGATTTTTTAAATCAAGCACTCAAAGCAAAAACAAACAAAGCAAAATCTTTTTGGATTTTTCTTAAGGCAAACCAAAGCTAAAAAGGCAAAGAAACAAACCATGAGAAACAACGAATTTTTTTTTGATCTTTTTGTGTTTTTGAAAAGAAGAAACAAAAAAACAAAAAGAAAGCAAAACATGGATATACAAAGTACCGACAAAGCATGATATATAGATGAGTGTGTGATACGTCGGAAATGTATCTATAATTTTTGATGCTCCATGCTTGTTTTATATCATTTGTCTTATGTTTTGTCTACACTTTGAGGTATTTTTATACACTTTCTGGAACTAACCTATTGACAAGATGCCACAGTGCCAGTTGCCTGTTTTCTTCTGTTTTTGGTTCCAGAAAGGCAGAAAATCAATATTATCGGAATTGGACGGGACAAAAGCCAAAGTCATTATTTTCCTCGGAGCAACACGGAACCACGAAGCACAGCCGAAGGGGGGGCACAGGGTGGCTGCACCCCCCTAGGCATGGGCAAGCCCTAGGAGCGCCCACAGGGGGTGTGGGCCCCTTGGGCCCCCACCGACCTTGATTCCTGCGCCTATAAGAAGCCTCTAATGAGAAAACCCTAAAAAAATCCAGAAGAAATCAACGAAAACCTCTGTAGCGCCGCCGCCACCGAAGAGGAGATTCGGGGGACAGAAAGTCTCTGTTCCGGCACCCTGCCGGGACGGGGAATGTAAGGTTCCCAACCTTTAATAAGGTAGAGATCCCTGTGTTTACAATGCTAGTCCCTGGATCAATAGCTAGCATCCACAGTTAAGATGTAATATCAAGAAACAAAGGTCATAATACAACTTTATAACCAGGAATAAAATAAATTATTACATCTTACATAGCTCATTTGGCTATCTCATTACAATGCAGCAGAATATAACAATAGCATGGGGTCCTTCATCTTCAAAGTGCCACAGGCAGACATGTTGGTTGTAGACTTGTAATCCTAATCAATAACTTCACTAATATCAAACAAACCTGCAACATAACAAGTTACAACCACAAGGGTCAATACATTTGAATTGTATTGGCAAGTGATACTATGGTAGTATAGTGGAGTCTATCATCTATATGCATTTGGCCAAGTGGAGCTTAGGCTTGCTTTGCTCAAAATAGATTTTCCTTATCATTTGAAAACACTAAGTTTTTGCTTGACAAAATCTTTCCCAAGGCATCCCCCAATAGAAATTGGTGATTCCTTCAACCCTTGTTCACCCACAAGTTTTTAACTTAGAAATTTGGATGATGAGATTCTTGATAGCTTCCATGTCTTGATGCTCAAATTGTCCTTTACTAGGGACATGGCTAAGTACTTAGATTTTACACTCTGCAGAGGTTGTGCACTTTCCCCACAAGACTTGGTTTCACCAAGACAAGATCTTTTAGAAGCCTTCCCTTAGACCAAAATGGACGCGCTCCAACCTATCAAACCCCTACCACCAACTGTCCATTTGGCTAAGCTATTGCAACCTATATGATCCAGGCAGAGCCCATAATGCCAAGTGGCTGCACTTGAAGCTTCTCAACATTTGACATCTCAAATCTCTTTGTTCCTGGGTGGCTTTCCACAAGTGTGATACACAAGGTTCACCAGTCCCCTGGCCTTGTGTAACCACTCAACACAAACCATTCCTTCCATTCCACCCAGGTGATTCATTCACTTAGTAGTTTTATTAAACAAAACACAAGTCCTCAGACTTAGAAATTTTCCATAGCATGAGTATATATTCCACCCTTGTTTTCTACTAGCTAGCTAAGCTTGATAGTAGTAGGAATCTTAACTTAGGAAATTCTACTAAGGTTTCATCTACTAGGATTTCCCATAGCATAGTTTATACTTAGCAAAAATTCCATGCAAGTCCTACTTAGAAATATCACTAATGCATAGTGAAAATAATGGGACAAAAGTATGTAGCATCACTTGCCTTTTTGGTAGAGAGTATAAGTTCACTCCTTGATCTTGCAATATTCACACTCTTCAAATCACTACAATTCAATCAATCAAACAATATTTCAATCTACCATTCAAGCAATTCATCACATAAAATGATAAAAACAAAACAATGCATGCAAGCATGCAAAAGATTGTTTTATTTGAGAAAGTGGTTTCTAGTAAGTTATGAACATTTGGAAACACTTATTGGTCATTTTATAAGGTGGCAAAATAATGGGACAAAAGTATGTAGCATCACTTGCCTTTTTGGTAGAGAGTATAAGTTCACTCCTTGATCTTGCAATATTCACACTCTTCAAATCACTACAATTCAATCAATTAAACAATATTTCAATCTACCATTCAAGCAATTCATCACATAAAATGATAAAAACAAAACAATGCATGCAAGCATGCAAAAGATTGTTTTATTTGAGAAAGTTGTTTCTAGTAAGTTATGAACATTTGGAAACACTTATTGGTCATTTTATAAGGTGGCAAAACTATTTGCAAAAGATTCTATCTCTAAACCATTTTTAAACCAAATCATTATTTCATGTGGTTGAAAATGCCTTTAGCAAAGTAGTAATTTTTATAGGGTTTACCAAATACATTCTCAAATCATAAAACTTTGTGTTTGGGGTCAGAGAGTTTAAATCAATACATTTCTCAAAGGTTTTCCTCCAAAATCATTTTTAACAATTAAACCATATTTTTATTTGACTAGAAATGCTTTAATTCAAGGTTTTATTCTTTTGCTTCACCAAATATATTTTTGAAACCACAATTTGATTCCAAAGGTCAGTAGGTTCAAAACAAACCATTTTCCAAAGATTTTATCCTCAAAATGATTTTAGATCAAATTTTATATTCTAAACATGCATACATAAGTTTCTGCAAAAACAATAAATTTAACAGAAACTTTTTACGCAACAAAGTGCATGGTTGGCTAGGGATTGTCTTGCTGAATCCATTGATATAAAATTTGAAAAATTTGGACGTGTAGATTAAAAGTTATAGATTTTACAAAATCTTGTATCTAATAGATCATTTCTGTTTTAAATCAAACCAACAGGGACACGTGGCCACTTCTCATTCGTCGGTACCGCTTCGGTTGGATCGACAGACAACAGCCGTTAGATCTAAAGTGGATCGTGCGTCACAGAGGCGAGCGTACCCCTTCGTTCATGTTCTAATCTTAACCGTCATATCAAAATCCTATGGACCATATCGCCTTGACCATTAGGTAGCGGTATTTGGCCGGCGTGGCAACGGTGGCGGTGGTGAAGAGTCTAGGAAGCGTGGGGAGTGAAGGGAGGTTCTCACCGAGTTCACCGTTCACCGTGGCGTGGGGCTGAGCTACGGAGGAGAGGTGTCTAGCGATGGGCATGCGCTGTCGTTGTCGGGGACGTCGCTGTAGAGCACGGGAGAGGGGGAAGATGATGCTATTAGACACGTGGGAGAGTAGGTAGCATGGGAGCATCAAAGAGAGAGGGCGGCGCGGTCAGAGGCTACCTGTGGAGCTCGTCGGAGTTGGAGCAGACGGTGGCGTTGTTCAGACGAAGACGGAGTCGACGACACAGGGCTCGCGCGAGTGAGCTGCGGGTGCAGGGAGGTGCGCCAGAGTCTGGGTAAGGTGCTCGTGTGCTCCAGGGGGCGAGGGGCGGAGGAGGCTGGCCGGAATTTGCTTGCGAGCTCGTCGGAGCAGAGCATGGTTTCTGGTGAAATTAGCGCAGCCCGGTGGCGAGCTGGTGCGTGTGAGGGAGGGGAAGTAGAGAGGAGGGGCAGGCGCTTTAGTACGCGTGATCGAGGGGCCGATTAATCGCAGCGTTACTACTTATTACGCCGACATTGATTTGGCAGCAACGGCAGGTCGTGGGAGGTGAGGAAGAAGGAGTGGCTGGCGGTGGAGTCGTCTCGTCGTGACAGAGGAAGAAATGGGTCCATCGGTGGGTGAGGGCGTGGGTTAAGTCTGCGGTGAGAAAACATTTCGCTCATGAGAGGGAGAGGTGGGATGGACTAGGCCTAGTGGGCTAGCTGGGTTGGGTCGACCAGATTCATTTTTTTTGTTCTGCTTTGTTTTTCTTTTTCTTTTCTTAATATTCTGTTTTGATTTCATTTAATCAATTCAAGCATCCATTTGAATTCAAAACTTTGCCAAAATTTGTGTAGGTTTAAATACTGATTATTAAAACATTCTGGAATCATTTATGAATAATTTATTTATTCTTTTTAAGGTCCTTTAATTATTCAAAATAGGCTCTAGTTTTAGATCAAATGAGATTTAGTAATATTTCAAACACCATTTAAATTTCTTAAACCTCCCAAATATTTTCAGTAGGTTTTTATTTGTTTACTAGGGTGTCAAATAATTCATCTTGAATTATTTGGAAAGTATTTAATATGATTCATAAATCATTTGAATTGGGTATTTGTTTCAATTCCAATGGAATTTTGATATTGTTTTAATTCCCTATTTTTTATTTGGAAGTTTTCTTTAATCTTAATTAGGTTGAATTAAACAACTTTTATTTCACTTGGGTAAATTCCAAAATACTATTTTCACATGCAATATATAATTATTCTCATTAGAGATTTGTCTTTATTAAAATAGGGATAGAATGGTTAATGCCATTTTATTTTATTTTGGAAATTATTATCCTTTTATTTTATTTGGATTTGGATTATATTCATTCCATTTGTTTATGTATTTGACCAAGGTTTGATTTGGTCTTTAAATAATCCTTATTTAATATTTCTTTCTTTATCTTATAAAATCCATATCTTTTTATTTAGAGATCCAAACTTAGCGATTCCAATTTGTAAAATTTTGTTTAATGTTTATTTATCCTTTTAAATATCATTAGGATTAATTTCTCACCATTTGGTATGGTTTTTAGATAAGGGCTTTATTAGCTTTGGAATTTACTTTTCCTTTATCTTATTAAATTCATAAGATTTTATCTATGGCTCCAAATTAAGTGAAACCAATTTATATGGCTTTATAATATTTCTATTTGTCATTCTTGATCATTTGTAAATGTTTGTTGACAAATATTTATATGGATCAAATCCATAGGCTTGGAGATAACTTGGAAATGATTTTTATTCCATCAGGGTTTTAGGGTTTGGATTTATTTTCCAAGTGTTCAAATTTCCAGATACATTCATTGAGGAATGCATTTCTCTTGATTTGGATTTTGTTGGATTTAAACTTTTACCAAAGTTTGTTCAATATGGGATTTTAAGTTTCCAATTAGAAACAAAAGTTTCTTTTCACCCTGATTTTCAATAAAAAATTTATTTTGTTTATTTATTTTTCACATTACAAGATTTAGAAAATCTTGGGATGTGACAGGCTACCACCCTTAAAATAAATCTCGTCCCGAGATTTGGGGAGGCTAGGGGTTACAAGTTTGTTCAAAACAACTAGCTTACTACCACCCTTAAAATTTTTCCAACTAAATTACATCTTGGTTTGCTTGGGATCTTGTTGAAACCTCTCTAGGCAAACATCTGCATAGTGTCCTTTGTTTCCACACTTGAAACATGTGACAAGGCTGAGATTTTTCATAGGCCTGTTTATCTTGTGCTTCATCTTTTCTGGACAGTTGCTTGCATAATGTCCTTGGTTACCACAATTGTAACATGTGATAATATTGAGTTCATCACGTATCTTCTGTGGACAAATTGCTACATAATGGCCTAGCTCTTTGCAGTTGTTGCACCATACTTGGCTAATCTCCTTATACTTCTTCTTCTCTGGACATTCACTGGCATAGTGTCCCATTTCTTTGCAATGACCACATTGCACATGGCTTTTGTCCTTCCTTTTCTTGGGTTTCTCCAAAGCTAGGAGTGCTTCTAGTTCATGTTCTTCATATGTTATCTCAAAGGTAGGAACAGTTCCTGGTCTCCTTGACCTTCTATTGCTCCTTGGATAATACATATGTCTCCTCCTTGGTCCTTTAAATTGGGTCATATTGCATGGAGGTGCAAGCTGAGATTTTACTTTGTCTTCATCCTTCTTGGTAGACTTGGCTCTCTCATGGTAGTCTGCAATCAGTTGTTGCACTCCACCTTGTTTCCTTTGCTCAACTATGGAATAGATGGGGCATTGGATAGGGACATGATTGTTTCCTTCACATAGGTAACAAGTAGCTTGGGATGTGGGGCATTGGTCAATTGGATGTTTCTCTTCACAATTGGGGCATTGATCTTCATGCTCCTTGGAAGTGTGATCCTTGTCTCCACAAATATTGCAAGCTTGGGTTCCTTCTAGAATAACATCTTTATCATCCTTGTTGTCATAAACTCCTTGGGAAGAGTTGTCTCCCATGTTGATCATTTGAGTAGCCATCCCTTGCAACAATTGGGATTGAGTTTTCAAAACTTCTTGCATGGTTGGGTCTAACTCATTGTTGTTGGCTAAAAACTGAGTTGTCACTTGGTTCAACTGGGTTTGTCTTGCAAGCAGTTGGTCTCTCATGTTGACCTCTGGGTTTTTGTTGTTGTCACCATCCTTGATGTTGGAGTCTCTTGGAGAAGTCATCTGTTTGGGTTGGATTTGGATTAGAATGGGCAAAAAGATTTCTAAGGAAATAATTCTAATCACACACATCACAATTCACTCAAGTAATCTGCAAGCAATCACAAACAAACATTCCACTCAAACAACAAGTTTCAAGCATATTTTTAGGCAACCAAAATATTTTTGTTACACCACATAAGTTGGTGTGTTTAACTTAAACAAAATATGGTGGTCCATCTATATGGTTCACTTGAGATCATTCCTTCCTTCTTAGTTGATTCTTCATGAACAAGATCTTTGTATCCTTAGAGAATTTCTTGCATCTTGGTCTCAAAACTTCAAGGTGATGATGGTTCCTTCTAAGTTGTGTTTCCTTAGTCTTCAAGTCTTGAGCAACATTTCTTGTCACACTTGTAGTCCTTAGTAATATCTAAGGTTGAAGTCCTTGGTGAAAATGTTGAAGATGTTGAAGTCATTAGAGTTGAAGATGTCGAAGTCATTAGAGTTGATGAAGTCCTTTGCACATGATGAAGTCCTTGGCCATGGGGTAGGTTTTGTCCATCAAGTTTGAAAAAGAAGAGATGTAGAATCAAACCAAAATGGTTTGAGGAAAGAGTTTACAAGATTGTTTGTAAATAATTTTTGGAACAAATACAACTCCTATTTTTCTAAGGGGTTTTGTCCAATCCTAGGGTTACAAATCCTACAGGCAACACAATGCTCTGATACCATCTGTAAGGTTCCCAACCTTTAATAAGGTAGAGATCCCTGTGTTTACAATGCTAGTCCCTGGATCAACATCCACAGTTAAGATGTAATATCAAGAAACAAAGGTCATAATACAACTTTATAACCAGGAATAAAATAAATTATTACATCTTACATAGCTCATTTTTCTATCTCATTACAATGCAGCAGAATTTAACAATAGCATGGGGTCCTTCATCTTCAAAGTGCCACAGGCAGACATGTTGGTTGTAGACTTGTAATCCTAATCAATAACTTCACTAAAATCAAACAAACCTGCAACATAACAAGTTACAGCCACAAAGGTCAATACATTTGAATTGTATTGGCAAGTGATACTATGGTAGTATAGTGGAGTCTATCATCTATATCCATTTGGCTAAGTGGAGCTTAGGCTTGCTTTGCTCAAAATAGATTTTCCTTATCATTTGAAAACACTAAGTTTTTGCTTGACAAAATCTTTCCCAAGGCATCCCCCAATAGAAATTGGTGATCCTTTCAACCCTTGTTCACCCACAAGTTTTTAACTTAGAAATTTGGATGATGAGATTCTTGATAGCTTCCATGTCTTGATGCTCAAATTGTCCTTTACCAGGGACATGGCTAAGTACTTAGATTTTACACTCTACAGAGGTTGTGCACTTTCCCCACAAGACTTGGTTTCACCAAGACAAGATCTTTCAGAAGCCTTCCCTTAGACCAAAATGGACGCGCTCCAACCTATCAAACCCCTACCACCAACTGTCCATTTGGCCAAGTTATTGCAACCTATATGATCCAGGCAGAGCCCATAATGCCAAGTGGCTGCACTTGAAGCTTCTCAACATTTGACATATCAAATCTCTTTGTTCCTGGGTGGCTTTCCACAAGTGTGATACACAAGGTTCACCAGTCCCCTGGCCTTGTGTAACCACTCAACACAAACCATTCCTTCCATTCCACCCAGGTGATTCATTCACTTAGTTTTTTTTGAAGGGAATATGCCCGAGAGGCAATAATAAAGTGGTTATTATCGTATTCCTTATTTATGATAAATGTTTATTTTACATGCTATAATTGTATTAATACGGAAACGTTAATACATGTGTGTTTAATAAACAAAAAGGAAGTTCCTAGTTATGCCTCTCTTATAAACTAGCTCGTTGATTAACATGATGATCAAAGTTTCCTGATCATGAACATTGGATGTTGTTAATAACAAGGTCACAACATTAGTGTAATGATGTGATGAACATTCATCCGAAGTATAGCATTACGATCAAAGTCATTGAGTTTATATTGCTATAACAACTTACAAAGTGATCCTAATCCTTAGACCATGAGATCATGTCAATCACTAACACCGGAAGAGTTTCTCGATGACATCAAACGTCACACCGTAATTGGGTGATTATAAAGATGGCTTCAAAACTACTAAAGTGTTATGTTGAGAGATCAAGAGTGGAATTTGTTCATCCCGATGACGGATAGATATACTCTGGGCCCTCTCGGTGATATCACATTGATTAGCTTGCAAGCAAGTGATTTGATCACTAGAATGTTATATCACAGGAACGAGAAAAGAGTGCATGTCGGTAACGAGATCAAACTAGGTATGGAGATACCGATGATCGAATCTCGGACATGTAATATATCGTGAAACAAAGGGATTAAGATACTAGCGTAAAAGGTTCACACGATCATAGAAGTCATCGTTGAATGTGTGGGAGTCAGTATGGATCTCTAGGCCCCGCTACTGATTATTGATCGGAGAAGGGTCTCGATCATGTCCGCATTATTCGCGAACCGTAGGATGACACACTTAAGGGATACCGACACCATTCTGAGCAAATGATATGCCAGAGAAAGAAAAAGGAAAGCGCAGGAATTTATTTCACTAGACAATCAAGCTGTTTGGTTGAAATTGCTGAAACTGGTTCTGCATGTGAAATTGAAATGTTGTAAGGGGTTTTATGTGAATGTTTGTTAATTAAAGTAATTAAAAAAATTCTGAATAAATAAATAAAAGAGTTTTATTTAAATGAGAGCTTGCATTAAATTTGGTGGAAATTTAATGCATGTGAGTGGATTTTTGAGTGGAGGCTTTTTAATGGGAGTGGAGGCTTTTCATTTTGAGTGAGAGCTCCACCCACATGAATGTGGAAGAGGTGGGGGCAGCCCCCATGGCTGGGCACCATGCCCCTTGGGTGCCCCCCTCTCCCCTATAAAAGGCCCCCCTCTCCTCCTCTCAAAGCACACCTCCTTGCGAAGGATCTCTCTCCCCCCTTTAGAATTTCCCCATGGTCTCGGATCAGCGAGATACATGTTCCCGGTGGATTTTTCTGGAAGGATTTGTTGCTTCCGCTGTTTCGCTGGAGCGAGGGCGCGGAGGTTGTCGGGGTACCCGTACGTGTGTGCGATCACGGATGCACCACTGCTTTGAGGTGCTGGACTTGATCGTGCTGGACCGGCTGGACCAGATGGACTTCATCACGATCTTGAGATCGGCAAGCGTTCGTCTACATCATCCACGAGTACAACCTCGTTAACGCTATTCGGTCTTCGAGGGTATGTATTCTATGGATGTATATCCACCCGTTGCTTGTGTCTAGTAGATAGATCTTGGTACTTAGTTGTTCTCATCGTAGGAATTTTTTTGTTTTCTATGCTGTGAACCCTATAGTGGTATCAGAGCCAGGTTTATGCGTAGATGCTTTGCACGGGTAGTACACATATGAGTATGTGGGCGATGATGATCATTTTATTGCTTCTTAGTTGTACTTTTGATATTGGTGGCATAGTGGGATGAAGCGGCCCGGACAAACTTTACATGTCCTCGCACATGAGACCTGTTCCACGCTTGACATGCAACTAGTTTTGCATAAGTGGCTAGCCGATGTCTGTCTCTCCTACTATAGTCAATATCTAATTTGCAACGAGTTGTCAACAATTTGGTTATCCTCGTTGTGGTTCATGTTCGTAGGTAAGAACGGTTCTATCTTCGAAAGCCCTAAGCCACATAAAACTTGCAATGGATAAATTAGAGGCGTCTAGTTTAGATTGTTGCTGGGCTAGTGTTATGATATGGTGATGTTGTAAGTAGAAGTATGAGATGATACTCTTACAACACACATAGCGTGTAAGTTCCATAGACCTTCATAAAGATATGATAGAGATCATACCACGGTGCACATGATGGAGATCATATGCGGGAACCATATCATTTCACTAATAAACATGTGATGTTTTGATTGCATCTTATATTGCTTGTTTGGCGTTTTATTAGCATAATAAGATGATCCCTCATTTAGATATCAAGATAAGAATGTGTTCTTCCTTAAGTATGCACCGACAATGTTTCGTCGCTTCAAGGCATCACGTGATGATCGGGTGTACTTGAATCCATGAGCATATCTCGGGTGTAAGACAGTTACACACGCGAATACTAAGGTTCTTACTTGGCGAGCCTAGCATGTACAGACATGGCCTCGGAACACGGACCGAAAGGTTAAGCATGAGTCATATGTTTTGATATGATGACCATATGGATGCTCGCCTTTGAAGCTACGCCGACTCACGTGATGATCGGACTTGGTGTAGTGGATTTGGTTCATGTAATCACCAAAAAGGCACGAGGGATGTCGTTTTTGAGTGGGAGTTCATTTCTAATTTGGATTAGTAGAACTCAATTTATCATAAATTAAATCAAAGTGAATTTGCATAATTTGTTGTAGTCATTGGCATTCGTTCACCACCTTATGCATAGTTGTAATTGAGATAATAGAACTATAGAATTCTGGATATATACTTTACGAACTGGTATCGTATTGTGTTGTGTGTCAATCTAAAGTTTAAAGTCCTATTGCAAACTTTCAGCAAAATTCTATTTACTTCGTGAAATTTAATAATTGGTATTAAATCGAGAGTAACAATTCCAGTGTTAGTATCTTAAGTATCATGTTTGCCTCCATGATTCTTGATTGTTTTAATATCAAGTTTATCTAGGAGCTGAAAGAATTGTTTCAGAAACCATCATTTGTGGCAGATATAACAATATCTGAAACAATGTTTTGGTTGCAATATGATAGAGTATAATATATGTTCTCATATTGGATGAGAATTTACGAAGGTTAGAGATGCTAGACATCCTAATCATCCAAAAGGGTTTTGGAAAGCAACATTATACTCACGATTCTCCTTATAAGCTACATTAGCTTGATCATGAAAGTCGTCATGATAAGGATGAATAAAATATGTAGGTAAAATGTTTACTACACTAAAAGATTACAAAAGAATGGATTTTAAAAGAATACCGATTATTTTGATGATGGTGATCTACTTCAAAGTGCAAGTCCAAAGGTATTATTATTTGAATATACACGCTTTGGACTATGTGTCATGTATATGGCACCACTGTTGATGTTGATAGATTCTTTTAAAAGGAAAAGGAAATGCTGAAATAGAATCTATAAAATATATTTGGCAGAAAATAAAAGATTGGAAATATCCAATTTAGGTATATGGATGATATACATGTTATGGTTGTATTCTTTGCTTGTTAAACAATGTCGTTCTTGGGTATTGGATACCGAATTGGTTGGTATGAAATTTCATACGGAACGATGCAATTCATAAACCACAATGGCTTAAATAACTAGCAAGAGAATATGTGATGATGTTCATCGAAAACAAACAAACCGTTGTTTGTATTTCTCGTTGACATCAAAGCTTGACTTCAAGATTTGTTTTAATAATTGTTATTTGAATCAGGTATTATGAGAACAAAGGTTGTTCAAATAATTATCGTATTCCATATAAGATGGATGATTTACAAATCTAGTTGGAGAAATCACATCCATAAAACCTAATGCTAAAATGTCACAAGACAAATTATTGAAAGATCACTTACAAAGTGACATCGCCGTTTAAATTATATTGGAAAGAAAACATGAAGAATCTCCATATTCATGGATTTTTGGAGTTTTTGATTTGATCAAGTGACGCTTGTGAGACTTTCCTCGGGATAATTAAAACTTCGTTCAAAGGCCAAAGAAGAACGAACGACTAAAATATTGGAATTTATACATATCGATGTATGTAGTCCATTATGTGTAGTAAATGGCGATGAGTTTATGGGTTTCAACTTCATATGCTTTCTCCGGAAATTTGAGTGAATGTTCACTTAATGAGAAAGAAGTATGAAATATTTGAAAAACGTTTCAAAGACTTTCAAGATGAAGAGAAAATCATTGTAACAAGAAAATAAATGGTTTATGATTTTATCATAAGGGATTTATTTGAGTTACAAGTGTAACAAGAAAAATAAATGAATTATGATTTTATCATAAAAGGGATTTATTTGAGTTACAAGTTTAGCAAAACACTTAGATTTACATCTCCCGAAACACCATAGGAATATGGAGTGTTTGAGATTTGTAAGGAAACCTTGTTTGACATGGTTGGATCAAGGGTGTTATTTATAAAATTGCCATTATGTTTTAAAAGGTTAAAGCTTTAGAGACTACCGCTTTTACACTGAAAAGAGCTCCATCTTGATCCGTTGAAATGACACCATATGAGTTATGGTTTGGGGTAAAACCCAAGTTGTCCTTTCTTAAATTTTGGTATGCTAAACATAAGTAAGATGTTTACAACCAAAGTCAGATGAGCATGTCTTTGTAGGTTATTTCGAATAACAATTGGTTATTCCTCCATAACACCGAGGACAAAAGGGTTTGTCGCTTGAAATGTGAAGTTTCTTGAAAAAGGAATTTTTCGCAAAAGTTAAGTGGGAGGACAATAGAACATTGATAAGGTTAACGAACCTTAGCTAAATGTGTTGAGTTGCGCAGCGTCGGAAATCGTTCTGGAGGCTGCCATAATGCTCATAGCTTATGTGCCTCAAAGGTTGTGGTCACGGAGATCTAAGTTCCTATTGAACCAAGTAGGTCGGTTAAACAATCAAATGCTAAGATTTGAGAGTAAATCATTATTGTCTGACAATGATGAACCGACTACATGCAAAGAAGCGATGATGGGCCCTAACTCCATCAAATGGCTTGAAGCCATAAAATCCGTGATAGTTCCATACACGAGAAATCAAGTTTTGAACTTGGAAGACCCTCCGGAAAGGTGTAAAAACCTATCGGTCGTATTTGGATCTTAAAAGAAATAGACATGGATGTTTTACATCTATGAAATAGCCGACATATCGGTAAAGTATTTTACGACAATGTTCAAGGAGTTGACTATGACAAGATTTGATCTTTCATAGCGATATTTAGTCTGGACGGATTAAAGTAGCAACCACTACATATAATTTGTTATATGGTAGATGAATAAACAAAACAAAGTTCTTCTAATAGAATGGTTACCTAGGACGTGTACATGACACGGTCCAAAGGGTTTTGTTAAATTCAAAGGATGCTAAAAGGGCATGCAAACTTCAATGGTTGAAGTAAGCATCATGAGTTGGAATCTTCACCGTGATGAAAAGGAGTTTTCATCCGGAGACGATGAAGATGCTTGCATTTGCAAGAAATTAAGTGGGAGCGCTGAGACACATTTCTAATACATTATGTGGATGACATCTTGTTGATTAGAAATGATGTATCTTTTATTGACAAAGGTTAAGAATTTCATTTCGATGAAATACTTAGGCAAAACCTGAATATTTAGCGTGAATGTCTATAGTGGATAGACGGTGACGCTAATATGGTTATGCCAAACATACATATATAAGACATTGAAGGAGTTCAATATAGAAACTACAAGAAATAGTTCTTGTCGCATGGAAAGGAATTGAATCAAGATTCAAGTGTATCGACACTTGATAAGTGAAACAAGATTCAAGTGCTTTGACACTTGATGAGTGAAATCACGAGAATGTTTTGATCAATCATACCATGATATGTACACATCCAGATATGTCCTATGCTCTAAGTGTTATGAGCATATACCCGAATGAATCATAAAATGATCATTGGACGATAGTAAGGATATTCTTATGATCTTTTGGAAGAACTAAGAATATATTTGTGTAGAGGTGACAAACAATTACAAATAGTTCATTGTAAAGAGTTACATTGATACTAGTTTTGTCACAAGATACAAATTAAGTTTATCTCAATTTAAACTATGAGTAGCACAATGAAATGGAAAGAAAGTTTCCATGATGGATTTGGATGAAATCCATAGTTAAGACATTGTGACGAATACTACAACAAAAGGGCTAAGTATATGACTGCTATAGTAGCAGCAAAGGAGGGAATTTGTGTCAAGTAGTTTGTTATCAAACTAAGGTGTGGTTCGCAACGGGCTAACACTAAAGATATATTGTATGACAATAGTATCGACGTGTTTTAAACCCCAAGGAACTAAAGGTCTCACCGAAAGACCAAATTTATACAATGCCATCTCATTAGAGAATGAGTGATGCGTGAAGACGCAAAGACATGCAAATACACACGGACCTGAAAGTGTCAGATCTGTAGATTATGTTAACCACTTGTAGTTGCATATTTGGAACACCAGAAAGCCATAGGTGTTCAATACACAAAGTTTTCAAACTAGATTATTGTCTCTAGTGCAAGTGGGAGACTGAAGGGAATATGCCCGAGAGGCAATAATAAAGTGGTTATTATCGTATTCCTTATTTATGATAAATGTTTATTTTACACGCTATAATTGTATTAATACGGAAACGTTAATACATGTGTTTTTAATAAACAAAAAGGAAGTTCCTAGTTATGCCTCTCTTATAAACTAGCTCGTTGATTAACATGATGATCAAAGTTTCCTGATCATGAACATTGGATGTTGTTAATAACGAGGTCACAACATTAGTGTAATAATGTGATGAATATTCATCCGAAGTATAGCATTACGATCAAAGTCATTGAGTTTATATTGCTATAACAACTTACAAAGTGATCCTAATCCTTAGACCATGAGATCATGTCAATCACTAACACCGGAAGAGTTTCTCGATGACATCAAACGTCACACCGTAATTGGGTGATTATAAAGATGGCTTCAAAACTACTAAAGTATTATGTTGAGACTCATGGATCAAGAGTGGAATTTGTTCATCCCGATGACGGATAGATATACTCTGGGCCCTCTCGGTGATATCACATTGATTAGCTTGCAAGCAAGTGATTTGATCACTAGAATGTTATATCACGGGAACGAGAAAAGAGTGCATGTCGGTAACGAGATCAAACTAGGTATGGAGATACCGATGATCGAATCTCGGACATGTAATATATCGTGAAACAAAGGGATTAAGATACTAGCGTAAAAGGTTCACACGATCATAGAAGTCATCGTTGAATGTGTGGGAGTCAGTATGGATCTCCAGGTCCCGCTACTGATTATTGATCGGAGAAGGGTCTCGATCATGTCCGCATTATTCACGAACCGTAGGGTGACACACTTAAGGGATACCGACACCATTCTGAGCAAATGATATGCCAGAGAAAGAAAAAGGAAAGCGCAGGAATTTATTTCACTAGACACCGAAACTGTTTCGGTTGAAATTGCTGAAACTGGTTCTGCATGTGAAATTGAAATGTTGTAAGGGGTTTTATGTGAATGTTTGTTAATTAAAGTAATTAAAAAAATTCTGAATAAATAAATAAAAGAGTTTTATTTAAATGAGAGCTTGCATTAAATTTGGTGGAAATTTAATGCATGTGAGTGGATTTTTGAGTGGAGGCTTTTTAATGGGAGTGGAGGCTTTTCATTTTGAGTGGGAGCTCCACCCACATGAATGTGGAAGAGGTGGGGGCAGCCCCCATGGCTGGGCACCATGCCCCTTGGGTGCCTCCCTCTCCCTATAAAAGGCCCCCCTCTCCTCCTCTCAAAGCACACCTCCTTGCGAAGGATCTCTCTCTCCCCTTAAGAATTTCCCCATGGTCTCGGATCAGCGAGATACATGTTCCCGGTGGCTTTTTCTGGAAGAATTTGTTGCGTCCGCTGCTTCGCTGGAGCGAGGGCGCGGAGGTTGTCGGGGTACCCGTACGTGTGTGCGATCACGGATGCACCACTGCTTTGAGGTGCTGGACTTGATCGTGCTGGACCGGATGGACCAGATGGACTTCATCACGATCTTGATATCGACAAGTGTTCGTCTACATCATCCACGAGTACAACCTCGTTAACGCTATTCGGTCTTCGAGGGTATTTATTCTATGGATGTATATCCACCCGTTGCTTGTGTCTAGTAGATAGATCTTGGTACTTAGTTGTTCTCATCGTAGGAAATTTTTTGTTTTCTATGTTGCGAACCCTACAGTTTTATTAAACAAAACACAAGTCCTCAGACTTAGAAATTTTCCATAGCATGAGTATATATTCCACGCTTGTTTTCTACTAGCTAGCTAAGCTTGATAGTAGTAGGAATCTTAACTTAGAAAATTCTACTAAGGTTTCATCTACTAGGATTTCCCATAGCATAGTTTATACTTAGCAAAATTCCATGCAAGTCCTACTTAGAAATATCACTAATGCATAGTGAAAATAATGGGACAAAAGTATGTAGCATCACTTGCCTTTTTGGTAGAGAGTATAAGTTCACTCCTTGATATTGCAATATTCACACTCTTCAAATCACTACAATTCAATCAATCAAACAATATTTCAATCTACCATTCAAGCAATTCATCACATAAAATGATAAAAACAAAACAATGCATGCAAGCATGCAAAAGATTTTTTTATTTGAGAAAGTGGTTTCTAGTAAGTTATGAACATTTGGAAACACTTATTGGTCATTTTATAAGGTGGCAAAACCATTTGCAAAAGATTCTATCTCTAAACCATTTTTAAACCAAATCATTATTTCATGTGGTTGAAAATGCCTTTAGGAAAGTAGTAATTTTTATAGGGTTTACCAAATACATTCTCAAATCATAAAACTTGGTGTTTGGGGTCAGAGAGTTTAAATCAAAACATTTCTCAAAGGTTTTCCTCCAAAATCATTTTTAACAATTAAACCATATTTTTATTTGACTAGAAATGCTTTAATTCAAGGTTTTATTCTTTTGCTTCACCAAATATATTTTTGAAACCACAATTTGATTCCAAAGGTCAGTAGGTTCAAAGCAAACCATTTGCCAAAGATTTTATCCTCAAAATGATTTTAGATCAAATTTTATATTCTAAACATGCATACATAAGTTTCTGCAAAAACAATAAATTTAACGGAAACTTTTTACTAAACAAAGTGGATGGTTGGCTAGGGCTTGTCTTGCTGAATCCATTGATATAAAATTTGCAAAATTTGAACGTGTAGATTAAAAGTTATAGATTTTACAAAATCTTGTATCTAATAGATTATTTCTGTTTTAAATCAAACCAACAGGGACACGTGGCCACTTCTCATTCGTCGGTACCGCTTCGGTTGGATCGACAGACAACAGCCGTTAGATATAAAGTGGATCGTGCGGCACAGAGGCGAGCATACCCCTTCGTTCACGTTCTAATCTTAACCCTCAGATCAAAATCCTATGGACCATATCGCCTTGACCATTAGGCAGCGGCGACTGGCGGCGACGTGTCTGGTGGCGGTGGTTCGGCGAGTCTAGGAAGCGAGGGAGTGAAGGGAGGTTCTCACCGAGTTCGTCGTGGCGTGGGGGTGCTCGAGGTGCTTTCCGTTTGTCGAGGGGCGCGCTGGAGCTACGGGGATTCCTCGCTGGAGAGGTGTCTGGCGACGGGCATGCGCTGTCGTCATCGGGGACGTCGCTGTAGAGCACGGGAGAGGGGGCAGATGATGCTATTAGACGCGTGGGAGAGTAGGAAGCATGGGAGCATCAAAGAGAGAGGGCGGCGCGGTCAGAGGCTACCTATGGAGCTCGTCGGAGTTGGAGCAGACGGTGGCATCGTTCAGACAAAGACGAAGTCGACGACACATGGCTCGCACGAGTGAGCTGAGGGTGCAGGGAGGTGCGCCAGAGTCTGGGTAAGGTGCTCGTGTGCTCCAGGGGGCGAGGGGCGGAGGAGGCTGGCCGGAATTTGCTTGCGAGCTCGTCGGAGCAGAGCGTGGTTTCTGGTGAAATTAGCGCAGCCCGGTGGCGAGCTGGTGCGTGCGAGAGAGGGGAAGTAGAGAGGAGGGGCAGGCGCTTTAGTACGCGTGATCGAGGGGCCGATTAATCGCGGCGTTACTGCGTATTACGCCGGCATTGATTTGGCCGCAACGGCCGGCGAGGTCAGCGGGAGGGTGAGGAGGAAGGGAGCTGGCGGTGGGGTCGTCTCGTCAGCGATAGAGGGGAAGGGGAAATGGGTCCAGACTGTCAGTGAGGGCGTGGGTTAAGTCTGCGGTGAGAAAACGTTTCGCTCGTGAGAGGGAGAGGTGGGCTGGACCGGGCCTAGTGGGCTAGCTGGGTTGGGTCGACCAGATTCATTTTTTTTGTCCTGCTTTGTTTTTGTTTTTCTTTTCTTAATATTATGTTTTGATTTCATTTAATCAATTCAAGCATCCATTTGAATTCAAAACTTTGCCAAATTTGTGTAGGTTTAAATACTGATTATTAAAACATTCTAGAATCATTTATGAATAATTTATTTATTCTTTTTAAGGTCCTTTAATTATTCAAAATAGGCTCTAGTTTTAGATCAAATGAGATTTAGTAATATTTCAAACACCATTTAAATTTCTTAAACCTCCCAAATATTTTCAGTAGGTTTTTATTTGTTTAATAGGGTGTCAAATAATTCATTAATATGATTCATAAATCATTTGAATTGGGTATTTGTTTCAATTTCCAATGGAATTTTGATATAGTTTTAATTCCCTATTTTTTATTTGGAAGTTTTCTTTAATCTTAATTAGGTTGAATTAAACAACTTTTATTTCACTTGGGTAAATTCCAAAATACTATTTTCACATGCAATATATAATTATTCTCATTAGAGATTTGTCTTTATTAAAATAGGGATAGAATGGTTAATGCCATTTTATTTATTTTGGAAATTCTTATCCTTTTATTTTATTTGGATTTGGATTATATTCATTCCATTTGTTTATGGATTTGGATAAGGTTTGATTTGGTCTTTAAATAATCCTTATTTAATATTTCTTTCTTTATCTTATAAAATCCATATCTTTTTATTTAGAGATCCAAACTTAGTGATTCCAATTTGTAAAAAATTGTTTAATGTTTATTTATCCTTTTAAATATCTTTAGGATTAATTGCTCACCATTTGGAATGGTTTTTAGATAAGGCCTTTATTAGCTTTGGAATTTACTTTTCCTTTATCTTATTAAATTCATAAGATTTTATCTATGGCTCCAAATTAAGTGAAACCAATTTATATGGCTTTATAATATTTCTATTTTTCATTCTTGATCATTTGTAAATGTTTGTTGATAAAATTTTATATGGATCAAATCCATAGGCTTGGAGATAACTTGGAAATGATTTTTATTCCATCAGGGTTTTAGGGTTTGGATTTATTTTCCAAGTGTTCAAATTTCCAGATACATTCATTGAGGAATGCATTTCTCTTGATTTGGATTTTGTTGGATTTAAACTTTTACCAAAGTTTGTTCAAGATGGGATTTTAAGTTTCCAATTAGAAACAAAAGTTTCTTTTCACCCTGATTTTCAATAAAAATTTTATTTTGTTTATTTATTTATTTTTCACATTACAAGATTTAGAAAATCTTGGGATGTGACAGGGAAGTGCCCCCGGAGCCATATCCATCGATCTCCATCGCCTTCTCCATCACCGTTGCTGATTCCCATGATGAGGAGGGATTAGTTCTTCCTCGAGTCTAAGGGCTCTACCGGTAGCTATGTGTTCATATCTCTCTCTATGCATGATCTTGTTGTGGTCATGAGCTTTGTAATCAAGTAGATCTACCTTGCTACTCAAGTGCTTCATTAGATCTCTGCTCTCCCCAGGTGTGTGAAAGTGACAGCATGCACGCCATGGTGGCACTTAGGTTTGAGTCTACATAAATACTCTTTGTGCTTTAATAGATCTATGCTTTTCCCCACGTGTGTGAAAGTGATAGTGTGCATACCGTGTGTGGAACTTTGGCTAGATTGAATATTTGTTATGAGTTATATTTGGAGTTGGATGTCTTTATGAAATTGTGGTGTTTGTTGGAACCATCTAGTGCTCAAGGTGACAGTGTGGGGTTATCTAGATTGGGGAAGGCGGACTTTAAGGAGTGTTGTATAGCCCTACCATGGATTAGAGTGTCCAACCAGAGAGTAGTTAAGAGTAGTATCATGAAGATATGATATTTATATGAGAGAGTGTTCACTAGTGAAAGTATGATCCCTAGGCCTTGTTTCTAAACATTGAAACCCCGTTTGCATCTAGATCTGTTGCATGTTTGCTTGCTTTAGTCTTTACCTCACCATCAAGCTATTTTCTGGCACCATTACCACTTGTATTTCACTATCTCTTCGCCGAACTAGTGCACCTATATTGGATGTGTTGGGGACACAAGAGACTTCTTGTATCTTAATTGCAGGGTTGCTTGAGAGGGGATACCTTTGACCACTTCCTTCCTAGGTTCGATAAACCTTGGGTAATCCACTTAAGGGAAACTTGCTGCTGTTCTATAAACCTATGTACTTGGAGGCAACTGTCTACAAGAATAGAAGTGCGTAGACATCAAGCTCTTTTCTGGCGCCGTTGCCGGGGAGGTTTTGGGCTTTTACCTTTCCTCCACGCCATCAGCTCTTTTCTAGCGCCGTTGCTGGGGAGGTAAGATAAAAGGTACTCACATCCTCCGGTGTGAGTGCTAGAATTTATTTCCTTTAGATTCTGCAATTTTGTCTTTTTGTTTCTTGTTTTCACTAGTTAGGCTTAATGGATAACAACAAACAAATTAGAGAGCTTTATAGTGTTTATCTTTAGTTAGGACATGAAGTGTTTGAAGAGAAAATTAAAAAACCTATGGAACTTTATTTGCATGGTAATAACAATGTTTTGGACACAATTGTTGCTAATGCTATGGAAAAGTCTAAGCTTGGGGAAGCTAGTTTTGATGAAAATGATCTTTTTAGTTCCCCAACTTTGGAAGATAGCTATTCTATTGCTTATGATGATACCAAACCTCCCATATATGATGACTATGATATTTTCAATCCACCTACTATTGACGAGAACATTAATTATGATTACAATATGCTTCCTATATTTGATGATTATGGTGATGGGAATAATAGTGATAACTATTTTGTTGAATTTGCTCCGACTACAATTAATAAGAATGCCTTTGCTTATGTGGAGAGTAATAATCATTTTATGCATGTGGCTCATGATAAGAATGTTTTATGTGATAGTTATATTGTTAATTTTATTCATGTTTCTATTGAAAGTTATTATGAGAGAGGCAAACATGGTTTTATGCATCTCAATAATATTAAGTTTCCCCTCTTTATGTTGAAAGTCTTGAAGTTGCACTTGTTTTGCTTTCCTATGCTTGGTGCTTTGTGCTTTCATGACTTGTTTCTTTACAAGATTCCTATGCATAGGAAGTGGGTTAGACTTAAATGTGTTTTGAATTTAGTTCTTGATGCTCTCTTTTACTTCAATTCATATTTCTTATGTGAGCATCTTCTCAAGCTATCAAGCCTAACTTAAAGGCATTAAAGAAAAGTACTTGTTGGGAGATAACCCAAGAGTTTTCTTGAGTCTTGGAATTTATTACTTCAGTAATGACATCTCCTTATCCTTTTTGTTTGCCTTTTGTTCCAAGAATGACCTATAATAAGAGGGAAGCAAGATTTGGGGAGTTGCTATCCCGAAACAGATTTCTGTCCTCTACCAAAAAAATTCGCGAGGAGTCTCTGTAACTTGGATTGAGTTGAAAATTTACGAATAAATCCCCTAGTATGTTATCTAACTTTCTTTAGTTCAATACTTTTTTTATTTGAGCAACAGAAGATCTTCGAAAAAATAGGTTTCTACCTGTTGGTCTGTTTTGACAGATTTCTGCCATTATTTGCATTTGCTTCTTATTGATTCCTTTTTGGGTTATTTTTGGGAAATTGAGCTTTTTGAAGGAGTTGCTACAGTATATTGTGTCTTTAGTGAAAGTTTTTCTGTTTTGAAACTAAACCCAAAGGTCTATTATTTTTTGAATACACTAATGTTGCTAATGAAGATTGTGTGAAGTCTTGTAGGAAGGAAAATTTTTAGGTGTAGATAAAGAATGATGTAATGAGATGAAGAATGGACAAAAGCTCAATCTTGGGGATTCCACCCCGTGTCACCCCAAGAAATATCTAAGAGGTACAAGCGTCAAAGCTTGGGAATGCCCAAGGCATCCCCTTCTTCATCAATAAAAATCTCAAGTCTTTCTAGACACTTCGTTTTTATTATTTCATGCACAGTTGTGTTGTTCTTGGAGCGTCTTAGTTTTCGTTTTTGGTTTTTGTTTGCTTGAATAAAGTTGTTTGATCACAACACACCTTTTTTGAGAGAGACACACTCTATTTTCATTGCCTAGAACACTCTAGTTTTCACTCTTATTGTTCTATGAGTGTTCTCTTTTGCTAGCACTGTGTCTAGCCTTAGTTTTCTTGAGCTTTCAGCTTAGAACTTTTTAGTTCTTCTTTTTGGATTTGTGATATAAGCTCACTGATCTTTATTGATTATTATCTTTGTGAGTTGTTTCAAATAAGTTGTTTGGTGTTGGAGAAGAGTAGAAAACTTCATGCTTAAGTGGTACAAAAGGGAGCTTGCTTTGAGTGAGGCTTAGACTTTAGCATGACATGCTAGGTGTTGTTTTGACCTTATGCTTAGTGATTATTGCTGTAGCATGTCTTGTTCCAAAAAATTGGGATTGCTTAGTGTTCCTTGAAGAAATTATGCGTTGTTTTAGCATGCACAAGCATAGTATTGTGGTATTCTCCTTTGATGTTTTGCTTGGATTGACTTGGCACATGCTCACACCATGCTATGACTATGACAAGTCACCATTAGCCTATATGATCATTTAGTCCTTGACTTGTAGTACCACTCTTTTCTTTGATTAGTATGCTTTGTTGCACTGCATGATTATGGCCATTATGCTCTCTTAGTTGGTAGCTCCCAGTCTTTTGCTAGCCTCCACTTGTATGAGTAATTTCTACTCATGCTTCCAACTCCCAACAAACCAAGTTATTCCAAAGTGTCCACTATAAACTCCTATACATGGTGTGTTACACCATTCCAAGTATATTCTTGTTTTCATCTATCTTCCAATTAAAAACTATTTTGTTATGTGAAAACTTAGTGATTAAAGCCCTCACGAACTTGATGGCACACTTTATATTCTTTGCCCCTAATAAACTTGAACCATTGTGACAACTTTGTTGTATATGCTTGCATTTATAAGTTGGAATTAGCAGAACCGTGTTGTCACGGGGAACGCTTTCAACATTGCACTTGTACTTTGTACTCAGTTGATATCATGCTCTTTTGTCTATGGATGTCACCGGTGTGAAATAAAGAGGGAACTTGTAAGTCCATGGAGTTTGTATCCTGTGTTAGAGAAACGCCTGGGCCACTAGCCTAAGCCATGCCTAATCATGGTGGAAACTTGCAGCATCACCATAGTGAGCTATATATGAAGCATCCTCAATAAAAAGCTATGCATATGGTAAATAAAAAGATTGCTGAGATGTTCATTGTCTGCTTGCCTTGTCATTTTGGTTATGGCAAAGCTCCTGTACCATGTGCAAGGGGTACCCCGTTGGCGGTTCTCAATGATATGCAAATACTTACAACGACAAGAACTTACCTGGACCCAAAGTTTAGTATGCATGAGGTGTTTCCCTTGTATTCAAGGGACTTGGGATTGCCAACTTATACTTCATCAAGCATATACTCCATCTTTGTCATTTTAACCTTAATCACTTCAAGATGCTTATGATAGGGGCAATGAGGGCTGAAAGCTAACAAGTACCATAATTTTTGGAAGCTCTTTTTGAAACTTGAAATCCTTGCTTCCTTTATAAAAGGCCTTTCTTCCACCACTATTGAGTCTCCACCTTCTACCTTTAGGCACCATTAAGAGAGCATAGTTGTCATTCTGTGTGCAGTGTTCCAAAGCTTATTGATTGATGCATATTGTGATATTACTTGTTCTTGTGCTATTTGTTTCTAGTCACCCTTGTGAACTTTGAAGGTGTCCTATGCATCTATATTGCTACTCTATGAGGGACAAGCTGAATGCCACTATGCTATGTTTTCTGTATGTGAAATAAACAAATGTTTTTCAATGCATGTTATTCATGATCTTTGTTTGTAGCCTTTCATGTTGCATGCATAGTTACTATGTCCTATCGTTAGAACTCCATCTTTCATGCACATGTTTAGACTTCTTTGTTCCCAGCTTTCAATGCTTACAAATGGTTGGATCTTTATTGTAAGGATGCATGTCGCCTAAAAAATTATTCTTTTTATAACTTACCCACTCGAGGACGAGCAGGAGTTAAGCTTGGGGATGCTTGATACGTCGGAAACGTATCTATAATTTTTGATGATCCATGATTGTTTTATATCATTTGTCTTATGTTTTGTCTACACTTTGAGGTATTTTTATACACTTTCTGGAACTAACCTATTGATAAGATGCCACAGTGCCAGTTGCCTGTTTTCTTCTGTTTTTGGTTCCAGAAAGGCAGAAAATAAATATTCTCGGAATTGGATGGGACAAAAGCCAAAGTCATTATTTTTCCCGGCGCAACATGGAACCACGAAACAGAGCCGGAGGGGGGGGCATAGGGTAGCCGCACCCTCCTAGGTGCGGGCAAGCCCTAGGGGCGCCCACAGGGGGTGTGGGCCCCTTGGACCCCCACCGACCTTGATTCCTGCGCCTATAAGAAGCCTCTAATGAGAAAACCCTAAAAAATCCAGAAGAAATCCACGAAAACCTCTGTAGCGCCGCCGCCACCGAAGGGGAGATTCGAGGGACAAAAAGTCTCTGTTCCAGCACCCTGCCAGGACGGGGAAGTGCCCCCGGAGCCATCTCCATCGATCTCGATCGCCATCTCCATCATCGTTGTTGATTCCCATGATGAGGAGGGAGTAGTTCTTCCTCGAGGCTAAGGGCTCTACCGGTATCTATGTGTTCATCTCTCACTCTATCCATGATCTTGTTGTGGTCATGAGCTTTGTAATCAAGTAGATCTACCTTGCTACTCAAGTGCTTCATTAGATCTCTGCTCTCCCCATGTGTGTGAAAGTGACAGCATGCACGCCATGTTGGCAATTTGGTTTGAGTCCACATAAATACTCTTTGTGCTTTAATAGATCTATGCTTTTCCCCACGTGTGTGAAAGTGACAGTGTGCATACCGTGTGTGACACTTTGGCTAGATTGGATATTTGTTATGAGTTATATTTGGAGTCGGATGTGTTTATGAAATTGTGGTGTTTGTTGGAACCATAAAGTGCTCAAGGTGACAGTGTGGGGTTATCTAGATTGGGGAAGGCGGACTTTGAGGAGTGCTGTTATAGCCCTACCATGGATTAGAGTGTCCAATCGGAGAGTAGTTACGAGTAGTATCATGAAGAGAGGATATCTGTATGAGAGAGTGTTCACTAGTGAAAGTATGATCCCTAGGCCTTGTTTCTAAACATTGAAACACCATTTGCATCTAGATATGTTGCATGTTTGCTTGCTTTAGTCTTTACCTCACCGTCAAGCTATTTTCTGGCACCGTTACCACTTGTATTTCACTATCTCTTCGCCGAACTAGTGCACCTATATTGGGTGTGTTGGGTACACAAGAGACTTCTTGTATCTTAATTGCAGGGTTTCTTGAGAGAGGATACCTTTGACCAATTCCTCCCTAGGTTCGATAAACCTTGGGTAATCCACTTAAGGGAAACTTGATACTGTTCTACAAAGCTCTGTACTTGGAGGCCCAACAACTATCTACAAGAATAGAAGTGTGTAGACATCTGTGTGGTGTCGGTATACCTCCCCCAAGATTAGGCTTTTGGCCCAAGTGGGGCTCAATAGCGTGGGTGGTAACCCCAAGCTGGTGGGTCATTGTAGGAATGATCATAATCAAGCTCGCGCATGAAGAAGAAGACGTGCTCCAATCATAGGAGGGCTGCTGGTATGTGATACGTTGGAAACGTATCTATAATTTTTGATGCTCCATGCTTGTTTAGTATCTACTTTGATTTACTTGTCCACACTTTGAGGTGCTTTTTACATGTTTTCTGGTACTAACCTTTTAACAAGTTGCAACAGTGCCAGATGCATGTTTTCTGCTGTTTTTGGTTTTAGAAAAGTTAGTAAAGAAATATTCTCGGAATTAGACGGGAAGAAGGAAAAAGTCAATAACTTTCTGTGGGGAACAAGAAGTCTAGAGGGGAGCCCGGAAGGCCAGCGAGGGGTCCAGACCCACCCTAGGCGCGGGCTAGGGCCCACCCGTGCCTGGCTAGGGTTTGGGCACCCTGGCCGCCTCCCGGTCTCGCCCCTTCGCCTATAAGAAGCTCTCGATGCAGAAACCCTGGGTACCCGATCAATATTCCACGAAACCGTCTGTAGCCGCCGCCACCATCGTCCCTAGATCAGGGGGGATCTGAAGCTCTTCCCGGTACCCTGCCGAAGGGAAGATCATCCCGGAGGCCTTCTCTCCGGTATGATTTGTGAGTAGTTCCACCTTGTACTATGGGTCCATGTAGTAGCTAGATGGTTGTATCTCCTCCTTTGTGCTTTCATGTATAGATCTTGTGAGCTCCGTTCATGATCAAGATCTAATCTATTTGTAATCATGCATGTTGTGTTTGTGGGGATCCGATGGATATTGAGATTATTATGTTGGTTTGATTAATGGTTCTATCTTTATGATTCTATCATGTCTGTGTTGTTTGTGATCTTGCATGCTCTCCGTTGCTAGTGGTTATCTTGGCCAAGTAGTTGCTAGTGACTCCAAGAGGGAGTATTTATGCTCGATAGTGGGTTCATGCCTCTAGTTTCCAAGGGAAGTGACAATAATCTCTTCGGTTGTAGATGTGATGTTGCTACTAGGGACAAAACAACGGTCTCTTGTTCATGGAACATGTGGACTGTTTACCTTACACACTTTGCTTAAAGCGGTTTGCATTGCTTGCAACTTAATACTGGAGGGGGTTCAGATGATAACCTGAAGGTGGACTTCTAGTCATAGATGCAGTTGGATGACGGTCTATGTATATTGTTGTATTGCCCAATCAACCTCATAGGATCTTTCTGGCTAGTAATTGCATTGTTATGCCTTGCTCAGTTCCTGTCAATTTCCCCGCTGTAATTTTTTTACCCTTCATGCCATGTTGTTTATCTAAGGAGAGCACCTCTAGTGAACTATGGACCCTGGTCCAATCTTTACCATTGATACATCTTCCACTTTACTTGTTTACTTGCTGCAAACCATTACCTTCCACACCATACATTTAATCCTTTGTTACAGCAAACCGGTGAGCTTGACAACCTCACTGATTCGTTGGGACAAAGTCTTGAGTTTATGTTGTGCAGGTCTCCACGTTTCTTCCAACACCCGTGTGACGTTTCCTTCCTCCTTTTGGTTTGATAACCTCGGTTTCTACTGAGGGAAATCTTGCTGCTGTACTCTTCATACCTTGCTCTTGGGGTTTCCAACGAAGCACTCTTCCTCCCTGTTGAGTGTAGCATCAGTATGAAGACTCCCCCATGTTGGAGGGCTGAACCGAATCATATTCGGCATCCTCCCCAACATTCTCCTCTTGCTGGGAGAGCTCGCCACATATGTTTCAAGTTCTTCCTCCGTGAGTGACCATCCTTGCCTATTATCAAAATTAAACAAAGCAGGTGCAGGCAAAGAGACTACTTTGTTAGACCTACCCCCTCTCCAACCACGCTTGACAAAGGATATATCATATGGTAAATCTCTCAAAGTAACCAAATAAGGAACAAAATTATGCTGAACCATGGAATTGTGATCAAGTCTCTCTATGGGGAACTGATAGTCTGAATGGTGAGTCTCTAAACCATGAAAAGCTAGCATACGAGAGGCAATGAGACCTCCACAAATTCCACCTTTCTCGCGGTAGGTGGTAAGACGGTAAGCTATCAAAGCACCCAAGTTATAAGATCTATCTCTATTCAAAGCAGCTGAAATAAAATCTAGATCAAATGAAGATAATTTTCTAGCAGTCTTTCTAGCAAGAACACACTTGGTAATAAAATAGGCAAAATATCTAATGGATGGGAATTGAATGTTCTGAATTTTACCACTTTCCTTTGAGAAGTCGCAACCTTGGCAAATTTTAGCATATAAATCCATGAGTGGCTTAGGCCTCTCTCTAATCTTCTCATAAGCACCCCACTATGGCACTCTAATAGCTGCACAAAAATCAGCAAAAGGCAGGTCGACAGCTATATTGTAAATTTTATAGTGGACCATGGGATCAGACAAGGACCAACTAAACCAAAAGTACCGCACCACAACCATGGTTAGCTTAACATATTGATATGGTTCTTCCCCAACAAAATGTTCCAACCCTGCATTAGTAATCATAGTTTGGAAATCCTGAAAGATCCCCGCAACTCTCATAAATTCATGGCATGGATATATGGAAGGGAAGACTTCCTCCTCATGATGGACTTTCATTGGCTCAAGTACCATCAAATCATGTTGATTCAGTTGGTATGCACTCATTTCTTTTCTGAAATTTTTAGACAAACATCAAACCAAGGGATTTCCAAGTTGATAAATGATGAGGAACTACTATAGGAACTTGCTAGAGGGATAAACATGCATCAAAATGAAATCTCTAAGCAAAGAACAAGCATGAAAGATCACACAACCTGTCACCTATAGCAGCAAAATACTCAAGATACAATCTACCAATAAAAAATCTAATTGGACAAGCAGAGGAGGCACATACCAGAGAGCAATCCCTCCAAAAATCAGCAGCAAAGATGGGCTGAGAAAGGAGATTGAAAATCAGGAGCAAGAACAGCAGGAACTCGAGCTTGAGAAAGTTTTCCGGTGTTTTTGGGAGAGAGAAAGTAGTGGCTAGGAGGAGGGACTTTGGAGGGCCACAGGTGGGCCCACCCAGGCTAGGCGCGCCCTGGGGCTGGCCGCGCCACCAGGGGGTGTGCTGGCCTAGTGGGTCCCCCTGGGCCAATCCAGGTGTCCCTCTGCCCCTTTTTTCGAGGAAAAATTTAATATGAATTTTCTGGAATTTTTCGGAAAACTTTATTTTTGGCTAATTTTCAGGTTATGAAAATTGATTTCTCGCAGAAAAAGATTTTTTTAGAAGAAGCAAAAATAAAACCAAAACAAAAACTACATAAGTTCTAAGACACTCTAACAAGAAAGCAACTAGCAAAACTAAGATGAACAAGACAAAAAGCAAAGATGGGAAAGGATAAAATAAAAGTGAGCAAGTATAACCACTATGAAAGCATTGTTTTGTTCATTAAAATCCCTTTGTTAACAAGGTTGATCAAGTCTTGTTACCAAAACAATCTTATATGAAGCAAAACTTTGCATTCCACAAAGTGATTATTTTACCTCAATCTTGATAGCAATAGTCCCAATCATAATAGTTTCAAAACTTTCTTGTGGAATGGGACAATATATTTCTCCAACTTTGATGCTCTCAATATTTTCAATTGAATTCAGGCCATAGCTCTTATCAATCTTCTTGGGAAAATAGACAGTATGCTCTGTGTCATTAATATTAAAAGTTACTTTTCCTTGATTACAATTGATGACAGCACCTACAGTATTAAAAAAGGGTCTCCCAAGAATAATAGACATATTATCATATTCAGGCATCTCAAGCACAACAAAATAAGTTAAAACCAAGCAATTATGAGCCACTTGAACAGGAACATCCTCACATATACTAACATGAATAGTAGTAGACTTATTATCCATTTGCAAAGATATATCAATTGGTATCAATTTTTCTAGCTCGAGTCTCTTGTAGAGAGAAAAAGGCATAACACTAACTCCATCTCCCAAATCACACAAAGCAGTTCTAACATAATTATTATTAATAGAGCAAGGAATAGTTGGAATACCTAGATCACCAAGTTTGTTTGGAACCTTACCATTGAAGGAATAATTAGCAAGCAAAGTAGAAATTTCCTCATTAGGAATCTTCCTTTTATTAGAGACAATATCCTTCATATACTTTGAATAATGAGGCAACTTAATAGCATCAGTCAAAGGAATTTGCAAAAATAAAGGTTTCATCCACTCACAAAACTTTCTATAGTGTTCTTCCTCCTTTGACTTATGTTTCTTATTAGGAAAAGGCATTGGTTTCTACACCCAAGGTTCTCTTTCACTACCATGTTTATTAGCAATAAAATCTTCCTTAGTGTACCTAGTGTTCTTAGTGTGCTTCTCAGGTTCTTCTTAAATTTCTTCCTTATCAGGAGCATCATTTTTATCAATACCACTTTTGGTTTTAGCATTAGAGACATATATACTATTAGGATCTAAATAGGTTCAGTAGGTTCCTCAACTATTTTATGTTTATTTTTGTTTCTCTTATGAGGACTACCACTATTTTCAGTTTGTTGAGAATCCTGCTCAATTCTTTTAGGATGTCCTTCAGGATATAAAGGGTCTTGAGTGGCTGCACCACTCCCAGTTCTAATTCCATAAGCATGTTTATCTCCAGAAGCATTAACTAGCATATCTTTTTGTACCTTAGCAAGTTGATCAATTTGGGTTTGAACCATTTGGAAGTATTTACAAAGCATTTTAACATCATTAGCAGTTCTTTCCACAATATCTTTCAACTCATTAATAGCTCTAGAGTTTTCCAATAAATAATTCTGAACTTGTTTATTAAAATTACCTTGTTTAACAATAAAAGTTTCAAGTTCCTCTAAGCATTGATCAGGAGGTTTACCATAGGGAATATCACCTTCATCAAAGTGTTGGAGAGAGTGTACCTCAATAGTAGATGAGTGGGGAATTGGCTTACATAATTCTTCTATAGAAGGCAAATTCTTCACATATTCAGATCTAATACCTTTCTCCTTAGACATTTCTTAGCTTCTTTCATCACTTCATCATTTAATGCAATCATTCCCCTCTTCTTTGGTGTTGGTGTTGGTGTTGGAGTTGGTTCAGGCATAAGTGGTTTAGGAGTAGTAGGCTCAGGTGTAATTGGCTCAGTTGAAGTCCAATCATCATAATTCTTGCTTATTTTAGCCATTAATTCTTTAGCTTCTGCAAAACACAATCAGCAAAACTATCCAGGTATGTCCTAGAATCATCAGTTAGTCCATTATAATAAATATCAAGAAGTTCATTTTTAGGTAATGGACATCCAGGATGTGCATGAATCAAGGCACAGAACCTTGTTCATGACTCAGGCAATTTCTCTTCTTGTCCCTGTTTAAAATTAAAAAAATCTGCAAAGCAGCATGTCTAGCACTAGGAGGAAAATATTTCTGAAAGAAAGAAGCAATCAAACAATCAGGGCTATAAATGGATCCAGGAGGTAATCTATTAAACCAAGCTTTAGCTTCTCCTTTTAGTGAAAAAGGGAAGATCTTTGTAACAAAGTACCTGCGCATCTTAACATCATCAGAGAATAAGACACTCATAGTGGAAAGCTCATTCATATGAGCCACATCACTTTAATTTTCAGTCCCACTAAAAGGTTCTTTCTCAACAATGTTTATATAGGATAAATCAAGAGAGAAATCATAATCCTTATCTTTAATGTCTATGGGAGGAGTAGAAAACTTAGCATTAGGAGACAATTTAGGAATAATAGTACGTCTCTTAAGGAGACTCTTAATAGCACTAGCACCGTGTGTGTTTTGACACTTTTCAGTAAATTCATCAGTCATTTCAATGTAACCATCATTAATATCATATCTCTCCCTAGACTCAGGTGATCTAACAGGTGTAATAGTGTCTTCACTAGGAGTTTCATTGTTTCCTAATATGGTTCTAGCAATTGTAGCATCAAGGAAAGGACCTAATGAACCACTTGCATCAAGCACAGTAGAGGTAACATCATGAGTATGAGAAGCAACTTCAGATTCAGCAGTAGTAGCAGTGTGTGTAGCATGTGTTTGTGGTGGTGGTGTAACAAGCTTACTTATAACAGACGGTGAATCAAGAGCAGCAGAGGTGTTTAGAACTATACCTGTTCTTGTAGTGGATGGTAAAATAGGAAATTTTCCATCACGAAACTTTCTCATGATGAAAGGAATAGAAGTGAACAATAATAGATCCAAGTGAACTTACAAATAAAGCTATGCTCCCCGGCAATGGCGCCAAAAATAGTCTTGATGACCCACAAGTATAGGGGATCCCAACGGTCTTCGAGGGTAGTATTACCCAATTTATTGATTTGACACAAGGGGATCCAAAGAATACTTATAAGCCTTAACAACTGAGTTGTCAATTTAGCTGCACCTGGAAATAGTCTTGCTCATAGTAGTTTATCAGTAGCAACAGTTTTGTAGTATCAATAGCAAAGCAACAACAACAGTAGAACAAAAGAAATAGTAACAATAGTAGCAAACAGTAGGCTATGAGTGTGGTAGGCATAGGCATGGATGGACGGGTGTTGCATGGATGAGACTATTCATATAACTTCAAGACCTAGGGAATTTACAGACAAATAAGATAAATCATCCAAGTACTAAACAATCATAGGAATGTGTTCCATCTATAGTCATATGTGCTCGCAATGAGAACTTGCACAACATCTTTTGTCCTGCCAGCCCATTGGAGCGGGGCCTCAAGGGAATCTACTGGCAATTAAGGTGCCTCTTTTAATAGAGCATCGAAGCAAAGCATTAACACTCCATGAACACATGTGATCCTCATATCATATCCATCCCCTCCGACTGTCCTAATTTCTATCACTTTGGGGCCTTTGGATCCAAACAATGATATGTGTACACAACTTGCAGATAAGATCACAAATAATACTATCATCATGAATCAATAATAAGTTCAGATCTAAGATCATGGCACTCAGGCCCTAGTGACAAGCATTAAGCACAACAAGTTGCAACAAAGTCAAATAGCACTAATAGAGATACTAGGCACCATGCCCTAACAATCTTATTCGATTACATGATAGAACTCATCCAATCCCTACCATCCCCATATCCTACAACGGGGGATTACTCACTCATGGATGGGGGAAACATGGATGGTTGATGGAGAGGCATCGGTGATGATGATGGCGATGATCTCCTCCAATTCCTCGTGCCGGCAGGGTGCCAGAACGGAGTTTCTGGTTCTGAATCGCGGTTTTTGGTGGTGGCAGCACAGGCAGAACTCTTTCTAGAAAATATCGAACCCCCCTTGGTTTTTAGGTAAATAGGCTTCTTATAGGCGAAGAGGGAGGCCGAGGGGGTGACCGAGGTGGACACACCCCTCCCAGGCGTGGCCTGGGATGGCCCGCATGGCCAGGGTGTGTGGGCCCCTCGTGGCCCTCCTCCGTCTCGTCTTCTGGTGAAATACGATTTTTGGCATATTTTCTGGGATTTTTCCTAATAGTTGATTTCCTGCACAAAAACTAGACACCAAGGTAATTCTGCTGAAAACAACGTCAGTCCATGTTAGTTGTATCCAAATCACACAAGTTTAGAGGAGAAACAATAGCAAAAGTGTTCGGGAAAGTAGATACGTTTTGGACGTATCAAGTACTAAAGAATAGATTTTGAAATAACGCCAAACATTTGATGATGGTGATCTACTTCAAAGTTCAAGTCCAAAGGTATTATTATTTGACTATACACGCTTTGGACTATGTGTCATGTGTATGGCGCCACTGTTGATGTTGATATATTATTTTAAAAGGGAAAGGAAATGTTGAAAGAGAATCTCAAAAATATTTGGCAGAAAAAGGAAAGACTAGAATTGTCCAGCTTAGATATATATATGATATACATGTTATGGCTGTTTTCTTTGCTTGTTAAACAATGTGATTCTTGGGTATTGGATACCAAATTGGTTGGTGTGAAATGCCCCAAGGCCATCAAAAGTGAACTTCTCTTGATCACTTCTTCTCAAGTGGAACTAAAAACTACCCATGCTAAATTTCTCAATATGCCTTCTACATCCAATTCAACTAACCCCATTGATGTTGATGCTTATGTTGCTAAAGCTAACCTTGTTGAAGAATCTCTTAGAAAGTAGAATGCTGATTTGAAAGCTCATTTGGTGAGAGGTTTGGTAACTTTCATCCAAGGTGAGAAAAATCTCAATGACCTAATGAGTAAGCAAAAGGTATCTATCAACAAGCAAGGTCTTGGATACTTGCCTAAGCCTAAGGCAAATGGTCAAGGTTGGTTGCCCCACCAAATCCATAGGAATAACTTGGAACAACCAAAAAAGAAAGTGATCCAAGAGGATACCTTGGGCATTGCCGATCAAGGGATGGAGGTGGTAAATCTAATAGGAGCTATGCCACCTGCGGTAATTCAAAAGGCACCTTTAAACCATCATATGTGTTATGCAAGATCCATGATGGAAGTGTATATGCCAAAAAAAATTGGTGCTCGTAATGTTAGGCTTTATCATAATATTTGGGTTCCTAAGACCCTTGCTGCTAACACCAAAGGATCCATCATGCAATGGGTTCCTAAGGTCAAGTT
Organism: Avena insularis; assembly: GCA_023614405.1. Classification (NCBI taxonomy): domain Eukaryota; kingdom Viridiplantae; phylum Streptophyta; class Magnoliopsida; order Poales; family Poaceae; genus Avena; species Avena insularis. The sequence continues at coordinate 57,182,313 of CM042693.1, read as the reverse complement.
TTGATCTTGTTTTGTTGGAATGTGCCGCCAGTAGATGAAATGGGTGATCGATAGTGGTTGATCAAATCATATGACTGGGGACAATAACATGTTCCCTAATCTTGGGAAGAACAAAATCAACCAAAATCATTGTATTCGGTGACGACAAAAGCGAAGAGGTGTTGTGTTTGGGAAAAATAGTTATATCTCATGATATATCTATGGATAATGTTATGCTTGTCCAAACCTTGAGCTATAATCTTATTTCCGTTTATCAACTTGGTACTGTGGGTTACAATTTCACATTTTCTAATATATATGTGGTTGTCTTTAGAAGGGACAACTTCCGTATCATACTCAAATTCTATGTTGAGAATAAGATTTATGTAGCGGATTTATCCCAACATAACACGGATCTTGGCATTTTCTTAAAGCCGATAAGGATTGGTTATGGCACAGGAGGCTTACCCACGTGACTATGATGAACTTGAATGATCTTTAAAGATATAATCATGTAGTTGGATTAACAAATATTACCTTTGATAAGAATAGGGAACACTTCTCATGTAATGCCGGAAAGCAAGTTGGAGCACCTCATATTCCCATCACATTGATCACTACCTCAAGGCTATTAGAACTTCTTCACATGGATTTCTTCGGTCCTCTAAAATATGAAAGTCTTGGTGGTAGTAAATATGGTCTTGCTATTGTTGATGATTATTCTCGTTTTAATTGGGTGTTCTTTTAAAGTTCAAGGATAAAACGCCAAGATACTTCAAGACCTTTGTCAAAAAAATTCAATGCAAGTTTGGCTCAAACATTTTGAAGATAAGTATGGACAATTGGTCCGAGTTCAAGAATTATAAAGTGAAAGACCTTATTGAAGAAGAGGGGATTGAGCATGAACTTTCTACTCCATACACCCCTCAACAAAATGGAGTGGAAAAAAGGAAGAACCATACACTTATTGAGATGGCAAGAACTATGTTGGATGAGTACAAGACGCCCAATAGCTTTTGGGATGGGCCTGTCAACACTATTTGCAACATTTCAAACTGGGTTTTCATGAGAAAGTTTTCGAAGAAGACACCAATGAAATCCTTATTGGGAAGAAACCAAATTTCACTACAAGAAATGTTTCCTTCCGCAATGACTTGGCCCGTCGGTCGTCGTAGAACGTGTTCTTCTGCGATGAAATTATTGGCTCGACCGTGGCTGATGGAAAACTTTTTTTTGGTTTCGCGCCCCTCTACTACAATGAAACAACTAAACCATGGAAAAATCTCGATAGGCGTGTGGCAGAAGTAATATTTCCGGTTCCTCACGAGATGTTGACTCACCGAAGTATTTTTTGGTGTGTGGGTCCCGGACGTCAGTCACTAGCGGACTAAACTTTTTGGTCGGGCCTCCCTAATTTGAACTTGATAACGTTGTTTGATGCCTCTTCCGTTTAGTCAGGCTATTGGGTCCCACATGTATGCCTCTCATTAGAGGAATCCTATGTATGATGAAATTATTTCCTTCCCTATTTCGAACTTGATAGCGTTGCTCGATGCATCTGTCATTTAATCAAGCTGCTGGGTCCCACGTGTCATCCTCACACTAGAAGTAACGTGTGCATGATGGATTTTTTCCCTTTGCTCGTGCCTCCCTGATTTGAACTTGATATATCTGCCGTTAATCAAGCTTCCTGGTCCCACATGTCAGCCTCTCATTAGAAGAATCATGTGTATGATGGAATTTTTTCCTTCACTCCCACTGCCCTGTTCCGAACGTGATAGCTCTGCTAGGTCCCACATGTCATCCTATCATTGGAAGGAATGTGTGTATGATGGATTTTTTCCTTGCCTCGTGACTCCCTGATTTGAACTCGATAACGTTTCTCAATCTATCTGTCGTTAATCACGCTGATGGGTCCCACATGCTGGTCTCTCGTTAGAAGAATCATGTGTATGATGGGATTTTCCCTTCGCTCCCATTGCCTTGTTCTGAACTTGATAGCGCTGCTAGATGCATCTACCATTTAATCACGCAGCTGGGTCCCCATGTCATCCTCTCGTTAGAAGAAACGTGTGTATAATAGATTTTTTCCTTGGCTCATGCCACGCTGATTTGAACTCGATAATGTTGCTCGATCTATCTGCCGTTTAGTCATGCCGTTGGGTCCCCCATGCCAACCTCTCATTAGATGAATCGTGTATGATGAATTTTTTTCCTTCGATCCCGCTACCCTGTTCCGAACTTGATAGCAATGTCTACCATTTAATCACGCAGTTGGGCCCCACATGTCATCCTCTTATTAGAAGAAACGTGTGTATGTTGGATTTTTCTTCTCTAGTGCTATCCTATTCCAAACAACATAGAGTTACTCGTGGTATCAGCCGTTTATTCAAGATTGTGTGTCCCTTATATCAGCCTCACAATAGAGGAATTGTATGTATTATGTAATTTTTTCTTCTCTAGCGCTACCCTGTTCTGAACTACATAGCGTTGCTCGACGAATCTGTCATTTGGTCATGCTGCTTGGTCCCATATGTCAACCTCTTATTAGAAGAAACGTGTGCATGATGTACATTTTTCTTTGCTCGCGTGTCCATGTTTCGAACTTGGCAACGTTGCATGATGATCAGCCATTAATACATGCTGGCGGGTCCCCCATGTCAGCCTCTTATTAGAAGAAACATGTGCGTGCTGGACTTTTTTCTCACTCACTCCTCCCTGTTTAGAACTTGGCAACGTTACTCGATGCATCAGCCATTTATATAGGATGGTGGGTCCTTCGTGTCAGCCTCTCATTAGAATAAACATGTGCATACTGGACTTTTTTCTCGCTCACGCCTCCCTATTTCGAACTTGCCAACGTTGCTCGATGTGGCAGCGTTTATACAAGCTGGTGGTCCCCCATGTCGGCCTCTCATTAGAAGAAACGTGTGCATGATGGACTTTTTTCTAGCTCACGCCTCCCTCTTTGGAACTTGGCAACGTTGCTCGATGTGGCAACACTTGTATAAGGTCTTGCTGATGGGTCCCTCATGTCAATATCTAATTTTTGAAATAACATGTCAATATCTCTGTAAATGAAACATGTGTATGATGGATTTTTTTTGCTGCGTCTGCTATTTTGACCTTGGAAAGATAGCTCGATGTATGGTCTTGCTGCTATGGCCCGCATGTCAGCCTCTCTGTTATGTCCTGGCTTGTGGGTCCCTGATGCCAGCGTCCCTGTACAAGTACTTAATTTTTTCTCAAACTCGCGCATTAAGAGGTACCCTGCAGGTTGGTGGATCCGCCATGTCCACCTCTCCGTAAATAAATATTGCTAGAAGAAAATTAAGAGGGACACTGTAGCCTAGTGGGTTCGTCATGTTAGCATCTCCGTAAAGCAATATTGCTAGAAGAAAATTAAGAGGGATGCTGCAGGCTGGTGGGTCCACCAAGTCAACCTCTTCGTAAATAAATATTGCTAGAACAAAATTAAGAGGGATGCTGTAGGCTGGTGGGTCTGCCATGTCAGCCTCTCCGTAAAGCAATATTGCTAGAAGAAAATTAAGAGGGACGATGCGGGTTGGTGGGTCCGCCATGTCAGCCTCTCCGTAAAGCAATATTGCTACAAAAAATAATGTAAACCCAAAAAATATATGTTAATCATAGAGGATTCAAACTCAAGACATCAAAAATATAACCATGTGCGTTGCCACTACGACAAAGAAATCAAACGATATTTGCTTTCATCTCCTCATTAGTAAACTTTGCATTCTTCTGTGGATCCACTGGATTCAGAACAAAGACCTCACCGCTGAAGAGGGAAAATGATAATTGTTTTGATAGATATATTCACGTAAAAATATCAGAAGAACTAGAGACACACATTGTGTGTGCCAGAACTGGACTGGTATCCAATGACTTCACTTGGTGAAATTACACTCTCATCACTGTCCAAAACACAACCAACGGTTCCGATAAAACACATGCAAAAGCTCTAGTGCAAGCAGCCTAGCAGAAGCGACAAAACTTTTCATAAATTCAGTAGCATTTAAATGATTCAACAATACATAATAAGATAGAGAAAATAGACAGATTCCTAGTTCCTATTCAGCAACATTTGTTCAATTTAGCAGCATTTTAAAATGACTAATTCAGCAATACAGGCACTAAAATTCAATAGCAGTACAGAGGGAACCAGACCTCACCGACAAAGTGGGAAAAAGCAATAATTATTTTGACAGATATATTCATGTAAAAATATTTAGAAAACCAGAGACACACACCGCGTGCGCCAAAACTGGACTGGTATCCAATGACTTCACTTGGTGAAATCACGTTGTATCTTTACCCTCTCTGCTTCTTATCACTATCCAAAACACAACCAACGGTTCTGATAAAACACAAGCAAAAACTCTAGTGCAAGCAACCTAGTAGCACCGACAAAACTTTTCACAAATTAAGTAGCATTTGAATGACTCAGCGGTACAGAATAAGACATAGAAAATATCAATAGATTCCTAGTTCATATTCAGCAGCACTTGACCAATTCAGCAGCATTTCAAAATGAATGATTTAGCAAAATAGACACTGAAATTCAATAGTAGTACATAGGGAACCAGTTATTGCTTCAGCTCTAAAAACCATTCCCACAATTAGTTTGATCTTTTCTCCAAACACACTCAAATAATTGGAGCAAGAAAAACTGATGATCAAGTCTATTTTTGTGTGCAACCTCCTATGGAACACAATTATTGTCATAATAGTTGGTCTTGGTCATATAGGAAACCGTCATATAGATACAAATATACCATACCAGTACGTACTAGACATAGATCCAATTCAGCAAAACGTTATCACGGTTTTACCACACATATATAATTAGTGGAGATAAGACAACCATATAACTAATTATGATAGCATGCGACCAAAGATCTAGACAACTAGGAACTTCATGATCAGCCTGTTGCATTCAGGGTAGCGAGATACATCGACCTTGACCATTTTTTCAATGGTAAGTTTGGCTGCTTTCCGAAACTTGGTCCACCTAGAAATAGCTGCCAAGCGCCCATCGGTCCAGTTAATGGCGTAGCATCCCTCGCCTTGCACTCCTTCTCTCTGCATCATGAAGACTATTGTGCTCTTTTGTCTGGCCCAGATTTTCTTTGTGGAAATTTTATGCAATTTTTGAGTCAAAGCAAGAGATAGACGCATAATTAATAAGATCAATAAACTGAATCATGTGAAACTTGAGAAGATATTGAGAGCAGTTTATCTGCCGCCACTCACAAATATAATCCGGTGTGACCTTGATATGACACGTGTGTAGGATACGATCTAACAAAGAGTTTGTGCCAGTGCCTCTGCTGGGGCTGGTGCTGGTGCAAGAACAAGGACTGGTGCAGGAGATGGTGCTGCTGCCTATGCTGAGGTTGGTACTAGTGCAGGAGATGGTGCCGATGCAGTTAATTGAAGAGGGGATGGTGTAGGATCTAGAACCGATGCCGACGCCATCATCTTGATGCTAGATTTCTTCTGACGGGTAGGTAAGATGACTGCAGGGATGGTAGAGGCATATGAGACATGTGCAATAAAAATGGCTCTTATACTCCAACATTTACTGAGAAGACAGTGATCAGAGGATATGATGAGTATATAAGCAAATTAAGTTACTACTACCTCCATTCTTTCTCCTTCGGTGAACATGTGTTGGAGCAGGAACTAGGTCTAGTGCCGGTGCCAGCAGCTTAATGTTGGTTACCTTCTGGGGGGAGGTAAGGGGACTGCAGGAGTGGTCAGAGAGGCATATGAGATGTGTACAAGAAAATGGTTTCTAACACTCCTAGATAGTGATCAGAATATACAAGAAAATTAAGTTACTACCTCTATTCTTTCTCCTACTTAGGTCAACAGGTGACAATGCAGGAACTGGGGCCGGTGCCAGTGCCAGCGGCTTGATGCTGGCACCCTTCTGGAAGATAACTACCCAAGTGGTAAGAGTCATACGGTAAGTGAAGACAATGATGCAGAACAGTTAGTCGCAAGAAAGTCATCAGAGGTTGTGATGAGTACATAATCAAATTAATTAGTAGTACTTCTATTCTTGGCCCTTTGGTCAACAGGTGTACTATGGCTTGCAAGTATCTACCCAGGCTTGTTAAAATTGAGTGCTACCTCGTCCCCCTGGTTCAGACCATTCTCATGGACATACTTGTACCAACCTCGGCCACCCAAATAGGTGGTGGCCATCGTATGGGAGACATCCACATCATATAGTTGCCGCAACCCTTTTGGGTCCTCGGTATACAGAGTTAGAAACTTGTTGTTTCTGAACAGCTTGTTTATAATGGGGCGAGTGACACAAGGGACAACCTTCATGATAAAATTGATTGACAAGTAAGACGATACAAAGAAAAGTGTGATACAAGATATTACATCAAGTTATTCTAAACCGCTTGGAATCCATACCTGATACCATGGGTACCCTTCGCGAAGGGTGGCCATGCACCATTTTTATTCCATCTGCCTTTTGAAGGGCATACAATGCCCCCTTTCAATCCACAAGCTTGACAAGAGCACGGTAGAAGAAAGGGCTGAGCAGCTAGTGTGTGGTACTGAATGAAATTAAGTGAAAAGGTTGAATTATGTAAAGATCATGTAAAAATAATAATATCAGACAAAATCATTGCCTGTAAAGCAAACAAATTTGATGTTTGTGAACTTATGATGAGCGTAAAGATATATAGATGATAACAATAACACGGAAAATCATAAAATGTGAAATTGTAGATTTCCAAATTATACCCACTTATTAGAGAGCTCACTGCCACCTGGGTACTATGTTTGTGCTTCCTCGTCGTGTAAACAATGTTCGCTTTTGGTGGGGGCATGAGTAATCTACTAGCCTCTATAGTAGCCTCAGCCTCCACAGCAGCACATTCAATCTGCGTAAATAGCAACAAAGCTCAACAGTTCAATACAGTACATAGTACTCCCTCCGTTCAGAAATATAAGATGTATTAGTTTTGTGAATCGAATGTATCTAGACGTCTTTTAGTGTATAGGTTCATAGGGGTTCGGACTGAATCTATACACTAAAAGATATCTAGATGTATTTATTTCACAAAGCTAAAATGTCTTATATTTCTGAACAAAGGCAGTAGTAATAGATGACTGTGTATGAGACAATCAAATAGATCTAGATCTGGATTCACATAAACACAGTGCCAGACTTAATAAAATCACACATGTTTCTGAACATCTAATAAGCATGCATGACACCAAGCGGATGATAATTAAATCAGACTATACCATGGTAAGTGGATTAAGAAAAAATACCCTTCTCTTTATGTTGGGCCCTCCTAGCTAGGCAGCGGCCTTGCGATTGTTTGGTGAGTAGTGGTACTGGTCAGATCCTCTGGCACGTGGGTGTATCATGCTGTTTGTCGTACCTGGAGCATCGTGCTACAGTAAATAAAGGACAAGATGGTGTCATAGAGGCTTCCACAAAAACAGGATCCATACAGAGACAACTTTTAGCATAGGGGTACATCCAGGTTGCAGACAACCACTTTCAGCATGGGAAATAATGGAAGAACACAACGAATATGCTACTCGACTACCTTTTTAGGCAACTTTTAAGGGAATTGACGGGACCATCACTGTCCATAGTAGCCGTGCGCTCCACTGACCCATAGTTCTCCATACAGAATATGACGCAAAATCCATTGCACATTAGTATAAATTAAAGGTTATAAAGTGAAGAACACCAACTTGGAACCTGAACAAATGCCCTAATCAAAATAGTGGTGACCATGCCCCAATCCCTAATCCAAACAAAATCAGTACCCCCAGCTCCCCACCCCACCTACCCCACCTTCACCCCCACCCAAATGGTCCAATCGATCAGAGCAGAGGAGGGAAAATACCCTAATTAGGTGAACAGATCCCAATTTTGATGTGACACTTGCTTGCTTGCCTGATGATGGGATCTAGGGATTGGAGGTTGCTGGTCGGAAGAGAAAGGGATGGTGAGCGGGAGTAGTACTACTAGTAGTAGAGGCAGTAGTACTGCACTTTTCTACAATTGTCGGGGCTTTTTGCAAAATTTTCAACACGTCGTGGCTTACAGCTTTAGGGGATAATAAATTACGTGGGACCTGTATCCAACCTCCTCCTTTTTCCCTTGGTGTCCCATGTTCCTCTCCAAGGATCGAGAAAATTGTCATGTATTCCTCTCCCAGGACAGAGAAAATTGCCCAGTATCTAATCAAACTGATTCGGCTGATGGAGATTTTTTTGAATGGAAGAGATAATATATTAATATCAGAAACAAAGTACATTTATAGCTCATACAACATATACTCTAAAGATCAGCATTTAAGGGAGGGGAAGGGTTGTAAGAGGAAAAGACGATGCTTGTTGAAGCATAGGGCACCGACTCGATGCCTCAAAAGCTGCTTGGAAAGCCTCGAAAGCATAAGCAGGGATTTCAGACTAGAAACACATACATACATACATATATACTACTAATATACAGAATAGTTTCTAGTTATAGATCTGCTAACAAAGGCCTAAAAATTATAAGGTAGCTCCATATTATAGTACTATGATAGTAGCGGACCAATCATGGGATAGCTATACATATATTTAGAACGATCTTAGGTGCACCCAAGAGTTTTGTACCTAGGTTAGTGGTCATGAGACTACACATACAACACCAAAAGCACACCCCTCATGATCAGCAGCCCTGCATCAACTCCATCCATAAGCAGTGTACCCGATCCATAGCCTCAGGGTGCAGGCTCATCAACGAACAAGTCATCGTCATTACCATCAAAGTCCTCTTCGGTTGTGTGCTTCTGCAATTAGTAGATTACCAGATACATTTAAAAAGAAACATCAAAGATACACAACCTGAAAATTTGTCGTTCTATAGATATAGTACCTTGTCATCTGGCATAGCATAAGTAACTGAAATGAAACCCATTTCATGTAGCTTGCGCTTTTTCTCTCCTCCCCCTTCTACAAGATGATCTAGATACTCAGGAGCTTCCTCTGTCAGTTGATCTAGATGATCAACATCTACTTCCCCTACTTGATCTATATGATAAAGATGTTCTTACCCCAGTTCATATGCTTGACCATGAAATAACCATATAACATATGTGCTTAGCATCCTAAACATATAAATATGGTCTTTCACTATACTGAGAAGCAACACCCTCTAATTCACACACAAGCTAGAGGGGCAATGTACTTCTGAGTTGTCACAATGAGATCTAACAAACTCAATAAATCGTACAACACCAAAGATATGTTTAGGGCTGCCTAATGGAGCAACATGCATCCCAAATATCTCCATATGTTTAATTATGACATACAAGATTAGATCTTAATTAGTAAAAGAAAAGAAGGAAACATATAGATGGAGTACAAAAGCTATATATACCCATGCATTTTAGCAAACATATTGACAGCAAAAAACGGCGAAGGTACTTAAGAACATAGATCAAGCCTAGAACTATGACCATGTAGACCGAGGACAAATTAAACTACGTATTTGAGGTGGCAGATCGGGTGAAATGGAAATAAATTGCCAACCAGATCAAGCTAAGGATAGAAGTACTATTGTGAGATCTACATGACCACTGGTGCGTCTCAAGACCATCAACGGGTAGGGAAAGCTTATTCGGGCGCACGGTGGTGAGATGAGGAGGGGTAGTGAGCGCGTCTATTTTGTGGGCAAGGGGGTGAGGGTCTAGGCGGCGGAGGGTGGATGTTAACATACCGCGAAGGGGTGGGGAGGGATAACTTTGAAAATTCTGATCTACCCTGCTTTCGGTACCACCATATACATGCCCCCCTGTCAGTGACCATAGATCAAAATTGACCCATTTTGGATAAACAGAGATGAACTAGTTAAAGTGGCGAAATCAGCACGGAAGCTTGAAAATTCATGAAACTCGTGCATTTTCCATTAAATATATGTATTAATTTGTGTGAAATTATGGAAGGTGGCATTTTGAGCCATATCTTATCTTGTCTTACCAATTTGAATATTGACCATTGGATCAAGACTCGCGAATTCCAATAATGCCAGCTGTCAGATCTTCTTTTCCATTCTATTAGTATCTGATGCTAGAAGATACTATTGATATAGTCTTTAGCATAATAAACGCTATTCACAACAATGTTGTCACTTGGAAAAAATAAAAAAAATCAAATTTGGATTTCCCTTTGTAAGCAAAGCTTGATTGGCCAAGGTGCATCCAATTCACGGAGTACAAAACATGGACACGGTATCAGCAAATATGGTTGTGCAAGTCAAAAAAGCAAATATGGTTGTGACCATGGTCATATTGTTTGAAAGACGACAGATGTCTATGAACTCATTAAATGCTCGAAAGCGTACATGCGTCTAGGTCTATCTAATGGGGACAACATCCCCAAGTAGGAGTGGGAGTAGCGTACCTTAGAAGCTTCAACTTCAAAATTTTGAGAGAGCGCCGAAATATCCCGTCCACCCATTCAAACACCCCGCCCATTCAAAGAAACATCCATCCCCAAAAATCAATTTATTGCACAAATTTAGCCTGGAAGCTTGAAAGGGCGTATACATTTAAAGGTTATACTTTTCTATAAAAAAAGGGGGTTGTGGCATTTTGAGCCATCATCTTTGTAGTTTCTTCACAATAAAAACATGTTAGAAGCTTCGACCTCAACATTTGGGTACAGCGCCCAAACATCGCACGCATCCATTCAAATATACTTCACCTTTTTTTAGAATGCAAAATTCCTCTTCTATCCTTGTTCCGGAAACAATAACCCGGGGAGAACTACAATAATAGAGGGATATATAGGTGGTAATTCTGCGTTCTCCCACGTGCATCACCCCATCGACGTGGTTCCCTGCCCTTCTTCAATTAGTATTTACCTGCCCACCCACTCCGGCCTTACACTGACTTTGTGGACCCATAGCGCAAGTGACCCACATGTCAGTGACCCAGAATTACGGAAAGTAGAGACTCCCATTGTTTTCAGTTCAAAATTCAAAAAAAATTCGCTAAACTGAGATAAACTAATTAAACTCGGCGAAACTGGCTCAGAAACTTGAAAAATTTATGAAACTTGGGCATTATTCGTCAAATAATTCATACTTTGTGATAAAATTTGTGCGCTGAGACTTTGAACCATATATAGTTTTTGAACCATAAAATTGGTGTGGTGATAAAATTGGTAACGCCATTGTATTCCACTAATATAACCATAATGTTTGAACATTATTGAAAAATCCTGAAACACTAAACCCCTAAACCCCTAAACTCTAAAACCCAAAACACTAGTAAACCCCTAAACCCTGACCAAGCAGGTATGATGCACTTGTAGATAAAATTTGAGATACTTCCATTGAATTGGGCAACGCAATTCTATTCGACGAATATATGCATAAAGCTTGAACATTATTGAAAATTCCCTAAACCCTAAAAAACCCCTAAAACCTAAACCCTCAACCCCTAAATACTAAAACCCTAAACCCCTCAACCCATAATTAAAACCTAACCAAGTACTTATCATGCACTTATAGATCAAAATTTGAGATACTTTCACTAAACTACGGTAACGCCATTCTGTTCCACAAATATAAGAATAAAACTTGAACATTATTAAAAATTCCCTAAACACTAAAACCCTAAACACTAATAAAACCCCAAACCCTGACCAAGCAGGTATCATGCACTTGTAGATGAAATTTGAGATACTTATATTGAATTAGGTAACGCCATTCTATTCGACTAATATATGCATAAAGCTTGAACATTATTGAAAATTCCCTAAACCCTAAACAACCCCTAAAACCTAAACTCTCAACCCCTAAATACTAAAACCCTAAACCCCTCAACCCATAATTAAACCCTAACCAAGTAGGTATCACACACTTATAAATCAAAATTTGAGATACTTTCATTAAATTGCGGAAATGCCATTCTATTCCAAAAATATAAGCATAAATCTTGAAAATTATTGAAAATTCCCTAAACCCTAAACGACCCTGACCAAGCAGGTATATCATCCACTTATAGGTCAACATTTGAGATATACTTTCATTAAATTACACTAACTCCATTCCATTCCATGAATCTAAGCATAAAACTTGAACATTATTGTATTGCCCTAAAACCTAAACCTTAAACCCTATACCCCTAAACGACCCTGACCAAGCAGGTATATATCATCCACTTATAGATCAAAATTTTAGATATACTTTTAATTAAATTATGCTAAAGCCATTTCATTCCATGAATCTAAGCATAAATCTTGAACATTATTAAAAATGCCCTAAAACCTAAATCTTAAACCCCTAAACCCTTTGAACCTAAACCCTGACCAAGCAGGTATCATGCACTTATAGATCAAAATTTGAGATACTTCCATTAAATTGCGGTAACACCTTTCTATTTCATGAATATAGGCATATAGCTCGAACACTATTAAAAAACCACTAAACGCTAACCCCCAAACCCTAGACCCTAAGCCCTATCCCCCTAAACCCTAAAAATCCTAAACCCTAAACCCTCAACCCTCAACCACTAACCCTGACCAAGTAGGTATCATGCACTTATAGATCAAAATTTGAGATACTTTCATTATTAAACTGTTGCTAAGTCACTTTATCCACGAATATAAGCAGAAAGCTTGAACTTTATTGAAAATTCCCGAAACCCCTAACCCCTAAATCCCTAAAACCTAGCTAAACCCTAAAAACCAAAACACAACACCCCTAAACCCTAAACACTAAACCCTAAACCCTGACCAAGAAGCTACCATATGCACACTTATAGATCAAATTTTTAGATACTTTTATTAATTTGGGTAACGCCATTCTATTCGACGAACATAAGCATAAAGCTTGAAAATTATTGAAAATTCCCTAAACCCTCAGCCCTAAACAACCCCTAAAACTTAAATCCTCAACCCACGTACACCCTAACCAAGAAGGTATCATGCACTTATATAGATCCAAATTTTAGATACTTTCATTAAATTGCAGTACCACTATTCTATTACACGAATATAAGCATTTAGCTTGAAAATTATTGAAAATTCCCTAAATCATAAACCCCTAAAACCTAAACCATAACCCCCTATCTTATCTTATATTACCACTATATTGTGTATGTTAACATTGAATATTGATCGTTGGATCAAGTCTCATGAATCCCAACATTGCCAGCCCTTGGATCTTCTTTTCCATTCTATTAGCATGTGATGCTAGAAGATACTACTGATATATTATTTAGCACAATAAATGCTATGAACAAACCTAAAAACACACTTCTCCATCATTCTAGAGTCTTCTCCATCATTTCTCTAAACCATGTTACGAAAATTGACATGTTTTTAGTAAATTTCCATATTGTCAATTTATTGCAAGAATTTAGCCACTAAGATTGAATGGGTTTATCCATTAAACAGGTTACTTTGTGTGACAATTTGCACGATGTCATATTGAGCCATAATCTTTGAAATTGCTTCACAACCAAAAACAATGTTTTCACTTGGAAAAATGAAAAAAAAAACAATTTGGATTCTCCCTTTGTAAAGCAATGCTTGATTGGCCAAGATGCATCCAATGTACGGAGTACAAAACATGGACACGATATCATCAACTATGGCTGTGCAAGTCAAAAAAAGAAACTACGACCGTTGTTCTTGGTCATCTTGTTTGAAAGACGATAGATGTTTATCAACTCATTACATGCTCGAAAGCGTACAAGCGTCTAGGTCTACTAACGGGGATAGCATCCCCAAGTGGGAGTGGGAGTAGCATACCTTAGAAGCTCCAGCTTCATAATTTTGAGAGAGTGCCGAAATATCCCTCCCATCCATTCAAACACCCTGCCCATTCATTCAAACATCTAGCCCCAAACATACTTCACCTTTTTATAGAATGCAAAATTCCTCTTCTATCCCTGCTCTGGAAACAAGAACCCGAGGAGCACTGCAATAATAGAGGGATATAGGTGGTAATTTTGCGTTCTCCCACATGCATCACCCCATCGACATGGTTCCCTGCCCTTCTTCAATAAGTATTTACCTGTCCGCCCACTCCAGCCTTACGCTGACTTTGTGGACCCACAAAGCACGTGACTTGCATGTCAGTGGCCCAGAATTACGAGAAGTAGAGATTCCCATTGTTTGCAGTTCAAAATTCGAACATTTTTCACTAAACCGAGATAAACTCGTTAAACTCAGCAAAACTGGCTTGGAAACTTGAAATTTTTACGAAACTTGGGTATTATTTGTCAAATAATTCATACTTTGTGATAAAATTAGTGCGATGAGACTTTGAACCTAAAATTGGTAACACCATTGTATTCCACAATTATAACCATAAAACTTGAACATTATTGAAAATTCCCGAAACACTAAATTCCTAAAACCCTAAAACCCTAAACACTAATAAACCCCTAAACCCTGACCAAGCAGGTATCATGCACTTGTAGATCAAATTTGAGTTACTTCCATTGAATTGGGCAACACCATTCTATTCGACGAATATCTATACCACTATATAGTACACGGGTTTTTGGATTTGAATTTACTAGGTGCAGTTTTACCGCCAATGCCAATTTAATATGATCCGGGACGTTCATTGGCTAGATAGATATGGTATCTGCCGTTCATCATGTCACAACCTAAGTGAATCCTACGGTTGGAGAAGCTGGGATTCGCTACCCTACTTTGCCGCGCATGGACGTGTGCACTTTTGAAGACCCTGGAAGCTTCAAGAGGAGTCCAACTTCTTCCATAGATAGCTTGTACACAAGGGCCCACATGACATGATCGTTCCCTCCCTAGGATCTGAGCTGTTGTACGAACATGTACTATAGTACTATTTTATATAAAGAAAAAAACGGTTGTATTATTACTACTACCAGACGTGAGCGTTTTATAACATACGAATCAGAGGTGATGTCCGCTGTAAATCACCATCCATCGCAGAGTCAGTTGTGTATTCCATCTCGCCAAAAATTCTATTATCGAGAAAGTTGTAGGAACGATGCTCTTCATTGGACACAAGTAAAAACTCTCAATTATTAATCTACAATTGGTTGTATTTTCAAATTGTAACCATCTACTTTGGTCTACCTTGCAAGTAATAATATTCATACTCCCCTCCGTCTCAGAAAATGATGTCATAGATTTGTCTAAATGTGTATATATTTGACGAGTATTAATATGTAGATACATATAAATATAAAAAAGTGACATTTTTATAGGACCGAGGGAGCATAAAACATGTTAGTAGGGTTGCATTTCCAATTTGATGAAAGTACAAATATTTAATTATAAGCATGCATCAATTGAAGAATCTCTTATAAAACGATGTAGAACCGTCCTACATTACACACGGTACTCTCAATTCCTAATTATTACCTTAGCCTAGGAAAACATCTTATATTTAGGAACGGATGTAATACCTGTTTATTTTTTCCAATGTGCATATTTGAAGACTACTTTGAATAAAAGTATGCAGGAAATTTTGTGTTTGTGATAGTGTATAACATACATCCCATGGTGAACCAATTAATTATAGTTTTTGCATAATATGAAAATTTATGCTTTTTGGTGTATCTTGTCATTGTTAGTCGCGAGTGGAGGAGGGGGAGGCACCGTCACTGCCATCCTGCCACCGTCGTCGTTGGAGCTAGCTAGCAGTGTCATAGGTGGTCCTGGCAGTTTCAATTTGGTACTCGGAAATGATGGTAGCTTAAATTAACTTTTCAAGATTAGAGAAGAGAATCGAACTTATGAATAATAACATTGTGAAATTGATAAATGATCGCCAAGACCCTTTTAGCGGGTTATTTTCTTAAGAGTATCTTTAAGGTGTGCATCTTTATTCGACCAAGATCAATATTAAACAAATAAAATGCAAACATATATGCAAAGCACGTGCAACTTACTAGTATGCATAAAGCTTGAACATTATTGAAAATTCCCTAAACCCTAAACAACCCCTAAAATCTAAACCCTCAACTCCTAAATTCTAAATTCTAAAACCGTAAACCCTAAACCCCTCAACCCATAATTAAATCCTAACCAAGTAGTTATCATGCACTTATAGATCAAAAATTGAGATACTTTCATTAAATTGCGGTAATGCCATTCTGTTCCACAAATATAAGCATAAAGCTTGAAAATTATTGAAAATTCCCTAAACCCTAAAACCCTAAACCCTAAAACGACCCTGACCAAGTAGGTATATCATCCATATATATCAACATTTGAGATATACTTTCATTAAATTATGCTAACGTCATTCTATTCAACAAATGTAAGCATAAAGCTTGAACATTATTGAAAATGCCCTATAACCTAAACCTTAAACCCCTAAACGACCCAGACCAAGCCGGTATATATCATCCACTTATAGATCAACATTTCAGATATACTTTTATTAAAAATTATGCTAAAGCCATTCCTTTCCACGAACCTAAGTATAAAGCTTGAATATTATTGAAAATGCCATAAAACTTAAACCCCTAAACCCTGACCAAGCAGGCTAGGTATCATGCACTTATAGATCAAATTTGAGGTACTTTCATTAAATTGCGCTAACACCTTTCTATTTCACGAATATAGGCATATACCTCCAACATTATTGAAAACTCACTAAACCTTAACCCCCTAAAACCTAAAACCTAAGCCCTATACCCCAAAACCCTCAACCCCTAACCCTAACCAAGCAGCTATCATGCACTTATAGATCAAAATTTGAGATACTTTCATTATTAAATTGTTGCTAATAAGTCATTCTATTCCACGAATATAAGCATAAAGCTCGAACTTTATTGAAAATTCCCAAAACCCTAAACCCTCAACCCCTAAATTAGCTAAACCCTAAACAACCCATAAAACCTAAACCCTTAACCCCTAAATACTAAAACCCTAAACCCCTCAACCCATAATTAAACCCTAACCAAGTAGGTATCATGCACTTATAGATCCAAATTTGAGATACTTTTATTAAATTGCGATAAATCCATTATGTTCCACAAATATAAGCATAAAGCTTGGACATTATTAAAAATTCCATAAACCCTAAACCCCTAAAGGACCGTGACTAAGCAGGAATATCATACCCTTATAGATGAACATTTGAGATATACTTTCATTAAATTATGCTAACACCATTCCTTTCCACGAATCTAAGCATAAAGCTTGAACATTATTATTGAAAATGCCCTAAAACCTAAACCTTAAACCCTATAACCCTAAACCATGACCAAGCAGGTATCATGCGCTTATAGATCAAAATTTGAGATACTTTCATTAAATTTTGCTAATGCCATTCCAATTCATGATAGCTCAAACATTATTGAAAAATCCCTAAACTCTAACCCCCTAAAGCCTAAACCTAAGCCATATACCCCTAAAACCTTAAACCCTCAATCCCTAACCCTAAGTTCGAACATAACCCTAAATGCTAAACTACCCCTAAAAAAACCAAAACCCTTAACCCTCGATACTAAAACCCTGAACCCTTGACCCATAAACCCTAATCAACCAAGTATCATGCACTTATAGATCAAATTTGAGATACTTTCATTATTAAATTGTTGCTAAGTCATTCTATTCCTTGAATATATGTGTAAAGCTCAAACTTTATTGAAAATTCCTGAAGCCCTAAACCCCTAAATACCTAAAACCAAAACCCTAAAACCCAAAACACATAAACCCCTGAAACCTAAAACCCGAACCCTAAACAATCTTGACCAGGTAGGGGTATCATCATAAGCATAAAGCTTGAACATTATTGAAAATCCCTAAACCTTAAACCCTAAACCCCCAAATGACCTTGACCAGGAAGGGGTATGATCCACTTGTAGATCAACATTTGAGATATACCTTCATTGAATTATGATAACACCATTCTATTCCACGAATACAAGCCTAAAGCTTAAACATTATTGAAAATGCCCCAAAACCTAAACCTAACCCCCTAAAAGATAGAACCATAAACCCTAAACCCTCAACCCCTAAACACTGACCAAGCAGGTATCATGGAGTTATAGATCAAAATTTTGAGATACTTTCATTAAATTGTTGCTAAGTCATTTTATTCCATAAACATTATTGAAAAACCCCTAAAACCTAAATCCTAAACCCCTAAACCCTAAAAAGGAGTTATCATGCACATATAGATCAAAATTTGAGATACTTTCATTTAAATTGGGCAACAACATTCTATTCGAGGAATATAAGCATACAACTCGGACATTATTGAAAATTTCCTAAACCACAAACCCTAAACTACCCCTAAAACCAAAACCCCAAACCACTCAGTACTATAACCCTAAACCCTTGACCCATAAACCCTATAACCAAGCATGTATCATGCACTTATAGATCAAAATTTGAGATACTTACATTAAATTGCGGTAACGCTATTCTCTTCCACGAATATAAGCATAAAGCTCGAATAATATTGAAAATACCCTAAACCCCTAAATGACCCTGACCAAGCACGTCATTATATATCAATCAAATCTGGAATATCCTTTTGTAAACATTGCTTGAAATGCCAAGATGCACCAATCTACCAAATATGGACACGTTATCATAAACTATGGCAAAGATATGGCTGTGACCTTGGTCATCTTGTTTGATAGATTTCAAATAATGCTTATCAATCTCGGCTAATGTGTGGAAACTCATTTAAATGTTGGTAAGCATGCTATCCCTGGTGTTTGGGTCTAGACAGGGCCAACACGTGAGGAGCGAATGTGTCATATTAGCGTATGTCGGAAGCTTCAACCTCAAAATTTCCGCACAACACGGAAACATACTGTGCATCTATTCAAAAATCTCGCCCCGTTTTCTGCGAATGCACAATTTCTATTCTATCCCCGGCCTAGAAAGAAGGAAAATAAGAGCACTGCAATAATAGAGGTGTATAGGTGGTAAATTTGCATCATCCCACCTATACCCCCTATTGCCTCTTTGTCGCCCACCCCCCTCTAACCTCCACCTTCCTCCAGCTGCTTAACCGCCATCCCTATCTTCCACACCAGAGCTCCTTCACCGTTGGCGCTCTCTTCTACACGGGAGCATCTTCACCGTCGGTGCTCTCTTCCACACCAGAGCTCCTTTCCCGCTAGCGCTCTCTTCCACTCCGAAACATCTTCATTGCCCAACGCACCGGATCCACCTCTAAATGCCCAGTCAACTCCCCCGCTGCCCTCTTACGCGTCCCACCTGCCCCTGCCGCACAACGGTAACTTCTCTCGCCCGTTTGTTATTTTTTGGTACTTGTAAGCTACGAAAGCGTTAGAATGTTGCTCAATATCCAGGATTCTATTGCCATTTCGTTTGCGCCCACATCTGGTAGTTCTTATCCACATCATAAGCTTGTCGCTATTATTTCCTTTCTTACATTCTCACATTATCGGTGTTATCCTACAACACTAACTCGTAGATGCTATTCTTTCCGAGCGCTCGAATGGGTCATGGGAATAACTCATAAAGGATCCAACACTGACAATCTGACGCCAAGCAAAGCTGAAGTGCAAGGTTTTTGTGTGTTACTTAGGCTAGTTTCTTGTTATGTTAATAAGTTATATTACCTATATGCATATGAAGTTAATAAGTCATCTACCTGAAAACTTGCCATGACATTTCCATTCATGTTTTTTTATATTTCTATCTACGAATGCTTAATTTAGAAAATGTCCATCTAGTCATTTTAATGCTATCTTTTTGGTGTTTTCAACTGCTTTCATTCTTCCAAACCAGCTAGCTAGTCTGAATCATACATCTGGTCATTTTTAATGCAATTTTTTGGTGTTTTTCATGTGCTTTCATCCTTCCAAACCATCTAACTCGGTTTTAAATATTATGACTTAATGTAGAGAAAAGACAATGGAGTACAAGGACTAGAGTTCTAGCTGCTCGACTCATATACTACTGGCAGATTGACCAGGAGTCGCACCCTCTTGAGAAGGAGCAACTGTCAGCCTGAACGAGCTACTGTAAGTTCATACTTACTTAAAGCTTATGAGTCACCCTTAAGCTTTTTGTCTTATGGACAAGGTACACTATGTATATAGATAACTCTTAAGTTGCACATTTTTGGCTTATGGTGTGATTTATTCATACATAGTGGATGTCCAGCATGTGCAGCATTAGAAATTTGTGGTGTTTATAGAGTCTTTTTCACTGGTAAGGGTGAGTCTAGCAAGTTTTTGTGGACCCTGAGTCTAGTACAAGACCCATGCCTTTATTGTTTCTTTCTACTCAAATGAGTGGTCCCCTATCTGGTGTAAACGATGGAGCAAATTTTATTTTCTTAGACGCGAGCCTTGTAAATTTCTTAGCCACGTCTAGTATGCTTGCTTAAATGATCTCTAATTTATATAATACTACTTTTCCCCCTTGTTCTTTGTTTTAACCCATTGCACAATATTGTACCTAGCTACTGTTAAAATGAAGTAGGAGTCCTCGAAAGGCAGGACTGAAAGTCGTGATCCCTCTTCTCATTCATCCTCCCAATTGCATTTCTGAAGCAAACAACTTACTTACTAGTCCACCTAGAACAGCTCCAGCAGGTGATATATATACGAATGCTGGGTTGATGCAGAAAGAAAGGGTGTAGCTGCTCTTAGATCTGTAGCTGCAATCTCTTATTGAGGATATCAACACTGTGTAATTTTTCAAATGCAGATCTTGTTTAATGATGTGTTGTAATAAACTTTTATTGTTGTGTAATAAATAGTTTAAATTTTCACATGTGTGTTAATTGGCGTCTTGGCATTCGTGTGATGTTCTGCATGATAAGTCGGCAGTCCTAAAAAAGGCCAAAACTGTAACAGGCTGGAACAGGAAAGTCAATGAAACGACGCATGGACGTAAACATGAACTGTAAAATACCAAAACATTAAAGGGCCAAATAGTAAAAGGCCAGAATAGCGAAAGTCCGTAACAATAAATCACCATAACAAGGAATCGCCAGAACAGTAACAAACCTAAATAATACCTGGCCAAAATTCTCATGGGCTAGAACATTAACATGCTTTAATACTAATAGACTTAAACAGTAAAAGGCTAGATAGACAGCGGGCTGGAACAGTAAAAGACTAGATAGTCAGTAGGCTGGAACAGTAAAAGGCTAGATAATCAGCAGGCCGGAACAGTAAAAGGCCAAAATCATAGCAGACTAGAATAGTAAAATGCTAGGTTGTTAGCAGGATATAATAGCAAATGGCCATATTTATAGCAGAATGAAACAGTAAACAACCAGATTTACAGCAGGACAGAACAGTAAAATGCTAGATTAATTGTTAGAAGACCGAAACAATAAAAAAATAGATTTACAGCATACGAGAACAGTAAACGGCCAGATTCATAGAAGGCCGGAACAGTAGAAGGTCAGATACTCAGCAGGGAGCAGGCCAGAACAGTAGGAGACCATATTCAAAGCAGGTCGGAATATAAGAAGGACAGAATAACAACAGGCTAGAACAGTAAATGTCCATAAACTCAGCTGGCTGGAATAGTGAGAGGCCAAAATGACACCAAGTAGGAAGAGTAGTGGGTCAGTATGGAGCATGCCGAGTGTTTGGTTACCGTGGAATTTATGTAGGCCGAAACAGAGGCGGTCCTAAAAGTATACGGACCCAACTTATGGGCCAATTTAAAATAGTATAGGGCGAAACAATAACGGGTCGACTTAATATTAGGCTCACATAATAGGCCGTCCCACCTCATTTATTGTCAGTCCTTGGCTAGGTCTGGCTTCTACCACGGTTTCATTGACATTTAACAGTGCTAACTGGCCTTTAACGGCATTCTTCACGTGGCAATTTGCATGACGTCAGCAGTCAATGCGGCTGATGAACATATCTATGACAAAAAGATTTTTTATGGATGAAGGGTGTGATCCGTCACGGTCGGGAAAAAACCATGGTAGATTCATTTGTGACAGGGCTTCTACCACGAAGGGCATCTGTCGTAAAAGATATTTTAGCCACGAAAAACGGGCCGTCAACCACGAAAATTGTTCGTTGTAAAAGAACATTTTTCTTGTAGTGTATCTCCTTCTTCCATGTCTTCGGTTGTAAATGTTCTATACTCAATAAGGGTGATCAGCTTTCCAAATTTCAAGATAAAACTATAGAGGGCTATTTTTTTGGTTATGGTACAAACTCATGCTTATATAGAATTTACAATCCCTTCACCGGGGCAATTGTAGAGTACTACAAGAAAAAGTGTTTTTCTATGACCTTCTAATAATGACTGTGGACAAAATTATTATAAAGTTATAATGATTTTGTACCAGATGGTCGTAAGCCGTTATTTGTATCGTAGCTCGCGCCCTTATATGTACCTCGTACCGTCCAAATTAAGACCTAACATTCTGAACATAGTATAAATCGCCTTGTCGTTTATTTAATAAATGAAGTCCGACGGTGATTCAAACCCAAGACTTCTCACCAAGTCTAACGACTGCTAACCATTACAGCCACTAATCGTTGGTGTCAATAAACTACAACGAGTCCTTATAAGTAGTTATTTTATTGTTGGGCCGACCATTCACTTCATGGGCCGGCCTTCACAGCGCTGATTTTGTAGAATGCCTTCACTACCATTGTTAGCTTGGCCGGGCTCTGCTCGGTAGATTAGATCCGGGCCTTTTGGCTGGTCCAGTTATAATAATTTTTCTATTTTCTTAATTTTTTTATAGATTTTTTATATGAAGTCTAAAATAATTGTTTTTTGTCTCTAAATTTTCTAAAAACTCATTAGATCATCTTAAAGTTTTAATTAAAAATAATTTTATTATTTAAAATGGAGGATTTACTAATCTCACATTAGTTCATAGTAGGGACGATATCATAATTCAAGATATGAGTTTAAAACTAGGGAGTGATGATGGTGTTGTGAAGCACTTTGTCGGAAAACCCCAAGAGCAAGGTGTGAAGCAGCACATCAGCAAGTTTTCCTTCGGTAAAAAACCAAGGTTGTCAAACCAGTAGGAGGAAGAAAACGTCTTAAAGGTGTTGCAAACAACATGGAAATCTTCACAACAAAAACTCAAGACTTTGCCCCAATGAACAGTGAGGTTGCCAATCTCATCGGTCACTATAACAAAGGATTAAACGTATGGTGTGGAAGGTGATGATGGTTTGCAGCAAGTAAACAATAACATTGAAAGATGTATCAATGGTAAAGATTGGACCGAGGTCCATAGTTCACTAGAGGTGTTCTCCTTAAATAAATAAACATGGCATGCTGGGTAAACAAATTACAGCAGGGCAATTGACAGGACTGAGCAAGGCATAACAAAGCAATACTAGACACAAAGGTTCTATGAGATTTGATTGGGCAATACAACAATATACATAGACCGCCATCCAACTGCATATATGACTAGAATACCACCTTCAGGTTATCATCCGAACCCCCTCCAGTATTAAGTTGCAAGCAACAGACAACTGCTTTAAGCAAAGTGTGTAAGGTAAACAGTCCACATGTTCCATGAACAAGAGACCGTTGTTTTCTCCCTCGTTGCAATAACACATCTACAACCGAATAGATTATTGTCACTTTCCTTGGAAACTAGAGGCATGAATCCACTATCGAGCATAAATACTCCCTCTTGGAGTAACTAGCAACGACTTGGCCAAGATAACCACTAGCAACGGAGAGCATGCAAGATCACAAACAACATCGACATGATAGAATCAATAAGAAAAAACCATTAATCAATCTGACATAGTAATCTCAATATCTATTGGATCCCCGTAAACACAACATGCATGATTACAAATAGATTAGATCTTGATCATGAACGGAGCTCACAAGATCTATACAGGAAAGCATAAGGAGGAAATACAACCATCTAGCTACTACATGGACCTGTAGTCCAAGGTGGAACTACTCATGCTTCATACTAGAGGCTGGCATGATAAAGAAGAAGGCCTTCGGAATGATCTCCCCTCCGGCAGGGTGCCGGGAAGAGCTTCAGATCCCCCCGATCTAGGGACAATGGTTGCGGCGGCTACAGACGGTTTTGTGGAATATTGATCCAGGGTTTAGGGTTTTGGCATCGGGGGGACTTTATAGGCGAAGAGGCGAGGCAGGGGGGCCGCCAGGGCAGCTGCACCCTCCGAGGCACGGGGTGGGCCCACCTGCACGGCCAGGGGGTGTGGCCCCCTGGTGAGCATCCTCCGTCTTGTATTCGGGCTTCGTGTTGCCCACGGTAAAATATTGACTTTGGCTTTTGTCCCATCCAATTCCGAGAATATTGATTTTCTGCCTTTCTGGAACCAAAAACAGAAGAAAACATGCAACTGGCATTGTGGCAACTTGTTAATAGGTTAGTACCAGAACACATATAAAAACACCTCAAAGTGTGGACAAAGCAAAGTAGATACTAAACAAGTATGGATCATTAAAAAATATAGATACGTTTTCGACGTATCAAGCATCCCCAAGCTTAACTCCTGCTCGTCCTCGAGTAGGTAAGTGATAAAAAGAATAATTTTTGAGGGGACATGCACCATCAAAACCAAGATCAAACCACTTGCAAGCATTGAAAGCTGGGATCAAAGAACTTTAAACATGTGCATGAAAGATGGAGTTCTAACAATAGGACATAGTAACTATGCATGCAACATGAAAGGCTACAAACAAAGATCATGAATAACATGCATTGAAAAACGTTTGTTTGTTTGTTTGTTTCACATAGAGAAAACATGGCATAGTGGCATTCAGCTTGTCCCTCATAGAGTAGAAAATAGATGCATATGACACCTTCAAAGTTCATAAGAGTGACTAGATACAAGTAGCACAAGAACAAGCAATATCATCAATATGCATCAATCAATAAGTTTTGGGACACTGCACATAGAACTAAGAATGACAACTATGCTCTCTTAATGGTGCCTAAAGGTAGAATGTGGAGACTCAATATAATGGTGGAAGAAATGCCCTTCATCAAGGGAAGCAGGGATTTCAAGTTTCAAAAAGAGCTTCCAAAAATTATGGTACTTGTTAGCTTTCATCCCTCATTGCCCCTATGATAAGCATCTTGAAGTGATTAAGGTTAGAGTGAACAAAGATGGAGTATATGCTTGACAAAGTATAAGTTGGCAATCTCATGTCCCTTGAATACGAGGGCCACACCGCATGCTACTCAACTTTAGTCACCTGTAAGTTCTTGTCATAGTAAGTACATGTGTATCATAGAGAACCGCCAACGGGGTACCCCTTGCACATGGTACATGAGCTATCCCATAACCAAAATGACAAGGCAAGCAGACAATGGGCATCTCAGCAATCTTTTTATTTAGTATGTGCATAGCTTTTTATTGAGGATGCTTCACAGAATGCTCATTATGGTGATGCTGCAAGTTTCCACCATGATTAGGCATGGCTTAGGCTAGTGGCCCAGGCGTTTCTCTAACACAAAATACATAACTCCATTGACTTACAAGCTCCCTCTTTATTTCACATCGGCGACATCCATAGACAAAAGAGTATGATATCAACTGTGTACAAAGTACAAGTGCAATGTTGAAAACGTTCCCCGTGACAACACAGTTCTGCTAATTCCAACGTATAAGTGCAAGCATATACAACATAGATGACACAATGGTTCAAGTTTATCAGGGGCAAGGAAGATAAAGTGTTGAAGGGTTTCGCAGCATAGTAGATCAAAAAATTTCTACGGATGCGAATGGGAAAGCCAAGATCTAATCTAGGAGATACAAACAACGAGAGGGATTAGATGAGTTCTTCATACCCTTGAAGATTCGGTGTGAGCGTTAAATCGGAACGTGGGTGATGTAGTCGTACTCGCTTCTCCTCCTCGCGATCCGCTCCGATCTAACACCGCAAGTGGCGATGCCTCCAAGAGATGCACATGTGCGGCACCTCGGCATCTCCTCCTTCCTTGGTCCAGCAAGTATGGTGGAGAGATGGATTGGATCTACAACGCGACAGCGCGGTGCAAGTGGTGGAGAGTTTCTGCAGCAGGGCTTCGCCTACGTGCAGTCGGGAGGGAGAGAGAGGAGGGCAGCAGGGCGGCTAGGGCTTGAGGAGGAGGTGTAGGGGGGTGGTGCGCCCCCAGCCCTCTTTATATAGAGGGGTGGGCGCCAACCCTAGCCCCTCCCCCAAGCCTAGGCCGGCGGCCAAGGAGGGAAGAGTGGGGGGCAAGTTTCCCCCCTCCTTCTAGAAGCTCCACTAGGGTTTTGCCCTAGGTTGGCCGGCTGGGCCCTATGGGGCCTTGTGCCCCTGGCCCAATGCGGCCAGGGCACTCCCTAATAGGCCCATGCCCCCTACCGGCAGGTGGGGCCACGTTGGTCCCCCTTCGGAAGGTTCTAGAAGTTTCCGGTACAATACCGATTAACCCAAAACAATTCTGTACTCCAAAAACTGCATTGCCTTATATGAATCTTATTCTCCGGACCATTCCGGAACCTCTCGTGATGTCCCGGATCCCATCCGAGACTCCGAACAAAAACTCATAAACCAATTATCCAATCTATCCTAGCGTTGAGACACGTTAAGTGTGTGACCCTAGTTCGAGAACATGCGACATGATCTTCTATCAATAATCAACACGGGTCTGAAACCCATATTGACTCCCACACATTCATCGATGATCATATCGGATGAACCACGATGCCAGGATTCAATCAATCCCATATATATATTCCCTTCGTCTCGCGATATTTTACTTGCCCGAGATTTGATCGTCGGTACCGTCATACCTAGTTCAATCTCGTTCACAGCAAGTACTTTACTTGTTCCGTAATCCGATATCACTTTGTGATTAACTCCTTAACCACATGCTTGCAAGCGGTGTTGATATCGATTACCGAGTGGGCCTGAAGTATATCTCTCCGACTTGGGAGGGACAAATCCCATCTCGATACATACAACCCAACAGGTACTTTCCGATCACCTGAGAGACACCTTTATGATCACCCTCTCATAGGATGACGTTTGATGACCTCAAAGCTTTCTTCCGATACCAGGGAGTTGTATTATCTCATGGTCTAAGGAATACAATATTTGACATAAGAAAAGCTTCGCAAAGATGAACACGATGACACGATCTACTTGCTTCGCTTAGTTTGGGTCTGTCCATCACATCATTCTCCCAATGATATGATCTCATTATTAATCGACAACTCATGTCCATGATTAGGAAACCTTAACCATCATTAATCAATGAGCGATTCCATAGAGGCGTACTAGGGACACGGTGTTGTTCACAAACCACACAAGTATTAAAGTTTCCGCTTAATACAATTCTAGCATGGAATATAAACATTATCATGAACAAGAATTATAATAATAACATCTTTATTATTGCCTCTAGGGCATAATTCTAGCAGTCTCCCACTTGCACTAGAGTCAATAATCTAGTTTATATTTGGCAACAACCTCACACCCATGGCACTAAGGTGCTGATCATGTTTTACACGTGGAAGAGGTTTAGTCAATGGATCTGCGACATTCAGATCTGTATGTACTTTGCTAATCTTCATATCTCCATCTGCTATATAATCTCGGATTATATAAAACTTGCGGTTGATATGCTTGGTCTTTGGATGATATCTTGGTTCCTTAGCGAGTGCTATGGCGCCAGTGTTGTCACACAATATCTCCAGTGGGTCCAATGCACTTGGAACCACGCCAAGCTCAGTGATGAAGTTCCTGATCCAAACTCCTTCACTTGATGCTTCTGCAGCAGCCATGCATTCCGCTTCTACTGTAGATCCCGCGATCACGCTTTGCTTGCAGCTTCTCCAGCTCACAACTCCTCCATTCAAAATATACACGTATCCTGTCTGAGATTTAGAATCATCCTTGTCGGTGTCGAAACTAGCGTCGATGTAACCTTTTACAACGAGTTGTTCATCACCCCCATAGACTAAGAACATTTCTTTAGTCCTGTTTAGGTACTTTAGGATGTTCTTCACGGCTGTCCAGTGTTCCACTCCTGGATCACTTTGATATCTGCTCGTCAAACTAAGAGCATTGGACACATCCGGTCTAGTACACAGCATGACATACATGATAGAACCTATGGCCGAGGCATAAGGCACTTTGCTCATAGCTTCCCTATCATTTACCGTAGCTGGACACTGAGCCTTACTCAATATCTTACCTGCAACATAGGCACTGAACCTTTCTTTGCCTTATCAATTCTGAATCTTTTCAGAACTTTGTCTAGGTATGTACTCTGTCTTAAAGCTATCAGGCGTCTTTGTCTATCTCTATAGATTTTGATGCCCAATATATAAGCAGCTTCACCTAGGTCTTTCATTGAAAAACACTTGTTCAAATAACTCTTCACATCGTTAAGCATGTTAATGTCATTTCCAATAATCAATATGTCATCCACATATAGTACCAGAAATTTCACTGAGCTCCCACTCACTTTCTTGTAGATACAAGCTTCATAGCAATTTGGAACAAATCCAAAGGTCTTGATCACTTGATCAAAACGAAGGTTCCAACTCCGAGATGCTTGCTTCAGTCCATAAATGGAACGCTGAAGTTTGCACACTTTATCAGCATCCTTAGGATCGACAAAACCTTCGGGTTGCATCATATAAAACTCTTCATGAATGTTTCCATTGAGGAACGCAGTCTTGACATCCATCTGCCATATTTCATAATCATGAAACGCAACAATTGCTAATAAAATCTGAATGGACTTAAACATCGCTATGGGAGAGAAAGTCTCATCGTAGTCAACTCCTTGAACTTGTCGAAAACCTTTCGCGACAAGCCGTGCTTTATAGACAGTAACATTACCATCCGCGTCCGTTTTCTTCTTGAAAATCCATTTGCACTCAACGGCCTTTCGGTCGCTAGGAGGGTCCACCAAAGTCCATACTTGGTTTTTGCTCATGGATCCCAATTCGGATTTCATGGCCTCTAGCCATTTCTCAGAGTCTGGGCTCATCATCGCTTCCTCATAGTTCGTAGGTTCACTGTCTTCCACCAACAAGACAGTCAAGACAGGGTTGCCGTACCACTCAGGAGGGTCACGCGACCTTGTCGACCTGCGACGTTCAGTAGCAGCATCGTCCGAAGCTTCATGATCCTTGTCATTAGCTTCCTCTATTGTTGGTGCAGGCGGCACTGGAACAATTTCAGGTGTTGCGCTACTCTCCAATTCAAGAGAAGGTTCAACAACCTCGTCTAGCTCTACTTTCCTCCCACTCACTTCTTTCGAGAGAAACTCCTTCTCAAGAAAGGAACCGTTCTTTGCGACAAACACTTTGCCTTCGGTTCTGTGATAGAAGGTATACCCAATAGTTTCCTTAGGGTATCCTATGAAGACGCATTTCTCCGCTTTGGGTTCGAGCTTGTCTGGCATCAATTTCTTGAAGTAAGCTTCACATCCCCAAACTTTAAGAAACGACAACTTAGGTTTAGCACCAAACCATAGTTCATACGGTGTCTTCTCAACGGATTTAGATGGTGCCCTATTTAAAGTGAATGCAGCAGTTTCTAATGCATAACCCCAAAATGATAACGGCAAATCAGTAAGAGACATCATTGATCAGACCATATCTAATAGAGTTCGATTCCAGCGTTCAGACACACCATTGCGCTGTGGTGTTCCGGGTGGCGTGAGTTGCGAAACGATTCTGCTTGCTTTAAGATGCGTGAGAAAATCATAACTCAAATATTCACCTCCACGATCGGATCGTAGAAACTTAATCTTTCTGTTATGATGGTTCTCCACTTCATTCTGAAATTCCTTGAACTTTTCAAATGTTTTAGATTTATGTTTCATTAAATAGATATACCCATATCTACTTAAGTCATCGGTAAAATTGAGAAAATAGCGATATCCACCGCGCGTCGAAACACTCATCGGTCCGCATACATCGGTATGTATGATTTCCAACAAGTCCGTTGCTCGCTCCATCATACCGGAGAACGGGGTTTTGATCATCTTGCCCATGAGGCATGGTTCGCATGTGTCAAATGATTCAAAATCAAGAGACTCCAAATGTCCATCGGCATGGAGTTTCTTCATGCGTTTTACACCAATATGACCTAGACGACAGTGCCACAAATAAGTAGTATTATCACTATCTACTTTGCATCTCTTAGCCTCAATGTTATGGATGTGTGTTTCATCCCTTTCGAGATTCAGAAGAAATAAACCATTCACAGCAGGTGCATGACCATAAAAGATGTTACTCATATAAATAGAACAACCATTATTCTCCGATTTAAATGAATAACCGTCTTGCAATAAACACGATCCAGAAATAATGTTCATGCTCAACGCAGGCACATAATAACACTTATTAAGGTTTAAAACTAATCTCGAAGGTAAAACTAAGGAGAGCGTGCCGACGGCCATCACATCAACTCTTGATCTGTTGCCAACACGCATCGTCACCTCATCCCTCGCAAGCCGCCGTCTACTCCGTAGCTCCTGTTTCGAGTTACAAATATTAGCAACTGAACCAGTATCAAATGCCCAGGCACTACAACGAGGGCTAGTAAGGAAAACATCAATAACATGTATATCAAATATACCTTTGATGGTGCCATCCTTCTTGTCCGCTAAGTACTTCGGACAGTTGCGCTTCCAGTGACCCTTGTCCTTGCAATAGAAGCACTCAGTGTCCGGCTTGGGTCCGGACTTGAGCTTCTTCTCAGCAGGGGCAACGCGCTTGCCGCCGCCTTTCTTGAAGGGCTTCTTTGCACCCTTACCTTTCTTGAAGGTGGGGGGCTTGTTGACCATCAACACATGATTATCCTTTTTGATGTCCACCTCCGCAGCCTTCAGCTTTGCGAAGAGCTCGGTGATCGTATCAGTGGAACCAATCTGATTATGAGTCACTACAAAACTTTTGTAGCTGGGAGGGAGTGATTGCAGAACCCTGTCAATCTTGAGCTCCTCTGGAATCTTGCAGTCCAGTTGCTCAAGGCGTTGAGTGTAGCCCGACATCTTTATGGCGTGCTCACTAACGGAACTCCCTTCCTCCATCTTGCAGTTAAAGAATTTCTCAGAGATCTCATATCTCAAAGGGCCCGGGATAGTCTTCAAAACGGTTTTGAAGGTCCGATTCCATAGCAAACAACATGGTGCTCTTAATCACACCATAATCATCTTTGCGCGACTGATAGACAGCTTTCTCATCAGCCGGCGCATCTACAGCAGGGGCGTCACCTAGCGCATTTTCAAGGACATAGTCCTTTTG
The DNA here is from genome assembly GCA_023614405.1 of Avena insularis. Classification (NCBI taxonomy): domain Eukaryota; kingdom Viridiplantae; phylum Streptophyta; class Magnoliopsida; order Poales; family Poaceae; genus Avena; species Avena insularis. The sequence continues at coordinate 57,151,093 of CM042693.1, read as the reverse complement.
ACCGCCAGAGAGAATGATTCTCAGATTGCGGAACCAGTTGGTGAAGTTAGACCCATTGTTTCTAAGCTTTTCCTTCTCAGCAAAAACTTTGAAGTTGAAGTTGGACTTAGCCATTTGATCTACAATATTGGCAAGTACAAATTAGACTATGTTCATGATAACTAGTTCAACTTTTAATCAAATTACTAGATGAACTCCCACTAAATTCAACATCCCTCAAGTTGTTTAGTGAACACGATCCAAATTCACCACACCTAATCTGATCTTCACGAGAAGAGATGTGGCTTTAATGGTGGACAACGAAGTGTCGATCATATCATTCATATGACTCATGCTTAACCTTTCGGTTCATGTGTTCCGAGGCCATGTCTGTACATGCTAGGCTCGTCAAGTCAAACCCAAGTATTTCCGCGTGTGCAAAAACTGGCTTGCACCCGTTGTATGTGAATGTAGAGTCTATAGCACCCGATCATCACGTGATGCTTGGACACGGCGAACTTTCGCAATGGTGCATACTGATGGGTTTCGTGGCATAGTAAATCAAAATTTTCTACGAATGCAAACAGAGGGAAGCCAAGATCTAATCTAGGAGATGCAAACAACGAGAGAGATTGGATTAGATCTTCATACCCTTGAATATTCGCACAGCGGAACGTTCGTCGGAATGTGGGTGATGTAGTCGTACTCGCTTCTCCTCCTCGCGATCCGATCCGATCTAGCATCGCAAGTGGCGATGCCTCCGGGAGATGCACACGTGCAGCACCTCGACGTCTCCTCCTTCCTTGGTCCAGCAAGTATGGTGGAGAGACGGATTGGATCTACAACGCGACGGCGCGGTGTATGTGGTGGAGAGTTTCTACAGCAGGGCTTCGCCTACACGCAGTCGGGAGGGAGAGAGAGAGGAGGGCAGCAGGGCGACTAGGCTTGAGGGGAAGGTGTGTGTGTGGGGGGTGCGCCCCAGCCCTCTATATATAGAGGGGTGGGCGCCAGCCCTAACCCCTCCCCCAAGCCCTAGGCCGGCGGCCAAAGGAGGGAGGAGTGGGGGGCAAGGAAACCCCCCCTTCTAGAAGCTCCAATTAGGGTTTATCCCTTGGTTGGCCGGCTGGGCCCTATGGGGCCTTGTGCCCCTGGCCCAATGCGTCCAGGGCACTCCCTCATAGGCCCATGCCCCCTCCCGACAGGTGGGACCACGTTGGTCCCCCTCTGAAAGGTTCTAGAAGCTTCCGGTACAATACCGATTAACCCGGAACAATTCCGAACTCCAAAAACTGCACTGCCTTATATGAATCTTATTCTCCGGACCATTCCGGAACCTCTCGTGATATCCCGGATCCCATCCGAGACTCCGAACAAAAACTCATAAACCAATTATCCAATCTATCCTAGCGTCGAGACACGTTAAGTGTGTGACCCTTCGGGTTCGAGAACATGCAGACATGATCTTCTATCAATAATCAACAGCGGGGTCTGGAAACCCATATTGACTCCCACACATTCATCGATGATCATATCGGATGAACCACGATGCCAGGATTCAAACAATCCCATATATATATTCCCTTCGTCTCGCGATATTTTACTTGCCCGAGATTTGATCGTCGGTACCGTCATACCTAGTTCAATCTCGTTCACAGCAAGTACTTTACTCGTTCCGTAATCCGATATCACTTCGTGATTAACTCCTTAACCACATGCTTGCAAGCGGTGTTGATATCGATTACCGAGTGGGCCCGAAGTATATCTCTCCGACTTGGGAGGGACAAATCCCATCTCGATACATACAACCCAACAGGTACTTTCCGATCACCTGAGAGACACCTTTATGATCACCCTCTCATAGGATGACGTTTGATGACCTCAAAGCTTTCTTCTGATACCAGGGAGTTGTATTATCTCATGGTCTAAGGAATACAATATTTGACATAAGAAAAGCTTCGCAAAGATGAACACGATGACACGATCTAATTGCTTCGCTTAGTTTGGGTCTGTCCATCACATCATTCTCCCAATGATATGATCTCATTATTAATCGACAACCCATGTCCATGATTAGGAAACCTTAACCATCATTAATCAATGAGCCAGTCCATAGAGGCGTACTAGGGACACGGTGTTGTTCACAAACCACACAAGTATTAAAGTTTCCGCTTAATACAATTCTAGCATGGAATATAAACATTATCATGAACAAGAATTATAATAATAACATCTTTATTATTGCCTCTAGGGCATAATTCCAACACATACATGGGGAGAACACAGTTTTATCTTGATCTTTAAGTGAGGAATCATCTTATAATGCTACCGTCGCGATCTAAGCATAATAAGATACATAAAAGGATAAACATCACATGCATATAACTTTATGTGACATGGTATAGCCAATCTTCGCGCAATGATCTCCATCTTGTGCATGCCGGCATGATCTCCATCACTCCACCATGATTGCCTCCACCACGAATAGCAACTACAACTATTGCTAACTACTTAGCGATAAAGTGAAACTATTACATGGCGTATAAGAAGTTGACACATAGGTCATACACAATTATAAAAACAACCATATGGCTCCTGCCGGTTGTGTACTCATCGACATGCAAGTCGTGAAACATTACAAAACATGATCATTGCATACAACATACACATCACATCTTGGGTCATACCATATCACAGAAAACACTCCCTGCAAAAACAAGTTAGACGCCTCTACTTTGTTGTTGCATGTTTTACGTGGCTTATGGGAGTAGCAGCTAAGAACGATTCTTACCTATGGAAAGCCACAACGGTGATATTATGGTTGCCAAACTCCGGTGTAAATCCCATGACAACTATAGTGAGAGAAACTGGCATCCACCAGCCGCATGTGTGGAACAAGCCACATGCCAAGTGCGGATCCGGTCTCGCGAACGATGTCGCGTAAGGTTGGCCTGGACCGCTTCAATCTCACTATCCCGCGTCATAAGAAGAACACAAACAAGAGGCTTGCAACAGAAAACATCAACACCCGCAACAACCATGTTGCGTTCTACTCGTGAAACACATCTACGCATAGATCTAGCTCTGATACCACTGAAGGGTTTCGCATCATAGTAAATCAAAAAAATTCTACGGATGCGAACGGGAAAGCCAAGATCTAATCTAGGAGATGCAAACAACGAGAGGGATTAGATGAGATCTTCATACCCTTGAAGATTCGCACAGCGGAACGTTCGTCAGAACATGGGTGATGTAGTCGTACTCGCTTCTCCTCCTCGTGATCCGCTCCGATCTAACACCGCAAGTAGCGATGCCTCCGAGAGATGCACATGTGCGGCACCTCGGCGTCTCCTCCTTCCTTGGTCCAGCAAGTATGCGAGATACGGATTGGATCTACAACACGACGACGCGGTGCAAGTGGTGGAGAGTTTCTGCAGCAAGGCTTCGCCTACGTGCAGTCGGGAGTGAGAGAGGAGGGCAGCAGGGCGGCTAGGGCTTGAGGAGGAGGTGTAGGGAGGTGGTGCGCCCCAGCCCTCTTTATATAGAGGGGTGGGCACCAACCCTAGCCCCTCCCCCAAGCCTAGGCCGGCGGCCCAGGAGGGAAGAGTGGGGGGCAAGTTTCCCCCCCTCCTTCTAGAAGCTCCACTAGGGTTTTGCCCTAGGTTGGCCGGCTGGGCCCTATGGGGCCTTGTGCCCCTGGCCCAATGCGGCCAGGGCACTCCCTCATAGGCCCATTCCCCCTCCCGGCAGGTGGGGCCACGTTGGTCCCCCTCCGGAAGGTTCTAGAAGCTTCCGGTACAATACCGATTAACCCGAAACAATTCCGAACTCCAAAAACTGCATTGCCTTATATAAATCTTATTCTCCGGACCATTCCGGAACCTCTCGTGATGTCCCGAATCCCATCCGAGACTCCGAACAAAATCTCATAAACCAATTATCCAATCTATCCTAGCGTCGAGACACGTTAAGTGTGTGACCCTTCGGGTTCGAGAACATGCAAACATGATCATCTATCAATAATCAACAGCGGGGTCTGGAAACCCATATTGACTCCCACACATTCATCGATGATCATATCGGATGAACCACGATGCCAGGATTCAATCAATCCCATATATATATTCCCTTCGTCTCGCGATATTTTACTTGCCCGAGATTTGATCATCGGTACCGTCATACCTAGTTCAATCTCGTTCACAGCAAGTACTTTACTCGTTCCGTAATCCGATATCACTTTGTGATTAACTCCTTAACCACATGCTTGCAAGCGGTGTTGCTATCGATTACCGAGTGGGCCCGAAGTATATCTCTCCGACTTGGGAGGGACAAATCCCATCTCGATACATACAACCCAACAGGTACTTTCCGATCACCTGAGAGACACCTTTATGATCACCCTCTCATAGGATGACGTTTGATGACCTCAAAGCTTTCTTCCGATACCAGGGAGTTGTATTATCTCATGGTCTAAGGAATACAATATTTGACATAAGAAAAGCTTCACAAAGATGAACATGATGACACGATCTAATTGCTCCGCTTAGTTTGGGTCTGTCCATCATATCATTCTCCCAATGATATGATCTCATTATTAATCTACAACTCATGTCTATGGTTAGGAAACCTTAACCATCATCAATCAATGATCTAGTCCATAGAGGCATACTAGGGACACGGTGTTGTTCACAAACCACACAAGTATTAAAGTTTCCGCTTAATACAATTCTAGCATGGAATATAAACTTTATCATGAACAAGAATTATAATAATAACATATTTATTATTGCCTCTAGGGCATAATTCCAACAAGTGTGCCATAAAGTTTGTGAGGGCTTTAATCACTAAGTTTTCACATAACAAAATACTTTTTAATTGGAAGATAGCTGAAATCAAGAATATACTTGGAATGGTGTAACACACCATGCATAGGAGTTTATAGTGGACAATTTGGTATAACTTGGTTTCTTGGGAGTTGGAAGCATGAGTAGAGCTTACTCATACAAGTGGAGGCTAGCAAAAGACTGGGAGCAACCAACTAAGAGAGCAATAATGGCCATAATCATGCAGAGCGACAGAACATTACTAATCAAAGCATAGAGTGGTACTACAAGTCAAGGACTAACTGATCGTATAGGCTATTGTGACTTATTCATAGTTATAACATGGTGTGAGCATGTGCCAAGTCAACCTAAACAAAGCATCAAAGGAGAATACCACAATACTATGCTTTTGTATGCTAAAACAACACATGATTCTTTCAAGGCACACTAAGCAATACCAATTGTTTGGAACAAGTCATGCTACAGAAATAATTACTAGGAATAAGGTCAAAACAACACCTATCATGTCATGCTAAAGTCTAAGTCACAGTCAATGCAAGCTCCTCCTGCACTTTCAAGCAAGAACTTTCTACTCCTTTCAAACACCAATCGACTTATTTGAAACAACACAGCGAGAACGGGGGTCCAAACTAATTTATTCAAGCAAACTAAACAAACTAAGAAAATCAAACGAAAACTAAGATGCTCCAAAAACAACACAACAGTGCATGAAACAATAAAAACGAAGTGTCTACAAAGACCTGAGCTTTTTATTGATGAAGAAGGGGATGCCTTGGGCATCCCCAAGCTTTGACGCTTGTACCTCTTGGATATTTCTTGGGTTGACACCGGGGTGGAATCCCCAAGCTTGAGCTTTTTTCCATTCTTCATCTCATTACATCATTCTCTCTCTACACCTAAAAATTTTCCTTCATACAAAATTTCACACAATCTTCATTAGCAACATTAGTTTATTCAAAAGATAATAGACCTTTGGTATATCTTTAGAACAGCAAAACTTTTAACTAAAAACACAATCTACTGTATCAACTTCTTCAAAAAGCTCAATTTGCCAAAAAGAACCCAAAAAGGAATCAATAAGAAGCAAATGCAAATAATGGCAGAAATCTGTCAAAACAGACCAGCAGGTAGACACCGATTTTTTCGAAAATCTTCTGTTGCTCAAATCAAAAAGTGTTAAACTAATTAAAGTTAGATAACATACTGGGGGATTTATTCGCAAATTTTCAGCTCAATTTAACTTACAGAGACTCCTCACGAATTTTTATGGTGGAGGACAGAAATCTATTTCGGGACAACAACTCCCCAAATCTTACTTCCCTCTCATTAGAGGTCATTCTTGGCACAAAAAAGCAAATAAAAAGGATAATGATAGGTCATTAATAAAGTAATAACTTACAAGACTCAAGAAAACTCTTGGGTTATCTCCCAACAAGTACTTTTCTTTAATGCATTTAAGTTAGGCTTGATAGCTTGAGAAGAGGCTCACATAAGAAATATGAATTTAAGTAAAAGAGAGCATCAAGAAGCAAATTCAAAACACATTTAAGTCTAAACCACTTCCTATGCATAGGAATCTTGTATGCAAATAAATTCACAAAGAACAAAGTGACAGGCATAGAAAGATGAAACAAGAGTAACTTCAAAACTTTCAGCACATAGAGAGGTGTTTCAGTACCATGAAAACTTCTACAACCATATTTTCCTCTCTCATAATAATTTTCAGTAGCCTCATGAATAAACTCAACAATATACCTATCACATAAAGCATGCTTTTCATGATCTACAAACACATAATCTCTATCAAGCTCAAAAATAGTGGGATTAAAACCTTCACAGGTTTTACCCAAAGTAGATATTTCAAAAGGATCCACAAGAACATAACATTCATCCTCCTTTGGTAAGCATGGGGGACAATCAAATAATATAATAGTTAAAGAGTTACTCTCATTAGAAGGTAGGCATGGATAGATCCTTTTGTTCATCACTCTCCTCTTTTTCATCTAATGAACTTCCAGTTTCAACAATTTCTTCTTCCATAGGCTCCTGCAAGGCAATAGTCTTCCATTTGTGGAAAGAATCTATTAAAATATTCAAGAATATAGCCATTTGATTCCTTGTAATTATCAAAGCAAAATTTAAGTATCTCATAAATCTCATATTCATAAGGTGCATCATCAGTATTTTCAAGCAAACTAGCAAGTTCAAATGCACCCTTGAAAGCAAAAAATTCTTCAATTTGTTCAACATCATAAAAGTCATAATTTCCCTTAACATAAGAAGATATGGTAACATTATTATTATACTCACATTGAAAAGGAAGGTGTTTATACCTCCTACAACAACAAGATTTATCAAAGCAATAAGTAACATTATAAGTAGAGCACACGTCTCTAGCAATAGTATTCAACTTATCAATTTGTTCCCATAAGTGTTTCCCTTTTTGTGACAAACGGTGTTCCTTATAATAATACTTTTGTTCTTATGTGAACCCACCTTGCCAATAAGAACTAGTTTCAAAGAAACCATCCATTGATAGAAAGCATGACCAAGCAAGGCAATAACAGACCAGCAACTAGAGCAGGAACTAATTTTTTCTGTTTTTGATAAGAGAAAGCAAACCAAACTAGACTATTTTTTTTGAAGTTTTTGATAAAAAGAGGCAAACAAAACCAATCAAAATAAACTAAGAAAACTAAAAACAAAGTAAAGAGAAAGGTTGAGGAGGACTCCCCTGTGAAGACGTCCTTAGCCTCCCCGGCAACAGCGCTAGAAAACTTGTTGATGGCGCCTTGTTGATGTGCGAGCTTCTTTCTTTATTTCCCGGCAATGGCGCCAGAAAAGCTTGATGGTGCTGTGAACCACTTCATCGGGAAACCCCAAGAGCAAGGTGTGAAGCAGCACATCAGCAAGTGTTCCCTCAGTAAGAAACCAAGGTTATCGAACCAGTAGGAAGAAGGAAACGTCTCAAAGGTGTTGCAAGCAACGTGGAAACCTGCACAACACAAACTCAAGACATTGCCTCAACGAACAGTGAGGTTGTCAATCTCACCGGTTGCTCTAACAAAGGATTAACTGTATGGTGTGGAAGGTGATGATGGTTTGCAGCAAGTAAACAGTAACAGTGGAAGATGTATCAATGGTAAAGATTGGACGGAGGTCCATAGTTCACTAGAGGTGTTCTCCTTAAATAAACAAACATGGCATGCTGGGTAAACAAATTACAGCAGGGCAAGTGACAGGACTGAGCAAGGCATAACAATGCAATACTAGACACAAAGATCCTATGAGATTCGATTGGGCAATACAACAATATACATACACCGCCATCCAAATGCATCTATGACTAGAAGTCCACTTTCAGGTTATCATCCGAACCCCCTCCAGTATTAAGTTGCAAGCAACAGACAACTGCTTTAAGCAAAGTGTGTAAGTTAAACAATCCACTTGTTCCATGAACAAGAGACCGTTGTTTTCTCCCTAGTGGCAACAACACATCTACAACCGAAGAGATTTCTGTCACTTCCCTTAGAAACTAGAGCCATGAAACCACTATCGAGAATAAATATCCCCTCTTGGAGTCACTAGCAACTACTTGGCCAAGATAGCTACTAACAACAGAGAGCGTGCAAGATCACAAACAACACATGCATGATAGAATCAATAAGACAAAACCATTAATCAATATGACATAGTAATCTCAATATCCATCGGATTCCCGCAAACACAACATGCATGATTACAAATAAATTAGATCTTGATCATGAACGGAGCTCACAAGATCTATATATGAAAGCACAAGGAGGAGATACAACCATATAGCTACTAGATGGACCCGTAGTCCAAGGTGGAACTACTCACGCTTCATACCGGAGGCTGGCATGATGAAGAAGAAGGCCTCCGGGATGATCTCCCCTCCGGTAGGGTGCCGGGAAGAGCTTTAGATCCCCCCCGATCTAGGGACGATGGTGGCGGAGGCTACAGACGGTTTTGTGGAATATTGATCGGGGGTTTAGGGTTTTGGCATTGAGGGACTTTATAGGCGAAGAGGCGAGGCAGGGGGGCCACTAGGGCGGCTACACCTCCTAGGCGCGGGGTGGGCCCACTCGTGCGGCCAGGGGTGTGGCCCCCTGGTGAGCCTCCTCCGTCTCGTATTTTGGCTTCGTGTTGCCCACGGTAAAATATTGACTTTGGCTTTTGTCCCGTACAATTCTGAGAATATTGATTTTCTGCCTTTCTGGAACCAAAAACAGAAGAAAACAGGCAACTGACACTATGGCAACTTGTTAATAGGTTAGTACCAGCAAACATATAAAAACACCTCAAAGTGTGGGAAAGCAAAGCAAAGAAGATACTAAACAAGCATGGAGCATCAAAAATTATAGATACGTTTCCGACGTATCAAGTGACCATTCTCGTCCAGGAGTTGAGTCTCGCTAAACTTGCAGTAGATATGTGACAAAATAGCATATTGTGAGTCTAAAAACCAGACCCACTTCTCGCCGATTCGACAGGAATTTGTCTTTTTCACCAGAGATGGACGAAAAGGTTTAAGATACCCCGGTTGGGACATTATCCACTTAAGGTGGTCTAGTATTTTTTTTAAATGGGGTGGTAGCATTTTGAATTGACCATTTGGTGTTGCATCATAAAATACCCTGATTGAGAGTGACCATTCTCGTCTAGGGGTTGAGTCTCGCTAAACTTGCAGTAAATCTCTGATAAAATAGCATATTGTGAGTCTAACAATAATTTTTGCACAAAATCGTGAGCATTAGATCATGCACCCACTTCCTACCGATTCGGCAGACATTTGTCTTTTTCAACAAGGGTAGACGAAAAGGTTTGAGATTTCCAGGTTGGGACATTGTCCATGTAAGGTGGTCTAGTATTTTTGAAAAATGTGGTGGTAGAATTTTAAATGAGCATTTTGGTGGTTGCTTCACAAAAACCCCCATTTTTTGCACTCGGAAAATGGAAAATGGCTTTTCCGTGCGACAAAATGGAAAACATCCTCTTGCAACATTGTTCACCATTCCATGATGCACATGCGTGCATAATATGGACACATTATCACAAACTATGCCCTGATTCTAGCCATAACATTGGTCATTTGACCCGAAAACGATGAAACGTCGATCATGATAGGTCATTTTGTGAAGGTTTTTTGAGACACACTAAATTTACCAAGTTTGATATTTTTTTGCAACTATGTCACATAATATGACACCACGCGAAGGATCAGGTGTGAACTATAAAACAGGGCCCTAATTTTTTCAAAGGGTATAACAAATAGAACAAACCATGCTTGCACTTAATTATATGAATTTAGTATTTACTCCATATAATATAAAAAAATATAGTATCATATATTAAAGCTAAAAATGTAAACGTAGCACTCGAGTAATTAACAAACCACATGTTTTACCGAAAAGCATATGCTTTTTTCGAAATGAAATCATCCAAAGACATCATTGTAAAGGGCGCCAATCCATCGAGTATTTTTTGTGTTATGATAGAACTTAATTACTATTTCAACAAATTATGTTTAGGAAATCAAACCTTGATTGACATTCAGATTCAGGATCATCGGAAGCCAGGGCGGGAGGGCCTCCTGATTTGTCTCAAACAACAATAGAGAAACAGGTAGAGGGACTGCATCCTGTCGGTCAAACGGTGTTCGGGTGAATGGCCGATCGTTCAATACTATAGGCGCACGACAGGTGCCATTCCGGCGGCAGGAGTCTTCTAGCGATCAGATTAATAGGTTTCAATCGATAGTTTTTTATTGAAAAGAGCAACCGAGATTTGAGTTGGAACTGATTCGACCGAACTTCACGTGACCTACGTCCATTATATGCAGAATTACCGACGAGGTCACGCGCTGGCGCAGCTGCCTAATACAATGGGGCCTTCTAGGCTGGGCCATCGGGGTGGGCCTAAGACAAAGCTGCAGGGATATCAGTGCATTGAAATGGGAACACCGAACACAGGAGTCTACGCTGGCCATCATGAGACACTCCAAAGAATAATAGGGGACTTCCAGGCCTGGTTTGATATGGTCAAAACGGTGGGTGTGAAGGTTCTTAGCTAGAGGCTAGGCCTCGTTAAACTTTTAATGGATCTCTAAAGAAACATCATATTGTGAGTCTAAAAATGACTTTTGCAAAAATTATGAGCATTAGATCATGCACATGTAGTTCAAACCAGACCCACTTTCTACCATTTTGGCAGGAATTTGTCTTGTTATCAGGGATGGACGAAAAGGTTTGATATACCCCGGTTAGGACATTGTACATGTAAGGTGGTCTAGTATTTTGTAAAAATGGGATGGTACCATTTTGCAACTTTCATTTGGTGGTTGGTTCACAAAACCCCCTGTTTTTGGTGCTCAGGAAATGGAAAATGGCTTTTCCAGGTGACGAAATGGAAAACTTCCTCCTGCAACATTGTTTGCCATCCCATGATGCACATGCATGCATAATATGGACACGTTATCACAAACTATGCCCTGATTCTAGCCATGGCATTGGTCATTTGACCCCCAAAGCCATGAAACCTCGAGCATGATAGGTCATTTTGTGAAGGGTTTTTTGAGACATACTCAATTTACCAAGTTTAGTATTTTTACTTGCAA